>JAMPIT010000437.1:1325000-2650000 GCA_026261815.1 Monarcha castaneiventris obscurior
CCTTTGTCTGCCGGGCAGCAGGGGGCCTTTGTCCCCACGGGGCCGCGTGGCTCCCGGGGCTGGAACACCAAGATCAAGGGATGGGCAGTGGGATGTGCAGCCACCCGCTCCCCCTTAGAAGTTGTTGTTGCCATGGGGTCTATTATTGGCAGCTTTCCCCCAGGGCTTTACATCCTGCACCTTGCTTTTCACAGGGTGAACAATAATGCAAACTCTTTTTGCTCCTGGAGTTGTCTTTTCACAGTTTTCCCCCCTTTTGCAACCTATAATGAGTGATAACTCTAAAGAACAGCACGATTCTTGGAGAGATTCCCCCCCAGCTCACACCATGCTGCTCGCTGGGTTATTCTGCCCGAGAAGCCCAGGAAAATCTGCATATCTGGGGATGTATTAATTACCCAACGTGACGTCTCTAACTCTGCAAAGATGGTCTCTGGCTAATGAAGCTGTCAGGGCAGGCTCTGCGCCGGTGCCACCCTGCCGTGGGCACTGGCCCATGGCCAGCACAGCTCCTGCTGTTCCCAGCCCAAGCCAGCGATCCCATGGCAGCACAGGAACAGGATCCAGCCCTCGTTGCTCCCATTGTCACCTCAGCAGGTCCATCTTCCAGCACTTCTGGATTGCCTCTCTTAAAAAAACAGCTGGAAATCAAAACTATTCAGTCTCATCTATTAATCCCTGAGGTTGAACCCGCAACGGGAGCAACCAGAGCTTTCATCCTTCCAGGATGTGACCTCAGGCCCCTGCAGATCCTGTGTGCTCCTGCAGGGCTCTGGAGAAAACACATGGAATGAATTTGATATTGTGCCAGGGATAGGAGCAGGATCCCTTGCCTGGGTGCCAGAGGGCAGAGGGTGGGCAGGTCCCTGCACCAACACACCACTAATTTCCTATGTCCTATGGTCAAGTTCCCATCCCTGTTCCAGCAGTGGGGAAACACCCTGAGGAGCTGGTCCTGCTCCTGAGAAACCTCCCCTGGCAGTGCTCAACCCCACGCTCCCATCCTCGGGAATCTGGCTTTCATGAGACCCATTGTAAGGGATGAGTAACCCCACGTTCAGAGCAACTTTCCATGATAGGAGGTGATCTTTCCCACTGATACAGACTGGGCTCCCTCAGCTCAAAACCAAGTTGTAAAATTCCTTAAATGGAAATTGATATTCGTGTTTAAATAAATTATTTTATTGGTTTAAGAATTCCTAATGACGAGGAGCAGGAGGGCTGCTGGAGCGCGTGCCAGATTGTCTGCCTTCCTAATGACAAATGTTTGAATTAAAATAATTCTAATTAAATGGATGTCAAAAAAATGTTTCAGTTTGAAACGCACTTCACAACCTCACATCACATCCTATCAGGCAGCGGAGCACATGACAAAACAAAATAAACTGAGACCTTTAGGCAAATATTCCTCAAAGAGCAGCAGTAATTCCCAGCTGGCTGTGCCGTGCTGCTGGCAGCCAGAGGGGTGGCAAGGCCAGGAGTTACCTGCACCAAACCAAAGCCACTTCTGAGGCTTTAATAACTCTGACATCACGTGGATTTGTTGGGCTTCAGCTCTCCTGGCTCTCTCTAAACACTGATGAGTATCTGAAACCCATATGGGCTGCAAGAGATGGGAATCTTCACTCTCACCCAGCACACACAGAACCAGAGACCAAGGTTTGCCCTCCTCCCACCCAAGGTGGTTTTAAGGGTTGGATTTGGATGATTTTTTCTTTGGAGTGGTAGCCTGGGATCACAGAATCATCAAATGGCTTGGGTTGGGAGGGACCTTAAAGCCCATCCTGTCCCACCCCCTCCCATGGGCAGGGACACCTTCTGCTATCCCAGGGTGCTCCAAGTCCCATCCAGCCTGGCCTTGGGCACTTCCAGGGATCCAGGGGCAGCCACAGATTTTTGGGGCAATGGGTGCCCAGTGATGCAGGACAAACATGGGAGCAAACTGCAGCCAGGTGCTCGGTGTGGTCAGGAATGCTGCAGGAGCAGAAAGGGGGAATGAGGGACGTCAGCAGCAACATCCCTGGGACAGCTCAGAGCTCCACTCTCTGACCCCAAAGTGATGTAATAGGACTTGGGGCCATTTATCATTTTCTCCATCTGACCCTTTTAATTTCCCATCCCAGGAGCATTTCCAAGGGATCCCCCAGCCCCTCGCAGGGCTGCAGGTGAACCTGGCAGGATCCCATGAGATCCCCCATCCTCTATCCCACATCCCACACAAGGCAAGGCTGCTCCGCCAGCAGGGCCAAATGCTGTAATTGGATCTTAATTACACAACTCTGCGAGAGGTTATTTTTATTTCTTTGTTTGTTAATGCAATTATTTAGCTGCCCTATTTTAGCCTTGACCTTGCAGGAAGAGGGTATTTTCCAGTCAGCATAATGCTTTATCTTTGAAAGCTCCAATCAATAAGGATAATTAATGATGCCTGCTGCAATGATAGCCTCAGCAATCATTATCCCACATTAATCCCTGCAGTCAGCCTGGGGTCAAGGCCATCTAAATCATTCACCTGGGGGTGGAGAAATTCAAATAATTTACCCATTTAAATCCAAGCAAACAAATCCCACTGTATTTTTCCAAGCCGTTCGGAAGAGGCTGCAGCCTGTTGCGGCCGCGGCTTTGCAGGAGCTGTGGGTCCTCCTTGCAGGAATCCAGGTCCCCTCGTGGGGATGGCAGTGGGGATGCCCCAGGGACCTGCCTCATGTGCCACCAGTTCCTCCTCACACTGGCAGGAGGATTCAGGTTGGGAATGGTCCCAGCTACCACTGCAGCAGATCCCGAAACTGGGATCACCCGGTGTGGTTGTGCTGTGGCAGCAGGAAGGGGGTTGTGCCCTGCTCTTGCAGGGACAAAATGTCTCTGCCACCAGCCCCAGGAGTGGGGTTTGTCAGCCTTTAAGTGCTGGTTTGTGCTGGAAACCCTCTGTGCCCCAGGGACACCCAAAGAGGGGACAAGGCGTCTTCGGGGCATCTCCGAGAGGAGCAGAGGTCTCTCCCCAGGGTATTCCTGTCCCCCACCAGCCCCCCAAAACCCCAGCCCATGCCTGAACTCCCCAGGACAGCCACCTGCATGGCCCCTGTTCACCCAGCTGCTGCTGCTGCAGGTGTCCCCAACCCTACAGCCCATCCCACATCCCATTCCCGACCGGTATGGAGTGAGGGACTGGGAACTGGGTATGAGCACAAACTGCAAACCCACGGGTCTGTTTTACTTCCTTCAGCCTGTACCTGGCACATTTATAACCTCTTAGGGACAGGGATGCATGGGGGACAGTGTGGGAAGTCTAAGGAAAACCCTTGGCACGCTCCCTCTGGAATCTCCAGCCATCCTTGAGGTTAGGTCAGCTCCCATGGCTGCTGTGCCCAGCTTCTTTTAATGTCCCCTTGTCAGAGGGATGCAGCTTTTTAACATCTCTGTGCTAGGAGTGAACATATCCCTCTGTCTGCTCCGTGCAAAGATAATTTTTTAGGGTACAGCCAGCACTGGTGTCGCATCCTGATACCTCCCAACGTTCTCAGCTGGGAGAACATTGCATCCCTTTGACCCCAAGGTGAGGAGGAGGACAAGGATCCCACCCAGCCCCAGGTGCCAGCCCCAGCCAAAACGCCCATCCGGTGCTGCTGGGCAGAAAGAGCCACCAAGGACTTTGTCAGGATATGGAAAAACCCACAAAGCCAAGCTGGTGTTATTATAGAAAGGCTGCAGAGCAATGTCCTTGGCCAAAAATTGGCTTTGTTGATAATCGATATGTTTTTGCTGATCTAAAGCTGCCTCTGATGGCTCGTGCAGGGCTGGGTTTTACAGATGGACATGGAGCCTGCTGCGATGCCCACTGCAATGTCCACTACCATGTCCACCATGATGACCACAGCAATGTTCACCACGATGTCTGTTGCAATGTCCACTCCCATGTCCACCATGGTGACCACAGCAATGCCCACCATGACGTCCTCCATGATCCCCATTGATTCCCACTGCAACACCCAGCACAGTTCCCACCACGATGCCCACGCAATCCCCGCTGTGATGCCCACCACGATGCCCACGCAATCCCCGCTGTGATGCCCACCACGATGCCCACCACGACTCCCACTGCAATGCCCACCATGATGCCCACCATGATTCCCACCAGGATGTCCCCTGTCCTGCAGGACCAGCAGTGGAGCAGGGTCTCAGGGCTGTCTCTGTGTCCCCTGAGAGTCTCAGCCCAGCTCGGGCGCTCGATGGCCCCCAGGGTGGGTGAAGTTTGAAACGTGCCAGCATTGAGTCCCTCCATGGAAACGAAGGCACAGTTTGGATTAGTTTTGATTTATGGCTCTGTTATGACCAAGTTTGTGTTTTCACCAAAGTCCTTCTCCCCCCTGCCCCGAATTAATTCTATATTAACAGCAGCATATAATTTATATGTGGACACATCCACACATTCAATAAATTATGGCCTAACTCTATAATTCCACAGCTATAATTAATTACATTAAAGACCTCCATTTTAAGCCCACAATTAGATAACCCTGGGAGACAATCCCGTTAGCATTTTTAATAAATACTTGTGTTTGAAGCTGTTGAACAGAGCACCTGATAACTGATAGAGCAGTGTTAACATCTGTTCCATTATTTCCACAGGACGTTGCTTTAACGTAATGCTCCTCACATAAAATATGCATTTGTTCTTGACTGTCAAGTGCCTCTATTATTTTATTAAAAAGTCAAAAAAGAATATAATCAGACTTCATAATTTATGTGTGACATTTTCATTACAGAAAACTTTATGCAAAATTGAATTCTAAAATTTAATTTCCTGTGATGTTTAAATTACTTACTATCTGGCTCCTCTCCAAACATTGTGATCACTCCAGGCCCCATATGAATTCCATTAAGGATATGTTTAGCTGCTGCCAAAATGTATGGGGTATTTTTCTATGTAATTCCAAGAATATGCTCCTTAAATTTATTTTGTGCCAGTTTAAATAGTTTCTCTCACGCAGGAAAGAAACACAAGACATTTTAACAACTGCCATGGCTTTTCTTGTTGTTGTTTCCCTTGGGTTTTGATGCCCATCATGGTTCTTTGGTCCCCATAGCCAGAGGAGAATTCCCAGCAGTCTGGGAAAATTGGATGGAGACCTGAGCTTTGAGGGTGCTCACCACGTTTTCTGTGTGCACTGGAAATTAGCACATGCAAATTAAGTGTGATGAGTGTATGGGTGGAGGAAGATGGTTTGTGCTGCTTTCAAAGTCTGGGTTTTGTATTGACCCTGCTCCATGTTATCTCCCTGGGATGTCTTCAGTATCCATGTAAGGCAGAGAAAGCAAATCAGGGCCTGGAGAAGAGCAGGAATTGGGAATTGTGAGGGGCTTAATGGAACTTGAGGGAGTCAGCCACAGAATCACTGAATCACTGAATCCCTGAATCCCTGAATCACAGAATATCCTGAGCTGGACCTGCACGGATCAAGTCCAGCTCCTGGGCCTGGAGCAGTGAAGGATGTGGGAGACCCCAAGGAGGGACAGGGGGATGCTCCAACCCCACTGAGAACCACAGGATGTGTGGAATCACCCCCTTCCCTGGTCCCATCACCACCAGGGGTGCTCAGGCCACACACCTCAGCGTCTCCCAACTTCGTCCCTCCCTGGAGCACCCTCCGGCCGTGTCCATGGCTGTGGACAAATATTTGAGGAATGAACCAGGTGCCTGTGCCATCCCTGAGCTATCCCAGCTCTTCCTGGCAGCTCTTTCTAAAATCAATCTGCGTTTTGCATGCCCTCATCCACCCGGAGCCAAGGCACTCTCAGTGCTGGGATCAATACATCCTCCCGGCCCAGCGCTATCGGATTCGCTCATTTGCTGAGCAGAACACGGCAGTAAAACTCAGCCTTGCTTGGGAAATAGAGCCTGATCCCATGGATCTTCAGAGAAATTCAGGGAAAACCTTCAAGCGTGCTTTAGGAAACAATTCCAAAATTGTTGTTGCTGTAAAATCCTGATGTTTCATGTGCTGTGATTGATGGCGATCCCAAAATGGAGCTCCCAAAATGAAGGTGCTCTGTCAGATTCCTGCTTCCCTCCCTTTGCCTGGAATCTGCGAGCAGCAGTCAAACCCTAATGCCTGTGTGTGCCTGTGGGAAGCATGACTGGGAATAAAGAGATGGTGGGAACAGTGGATGCTTGGACAGAGCTGTGCCTTTGCAGCCAGCTTTGTTGTGGATCGGGGAGCTGAGCCTGGTGGTGAACATCCCAAGCACGTGCCAGGATGTCCCAGCACATCCCAGTACATCCCAGCTGATCCCAGCAAGTGCCAGGATGTCCCAGCTGATCCCAGCACATCCCAGCAGCCCCCAGCTCATCCCAGTTCATTGTCCCTTTAGGGATGCTCAGGAAAGGGCTGAGCTCACTGACTCCAAGTGTGTTATGGAGAAGGAGAGAAAATCCGAAAAACCCCCACCTGCTTGGACAGAGTGGGATTTTGCACATGCCAGGGGGTGTAATCCCTGCCCCAGGGCCACGGTCCCTGCTCCCTGGCCACGTGCAGCCCCCTGTGCCAGGGCTCCCTTTGGATCTGATCCCATTGCGGGTGGGGGGAGCAGGAGCAGGGCTGATGCTGGGAACAGAGATGTCACTGCTGGGATGGGCCCACTCCCAGGCTTCCCTGGGCACTGGGAGGCCGAACTGGTGAGTGGGAAAGCTCCCAGTGTCCGTTGGGTGTTCTGGTAACCGGATCTGCCCGGGCCAGCTGCGAGCACAGAGCTAATAAAGGATGCAGCCAGGCCGATGCCGAGGGAAGGCTGGGCAGGAATAGGATGACAGAGCAATATCGCAGGAGGTAGGATCCTGCTGAGTCTGGAAGTGCCTGATTTATTTATATTCAGCTAAACTGAAATATTCAGAAGGAGAAAATCTTCAAGCTGGGCCCTTTCGCTGCCTCCTTTCAGAAAAGAGGGATGTGTGTGGTGTTTGCCAGGGGATGGTGCTTGCCCTGTGCCTCTTCCAGTGCCCAGCTCCCATTAGTTCAGGCTCCACAACCCCAATATTAATTTTTTCTCTGATACCCTGTGGTTCACAAATTGGATGATGACAAAATGAGGAAATTTATTGCCAGTATATTAATTTATTTGTTATTGAACACTTGACTAACCTGTACACTTTGCTGCCCGCTCATCTCTAAGGGGTTTGTAGTAAAAGTATTCATTTATTCCTGGGTGTGAGCTGGTACCTTCGTAATTCACCTGTAATTATTGCACCCAGGATCTTTGTAAAGCACATTCTCATTCTGGAGAGCTGCTTCCCTCAAAATCTGCATCCCCATTCCAGGCTCAGCCTTCCCCATGTGAACAGATT
Organism: Monarcha castaneiventris obscurior; assembly: GCA_026261815.1. Taxonomy (NCBI): domain Eukaryota; kingdom Metazoa; phylum Chordata; class Aves; order Passeriformes; family Monarchidae; genus Monarcha; species Monarcha castaneiventris. The sequence goes on from JAMPIT010000437.1 coordinate 1,332,340, forward strand.
GGGCATTTATATGGAGTCCAGAATTTGGAGCCAATTTCCAATCCTTAATGGATCAAAACTATTTAGCAAGACTGTAATGAATATGGAGAAGTGAGTATAGAGGGTGCTCACCTTGTTCAGAAAATAGAATCACAGAATCTCCTGAGCTGGAGGGACCCACAGGGATCATCCTGTCCAATCCCTGGCCCTGCCCAGACACCCCAACAATCCCACCCTGGGCATCCCTGGCAGCGCTGTCCCAACGCTCCTGGAGCTCTGGCAGCCTCGGGGCCGTGCCCATTCATTCCCTGGGGAGCCTGGGCAGTGCTCAGCACCCTCTGGGGGAAGAGTTTTCCCTGATATCCGACCTAAACCTCCCCTGGCCCAGCTCCAGCCGCTCCCTGGGTGCCGTCCCTGCCACAGAGAGCAGAGATCGCTGCCTGATGTTGGCTGACCAGGGCTGTTGGTGGGTGATGGACATTTGACCCCTGTGAGAAGATGTTCCCTTGCAGGTGAAGCTTTCCACAGCTCTGAGCTGCCCTTTGCCACACTGGCAGGGCTGGTGCTTGGCAGAGGAGAGTTTTGGGGAGGATCTGGCATTTTGGGGCAGAAAACTTGAGGGGAAAAAAGGGCATCTCACAGCGCAGGCGGTAAAAATAGTATCGTGGGGAGGGTGGGGGCTGCAATAAGGAACACGCTGGGCTGGAAATAACTTAATTCTGTCACAAACACCGGCTTAATGTATGCCCTTAAACTCGCAGCCATCTAGGTTTCCCTGCAACATCCGCCCGTATCGGGAGGATCTGCTCCATCCAGACACCGTGGTGCCTCGCACCCGCGCTCGCAGCAGCTTTTAATGAGCATTTCTCTATTTATCTCATGTCACTGCTTCCCCAGCAGCCCCGTGCCCGGCCTGGCCAGTAAAAGCCATTATCTCTATTATGCTGCCGATAGCCCATCGCCGGGATTGCTGCTCCCTAATTGCTGGAGCACCCTCCTCCTCCTCCTCCTCCTCCTCCTCCTCCTCCTCCTCCTCCTCCTCCTCCCGCTGATAGATTACCCCGGGCTAAGGGCCCCAGAACCCATTCCCCAGCGCCAGCCGAGCCCCAGCTATTGGGCTCCGCTCTCAGGAATAAATCCTAACCTATCAATATATAATAGGGCTAAATAATCAACAGCTCGAGACGTTGTCTGCTCCGGGAGGGCTCCGCCGCGCCGGGCAGTTTTTATCGGCTATAATTAGCAGCAGGCAGAGCCTGCGCCTGGCCAGGCTGTGCAGGAACGAGGACAGGTTTTATGCACGTTCAAACATGATTTAATCGGCTGCTCTGCCTGTCTCGATAATGTGCAGGGGTGTAAAAAAGTCCAGCTGGCCTGGGAACGTGTGGGAAACATAAATCCTGCGGCGGGCGGCTCTGGAGGGAGCTCTGCCCTCGCCGCTGCAGAGGTGCCTTATTCCTGATAGCAGCGGAGCCGCCGGGGGATAAATCCGGGGGCAGGATTTGGACGGGGCTTGGAGCAACCTGAACCAGAGCAAGGAGCCTCTGCCCATGGCAGGGGGTGGGACTGGAGGGGCTTTAAGGTCCCTTCCCACGCAAACCATTCAGTGACTCTGTGATTCCAAGATTCTGTGATTCTGTGCTCAGCCTAGGGGCTTTGATGGGAGGAACTTTGGATCCACTTTAGGAGGGGCTTTGCATCCACTTTAGGAGGGGCTTTGCAGGCAAGAGCAGAGGATGCTGCTGGAAAACGTTCTCAGCCAAATCCGCTTGGGTAAAGCAGCCGTGCACCAGCCACGGAAGGGGAGGAAGGGAAGGTGCCCCAAAACAAGGCAGTAAAACTATAAAGTTAATGAGGAACCCGTGTCCTTTTTTACAGTATAACCTTTTACAGCCCCCTCCTCAGGAGCCAGGCTTTCAGGGGAGCACAGCAAACGCTGTAAAATGGATGTTTAATGTAGCTGGGGGCCAAGAAAAACATTGTATAATTGTAGTAAGCAGCTTGCTCAGTAAAGTGATAGCTTTTAAAGGATGAAATACAGCATGGGTTTGCAGGGCTGCGCAGGCTCCAGCCTCAGATTGCCTCAATAACAGTTTCCTCCTTCCACTTACAAATGTATCTCTGAGATTTGGGATGAACATCTCTGGGGTTGGAGATCAGATTCTGACTAGGCCTGCTCTGGGAGTAAATGACCTGTGACCCTCGGTCCTCACCCCACTCACACCAAATTTGTTTGATTTGCATCCTTTTTATGCAAACAGGGTCTGTGCCAGTGTCTCCCAGCAGGGCTGACAGGGCACTGGGGCAGTGAGGGATGCTCACCTGGGATAACCACCCTGGCTGCATCCACACTCCAGTTTGGCTCCTGGGGGTTCCACTGGCCCCCGGCGCCTCCCAGCCCACCCTGGTCCCACCAAGACCACAGTTACACTGCTTCCCAGCCTGTGGGATGTGGTTTGGGCTGGGCTTCTGAGGAAAAGGGGCACAGGGAGAGGGATCTGGGCTTGGCTGGTTGGTGGAGTTAAAGTCTTCTTTGTCTCCCAACGCTCCGGGCCAACAGTCTCTGTACGTTTGTAAAATTCAAATAAAAGGGCACCTATGGCTTGGCTGTGGTTTCTAACACAGAAATTAATCTGTTGTGTATAACCTATGTCCTCCTGAGGTGGGAAGGGGAGGGCACTGCTCAGGCCTTGTGGTGCCTGTGGTGCATTTCCCCCCCCTCCCCAGCTGTCCCCTGGTTTCTGTCAGCACTGAGAGCCAGTGCCCAACCTGGGCCATCCCCCAGGGTCTACAAGTTCTGCTGGAAAAACTGCTCACTTTTCCTGGGATGTTTCCCATTCAGAGGTGATGAGGGTGTCACTGGTAAGCTCTGAGGGGCTGAGCCTTTCTGGTGGCAGCCAGGAGATGGTACCACAGCAGAGAACTGTGACCAAAGCACAGTCTGGTATTACAGTCACAATACTCTCATTTTGGGCAGAAAAAGTGAGATTCAAGCACAAAATACCCTCCTTGGCTCCTAGTTCTGGGGCTTGCTCAAGCTGAGAATAAACCCACGCACCTCTGCTTTCTGTGTGTGCACATAATGGGAAATTTCATCAGCTGCAATATTCCCGAAGACAGGACTCATGAGATATATCACATGTAAATGGACACATCATCTGAGCAAGGCCCCATTCATCAACAGCACTTGGAAATGCAGTGGAAGATCTGATGGGATTATGTAGATCTCAACTATCTGTGGGTGAATGAAATTGGGTAACCTTAGCAACCCCAGGTACGTTTGTGCAGCTATGAATCAAACGTCAGCCCGATGAGCTCTGCGCAAAATAAAGAAATAATTCTTTGAAATATTCATAACAGGCTGCAGAGTATTATTTTATAAGGCTCTGCCTATTATGCATTTTGGAAGCCAGGTTTTAAAAGAACCAGCATTAGCATTTACATCCCCCACGCTGGCATAAATGCTTATAAATAAACCCAAGATGAAATACAAGCGGCAACTGCAACAAACCAGGGCTCCTCTTCCTGCTGCTGGAAAGGGCATCTCCCACCAAGGAAATATTCCAGCTGGAGGAACAGCACAGAGGAAGGGTTACCCACAAAGGTTTGGAACAGCACCTCCCATGGTCAGGTCGGATGAAAACAGAAGTTGCACACTGCACTTTCACTTGTGTTAAAATTAATTCATCAGGCTGCTTTAATGCTGGGAAAAAAAGGGTGGGAAAAGCTGAAAGTCTCCCTTAAAAGTTGATGAAGTCGAGAAAATGTATGGTTTGGGGGACTTTATACTCAGTTGTACATAAGCATTTTGGATGACCAAAAGATAGTTTAAATATATACTGTATCATAGTTGAAAAATACATGATTACATCTGAATTTGCAGAGAATTCCATGTCCCTCTGCCCCTGGCTCATGGTCAGCTCCAGAGAGCACTCAGGCACGCTCCAGCTTTGGTCTCCTCCACACTGAAACACTGAAGTTTTCAAAGTTTCCTGATTTTTCCCACATGGAAAGCCATCCTTTAGCCCTGGTATTGGTTGGAGACTGTAATTCTCAGCCTGCAAATTTATTTTAAATTGATTAATGACCACTGCACTGACCTGCAGCAAAAACCAGGACAAGCAACCTCTGAGCAACCTGGTCCAGTGGAAGGTGATCCATGGGATGGGGTAGAACTGGGTGATCCTGAAGGTCCCTTCCAAGCCAAACTGTTCTGGGATTCCATGACCAGCAAAGTCAGGGCATGGCCACGATGCTCAGACACCTCCAGGCTGCCTCCTCCACCTTGGTGCTGCCTGCAGATGTTCTAAGGTTTATCTATGGCAAAATCACAGAATCTTACATTGGGTTGAGTTGGAAAGGACCTTAAAAATCATCCAGTTCCAAGCCTAAAGCTGGAATGAGGTGGCTGAAGCTTCCCTGACAGCCTTAGCACCAGAAGTTATGTCGATAACTGAGAATCTCAGTTTTCCTTCAAAATAATTCCTCGTACTTGTGGTCAATGAAAAACCCCAAACATATTCTACTCTTGGGCTTCAGTTCCCTCTTGCTTTCCAGGTCCTGAACACTGGAGAAATCAGATTACAGCTCCCCAGTCCTCTCAGCACCACGTGCCCTGAGGAGGGCTCCAATTTCAGAGCCGGGAACCACCCATTTGTTCATTTTATGGTGCTTTAACCCACCCTCACACTTAACAGGCTGGCAAGCTCTGCGCTCTGCTCCTTTATTTCCCAAACAGCTCTTAAAGAATTAGTGTTTCCATAAATGCTTCTCGTTGCCATTAAACATTTTGGGTCGTGCTGGAGAGCTCAGCAGTGAAACCACCCTGAGAATTGCAGCGGCAGCTCTGGAGCTGCAGCCTTGTTTGTTCCAAATCGCCTCCTGCGATGGCTCTCCCGAACGAGCTGGATTAATTGTTCAGGACCTATAGCACATGCTTCAGTGAAAATAAATTACTTTATTTCTATTACACCACCAGTGGCTGTGTAACTTAATTTCATTAGCTCGAACCTGTTGAGAGTGTTCAGATTTCCATGGCAGGACGCACTCGAAATGAAAAGACGCCTTCGATTCCCAATTAACAGAATCGCTCCCTTTCAACTGAAATGAATGTTATTGAAACCAATTAGCATAGACTGGAAAATCTCTCATTAATGAGGGGAGTGTGGGTGAGTAAACAGCAATGAAAAGATGAAATTAGAGAAGAGGCTCTTCTTGTTGGCCTGAATAATTACATGCTTAGTTGCCTAATTGTCTGGTGAAAAGCCTCGCCGTGCTGGTAACAGATTGCCGTGTTCATTAGGCTGCAAAAGGCCACCTGCTGCTGAGGCTCATTTTCCTGCAGTCTATATCCACGTGTTGCTCCCCAGGGACTGCTATTTGGACACAACACTGGCTGTGAAAAGCAAATGAGCTTGCCAATATGCTGCAATATTGTGTCCTTTATGCCAAGATACAGAAGCTTAATATGTCAAATATAATGAATAAAACCAACAGCGATAACGAAGTTTATGAGGAGAGTGACCTTCCAACACGGCCCGGTGCAGGAGGGCAGGGCCCTCCATGCAGATGTTCCTGCCTGGCCTCGACTGCTCCGAATTACGGAGCACAAAAGAGAAATTACAACTGCCACCCCTCAGACAATGGCAGAAGGAAAGCCCACAATGGCAACTGGTAAAATTGGAAACAAATGTGAAATTCCGAGCGCTAAGAAGGGCTCACGAAGCCCGGCATTGTTCCGATTTGCTCCGCTGTGGCAATAAACATCAAAGGCAGGAGGCCTCTGCTCCAGCCCTGCCTCAGATCATTCCGTGTCTTATAATTGCTGGGTTTATGGGGCTATTAAGCCAGGCTTTATTGCACGGCGCTGTTGGCAGGGAGGAGTCGCCCTGGGCATGGAGTCGAGGGGTTCTCGCTCCTCTGTGAGCCCTGGCACGTGCCGAGAGTCCAACCTGCCAAGGGTGGGATGCATGGAGCTGGCTGGAGATGAGCTGTGGGGTATTTCATGAGTGGCAAGAGAAGGGAACGGAGCTGGGGAATGATCTGGAGTTGGGAAAGGGGCTCAGCCTGGAGAAAAAGGAGGCTCGGGGGGACCTTGTGGCTCTATACAACTCCCTGACAGGAGGGGGCAGCCAGGTGAGGGTTGGTCTCTTTTCCGAAAGAACAAGTGAAAACAGCCTCAAGTTGTGCCAGGGGAGTTTTAGGTTGGATATTGGGAAAATTTGTTCATGGAAAGGGTTTGTGCAGCCCTGACACAGCTGCCCTGAGCAGTAGTGGAGTCCACATTCCAGGAGGGATTTAAAAGCTGTGCGGATGTGGCACTTGGGGACATGGCTCAGTCTAGGTGGTCTTGGCAGTGCTGAGGGAATGTCAGACTCCCTGATCTTAGGGGGTGTTTCCAAATTAACAACTCCATGATTCCATGATTCCATGATTCCACGATTCCATGATTCCACGATTCCACGATTCCATGCCATGCACCGAGCAGGAGGAATTGCCAGGGTAGAGCAGCTTGGTTCACAATCCCCAGCAAAGAAATCAGGGATGTGTGGATCTGTGTATGGATATGGATATTGATGTGCACATTGGAGTGCATCATACTGCTGCAACTACTATTAATAAACTGTTCAGGTAATTAATACTAATTGCATTGGGAAGGGACTGGCTGTTCCCTGCTGTCCCCCATGTGGGGGACACGTCCCTGGCAGCATCCCTGGGACCACACTGGGTGAGGAGCAGCCCTCTTGCCACTTCACAGCTCAAAACTTCTTCCTCCTCGAAGTTAAAATACTCCAGGGCAGCAGTTTAAGCCCCTCCTGATGGCAGCACATCCTGTGACATGGCAGAGAGCAGCCCCTGCCCTTGTCCCCATGTCCTGCCCTTGCCCCCATGTCCCACCCGTGCCCGAGGCTGGAACCACATGGGTTAAACACAAAGGCTCCGGTCACCCGCAGTCAAAGGCTTGGGTGACCATGGGGGAACAAACGCTGCTGCTTTGCCAGGATTCTGATTGCTTTCTGTGGAGAGGGGAGCGTGGAACGGAGCCGCCTCATTAATGCGAAGAATGAGAAGAAGTGATTAAGAAATGGCTTTATCATTTGAAAGCAATGATAATGCGCCTGGCAAGGGCAGGAACAGCCGTGTTGGGTGTTCCCTGCGCGCCTGCCAGCGGCACAGGTGGCGTTCCAAGGGAGCACCGGGAATGTGGTGCCAGTGGTGCAGCCCTGGGCCCACAAAGGGCACTCCCCAATGTCCGCCCCACAAACAGGTCACTTTTAGGGTTTGCTGTAGCAAATTCTCCCTCCTGGACCATAATCACAGCCTTTATTTAACTCCATGAATAGCAGCACGTGGATTTCACCTCAGTTATCCAGCAAGTCTCCATTAAAATCCCTCAGGAATACCTGCTAGTACTTCCTAGTGTAGAAGCAAGCCCTGACACTGGGAGCAAGGGCCTGTTTAGAGGAAGGAAGCAAACAGGCCTTTCCCACCAGGACATGCACAGTCCAATGATTTCTCTGGAAATCCAGAGGATTAATGAACACACAAAACCATCCTGCTCTGAACCGGGTCAGGAACTGCTGTTTGACTCTGCTGTTTGACAAACAAAACTTGCTGAAGCCTGCAGGCCCAACTCCCATGAAAATGGTGGATTTGTATCTGTTCTCCCTCAGCTGTGGGGGCCAAGCAGTGACTGAGGCGGCCAAAGCTTTGAGACCAGCCCAGGGGTGCCAGAGAAAAGTAGAATCCCCTCCACCCATGGAAAGGGACCCCCTAAAGCCACCACAGCTGGAAGAGGATGTGGTTCAGCAAAGCCAGGAGGCCTCACACCAATCTCCCGTCCCTCACCAGTTACCACCACAAAAACCATTTATGGCTGTGCCTGAGGCCTTGTGCCCACCCGAGCCACAGCTCTGCATAACATCCCCAAACAAAATTACAGTTCCATGTTACTCTGAATGACTTTTACAGCTCTCTCATGTTTTATTCTGTGAAAAACCCAATGCGATTACATTATTTAGGCCACTTGCCAACTGGTTAAATATAATTGACTAAATTAATTACTAAGATCAGTTTTACAGCAGATTAGGATAATTTATTGGGCAGTTTGTTGTTTTCCTAATAGTCTCACCTGATTGATGGAGAGGCTTGGCTATAAATGATTTTTTATGACCGAGAACAGCAAACACAAACTTAATCAGGTGTTCCACTCTGGATTGAGGAAAGCCTGTGTAACTTGGATAATGTGCAGGTATAATTAATTGGAATGCCTGGGAAATTTTGAGTGATTAAAGGGAAAAACTCAGAGAAAGACATTTGTGTGAAGCAGCTGGTTTGGGGGGCAGCTGCACCGCTGAGCTTTGGGGTGGTGGGGATGGAGATGAGAGCTCAGCCTCGGAGCTCACCCAGCAATCCTTCTGTACTGCCCTACTAGGGATAAACTGGCACCTTTGGAGACTCTATCCAACACATTTTTGGGCCAAAAGTTATTGTTAGTGACACATCAACAGCAGAAAATTAAGAAACAAGAACTCAAACTTAATTAAGAAGTTCAAAAAAAGAGTAAAGCCTCTGTAGGTGTGCAGCAGCAGGTTCAGAGATCCCCTCTCAGAAAGGTACCACCTGCAGGGGGTGAGGCACAGGATGTTAATTTGATTGCACCGACTCCTTTTCATGCAAAGAGTGAATTGTTTTCAGACCGCTGATGATTAATGTGGTTATTGATTAGTTGATCAATAAGGCCATGGTGTCTAATTATTGATAATCCTTCCCCAAATGAAAGATCGAGTGTAAGGAGTGCTACTTACAGAGCTCAAAATATAAAGTGATTCAGTGTGAAGCCTGGTAATTGAAAGTCAAACTAATCCCACAAATTAAATCACAGCAATCCATAACATTTACCTGATAAATCCTTTGGAAAGCTTTATTTAACTCTCAGTGCTCATCGAGGAAGCTTTGGAGGCTCCCAGAAAAGTGTCTAAAGGTTAGGGTTTGAGGTGTCTTTTATTAAAACAAAAGTATCATTTAATATAAATGTGTGTAATAATGACGCTGGTTTGAAATGTCGCATCTCACAGTTATAGCTGAATATATTTTGCTACAACTGAATTTATTTTGGAAATTTAAGTGTACTGGTACCAGTCACACCAGTATATTACCTGTACACCAAATTATTTTCCAAACTTCATCTCTATGCCTTTTCCCTGCCAACCGTTTATATCATAATTAAATGGGGGAAAACAACCTCACTGCTGTTCCCTGACAGCCCCTGCAAGACTTTCTAGGTACTTGGAGAAAACTGAAATAAAACCTGGAAGATGGCATCCTGTATTTTATAAGTAAACTCATGGACCAATTAAAATCTTAACTGTTTAGGTACTAATTCATCCCCACAGCATCCTCTGGAGCTGTAATATTCAATAATCTAATTAAAGCAATTTTAAGTGACTCTAATCAGATAATCCTAAAAATACTCCACTCCTCAGTCTCTGAGAATGGCCAGGATTAGGACATCCCAACCACTGGGCAGAGTGGATTCTCCACAATTTCAGCCCAGCCATGGCAATGATTTTCCATGGCTCCCTGAGCACACGGATCTGCTCCGAGCTGGGCTGTGCCAGCCCCTCAGAAGTTCTCATTTTGCTCCTGTCATGCTGCCCCTCCTGAAGAAGCCTCAATTTGCTGTTTGTTCCTAATGTGATGTTATGGCTTGGGCCAAAATTGCATTTCAGGTGCTGAAATAACAGGAGGCATCTGCACCGGAGCGGGGGATTTATGAATCCTCATTAGAGGCTCCCCACACCCCAAACCGAGTCATGCAAATCCTGGAACAGCTGAGAGGTATCTCCGAGGGATATTAAGGAATCTCTGTGTCAGACAAATCACACTGGACACCAACAAAGCTTTCCCTTAATGCTGGCTGTCACCGCTCCATGAGCAGCGCCCACGGCACTTCCCCGCTTTTCTCCTGTTTAATCTTTACTCTAAACTTTCCACCACCACCTGCAGGAACTGCTCCTGTTTGGGAGCAATTCCCAGGATTTTCCTGATTTCCAACCCCTCTGCCTGGGCACAGACCCCAGGGTCTCACCCAAGTATTGTGCTCAACATACTGAAAATTTAATTCTGTCCCAAATTTCCAGGGCTGAACTGAAGCACTCACAAACTCGTTCCTCTTGCCCAGGTGAGCAGGTTTTGGAATGTTTAATTGCTGATGGAAGGGCTGAACAGACCTCCAGAAACTTTATCCAGTTTCTAAGTAGCAGGAAGGGATTTAAGCCTTTAAATCCATATTTTATCCTCCCTTTTTATCACTGTTTGTAGGGAGCAATTCATAACTCCTGCATTAATGACCAGTACAATCTAAAGTGTCTCATTATCACAGGGAGCCCAGCAGTGGGTCCATGGTGGACTTGCATGGGTGGAGGAGGTGATGGAGCAGCCCCAGCCTGGAGCTGTTTTGGCTCTAAATCCACTCCCACACACCTCACCCGGGGGGCTCTCCCCTCTCCCCTGATACTGCAGGGCTGGGCAGAGGTGAAAGCTGGGACTTCAATGTGAATATAAAACTAAAGATGCCCTTTTCCCCAGGACCAATTTCCCAGGGTTGCCCTGGGATGGCCAGGCCCTCCAGCCCTGTACATCCATGTCCTGAACATTTTGGTTGTAAAGACACTGAGGAAAATACAATAAACTCAGAAGATCCCTCAGCTTTTAGCAAGGAATGTGTGAGAATATTCCAAAATGCCATCTCCTGAGGCAGTGACTCTGGGCAGTGTGGAGAGTGATGGGCACCTGCTGGAAGGCCATGGAAGCCCATCTGAGCATGGGAAGTGCTTCAGAGTGAAGGATGAGGAATTTGGATATATTAAAATGCTCTGCCAGGTCTTAGTCTTCATCTCTGCCCAGCCCAGTTATAGGAACTGAAACTGTTCATTTGTCCTCTCCAATTTTTTCTGCCAGTGAAAAGGAAGGAAAAGAAGACAAAAGAAACAAAATTATCTTTTTTAAAGAAAGGGGTTTCTCTTTTAAAATCTATGCATTGGAAGAAAATTTTGAAAAAGACATTCATTAGGAATTTGTGTTAAATACAGTGTAACGGCCCCCAAATGACAGCAGTGATTTCATTCTAAAAATTGCCCCATATTTAATAACAGCATAAATCACGTGTAAAAGATTCTTCACACCAAGCGAAACTGCTTTACATACATAAACCCCATAATTTGTTTTTATTGAAAAGATTCCGACAGTCGAAGGTTATTTATGTTTTTAATTTGTCTGCACTACTAAACAACTCCCTCCTCAGTGTGCAACCCCGTGGGAAGCCTTGGACGGGCAGGGGGAGGCAGGGCTGGCTGCTCCAGGGGCTTTGTCCCCAGCTCCAGCCTCTGGAGTGCCCTCGGTGCCCAGGCAGGACGTGCCCAGGGAGGGCAGGCTCCTGTGGGGCCAGGACTGAACATCCCTGCACAGCTTGGAATCCAGCACATGGATCTGGAGAGTGTCCAGGGAAGGGAATGGAGCACCGGGAGGGGCTGAGGGAGCTGGGAAAGGGGCTCAGCCTGGAGCAAAGGAGGCTCAGGGGGAACCTTGTGGCTCTGCACAAGTCCCTGACAGGAGGGGGCAGCCGGGGGGTCACAGCCAGAACTGGTCCCAGTATCCCGCTGTGGAGAAACCCTGCCACTACCGCTCCACACGGATGAGCTTTCCCATGGATTCTGGTTCTCTTAGGGCGAACGCATTGCACAAAACACTTTTGCCCTGAACCAAAGGCCAGCCGGGAAGCCCCAGAGCCAGGGGGTGCAACTGAACCCCCGCGGGTGAGGAAATGTGTCATAAACTGCTTGCAGTCCCTCACCAAAGCCCCACCTCCAGCCTACTGTAAGCCCTTTCACACCATCCTTAGTCCGGGAGCGAACCAAAAAATTGTGTCCCTGAGAGACAAAACAAAAGCAATGGGTGCCGTTTAAATATCAGCTGGGAAGCTGTCCTGAAGGAACACTGTCTGTCCTGGGGGTGATGAGGGTGAGGATGGTGCTTGGAGCAGCCCTTCCCGGCTGGGGCTGGGGAAGCTGGCGGCAGCCTTCAGCTGGTGCTGGGCCCGGCATGGCTGGAGAAGGCACCGAAGGCACGGAAGGCGCAGTGCCCTCAGGGCCACCCGTGTGGGACCTGGACCGTGCTGGGTGCTGCTGTGTGGGCACAGTCCTGTGCCAGCAGCTCCGGGATGAGCAGGTGAGCCCCTGTGGGCCCTCCAGCCTAACCCAGGGTGTGATCCCGGGGCTCCCGGAGGGCGCGGGCCATGGGGTTTGGGGTTTCTCCTGCAGGGCAGAAGCCTTGTCCTGAGGGTCCAATGCCCCCTTCCTTGGAGGCAGCGCTGTCCCCACGGCAGCAGCAGCAGGGCACAGACAGCCTGTGCCCCCACCCTGTGCCCTCCTGCTGCCTGAGCCCGTGAGGGGCCGGGGGCAGGCGGGCAATGGCGCTCGGCAGGCCCGGCCCCGTGCCGCGGTGCCCGCAGCTCGGCCCGGCTCTGTGGCGCTGCCGGCAGCTGGGAAAGCCTGATTTAATCTGCGGCAGCCTCGCTGCCTCTGACCACTGCGCCGAGTCATTAACCTTGACTCGCATAATTGAATTCAAGGTTGATTGCCTGTGACCCTCCTCGGCGAGGTCCTCCAAATGTACATATTCATTATGAGGCGCGGGGCTAAATGGATTGCACAGGGAAAGCTGTAGCAATCAGCCTGCTTGGTATGCGGGGGGCGAGGAGGGCACTAATTGCATGTTAGAGCTAAGGATTAGATTATGAAAAGAGTGAGAAAATGAAGATAGATCCCTGTGACACTGTCAGATTAAGGGCAGCCATGCACAGGAATATGACATTGAAAATTTACGGGGCCGTTAAGGGAAGGGAGGTTTGAAAGGGGGTGGTGGGTGTTGGGTTGTTTGGGTTTTTTTAATTCCCATCTATTTGCTCAGTTAGGAGCTATTTAAAAGCGCAAGCTGATAAATGCGTATTTTGAATCTCGAAAAATTAATGCTGGAGTGGTTTTGATGTCTCTGATGGCTGCTGTAAGGAAGGTGTGCCAGCCCCACAGCGCCTACTCATTGTTTGATACCACCCTGAGCAGCCTGGTGTGGGCAAGGTGTCCCTGCCCATGGCAGGAGTGGAATGGGATGAGCTTTAGGTCCTTCCAACCCAAACCATTCCATAATGATTCTGTGATTAAAAGTTGCCCAGCCAGAGCCACGACTGTGCAAATACCCAATGACCCACAGTGTGGTGGGACCAGGATGCTCCTGGAATCCAGCAATGCCCACCTTGGGAAGGGGGAAATGTCTGAGCCCCCTAAACTTTGCCTTGTCCTGATCCCTGAAGGGGTTCCCACAGCCAAACCTGGCTCCTGCCCAGCGCCAGAGGGAATGGAGTGAGGGAAGGTGGCCACGAGCAATCTGTGGGTTTACATCGTTGTTGTTGTGATAGCTGGGTAAGGATTTTCCCATGTTTTGCTGCAACTCCAACCAGATGGGATTTTTTCTTGAATTAAATGAAAGTTAAGTACAAAAACATTTTGCCCGCAGGGAATTCAGATTCTCAATGTGCTTTTAATAACTGTTTGTAAAACACTTAGGAAAATCTATGACAACATGTTTGAGGGGAGGGGGGAAATCAAATTATTCTTGCCTGAGGATGTTATTCTGGTATCTAAACTTTATGAATCATCCTGTGTGGCCCAATTTCTAGGCAGTCACACTGTGGAACAGAATGGAAGTGTCTGAATTTAATCCATGTAAAAATTTTTAATAAAGATGTTAATCACAGCTATTGGCTGAAAATCTGTTAAGAAATTTACGCTAATTTAGATGTCCAAACCTCTGCAGTCTGATAAAGCTAAAAACCCCCGTTCAAACTGATGTTTGTGTGAGAATTGATTGCAATGGGTAGGCCCCAATTTTGGGCCACCTCTTTAAGGCTGCTCTTGTGATAAAAACAGGCTTAAAATCACAGAATGATTTGGTTTGGGAGGGACTTAAAGCTCTTCTCATTCCACCCCCATGCCATGAGCAGGGACACCTTCCACTATCCCAGGTTGCTCCAAGTCCTGTCCAACCTGGCCTTGGACACTTCCATCTGCCATAAAAATAGTGTTTAATTACAGCATTTCTGGAGGTGGAAGCTGAACATCAAAATCCCAATCCAAGCATTTTGCCAACATCACAGGGGTCGTTGTTAAACAGAGAAATTCAGGTTGCAAATGGGGCAAAAGCTCGTTCAGGTTTTTATCCCAACCCTAGCAAAGGAGGGTTTTGGGAAGGTTTTTCCCTGCTATTCCCAGTTCTTGTCATTCCAGGTGTCAGGGGAGGCTGAGAGCAAGGACCAGGCAGAAAGCACCCTAGTGCCTTCACACAGATGCAACCTGTACTTTTCCCTGGCAGCAACCTCAGCTTTTATGCAAAAAACCCCCACTTTTTGCATAACAAACAAATCCTGGAAAGCTGCAAACAGCATGCAGAGCTCCTGGGATCTCTCAGCTTCCCTCATGAAGGAGCAGAGCTCCTCAGCCAGGCTCCAGGTCGCTCTCAGCTCAGGGCATGTGTCCCTTGGCCACCTCTCCAGAACAGCATCTCCATTAATTTGATTAAATTCCCAAAGTCCAGACCTCGTGGTGTTGCAATAACAACGGGATTGGAGGTGGCAGCACATCCCAAAAACCTCAGCCTTGTGAATTGCCAGGGTTTTGGGGTTCTGGTGTGTTGAGGACATAATTAATGGGATAACTTGGCGCTTTCCATTGGAGGGCTCTGTCCTGAAGAGAGGGTTTCTCACTAAATGATCTGTCAGGACCATTGCTGGATGGGTATGACCAGAATTTTTATGTCCCGCTCATTAAATTACCACGGGGTATGACTTTCTAGGCACTGAAAGTCACAGGAAATCGTTGCTGACTGACAATCTGGGATTGCAGGTTACCAACAGCTGCCTCAAGTTGAATAAGACTGACAAATGACTGCTCCTTGCACAGGCCTGTAATAAAATTACCCTGTGATGTGGGGGTGTCTGTGCTGGAGGACGCTGGCACCCGCAGAAGGAAAAAAGAGTCGCTTATTCACAGGGGGAAAAGGATGAAGTTTCTGAAGTGCTCAGATTCAACAGCAGCACGTTGCTCTGTGGAGTTACAGGCAGGCAATGAGACAGCTAAAATCCATTTGTCTCCAAAAATCTCTTTGATTTGTTTCAATTTATGAATGAGCTGCAGAGAGCGAGGGAAGTGCCCAAGGAATGTAAATGAAGTGGCTCTGCCGTGCTCTTTGAAAAAGGCCCCCAGACATCTGATGAAGGAAATTTTCTGTGAGGAAAACCCAGTTTGTTGGCATTTTGTGAATCCTAAAAATACCCCAAGACAAATAGTCTAACTCACTACTGCTGAAATTTCATTTACTTACCAACCACACTAATGAGGCACTGCAGAGGGACTTCTAATTAGATCCACTTTATTCCTGTCACTGAAATTAATTTATTTGCTTCAGCTTCTCAAACTAGTTTGATATTATCCTGATTTTTGAGCTAGACTGTACAAAGCTGAGGCTGGTGCTGATATTTACACCTGCCTGACCCAGGGGTGGAAGGGCAGGGTCTGGTGCTGGTGTTGTCCCAACCAGAAGCTCTTTCTCAGCAGGTTTGGAGCATCCCTGTGCTGAGCAGGAGACAGGGGAGCTGCAGCCCTGGGCTGGCTGTCCCCAGAGCCCGGGCTGGGCTCTCAGTAAGCACTAAAGCAGCAATATTGTGCCACTTGGCGATTTCCTGCCTCATGCATATTCAAAGAGGGAAGAGGCTGCATGCATAATTCATTGGCCATTACAATTGCATTATACTATTTATACTATTACTTCGGGAGCTGTTTAAATTAAGGGTTACAAATGGCTCGTTTGTTTTCCGCTGCTCTGGCAAGAGGGTTCAGCCCCTCCAAGCTGCTGGGGCACAGCCCGGGCAGGGCTCTGGCCGAGGCCAGGGGCACAGCGGGGTCCCCAGCCAGGGCACCCAGGAACTCTGCAAACTTTGTGTCCCGCTGGGATTTGCTTTTACAATGAATGGAGCCCCCGGGGTGAAAGCCGAGCCCCAGGGTCCAGGAGAAGCTCGGTTTGGATACCGGGAATGCTGAATAAATCACAGCCGTGACAGTGACATGGCTCAAAATCCTCTTCACACCCCAATAAAACTCAGAGAAACATGGGAAACCCTCAGCTGGTAACTAATTGTCAACTAACTGCTAAACCCCAGCTCTGGCTACACAGATTATGACTCTTGGTGCCTTTCCAAACATTATTTTATTAATATGAATAATATATTAACTATTGAACAGTCTGGACTGCATCCAAACCACTCTGTTGTAAGTGCTTTGCTAAGACTTACCAAGGATATTTACTTCTCTAAACAACAGGCAACATTTGTATCGGTTTTGGTTTTATTATTGTTTTACTAAATAGTTATGAGAGCACCAATAGAGGGATCTGAAGATTTTTAAAACGATTTGAAAGATAGTCCATAAAGTGCTTTACATCTTGGCGAGTTTAAAAGGTGAATTACTGTTCTTTAATAATTTAAAGAAAACCCTCCAGAATGCATTTTTAAATGTATTTCCAGCTAAAGACAGGATCCTGTCCCGGGCTCTCATCACCAGGGGATCACATCAGGATGAATCACAGCGAGGGAGCCGCAGTCGGGGCCGTGTAATCGAGAGCAAAGCTGCCAAGGGAAGAGCTGCTCCCTGGGGACACCCAGCAGATACCTCTGTTCATTACCATGTGCCCGGGTCACAGGCCAGGGACGGATCTGATTTAGATATGACTTAAAATTCAATTTCTCAAAGTTTACTTAAAATTACTGCGATTCACGAACGCTTTCATAGAGGGATGGGGCATTAAACTGAGAGAGGTTTAGATCAGCTGGTGGATTAGATGCCCTTTGTGGTGGAAGGTCCCAACTGGGGCTCGAGCATCAGGAGTTGGACTCGATGATCACAGCTCGGGTTACTCTGTGATTCTCTGGTTCTGTGAATAGGAAGGAATTGTTCCCTGTGAGGGTGGGCAGGCCCTGGCACAGGGTGCCCAGAGAAGCTGTGGCTGCCCCTGGATCCCTGGAGGTGTCCAGGACCAGGCTGGACATTGGGGCTTGGAGCAGCCTGGGATAGTGGAAGGTGTTCCTGCCATGGCAGGGGGTAGAAAGAGATGATTTTTAAGGCCCCTTCCAACCCAAACCGTTCTGGGATTAACAGATCCCTCCTGTGCCATGCAGAGCTGCAGGACTCAGGGATCACACAGCAATAGGAGAATATTCCATGAAAATGGAACTGGCTGTCATAGGAAGCCCTCTCTGTGTCTGCAGTATCAGGAGAGACTCTGCCCTTCCCACAGCATTTTCCAGCCAACGCTGGCAGTGGATGCCAGGAGCCCACAGGATTGCTCAGACACCCCAGAGCTGTTCCCCCACCCCTGGCAGCATCCTCGCCTCCCCCTGCTTCTCCTCGGGGGTGGCTCCCACATCACTTTGGGGTGGCTCCCACACTGCCTCCCCTTCACTGCTGAAGCAGTTCTGCTGTCCAGCTCGTCCCCAGGTCGCTGCCCACCCCCAGACTGGCTGTGACACGGGCGTGCACAGCTCTGAGCACCCATGGGGTGGCACCTCTGTCTCTGCTCCCTGCACTGCCCCAGCCCCAGCCCGGCCATCGATGCTCCAGCCCAGGGATACGGGAAGAGTTTAACCCTCACCGAGCTGAGCAGACATAAAAGACACCAGCAGACAGCTCTCAGTTATAAACTCTTAAACTCCCTCAGACTTGTGTTAACACTTCCCTAAATGTATTTTTTTTGCCCAGCAGACCCTTCAGGAAGGTGCATTTTGCCTTTCAGCTCCAGTTTGTGCATTTTTCTGCCTCATGGGGAGACACCGTTTCATCTTTCCCACATGCTGGGGGCTGGGCTGGGAGGGGACAGTCCCTCCACGCCGGGGTTAAGGCAGTGAGCTGCCTGCCCAGGAATGAGGATCCTCTTCCAGACAGCCCATCATCCACTAATGGGACTTAAGACAGTTGCTGCCTCATCGGCAGGAGCGTAATGATCGCTGGGCAGGGAGAGGCCCATTATCCATCATCCATCCTTCTCCTCTGGCTGATGATAATGATTTCTTAGTTCAACAGTGGTGCACTGGGACCTCGGTGCTTTGTGCACGATTGGGGTTTAATATCCTGATCAAGACAAATACAGATCGTGGCCGGGCCATGGGGCCACTGCAGAGGACAAAGCCAAAAGGGGCTCCCTGGAAAACTCAGAGGATGCACAAGATCCTAAGAAAACCTGAGAAGTGCCCGTGTTTTTGCAGTGAGGAAAAAGTCACTCCCTTCCCTCTCACAGTGCACAACTTTGAGATGAGGATTTGCATGTAAAGAATCCTATCAACGGGGCAGGAGAAAACCTAAAAGCTCTTGAAAATGTATTTGCACTTCCCATTTCATTCTCTCCAACTGTTGTTCTCCAGTCAAATCACTCTGTAATTCTATGATTATTGATTGATTGAATATTGTCATTTCAATAACTGCAACTCATGGATTTAAACTGAGAGAGTGTAGATTTGAATTGGATATTGGGAAGGAATTGCTCCCTGTGAGGGTGGGCAGGCCCTGGCACAGGGTGCCCAGAGAAGCTGGGGCTGCCCCTGGATCCCTGGCAGTGCCCAAGGCCAGGCTGGACATTGGGGCTTGGAGCAGCCTGGGATAAGGGAAGGTGTCCCTGCCCATAGCAGGGGGTGGAATGAGATGAATTTAAGGCCCCTTCCCACCCAAACTACATGGGCACTGCACCACCGTGCTGGTGAGCAGTGCCACGGTGATGCTGAGCCACCAGGGCCATTGTCCCCTGTCCCTGCACTCGCCGCTGGCAGGGAGAGGGTGAAGCCATCTCACCACACCCTCGCTGCCACTCTCAGGAACTTCAAGTCCAATAAAGGATGCTCAGAAGAAACACAATAGCGAGAGCGGAGCCGCCGCTGGAAATTAAATCTGAAAGCCGAGTATTTATTCTTGTCGGGGCTCCTCGAGGAGCGTGGGCACACCGGCAGCATGTTAAACACTGCTCAGGTTCAGCCACACTAATGTCCAGGCAGCTCTGCTGCAATATCCATTTGAAAGGAGCTTAGTGCCACGAGGCTTTCATCTCAATATTCCTGAGGCCGGATTTGAAAGTGCTTAAGGTTAAATATTGCTCACTCCTGGAAAGAACAGCTCCATCTGTCTCGTAAAGAAAAGCTTTCAGTCTTGGAGGTGCTGAGGGAAACTCACACATAAACATGGTCAGGAGAGGCTGCAGAGGGAAAAAACTCCTGTGGGCTCTGTCTTAGGAGTAATTAGCCCCTCAAATTCAGCAAGGTTTAATCCAAAAAGCCTTATATACAAAATGTAATCTGTATTTTCTGTGGGGCGAGGGAGCACGACCCTGCCTGAGCCAGCGCTGCACAGCTGGATCCTCACATCTGGGCATCCTGAAGAGTGAGGCAAGGAGAAAAGTTCCAGCAAACCCATCTCACCCTAAAGGATCCCAGAAAGACACTCCTGACGTGGTCCCTGGCCTCGGGATGGAGCCTCTGGGTGCTCCTGTCTGGCTGGAAGCTGCCACAGCATCTCAGAGATGCCAGGAGACTCTCGGGCTGCTAAATGCCCAATTCACTTTTGAAAACCGGATTTAAGCAGCTGGTTTTGAACATTTGTGGTAAAAGAGAGACCCGAAATAGCATTGTGTGATTTGGGGTGAAGTGCCCCGAGGCCTGGTGATAATAATTGTAGTACTCTTTAAAAAGAAAAATGACATTTTTTTCAAGGCAGTGAAAGCCGCTGACGACATCCCGGGGGAGCTGGGGAAGCTTTGGAGAGGAGGAATTCTGTCTTTTCAGAGGCTGACAAATGACAGTGCTCAGCAGCCTGGAACGTGTCTCCTGCAGTCCTGGAGCAGACACAGTGTGACAGTGACAGTGCCCTGGGCCCGTGGTGTCACCGAACAGAGGGACCATGAGAACCCCGTCCCACCAGTGGGAAAAGCCATCGGGAATTCCCACAGGAGCTGGTGGGAAGCTCTGCTCTAGGAATCACCCCCTGCTCATCCTCAGGGAAGGAGCTCAGTTGGGTCCTGCTGGCTGGTGGGAAGCATGGCTTGTTCTCCTCTCAGGTGTGAATCATCCTGAGGGTGTCCCAGGGCCAGGAGGGGAAGTCTGAAGTGTCCCAGCCCCTGCTGCTGATGGAATGTTGGAATCAAACTGACCCCAGGATTAATCTGCGTTTAAATGGCTGCTCGTTCTGTGGAAAGCACATCATTGTGCAGGTTCTCCTTCAGTCTGAAACCTCTTCCCACACCATCCTCATTCCTGCTGCTTTTTCCCACTCTGCTCAGCCCTGTAAGGCCCCAGCATGACCTGGGGTCTTTTTAACCCCCCCAAACTCCAGTTTAATGATTGACTGGGACGATGGTGCCGCACTGGTCACTACACGTTGCAAGGGGAGGCTTCCAAGGAAAACTGACGTTTAATGTATTGATCGCTGCTATTTGATTACACTGGGAAAAAGGTCGGAGAGAAAATGCCAATAATGGTGCAAAACTTGAAAGCAAATTAATGCTTTTCCATCATCACCCTCCTGCCTCCCACCAGCGCCGCAGAGCAGCGGGAAGCAGAGCCTTGCACAGAGATTTTATGGTGAGGTCTTCTCCTTCCTGCTGCAGGAGAAGCAGGGAAAGATGTGTGGCCTTGTCCTGCTTAAACGCTCCCAGTCTGTGCCCAAAGGTCACCCCACTGAGATGGGGGTGCTGGGACAGCTCCCCAATCCCATGGATGCAGCAAAAAGGGTGTCAGGAACCCAAAATCGAGACACGTTTTCAAAACGCTGAGAATAGGTTTGAAAGAAGGGCTCTAGTATTTGAAGTGGCTGAGGAAGTTCAGAGAATACTATAAAATCCAGAGGCATCTACACCATGGATATTCTTCGGCAGAAAGATTGTCCTGGAGATTGGGATGTGCCTCTGGAGCTGCTGCCAACCCACGCTCACCCAAAGGGGCTCCGTGGCGTGGGTGAAAAACAAACCCAGTGAGGAGGACCAATGAGAGATCTCACAGAAATACACAAAAGGGAGTGAATCAATACCAATAAACTCCTTCAGATGGTGATTAATTAATAGCAATTAATTTTGAAAAGAAGAGGATATTGACTTAAATTGACAGAGGGGCTAACCTTTGAGCAATTCAGAGAAAACGTCTTTAAAACACAGTGATTAAGTTGTAGAAAGTAATAAAAGGGCTACACTGCCTCCAGGACGAGCTGAACCCAGCCTGGGAACGGTGTCAGGAGAGCTCTAATTAGACGTTGGAGCTTGATAAGGTAAATTGATTAGCTTGGTTCTGCCAGGTGGGATTTGAACAGTCATCTCAGTTCGGAATGTGTCCTTCCTACCCAGAGAGCCGAATTCCGGCAGATCATCACAAAATGCCAAAAGCTTTGCAGGCCAGATACGCTGCAGCAAGGGAGGCTCCAGGGTGTCCCTGCCCATGGCAGGGGGCTGGAATGAGATGGTCCCTTCCATCCCTTCCATCCCATGGGTTTATGATTCCATGACACGTCGCCTCCTCAGAGGTCCCAACCATTCCAAAACCTCCTTGTTCATGAACCAATGTCCAAATGTCCCCATCTCACCCGGGCCCTGCTCTTGGGATATGGATTGATGCTTTACTGGGAACTGCACGTTCCCTCACTCCTCAGAAGGTTTTGGCAACCTTTCCTTCTGATCCAGGCACAGGGATTGCTGTCTTGGAGTGAGCGAAGCACCAGAGTCAAACCCGGGTTAGGCTGGGGGTGAATTAAATTAATTGTGAGCTGACATTACAGACATGAGGCCTAAACTCCACTCTGACAATTTGCTGATAATTAATTATGAGTAATTGGTTGTTGTGGGGCTGCATGTGGTGATGGCAAGTGGGCAAAGCCCGTGGTCACAGCAGATATGAGCCAACCTTGGTCTTTGGGCTTCTCGTTTTCCTGGGAATGTAAATTATTGAAACACTCCTGGAACTGAGACAGGGACATCTGGTAGCTCTTTGTGGCGGGATCAGGAGACACAACAGCTCAGCAGGTCAAAATTGTCTTCTGAAGAGCTTAATTTCTTCTCCCTTTTCTTCTTCAACATCCTGAAGTCCTGGCAGATCATTTGAAGAGAGTCCTAACCATAATCAAGCAAAACTAATTTCCCAGCCCTCATAAAATGCATCCCCCAGAATGACCCTCCGTCACAACAGGATGCGCAGAAATTCCTGAAATCTGCTCCTGCTGGGAGCTGCCCCCGGGCAGGAGAGCCTGGCTGTGGCTTTTCCAAGGAAGAGGCCATTTCTTTTTTTAATAACTTTGCTCTACCTTTATTCTAGACTGGGACAACAATTCAGGAGCTGAAGGAAATGGTTAATCACAGCCACGTTGTCTGGGACGCAGCACGTGGGCTTGAGCATTATCTGATCACTCTGTGGGTTTGGAAAAACCATCTCCTTTCCCAAAATGTGCCCTTTTTAGCTGGTTTTTACAGGTCTGGTGAGCGCCTTCAGAGCAGGCATGGAGCTGTTTACTAACAATTATTTCCAAACAGATAATTAAAAGCTGATTTCGATAAAACCTTAAAAATAGAGGAATTCTAGAAAACGTTCTCGGCTCGTTTTGAAATAGCTCTTTTAAATGTCAGCGGATGAAAACATCATCCAGCAACAGGGAGCTGGGCCCTGTTTTGAAAAACAAATAGCAGTGATTGGATTCAGCTGTTCAACAATGGGAATGCTGGAAAAGCCCAGCCAGGGCTTCACCCCCACGGAAGAGCCCCGTCCTTCCCGCCGGCTCCGGGGCCACAGCCCTGCCAAGGGCAGGAGGCAGAGCCCAAGAGGTGCCAGAGCCTTGTGGAGACGTCCCTTGTCATCCTTGTTCTGGGCAAAATAAAGCCATTTTTGTTGGCAGAGACTGTGGAAGGATCCCACGGCGTGATCGGGTTTCTCCCTCCGAGCTGAGAGGCTGAAGACAGCCCTGTCTGCAATGGCTCGCAGAGCAAATAATTATTGATGCTGAGGACCTAAAATGACCTTGCAGAAAGAAAAAATTGTTATGGGAAGGGAGAAAAACCCACCCCAAGAGGGTCTATTGTTAATGGCTGGCACTGTTATAAAGTTCACAATTGGTAACTTATTTAAAGATTATTTTTCCTCGGATTTTTTGTGCTTTGTGCAAATCTGACTTGAAAGGAATGCCATTCTCTCAGCCCTCTCCTGACGCTGGTGTTTGCAGCCATGAGCAGCCCCTAAACTTGTATTTCAGCACTGAAGACAATTGCAGAAGCAGATCCAGATTCTGATAGGACTTTTTAAAAACAAATAAACATCCCCCAGTGGGATTTGCAGCCCGTGGCTGCAGGGCCACGCTGATGAGTGGGAGATGGAAAAGCTCATTTCTCGTGCCTCACTGAGACACAGAAGGAACCAAACCAGTTCTTGGCTGTTCAAGCAGAGAGCGAGAGAAGAAAACTAAATGCAGGGCTCTGAAAATGAGATGAGGTTTCGAGATTTCTCTTGATGTTATTAATCTACAATGCTGCCTTTTAGCACTGTTGACCAACATTTTAATACAATTTAAGCTGGCACTGCTCCCAATGGCTCGGGAGCAATCATGAGCTGATTTTGGTGTTGCATTTTGACACATTAACGGGTGAGGACACCACTGCATCCCACTGGAGTCAGCCAGGAGGCTCCTTCTTGCTGGTAGGGCTGGAGAAACGAGAGTGAGACCTCAGCCACAGGGTCCCTGCAGGTCATGATCCAGCAGCAGACCCGCAGTGAGCCACTTCCAATGTGGTGGAGCCTTGAGCCGTGAAAAATGAAGAAAGAAAAGACAAAAAAGAAGCAAATTGAAACAACAGAACATTGGACTGTTCTAAATGTCAGTTTATCTCTGTTTTAAATACCAGTCTAATTCAATT
Organism: Monarcha castaneiventris obscurior; assembly: GCA_026261815.1. Lineage (NCBI taxonomy): Eukaryota > Metazoa > Chordata > Aves > Passeriformes > Monarchidae > Monarcha > Monarcha castaneiventris. Next base: position 1,356,346 of record JAMPIT010000437.1, read on the forward strand.
TGAAATGTCAAGGCCTGATTCTCCTCCAGGTCACACAGAGCTGGTGTGGGCCCTGCCTCCCTGCCAGGCTGTGGAGCCCAGGGATGCTCAGCCTCATTCTCCAAGGGGCTGAGGGCTCACAGCCTCCCACAGCCCCCAGCAGCAGCCTGGCTTCCCCTCAAACTGGGAGGAGAAGGGGGTGGGAGGGTCTCTGGTGCAAAGTAATGGAGCTCACGGAGGGGACACCCCCTGAGCTGTGAGCACGAAGGACAAAGCTGCTCCTGCCGTGGCCTTTCTGACTGTGAGAGCTCTGCTGACTCCCAGGAGCCCACAGGAACACTTTTGATAGCAAACCTTGGATTTTTTGGTCAAGATTTGCAGCAAAGGGATTTTTATAATAATATTTTACTGGCTGTAGCCTGCCTGGTATTACACTGGAAAGAACAAGATAGGAAACACATGTGCAGATATTATTTGCTGCAGAAGTTAAATTCCATCAAAGACCACAGAAATATTTACGTTTCTAGTTTGTAATGAAAAACTGAGTTGTAATTATGGATTTGTGGCTGTGGGAGCACAATATCAGCACGGCATTTATAAAAAAAATATTAATTCCCAATCCTGAAGCCCCCAGTCAGAGCAAATCTCGGAAACACAGGGACACCTCCCTTCATAAAGCTGCTACGACATGTCCATAATCCCTCTTTTTGATGATCCAACTCATGCACAAAATTTAATAAAATTGTATTTGCTTTTCCAAAGGCACTGAGTGCACACATGTGGAAGGACATAGAGACAATGTCTCAGGAAGGGGGAAGATGTTCAGCCCCATCCTGGAGAGGAGTGAGGTGGGAAAGTGGCCGCCAAGCAAAGGCTGGAGCATTAAATCCTTGGAGCAGAGACACGTCTGAGATGGAGGAAGGCTTTTGAGCCCTTGAAAGATGAAGTCTCGTCCTGCCGAGGAGTCAGGGCAGGGTTTGATGGGAAGGAGGCTGAGAACACAGGGAGAACTCTGCCCAAGCTGGGCTCATTTTTACTCACTGATCAAATGTGATCCCAACTGGACATCTTGTGGATTAGGGTCACTCAGAACTGGGTGTAGGACCAGGAACTTCTCACATTTTGCCTCCAAAAGCTCCAACAGAGCCAAATGTTGCTTCTGCAAAGGCCTCTGCAAAGGCAGCAAAGTCCAGAGCCCAGGAAGTGGCTCCTGTGGCTCTGGCTGCCACGCAGGGAGCTCTTGTTTTCTGGGATGCCATTCATCCTTCAAACAGCCTTTTGCACACACCTAGGGACAGAGGCATTTCCTGCAGGGTAGCAGGTGCTCTGATGGCCGAGGGAGTTAAAATAAGCTTGGCTTTTCCAGCACTTTGGTCCTTTCTCCAGCACTGGGAAGGTGCAAGCGCCCTCCTGGATTACCCTGACGGGGTTGGAGTGTTCACACACCTCTCCCATCACCCCTTTGGGAAAAATCCAGCTGCCCAGTGTGGGTTTTCCTGGGAGAACCTGGGGGGCTGCACCTCCCAGCACTGCTGACCCAGTGATGGTGCCCAAACCCCGCCTTTGACAGCCCAGGCGTTGCTGGAAATATTTCCAAAACCAGTTCAGAAAGAGAGAGCTGATTTTTCAGTGCTGAGTCTGAGGCAGAAAAACTAAGAATAACTAAAATAAACTCTACTAATGAGCAAAAAAATCCTTGGCTATGGATGTGTCCAACGGTGGTGACGACTCTTTATTGATTAGGTTGAACGGGATTGCTCTCTAATTATGTGACCCACTGATGCTCTAAAAATGTTGGAGAAAACTTCCAATTGGAGCTACAAGGCCAGGTATTAAACAAGGTTTTAGCCCTGGATTTCCCTTTAATCAATCATAACAATTTGGCTGAAAGGACTCATTGAGCACATTTCGTTTTTCCTCCCATTTTGCAGCAGTTGGGTGGCAGAGGAGCTGGCACTGCCTGCAGACCACCTTGGCTGCTCCATGAATTATAAGGAGCTAAATTTCCAATGCTCCAGCCACCCCCTGCAGCGGTGTTACCCTACAGGCATTAGGGGAGAGCATTTTAATAATGAAAACCTTAAAAATTATAGATCTGTACGGGTCGAATAAGCTGTCACACCTTCAATGAAGATAACAGATCTGTACAGGCACCTAAAATATTCCTGCAGACTTTGGAATTTAGGCTTATGGCATAATAGCATTTGCACAATAATTCAATCTAATTGTGTAGGGAAGCTGTAAAACTGCTCCATCTCTGATGCTTTACTGTGCAGGGGGAAAAAAAAGGATGCAGTTCCACCTTTTTCGCTGACATCTAATGTTTCAGGTTTTTAAAAATATTGTATAAAGACTGAGATTTATTTCCTAAGATGTTTCATTAATGGTTGTGGCAGGCAGCTGGCCCGAGGTTTGACACACAATAAAATCCATGTCAAGAATATTAAAGATAGTGCAAAAGATAACTATGAATTTACATTCAAACAGGCTTTTGACAAAGCCATTGCAACAGGCTCCTAATCAGGTCTTGAGACCCAGCCTGCCCTCTCTTTAAACCCGTGATCTTGAAAAGGAGCTTTAAATTGGAAATTATTACACATTAAAACCTCAACATGGGCCAGATCGAAGCGGATCGATATCTTGCCGAGCACAATAAATCAGCTGCTGCTCTGCGGTTACTGTTTGCTGAACATATTTAAATTTTCTTGTAACAAATTAATTCCAACATTTTCTCTTGATTGAATTAGGGCAAGTGTTGGAGCTGTCACAAGTATTTCACTGCTTCAGGGAGACAAATTGCTCGTCTGGACATGGGTAACAAGCCAAAGTGTTGAGTCCCTGATAATCTTTCCACTAATTCTCCATTACAGCAAAATGAAGCCATAAATCACCGTGACAGCTGATCGATGCAAACATTGTTTCCGCCATGATTGCCAGCGCTCCCCGTGGACCCACTGTCCGCTCACAATTCCCGGGAATTACTCCCTGGCCAGGCTCCCCGGGAGCGCGCCGGCCCCGCTCCGGAGGTGCTCCCGTGCCACAAGTAACCATCTCATTTCGGGGCTCTCAGCCCACCCCCCAAACTGCAAATATCCATCACGGTGCCCTGTTTAGGGCAATCTGTTAAAGCTCGGGGCCATCCCTCCCGCCATCGCTCTTCTGGCCAAAAAAAAATGGGATTTTAAACGTCCTGTTGTATAAAATAATTCCGCGAGGTTGTAACAACGCCGGGCTCCAGCCCTGTCGCTTCCCCTTAACTAACTGGTGGCGAGTTGGATGAAATTACTTGACCCTTTATCGAGTTCTGCTAATGCCTTCTAAAAAAGAAATTAAAGCCGCCCGCAGCACGGCCCCCGGCAGCTCTCCGTGCACATTTAATTCCAGGGAAGATGGATTAAGTAGTTCCCAGGACTAATTCTCACGCCGAGGTTGCTCCGTGGCATTCCCAGCTCTGGCCGAGGAACCCAGGAAGGAACCACAGAGCCTGGAAAGCTCTGTGTGGGTTCTCAGCCCCAGTCCAGACTGGGAATTCTGGGCTGAGATGGGGCTGGAGCAGTGCTCCGAGGGAGGAGGGTTTCAGCACCAAGTGGGGGTGTGACAAGGAGGAAAGATGGGGTGAGTGCTCCTGGGAAAGCCCCAGTCCCATGGAAGGAGCTGTTTGCATGGCTGAGATAATGTAATATAAGGGATAAAAACAAATGGAGAAGTGGTTCTGGGGGAGCTTTGGGATTGCATGGAACGTGTTCCTCACGTGTGACTGAGAGCAGCACGAGGAGCCCTGACCTCGGTGTCCTTGTGCCTCCAACCAGGCAGGGCTGGATGTCACAGCCCTAACCTGTCCCAGCCACCGGGGCAGCCTCACCATTCCCAAGAATAATTAAGGTTGGAAAAACCCTCTCAGGCCATCAGATCCAACCATCCCCCAGCAGTGCCAAGGCCACCACTGCCCCACATCCCCAAGTGCCACTTCCCCAGGGCTGTTAAACCCCTCCAGGGATGGGGACTCCAGCACTGCCCTGGCACAGGACAAGCCCTTTGGTGAAGGAGTTTCCCCAAATATCCGAGCTGAAGCTCCCCTGGCACAACTTGAGGCCGGTTCCTTTGTCCTGGGCACAGCAAGTGTGTCCCATGTCACTGGGGAGAGGCTCCCAGCTGCCTGTGGAGAGGGGGCACAACAAATGTGCTCAGGGCAAATGCCTGCAGCAGGTCCCTGCCAGGGAATAACAAGGTATTTCCAAATTTTAAGGTTTCAGAGCTGCATTATTTTGGATACCAGCGGTGCTGCGTTATCAGCTCTGGAACTCCCCTGTCAGGAGCAGAAGAGGCACCACCTTCCCCTGGCTGGTTATGGATGAGTGAAAACTGGGAAAGCAGCAAGTGGGTAACAACCTCTATTTCCTCACATCAAACACAAGGTGCTTCATCCTGTCAGCTCCTCAGCCCCTCCACCCCACATCAGCACATGGCAAATCCCAACCTGTGCTCCAGGGAATTCCATGGAGGTGGTTTGTGATCTCCTCCTGCCTGTGAGGAGCCTCTGCCAAGGAGCCAAAATTCACCCCACTGTGAATTGGCCACAGCCCCCTTTCCCCCCACCCAGAGCAGGTCCGGGGAGTTCACGGCGGGATTGGATGCGAAGGGTGAGGGGGTCCAAGGCATCCATCACTGTCCCTTGTGAGCTGCTCCCAGCCCATCACGAGCTGGGATCAATGAGGGATCGTTAGGGAGGAGGGAGAGGCGCTGGAGGTGACCGGAGACACAGGGAAGGATAACAAACCCCGGGCTGCCGTGGATGTGATGGGTCAGAGAATTTAGGGAGAGCTTAAATACAAAAATAAATAAAGCCACCTCTGCATCGCTTCTGCATCATTCCCTTCTTTTCCATGCTGCAAATTCCACTCTGGAAACTCTTATTATAATTGAAATAAAATTAATTGAGACACGTTTAACTGAGACTAATTGAAATTCCACCGCCACAGCAGTAAATCAAAAAAGAGGGGAAAAGATCAGAAAGGATCTTTTCTTGACATTGCTAAACTCCAGCTTGTTTTGCTGTTCCAAACTGGAGCGCTGCTAATAAAAAGCCTTGTTCTTTTGCAATAATTGTGCATTTTTAAATATTGTTTCTGAGAAAAAGAATCTATTAAAACCGGAGGAACAATCCCAAAGAAATGCCAGTCAAAGCCATTAAGATGTTTTCACTGATGCACCACATGTAAATCTGATTTATGGTGGTTTAAACAGTTAAGAAATCCCCGAAATAACTTCATTTATTATTTTATTGCCTGATTAATGGTTCAGAGGAACTGATTTGTAGCTGAAGTTTTACAGAACGCAAAATTAAAATAAGAGCCTTTTGTAGAAACGTCCCGTATTTGTTCAATTATGCGTTCAAAACTGAAACAAATATAAAAACTTCAATAAATATATTTTCTTCCAAGGAATGACATGCTGTGGGTTTGCTGTTATTGTTGGGTTTGATGTTTTTGCCTCTAAGGAGGTCAGCAATATGGAAACATAAAGGCCAATTTAATTTGTGCATCTGTGGCTGCCAAGTATTTTAATTCCGACAGCTGTGACTGAAGAGTTAATATTTTACTTGTCAAAATCCAAAAGGAGGCCAGTGAATCACTCTAATTCTCATTAAGAGGCTTCCCCCCAGTAGCACCCTAATTCAAAATAATGAAAGTAGAGACTGAGTGCGATTCTAATACCAGTTGAGACCTATCTTTTAATATTTCTCTGGTGATGGATTAGGGATCGGGGAAATTCATCTCAGATCATAGAGCCTAATTTAATAAGGGATCATTCCAAGAGTATTGCATTTTATAATAATGTCATTTAATGTGTCGTCTTCCATTTTTACTGTCCCATATGGATGCTTACATGATGGTGCCACAGGGATAAACTTTTAAAGAAGCAGGCTCATTTTTTGTCCTGGGCTCCCCTTAACGAGGAAGTTTATCAAGGAGATGCTCCATTAGCCAGCTCTGGTAATTGTGGGCTGGTTCAAAGAAGCTCTGAAAGCCACGAGAATGGTGACAAACCCCACACTTTCAAACCCCGGCGTGGAGGGGAAGGGAGAACATTTAAAAGTAGCTTAAAATCTGATTTTAGTGCCTAACACAATTGTGCCATTGCATGAAAAATGTGGGCCCCTGCTTGTTTGAAACACATGATAATAAAATAATTTTCCCCCCATAACCACACGTCCACACAACATTTCCCACGTGCTTCCTCAATGTATTCCTGGGATTACTTTGCTAATTGCTTGTTTGGGGGTTTTATGCCTATTTTCCAATGTTCTTTTCCCCAAAAATACAAAGATTTGCCATGCTGTGAGGGCAGCAATTTTCAACAACCATTAAAGGATCAGACGTAATTATTCTGTATAAATATTTGGGCTCTAATATTTGATTTAATTTGTATTCCTTGGCATTGCACTGAAGGGGAGATTGTGGGTGATTGCCACCCCAAACCAGAGCTGCTCAAGGTCGAGAAATGAGCCAAGCCCCCAAACATCAATAGCTGGGGATTGTCCAGAAGTTGCAAAGCTTCAGCCTGAGCTTTGGGAATCACACAAAGCCTTTAGGAAAAGCGGGGCCATAATGAGGATTTTTGTTCCAAATCCATTGGCGTGATGAAGTCTTTATTTTCAGGTAGCGACTCGAGGGCTCCACGGCAAGGTTTGACAGAATGAGATCAAGCACAGCCAGGCTGAGCAGGAACCAGCTGAGGAATAAATAACCTGCTGTAAACAATAATCCCATTACAGCAGTTTTTCCAGCCTTGGAATGGGGCGTCTGAAAGGGAACACAATTAATACAAAATGAGGTTTTTCATATTTTCTCTTTCCTCCTGAGTATTTTCACAGTTTTGTTATCTTTAGAACATTGTAACTCCTGGAATTTCTTGCGCTTTTCCTCACACAGCTCAATTTTTTATTCCTGCCTTGTCAAAAATATTCTTCCTTGGCATTTCTTCTGATTTTCTGCTTTTCTCCTTTGACATTTTGCACTTCTTTTTCAAGTCTCCATTTGTTTACTGACTCATTTTATTCTCTTCTTCTGCCTCTTCCTTCCATTTTACTCCACTTCTCCCCAGTCCAGTTCTTTCACACATTTCCAGGCCTCGTTTTCGAGCTGTGCTGTTGCTTAAACCAACGTTTGCAAAACTCTTTGTACAAGCTGGAGAAGTTTCATCTAGATTTTATAGCCTGGATTTTTTCTTCTCACCACGTTATCTCTTCATGCGTCAGCGTCGTGTTTGTTAAACTTGTTGCTTTGGATTCAATATCCAAAGTTATCCCTCCAGTAGGAATGTCACAAATGTCCATGGCTGCCATCTGGAACTGCTTTAGGGACTCCTTCAGTTTGCAATGAGAAAATTATATTTATAACTGGTTTAAATCAGAAAAAATGGGCTCTGCTTGCATCTAAAATAATTAAGAATGACTAGTTTATATTAAAGAATTAGAAACAAGCAAACAAAAAGTTAAATAAACAGGGTTTGAGGACGGGTTTTTTAATGAATGCTGCCTATGTGGGTGACTTTCTTCCATTTCCACTGCCTGTTTTTCCCGTGTCTCCTTCATTCCCATCCCTGGAAGTGCTCCAGGCCAGGTTGGACAGGGCTTGGAGCAAACTGGGACAGTGGAAGGAGCCCGTGGAAAGCAGGGGTGTGGAGGGTTGGTGGAGGAGGGGGGATGCCACCATCAGTCCCTGGGCACTTTTTGGAGCTCCCCTCTGGAAAGGAGATTCCCAAAGGAGGAGGCCCCTCCTCGGGCAGCCCCTGGCTGCTCTCAGGGAAGTTCAGCTTGTCCCAGCTGAGCTGCATCTCTCAGGGTTAAGCTGAGCCTGCGTCTCTCAGGGTTAAGCTGAGCCTGCTGAGCTGCCCCTGCACACCCATCCCAAGGGGCTATAAATAGAATTATCCCAGTGGGAAAACGGGCGCCAGCCAGGAACGGAGTCCTGGTCAGGAGATACGAGAGAGCAGCATCAGAGTCACCCCCTGCCAAAGACCATAAATACAGGATGTTTCCAAACTGAGTCATTCCTGGCTTTTCATTCTCTCCTTCAGCTCCCCCTCCCTCTGCCCCTCTCCCGTCCCTCCCTCCACCTCCTCCTGGGGATGTTCTATTTGGAATTTCTGCCTCCCATCGTGGAGCTGAGCTGCTGAACCCCCCATTCCAGACCTGTGGGCCCTCTCACAGTAGAAATATCCTCAAGAGGACACTTTAGGGAGGAGCTTTCCATGATGTTCTCACTGGAGGTTTCCCTCCTGCCTTGTCAGGCAGTGCCTGCCAGGGGAGCCAGCTCAGCTCCACCACGGATCAGAGCTGCTCCCACCCCGAAAGGAGCTGGGATGCCCCATCCCTGGAAGTGTCCAAGGCCAGGCTGGAAGGGATTGGAGCAGCCTGGGACAGTGGAATGCATCCCATGGCAGATGCATTTAGGGTCCCTCCAGCCCACTCTGGGATTCCAGGGTCTGTTCACACATTTTCAGCTGTCCATCCACACCAGACCATTCCCCTCCATGATGTCAGGTAGCAGCTCATGGTTTTCCTTTTGTTTCTCTCTGTTCCTTAAATTAATTAGAATTCATTTTTAATCAGAAATTCGCAGTCAGTTCACTACAGGAATTTGAGAGTCGATACTTAGGATAATAGAATTGTGCAGTTAAGTCTTAAGGCATTTTTCTTTAGCTGTCTGGACAGGTATAAATCAGTCTCCAGAAAAAAACCCCAGGCTGCCACAGCAAATATTCTTTATTACAATACAAAACTGATTTTCAACAAATAAAATATGCTGCTGTGGTCAGGACTCCCCCAGATCTCTGCCTGCTGGAGCATTTGCAGACAGCAGGCTTGGGAAAGACAAACACTCCGTGAATTGATGCTTTAAAGATCAACCCCGCCGCACACAGCAACTGCCAATAGTTTGCTCTGGTCTCACTGAGCATAAACCAACATCAGCTAAAACCCACCACGTCCTTGAGAAGGTTGGGTTGTTCCTGGAGCCCAGGTTTGGGGGTTTTTTTTGGTATCCAAATAATAAAGCCTAAATTGTTGGTAAAGTGGTGATAGAAATGTAACCAGATGGGTCAGAGAAGCGTAACCAGAGCACTCGTCCTGTTCTCTCTGATATTGAACTGATATTTCTCCCTCTGCAGATCCTTTATTAAATACCATTAACTTCACAGCAGCTATTCCAAGTGCCTGCCCAGTGGGGAGTGTCTGAGGAACACGAGGCAGCCGTGACTCTGTTCAGGGGCTCTTGCAGTCCTTGATCCACGGAATTCCAGCGCTGCCAGGATTTCGGTGCACAGTCATCATTAACCTTTATTTCCCAATGGATCTCACAGCTTCTTCCCAAGGGATGGGTTGAACCAAATGCTGTGGAAGGTCCCCCTGGACAGCTGGGACTCTGCTGTCCTCCGGGAGAAGAAGGGGAAGATGCTGGGATTCATCTCCAGCAGCAAGGAGCTGCTCCAGCATGAGGCTTAAGATCCCAACACGTCCTCCCAGCTGGAAACCTCTTTACATCACTGTACCAGAGCCTGTTCGCTGCCCTGCGCTTTGAGTGGGAAATAAAGGCACTGGGAAATGACTGATTCGGGGATGTTTTCCCTCTGCAATCCCAAACTGAGCCTACAAAGGGCTCGTGGGTGCCCCTGGAGCCCAGGGCTCTGTGTGATTTTTGGCTGCAGAGCTGTGTTTAAACTCACACTGTTCAAACACCCGGGGAGGGCTTCCACAGCTCTGCTACGGCCACAGCTTCATCTATAAACTGGAAACCCACTTTGATCTCTGCAAACAAATGTGTGTGGGTTTGTACACAAATAAATGTTAAACCAACAGTTTATTTTGGGGAGCGAATGGCTCTGCAGAGAACTGAAACATGAGCTGCTGCTTAGATGGGAATTTTCTTTAAAATGGATCTCAAAAATAAAAATTACCCTTTGTGAAGCTCCACTTCCACCAACAGAGCTCCAGCTCAGTGAGTGCTGCTCACGAGACTTTCCATGGAGTTCCAACCCGCTGGAAATTATCCATGTGCTGCAAACGAGGGAAGGCAGTTACAATTAAATGATGTTTTGCATTAATTGTGTTTAAAGGCTCGCAGTTTGCTGGTAGCCGGGGTGAGGTTGGCTGTTCCTGTGTCTTTTTGTGCAAATCCTGGTGGAGGGAAAAAATGTTATATAAAGCCTAAAGTCTTCTGTCTTCCTTTCCATCACTGCACATCCCCTTTCCAGCAAGGTTCCCATCACCCTCATTCTTGGAATTGCCTTGCTGGCCACAGGTGCAAGGCCAGGAGGACACTGAGTGAGGAGGAGGAGGAGGGTGATCTCCATGTCCTTCATCCAGTTGTGATCCCCTCAGGGAGCCCCCAGCTCCCCTGAAGGAGTTTTGGTGTCCCTGCCACTGGGAGTGATGGAGACAGAGCCCATTAACAGGTGATGGATTAATTGAGAACAGGAAAATTTAACTTCCTGCTTGCACTCCCTGATTCCAGCCCTTCTGCAGGGACACAGATGTGCCCGGGGTAGTGATACCCGAGGGCCAGGCTCTGGATATTCCTTCCCACCTTTTCCTGCTGGATTTCCAGCATCTGGAGGGAGGGCCAGCCCTGCCAGCCTGTGTGGCCCAGGCTGCCCAGGCTCTCCTGGGCTGTTTAACTCAGGAAATAAATGGATGGGTGGGCAAAGCTTTCCATGAATCCATCAGGGTTCATTTACAACCAGAGCACCAGGCCCAGCTGGATGGGCAGCCAGGGGACCTGGAAATGCTCCTCACACACACAGAGCCCCAGATTTCAGCGTGTTTGATGGAATTCACTCATCTGGCTCTTTCCTGGAAGTTGTCATTCAAGGATCAGCAGCTGTTTGCTTCCAAGAGGTGTTTTCAGATTATTTATTTCCAAGAAACACAGAATCCCAGGCTGGTTTGGGTTGGGAGGGACCTTAAAAATCATCTCATTCCCCTGCCATGGCAGGGACACCTTCCACTATCCCAGGCTGCTCCAACCTGGCCTTGGGCACTGCCAGGGATGCTCCAGGAGGCTTCTCTGCAGGAACTGGAGCTGTGTTTAACCATTTTATGCATTTCTCACTGGTCTAAAGACTGCCCACATTTTCTGCCTTCCTCGGTGTCCCAGGGCAAGCACAGAGTGAGAGCTGGGGTGGACATTTGGCCTGAGATTATTGCCCAGGACTTCAGTGATAAGAGCCACACTCAGCCACCAGCCAAGAGCCTCGGGCTGTAATTTTCTTACATCTTTGAAGCTAAACAAGGTTGTGCCAATTCGAGAGCTGTACAGAAATCAGGAAAAATGCAATTTGTGGCCAATGCGTTTCTTCTGTGCCCAAACCTGATTTTTTTTGTTTGTTTTCATTTACATTCTGTAGCTGCTTTCTGGAGAGCCTGGCTGGAGGCCATCCTTCCATCCTCCTCCTCAGAGCACAGGAGTAGGGGGGTGCTGCCCACAGAGGGACCCAGGGCAGCTTCAAGAACAACTTGCAGAATTCTTGTCGTTTTCCTCAGATTTTTGCAATTTCAACTCCACATTTAAATTATGACCATCCCCATTTTATAGATGTTAAAATACAAAAGTCTGAGTTTTCAGGGCCAGGTTGGACAGGGCTTGGAGCAGCAGTGGGAGGTGTCCCTGTCCATGGCAGGGAATGGGATGGGTTTTAAGGAACCTTCCAACCCAAACCATTCTGGGATCCTCTGACTTTTAATTGCAAATGGCAGAACAAAAATTCTTCTTTCTGCTCCAGTTATTCTCATGGCTACTTGAGCTCCCAACATTAATCCACACCTCTGCTCCAAGTTCTCTGAACTTAGGCAAGACCAAATTCACCTTTTCCTCCTTGACAGCATTTGAAGTCCACTGAACCCCCACAGATTTCCCCACGTGAACAAGCAGCGATTGCCTGAGCCCACAGGAAATAGCTAAAAACAAAACCAAATCCTGGTCAATGTTTGTTTTTATTTTCCTGAAAATTAAGAGGGACACTTAAAGAACTTGTGCACAACTTGAAAAAAATTTAAATAAATTCTTACTTTAAAGAGCCCTGGAGATGAATTAGTCACAGGAGTGCTTCACACAGAACTCAGCGTGACCCTGGCCGTATCTTGGCTAATAACAATTGGTTTGAAGTATATATGTTCCATTTCTGAGAGAAGGTTTAATTCATCCTTCTGCAGGCCCAGAGCGAGGGCTGGCACCCTGGAAATCTGCCTCTCCATTGTTCCACAGACACAGCTCGGGGCAGATGTTCTGCAAGAAAGCTCCGAGGGAAAATCCACAGGCATTTCCCCAGCCCAGGAAAAGAAGTTCTTGGTTAGAAGCAAAACGAGTTCATTAGAAATTAATCCAAATTAATTACATCTGAATGTAAAATAATGCATGAATTGCAAATGCTCCTGTTTCCTTTAGCAGTATTAATGTGGTTCAATTAGTTTTGAAATTCATACAGAATCCTTTACCTGGGCAGGAAAATATTGTAAACTGCTGCTGTAATTAAACTGATTACACGTGTAAGAATTGTCATCTGCTTAACGTAACAAAGCTCTTTGTCAGCTGCATGGAGCAGGCACCAAACCCACCCAGGTTCTGTCACATCTTGTGCTGCTGCAGGGCTGAGGGCAGAGCTGCCACTGCTCCCAGCGGGTCAGGAGCTGGCCTCAAAGCCACCAGATCCCATCAGGAAATCCTCTCCTGCAGTTCCAGCCATGTGGGAATAACCCAGATCCCACTGTGGGTGTTGGACAAGGAGGAAAAACAGCTGAAAAATGAGCAGGAGCCCTGTGGCTGAGCTCACATCCCTGTGAGGGGGAGGATGGAGGCTGCAGCCGTGGCACCTCTGTAAATTAATGGCTCTGCAAGTAATTGGGGCAACCTAAACCAGGTATGAGATGACACAGAGTTGGTTTAGATGGGATATTGGGAAGGAATTGTTCCCTCTGAGAGTGGGCTCAGAGAAGCTGTGGCTGCCTCTGGATCCCTGGGAATATCCAAGGCCAGGTTGGATGGGACTTGGAGCAGCCTGGGGCAGTGGAAGGTGCCCCTGCCATGGCAGGGGTGGGACGGGATGAGCTTTAAGCTCCTTCCAACCCAAACCAGTCTGGGACTCTGTGATTTAAAATGCATCACACCCAGCTAATTCCTTAGCCTGATGTTTCCTTTCTCTTATAGGGTCAGGACTTCACCCCAGCAGAATTCCTGCTGCAGTCACCAAAGTCTCTGGAAACATCCCTGGGTTTCCTGCACGGGGACAGCAGGAACATTTACATGTGGTTCCCATTGTCCTGCATTTAACCTCTCAGAGATATTTCGGGGCAAATCTTTATTTACATTTTCTTTAACAAAGGATATGTTTACCTTTGTCCTAAAGATTACCACATGGGCAAACACTTCCAAATCCAAATATTTCCTAAAGGACAATCTGCATAATAATTAAAATGTGTACATTAAGTGGAGGAGTGGTGAAAAAGATGTTCAGAGTGTTCATGGGGATTTCGTAACGGGACCTGGGCAGGATCTCAGCTCCCAGCAGATTGCCAGTCTGGGGAAGCACAAGCCAAGTTTCCACTGCTTAAATATTTACTCAAAGGACAATGAGAGGGTGGTGGGTGTGTTGTTGTTAACTATCACAGTTTGCACACTGCTGGGGTGCCAAACCCCCTCCTGCATCCTCTGGCACTCTGGGAGGGGAGGCCACCTGAGCCAGCCCCCCTCAGAATTCAGTCACTAAATTAAAATGACTCCAAGGAAAATTGTTGCATCTCCTTTTGGTTGCTTCCAAAATTCAGATGCTTTTTCTAAGAGCATGTAGAGACAGGGCAAGGAAGAACAGCTTCAGTGTGATGGAGGGCAGGGATAGATGGGATATTGGAAAAAATTCTTCCCTGTGAGGGTGGGCAGGCCCTGGCACAGGGTGCCCAGAGCAGCTGTGGCTGCCCCTGGATCCCTGGCAGTGCCCAAGGCCAGGTTGGACATTGGGGCTTGGAGCAGCCTGGGACAGTGGGAGGTGTCCCTGCCATGGCAGGGGTGGCACTGGGTGAGATGATCTTTAAGGTCCTTTCCAACCCAAGCCTTTCCATGATTCCCTGATCCATGATTCCATGATTCCACTAACACAGACAATCCTTATTTTCCAAACCCTCTGTCTTGCCTGAGCTGCTCCTCTGGGGTAACCCCACCCCTGTGTGTGAGCTCCATTTGGAGCTCTCATCTCTGGTGACTGCTGGGTCGTGCTCTCCTCCTGGAAGGAAGAGAAAACAGTGGGTTGGAATTGTTGTGGAAGCAGGAATGGTGGCAGTGGCTGCCTGACACGGGAGTGATGAAATGTTTCCCCTGGCACAGAGAGAGTGGAGCTTGTCAGCTTCTCCCTGGAGCTCCAGGGCACTGCAGGGCTGGGTGAAGGAAGGTGACTGGAGGTTTAAAATAGTTGGGTTTCACAGAGAGCAGAAACTGTGGGGTCAGTGTGACCCTACAGACAGGAATTCCCATTCCACAGTGGTAGGAGGCCTTCGTGCAAACCCAGGAGGCCAAAATGCTCCAGTGGCAGCTCTGGTGCAGGGGACACCTTGAACAGGGCATCCCAAACACCAGAGCTGGGTGTGAGCAGCTGCTGGCCACTGCACAGAAGTGGCTGGGGATGCCTCCTGCCTCGTCCAGCAGATGCAGAACCCAAGGTGGGAGCTCCATGGAGCTGAGGGGGACGTGCAGGCAGCTGCTGCTGGAGGGCTGGGGATGCCCTACAGGACCAAGTGTGACCCCAAGTGACCCCACACAGGCAGGGCAGCAGCAGTGGGGTGGGTGCCACCCTGCCACACGTGGGATCTCAGCCTGGAGGGTGATGCAGCTGCACTCCTGAAAGCATTACTAAAACTCTTCTCTGTTCCCTGAGTGAGCTGGAGGAAGATGTCCACAAAGCTCTGGCGCTCTGTTTTATCAACCCCAGCTTTATGTCCTCAGTGCTTTCAGGTGCTGAGAAAGTCAAACTGCCCCTCGTTCCTTTTGTGCATTTTCACCTCCCCAGTTTGGTAATTCTCCCCCAGAATTTTTCCCTGGGTGATTTTTACCTGTGCAAAAGGAGGCTGCTGAAAGCACGTGGGTGTTCAATGAGCAGCGTGCCTGACAGCAAAGGCCACAAACCCTTTGTTAGGAAGGAAAACGCTCCCAAACATCTTCCCCTGAATGGAGGAAAGCTTCCCTTCCCTCTCTAGGAAAAGTTGAGGCTCTAGTGAGCACGAAATGATGCTGCTGGAGGAGAGGCTGGCCCTGCAGCACAGAGCAGGAGCCGTGGGCACGGCACCGGGGATGCTCCCGGGGATGATCCCGCAGATCCCGCAGATCCTGCAGGCAGCAGCGCCTGGCACTCACAGCCTTCCTGCTGAACCAAAAAGCGGCCTCACATCGGGAAGGGGTGGGGTTTGGGTGGCTCACTGCCTTGTCAGAGCGGGCACAGTGTCACCACAACGCTGAGGAAGAGGATGGGAGCTGGGTTCCATCAGGAGCTCGGGCCAGCCCCCGGAATCAGGAGGAAGTGGGAAAGCAGCACAAATGCATCCCAAACCCCACAGCCTGCCCCCAGAGCAGAGACACTCGGGGTGTCGAAAATTCTGAGGATTTCCTTCACTCACACCAACTTAATTGCCTAAAGAACACCTGGAGAGAAGGCTGGGGCTGGTGTAAGGTGTGAGTAGTGACAGCTCCCCTTGCTGGGAACACTCACTGGATCCTCCAGGAAAACCAGGGGCAGTCGCTGCTTGAACGCAGGGAAGGTTAAAAATGAGCACAACTTTTCCAGCTCCTCGCAGAACTTTGCTGCCCACCTCAGAACCACAAAAGTGATACAGATCTGCTGCTTTTATTCCTAAACTTAGGCAGGAGTTGACCTTTGAGGTGCCCTTTCACCTGCTGGTGCCTCACAGTGAGGGAAATCAGGCTCAGAAATAGTGAGTTCCCGAGGATTCAACGGCAAACAAAACAGGAGCAGCCACGGAATTGGACAAGTATCAATATTTCCTGGGCAGGAAGGAGCACGCCGTGTGCTGTTGGCACAACTCCTTATTTACCCCGTGGCTCCCCAGCCCCAGCTCACTCCGAGGGCTGGATACCACTGGGGCTCCGGCGCTTTTCCAGTGCTGCTCCTCAGAAAGGCAGCTTGGAAAGCCCAGCCCGGAATAGAGCTGAGCTGGGAGAGAGCACCACGAGCCACAGCAGGTTTGTACACAGGATTTAGCGCCTTTTCACCCAGGTTTGTGCACCGGGGTTTCTTCCCTTCTGCTTTCCAGCATTTTTGTGTGGAGAACAGAGATCCACGCAGGAATCTGTGGGGTTGGAGCTCCCTGCCTGACCCCTGGCTGCTCCCTGCCCCGCTCACCTCACCCGTGCTGCTGCAGAGAGACAGCAAAATGTGGAAACTGCTCCTTCAGCCCCGTGGAATCTGTGTCAGCTCCTGCTGGGAGCACACCAAGGGCTCTGCGAGGACAGAAACAAGTGTTTGCTCCTTCCTACAGGATTTCTAGGATCCCTCCTCCAAATCCCCTTCGCAGGCCAGCACGTCTCTGTGTCAATCCCACACGAAAATTTTATCTCCAGGAAGCACAGATCGTGAGCTCTGGCTGCCTCGTGAAATACCCATAATTAAATCTTGGGAAATCTATGAGGTTTTATAGAGGTTCAGGCACTCTAAGAAATAAAATAGGAACAGAAGAGTCCTGGCCAACTTCTGTTGGCCTGTAGACTTATTAGGCATTCCAGTCCAAAGAAACCAGGAATGTGAGTGTTCCCGTCCAAAAACATCCCGTTAAGAATATTTTATTTTAATCACAGCTGTGCTAAAAACCACACAGTTCTCTTACACCATCCAACCACCTTCCCTGATAGGATGAAAGCCCATTTTTTCCTGACTTTTTATTACACCCATCTTGAAGATGGACGTGCCAAGAGCTGGGGGAAGGTGCGAGGTTCCCCTCGTATCCCTCACATTTGTGTTCCACACCCCCAAAAAGCTGCACGACGTCCTTGGGCAGCTCCACCTGAGCCAGTTGTGCTTCAAGCAGAGCGGGTGGGACGTGACAAGTTTGTTTGGAGGAGGGAGAGGGTGTCTGAGGCTGGTTCTGAGCCGTGGGGCTGCGCTGCTCCCGTGCACATATTAATGAACTGCTGCGTTCGGGGATCAATCGACACCACCGGTACTTTTATTGACTTTATAATTAGCAGTATCTTACTTTTGCTGGAATAAAGCCGTTTCACCTAACACAAAATCTATCATTTCCAGCCCGTTATTAGCATGGAAACGGCCGAGCTGGTTTGACTATGGCTGCTCACGGGCCTCGCTGGGAGGGTTCTGACTGTGCCTGTCCTCATCCCTGTCCTCATCCCTGCCTCATCCCTGTCTTTTTCCCTGTCCTCATCCTTGTCTTCATCCCTGCCTCATCCCTGTCCCATCCTTGCCTTATCTCTGTCCTTACCTCTGTCCTTATCTTCTGCCCCATCCCTGCCCCATCCCTGTCCCATCCCTGTCCCATCCTTGCCTTATCTCTGTCCTTATCTCTGCCCCATCCCTGCCTCATCCCTGCCCCATCCCTGCCTCATCCCTGCCCCATCCCTGCCCATCCCGCGGGGACTCCTCGGGCTCTCCCGCCGCTGCCCGCGGTGCCGGGAGACCCTCCCCAGCCCGTCCCAGCCTTTCCCAACCTTTCCCAGCCCTTTCCCGGTCCAGGGGCCCGGCGGGGGCTCGGGGGCTGCGCATCCCCCGCCAGCCCCGGCCGCTGCTCGCCCCGGAGCGGCTGCTCCCGCTGGGATCCCTCGGAGCCTCCCGGAGGAGAATCCCGAGCCGGGGGAAGCGCCCAGCCCGGAGCCCCCCGTGCCCAGCCCGGCTCTGCCCGGGCGCGGGGGGTCCCGATCCCCCCCGCATCCCTCCCTGGAAAAGATTCCGAGCCGTTCCGCTTTCCTCGCTTTTATTACCTGAGGGAACCTGACAGAACTCGTAAAGACACAATTGCTGGAGAGCTTCCACCGGCCGGCTCGGCTGCCGCAGGAAAGCCAAGGCGAGCGCCGCGTCCCGCTCTGTGCAGCCGAAACTCGGGGAAAACTCACAGAAAGTGGCGGGGGGGGAAAAAACCAAAATTAAAAAAGCTGCGCGGAGGCGAGCGGCGCTTCCTCGTCGTGCTGAGCGCTATCGGCGTGTCGCGGTATCTACGGAGCAGAAAGAAACGTGCGAGCGCCACAGGAGGTGTGAGCACGGGAAAGAAAGAAAATCAGCGGTGGCCGGACACCGGCAGGGAGCTGGAACCGGCCCCCGAACCGTCCCCCCTTCAGTCAATAGGTCGCAAAGTGTCTTAAATTCATTACTTGGCACTTATTGAAATTCGTGACGTCGAAAGTGGATTAAAAAAGGTGAAGCAAACCTGAGTGAAACAAAATATATTGTACTGACAACAAATGCAATGAGATAACAGCATCTTGCTTTCTTTTTTTTTTTTTTCTTTTTCTTTTTTAAATAACTTAAAATACACTAGAAAAAATATGGTCAATATAAATAATTTTGTTTTCATGGAGAACAAATAGATACAAAGCCCGTCCATACCAAAGTCCGCGTAGAAGAGCTTTCCCTCTGTCTTGGCAATAAGCATGAGGGTCTGATGGCAAAATCTGGGATAACAATCACTGACCGCAGGGTACCCCAGGTTAAATAGCTATAGGTCTCTCAAATAATAATAATCATAACCAAAAAATCCACAAGATTACGTGAATAGATACACCTTTATGAGATAAAATGTAAATGTTTGACAGTCAACTATCAATTCACAAGTTATAGCCAAAATAAACTTTGTTCGTGTGTATCAACATATTTTACATGTACCCAGTACCTCTTATCGGAATTTGCCGTGGTGTCAAGTGGTGGTTGGGAATTAAATACTCTCTTTTTTTTTCCTTTTTTCTTTTTTTTTTTTTCCATTTACTTTTGCCCTCAGGACAGGAGAGACGCGGCAAAGGGAGGCGAACTCCGCTCTCCTGGCGCTTTCCGCTCCCTTTTATTTCAGAGGTGGGACGGCAAAAGACCAACAAAGATTTAAGAGTGGAAAAGGTAGCGCTTGATCTCCCTCTCTCTGCCTGCTTCCCTCCAAGATTAAAGGAGAAAGAACCCAGCCACGTTTGTTTGTTTGGTTTTGTGGTTGTCTTGTTTTTTTTTCTACTAAAGATGAGGGTGAAGTGCAAGTGAATCAAAGGACTCCATCAATGAAATACAAATACATGCAACCCGGAATGCTGCTGGAGGAAGTATCCCGGACAGTTTCCCATTAGAAATTCGCAGAGAAATCATTGTCTTTTTTTTTTTTTTTTCCCCGTTCGTCGTCGTCTTTCTCTCTTCTCTTTTTTTATTCTTTTTTTTTTTTTTTTTTTTTTGTCGCTATTCCAGACGTGGTTGTTAAACTCGAGTATCTGATGCAACGTGAAAGGAGGCCCGCCTCTCTTATCAAATTTCTTGTATTAAAGTGAACTTCGCAGAAAAAGGTCAGTTTCAAAACCTGTGAACTTCCCAGCTGCGCGTCCTCTAATTCCTTAAATAAGTATATATCTCCCGTCCGTTTCTCCTCTCCCTCGTTTCTTTCTTTTTTTTTTCTTTTAAACTCTTTTTTCTCTTTTTTTTTTTTTAATTTCCTTTTTTCTTTTTCTCCTTGCAAAAAAAAAAAAAAAAGAAGAAAAAAAAAAGGAAAAAAAAGCCAGAAGAAGCGCGGTCACAGCCCCAGGGCGGCGGCGTGTTTCTTGGCCTTCAGGCGGAGGTCGGCGATGCTGGAATTCTTGCTGGTGGTCTTGGCGGCGGCGGCGGCGGCCACCACGGAGGCGGCGGAGGCGGACTCGGCCAGGGTGGCCAGCGGGAGCCCGAAGGGGGGCGCGGGGAACATCATGTAGGGGGCGTGGGCCAGGTGCGGGTGCAGGTGATGGTGAGCGTGGGCCACGGCGCTGTCCAGCTGCAGCTGCGCCTGCACCTGCGGGGACAACGGGAGCGAGGCCGCCGGGGGCCGTGTCACCCCAAAAACCGCCCTCACGGGGCCGTGTCACCCCAAAAACCGCGGGGCAGTGTCAGCCCTGAGAGCCACCGGGACCGTGTCAGCCCAAGAGCCGCCCCCACAGGGGCCGTGTCATCCCCAAAAACCGCCCTCACGGGGCCGTGTCACCCCAAAACCCGCGGGGCAGTGTCACCCAAAAACCGCCCTCACGGGGGCCGTGTCACCCCAAAAACCGCGGGGGCCGTGTCATCCCCAAAACCGTGGGGGCCGTATCACCCCAAAAACCGCGGGGGCCGTGTCATCCCCAAAAACCGCGGGGGCCGTGTCATCCCCAAAAACCGCGGGGCCGTGTCAGCCCTGAGGGCCACGGGGGCCGTGTCACCCCCAGAGCCGCCCGGCCGCGCCCACAGGGGCCGTGTTACCCCCGGAGCTGCCCCCACGGGGGCCGTGTCACCCCTGAGAGCCGTGGGAGCCGTATCACCCCAAAAACCGCGGGGCAGTGTCACCCCAAAAATCGCCCCCACAGGGGCCGTGTCACCCCAAAAACCGCCCCACGAGGACCGTGTCACCCCCAAGAGCCACGGGGGCCGTGTCACCCAAAACCGCGGGGCCGTGTCAGCCCTGAGAGCCGTGGGAGCCGTATCACCCCAAAAACCGCCCTCACGGGGGCCGTGTCACCCCCAGAGCCGCCCACCCGCGGCCACTCGCCTGCTGGAAGGGCATCCTGAGCGCGCCCACGTTCACGTAGGGAGCCACCCGGCAGGCTTCGAACTGGGTGGCGGCTCCGATCAGCACCCCTGGGGAGGGAGGGAGGGAGGGAGCAGGGGTCAGTGCCGGGCCCCCCCGCGTGTCCGCGGCACCCCCGGGCCCGGCCCCGGTACCTTTGTGCAGTTGGTTCTCCTGCTTTCGGCACTTGGCTCGGCGGTTCTGGAACCAAACCTGCGGGGAGGGGACGCGGGGTCACGGCCGCGCTGCCGCCGCGGGGAGAGGCAAACCCCGACCCGACCCGCCGGGAGTAACAACAACGACAACAATAATAATAATAATAATAATAGAATTCCCGAGCCCCACAACCCCGCAGACAAAGGCGCTCGGGTGCGCTCCCCCCTCCCGGGCAGCCCCCGAGCCCGAGCTCCGACAGGCAAAAGGGAAAAAGAGTCAAAACCCCCCGAAAATCGCCACGCGCGCAGTGCAAGCCCCAGGGAAATGATTTCCCGAGCCCCGGGTTCCTCTTTCCACACCAGACTCCCGAAAGGCTGAAGTCGCCCCTGATACCCAATACTAGCGGGCGATAATGGCCTGAGAAGCTCGTGCTCATTAATAAATAAATTAATTAGCTTTATCTTGCAGAAGAACTCAACAACAACTGAGTTTATGACTTTTTTGTCTTATTTTCTATTTTTTGGGGGGGGTGGGGGGTGGAGGAGAATTACGGTCCTAAAAGCTTCGCTACAAAGAAGTTTCGAATTTCTCTGTTCAGTGGAGTGTAGCACAGAAGCGGAATAATTATCTCATTATCATCATAATCTAATTTGCTTGCACCGAAGAGGCTGCCCCGTTAGACAAGAGCACACTTTTAATATTGGAAATGGAATCGTTAAAATAAATTCCCAGCCTTAAGTTCTGCTGGCTTTGAGAAAGGAGGGAGGGAAAGGGGGAGAGCCGGTCTTAAAACATCCCCGTTTTAACCCAGGGCTCTGCAGCGCATCCCAGCAGCCACATCGACCAAAGAATCCTTTCTCCACGGCCAGGAAAAAAAATAAAAAAAGAAAAGAAAAGGGGAAAAAAAAAGAGATAAAAATTGCATTTTTTGAGGTCTTACTCGAAGAGACGAATAGAAACGGGAATTTCTCCCACCCTGTCATTTTCTCCAGCCAAGGAAAATCTGCCCAAGAGCCACGCTCGCCCTCAGCCCTCCCGTGAAACGCGCCTTCCGTCATTTACAAATTAGAGCAGATACGAGGCGAAATATTATTGAAAAGCGGGTTTTTTTTCCGGGAGGATTTCTAGGGAATGGGTTTAATCTATGTAAATCTCCGAAAGTTATTATGCACCCTGCGATTTGGCATCATGGGAGCGCGGATTATGCGCCGCCGCCGCCTCCTTTGTCGAGCACCTCCCTGCTCCATTTTCCACAGCCAACAACTTTTTGCCTTGGTTTTGTTAAGGTTTGGTGAACAGAAATAAAAAATAAATTAAAAAAAAGAAAACCACGAACAAACACAAACAATTAAAAACCAACCAACCAAAAACTAACCAACCAACCAGAAAAAAAAAAAAAAAGAAACAAAAAAATAAAAGGGGGGCGAGGGGAAGAGAGGGAAAATGAAGACTTTTTAAAATTATTTTTATTTTTTTCGTGGTTCAGGCTCTGACAAAAGCTGCTCGTTTTGAGTTTTTCGGTTCCCCGTGCCGGCTCTGCCTCTGTCCTTACAACCTTACACGATGCAGGGAAACCCCCCAAGGACTGAGCGCATACTTGGGTGCAGATGGTGCCTGCGAGCACAAAGATTGAGGGGGAGTATCTGTTACAGCGAGACTTTCTACCAGCTGCAGATGTTCGGGGCCTAAAACTGCTCCATGTGTTCAAACAAATAATGACCATCATTTTCTCTTCTTTTATTTTCAGAACGGAAATACACCGGAGCAGCTACATTTGTTCTCATTTGAGGGATCCCCTTCCTCCCCACTCCTCAGCTCATCCCGACAAAACTCGCAGAAAGCAGCCCAGGAACACGTTTGGAAAAAAACTTCGGGAGGGTGCAAAGCGCAGGTTAAATCCAGAGAAGCCGCGGCTTCCCGGGAGGGGAGAAAGCTCAAAATATCCCGGGTTTATCCCAGACTTTCTGTATTTCATAAACCCGAACAAAGCACCTCGCTCAATTCTGCTGCCGTTTCAACATTTAAGAACTACGGGGAGAAACGGACTGAAAATAAATTTATTATTGTTTCCCTTGGCGGTTCCTAATTCAGTTTGTGGTCGCGGCATCCACGGAGGGAATCGGTGTGTCCATGGATGAGCCGGGCAGCGGGGACCGGGAGCGCAGCTCCCGCCAGCCCCGGGAGCGGCTGCCGAGGCAGGGATGGAAAATCCGCGGAGCCGGGATAACACACGGCACAACGAAGGGATGGGGACGCGCGGGGAGACAAATCCCGGGGAGGCAAAATCCCGGGGAGGCAAAGCCCTGCGGGGCCGTTCGCGGATTTGCTGGGTGAAGTTGGGCGCCGGGGAGCCGCCTCCTCTCCCTGACAGAAGGATGGGGCTCTTCCCCATCATCTTCCCGGCTCTCCCCGAGCTGCCCCTTCCCCCGAGCACACGCACCCACGCAGCCCCGGCTACCTGCACCCTGGCCTCGGAGAGCCCCAGCCGCTGGCTCAGCTCCTCCCGCATGAACGCGTCCGGGTAGTGGGTCTCGTCGAAAAGCCTTTCCAGCTCGTTCAGCTGCTCCAGGGTGAAATTCGTCCGGCTCCTCCTCTGCTTGATTTTCGTCTGCCCTTCGTCTTCCATCGCTTTCGCATCCTCCTTGCGCTCCTTCAGCTCTGGGGACACTGGGCACGACACAGCAGTCAGAGCGGCGGGGCCGGGACCGGGGGCACCGGGGCTCTGCCCGCTCCCGGCGGCCGGGGGGATGCGGCCGGGAGCCCCCCGGGCCCGGGGCAGCCGGGAGCGGGGCCTGTGCGCCCGGGCCGCGCTAGGCCGCCTCGGCCGCCGCCGTTCCGGGCTCCGCCGCCGCCTCCGGGAGCCGCTGCCGGGGGGAACGGGGTCCGCACCGAGCCCTCCCCTCCGGCCCCGCCGCGGCCCCGGGGGATGCGCAGCAACAGGTCCCCGGAGCCTCCGCCGGCCGCCGCGGCCCCTCCGCGCCCCGCGATCCCGCGGGATTCGTTTTGCCTCGGTCAGTTTCGGGCCGGAGACGCGCCCCGGGCCGGAACGCGGGGCCCCCGCACCGACCCCCGCCGGGCCCGGCCCGGCCCTGCCCCGGCCGCGGCTCCCCCGCGGTACCGAGCGCCTTTTCCCAGGCATCCGTTCCAGGGATGCTCCGGGCGCTCCGCCGGTCCGAACAAAAGGGCGGCAGCGACCCGCGGGTCCCCGCAGCCACGGGCACGGGCCCGGCCGCTTCCCGCAGCGCCCGGGAGCGGCGGGCGGCCCCGGTACCGGCCCCGCGGAGCGCCCGCGGCGCGGATCCGCCGGGAGCCCCGGGCTGAGCGTGGGCAGCGCGGCCCGGCCCCACGCGAGTCCCGAGCCGCGGGGGAACGAACGGGCCCGCGGGGCCGGGCTTTCGTTGGCGGCGCGGCTTCCCGTGGGATGCCGAACGGGAACGAGATCGCCTCCTGAGCAACTTAAATCCGGGTTTGAATATTTTAATCTAAAAACTTCGAGGCTGGCCGCGGATCTCCCGCGGCTGGCAGAGCCCGGGCAGCCGCCCATCGCCGCCGGGCGCAGCCTCCCCGCCGGGCCCCGTCCACCCGCGACCGCGCGTCCCGACCCCGACGGGGGAAGGGGAGGAAGGGGAAAGGGAACGGGAGAAGGGGGAGCCCGCGGCGCCGCCGTTACCGTCGCTGAGCTTGGGGGTGGCCGCCTCGGCCGCTCTCTCGGCGGCGGCGTCGGGCTCCCGCGGCGGGGAGCGCCCGGCCGGCCGCACCGCGGGGCTGCCCGTGTCCTCCCGGCCCGGCTCCGCCGCCGCCCCGCCGGGCTCCCGCGGGCCGCCGCCGCCGCGCAGGGGCCCGCTCTCCAGCACCTCGCGGTAGGTGATCAGCTCCTTCTTCTCCTTGGCTTTGGGATCAAACGACTTGGAGACGAACGCCGTGAGCTCCTCCATGGCTCAGGGGCGCGCTGCCCCGGCTCCCCGGGCGGGCATCCACGGGGCGGGGAGGCGGCGGCGGCGGCGCCCCGGGCCGTGCCGAGCCGGGCCGGGCCGTGCCGCCCGACGTGCAGGGCTCCCGGGGTCTGATAGCGACGCCGCGATTGAAGTGGCACTATTTATACTTTGCAAAGCCGGCCCCTTGTTCCCGGCGAATTACCTCCCCTCGGAGCTCTGAATGGACCCCTTCCTTCCTCCCTTCCTTCCTCCCGTCCTCGCCGGCCGCCCGCCCGCCGCGGGGCACTGCGGCCACGGCACCGCCCGCCCGCCGCGCGCTGCGCCCTAATTAATTTAATTAGGCGCGGGACCGTGCGCGAGGTCCCGGGCGAGCGCGGCGCGGAGAGGGGCCGGGGCGGCGGGGGAGTGGCCACCGGGAGGCGCGGGGGGGCCGCGCAGGCTCCGCGCACCGCCCCGCGTGGGTCGGGTCAGCCCCGCGGCCACCGGAGCGGCCCCGCGGGAGCCGCCGAAGTTCCGCCGTGGGCGCCCGAACCCCCCGAATAAACGAGGGGGCGATTGACAGCCAGAAATGCGGGCGCGCATCGAGGCATCAGATTAGAGCCAAACGCGCCGATATCGCTAATATTGTTTTCCCTTTGTTTTTTTTTTTTTTTTTAAATCCCATCACGGAGCACTTCTGTTGGCGGAGCTCGCCTCTCTTCCACCTTTGCTGAATTCTAATAAATTATTCAGAATTGTTTAACTCTTGCCTGGGTATCGATTTTTCATTGACCTTTGGGGCGATGACTTCACATGACGGTGCGTTTATTTCCCGGGGCGGGTTCGGTACCGGGGATGGCATCAGCGCTCACCCGGAGCCCGCCGGGACAGCAGCGGGTCCCGGTCCCTCCGCTCCGGGGGACGCGCGGGTCGCGCCGCCCGTGGGGCGTTTTCCATCCCGGGGGCACCGGGCACCGGGGGTTCGGTGTGACCGCCCCCGCCGCGGCTCCGGCCGGCTGCGTGACCCTCACGGACCCTTCCTCGCTGATATTTCGTTTCTCCCCACGCGCGTTTCGCCGTTCCCGCAGCGGGGAGCGCCTGCTCGGGAGCCGGCGTTGAACGAACCAAATTGGGTAAAATAAAATCGAATGAAGTGAAGCGATTAAACCGTTCTGTGACATTTCTGGTCGGTGCCCGGCGGAGGCTCCGCTCGGCCCGGGGGGTCCCGGTTCAGTCCGTGCCCGGAGCGCTCCGTCCCGCGGGCACGGCCGCGGTGCCCACGCCGCGCGTGGAGCGCTGGCCCTCGGCCCTCGGGGCGGCTCTCGGTGCCGCGAAACACCGACGGTGCCGCAAAACACCGACGGTGCCACAGAACACCGGCCCTCCTCCAACTCTTCCAGACGGAACGAAGCCCCCTCCGTGCCGCCGTCCCCCGCGGCGGGACACGCGGTGCACCCGTGGGTCCCCGTTCGGGGCACGGTGCCGACAGCGCTCCGTGGGCTCCCCCGTGGGCAGCGGGACCGCGGCATCACCCACGCTCCCCTCCTGCCCGTCACCCGCCGTGCGCCCGTGGGCCGCCGCGTCAGTCCCCGTGTGGGGCACGGTGCGGAGGGGCTCGGTGGGCTCTGAGGGCCCCGTGGGCAGGGGGATCCCGGCCCAGTCCCGTCCCGTCCCGGTCCCGGTCCCGCGTGGGCGCTCGGCGGCGCGCCGCATCCGTGGCTCGGCGCTCGCTGCGGCCGCCTGGGCGCGCTCGGCGGTGGATTGGCGCTGCCTGCCCGCCGCCCCGGAAGGCGCTGGGCTCGGAGCGGGGCCGCGGCGGCGCCGGCAGGTACGGGAACGGGGAATGGGGAATGGGAACGGGAACGGGAACGGGTACGGGAACGGGGAATGGGGAATAGGGAATGGGAATGGGGACATGGAGGGAACAGGGATACGGGGATGGGGGCACAGGGGACACGGGGGCACAGGGATACGGGGGCACGGCGGGACCGGCCCGCAGGCCAGGGCAGGCCAGGGCAGGGGGGGATCGGCGGCCGCTGCAGGGCCCGGCTGTGCCCCGCGGCCTCCGGTGCGGGCGGAGCGCGGGGCCAGCCCCGGCCGGGCACGTGGAGCCTCCCGAGGGGCCCCGCCGGGAATTCCCGGGGATCTGGGAACGCGCGGGGTCCCGCTGGGAATTCCCGGGAGTGCGCGGGGCTTCGGCTCCGTAGGGAGCAGGGCCGGGAGCTGCTGCGGCTGCTGGAGCTCCCTGAGCTCCCGGGGCCGTCCGGGCCCGCAGGGGCCTCTCCTGTGGTGCCCTGCGCTGCCAGCACGGGCTGGGATTTTGGAGGCACGGGCTGGGATTCTGGAGGCACACGCCGGAATTCTGGAGGCACGGGCAGGAATTCCGGCGGTAGGGGCTGGGATTCTGGCGGCACGGGCTGGGATTCTGGAGGCTCGGGCTGGAATTCTGGCCGCGCACGCCGTGCCCAGGACGTGCCGTGTTCCAGGAGGGTTTTCCCTGGAGTCCTGACTCGTGCTGGCTGCGGCTCCCCGGGCCTGGCTCCAGGCAGACCTTGGGAGGGAGGAATTCCTGTGTCCGTAATGATGAATTTTGTCCTTTGTTCTGCTCCCAGGCTCTCCCCGGTGCATCAGGAGGTGCTGCCTCGCTGGCCAAAAGTGTGAGGAAGGGCAAAAAGTTTGGCTGGAGAAAATGAGCAAGTTCAACCCGTCTGTGCTGGGAAGAGGAGGAGCGGGGAAGGGAACGGAGCTGGAGCCGCAGGAGCGGCTGAGGGAGCTGGGAAGGGGCTGGAGAATCCCTGAGGGAGCTGGGAAAGGGGCTCAGCCTGGAGAAAAGGAGGCTCAGGGGGGACCTTGTGGCTCTGCACAAGTCCCTGACAGGAGGAGGCAGCCGGGGGGGATTTGGGATCTTATCCCAGGGAACAGGGACAGGAGGAGAGGGACCCACATAGTTTTATTTCCATATAAATACAAACCAACCCGGTGCAGACACGGACCCTTCTCACAGGCGGGCGTGTTTGGGTTCTGTGCAGGGTGAGGATGGGCCGGCGCTCCTCGGACACGGAGGACGAGAGCAGGAGCAGGAGGAAGAAGAAGCACCGCAGGCGCTCCTCCTCCAGCAGCTCCTCGGACAGCAGGACCTACAGCCGGAAAAAGTCGGGAAGGAAATCCAGGTCGAGGTCACGGTCTCGGGATCTCCAGTCTTGGTCCCATTCCTATGAGAAAAGGTGCATTTGGAGGAGGTTTTAGAAATGGAGTTCTTTTGTATTATGGCAGAAAGCTGGAAGTGTTTGAATGCCATGGGTTGGAATTTTGTAGCACTGGTTGTTCTGAGCCTTGGAAGGTGTGAAGATGTTTTCACTTTCATCAAAATAAAACCCCAAACCACCACTGTGACCTAAACCCACACCTCCTTCCCCCCACAGGAGCACTAAAGCAGGGAATGTGCAGACCCAAAAGCAACTTCTGCATCAAACCAGAGAAACCCCAGCCTGCTAAAACAGCTCTTCCTTTCTTCTCCCAGCAAGGACACCTTCCCCTGTCCCAGGCTGCTCCAAGCCCTGATTTCCAGCCTGGCCTTGAGCACTGCCAGGGATCCAGGGGCAGCCACAGCTGCTCTGGGCACCCTGTGCCAGGGCCTGCCCACCCTCCCAGGGAACAATTCCTTCCCAAGATCCCATCCAGCCCTGCCCTCTGGCAGTGGGAAGCCATTCCCTGTGTCCTGTCCCTCCATCCCATGTCCCCAGTCCCTCTCCAGCTCTCCTGGAGCCCCTTTAGGCCCTGCCAGGGGCTCTGAGCTCTCCCTGGAGCCTTCTTCTCTCCAGGTGAGCACCCCCAGCTCTCCCAGCCTGGCTCCAGAGGGGCTCCAGCCCCAGAGCATCTCTGTAGCCCCATCCTGGTTGCCTCAGTCTGGCTTGTGGTGTTGAATTTATTGGGAAGTGGAGCTGGGAAACTCTCCTGGTGTCCAGCTGCCCTGTAAATCCCATAGGGAATGCTCCTGACAAACCTTCCTGTAGGGCTGCAGGGTGTGGTGAGGAGGGACCAGTTGGGTGCTTGTGGGGGCTTCCTCAGGGGTTTATTCCCAGCCCTTTCTCCTGCTGAGGATCTCCACTCTCCCTGAGGGCCAGGGCAGGCTGCCCTGGGCTGTGATCCCAGCCATGGGCAGTGTGAATCCCGTTAGCCCAGCACAGGCACGGGCAGCTCCCAGGGACACCAGAGGGGATTGGGGCTGGGTGGAGACCAGCATGCCTAAACTGCATCCAGGAAAGGTCCAGGGCTCTGCTTTTAGGGTCTTGGCTTTGCCCTTGGAGTGGGGCACTTGCTCCTGGCAGTTCAGTCCATATTCCACCTGGAGTCCTGCTGGATTTATCCCTGACCCTCAGGAATCAAAGGCAGCAGTTCCTAGAATTCCTGTCCTTCATCCAGCAGGAACATCTCATTCCCTTTCCAGGTACAGCCCTGTTCTTCAGCAGTTAACCTCTATTTTCCAGTATTCCAGCTCCTGCAGCTCCTTTCCCTTGTGGTGGATAATCAGTGAGCACATCCTGAATTCCAGAAGTGTTTCCTTGGTGTTAATTTTAATATTAATCACACGTAAAAGCCAAGAACAGGGAGGATTGTAACTGTTAATTAGTTAACTGTTGGGGAGATGGAGAGGAAATGTTAAGATTAAGATTTGGAACATTTTCCCCCTCCCCATTTTGGATTTAGTATCTTTCCTTCCACCTTTCTCCTTGGTGTGTAAGAATTTATTCTTTGGATAAACCAAACTGGGAGGGAGGGGAGAAGAAGATGCCCTTTCAGTTGCTGATTGGACTCAGGAGGGAACTGCCCTTAAATGAACTCAAATGAAATAAGTTAACCCTGATCACTAATTGTACTTAAAGCCCCACCCAGCCTCCCTGTCTTGCCTGGGCTGTGGAGTTTGGGGGATCCTCCCTTTAGGGCAGCAGTGCCTGTGTGTGTGTGAGCTGCTTGTTATGGGGGAACAGTGGGATCTGAGGCTTCTGGAGCACCCTACAAACCCCCTCAGGTTTGTACACGTTTTCTCAGGAATTGTGAGGCTTGTCCCTGGATTTTGGGGCTTTGGGAGCAGTGCCTGGCTCACCCCTGGCTCTGTTGCAGGCACAGACACAGATCCAGCAGCAGCTCTTCCTACGGCTCCAGGAGGAAGCGCAGCCGGAGCCGCTCCCGGGGCAGAGGCAAATCCTACAGGTCCCAAAGGTCCAGGTCCAAAAGTAGGACCAGGAGGTAAGGCTCTTCCCTAGAGAAAAAGTTATTTTTGCTGTGCAAACATTCCTGGGAAACCCTGATGTAATCACTGAGCTTGGAATAAATGGAAATAATGGCTGCAAGTGCTGGTCTAAGCCACACATCCCTTGAAACTTCCTAGTTTGGGATCTCTGAGTGCTCTCCCTGCACTGAATGTGTGCTTCTGTTATCCTGGTGAGACCATTTGGAAGATAACATGTTTATTTTGCATTTGATAAAAAACATGAATAGGGTCTCTTGGCTTCATAGAATCATTGGGAAATACCTTGTGGATTTTTATTGGTTCCTGCTTTCCATAACTCCCACACGTAACACTGGCTCCCTGAAGTTCAGAATAAACTGTTTTTCTCACCTGTGTTTCTCTTGGAAAAAATTGAGTATTTAGTTATGATCCTTTATTAATATTTAAGGATCTCCTCAGTGAAATTTTGCATACATTGGTTTGGGGCAAACAAGTATTTCACAATTTAAATATTTAAATCCTAATGAGAAGTTGCAAAAGCTATTATAAAATCTGCTTTTCTTCTTTAATTAAAATAAGCTCAAGTTGTGTTTGTGTGTATTTTTCAATTCAGAAACTAAAACCAGGTTTGCCATTAGCATCTTGTAGTGATTTTAAATTAATTATTGAGTGCATCAGGCAGGTCAGAGCTGTTTGGGTGTGTATTTCCAAATCTTCAGCCAGGTGATTTTGTGTGCCTGCACTAAGAATTTGTTAAACCTATGATATCCAAATCCAAACTAGGAGAGCTGTTGCCTCTAAATGTTGAAAACTTGTTGGTGAAAATGTGAATATTCCCCTTTCTCTTATTTGTGCTGTGCCATGACTTATTCCCAGCTGCTCATTGGAAGAGTTGCCCAGACCCTTTCTTGCTGCAGTGCCTTTGTAGCAGAAACTTGATTATTTAAACTGCCTGACCTCTCTTGGAGTATCCTCCCCATCAGAGCTGTACAGATTTTGTGTGAATATCCACTTTTTCCCCGAAGAAAATCAGTTTGAACCTGCAGAAATGTCAGAAGAATGAGGAGAAAAGGAAGGTTTTTCAGTATGTCGCATATTCAGTGTTAGGAAATGTGATAAACTGATTTAAAATGGGTTTTATTATAATAATTATAAATTTCAGCTCTCATTAGCTATGTTTTAATGGCCATAAAATAATATATAATAAACATAAATTGCAGTTCTCACGAGCTATGCTTTAGTGGCCATCTTTTCTACAGGAGTTTGATTTTAATCATGGTTACAATATATGGAAATTAGGCACCTAAAAACTTGAAAAACATGGCTGTGGCTAGAAAATACTGTGTATCAGGTATTTTATGTATTAAATATGTAGCAAATATTTTATGTATCAGCTGTGCAGCACTAGAGGGGGAGAGCTGCACATTCCTTTAAATGCTGGTCCTATTCACCCACACTGAGGGAAAATACTGATAAATAACACCCTAAATGATCCCAGAAGAGTCCAAAAGCTTAAAATCAAACCCAACAGGACACAGTCCATCCTTTATTGTAATTTTTCCGAGTCTGCTGTGATGTTTCAGTGAGCAGCTGTGGATTAATCTGGTTTTGCAGAGTTAAATCTTGGTTTAGCACAAAGCTGCTACTCAGGGCCTGTGCTTGCCCTGGTTGTCAGTGCTGAGCTCTTGCAGTGATGCCAAATAATCCCTTTTTTCCCTCAAAGTCCCTCAATCCACGGGCTCACCAGCTTTCCAAGGACTGTAGGATTCCTCAGGCTGGGAAAGAGATCATGGGGGAAAGAAGGAATGTGATGGAGGGATAGGAAAAACAAACCTAAACATAAAAATGGTGGGAAAAGGTGATTTAGGATTGAGGGTTCCCCATCTCTTCCCATGCATGACCTGGGGCAGGTGTGGAGGAGGGAAGGGAGCTGCTGCCAGGGCCCAGGGATACCCAGGGAGAGGCTTCCTGTGGATAAGGAATGGAGCTGGGGGAGCCTGGGCATCCCAGATGTGGGAATGGATTAAAAAGGCAGAGGAAAATCCACTCAAAGCTGGTAAATGCACAGTGTTTGTCTTGGGAAATGTGTGTATTTGTGGTGCTGACATGGAATTCTCATGAATTCCATCTGTAATTCCCTTTTTTTTTTGTTCAGGGTGGAACAACTTATTTTCCTGTGGCTTCTCACATGGAGAAACCAGTTGTAAATAATTAATGGAAGGACCCAGAGTAACTCAGCCCCTTGTGTTCCTGCAGTAAGGAATGTGTTATCCAGGGAAATATTCCTGGTGATCTCCAACTTCTGGATGGGCAGGGGAGGGAGGAAAAGCTGCTGCCCCCCCTGGAAAGCAGCAGGAAAGGGGAGCTCAGCCCTGTGTTTGGAACCCTCCTGCTGCACCTTCAGAGGATTATCCCTGTTAGGAGCTGAGCAAATGCCATTTTTAAATTTCATTTTATTTATTGTGAGTCTGACTCTGGAAAATTACCTTCATATTGGAAGTTAAGGTCTGTTATGTGGTCTCTTTAAATCCCTGGAATTGTTTTGGGTATAAATCATGCAGGTGGCACAGATTCTGCATCCTCTACCATCTTCTCTCCCCACAGTCCCTTACCAGCTCTTAATTTGCTTTTCAAGGTAGTGAAGGTGTTGTTAAAAGTAATGTGTTTTTTAAATAACTTCTCTACCAGAGGTGTTTTATTTGAGCAGGTGATTTACAGATCTCCAGCAGTGTAAAACACTGAGATAGATCAAGTTTTGTTTTGAAAAGTTGGATTTTTGTAATGACACGTGTAAGGTATTTTAAATAGGTGTTGTTTGTAACCCGAACTGATTTTTTTTGTGCTTTATTTGAGCAGATAAGAAAACTTGTGCAGATTAGGATTATTTTATTTTAGATGCATTTTTAGAGTGGAAAAAGTGCAGCTTCCCAGTAATGGTTGTGTTTCATTTGAGAAGCTAAAGAAACCTGTGCAAATGTTGACTATTTTATTTTAGATGCAGTTTTTAGGGTGAAAAAAGTGGGGCTCCCCAGTATTGCTTTTACTTTATTGGAGAGGATAAAGAAACGTGTGTTATTATAACTATTCTATTTTAGATGCATTTCCAGAGTTTAAAAAGTGGAGCTTCCCAGAAATGGTTGTGTTTTATTGGAGAGGATAAAGAAACTTGTGCATATTATAAGTATTCTGTTTTAGATGAATTTTTAAAGTCAAAAAAGTGGAGCTTCCCAGTAATGCTATAAATTCCGAGCTGTCCTACAGCGAGGGAGTACAATGCAAATACGACTTAATAAGATCACAAACTGAATTTCAGCAGAAACAACCAAGATTTACATTAAATTAGGAATTTTAAAACCGATTTAGTTTGTTTTACTGAGCATTTGCTTAATAACATTTCGCCTCCTTGCAATCTTTTTAAAGCCAATAATTCGTCTGTGAAGCGCAGGCACATCCTCCTGTGGAAAAATTGGAAGCAACAGCTCCCTCTCTGCAACCACACATCCAGAGCTGGAAAGGAATATTTCAGCTCCACGGAATTTAATAAATCATCCCATTTCCTAATTTGATCATATTAGATGCTGATGTGGAAGGAGCATTTCAAATAGCAGCTCCTCATTAATATACATCAGGCTGGGGAATAGCAGGGAATACTTATGGAGGGATGTCACAGTTCCTGTTCCTTAGTTTACTAAGTGGAACAGGTTGATGTGATCCTGGGTGTTATTTGTCACTGTCTTGCTAAAATGGTTTGGGTCGAGTTATGGAGTCCAGAAAGACGGCGGCTGATAAATCAAAAGTGGATTGAGTGGACAGGAGGCAGTGATTGATACTGTGACAGGATATGAAGAAAGGAATCTTGATAGGAGCATGCCCGATATTGAATATGAGAAGGAAAATGGCCCTGGAGTATGGATATTATTCAAGGAAATGAGAATAATAATATCATCTTGAAATTATTGCTGGGTGAAGATTAGGAGAGTTCTTATTAGAATATTCTGCTGCTGAGCCGTGCAGGAGCTGGGCTCCCGCAGGATTCTGGGGTGGATGGAGTCCTGGGAATATCTGGGGAGTTTCCACTGTGATTGTTCTGCAAGTTAATCAGACATAAAATACTTTGCAGCAGAACTTGCAGCGCAAATCTTCTAATTCACGGAGCTTTAAATAGAATTAACCAAAAGGTGTTGATCTTTATTCCCTGATTCCATCCAATCCTGTGATTACAGAGTATTCCACTGGAATTGCCTTTGAATATGCAAGTTTGCTTTGTTACCTGCCAGGTGTCTTTGCCTTTTCCTGTTATGGTAAACTGCAAACTGCTGCCTTAAAATACCTTTAATGCACTTCAAAACTGACACAAAATCAGCTGTACATCCATACATACTGAAGAAGAAAAGAGATTGTATGGAAAGTAATCCTGCCTGGAGACCTGCTCCTTGGGAGTGTGGCTGAAGGAGGTGTTTGATCAGGTTTTACGTCTTATTTCTTCACTGTTCCTCCAGTCTAATTAATTTAATATTGAAATGTCTGCAGCTTACTGCAGTCCAGGGCAGGGGAGCTGCTGCTCAGGGCTGGCTTTGGAATAGGCTTGGGTTTGGGGATGCAGAAGCAGCTGCCACTATCCCAGCAATGGTAACTGGAATTAACCTGGGTCCAAACCCTCCCAGCCTGGCAGAATCTTTGTGTTTAGCAGGTAATTTTGTAATATTTAAAAAGAGGGTCCTCAAGTGCAGCGTGAAAAGGGGCATTCAATAACTGATAGTAAAACCCCACTGATTTTTTTTTTTTTTTTTTTTAATATTTGAGAATTTCCTTTTTTTAATATCTGCTTTAAAAAACCCAAACCACTGCTTTGGTATATTTTAGAGAAGGGTTGGTACTGCACAGTTTGGAGGACTTTTAAAAGATATTATCTCTGAATGCTTTTGTGGTTGTGTTACTTGGACCTGTCTTCAGCTAATCTCCTTTTTTCCATACAATGTATTATTTTAGTGTGGGATTAATGTGCTGCAGTCTTTCCATGTTAAAACCTGGCCTATCAGACCTCACACCTGATAAGAACTGTTGGATCAAGATGCAATCTGTAGTAATTTTGTTCAGAACAGCTTTTTGTTTATGGCTGTGTCTGTCTGTGCTGCTTGGCAGTGGAGAGCTTTTCATGGATTACAGAGCAGGGGCTTCATGATGGACAACTTCAGGAGAAATCTCCTCAAACTGCATTGGCCTAAAAGGAGCAACAAGCTTTTTAGGAGAGAGGAAAATAAAAGGGATGGATGCTTTGAGTGCACAGCAGATAAACAAAGAGTAAAACTGTGATGGGCCTGGTGAATTTGCTGGGGAGTTTATGGAGGAACAGGAGGGTGTAGAGAAGGGAGTGATTAAAAAAAAAAAAGGAAAAAAAAAAAAAGAATGTCTCCAGTAGTGGGCAAAGATCCCTTGTAGCTGTGTGGAGTTGAAGAGTGATTTTTAAGGGTGTTGAGGTGTGAATTTCAGGGTGCTGCAGCTGTGTGGATTAAAGCTGGGGCTGTTCCAGGTGAGAGCAGAGCTCTGGCTGTAGGGCTGAGCGTTGGCACAGCTGATGTTGGCTGTTCCAGGGAAAAGGAACAGCTCAGGGATGGAGGGAAGGTTTCTGGAGTGACCATGCACCAGCTCTGTCTGCTGGGAGGTGGAAGTGGAGTTGGGTAGGAGCAGCAGGGCTGACTGGGACAGGCCAGGGATGCCCAGGGCCTTTTCCTGCTGCAGGACACCAGGAACGACCTGAGCTGCCCACAGCAGGGCTGGGCACACAGGGACAGGGCTGAGCAGCTCTTCATCCAGGAAAATCCTTTGGAAATCCCTTTCTTGGAAGAATTTTCCGAGGAGAAGCAGACAGGAGTCCTATCAGAAATCAAGCAGTGCTGTTTAATTAGAACATTGCTTTTGAAATTCCAACCCAGGCCATTCCATGCTTCTATAATGTTATCCTTGTAATTAATTCTTATGATTGTGTAATTTTTTGCCTGGTTGTAGCCACTGGACCTCCTATTCCTTTCAAGCATTGATCTGCTGCTTAGGATATTTTTTCCCCTGTCCTTGCTCCCCAGGTTAACCCACTCAGGTTCAATTATGTAAGAAATCAGTGTAAATATTACATGCTCCGTTTTTTTTTTAGTGCTGGGGAAGTTTGAAGCCTTTGGTCCATTAGCAAATAGACTTAATTAAGATATTGCAGCATTTCTTTTCATGAAGCTTCAAATGAAGGCTTGGGGCAGGAAGGTGGAATTCACATTACTGAGTGTGATCTGCAGTTTTCCTGCTGGTGGTAATGTCAGCTCGTGTGTACTTCTCCCACAAGAAATCCAACCCTGCCATTTTTATTTAGGATCTTTTTGCATTCCAGGTTGTATCAGCAACAGCCTCTAAAAGCATCATTTTTTGGTTGTAATAAGTGACTTTTTTCAGGAGGAATGAGCAGTTTGTGTACGTGGCTGCACAGGAAAGGCACAGAGGTGGAGCAGGAGCAGTGCAGATATCCTGGAGCACCAACCACTGCCGAGCTCATTGCCCAGCCCTAATTGACCACTTTGGGAAATTAAACTTCACAAGGCAACGCCGAGGGCCCTCCAGTTATCAATAAGGCCACAGAGCTGCGAGTGACAGTTGCTTTGATGCCTTTCATTGGTATAAAACCAAAAAAAAAAGCCTTAAAAAAAAGCTCTGAATGCATAAGTGCTGTTCATTTAGAGCTCAGGCTCGAGTCTAATTACACGTAAAGTTTGTTTTCTGTGCAGCCCAGGTGTTATGTACACACTGTGTTTAAAGCAGAGCTGCTTATTTCTCTAAAACCTTTTATTCCTCCCTTTGGAAGAAGGTGCTTTTGCAGGTTGTTGGGTTTTTTTAATGCTTCTGTTTTCTGTTTGGAAAAGGTACTCAAGAAGACAAGAAAAATACGACTCCCCTTAGTGGGGAATTTCCTTTTTGATTTCCGTGTGTCTGCATTCTAAACCACCGTGTATTTTAAGTTTGTTTTTTTTTTTTATCCTCTTTTTTTCTCTGCTACCAAAGCTCTGGCCATGAAACAGAATCTGTTATTTCTTTGCTGCAGAGCTCAGGTTTCTCAAGGCAGCCCTGCACAAGCAGATGTCTTAAGGATGCCCTGGTAATCCAAGACTCTCTTTGCTCTGTAAATTGTTGCTCTTTCCAGGGTTCATTTCTAGGAGTGATTTTCCCACTATGAAACACAAAATAGTAGAATTTAGTAGTAAAAATCTACTCTTTATTCCCATCTTTCACTCTAATTCTAATAATGTAGGGCAGGAACAGAATCTGCTTAAAATGATGCAGGCCAAAAATGTAGATTTCTGCCAAAAAGGTGATATGGAAAGGGTGTGTTGAGCATGGAGTGAGAGGGAATGGCTTCCCACTGCCAGAGGGCAGGGTGGGATGGGATTTTGGGCAGGAATTATTCCCTGGGAGGGTGGGGAGGGGCTGGGATGGAATTCCCAGAGCAGCTGTGGCTGCCCCTGGATCCCTGGCAGTGCCCAAGGTTGGACACTGGGGTTTGGAGCAGCCTGGGACAGTGGGAGAGGTCCCTGCCATGGCACTGGATGGGATTTAAGGCCCCTCCCAACCCAAACCGTTCCCTGATTCCCAATAAACCAGCCTCCAAGCCCTGGAATTGTGTGCTGTCAGTTTTTTGCAGGACTCCAGGCATGGCTCCTTGGCAGGAGGTGTCTGTGTGAGAGCAGGGCAGTCCCTGCTGCAGGCAGGCAGGGTTTGGGTGCCTTTGTGACAAATGTTATCCCATAAAGATCAATTTTCCTTTGAGATCCAGGCAGGCAGTGTTGGTTCCATTCCCAAAGTGTGCTTTGGCAGTGAGTTCATGCTGGATTAATCTGATTAAAATCAAGGTACCCTGACACTCCCTGGCTATCCCTTCATCCTTTGTGCTGCTGCTTCTCCTCTCACATCTCAGCTCCGAAGTTTGAGATTTTCCCAGTTTCCAAGGCAAAGCACTGAGGCTCCCAAAAATGCCAGAGCAGGATGTGGAGCTGATAATTCCTCATCTGCTCCTGATGCAGCTTAATTGGCATCAAACCTTGGCCCTGCTGGAGCCATGGCAAAGCTGTGCTTGGCTTCAGCGATTCCAGATATTCCTGAGCTGGGATGTTCTAGGAGGAAAGGGTTCCCAAAAGAACTTTGATGGTTGCAGGAATGTGCAGAGTTTTTGTGTTTTGCTGTTGAAATAGAGTGTGAGTCACTCTCTGAATGAAATATTTAATGTTAAATATGTGGTCACGCTAATAAAAATATGGGAAAGCTTGGATTTGTTTTTGCATAGTGTAACTGAAGACAGGTGTATTTGAATATATAATGTGTATTTGAAAAAAATAAAACCTAGGAAGAGATGGGAATTTCTTATCTATATCATCATTTTAACTATAACTCAAATATTTTGATTGTGCTCTTGTAGAATTTTATTTTGAATCTACATTTTCTGCAAAATTCTTACGTTCAAAGCCTCAAAATCCTGGGAAATGTGTTTCAGTAGGGAGTTTCCTTACCCACAGGCATTATTACAAGATATTCTCCAGTTGTGTTTTTTATTGGATCCTATCCATATCTTTTAGTTAAGGCAACCTCTCAATGCATTTAGAGGCTCAGATTATGCTCAGCTCAAATAACTGATGTAAATTCTTGCTGTAATTCTGTGCCATGGATTTATAGCCTGGAAAGGAGGGCAAGGCCAGCAGTATGGGTTTATTATTTTAAATTTTGTATAAACTCTTAGGTATCTGTTTTTCTTCCATGGTTTTTGGTTCTCCTCTATGGAAACAGGCAGGGATAAATTGAATTGTGATAGAATTTAAATTAATCTGTGACACGGCACTGAAAATCTGTTCCCAGTCCATATCAAAAAGAGATGCTAAAAGTTTTCCTGTTAAAGCTCTGAGCTTCTTGATTGGAGAATGGGTAAAAAAAAAAGCAAAGCCTTTTCCTATTTTTCTCCTATATAGTCTTCTTGAAGTTCTTCCAAATTAGATTTTAAATGCCAATTAGGAGGTTGAATATACTAAAATAAAAGCAAATACAACCAAAATGGCCTCACCTTATGGCTAGTTAGGCTTTTTCTCTCAAAAGCAGAACCTTTGCTCTGAGCATGGCTTTGAGAAAGATATTCAGCTTAATGAACACATTAATTAGAACCATAACTATTTATAAGATAATTAGAAACGAAGCACGGTAAACTGGGCTTTTCCTGCAATTAATGGAGGATTAATTACTGGAGGTAATGAAGTGGATTTTTAAATGCATTAAGGTGAAGTACAGAGATGTGCAAGGCTTTGTGATAGTTGCATAATTATTCCAGGCTGTTTGAGCAGAGCTCGTATGAGCTCGCTAATAAGCATCATTGCATCATTATGTATGCACTTAAAAAGACTTACCACCAAAATGACTGCCTAATTATTTCTAATTGGCAGGACTCTGTGTAGTCATTGAGCTGTTTGTAGCCATTTTAAGGTTCATTTAACTATCCTTGGGGCCATGTGATAGATGGAAAAAAGCTCCCGCTCCACGCTGGCCTTGGCTGGCGCCGTTAATCAGTTTTGGTGGGCTCCAGTTTGAAATGCATTTGCTCCTGCAGAGGTCAAAACCTGAAGTAGTCCAAGCAAAGTTTGGCTTTTTGAAGCCACTTGACTGTATTCATTAGCAATTAGTAAAATAATTGTGTCTGTGGCTGTGTTTGGATTTCCGTCGGGCTTTCATCGCCGGCCCTTCTTACGGCGCATTGGCTTCCCGGGAATCCAGACCTTCTTCCCAGAGACCCTTTTTGCAGCCTCAGTGCCGTGCCATATGCTCAGCTGCAGCACCTTTCTTCAGTCATTTGTTCCCTTAACCAGCTCCCAGCATTTCACCAGCAGCAGCTCCTTTGCTCCCGATTGATTCCCGCCTGGAAGTTTCTACCCCGGGCCGGCTCTGCAGGGCTTCTCAGGGCATCTCCGAGGAGCTGGGCACTGAGCGTTGAGAGAGGAAGCCAGGAGCAGGCAAATCCTGCTGCTTCCCGGTGTTTGGTGCTTTGGGGCATCCCTTCCCAAGGTGCTGACAGCTCTGCCATCCACAGAAATCTCCCTGCAGCAGGAATAACCCTGCTTGTCCCCATCTCCATGCTGGGTTAGTGCAGCACCACCCAATAATTCCATGGGAGATGTGGCTCCCCTCTCCAAATGCCCTGTCTGGAGATGGTGGAATGGGGCTGCAGTGATTTTATCTCCCCACTTCGGATTGAACGTGACATCCCATTAGGAGAGTGCCTGGGAAAGTTCTCTGGGAGCGTGGTGCTGCTGGATGTAATCACAACCATGTGCAGGGCGCTGTGAGCCTACAGGAGCCACTCGTGCAGCTTAGGGAGGCACTGCCAGCAAATTGCAGCCCGATAAAGAAAGGTCAGCGTTGCCATTTTGGCCACAAAAAATGGGATTTGAGTGATTTCATATCAATGCATAACCCAAACTATTATTATGGTTGAAGTGTGAGGTTGATTGAAAAGAGTTGTTCGTTAAAAAACCAACCAAAATGTCATTTATTCATGAGATATTAGCTCAAATAACAGATTGATTCAAATAACAGATATTGGTTCAAATAACAGCTATTACTTCAAATAACAGATAAAGGATTCAAGCAAATGAATTGTGTCAATTTAAACTAAAATAGAAACAAATCCTTAAGGAAAACTGCAGGATTGTTTCAATTTTTAAAAAACTGGTTTAATTTTGAGACTTCTTGAAGGTAGTTTTTAGATCACTTTGTAAAAAAACAGTCAATACAGAAAAATGATATAAAATACAAATAGCCCTTCTTATTAATTAGGAATTTTATTTTATGGAGTCCCATGAAATGCGTGGTGATGGAAATTGCTCTGTAGATTATCAGAACAAGGAAATGCATTTTAGAGTGAAACCAGAGTTTTAATTATATCCAGATAATCTGGAAAACGGGTAGTTAAAGTAAATTAGACTTTCAGTGA
The DNA here is from genome assembly GCA_026261815.1 of Monarcha castaneiventris obscurior. Taxonomy (NCBI): domain Eukaryota; kingdom Metazoa; phylum Chordata; class Aves; order Passeriformes; family Monarchidae; genus Monarcha; species Monarcha castaneiventris. Next base: position 1,397,388 of record JAMPIT010000437.1, read on the forward strand.
GAATGGTACCCACTTACTCAGAGGGTGACAGTGAGGGGTGGGAGGATGAGTTGTTCCTCACCCCTTGGCTGAAAGGAACGTTGGAAATGGGATTGTTACGGATCATGCAGCAGGATAAAGTCACATCTGGAGCATTCTGGTGACTCTAAAACACCTGAATTATGGGGTGCTCCCTTGCTTCAGCCAGATCAAAGAGATGGAATTCTCCCAATAATCCGGTGGAGTCTTGTCCTTACTCACAGCGAGCGGATCCCATCGTGGGGCTGGAGCTGGAGGTGGGACCCAAAGCCAGGGAGTTTGTGGTGTGTCCCAGCTGGGGAGTGGGATGGGTTGTTGGGAGTGGTGTCAGCTCATCCAGGGATGGGTTGTTGGGGATGGTGTCAGCTCATCCAGGGATGGGTTGTTGGGAATGGTGTCAGCTCATCCAGGGATGGGTTGTTGGGAATGGTGTCAGCTCATCCAGGGATGGGTTGTTGGGAATGGTGTCAGCTCATCCAGGGCATGGTGGCATCCCCATGGCCTGTGGGCACTCAGTGCAGCTCAGGTTATGGGGAGCAGCAAAGTGCTGGGCAGGATGGAGCTCTCTGCCCTCTGCAGCATTGAGGAGTGTCCCAAGCACAGCTCCCAGAGACCTGGAGCTTGAGCAGCAGCTGGAACCTGTAAGTGTGAGGGAGAAAAAGTTGGAGAAATATGGAAAATACATCAGTAAAAAGCAAAAAACACCTGGGGACATCAGTGACTCCTAAGGGCCCTGGAAGGTGCTGGAGGGGTGGCAGGTGATGTTCCCTTGCTTAGGATATTAACTCAATGTAAGTTACACATTTAAGTTCTAAAATCCCATTATATTCCTGTCCCCTTCCCTCCAACATCCCCAGGATGGTGTTAATTGGGTTAATTAACACCACGATGGTGTGACTCTTCCCCCAGTTGTGAGGACAGAATTGTGGAAGGTTTTGAGTGACACAGGAGGCACTGGTTTATTTTTGGAATTCCTCAGCTGTCTGATTTGGGTAATATTCTCAGCAATGGAAATTTTTCATTTTTCATTCAGTTTCCAGTTTAATTCCTGCCTTCAGGTGTGGAAATGAGAAGAGTGTGGTACCTAAGAGCTGCTGTTGCAGAGTCAGGAACCTGAGTGAGGCTGGGCTGTCACTGTTTCCTGGCTTAGCTGTGGCTTTGTGAGGCTCTTTTGTGTTGTAAACAAAAAGCAGAGCTTAGAAGAAAGCTCCATGAGATTCTTTTTTAAACAAAGCATAGGTATGTAGAAATCACATCATAATTCACCTTTATTACCCATTTTTATTGGCACTGACACCAACCAGTTTGTGCTCAGCAGCATCAGTTGGTCAGAACACATTCTGAAATACAATAATTAAGTACTTCTGTTGGTTTATGTATTTTTTTTTAAACAATCTAGATTTTGTTGTTTCTGTTTCTGGTGTCATTTATTTTACAGTATTTTATGTAACTATTGCACATTCCATGATGAAAACACTCATTTTTAGAATAGTAAATGAAATTTTCAGAGCTTCTTCCCTGTCCTCCCGTGGAGTTTTTAATTAGCCATAAGAGTTGGCCTTTGGGAGGGACAGGACAGGGTTAGAGGTGATAACTCCCAGTAAAGGAGATTTTGGGGCTGATAAAGGTGGCAGCTCCGTGCTCCTCAGCAGTCTCCAGGAATGGAGCTGTTCACTTTTCATGCAGGAGAATATTAAAAACAGACCCTGCTTTCCTCTGTCTACTCTGTTTGTTACATGCAAAATATTACAGGGAGATGCATCCAGCTTGCATGGAAATTAGAAAATTATCCCTGTGTTTATAGAGTGTGCACTGGAAAATAGACAGAAAATATCCAAACTTGGTCTTGTCCCGCCACAAAATTTTGAGTGGATGGTGTGATACATTTTTGCTTTTTTTGTGTGTATCTAAAGCCTTTTTATGACTTAATTTTTGAAGTTCAGTTCCAGCAATTTTTGTTAAAAATGTTAAGTTTGTTTTGTTTTTAGTTTGGGAAAACAAGGTGATATTCTAAAAATCTTTCTGTATGTATCATAAACCTTTGGTGGTAAAAAGTACAGTGGAATACCTAAATTTTTTACATCTGATAAATTTGAAGCCTCAGCCTGTCTGGTTACCACTGAATTAATGAAAAAATTGCCCTTTTTTTTTCAATTGTGAGCACAGAGAATGGGTTCATTTGTTTCACTCAGGAAAAAGTAGAGACCCAGCTTTTCAGCCAGGTGTTATTTGCAGCCTGTTGTTTGTGGTCATTATGAATCCAGTCAGTCTCAATATTCCCAGTCTTCCAAATTAGGGATTTATTTCTAGGAAATGCCTTCATCCTGTCTTTAAGCAGGTTTTTTTGCCTTTTAAATGGTGTTGCAGTGTTGAAGAATGGGGAATATTCAGATTTTTTTTCCCCTGTTGTTTCAATTTTGGCTCTGTGCTGGTGGCACTTTGACAGCTCAGCTGCCAGTGGTGGTGCTGCATGACCTAAATTGCGATTTTTGTTTGGGGGTTTTTTTTTGCAGTTTCTGAGAGCAGGTAGTGTCCTGATGTGTAAGCTGATTTCAAACATCTGCTTAGGTAATTCCATTCAGCTGTCTAATCTCAATTTGGGGTTGTAAGGACACACAAACATTACAGAGTCTTTAAGCTCAGACCATCGCTGTGGCCTCAGTTTTGGAGGTTTTATGATGACAAAACCTGAAATCCTGGGTTTGTCCCAGGCAGACAGAGGAGCAGTGTTTACCTGTAATTAATTTGAGCTGAGGCTCGAGGGAAGTGGAAAATCTCAACCTGAAAATCTCTCCTGTCTGTCCCTTAACATTTTACCATAATATCAGAGGTGTTGTCAAATTTACAACAAATAATTACCTGGGTCGTGATTCCATCTGGAAAATGAATTGGGGCCTTTTCCATGGCTCTGGGATACATCCAGGCCCTCCTGGCAGGGCAGATGCAGAGGCACTAATGCCTGCATGAGGCAGAAAGGAATAACCTGGGGGGTTTATCCAGGGTCCTGGAAGAAAGCTGGACCTTTGGGTTTTTTTTCAAATAGATTCCAGCTGTATGGAGAATGGAAAAACCACCCATGTTTGTATGAATTAATTACAGGGGCTGATGGATCTGCTCGCTAATAGAACGTTACTCATTCGTTCCTGGAGAATTCAGGGGTTCCCCTTTTTTTTGAGGAGATGTAAAATTCTTTTCTTCCAGGATTGCACCTTTTAAGCTTCCCTTCAGCCCCTTTTGTCCTGGTTGCTTTTTCCTCAACCTAAGCAGTGCCAGTTCTGGGATTTGGTTGGGAGAAGAAGGAATTTTCTTGCTGGGATCTTTGTGTAGCACCTTAACAACTGTTCTGCTTTTGCCTCACTTTGTGGTTTGAACTTCTTGTATGAGCAGAAGACAAGTTGGGTGTTCTCAACTCATTTGAGCCATTTTTTTGTTTTGTTTTTGGATTATTGGAATAATATTTACTTCCCTTATCAACCTTAGCTTTGGTTTTGTGTGGAAGTTTCTATCTAATGTACCTGCAGCTGGGTACTGCACACATTTATTTAGGTGTATGTGGGGTTTATGCTCCTGAACTCCAAGACTGCTTTGAATGAGAAAGGACAAGGAATGGGAGGGACTTTTGGCTGTTTGTTTAATAGCCAGGACAATGTACCAATTTCTGTATTAACTTCTGTTTCTCTAGTATTTTACTCCCTAAAGATTATTAGATTGCAAGTTTTTTTCTGCTCTGTCATGATATGGCTACAGGAATACAGGGTTAGAGAAAGGTCCTGCTTTGGGATACACTGTGAGATGTGGGAGAAATCCATGTCAGGTAAAACCAGATGTGTTCTTACCTGATGATCTTAATTTGAGGCTGAATTTTAGGAAAGAGTCTTCACACAGATTGACGAGGGAAATAAGTGGTTTATCTCCCTGCTTGGTTACCAGCAGTTTAATTAATCCATGACTTATCTCTCAGGTAACAATCACCAAAGTCTAGTTTTGGTTTTAGTTTGCCATGAGGTGTTCACTGAGGTGCTCCTGAAGGGCAGGGCCTGGTTGGCTTCTCCTCCATCTCTCATTCCTCAGGCAGGGGGGTGGTTCTGGGTTCCAGGAGGGGCAGGTCTGGGCTCCAGGAGGAGCAGGTCTGGGCTCCACGAGGAGCAGTTGTGGGTTCTAGGAGGAGCAGGAGCAGTTCTGGGTTCCAGGAGGGGCAGGTCTGGGTTCCAAGAGCGGCAGTTCTGGGCTCCACGAGGAGCAGTTGTGGGTTCCAGGAGGAGCAGGAGCCGGTCTGGGTTCCAGGAGGAGTAGTTCTGGGCTTCAGGATCCTGGGTTCCACGGGGAGCAGTTTTGGGTTCCACGGGGAGCAGTTTTGGGTTCCATGGGGAGCCATGCAGGGTGGAACCCAGAACCACCAGGAGGAGCAAGTCTGGGTTCCAGGAGGAGCAGTTCTGAGCTCCACGGGGAGCAGTTCTGGGCCCAGCCATGCTGGCACCACAGCTCAGGCTCAGGGAAGTCGGTGCCTTTCTGGGGCTGCTCCTTCTGCCCCCATTGCTGATGTCCTGTGGCTTTGCAGCACCTCGGTGTGACCAGGCCGTGCTGGGCCATAGCTCAGGTGTTAGTGCAGAAACACATAATCACTGATGATTATATGCAGGTGCTTTTATTGAAGAGCTCTGGGAATCAGGGGTACAGACCCAAATCTGATCCTGCCATGGATTCGGGATGGATACATTTTATACCCTTTCCTTACATAACTGTTGTATAATCATATGTTAATCATCAACTTGATATTGTTCTATTGTGTATATTGTTTCCACCCAAGCACGGGTTTAAGCCCCCTCCCCACAACATCCCTCATGATTATTGTCCCTTCCCTGTGATTCTTGTAATAATTACATGATTATTTACTAAGCAATCATCACACTTGACTTCTTCATCTGCCATACAGGTGGGTGCACTAGGTACAGGTTAACATCATTTTAGCACAGACAATGCCCACTCCCATTCCTGAGGCCTATCTTAACTACCATGATTTTAGAAACATTTTAACCCTATGCTATCACAGGGTGTGGAGTCTTCCCAGGGACTCTCTGTGGGATAATCGAGGCATTGTGGCAGAGGAGGCACCTCCATCCCCCTGGGAGTTCAGAGCAGGAGGTTATAGTGAGGAGATCTCAATTTGTGTCAAACCAACTGCTGGAGAATTCCAGGAGTGTCTCATCCATGGGTTCTCCTCTCTGCTGCATTCCCGTGCTCTCCATACTGCCTTTCCAGGAGCTGCATCTTTTCAAAATTATGGTTTATGGGGATTTTACCTCCTCAAATGTTTGATAATGTAATTACCATCATTTGTAGGTGCAGTGTTGCTGGGCTGAGTTGGGGCTGGTGTTTGCTGAATCCATTTCCTCAGCTCTGCAAAGTTCTTGGTTGTCCTGGTTCTTGTTTTTATTTCATCCTGTTTTTCTCTGACACTGTGGATGATACTTTTAAAAATATTAAATATTCCCTTATTCTGACATAAATTTTGTCACTTACCAACTGTCCAAACTGCTGGCTTGAAACAACTTCTTCTTCTCAGCATCAGTCTCATTTCAGGTTTAAACTCTGACTCTGCTGCTGCCTAGTTTTGTTATCCCTCACCTTATATTTAACAGTAAATGAAAAAAAAGTATTATCATACATATTATCTACATTTAACTTCCTCAAACACATGCATTTTAAAATTGCAAACTAATAATGACCTGAAATGTTTAATAGAGGCAGCCAAATTTGCATTAAATATATATGTATTTTTTTAAATAATTTCTGCAGGCTGAATGACTGCAATTGATACCTGAAATTATTTTACCTTTCCAATAACTCGTACCATGATTTTTTTTCCTGGTGGTGAAGTTGAGTTAAACAAGGAACTTTCTCTTAATATGCTTTGAAAGAGAACATGGCATTTTGCTGCAATTACTTGAGTGTTTGCACTCTGGCTTTATTACCAATCTGAACATCCAGGCTTGATGCAGTGCAGTTGTTCCATTGTTCTGGCCCAGCCTCTGGATTTATGGCTGAAGTATTAAAGAGCCCTGAATTTGTTGGCTTTTGTTTGTGGCCGTTGAGCTAAAAATAATCTAATAAGGCTTGTGTCAGGTGAGAGATGCTTAGAAGAATTCCAGGGGAGAAGTTGACATCTCAGCACCATTCTTTGGAGTGGGGGTTGCTGTTTGCCAATAAAACAGATTATTTTTGCAAAAATTCACCTTCCCTGGAAGAGCTCAAAGAGAAGAAAACAAGCCCTGTCTTGGTTTGGGGCTCTGATTCCTCTTTGCATTTAAAAAAAGCCTCTCTTTTGCAGTTGTAACCTTTTGAAGAGATTAGATTGGACCTCTAAGATAGAGTTCAGTGCTTTAGTGCAATATAATTGGGGAAATACTAAACGCCACTGACCTCATTTCCTTTAGAACAATGAAAATTAATAGTTGCACGTTTTATTAGGCTGATATTCCAGATGTAGTGTACATTTAATTAAGTGTAGTTTCCTTTTGGTTATGGTATGTGGCTCTGCTTTTTGTCGCAAATTCTTTCTAGTTTTACAGTTTTCCACATGTTTTCTTTCACCATTTATGATTTTTTCAAAGCGGGACTATAAGGATTTAAATCACTTTAGCATGCACCAAAACAGTTCCCATTCAAACAATAAACGCCATTTTAAAAAGCCTTTAGATCTTCTGTCACTTCATAAATATAAATGTATAAAAACATTATGCAGTTGTAGTGCCCACCTGCTAATTAAATGCAGATTTCCTCAAACTTGTTTTAAAATCCGCTTATTTGTTTCAACTCAGTCTCTGCTCAGAATACATATGGCCCTTGTGAAACTAATTATGCTTATGGAGCAGCTGTTAAATTTAGTGCAACTAATTTTATCCAATATTTTACATTTTAATTGATTACCTGTGAAGAAATTAGCAAATTAACACTTATTGTGCAGTAACTGAATGGGCTTTTATGGAGACTTTCAATTTTTACAAGCGGCCCGAGTGTTGATGGAATAAAGCCATTTCTTAGGGTTTGAGATAGGGAAGTTATTGGTGAGCCTTGATTATCTGGTGTGAGAATTTAGGGATCCTGAGTGATGCCAAGCATCTGTGTGTTCTCTAACTTAGACATGAAAAGCAGATTGGAAAGTAATGGCTTTTCACAGAATTTTGGGAACATATGGGCTTATCTGGATCTAAGAACTCTTTGAAGATCTTTGAACTTGACTAAATGACTTAACCTTTGGCATGGTGGGTGGGTGTTTTGGGTGTCGTTTGGGGGAAGGGGATCCTTGCTGGGAGTCTCCTCTCCAGCTTCAGTTTTTGGTTTGGGTTTTTTTTTTTTTCCTCCAGTAGTTCCATAATTTGAACATTTGGGGTCTTGCTTTAATAGGACTAATTGTGATTCTTGTTATTTTTCAACAGTAGATAAAATAGAAAGTCTGTTTTCTCTGGCAGATCTGTGGACTTTTGTTCTGGTTTAGCAATGAGCTGGGGACACAGATGACTTTTGGGAGCTCCATTTCAGGAAGTTTTGTCTTTATTTCTTCTCCTGTAGATCTTGCAAGATACTTTAATAGGAATTAAAGGCAGCTCACAAGAAGGGCAAAGAGGGACTTTTCCCAGGGTGTAGAGTGATGGGACAACTGGGAATGACCTAAAGCTGATGGAGGGGAAGTTTAGGTGGGACACTGGGAAGAAATTCTTCCCTGTGAGGGTGCTGGGACACTGGCACAGGGTGGTGCCCAGGGAAGCTACTTTGAATTTTTAGAAGCTGTTTTCTGTATGTAAATGTCACCTGCCACCAGTTCTGCATAGACATGGGAATGAGCAGAAATCCAGGAATTGAGCATCCTGAATTTATTTATCTGACTTGAGCTGAGCTGAATTTATTTGCATCTGCAAAAGGTAGATGTGAACTCAAGTTCAGATTTGAGCTGAGAAGCTCAAGTTCTTTAGTAAATAAATATTTGAGATTCCTCAGTTATTCCTGTTGGGAATACTGTGCCCTTCAGTGAGGAGAGGCCTTACATCAATTAAAGGTGATTTCTGTTGCTCCAGGGCTTTGTTTGTTTTGTTGTGTGGGGTTTTTTTCTGCTTTGGACTTATCTTACCTGCAGAGTTCTGGGAAATCAGGGTTACCTGGGAATAGTGGATTTTGGGCAGTGCTGCCTCATCATGATGCTTGTAAAAACAGTGTCTCTGTGCCAACCAAAAACCAGATTTAATATCCAGAATGCTCTTTCAATTCAAACCTTCCTCTGCCTGAGGAGTAGGGATGGATGGATGGACACTTGTACATTTGTGGTGGCTCACTAAATATCCATTTGGAGCCAGCAAATGTTCTCTAGTTAATAACACAGCACTGCAGTGGTAATTTGGGATATTAATCAGTGTTAATAGAGTGACCAGCACGGGAGAGCTGCTGTTGGAAGGTACCAGCTGCTCAAACAGGAACCCAGCTCTGACCTCTGGAGCTGCTCCTGGCAGGAATAGGGACCTGAACTCCCGTGTGCTGGACAAATTCCAGGAATGTAATTTATGGCCTCATCTGGATGTAGGGTTTTCTTTTGCTTAGTCTATTGTTGAGTTTTATTAAGCAGTTGTTGCTTTATAAAAGGAGGGATTTCTTTCTGTGGGATTTGGCTTCTAAAGGCCTTGGGAGTTTCACACTCCAGGAAGTGCTAAGGAAACTTTTTATACTGTTTTAAAAATTTCCTCCTTTCCCTCAGTACTTAATGAAACTTTTCTGTGAGGTGCCATCAGGACTTTGATGGGGATCATGGAATTGCAGAATTATGGGATGATTTGTGTTGGGAGGGACCTTAAAGCCCATCTCATTCCAATCCTTGCCCTGGGGAGGGACACACTCCAAAGGCCAGGGGTGCTCAGGTGAGAGAAACCAAGGAAAATCTGACCTGATTTTTCCTAAAGATCCCATGTCTATTCATGTATCACTGATATTAAACAAAGTTTAGAAAATCTTCTACGAGAAATTCAGGAGTAGTGAAAGCATTTTGGAGACATAGAGAAACAGTTCTAATACTGCTTGATCTTTTTTTCCTTCAAATATATCAGGAACAACATGAATTTATTGCAGAGGAATCGACAGCAGGACTGAGAATGGAGTGTCCTTTACCCATGTGGGAACTCAACTTAGTAACCAAAGCTATGAGCAGCAGTAGCAACCAAAGCCCAAATACATCCACAACCCCCCCGTGTGCAGTTTGAACATTATTCTTCCTGCAGAGTTGGAACATTTGCACATTTCTTGCCAAAATACCTCTAAGGTGACCAAATCTAAACATGGAGAGGTTGGTTTGGCCACATCACTTCTGGTTTTTCTGGGTTTGCTGAACATCATTACTGGTGATAACATATTTCATGTGTAAATAGAAGCATTTAGTAGCAGCCAAATTCTTCAATTATTTTCCAAGCCGAATTAATCAGAATTCAGGAATTTAAAGTTTAATGCTGAAGGAAAAATTTCCTTCTCTGGTACCTCCAAGATTACTTTGTTGATGGCTGAAGCCTTCAACTGAAGTTGTGTGTTATAAGTTATTTTGCATCTCTTTTCAGAGTGGGAGCAACGTTTTCTTTTGCGCTTCTTTGGCTAAATTTTCAGTTTAAAGGCATTCAAATGGTCAATGTGTTATGTTAATAAACACACTAGTTAAGAAGTGTGTGATGTGAAAATGAAAGAGTAAAACCCCCCAAGCCTGAGGGCAGTGCTGCTGGGGAAGGGCCACGGGTGGGTTCTGTGGGGTTTTTGGGGTGTGGGGGGGGGGGTGGGTTTGTGGGTTTTTGTGCAGGTCCAGCTGCTGGGAAGGGCCACGGGTGGGTTCTGTGGGGTTTTTGTGCAGGTCCAGCTGCTGGGAGGGCCACGGGTGGGTTCTGTGGGGTTTTTGTGCAGGTCCAGCTGCTGGGGAAGGGCCACGGGTGGGTTCTGTGGGGTTTTTGTGCAGGTCAGCAGCTGGGGAAGGGCCAGGGTGGGTTCTGACTCTGGGGGTTTTTGTGCAGGTCCAGCTGCTGGGAAGGCCAGGGTGGGTTCTTGGGGTTTTTGTGCAGGTCCAGAGCGGGAAGGGCCACGGGTGGGTTCTGTGGGGTTTTTGTGCAGGTCCAGCTGCTGGGGAAGGGCCACGGGTGGGTTCTGTGGGGTTTTTGTGCAGGTCCAGCAGCTGGGAAGGGCCACGGGTGGGTTCTGTGGGGTTTTTGTGCAGGTCCAGCTGCTGGGAAGGGCCACGGGTGGGTTCTGTGGGGTTTTTGTGCAGGTCCAGCTGCTGGGAAGGGCCACGGGTGGGTTCTGACTCTGTGGGGTTTTTGTGCAGGTCCAGCTGCTGGGGAAGGGCCCTGGGTGGGTTCTGTGGGGTTTTTGTGCAGGTCCAGCTGCTGGGGAAGGGCCACGGGTGGGTTCTGACTCTGTGGGGTTTTTGTGCAGGTCCAGCTGCTGGGGAAGGGCCACGGGTGGGTTCTGACTCTGTGGGGTTTCTGTGCAGGTCCAGGTCGCGGGCCCGGCGCTCCCACAGCCGCAGCAGCGAGAGGTCGGCCCACAGGAGAACCCCCAGCACGTCCCGGGAGCGCCGCCGGGGCCGGGACAGGGACAAGGAAAAGGGCAAGGACAAGGGCAAGGGGAAGGAGATTCACAGCACCAAGGTTGGGTAAGTGAAGCAAGAAGTGATGGAACTGGAGCAGAACCGGGCAACAACTCGGTGTCTCTTTCTTTTTGTAATAATTTTCCTGTAGCTTAAATTGTATTTTATATAAACTAAGAAATTGTGTTTTATCTAAACTAAGAAATTGTATTTTATCTAAACTAAGTGGGAATTATTCCAAATACTCATTTAGTGGGGTTTTTAAGGTTTTACAATTCTGCGATGTGACAACATTTCACAAGAAGTGATGGTTTAATTTTCAACCCTTTTCCCCTCTTGGTTTCTTGGACTAAAGAGCTTTCTGCCATTTGTTAATATAAATGTTCTTCCCGTATGTAATAGCCACAATTTAAGGGAAAAATGAGGAATATTGGGAAGTGTGAGGGCTGTTGGCTGTAAGAAGATGGATGTCACAGTTCACACACACCTACACCTCCTCCCAGGGGCAGAAGTTCCTCCTGAGGTTCAGCTGAGGCTCAGAAATGCAGTTTCAGTACCAGCCTTGCTCTGGGGGAACGATGGGAGCCTTTGAGAACCTGCTGTCAGCAGATTGCTGCTTGGAATAAGTGGGATTGTTGATTTCAGGAAAGGAAATTGATGTCATTCCCTGTGCTTTAGGTACCAGGGTGTCGAGCAGCCTTTACTGGGGTGTTTGTCTTTTCCCTGTTTGTCTGATCCCTTCCAAACAAGAAAACACTGGGGTGTCACTTCAGGAACTTGCCTTGAGTGGGCTCCCACTGAGAAATGCTCCTGGGGAATTTCTAGAGCAGCATCTTCCACCCACATGTGGGCTTCGGTTGGCTTCTGGAATTTTCCCTTTGTTCCCTGTAGCAGCAGGAAAATTCCTGGTGAAGTTGGATCCAGTTTGGGCTCTTCAAGCAGATTAATTTCTAGACCCAGTGTCTGGATCAGCACTGAAAGTCTCATTATTGTACAGAGCCCTTCCAGAACCACCAGCATCAGGAGATCTGCAGTGGAAACAATGCTGTGACCTCAGCATTTGGAGCAGATCCTTCCTCAAAGGCACCTCAAGGACCAGGTCTAGCTCCCAGTTTAAATTCATGGCTGTTTGGAATGTATTTATTCAAAATAGCTGCTTTGGAGCCATAATGAAGATCAGCCTGAAGCCAGATTGTGGGAAGATGGGACATAAATTCTCAGGTGCTGCTTGACTTTATAGTTTAACTTTGCATAAAAGGAGGTATTTCAGCTTGGCAGCACTGCAGCTTATCTGAGAGTTGTTGTGTATTTGGGGCTTTACTGCTCCTCTAAAGCACAGAATCAAAATGCATTTTTTTTTTTGCTAATTAAGCAGCAAATTTGTTTGTGGCTCCTGTAAACCCTAATGATGATTTTCTGTCCTGGGCTTGGCTTGGGTGTGTTTGTGGATGTGAGGGGGAAACACCTGTGCTTGGGGTTTTTTTGGAGGCAGTGTTAGGTTCTTTCAAGGGAGATCTTGTCACAGTAAACATCTCGAGAGATTTCAGGAGTAAAAACTGAAAATTGCTGAAAAAAATAGTATTCTGGGCATTGTCCCTTGGTGTTCCCCATTTCAGTGATGATTCTTTAATGCTGAACACCGAGTTTCTGGACTGTTGGAGAAGTGTCAGCAGTTCTTGGGGATGGGCTATGATACAGCTCAGCTCCTCTCCTCTTACATCCCAAAATGTTTTAAGCAGTGTTGTACTTTTCCAGCTGTTATGAGGGGAAATCATGGCAGCAGCTGCTTGGAATGTGGGCTGGGATCTCAGGGCAGCTCCATGGAGTTCCCTCCACTCCCAAATCCCACCTCTAGACCAGCAGCATCTACGTGCAGGAAGTCTTCAGCTGTCCAAGTCTGCAAAAGTGAGGGGTTTTCTAGTACTACAATGTTTTTCCACTGTTTTTTTTACTAATCAAAGCATTACATTCATCTTTTATTTATGCTTTTTGAAATGCACTTGTTTTAAAACAACCTGCATACATGTCTTCATTGACCTGGTTGGGTGTGCTGTTGAATTTTGATGCTTCAAGTCTTGATCAGCTTCAAAACATGCAAATTCTGTTGTTCTGAGATGTATTTTTCAAAAGGCTCCTTGTTCACTGGTAAACTGGGGCGGAGAAAGCTACTAAAAGCTTGTTAGTTTTAAGTAACTCTTCCTAGATTTATGGGTCTCATTGTTGCTGGTGTAGTAGTGGAATTTTGGATTACTTTTCCAAGTGATTTTGACAATTTTTAATGGAATAAATTAAGAGCAGCTTCTCAGTTGTTAGGAGAAAAGAAGTGGTGAACCATTAATCAACCCTGACCACTGCTTTAATTTCTGATCCTTAATGAGGTTAGTGGTACATTTGGGCATTAATGGTTTCACAGCTTCTTAAATACTTTGACAGATCCCAGAATCCTGGAATGGGTTGGGTTGGAAAAACCTTAAATCCCATCTCATTCCAGCTCCTGCCATGGCCAGGGACACCTTCCATGGGCCAGGGTGCTCCGGGTGGCCTTGGGCACTGCCAGGGATCCAGGGGCAGCCACAGCTGCTCTGGGAATTCCATCCCAGGGCCTCCCCACCCTCACAGGGAGCAATTCATTCCCAAAATCCCACCCATCCCTGCCCTCTGGCACTGGGAAGCCATTCCCTGTGTCCTGTCATTGTTCCAGAGCTGAGGAGTTGGTTGTTCAAACACAATCTCCATTTTTCCTTTGAATTCCACACTTCAGGTCTTTGACGTTTCACTGAGGTCTCTCTGTCCAGGGGCCTTTTCCAGTGGCATTTCCCCAGATCCCTCAGAGCTGTATTTCCATGCTCAGTGCCCTGTGGATGGCACATGGGTGACTGATGGCTGCTGCTGAGTTTGTCACCGTTTGCAGAAAGCATCAGGAGTAGAGTGGGAATGTTGGACTTGTCCGAGTTTGACAGCAGCCAGACTCTCCTGGAGCTTGGCACGTTGCTCATTTTCCCTTCCCTCTTCCTGCACGGTGCAGTAGGAAGTCATTTATGGTAATTGCCCCTGATTTGCATCCAGGTTATGGAGTTGTGTGGTGCAGAGCACCCCCAGAACTGCTTGGAAGAGCGTGTTGGGATCAAAGGGGGCTGTGTGTGTGCTGTTGTCTGACACCGAGCGGGGTGTGTTGTTTTCATTAAACATTCATCACACTCCCAGGCTGACAGCAGGAAATCGGGCCTTGGCTGACATGTTTTCATGCAAAATTTATTGGGGAAGGCGAGTGCTGGAGAGAGGGATCTTGTTGCCTTTCACCAGTGGCAGAGGGGGAGCGTTTGGTTGGGAGGGAAGGTTCCTGTGGCACGTCTGGGGCGTGTTACACCAGGAACTGAAGGGTTGGGCTCTAAAGGAGCAGTGAAACCTGCTTCAAAATGGCTTTAGGACCAGCTTCAAAATGGCTTTAGGACCAGCTTCAAAATGGCTTTAGGACCAGCTTCAAAATGGCTTTAGGACCAGCTTCAAATTGTTTATTCTGAGGAATTGCTTTGACAGATCACACCAACATTCTTTTGGTTTGGATTCTGCTTGGTTTTAACCAATTATGGTCCCATAACTAAGAAATAAGTTGATATTTATAAATTCTGTGCTGACTTAATAATACAGACTAATACACTGAATTTCTTAATACTTCATGCATGTGAATATAAACTTGGTTATTTAAAACCCTTTGCTGAGAAAGTTAGGGATTATTATAACCTCTGCTGTATAAACCACTTTTTTTGACAAAAAGAGATCCTATAATTAATTGATAACCCTCTACTGAGAGTGAAGCACTATTGATTACTCACATTTTGTGGAAGGTGTCCCTGCCCATGGTGGGGGGGAATGAGATGAGCTCAAAGGTCCCTTCCAACCCAAACCGTTCCATGGTTTTGGCAGCTGCTGGCTCTGGCATGTTGTGAGTACCAAATCTCAAGTGTTTCACCTGCTCTGAGACTGAGAATAACTTTATTTTTTCATAGTGCATGCAATGAGTACATTTTCTTACTGAGTTTGGTTATTAGAAAATAGTTATAACGTCCGAGGAATCTGCCACTGCTGTTACTGTGGTGGATAGACTTGTAAAAAAAGTTTCCTGTATGTAAAACAACTTAAAAAGTTGTATGTTGTAGCTCTGTTGTTGCTTTTATAGAAAGCATCTTTTCATCACCTGCCTCCTGCCATGGCCCTAAAAAAGGTTTTTTACAGCAGGGAAAAAGGAGAGGTGGGAGGTGGGTCTGCCATTCCTAATGTCATTTCTAAATGCTTTTTAGCCTGGATAGCATTGAGGATTCTGCACAAAACTTTCCTATACCTTCCTGAATCCAAGAGTTGTAGCTGTGGTGGTTTAAGGTTACATGAGAGGCAGAATTGGCTGGGAAAATTAGGATTTTTTTATTGAGATCAACTGGTGTAAGTAGGGAAAAAGTCATGTTTGTAAGGATGTGGGGCCTTCATCAGGTCTGAGGCTCCCTCAGCAATCCTGAGGGAATAATTTTAGGTTGGGAGCAATCCTTGGGGTGCCACCTGTTCATATTTATGGCAAAAAGAGGGACAAGTCTCTTATCACAAGGGGTGGCTCTCAAAAATCCATAAAATGTTGGTGTTTATGTGATCCAGTTATACACAAACACAATCTCTGGAGTTGTTGGCCCAAGGTATTTGTGTTCACTCATCCCCATTTGCTTCCAAGTGGGATTTTGTCTCTTTAAGACCTTTATCTCAAAATCTTACCTGAAAAAATGCATTTCTCAGGGGGCAGAAATGTGCAAATACAAATTGATGTTCAGGGTGCTACAGCTCTTGTTTAATTTGCACTGCTCAGGTCTCGAATTTAGGAGTTCTTTTTGATTATTTGGATTTTCTTTAGAGCTTATTTTAAAGAGGCTTATGAGGAAAATGTAAAATATGTTGTGTTTAGTTTGTAGCTCAGGAGTCTAAAGGGAAAATATATTTTGTAAGTGTTGATCCCAAATATAGTAAATAAGGATTGCTGCTGGGCTGGAACCTTGCATGCCATGTTTCAACCTTGATCCCATTCTTGTTGCTGAGTTACAAGCATCCTGGAGGAGGTGCTTCCAGGAAAATGATGGCACAGCTTTTCCTGCAGTAGAAATGAGCTTGGTGGGAATTGCAGAGTCTGTGGCCAAAGATCCATCTTAAACGTGGAAATTCATAGAAAAACTGAAGAGAACTTCTTTAAAATCTGTTTAAAATTAGCAACTGCATTTTGAATGCTGAAACCAAACGACTCCATCCTGTGGTGGAAAATAGTTTGAATGCTTGTAGGAGAAATTTCTTTGTTCTTTTGTCAGAGGGTAAAAACATTTCCTTTATCCAAGCAGGTTTATTTTCAGTGTCTGGACTAAATTTTGAGGACTTCCCAAAGAGCTCTGGTCATGCTGCTGAGAGGTGCTTGTAGTAAAGTTTGAAGATGCTTGGTAGGACTTCTTAGTTCCAGTGATTTCTTTTGGTAGCTTCTCCAAGAGCAGCTTCTATGACAAGTTGAGCCCCTCTGTCCAGCCTGGGATACTCCAATGACTGCCAGGCACCTCCTTGGACTCCAGGTGGGTTTTCCAGGATTTTTAGGATGTGTTGTCACGGCAAGGGAGTCACTTATCCACAATAAAACCAAAATACCTTTTCTATTAATTAATTAATTCATTAATTCTTGCTGCTTTTGCCTTCCTTTCTGCCTCCAGCCTGCAGGCAGACCCCAAACATGAGGTGACTAAAGCAGGTACTGAAGAAGTCCCCTCATAGCTGTGGCAGGACTCTGAGGTGAGCCCAGTGCAGAGAGCTTTAGTTCCTTGCCCTCTCAGAATCCATGTTTCCTGATGGAAAAGGAGCAGTTGGGACAGAGAACTTTTAATCCCTTGCCCTCTCAGAATCCATTCCCTGATGGAAAAGGAGCAGTTTGGGATTGCTTCCTGTGCAGATGCTCAGAGCAAGGTTCCTGGGAGCATCCCAGCCTCAGAGTGCCGAGGGAGCCCCTGGGTGTGTTTGGGGTGATGGATGAGGAGTGGAGGAGCTCTGCTGGAAGAGCTGGTGGTGCTGGAAGGCAGGAGGAAGCAGCTGAGAGGCCAAATGAGGACAGTTTCCTCTCCAGGAAGTCAGCCAGAGGCTAATGGGAAGCAGAGGAAGGGTTTTTCCTGAAAAGGACTGAGGCCTCCGTATGCCCAGAGCAGCTCGAGGGTCACTTGCCTTTGACCGAGATTTGTTGCTATTGTTGTCTAAGCTGTGTTGGCCTTGTTTTTCTTTTTGTTTGCTAAAAATCCCCTTTTAGGACTCAAAAGGCTGGCCATTTATTTAATAGGCAGCAGCATATGGGATGATTTCTTTTCCTTTCAGTCCCAGACAGCTGGAAAAGCCAGCGTGGATGGGACACGTGTGTAAGCTGTGGAGCAAAACTGTACAGGAGCTGCTGGGGAACCACTGGCTCTGGAAAAGAAATAGATTTTAGTCCAGAGCAGATGTTTCATTTTCATTCATTAAGTACTTTTTGTGCTAAGTACAGAAATCTAAGTTTTGTGTTCAAATTCTGCAGCTCAGACTGTCAGTTAGTGATGGCTGTCAAATGAGCTTCCCTGCTAAATTCATGGACTATGTTGAGGGAATTATATTTCTCCCTATTTCCAGAAATAGGTTTTGGAATGCATTTGAAGGCAGTATCTTCAAAGACACACATTCTTTTAAGCTGGTTAAAATTTTCCAAACTATCTGCTCCTTGAAACTGCCAGCCACCATGATTGTCCTTTTATAACTATATAATTTGCATTATCCTGGGTTTTTAATGGAACCATTCCTTGAACATGGAGTATTCCTGCTGAAAGAGGGTTTTGTTTGCCCACATGTCCAAACACACACACGCTCTGAATGTAAACATGGAGTTTTGGGGCTTTTTTTTTTTTCCCTGGGACACCTTGTGCTGGGAGAGCAGCTGACTATTGTTTTATTGGCCTCCCTTAATCTGGGCAGGAGGAATCCAAACTGAATAATCCGGAGCTGTGCAAATCCAGTTAGTGTGAGCTGTAATCTCTTTACTGGGTTTAAGTAGTTGCAGTGGCACTGAGACACCCTGCAGATACTGAACAGCAGAGATACAGTAATCACCTCACCGTGCACCCTGCTCTGCACCCCACAAATAAACCCACGAGTCCCCAGCAAGGATTTAGGGAGAACCCAGCCCCAAAAAGCAGCAAACTGCTCCTCAGAGCAGGCAAAGGAGGGGCAGGTCACAAACAGCCCATCAAAAGGATAATGCTGTGCTGAAGTGAAATGGAAATTCACATTAGGATATTAAACTCTCTGTTGCACCTCGTATTTTGGATTGGGAATGCTTTTGCTGGAATGAGCTTACCTGCCATGGAGATTATAAACCATCCATGGCTTTGATTAGGAAGGGAAGGAGAATTGTTGTTTGAAGAAAGCATTTCTAATCCCAGTCTAATTTTGGGCCTTTCTGTTAGTTGGAATTATAAAATAATGTGACAAACTTCAATGAAATAATCTAAATTGTTGATCAGTGATACGACATGAGGGAACAGTTTTAAATTAAGAGAAGAGGGATTTAGATGGGATATTGGGGAGAAATTCCTGGCTGTGAGCGTGGGCAGGCCCTGGCACAGATTCCCAGAGCAGCTGTGGCTGCCCCTGGATCCCTGGCAGTGCCCAAGGCCAGGCTGGACACTGGGGCTTGGAGCAGCCTGGGACAGTGGAAGGTGTCCCTGCCCATGGCAGGATGTGGAATGAGATGGTCTTTGAGGTCCCTTCCCACCCAAATCCCTTTGGAATTCCATGATTTGCTTCCAGGCTCTGGTTTCGTCCCTGGCACCTCCTGGTTCTGTGCAGGGCAGGATGTTCCTACTCAGCAGGAGTAAAGCCCTACAGATACTCAGTGCACATGTTTTTCTGCTTCCATATACCTTCATTGGAGTGGGAAGGTTCTTGCATCTTCCCAAGGAGAGGAGGCTGTCCAACCCAAATTTTCCATTCTGAGAATTTGAGTGTGATTCCCTTAAGAGAGTTCCAAATGCAGAGGGTGCACCTGATCCTTGTGTCCTCCTCTGTTGACTGGGAATCCCCCAACCCACTCTGGGAGTGAAACACCTTCAGTCCTCCAGCAGAACCCAGCAGCCCCTGGAGCAGAGTCATCCTTGTGCCAATAATTCAGCAGCATGTTGGGTTTATTCCCTTTCTTCCATAGATTATGGCAACTCCTGGCATTGCAGTTTTTCTGGGGGAAAGTCTGGGAATCACTTCCACCTCAGCCATCAACTTTTACATTGTTTGCTGGGTGAAAACCAACACCTTTAAATATCCCTGATGAAGGATGAGGCTAGGAAATGCTTGGGTGACTTCCAGGGTAGAAATGGGAGACCCAGAGGGAGCACCTTGGATGTGCTGGGGATTCTCCTGGGTCCTGCTTTGCTCCTCAGCTGCTCCCAGCAGCTGAAGTTCTTGTACTACAAGGCCCATTTAATGGTGAATTATGTTGGGAATGATTTTCCCTGGACTGAAATCGAGCCAGCAGCATCAGTCCATTCTCTCCACGTGGATTAAGGAATTGATCAGGAAGGTCTGCCTTGGCTGCTCAGATCAGAATCTTTTGAGGCTGCTTAATGGGATCATGCTGTGTCCAAGAGGGAAAAGGGGGTTTGCCATCGATTCCTGTCAGGTGGGCATTGCTCTGTGCTGTGAGAAATATTAGGGAAATGCAGCCCATGGATTTATGGGAGTGTTCAGCACAGGGATGGGGAACACGGGCAGGAGTGAGAGGGCTTTGTGTGCCTGTCTCTGCCATCTCCCTTTTTCCTTCTTATTTCCTCCTTTGCTCTGACCTTGTCAAAGGGAAAACCTTCATTTCCTGACCACATTAAGCCATGTTTAAAAAAACCTGGATGAAGTTTTGGATAATGTTGCAGTGGGAGTTTGTGCTGGGAGTTAATTTACAGGTCCCCTGTGAGTCAGGAGCATGAAGGTGGAAGAGAAGGAAGGGGTTTGTATGGAGTGGGAGCCACTAAATCTAATTTTAAAAGGTCACAATGTGTTTTTTTATTGAGGAGGACAGAAGATTAAAGTCCATCAATTAATTTATTTAAAAAAACAAAGCAAGCTTTAGGCCCCAGAGCTTGTCAGAAACTCTTTTCATGAGCTTTGAAGGTAATTTTAATAATTCTGCTACTTTTTTCTTCATTTTTAAACATTCAGGCTACAATAACTCAGCACAATGATATTAGGTAATATAGATCTGGATGATAAAGGCTTGCAATTTTATATGCTATATATTTTATATGTAATTTTTGAGAATTACATGCTGCACTGTAACATATTCTGACTCATGGAAGTGCCTTATTTTTAGGTTGTGCTTCTCACCTTGCTTAAGGGAGAGAAATTTTCTTCTGACAAACTTCCTTGGTTTTGAAAAACTTATTTGCTTCAAGCCCCAATGTTCAGCCTGGCCTTGGACACTCCCAGGGATCATGGGGCTGCTCTGGGAATTCCATCCTAGCCCTTCCACACCCTCCCAGGGAACAATTCCTTCCCAATATCCCATCCAGCCCTGCCTTCTGGCAGTGGGAAGCCATTCCCTGGGTCCTATCCCTCCATCCCTTGTCCCCAGTCCCTCTGCAGCTCTCCTGGAGCTCCTTTAGGCCCTGCAAGGGGCTCTGAGCTCTCCCTGGATCCTTTTCTTCCCCGTGGTTGGTTGGCTCTTTTCCTGTCTGTACTGCAAGTTTTGGAACAACTTTTGGGGCAGGACCCAGGCTCTGCTCTGGGGGCCCAGCAGTGGCTCCAGAGGAACGGGCAGGGACTGATCCCAGCAAGTTCCACCTGGACCAGAGAGGCTTTGGAGTCCCCTAGGGAAAATTCCAGTCCTGTGCCCTGGGAGGGCCCTGCTGGAGCAGGGAGGTGGCACCAGCTGAGCTCTGTGGTGCCCTCCAGCCTGAGCCATCCCGAGCCATGGATGGAGCAGAAATCTGGGAAGAGCTGCAGTGATTCCTCCATGGGAAATAAGGCCCCTGTTTGCATTGGGGGTGCTTTGAGCATTGCTGACAAGGGGAATTAATCACAAGCTATACAATATTTTTAAAGTACATCCCCTTTCAGTTCTTTTCAAAGCTCTGTCCAAATGGTTTTTTTAGCAATTCTGACAATTTCACATGCCTTGGATAAATTAAGAGCCAGTCCTTTTGCTCCACAGCACCTTCCCATAAGGAGAGTACGTGGTGAAATCCCCTTTTCAGTCAGTCTGGGAATGGCCATTTTGGGATCATAGGATCTGATTTCAGCCTGGCAGTTTTCACACCCGATCCCAGTGATGTTCCTCTCTGCCAGGAGAAATCCAGGGCTCAGTTTTCCAGGCTGCCTTCTCCCTGCTCTGCCTTTAATCTCGAGCTGTGTTTATGTAATGCAATAGAAATGTTGCTAACGTGATTATACTTTTCTATCTTATTAGCTCCAATACTGAGCACAATAAAATGGAAAACTGTTTAAATGTTATGTTTAAGTGCTTGAGATAAGAGTTCTTGTAAATGAAATGTGATTACATTTCTGTAATAGATCTTCTCTGTCTGCTCGGACTTTGTTGAGCAATGTAATTCTTTTGGGATTGCTGTTTCTAAGTTTGATTTCCTTTCTTTCTTTTTTTTTTTTTTTTGTGGAAATAGCCATGTAAAATGTTACACACCACCAGACAATGAGCAGAAATCTCTTGAAAAGGCAGGGTTTCCTGTGTGAGGCACAAAACCATTGCTCCATAGTTTTCTTTGTGATAACCAATTTGAATTAAACATAATTCCCCAACATCACCTTGAATTTCCATCTGTGTAACCCCGATGTTCTTAAGCGTTTTGCATTTACCTAATGCTCTGGGCTATTTTCCCTTAGCATGTATGGCAAACTGTGACTATCTCCAAACTGGAGATGATATGAATAACAATTGTTTGCTGATCTTCCCCTGTATCTCCCTGGATAACCTGCAGTCTGCAAAGGCTGAGTAAGTGGCAGATAGCTTTTGTCATCCCTTATCCGGGCTGTACACTTGTAAGGAAGAGCAGGGATAATCGCCTAAATCTAATTAGGGGTTAAAAGAGGCCATGACTGTGATGTGGCAGTGAGACACCTTACTGTAGCAATCCTGTTTGCATTAGAAAAATAAGGTTGTCATATTGATTATTCAAATGAGCTTCTATTGGCCATGGCTCAATGGCTGCGTCGCAGCTGAAGCACTGGAAGGTCCCAGCTTTGGAGCATGCATTATGTGATGTCTTGTTTGCTCATTTAAGGGCTTTAAAACTTAAGGCTGAGGGAGTTTTATCGTGAGAATTAAGGGTTTAAGTGACCACTGGAAAATGAAGTTGAGCTTGCCTGGGTGATGGTTGCGATTGCTGAAAGCCAATTCAATGAAGGCCAATAAATTTGCTTCACATCTTTTATGGAAAAAATCAGTATTGGAGTTAACAGATCTTGTTTGTGCATTAATTGATGTTTAGTTCAAAGTCAAACAGCGCTGAAAAGAGTAAAGTAATTGCATTCAGATCAATTCCACATCCAAGAGATGGAGAATTCCCTCGGCTCTGACTTTGGGGGCTATATTTTAATTTTTAAAAAAATATCTACCTGGTGCTGGGCTGTTAGAGTTTCTCAGATATTTCACTATTTCTCAGCACTTGGCTTTTTGTCCTTCCCCAGTCAGGTCTGTGACATCCTGCAAGTGCAGCTCCAGAGGCTGCTGATTTCAGCCTTCCTTGTTATGATGAGTGATGGAAGTGCCAGCCATAGAATGGGCCAAAGAAAAGCATTTAAAAAGACCAGTTTATTAATTTTATAATTATTAATAAATTATAATTTATTAATTAATTATTAATTTACGGTTATTTTTGGCACTTTTGCAGTACACCAAGTACAGTGTGCTAGGCTGTGTTAAATGTACAAAGACTGGACACTTTACTGCTGTTTTTCCCATTGGTTTGTGCAGCTTCTGTCATTACAGATTTCCAAGGAAAAGCCCACCTTGAATCCCAGGTATGAGGCAGAGTTTGCCAATTTGACCCCATGGCTGAAATGATTTCCCCAGTTTTATGTGCAGTTTGAACATTTTTCACTTCAGCTGTTGGCCGTGCTGTATTCTGCTGCTGGGCAAAAAAAATACATGTAGAGACAACTAAACTGTTGTTTCCTCTTGTGCATAGGGACAAAGTTTTCTACTTTAATTTTAAATTTCTTCAGTTGGATTTTTCCAGTTTCTTCCATTCTTTGCTGCTGGTACTGGTGTAAAAGTTGCTCATCCAAATTCTGCCTTGGCTGGCTGAAGCCACAATGACCAGAGGAAGGGGATTTTTAAAATAGATATATATTTTATATGTTGCTTATATTGTTAGAACATCCTGACCTGTTTGAAAGGCCTGAAAATGATGCCCAAATGTTGATGCAACTTTGCAGTATCTTGCATGAACAGAAAGTTAAGCAGTGGCTCATCCTGTCCTGCCTTTGTGTGGAAGGCCCCTTGGTCCTGAGCTTTGTGCTGAACCCATGGATGTGTTTGATTGTTTGGAACAGCTCCAGTCCCACTTTCTGGGGACACCCCTTTGTGGCACTGCTTTGCAAGCCATAATCATTTTGAATATTGAAATTGCAACTTCCAGCCCAAACTGAAAATGGGGGGAGAAAGCCAATATAGGAGACTTTTTTTTCAGCAGTATCAAGGTGCTGTTTGTGGAGATCAGTCCCTCATTTTGCACATTCATTCTGGATTATGAAGTTATTTGTTGAATTTATGTATTAAATTTTTTATTTTCTCTTAATCCCATTCAGACACGGGTCCAGTGTTCCTCACCACCCTCTTCCAGCAGCAGTTAGCAAACAATTCAGGTTGTTCTGATTGACATCAGTGAGGCTGTCTGGATGCATTTCTTGAAAAGAGGGAAATAAGACAAATATGAAGAGTGTTGTGATAAAATAGGGGCAAATCCTTAATCCTGGGAGCAGAATTTCCTGTTGGTGAAGGGTTTTTTGGCTATGAAAGTATAAAACCTTGATTCACACATGAACTCAGCTGTCTCTGGGCTGGTTGAGGCCACCACCCTCAAGTGTCAGCCTTGATTTGAGGTAAAAATGGGCATTTTAATGTAAACCTGCACCACCTTGGGCTTGTGTTAAAGCATCGATTCAGGAGTGGTTGGACTCAGTGATTTTGGGGGTCTTTCCCAGCCTGGGTCTGTGAGGGCCAGGGGAGGCTCAGGGTGGACAAGGGGAAGGATTTGTTCCCTGAAGGATTGGTTCAGCACTGCCAGGGGCTGCCCAGGGCAGGGCTGGAGTCACCATCCCTGGAGTGGTCAAAAAATTGGATTTTATATTTCATAATAGAATTTAATTGTGGGATTTGGTCAAAGGCTGGACTTGATGGTCTTGGAGGTCTTTTCCAGCCTCAGTGATTCCAGGGAGTGCCTCATGAGCTGCAGGTTGGTGAGTGCTGGAGGGGACATGTGGCACAAAAATTTAGCTACGATTTACTGGTTGGGTTTGTAACTTGAGGTGTTTGTGGGATATTCCCTGGGTTCTCTGCACATTGGGAACCCTTCCCACCAGAAGTGGTTGCTCAGTGTGGCAGCTGGATCATCCACATTCCCAGGTCTTTTGTATGGCCTGTGAATCCTCTGGGAATGGCTGCCCTGGAAGGATCTGGCCACTTATTTGGTCTTTTTTGAACAGAATATTTCACTTCATCTCCAAGGTTTGCAGATACAACAGGAAGTGCTGGTTTTCACCATCAACCTCTAAATTCCTTAAGATCCAACTTTCCTTGGAGCCTGCCATGTTTATGGTGCTCAATTCCTTCAGGAATCTCTTTATGTTTAAAAAAAATAACCTTTGGAGGAAATCTTGGCTGTAGAACAAGACAAGTCTTACAGTTTTGTCTTTTTTTTGGTCTCATTTTGGTCCAGTTGGTGGTAAACCAATACTGTGCAATACTAATTACTTACAGCTCATTGAAGAAATGCCAAAACACAAAATGCTTTTGGGAGATTCTAGGGGAAGGTGTCCCTGCCTGTGGTTGGGGGAGTTGGAACGAGATGGTTTTTAAGGTCCCTTCCAACCCAAACCTTTCTGGGATTCCAGGTCTAGACGTTGGCTGGCAGCTTTTGGGAGTTTGTTCCATCCTCCAAAGCCAGTCCTGCTCTCCATTTCCACCAGACACTTTCTCTGGGAAGTGCTGGGAATGAGAAATGCCAAAGAAAACAGATGGTGTTAGCTTTTCATGGCAGTAAAAGGTTAAAAGCAAATTACTGAAAGCAAGAGAGTGAAATGAATAAGGTCAATGTGGTGTGGTAAGAACTTTAGAGTTAATAATTAAAGAAATGTGAAGCCCCAAGGAGGTTTTGGTGCAACTCAAGGAGCCTGAAGAGTTCAGACAGCTTTGCTTGGTAGTTTTGGGGTTCTTTTAGGCTGTCAGTTTTTCTACCAAAAACACAAATTGTGATTTAGTGGAACTTCTGGGTCTTTCCTTGTTCTCACCACACTGTTGGACATCAAATTCTAGTCCAAATTGGTGTTTTCAGCCCTGGCAGGGCCACGTCCCAAAGGTGCCCAGCCTTGTTTTGGACTGAATCCTGCAAAAACCAAAGTGGGAACTGCTGTACATGGGATCCCTTTAGTGATCCTTGTCCATCTCTCCTTCATGAGCTCCAATTAGCTGGTTTGAATTTGATTTCATTTTTTTCCCCTCATGTATTCATTAATTTCAAAGCACTTCCAGGTTATTTTTATCACTGTCCGTTAGGCTTGGGTTTGGTCAGATGTTTTTGAGATTTGCAATCAATTTCTGTTTTTAATTTTGATGAAATATTATTTCTTCCTCTTTATTTATGGCCAAGGATCTAATTTCCCCTCAAGCTTGAACAACTTTAGCTCTACCTTTTAAAATTTTATAAATTTTCTTGCAACACAGCCCAGCGTGGAAGTTGTTAGAAGATGCAGCTTCCTTCCTTCCAAGTTAGGCTGGGTCTCTTGGAATTGACCATCTTGAAGAAACCAAGAGACTTCCAAAGGTTTTCCTTAGGGCTACATCGAGTTGAGATGCAAAAAAAAAAAAAGTTTAATTGTGAAGTAAAGCCTGAAACTCAAATCTCTTCTGACCAGAAAAGCTGAGGTGGTTGAGGAGATTAAAACTAAATATTCTCAGATCAAGTTGAGCTGCTCTTTTCAGGAGTAGGGAAATTTTTACCTTGTGTGATTGAAAACCTGGGCCTGTCTGACAGATCTGAGGCATTCTGAGAATGTTCTGAGTGTGCCCCTGAGTCCCTCAGGGAGAGCAGCCCAGGCTGGATGAAAGCAGGGAGGGAAATTAACCCAAAGTCACCAACTCAACCTGCAGGGAGAAAGAGGAGCCCTGTAAAAGCATTTCCAAACTGGATTTTTATCCCTTCCAGTGGTGCTGCCCAAAAGATCACAAGGTTTCAGTGTGCTAAAATTGGATCAAATGCAGTCCCAGGTGCTGGAATTTCAGCAAAGTGGGAATTGGTGGGGCCCAGCTGAACTTGACCACAGTTCCCAAAGTGCTACACTTGTCTTTAGGGGTACTGGAAACCTTTTTTTAGATTTTGGCCTTGAAAATCTCTGCATCCAAGGATTCTTGGGTGATCCTGGTCTTTCTCCTGAGCTGTAGAAATGAATTGGTTGTTGGGTCATTGTTATTTTTTAATCAGTTATTTATTTTTCAGCAGTGCTGGTGTCATCCTGCTGCTGGCTAGGGAGGAAGGGAGCACATCCCAAATTTCTCCTGGGTCTTCTGGGACTTTGTTGTTCTTCCTTAAAGTCCTGACCTGCTGCTTGAAATCCGTCTGTCACTTGCTTTTAATTTCTTTCAAGGTCCTTCAAAATTGTGTGACCTTTTAATTAATTTTTATTTAATATTCTTTTTTTTTTGGGAAGCAGGGGCAGTAGGGCAACAGAACCAGCTGTATTCCAGTGCTACCCTACATGTAGGGTTTGGGTTTGTTAAGGTGTTTTTTTTTAATTATAAGAACATCTCTGTGTTCAGAACCTTTTGAAGAACTTGTGAAGTGCAAAGAACAAAAACAAAGCCGTAACTTTTGGTGTTTAGACTTTCCATAAAAGAAGCCCTAAATAGAAAGGAGCATTTGCATGAGGAGCATGGGGAAGGAGATGTCTGACTTGTAGTGATGGGTCAGAAAAACAATCAAAAATCTTCAGAGTTCTGCAAATGGAATAAGAAGTGATGAGTGAGGTGGGTCCCTGGGTTTGAGGAAAGTGGTTTTTGCTGATTAAAAAACTAAATAAAAAGTATTGCTTCCTCTGCACTGGTTATAGGTTGAATAGGCTGAGCTCAGTTCAGGTATTAAATACAGATTTTAGCCTTGTTCTCTGAACTGAGATCTGTGGGGATTAAAGAAAGGGGGGAAAAAAAAAAGAAAAAAAAAATTAGTGATTTGTTTCCAAAGTCAGTATAGAAGCTTTAAACTGCCACTGTAGAATCATTGAGGTTGGAAAAGATCTCCAAGATCATCAATCCCAACCTTTAAATATGAACATGCAATAACAGAATGAGATCTGTGCAGTGGAACCAAGGCTGTGTCTTGCAATGTGAATTTTGAGCACTGAGCAAAAGTGTGAAGTGTTTTATTCATAGGTCTTAGTGGAAAGTTGGGTGCCAGCAAATAAGTTTAAAATACTTAATAAACTTCTACAAGATTTTCTCCTCTTGGGAAGAATTCATGGCACAGAGTCTTAAAAAGAATTACAAATAATTAATTCAGATAAATTGGAGGTTGCGTTGTTTCCTAGGCAGAGAGCCTTTAATTGGTAACTTTATTTTTATTGAATATTTAATGAGCAACTGGCAAGTGTTTCCCTAAGCACAATTTTCATGAGCATTTACTGGTTTTTGAGCAGTTTATAATGAATTTAGACAAAGATGGAGCTGTTCAAACACGATGTCGTGTGAAGTATTTACCAAAGATTATTGCAGAACTTGTTTAATGTGCATAGATAGTTTAAAAAAAAAACCCAACCCCAAACTAAACAGGCTTGAGGTTTCCTTGTGGGATTTTTTTTTTTTTATCACCAGACTGAGGGCCTGAAGGAATAGAGGAAGTGAATGGACACGAATGTATCCAAATATCTCATTTTGCCTAAAAGCAAGTGCCGGCAGATAAATGCCCATAAAGGGATTTCTTTCTTAAGCCCCATGGATTTTTTTTTTTTTCTGCAACTTTTTGTGTGAGTTCGAAATGAAAACCATTCATCCAGTGCCCCAAAGAAGGGCCTTATTGAATGGAATAACAGTGTAATGTACCATTGAAGGCAGGATTGAAAGTGATTATCTTGTTAACTCTTGACAGTTACCGCCAGCTTGAAATAGAACTGGCAGGCTTGATTTGCAAATGAATTAGAGCTTTTTCATTTGGTGCCAGGATCATCTTTTTATATTCTGATATGACAGATGCTATGTTCCATGCTTTTGTTTCTCTTCACTCTCCTACTTGCAAATAAAAAACAAAAGATTATGATAGTAATTTTATTTGCATCTTTTCTCTAGGAGTTTATTCTTTGTCTCGAAGTTTTTAATCTTATATTTTTTTCAACAATTTGTTTAAGAATAGTATTGTTCCCGCAGAATAAAATTTCATTAGGTTAAGTACAGTAGTAATTGGGTGAATGAGGGGGATTTAGAAGCTTTCAGAAAATGGAAAATCGATTGTGCTCAAATTGTTTTAGCGCTTAGAACATTTAAATTTCCTCCCTGACTTACACTTGCATTTAATATTCCTCAACGCCACGAGCAGAGGAAAAGCTCACGTTTCAAATATTTCTGCTCACACTCTGCTAATGGCAGGATGTGTAATTAGTGGCAGCCTTAATGCTGATCAACTGTGTTTATATTCTGCAGCCATCCCACCACAGATGGGGAGGTGTTGGGTATGATAATTATTGTGCTCTCTTTCTATGTTCCTCATTAACCTGTAACACTCGCTACCAGTCCGGAGAGTTTTTCCCATAGTTGTGCTTCCCAACACTGGAACTTTGGTTAATATTCAGCCCAGTGTTGTGGGCATTTCCACTGCTGGGCTTTTCTGCTGCTTCTGTCATCTGCTTTGTACTTGGAGGCCAATTAGCAGCACTTCCGACTGCCACTGATGTCCATTATGGAAATGTTTTCCTACACTTTCACCTACAGGATGTGTTTTAATTGAATATCTACTAAATAATATTACAGAGAAGGTAAAGCAGGCCAAAGTTGTCTAATTTATTTAAGGCTGGTTAACAGAGGCAGTGACATTGCAGAGCCCCGTGTTTAATTGCCTGTGTTTGCTGGGAGTGCAGCTGGGGAGGAACAAGGCTTCACTCCTGAAGGGGGGACAGGAGGAGAAATCCCACCCAGCCAGGCAAAACCAGGGAAAAACCCAACCAAACCCCACTCCACGGAGGAAAACTCTGAGGGCTTGCACGTTGTGGTGTCCTTGGAGTCGCCAGGTTGAGCCGAGGAGTGGCTTTAAGGCAACCAGGACAGAGAAATCAGCTCTGGTCATTTATGGGATTTTCATACCTGACCTGAAGCCTCTGTAAAACAAAACTGGGAGGTTTTTGGGGGGTTATTTTGTCTCTTGTGATTTATGGGATTTTCAAACCCGACCTGAAGCCTCTGTGAAACAAAACCAGGAGATTTTGGGTAGATTTTTTGTCTCTTGTTTACCTGAGAGATACAAAAAAATGCAATGTTTTTGTAGGGTCTATTTGAAAATACTACATTTATCAACACTGCATTTTGGGCTTTTCCCTCCTCTGTTTAGTTTCAGTATTTATTTCAATTGCATAAAATCTTGGATTTTACTCTCTGAGCCAGGGTTATTATATATTTCCCCCTCTTGAATATTTGATAAGGTCTCTTGGGTACTGATTTTCCTCTTCTCTAGTATAACGTATTATGGTAATTGTTTCACCTTGTGTCCTGTTTAAAGTCCCTGGTTTTAGCATGATTCAATTTGGTTTGCATTTTATTCCACTGAGTTCTTTGGCACTTCCAAGTTACCCCATTGTGTTTGTGTGGGGGGTTGCTTTGGCTTTTCTTCCTGCTTTTTGCTAAGTGACCTTCATAGGATCTTCTTGGCTCTGTGTTGCATTTAAATTTATTTGTAATTGGCCAAACTTCCTTGAGATAAATTATTTGGATGGTTGGAGTGAGTGATCCACTGGGCTTTGGAGTCTTTGCTCTCCAGCATCAGCTCCAGATCATTTGAAGTTGATACTTGGTAGAGCAAAACAACATTTTGTGCTTTAAAAAAAATACCATGGATGCTTCTCCCATCAGGATTCCCAACCCCAAACCATTCACTCTTCTTGATGAGTTTGGTGTGCAGAAAAGATTGGGAAGAGCAGCAAGAAATGACAAATAGAGCAGTATCTCATCTTGGGATATCCCGAGGCAGAAATACAGTTGTGTCATGGCATGGGCACCTGAGGTTGGACTGGATGATCTTCAAGGGCTTTTCCAACCTCGTTCATTCTGTGATCCTGTGATTTTTTTTTTTTTTAACTCCCTTGATTAATGCTTAGTTTGATATGGGGAGTATTTTTAGGAGCATGAATATATTCCAGGTTAAAATCATCATTTCAGCGAGTGCTAGGGAGTATTTTTAATTTAATTTACTGGGAAAGGAAGTTCTCACTACCTCAATTAGTCACTGTGGGTTTAAGTAATCCCAGACCTGGCAAAACTTGGAGAATCCCAGAATGGTTTGGGCTGGAAGGGACCTTAAAGCTCATCCAGTTCCACCCCCTGTGTGGGAATTGAATTCCCAGCTTCTTGCTACAGGTCCCTCATGACCAGGATCCAAATGTAGCTGGAATTTTTTTCCCCTGGCATTGCTGAAACATTTGGATGAGCCTGAGTTTCATTTACTGGGTGTAATGAATGATTTTAAATACATGCATGTCAAGTAGTGTTTCACTTCAAATCTTCACTTTAGTGGGGAAACAATTCTAGAGCTTCTCTGATAGGAAAAAGGAAACCTCAGGAATAAAATCAAACTTGCCTAAGGAGCCAAAGAAATGAAGGTGCTGCACTGGAGATGGTCTAAAAGGCAAATATTTACTCTGTTGGGTGGAAAATGGAATAAAACTTAATTACCTGGTAATGATATCAAATTAGTACAACCTTGTGGTTTCTTTTATGTGAGCACTGGAGTGTTGGATGTGCATGAAGCTGCTCCTGGTGTTTATTTGTGGTGTTTCATGGTTTAAAATTCTGCAGGCACTCAAGGCTATGTGGGAGACTGAGCTATGGCCATAGGTCTGATTTCACCTAAAACAGCAAATGAAATATTCTATTAATGGGAGTCTTATTTGTATAATTAATGATAGAAATAATAAAATTTAAACATGTGATCATTACATACAATTATACAAACATAACTAATTTTACAATATAATTTATGGTATGTATTTAAATATATAATTACGTAGAATTACATAAATATAGCAGTAATTATGTAATAGAATTTATTGTATTGCATATATAAAGTAATATAATACAGAATACAGGATATAATTGCATAAGATCTATAATAGAATCTGTTGGTTAACTGAAAGATAAAACCCTGCCATAGTGTGGCTGATTGATGCCCAGCAGCCTCGGGCTGGGGAGAGGTTTTCATTGGAAGTGACAGGTGCCCCAAGGTTTATTTAGGACAAGCTCAGCCTTGTCCTGCTTAGTTTGATAATGTTTTCCTTATGGATGTTGGAGCACTGCGTTTCCTGTGTTAGGGCCCTGTGTTACACCAATATTCCTGTCTGGGCTGCCTCAACTACAAATTGGCTCAACAGCCCATGACACTTTTTCAATATTATTGCATTAAACCAAGTGGATTTTGATTGATAACCTAATATTCAACTAATGCAAAACATCAATCATGGCGAGTATATTAATTATTTAATATTGCAGCCTAATTCAGGAATCGATGTGCTGCAGGAGGGGAAGGGAAACTCGCTGTTCCCAGAAGGTTTCAGACAGGGGATGATGAGAAAAAAAGCCCTGCCAAACCCTGCTCTACTCCCATGTGTTGGTTCGATACAAATCTTTATTCATTTGCCAATAATCTCTTCACATTTTCCACTTCAGGACCTTTTTTATCAGTTTTGAGGCCTGTAATTGAATTAAGGCTGCTTTCAGCACAGGCTGAGGGGAGGTGAGCAGATATTGATGGCAGGGATGGGCCTGACCTGGGAGCTCCTCCCAGCCCTGCCCTGCCTCCCTCTCCCAGAGCAGTTCAGGCCTTAAAGGCCAGGTGGCACCTCCAGAATGGATCGTGGAATCGTGGAATCATGGAATGGTTTGGTGTGGAAGGAACGTTAAACCCCATCCATCCCACCCCTGCCATGGCAGGGACCTTCCCCTATCCCAGGCTGCTCCAACCTGGCCTTGGGCACTGCCAGGGATCCAGGGGCAGCCACAGCTGCTCTGGGAATTCCATCCCAGCCCCTCCCAGGGAACAATTCCTTCCCAATATCCCATCCATCCCTGCCCTCTGGCAGTGGGAAGCCATTCCCTGTGTCCTGCCCCTCCATCCCTTGTCCCCAGTCCCTCTGCAGCTCTCCTGGAGCCCCTTTAGGCCCTGCAAGGAGCTCTCAGGTTTCCCTGGAGCCTTCTCCAGGCTCAAGATGTGGAAGACAACTTGGGATAAATCCTGTATGGCTGAGAAGAAGAAATCCTTTCAAAATTCAAATAGTGAAAATACATTTTTTTTTCCCCCCCTCTCACTTCATTAATGACATTTAAATAGAAGAAAACCACCTAGCAGATTTTTGGAAAAGCTTCAGGAAATTACAAATAATTAGTAATTTTAGTGCTAGTAATTAGTAATACTGTAGTATTAACTGATTCCCTGCAATCCTCATGGGCTGGTTTCTCCTTGTTTGCCATGGCAATGACCCACCTTCCAAGGGGTGATGTAGGAATTAGGTAGAACCTGGAGTTGGTGGAAGCTGGAACCATCTCCTTGTTCCGTGGGTTGGGATTTGGGGAATTTTTAATTTGTTTTCCATTGAACTTCATCTTTTTTTCCATAGCAGGGTGTGTTAGGGATTTATTTTCCCTCTGAATTCTTGCCTTTTTGGTGTTTTTCCTTGGATAGTTTGGTCCATTTCTTTTCGGAGCTGCCTTTATGTAAAATTTTCCCCATTTTCTGTCTGTACACTTGTGTTTTTTGCAGCTTTCAGGAATCAGGTGCCAGTTCCAGCATGGCCACCACGACCCATGGAATTAATCACAATTCCTTCTCCCCATCACCTTGTAAAGGGGCACGGAATTTCATTATGGAAGTGGTGGCAAAGCAGAACCAGGAGCCCCAAACGTGGATTTGATGAACAGCTCCGTGCCCTGGCCTGGCTGATTCTTTCCAGTGTAAATAGTGGGATAATTAGATTAAAAATGTTGATTTTAAACGTGTATCTGGTGGCATTGCTGTGGTTTGTAGCCATTTCAGGGCAGGTGGTGTTTGGGGGTTTAATTCCATCACTGTGCATTAGGATAATCAATATTTTTTAGGCATTACAGGTAAATATTTATGTTAAAATTAAATGTTTTACACACTGGAGAAATTACCCGGCTTTGCCATTTCAGAGTTAAACACAAATTGTTGCAGACAAGGGTTTAGCAACTATTTAGAACTTTTGTTCTTCTCTTGCAGGGACTCTGCAAACATCAAAGCTGGATTAGAACATCTGGTAAGTTTTAATTTTCTCTTGAACATTTGCATCATCTTTGATATCTGCATTCCAAATGAACACTTTTAAATGAGCTTTGAATACCTTGAATTGAGAAAGTCAACCATTTCCCAGAGGGTCAGGGTACTGTTATTGTGTGAAGGCACTCACATTTTCATTTATCTCCCCATTTCAAGGGAATTTTAATTTTTTTAAATTACTTTTTTTTGATGTAGAGATGAAATAAACCGGACTACAATCCTTGGATTGATGATTGCCTTAATTATAAACAAAAATTGTTTGGTGTTGGATTTTTGGCATATCCTGATCTGAAAACAACAAACTTGTGATTAAAAAAAAATATAAAAAAAAAAAAGAAGAGACAGGGACACAATCAAATATTGCATGCATAAATATGGTGTGTTTGAGTCATTTGGAGGCTGTGAAAGAAGTGCACAGCTTTGTGTTTTCTCTTGTCTTTGCTTTATGAATAATGGATCGACTTAAATTCCATTCAGGGCTGCAGCAGAAAATAATAATAATTGAGGTGCAAAATATTTCTGGTTTAAGTAAACATATTAAACCCACAAGTGATGGCAAGCCAGGCTTAGCATTAAAAACTCATCAGTTGATCAAAACTGGGAAAAATAAAATCTTGTCACAAGTCAGAAGCTGGTTGAGCCTCACATGTTGGTACCAGCAATCAGTGGAACATTAAATAGTTCATCTAAAGTGATTATTAAATCCCATTAAATTAAAATATTCTCTGTTAATGGCACATCCATCCTGAGAAGGGTTTAATTTTTTCGTGGAATATCTAAATAATCCCCACTGTTCCATAGTGCTGTTAAAAACATTGTTTGTCACTCTGGAAAAAACCCCTTTCCTCTTGTTGGGAATCATTTGGGGAAGCACTTGGGAAGGGAGATTTGTAGGAGCTGGGGTAGCAGGATCTCCTTGGAGTGCCAGAGGGATGGAAAGGGTGGGCATTGTGGTGGGATGGAAGGGATGGGAATTCTGGTGGGATGGAAGGGATGGGAATTCTGGTGGGATGGAAGGGATGGGAATTCTGGTGGGATGGAAAGGTTGGATGCCCTGGTGGGATGGAAGGGATGGGCATCGTGGTGGGATGGAAGGGATGGGAATTCTGGTGGGATGGGCATCCTGGTGGGATGGAAAGGATGGATGACCTGGTGGGATTGATATCCTGGTGGGATGGAAAGGATGGGCATCCTGGTGGGATGGAAAGGATGGGCATCCTGGTGGGATGGAAAGGTTGGATGTCCTGGTGGGATGGAAAGGTTGGATGTCCTGGTGGGATGGAAAGGTTGGATGTCCTGGTGGGATGGAAAGGTTGGATGTCCTGGTGGGATGGAAAGGATGGGAATCCTGGTGGGATGGAAAGGTTGGACATCCTGGTGGGATGGAAAGGATGGGCATCCTGGTGGGGTGGAAAGGATGGATATCGTGGTGGGATGGAAAGGATGGGCATTGTGGTGGGATGGAAGGGATGGATATCGTGGTGGGATGGGCATCTTGGTGGGATGGAAAGGATGGGAATCCTGGTGGGATGGGAAAGGTTGGACATCCTGGTGGGATGGAAGGGATGGGCATCCTGGTGGGGTGGAAAGGATGGATATCCTGGTGGGATGGGCATCCTGGTGGGATGGGAAGGATGGATGCCCTGGTGGGATGGAAGGGATGGGAATTCTGGTGGGATGGAAAGGTTGGATGTCCTGGTGGGATGGATGTCCTGGTGGGATGGGCATTGTGGTGGGATGGAAAGGATGGGCATCCTGGTGGGATGGGCATCCTGGTGGGATGAAAAGGATGGATGACCTGGTGGGATTGATATCCTGGTGGGATGGAAAGGATGGGCATCCTGGTCGGATGGAAGGGATGGGCATCATGGTGGGATGGAAAGGTTGGATGTCCTGGTGGGATTGATACCCTGGCACCGTTCTCAGGAGCTCCCCCTATCTAAAGGTGCCATGTGAAATGTGTTGGGAATCAGCAAATGGAAGAAGGAGCAGAATTCCTGGAGCAGCTGGAAAATCCATCTTTCTTTGCTGCTTCCAGGGGTGTCTCACCTGCGGGTTGAATCCCTTAAATAAACTTTAGGAGTGTTTCATTGCCCTGCTGATGGCAGGGAGCTGTAATCCAGCAGCTTCCCAGGGTTTTTCTTGTGTATGATGAAGCTGCTCCACTCCTGACAGATTGGCTGTGCCTGGGGCTTGTTCTGAGCTGGGACTTCTGCCACAGCAGGAGCTGCAGGCCTGATTTATAACAGCAAATATTCCCAAAAAGTGGGAAGGAAGAGGCTCTGTGGGCTTGGAGTAGCCTGGGGAGGTGGGGAGCAGGAAGAGAGTTGAGGGGTGTTCAGAGTTTCTCTGGGATTGGGGCAAAAAGTGCTGGAAATATCCCCTGTGGAATGATGATGCCTTAAGTGCTTATAGGGTAACTCACAGGAGTTTGGAGTAAAATTATGTCTCCATTAAATGAATTGGCTGCTTTGTGTTTAGAATCCCAGAACTGGGCAGGAAGAGACCTTAAAGACCCCTTGGAAGAGATCTTAAAGATACCTCATTCCACCCTCTACCATGGACAGGGAATGTTTCTTTGAAAGATCTGTCAAAAACCTCTAGGTTTGAGACTTTTTTTCCCTTTGATCTTAGAAAAATCTGTCCTGGGAATGGGTGCTCGAGGAAACAAACTGTTTCCCAAGGCACCTGCAGGTGGGAATATTAGTGCTGGAAACTGTTCCATATCCCAATATTTTGCTCATAAAGACCTTTTGGACTCCAATAAATTATAGGGATGTTCCTCAAAAGGTTTCAGCCGCATAATTCCGGCTCTACTGCTTTCATTCCTGCATCTCCAAATGCGTGTAAGGAGGTTTTTCCCACCATAAAAGTCTTTATCTTGATTTAATAATCTGTTATCAAATCCCTTCTGTGAAAAAAGGGTATTTTACAATTTGTGATTTACAAGAGTCTGGACTGACAGGACAAGGGGGAATGGCTTCAAACTGAAAGGGAGTAGGTTTAGGTGGGATACTGGGAAGGAATTGTTCCCTGGGAGGGTTGGGAGGGGCTGGGATGGAATTCCCAGAGCAGCTGTGGCTGCCCCTGGATCCCTGGCAGTGCCCAAGGCCAGGCTGGACATTGGGGCTTGGAGCAGCCTGGGATAGGGGAAGGTCCCTGCCATGGCAGGGGTGGCACTGGATGGACCTTTAGGTCCTTGTCTTTCTTTGATCTGGTCCACTAAAAAACCCCCAAACCCCAACCAAAACCCCCTCACCTTTAGTAGGCTTATGAAGTATTTATTTTTATGAAGCACTAGTATTTATTTCCTGGCTGTCACTGGGTTTTCCCTGGGGTTGGGTTGCAGTGCTGGCCCCTCACTGATCATTTCTCTCTGAGTTTCTCACCTGTGGTGTCACAGCTCCGTGGTCCTCGGGTGGTGTCTGTCCAGTGATGTCTGACAGAGTCCTTGGCTTCCTAACGAGCTGGAAACCAAGCAGCCAATTATTTGTGTTCACAAACAATTAATTAACGCTCTTAATATGAGTAATTATGTTTATCTTGCTGTCCTGGCAAAATTCCATGCTGGTCAATTATGTTCTGCAGGCTTGAATTGTCTCTTAAGGAGGCTGAATGGAGGGTTGGGATTTTCCCCTATTGAAACTGATTTATTTAAAAATAAGATTTTTCACTTTTTTTGTTTTTAATAGAAGACATTTTATCTCTCATGTCCTAATTATTAAAACTGAAAGAATTCCATTAAGGAAACCACTGTGGTGTTCTTTGGGAATTACAATTTTCACGCCCCTTGCATCTGGCCTTTAGTTTGGTGCTTGAACATTAAACTTGAGTCTTCAGCTTGAGTCTTCCTGATCTTCTCCTTCTTAAAAGCTGATGGATACATAGGAGATTCCTCATGGAGTGGGAAGTGTGAGAGCACAGCCACTGCTGAGGTAATTTTGGCAAGGTTATAATAAAATAACTCATCTTTTGCAAGTTTTCAAAAAATTAGGAATTTGTGAAATAATCAGGTTGGACCCTTTTATAAAATAGTGTTAAATATTAGTTATGCAGAGGAATTATTGTTTGTAACTGATGAGTGATTAACTCCTGCTATTCAGACTGTAAATATTGGTATTTTTGTAGACAAACAGCAAATTCTGCCATTGGATTTTATCTGGTTTTTGTTGCATTGAGCCCAAAATGTTGTTGACCAGCATGAGGTTACAACCTAAACCATTGCAGTCTCCCAGGATGCAAATGAGCACTGAGGACCT
Organism: Monarcha castaneiventris obscurior; assembly: GCA_026261815.1. Taxonomy (NCBI): domain Eukaryota; kingdom Metazoa; phylum Chordata; class Aves; order Passeriformes; family Monarchidae; genus Monarcha; species Monarcha castaneiventris. The sequence goes on from JAMPIT010000437.1 coordinate 1,435,052, forward strand.
GAAGGGCCCAGTGTTTGTTCCTGCAAAATAAACATTAGGTGAGAAGGAAATAAAATTTTATGTCCATTAAAAAAATTTAAGTAACTTAAACATGAATTTTATCTGCATATGGAATAGAGATGAGAGTTGTCATCATGTTCCAGCTACCACGCTGAGAAATGTGGTGATCAGAATGTGTAAAATGGTTCATTGCCATCACAGAATTGTGGAATTTGTAATTCCTGATTAAAAACACACCATGGAGAGCAGGAATTGGGCATGTTTCTAAGCCTCACATCTGGATGCTCATATTTTTCAAGTATCCAGAGCATAGGATTGATCAAACTTAGTGAAAAAGGAACTTTTCTCTTCACCTGTTTGCAAAGTGGATGAGAGGAAACGGCCTCATGTTGCTCCAGGGCAGGTTTAGGTTGGATATTGGGGGAAATTCCTTCATGGAAAGGGTGGCCAAGCATTGGAACAGGGCAGTGGTGGAATCCCCATCCCCGGAGGGGTTCAAAAGCTCTGTGGACGTGGCACTTGGGGACATGGTCAGGGATAGGTTAATGGTTGGACTCGGTGGGCTTGGAAGGCTTTTCCAACCCAAACGTTTCTGGGATTCCCTGGTGAATCACAGTTTTATCAATAATAGTTCACTGTAATTTGGTGGTTTTATCACAGTGACCTGAACCAGGCCTTGGAACTGCATCATCTTCAAGGTCCTTCCAACCCAAACCATTCCGTGAGTTTATGGAGAAAAACCCTTCTGATTTGCATCACTTATTAATTAATTACTAAGGGCTGGTTTCACTTGAAGGTTGATATGAATCACTCAAAGTGTTCTTCCCGGTGTAAATCCCTAAAATTAGTTCTCCTGAGCTTTCCCACAGCTGTGCTGAGCAGTGGGTGAAATTTCCAGTAGCAAGCCTTGTCCCAGTGTGAGAGGAAGAGAGTGAAGGCGTGGGTGGAGAGGTTTTCCACCTTTGACCAAAGTGACATTTGTGTCCAGGGCCATCCCAAATCTCCACTTGGGTGGGCTGGAGAGCCACAGAGTGTCCAGCTGGAGGCAGCAGCTTGGGAGGTGCTTTTTGGGCAGCGGTGCTGGCTCTGGCTGTGTCCCCTGTTGGGAGGGACCCCCAGTGTCCCTGCCTTGGCACTTGGTGGCTGATGAACCCCTCTGGCTGTGCCAGGGTCACATCCCAAACATTCCCCTTGTTCAGCAGCAGCCTGGCCCTTGGAAACCTTTCCAGCTCCTTCAGGAGCTTTGGGTCAGGTTCGTATTAGGTGATCACGCTGCAGAAGATCAATGGCTTATGAATATCCATGGAAAACCACATCCTGTTTGGCTGCATTTGCCTGTGGGGATGGAATAGAGGCTGCTCCTGCAGAGGGGCTCCGTGGATCCGGAGGATTTGTGGAGAACCTGCTGCACTGAGTATGTGTTAAATTAATGTGCACACACCGCTTTTATTTGTTCTAAGCTTTTGCTGCTTTCAGTTGCAGATGTGAATCAAACAACTGCGGGATCAAACCATCAGAGGCAGGATATGTTAATGGCACAACATTCAAAGGGTTGCAGTAGTTTGTTGTTCCAACAGTGACAAATTTTGTGGAAACTTTGTAAGAGAAGTGAGTTTTACCCTGTCACTTCCCATTACCAGCGGGCTCTGAAACCAGAGCCACTCCACATGAAACAGCACTTTAATGCCTCTGTGTCTTTATTAAAAGGTAAACTTTGATCACTCTCATTTACCACCGAGGCAGAGGAGCCTCCCCCACGCTTGGCTGTGGTGGGGACCCCGTGACCTTTCATCCTTGTGACCTTTGCGCCTTTATTTGCTTTCCCTTTGTCACCCCGCTCATATTTACCCCATAAATTTGTCTGACTCGCGTTCTCCGCTGTAAATTTGAAAAGGCCGATGGGAGTGGCCCCGTTGCGGCTCTGCAGACGGATGAGAGGAGTGATCAGCTGAAGTAAATAACGCTGTAAAATATAAAGAGTGTGATTTTCCCTGGCATCTGCATAAAACCCCCGGCACGTGCGGGTGTTGTTTCCAATCGCGCCGGCGGTTTGTTCGCAATTCCCGTAATTTGATCGTGGCTGATGAAAAGCTGACAAGATTTCCACAGCGCCCCATTAGATGAAAGCAGCATGAAACCAGAGGTTAATCTGCAAACAGATTTTCCTGCTTATTACTCTAATGATTCCATCAGATTTGATGTAGCAGGCTGCGAGGCGTCTCTCGGCAGCAACAGTGTGCTCGGGTTTGATCTCCGTGCTCATTAAATGATGGAGTAATTTGGGTGACCTCTGACCAGGTGCACATCTCCTCATAATTGCACGGCATTCTGATGGGGAAATTACTGGCGAGAACCCCGAGTATTCATCCCGCTTCCCGAGTCGAAAAACTAACAAAAGAAATATTGCATTAATTTTCAAATGATGATATTACATTTAGTGCCTGGGCCCCATATATCAAAATCTGAGAACTGCTCAGTTACTCGCTGCTCTTAATCTTAATGGTATCTGTGGATGTCAAGGGCATGGAGGAAATTAAATCGGAAAGTGCAGATAGACCTAAGAAGACATTATCTCTTGATGATTGCAGTTTTGATAGGTATTTCAGTGAATTTCATTTTCGCAGAATGGTGGAAGATGAGTTAGCCACCAGATTTTCTCATTTTTCTTCCCCGTGATTTATGTGAGTTGAGTATAAAACTTTTTATGGGAGTGCAGTTACGGCAGATGAGAGGTAAATTAATGCACTGGGTTTCCATCTCGGCCCCGCGCGCGATTGTCAGAGCTGTACATACGTAATGGGGCCCATCATTATTCAGGGTTGTTTACATTCAAAATATGTAATGAAATCTGTTCAGAATAATGAGGGAAATAAAAGTTTAGAAAATTGTAAAGGTCATGAAGTTTGAGAAATGATGCAATGCTCCCAAAATAACATTTAGGCAATATAAATTACATTATTATGCACCAACTCTGCCTTATAGAGACATGAAGATAAAGTGCTTTCGACGAGTAAAATGCTGTTAGTGCTCTCTGAAGTATGAGAATGTGTAAAAATGTTTCTGATTTCATATTCTGGTTTTGTGCATATTGTGGAAAAATATATAAAGGAACTTTATGGCGGGCAGTGGCTGCTTCACTGTGCCCAAGTTTAAATGCATTTCCTGGGAGGGTTTTCTCCAGCAAACAAACACTTTGGCAGAAATGTAATTGATTATTAATCTAATTATTGAGGCCACTATCGAATTAATCTTTTTAGGGGGTTCTTTCTCTTCTTTTTGGGGATTTTTGCACGGAGATCTTTGATACGAATGTATTTTATTGCATATGCTGAAGAGGGATCTTGGCACAATACTGAGATGAAGCATAAATTTGCCCAACTATCTGTGGTCTGCACCTAAAATACAAAACGCACCCTGATTTTATGCAGGTGCTCCTCAGAATAATTATGTTCTGCCCTGCACATTTTATATTGTGTTTATTTGTCAGAAGAAGCAGCCAAAAGCATGAAACACGAGGCATTTTCTGAAAAGTTAAAACAGCAAATCTGTGCCATCCCAAAAACGGTGCAGTGGGGGTGAGTTGATCATTGAGTCTGAGAGCAAAGAGAAAATGCACTTTTATTCAAAGCATATAATCCTGATTAAATTCAGATTGATTTCTGGGTAATTAAGCATGATTTTGGGTAGGTTATCAGATTATTTTGGAATTGTGAGTGCTGATTTAGAGCTCACTGGATCCTTGTGATATTTTAAATGTTTTTCATTTTTAAAATGGGGTTTTTTTCTATTATTTTTCAATTGCTGCATTTCAATGCAAAGATTCCAAAGGGGATGGGATTCCCTTTTTCTGAAAAATTCTAATTTATTTAGAGAGAACTCCTCTCTTGGTGGAAAAAATAAAGCAGTAATTCAAGTATAAACCCCTGCTGTTGTTAATTAATCCCTGTTACCTGTTGGTCATGCTCCTGTTTTTCCAGCCTTGGCTGGAGCTGTTTCCAAAGCAGTTTATGATGTGTTAATTAAAAATTTTCGTTTCAGAACCTGCATTTTTCTGCTGCTATTTTTATATTCTCCCACGACTTTGTTGTGGCATAATGCAGCAGAAATTTGAAACAGTGATAAAAGATAAAAATCCCCATTTAAGAGTTAAATTTTAATCATTTTATAGTTTTTGTGAGCAGTGGGATCATTCTACCTTTCATTTTGGGTTCCACACACGCTGCAGTGCTCGGTTCTCACTTCACATTCAGCTCAGAGATCTGTAGTAACTGTCACAGGGTAAATTAGGAATTATATGAATTTGTAGAATAATGACCAGATGATGTTGATGCAAAGATTTCTGTTCTGTCAGCTCTTTATCAGAATGTTGAGTTTTTTGGTGATTGTGGCTCTATTTCCATGCAAATATCAATCTAAGGGATGATGTTCCAGGCTGCAAGGAAATAAATAGAGGGGAGGTCATTTTTTAGCCTTTAGTGTATATCTGGGTGCAATATTATCCATATTTCCTCTCTTATTAAAGAACCCACACAGAGTTTATGGCCGTGTAAGTTTAACACTTCCAGGAATTTTCCTTTTTAAAAAGACCTGGATTTACGGATTTTTTTTTTTTTTTTTTAATCTTATTTACAACTCTCCCTATTTCTGCTGAGTGGTTAATCCATTTTGCTGTTTCCAGTCCTGGTAGGAAGGCTTTTTTGCTTGCTTTTTTCAGGAATATTCACTGAAATGAATATATTATTGTTTTCTGGTCCTTTTAAAGGAGCCCTTGCTGCAAAAACTGCTTTGAATTCCAAAAATGCCGTCTGTGTGCTTGAGCCATCCAGGCCATTTGCCACAGCCCTTCCCTTCTGCCTTTGATTGTGTTCCAGTAATCCATTGTTGCTTAGTCCTCAAATTTTGGGTTGCTTTTAGTGGAAATAAGATGGGATTTTTCCCCCCACCTGGCGTTGCAGGGTTCTCTGAAAACCCTGGGTTAAAACCCACGTTGCTCTGGGAGGCATCTCCTGGTTAAGTGGAGTGAACATAAAAATCCCTGATTAAAGTTAACAAATCCTAATGTTTTAATGGCAATTCGTGTCCTGGATGAGAGGAGGGAGAGGATTTGGGGAATCCTCAGCTGTGGTGCTGTGGCTCGTGTCAAAGTGCTGCTGATGTTTGGGGACAGCTTAAGGTGATTTCCCTTTGATCTCAGATCTGTGTGAAAATTCTGTCAGATGGAAAGCTCAGAGTCTGAACATCCTTTGGTGTTTTAGCAGGAAATTCAGACAATTCCCTTCAGTTGTTTAGAGCTGGGGTTTTATAGTCCTGCCTAATCCTGTCCTTCCTCCTTGGGCTCTGGATTTAAGGGTTGGGCCTTACCATTGCTGTCTCTCTCCTTCCCAGTTTTGGTAAATTGGCCCTCTTGGAGGAGGAGAGCTCTGGGAAAGTTTTCCATCCTTTCTGTCAAGGTTCAGGTGTTTTTTCCTGGCTCTGGCTGGAGGAGCCACGTTCTACCACCAGCTTTTCTCTTCCCCATGGTGTTGGTGTCTAATTAAGCTGGACTCTTCCCTTTGTCATTGGTCATATTTTCTGTGGCCTTTACATAAATTAAAACTTGGGTTTTTTCTGCCTATTTTTCTGGTTCATGATTTCCCTTTCCTAATTAGTCCATCCCTGATGCTGGATTCTTTATTTCTGTGGAAGTACCAAGAGCATCTGTGCATTCCACAGGCAGAAATTACCATTATTCCATGCTTTACGTGGTTTTTCTCCACTTACAATTCACTTTGATAAATTCAAGATGATTTTTTTGGGATCTGTATCCAGCCAGGACACTCCTGCCATAGCCTCTTCCAGAGTGTTGTTATTGATAATTGTATCAGAGGAAAAACTAGGACATAAATATTATTTTCCCATCCAATCTTTTCAGCTGATTTATGTCTGGAAATGCAGGGGTTTAATTCAAATAGTGCCAGATGTGCTTATTGTATTTCTGTGCTATTAGTTCAGATTAGGAATTCTTCTTTGGGATTTTATTTTATGTATTTAATCTGAAAAACATTCCTGTGTCAATCTGGAATTTGCTACCCTCAAAGACTTACGTATGGAAAAGATGACAGCTGCAAATTCTCAATCTCCTTTGGTTTTACTTTAATATTTTATGCTCCTGTGAAGTGTCTTCTCATCCAAATAAGTTCTTTATTTTCAGCTTCTTTGGTAATTATTTTTTTTAATCCCCCAAAGAGGAATAAATGGCAGAGAAGGAATCCAGCATTCCTTTGGTAAACAAACCTGTCCCACAATCTTTTCCATAATTTCATCAAACCCTGTTTAAAAGCTGGCTGGGCTCAGGCTCCTTTGTTGCTCTCTCCTGTTGAGATTTGCTGGAAGTGGGATGGAAAATGTTCCAGGTGATGGCAGGATTTATGGAACACATTCAAATGTAATTATGGGTGTATCCCCTCTGATTGATTTCTTTGTCTGTTCTCATCACTGACACCCGAGGTCTCCTTTTAGCTGTGCACAGCCCCAGCCTGGGCTTTTCCTGAGTTGCTGCTGGGATTTGGGAATGAGGTGGGGCAGAGTTATCCCGGTGGGAATTGCATTTATCCCACTCTGGGCTGCTGTTATGCTCCAGCTGCTTGTGCCTGTCAGTCTCCCCTATCCCAAAATTCCGGATTTAAGCACAAATTGGATGGGATGTTGTCATTCAGCATCATTCCCACATCCCCCTGCTGCTGGAGCCATCCCAGTTCCCTGGGAGCAGGCAGCCATCAGGGATTCCTGGGAGAAGTGGGGTTTGGTTGTGTAGTGCCTTGGTTTTCCTGTCCTACCCAGGGATTGGATCACAGGCTTTTGGCACTTCCATGCAAACAGCAGCTCATCTTTCCAAGCCCCTGTGTCCCTGTGTGAGGAGTGGTGGAAAGGGCTCCTGGGACGTGGCTGTTTGTCCATTAGCCCATTAATGGGGTTTGCTTTCCTTTTGCTCTTCTTCCTCCCTGTGAATTCCATCTGTGTCATTCCACAGCCCCTGGATTTATCCCTGTGAAACAATTCCCTTCATCCCAACCAACCACAGCCTCTCCTAGACCTCATTCCACTGGGCAAACCTCTCTTATACTTGGGAATTTCTCTTGCATTCTCAGCCTTTGCTGACTTTTCTTTTTTCTGGAATTCATTCCAAACATTTGCTGTAGGTTTTTGACCCACTTTGGAATTATTCCCAGTGGTTTTGGGTAGCCACCTCCTCAGACAACTGGGGAACATGTGTTTTGTTCTCTCTTTTTCTTGTTACACTTCTCCTTAACCTTTTTTTGAGCTCACCAGGCGTTGGGAAAGGTTGGATAAATGTCCCCAGGAAAGGGATGAGAGGCTGCAGTTAAAGCAGGAGGATGGATTTGTGCTCTGCCTTCGAGGTCAGATCTGGAGTTACTTAATTAGTATTTATTTACTGCCTCCTTGGGGTATTGTTTGGATTTTGCTTTTAAACTGGGATTTTGCTATCTACACTTGCATCCAGAGGAATCTGAACCCTGGGAATTGACATGAGGAGATCCATAGTGGATACAACCACAACTCACCTTCCATTTTCAATTTTCACTGGTTTTAAATTAGCAGCTGGATTATTTTCCTTGAACAGGTTTGATATCCCCCTTCCTCTCTGCAAGTCGAACATGGAATTACAGTTTCAGGTAGCAGATTTTCCTGGGAATGCTGAGGGCTGGATTTGTCTTTATCAGATGCAAAGAGAAATAAAAAAATATGTAAAAAGCCCCCAAAATTGATCAGCAGCACCAGAAGTTTGTTGGGCTTTTGCCCAGATGTTTTCAGACAGAAAAGTCCTGTAGGTGAATTTTACCCCAGAGGTGTCAGGGGTGAGCAGGAGGAATGGAACCTGTCCTGTTTTAGCACATGTAGGGCATTTTCTGCATGAAATTCCATAGTGATAAAAATTCAGGAAGGGAACGTTCCAGCTCCAAATGCTGCAGCATCGTGAGCTGCTGGAACCCTGGGATAAAAGTTTTCCAGGGCTGCCAAGAGCCACATTCTCTGCTCCACAACATTCCCAGTGGCTGGCTCCAGCAGGGACTTGGACTCTCTTTACAAACTTCATGTTCCTCAAATCCTTTTCCTCAGTGTTCTCAGGTTTTCACTTTAATATTTTCTCTGTCAAAAACATTTACCATTCATCCCAAGTAGTGGGAATAATTTTAAAAATACAATCTAGGGCTGAATTAAAATGTTTGTTCTAATCTATTCATTAATTGAGAAGCTGAATCTCCCTTGAAATGGAATATTTTGAAAACCAGCCATGGCTCTGATGGCATTTCTGGAGCTGCCCATCACACTCAGCACTTGTTTCCTGGAGCTATGAGTGACAAGCAGCTTGTGGGGGGATTTTTACACAAAACCCACTGAATGTAAAGTTACGGCACTCTGGTTTAGTGTAGTTTAATTCAAAATAACTACTTATAAAAAGAGTAGTGATGGAATGCAGTGAATGAACTGCAAAAAAATAAGAGTTAAGGATGTGTGACATCTTCATGAAGCAGCTGCCATTAGAAATTGAATGATCTAATCGAATTTTTGCTGTTATTAATCACATGGATATTTCTGGCTGGTGGTGTCCTGTGGAATACCTTCATTTTCTCAACTGGGATTCCAGTGTCTCACCTGATGCTTTTGGACATGTAAAATTCATTGGTGGGGATGGCCTCAGGTCATTTTATACAGTGTGCTTGTTAAGGAATTTTAGGGAATTCCTCTCCTGTTTTTACAGTTAGTGGGCTTCTTCCCCAGCTGGCTCTAGAAATATGGGGGGGTTTTTTTTGTTTGCCTTTTTTTTTTTTTTAACTCTCTTTGAACTATTTTCCTTCTGTGTTGTGCTTAAGACCATAAGGCAAGTACAAGGGTTTATTTTGCTCGACATCGCTCTGGTAATGTTTCCTCCACCAATCATTTCACCATTTTGAAGTTTCCTGAGGGTCTTGCTGAATTTTTTCACTTAATGGTCCCCTGAATCAATACTGACCTCGGGTAGCTGTTGTTCTCACACATTGCTCCCGGCTTGTTTGAGGCTCTAATTGTGGTTTTCAGCTGAAATCCTCTCTGTCCATTTCTCTCCGAGTGCTGGCCTCATCCACCAGTTGGGGAGATGTTTTCTGGGGCCAAGCCAGTCACCTTTATTTCAGAATCCTCCTTTCACTCCCTGGTTGGGGCTTATTGATTGGTAAAAAGGTGGCTGTGCCGAGTTCTCGGGCGGGCGAACGATGCCCACGGAGTAATTAACACTTGGAGCGAGGGCAAAGGGGAAGATGCCTCCAAAGCAACTCCTGGGGCTGTTCCCAGTGGGATATTGCTGAGTAAAAGAGGAATTGGAGTCTTCCCTGCCTTATGCCAACAGGACACATCCAAACCTCCACGGGAGGGGAGGGAAAAGGCATTTGGAGCTTGTGGAGCTCCTCAGAGCAGCAGGATTGGTTGTGTTGGTGTTGTGGAACTCCGTGCTGAGTGCTGGGAGTGGCATTTGTACAGCTGCTCTTTGCCTCCCTCCTCCTCTGGAGCCTGGCTTGGTGTTTGTTCTTTCATGGAATTCTTGTGGGCACAGTGGTGCTGGCCATGAGTATCCTAAAAACTCTCAGTGGAACATCTTTCTCCACTCACTGGTGCTAAACGGTGTTGGTTGTGTGGCCAACAGGAAGAGATCTGGGGATTTGAGAGATCCTGGGTTTTTTTGGTTAAATATCTGCACTGGATAACTGCAGTAGGAATAGGAAATTGTGTTTTGGGATGCCAGAGCCCACCTGATGGATGAGGTGCACAAAGACTTGGGCTGTTCACATGCAGACGTGAGCACAGGTGGAGTTTGACGCCAAACACTTTTCCTTCTCTGCTTCTCCTGCAAAATTTTGCCAAACTCAGCTAATCCTGGTGGGTTTTTTTTTTAATTTAAAGTTGTCACAGCATGGAGAAACCACAAACCCAAGTAAAGCTTCTCTGAAACTGAAGCTGGGCAAGTTGGTTCTGGATAAAAAACAGATCTTTCCCTTCCTCTCCTCCCGTGATGTATTTAAGATGCCAAAACACATTGCAATGATTAGTTCATGGCAAGAAGAAGAAATGGGAGATAATTTATGATAAATTTCAAGATATTTGTTGCTGCCACCAGGATTAGTGGTCAGGTCTGATGGTAGGATCCATACAGCAGCAATAATGATAAATTCTGCCCAGTAGTTCTGGGTTTATGCAAGCAGAACAAATCTGAAATAAAAATGTTAGATCTCCATACAACCAAAATCTGGATCTTTGTTTAAATTGCATTTTAATGCAGCATCTCTCCTCCTGGGTGCTAATGGGAGGAGCAGTCTGTGAATTCTTGGGGTGGAAATGGAATTGTTCTGTCGTTGTCAGCCTCTCTTCATGGGCGTAGATGAGGGTGGTGGGGCCCTGCAGAGCATCACCAGCTGGGACATTCATGGCAAAGAGCTTTGCTTGATTAGAATCATGGAATCATGGCTTGGTTTGGGTGGGAAGGGACCTTAAAGCCCATCCAGTGCCACCCCTGCCATGGCAGGGACACCTCCCACTGTCCCAGGCTGCTCCAAGCCCCAATGTCCAGCCTGGCCTTGGGCACTGCCAGGGATCCAGGGGCAGCCACAGCTTCTCTGGGCAGTTTCTTGAATTTCTTGTCTTTATTCTCCTGTTTAAAATTCCCTTTTGCAGAAATTTAGGATCTCGATAAGAGTTTCCTAAGCCGCAGAACACCACCAAAAATTTCCATCAGGTTTTGTTTTTAGTGCAGAGCAGAAACCTCCCAAACTTCTCAGACGCTTCCATAAATAATCAACTTCTGAACCCCGTGACAAATAGGGTTTGTGTATCAATTTAGCTGTGGCAACGTTTGAGTGGCTTCAAATTTAGAGGGATGGCAAACACATTGGACACAGTGCAACATCACTGGGACTCATTAGCATAGTGGGGCCACAGCCAACAACGTGCTCCTCAACCCTACAGATGTGCAGCAATACCTTCAGGAGAGGGAAAAACCACCCCAGATAAGAGAAAAGTGTGAAAAACTCGCCATATTAATCATGTTACAGCCAGTTTTGGAGCATTATGTGGAGCTGTGTGTTTGTGTGGAATGGGGTCACCCAGGAGCTGGGCAGGGTTTGGGGTTGGAGGGCTGGGAGAGGAGCTGGGTGTGGGTTGATCATGGTGCCACAGCCACCTCGTGGGTGGTTTGGGTCAGTTCTGAAGATTTCTTTGCTGGTTCCTAGCTCAGTGTGATTCCAGTCTGGAAGTTTCTCTGGCTGCTATGGATATGGAGGTGCTGGTGGAGGTGGGAGCTCTCTGGGGGTGGGAATTGACCTGGAGCATCAAATGTCCAACCAGGTGTGAGCTGATAAATCCTCTCTTGCAGACTCCTGCTGAACAGGCCAAAGCCAGGCTGCAGCTGGTTCTGGAGGCAGCTGGTGAGTAAATGATGGTCTTAAAAATTTACTTCGTTTTTGTGATAGCAGGTGGGATTTTATCTGTTTGTGTTTGGCTCATACTGATCCTGCTTACTGTAGCTCATTTAAATTTCAGGTTAAGGTTAAATTGGTTTGCATCATCATTGGCACTTAGTGAAGCCCTTTAAGGAAATAAAAATAAGTCCTTTTTTTACACTAAAACCTCATGTTTGTCCTCTGGCTCCTGCTGCTACTGAGAATTTATTCCATGCTCTCAAAATTTTGGTTTTGTTTATTTTTTTGCACTTTGTTTTTTAGCATTGTTCTAAATCAGTACAAGTATTTTTTTTTTACTATTACTTTTCCCCTTTTGGAAACCCTCTGTTTGAGGAATCTCCTTACATTGCTGATGTATTTTTTTTTTTCCAAAATCCATCCAGCCTTTTGCATTCTCTCTTCCAATACATTCCTTGTTCTCCAGAACTTTTAATAAATCTTTGAAGCATGTAATTATGAAATGGATGTGACAGCCCTGACCTCAAAAGCACAATTTGTGTATTCTGCTGCCATCAATCACACCTCATTTTTTAATTTCTTTTGTACCTGGGAAATGTACAAAAGATAACTGGAGGTCGTACATCATCGTGACCTGGGCTCCAAAATTTTCCAAAGCTTATCAAAGGTCTGTGACATTGTTAAACTTAAATATTCACCATTGAGGGCTGGATCTTAGATTGAAGCTGCGAGTTTTTCATAAGGAACAGAAGAGATTTAATCTCTTTGTGTCTCTTACCATCCAAAATGCAGAATTAAGTTCCTTCCAGGCTTCATTTAAGTCTTGGTCATTCCAGGCATTGATGAGATCATCCCCCACCTTCTTCCCCAAGTCCTGCATTCAGTCAATTACATTTAATTTCTATTAAATTGCTGTGAGAAGAGGTTGGGAAGGTTGATAATGTTGTTTCAATAGATTTTTGTGTGTTTACTCTTTGCAAAATCAGCACTTTTTTCAGCTTTTAGTCTTAAAAATCACTTTTTGCTGGGCCATTGCCCAGCAGCTTTTTTTAGGAGTTTGGGATCAACAGGTTCATTGCTATTGTTTGCTCTGTTTGAATATAATTTAAATTAACTCTGTGCTGCAGTAGGGGTGGGCAGAGCTGGTGTTTGTGTACACAGGGCTCTGTACAGGCTCCATCCCAGACTTGGGAATGAACTCCTGGAATATCTGGCTGTGCACATTACAGGGATTGCTGCAGTCCCACTGAGGGGGAATGGAAAGCTGTGCTCTGTTCCTGGTGGATCATCCATGGATCTGGTGGTTAGAGATGTGCTGCTCCTGTGTGGTTGGGACAGACAAACCTGGGATCCAAATCACCAAATGTTGGAGAGCCATTTGGGACAATCCCTTCCTGGTTCATCCCTGCTGACATCAAACCATTCCATGATTCCATGGGATGGAAATGACCTTAAATCCCATCCCATCCCACCCCTGCCATGGCAGGGACACCTCCCACTGCCCCAGGCTGCTCCAACCTGGCCTTGGACACTGCCAGGGATCCAGGGGCAGCCACAGCTGCTCTTGAACTCCTTGTCTTTATTTTCCTGTCTAAATTTCCCTTTTGCAGATATTTAGGATCTTGAGAAAATCTGCTTTTAGGATTTAACCTAGATCTTATTTTAGGAAATAGCAGCTGCTTTCTCTGAAAGGCAGAAATCAGCAAGTAGTAAAACAGGCTCTTACTATTGAGATTTTTTTTTTTTTTTTCCCTGGTGTATTTGGAGATGGGAATTATGACTTCTGGTCTCTCATTACAAGAGCAGGTAAAATAAAAACTATTCACCTGTGCCTGTGAGGGAGAGGGGTAAGATGACCATTTTTATATTCAGGTAATACAGTGCTGACAAGAAGGTTTTGTCTCCAAGTCTTGCATTCATGCTGACTTTGTTAAATAATTTTTTTTCTTTCTAAGTGTAGATTAATGTCAGTATTTTTGTTCTCATTAAGCGGGGCAATACTGGGAGGTACTGAAACACTTTAATTCTCGAGGCAACTGATTTTTGATTTATAAAACTCATCATTCCTCAGGCGTTGTTAGTCCCAGCTATAAATTCGTATTTGCAGAATTTATTGAATTAGATTTCTTAATACTGAGGTGCCAGGGAGCCTTTTTAGGCTCCTCTGACAACCTCCCACAAGTCGCCGTGCCCGAGCAGATGTTAAGCAGGCAGTAGTTGAATGTTAATTTGGAGAGGGTGGGATGTTTAAGCCCATCTGAAGTATGTTCCATGTGGGCCTTCCAGACTGAGCTACAATGCTTTGTCTCTTGGGAGAATTTCCAAGCTAAACCTCTTTCTTTTTGTCGCTCTATATGGACTCTCTCAAGTCAGTATAAAGCAGATCATCCCTGGGCTAAAGCTCTCCAGCTTTTGTTAGCGGGCTCTGTAGGGCTGTAATTAGGCCTCCTGGCAGGCCTTGCCGGCCAGTTAATGGTCATATGGAGTTTTTCTGAGGCAGACTGGCTTTGTGTAAATCCTTGCTCGGGATCTCCTTCTGGGTCACTTCCTACCAGGCCGGGGCTTTGTGCCTCTGCCCCACGGGCGGACGGGGAGCAGCGTCCCCTGACCAGCGCCGGCCCCGGGAGCGCCGCTCAATCCACCCGGATAATCCCCAGTGTAAACAGAGGATTTAGCTCAGCTTCTGTCACTTACAGTTGCCAAACCACTTGGGTGTCTGTGATTTCTTTCCCAGACTTCATTACCGAGGGACAGAGGAGATCCGAGCTGGGGGTTTGTGTTAAACGTGGCTCCCGGCGCTGGTTTTAGGGAAAAGTTTGCGCCGTTGCAAATCCTAAATCCCAAGCTTGGAGCAAACCTCAGAATCTGAAAGCTGCTTAATACGTGCTGTAAATGATATGGCACCTGTGCTTTCTCATAAAGATTAAAATATGGATGAATATTCCCGAAATGTCAATAAATTCCTATGAAACAGCACACGGACGTTTCAATCTGTCGATATCGCTGCCTCTTCCAAAGGGCTCCGAGAGCTTTTCCATGGTGCTAAGCAGAAATTTCTTACTCTCCATATAAAGACTGTGACAAAAGGCAATTGATCTGGATTTTCAAAGGTCTAGAGTTGAAATAAGTGACTGATCTATTTTTGGGATCTGCATTTCAATCTCGGGCTGAAAGAGCAGTCAAGAATAGGGCGTTTTGTGCAAAGAATTCGCCGGAGTTTATTTAAAGGAAACTTCGGGACCGAGGCACTGAATGTGAGGTGATGAAAATGGGGGAACACAAATCCCAAGCATTTACCATTTATCAGATCCAATTCTGGATATTGGATGTTTAACTCATTATCTTTGAATTATGCTATCAGATCGCTGCCTTTAGTTCAGTACCATGCATCTTTATTGCATTTTACATATTCCTCAAAGAGGAAATCGTGGAATACAATGAATACTTTGGCCTTAACTGTGGTAAATACAAATGTTTTATAATTCTGACAGCTTTTTTTTTTAATCTACCAATTCTGCCCCAAGTTATTGAGGAGAAAAAGCCTGATTTGCACTCAGTGCCTGATAAATATAGTCAAATATTCTCTGCTTTTGGGTATCAAAATGGCTTATAACAGATGTGGCTGAAAGGACCACATACGTAGACTGTATGATTTTAGTCTGGTGGAACTAATAGGATCACTTGCTACTTTATAGATTCTTGCTTTTCTTTTACTTTAATAAAAACTGTTTAGTTAAATAGGTTGGCCTCTATTTTGCTCTTTTCTGGCTATGCAAAGCAGTCGGGTGGGCAGGTGGCAACAAGTATGAAAAATTTCCTTTTATTGGGGCTTCTTTTCAACTGCCAAATTTATCAAATGTTTATGGATTTCTCGTTTTGATGATGGTTTTCTTTCAGTTTTCTTATTTGTGTTCTTTCCACTGAAAGCTCGCTGGCTTTAATTTGAATTTCTAATTATGCAATGAGTTTTAGAAGGGTGGATAACATGTGTTGTTATATATGCACAAAGGATGAAATGATACTTAAAATATTTAACTTGTTCTCTGGAAATTTAAAACAGGCTTTTGAAAGAATTCTTGCCCCAGAAATTGCAAGAATTTGAAATTTTAGCAACTTTAAAAGTTCTGAATATTGAAAAAGAGATGAATTTAGTTGCTATGTAGGTATGATTTGATACAAAATTCTAATTTTTCTCGACTTCAAATAGTTGTTTTGAATGGTGGCAATTGACACTTTGGATAATTGAATTTTACTTCTGTTTGTATAAAAATCTTGGTTTGGAGAGCAAAGGTGTCTTCTTTGAATCACGTTTTCTCTTTCAACCTCTTTTTGGATGGAGGTGTTGTAAAGGGTTTTGAGGGTGTTTTGTGGAGCATTTCCTGAACCCCAGATAAAGAGAGGACTTTCCATCATGGTTGAGTCTTCAGCAGTGTGGGAAGTTTGTTCCTGTTCCCTGTGTGAAAGGGAAATAAACCAGAATGACACTTGGGAAGAGCCCCCACAGGGATTGCTCAAACCTCATCTTTGTATGTCCTGCTCTAGGGCCAGCTGAGATTCCAGAATCCCAGAATGGTTTGGGTTGGAAGCGACCTTAAATCCCACCCAGTGCCATGGCAGGGACCTTCCATTGCCCCAGGCTGCTCCAACCTGGCCTTGGGCACTGCCAGGGATCCAGGGGCAGCCACAGCTTCTCTGGGAATTCCATCCCAGCCCCTGCCCACCCTCCCAGGGAACAATTCCTTCCCAAGATCCCATCCAGCCCTGCCCTCTGGCACTGGGAAGCCATTCCCTGGGTCCTGTCCCTCCATCCCTTGTCCCCAGTCCCTCTCCAGCTCTCCAGGAGCCCCTTTAGGGCCTGCCAGGGGCTCTGAGCTCTCCCTGGAGCCTTCTCCTCTCCTGGCTCCATAAGGGAGGTTTATCCTGTTCTTGAAAACCAGCTAATTTAGGAAATCCATCTAATTATGGAGTTAGTGAACCCAGTTTTTAGGTCAACTGCTGATTCCTGCTCAGCAGATTTTGGTGTCAAAACCCATTTCAGTGACAGCGTCAGCAGAAAGAACACTTGAAAAAACTCTGGGCGATAGAAGAATTAAACAATTAATTTAAAAATCAAGATGAGCATTAGAAGAAGTAGCTACTTTTTATATTATGTATTTTAAGAGAATTTCAGGTGTTTTAAAACTGAATTTTAGAAAATTCAGGAGGTATTTGAGCTCACCTGAATGCTCCAGACCAATGAGCTTCATAGCCAAGCTGGACAGAGACACCTTTCTTCAGACATTGCTTCATCTCTTGGTGAAACTTCATAATCTCATTAGAATTCTAAAAATTCCTGCACACAAAGTGCCAACTGTAGAAAAAAGAGTCATTACTCCAACTAACTGCTTTTTTAATATATTAACAGTGTTGTCTTTACAAAATATGTGATTTCTGAAGTGCAGCTGGTTGTGGCATTGGTGAGCAGAGTAAACACTTGGATAATAGTAATTAATTAAATCATTAATTTAGATTAATTTCCATGATGGCTGAAATAATACAGGATTTTAATTGAATGTAGGTAGAGAATAAAATTAGTTTGAAATGAAATAATTCACTTTTGCATTGTATAATATCATTCTGTTGGTGTCTAAAAGCTGTTCACTTCAGGGACCCCTTTTAGGTTCTTACAAGAGACTAAAAAAAATTGCTTTGAACCATTTGTGCAGAATATTTATTTGTTTTTAGAGTAAGAAGCCAATGAGGAGTTGTAGGGATGCCATAATACAAACCAGAGCCTACAAGTAGAATTTAGGGTAACTTTATTAATTAATGAACATTTATTGCCTTCAGAAATCACTCTAAAGCTTTTAGAATTTCTATTTTTTTGTTAGATTTTTATCCAAGACCTTTGTTTTTGTGGCACCAAAAGTATCTCAGGCTTACAGGGTGCCTAATGGCTTTCAGTAATATTGCAGCATATGGGATACAGGATTTTGATGCAAATCTCTGTGCTAATTATGTGCAGATGAATCTTTCAGGCCTGCTATTGATCTGCAGTCAAAGACAATTTTTCAGTTAGCTCAAGTTTTATATCAATTCATATTTAGCAACTTTGCTGTAATTTAATTATCCACTGGTTTGGCTGTGGGAACCATATGTGGTCATGGGGCTCGTTTGTTTTCAGCAGGTCTTTTGGGAAATGTTATTTCCTAATGTTGATGGGGAAATATTTATTTCTCATGTTTTACATGATCTGTGCCAGCCCTGTCTCTGTCCAGCTGCCCTCTGTGGGCTCTGGGCATCCAGGCATTCCCAGGAATGGGTGTCCAGCAGCTTTGGTCCTACAGTTTCCCTTGTACATCCTTGGATGTTTAGATTCTCTACATGTGAGAGTGGAGAGTTTTTTTTGTCCATGGATATAAATTCCAGTGGTGGGTTTTACAGCCTGAATGCCCAGAGAAAGGCTTTAAATGGCCCCATCTGCTCTGGCTGCTGGGCTCACGTTGGTGTTCAGTGTTGGGGGCCTCTCTAATGTCCACACCTTTAGGATTTGGATTTAGGAACCTTTAGATGAGATTAGGTTAAATTAATTATAATTCCCTGTGAGGGTGGGCAGGCCCTGGCACTGCCCAGAGCAGCTGTGGCTGCCCCTGGATCCCTGGCAGTGCCCAAGGCCAGGCTGGATTGGGATTTGAGCAGCCTGGGACAGTGGGAGGTGTCCCTGCCATGGCAGGGGTGGCACTGGGTGGGATTTACGGTCCCTTCCAACCCAAACCATTTCATCATTTTCTTAAAATCTTTCACAGGAAGTAGAAATGGAGCCCTGCTGGTTTTGTGCTTTTCCCACCCACCCTTTCAGGAAAACCTGGAATGCCAGCACACAGCTCTGAGTTCTGCAGTCCTCCAGCACCTTGTTCTGTGCCTGCACCATTGTCTTGTAGCTCCTATATATTAATTTCTTCAAGGATAGTATTTAATATGGGTAATAACCCCCTTGTTTTACTTATTGAAAGCCCATTTATCACAACTTTATTAAACATGGAGAACTAAGTGTGCCATTTTCACCAAGTGCTTTCGCTCGCTCGTGTTCTCTTTGTTGCCCCAAATGAATGAAATTAGAACAAACAATCTCAGAGTCATTTGTAATCAGGCGCTGATTAATGGACTTTGGTTTCACAGCCATTATTCATTCAAGAACACCTGATATCTTTCCCATAAACAAATCATGTTTGTCCAAATTAAGAAATTAAATGAAGCATTTGATGAGTTTATGATTGACCCTTCCAACTCGGAGCCCATTAGTCAATGTCGTTATCATGCAAAACTGCCTGACTAATGTGCTAGCTGAATGTGCTGTGTGGATTTATTATGATTTCTGATTAATGCCTGCTGCAAGCCAAACCACGGGATTGTAATAATTCCTTGATTTTCATTTGAGCAGTCGCTGAAGATTTTCATCTGTGATGAAATGCATTTGTGTCCCATTAGATTTAGAGATGATTATGAGGTGTCGGCCGAATAAATCTCAGCGTGGAGCAGAGGGTGCTTTGCAAGGACTTTCTCAGTGGTGGTGGGCCTTTTATGGGGCTGCTGCCTGTCATGAACAGGGATTTTTGGGTGGTTTAAGGGGAGTTCTCCCACTTAGGCTTTTGCAAATGTGGGGGGTCATAGACATTGATAGAAACAAGATCCCCACTGTATTTTTATAAGCGAAACATTTCTCCTCGTAGAGACTAACAAGAAAATTTAATTTTATTTGGTTTTTGTTGTTTACACACCTTTATTAATATATAATATTTAATATCTGTATTTTTAGAAGAATTTTCCTGGGGATGTTTGGTAGCTTTAGTTACTTGGAAAGGATGTTATACAATGTTTTCTGCTGAAATAATGCTCTTGGAAAGCAGATGTTAAACTTCTGTAAGTTGAAACACTCCTCCAAATGTGATGCAAGGCAAATTGGCACTGAATTAAATCTGCATTGGATGATTTGAGCCCTGTTGCCACCAGCCCATTAAAGAACTGCTCCGTGATCCATTGGAAAGGGCAGAACAGCATCATTAGTAAAAGGCAACAGTAATGAAAACTCGTGTCCTTTGCCATATCACTCGTATTGATCACCCCAGCAAGGAAAAAGGAAGTGTTTCAAAACACAGCTTATGTGAAAAATCAAATTAGGTGCCTTTATAGCAGATCCTCCCTTTAATTCCAGTTCTATTTCTCTTCTCTGTGGCTGCAGTGTGATTTATTATTGAGGATTTCTGAGCTGCTTTTGTTTAAGCCATCGTGTATCCCCTTATGTTCTTAAAATACCTGCTAAAACTATTTAATCACAGGAGTTTCTTAAAGGTTTTGAGCATTTTATGCTGCTGATCTTAAGCCTTTGGAGAGTTTTCTCTGAGAAATGTGAGTGATTTTAGAGTGATGAGCCTCTTTGAGCAAGAGGAAATTGTAATTCCTTTGGACAGGGCTTGGAGCAGCCTGGGACAGTGGAAGGTGTCCCTGCCATGGCCAGGGATGGGACTGGATGGGCTTTAAGGTCCCTTCCAACCCAGCTATTCTGGGATTCTCACTCACTGCAGCTCCAGGTTTGTCTCCTAATTTACAGTAGCACTGGGTTTGTTTCAGGATTTTCTGGTTTGAATTGTGGGTAAAGCTAAGGGGGAAAGGAATAAGCTGTGGAGGAGTACATGGAATTCCAGGCTGGTTTGGGTTGCAAGGACCTTCAAGCCCAGCTCATTGCACCCCCTGCCATGGGCAGGGACCCCTTCCATGGCCTCAGTTGCTCCTTGGGCTCTTCCAGGGCTGGAGCAACCACAGCTTCCCTGGGCATCCTGTGGCAGTCCAGTTAGAAATACATTCTTTTTAATCCATCTTAGCATTACCTTTGGGCCTGTACCATTCCCAGGTTTCCCTGCAGTATGGACTGGCTTCTCAAAGCTTACTTTCCAGCCTTATTCCCAGAATTTCTGTGGTGAAGCCCACCCTCCCCTGTGCCTTGGTTGGTCCCCTCAGTGCCAGCTTGGTGGCCCCGCCTGGCTGAGCCTCCTCTGGGCCTTTCAGCTGGAAATTACTGACATTTTATTCCAAGGCTCAGCCTTGATAAACCAGGCCGTGCTCCCCCAGCAGATAAATGTCCATATTCAGCTGGTGCAGGTGATTATGTGGGGCTGCCACCAGAGAAACCCTAAAGCATCCTATTAGCAGGGCCTGGGCCTCGGAATAAAGGCCTCAATTACGGAGCACTGCCGAGCCCTGACGAGGCACTCCCGTGACATTAATGGTGTCTTTATAACCTTTTTAACTTCTGCTGCCTCTGACAGAGCACCACAATCACAGCCATGGCTTTGCCCTTGGCAAGCAAAACCTCGTTTGGAGAGGATAATAAGTATTTACTATTTAGATGGCTGGCAATAAAATTTCTCTGAATGAGATTTTACTGAGAAAATGCAAACTGATTCAATTACTTCCTTTAATGGACTGCGGAGGGCTGTAATAACAGTTTGTGGAAGCTGCAAGTCTAATGTTTAGCTTCTTTCTTTCTTTTTTTTTTTTTTTCTGGTTGTTTTTTGGTGTGAAAATACAAACTGATTCTTCTTCCAGAATTATATCATGGGATTGTGTCGTGAATTTAGGTCATGGAATCATTAAGCTTGAAAAAAAATCCTGCAAAATCATCAAGCCCAACCCAGCATTGCCACCATTTGTCCTAGAAAACTTAATCCAACTTTTCCCTGCATGTCCCATGATACTTTTCTCATCTTAAAAGTGGATAAAAACCTCAAATGTTGACAGTCTTATAGTGGCAAAGAGTGTTGGGAATCCCTAAATATTCTTGTGGGGTAATTCCTATCATCTGGCCCTAGGATTATGTGCAGAAACATGTGGAATGGGGTGTCAGTTATGTCTTAAAAATAGATATTTCTTGGAAATCCATGGAGCATCCACTGCCTCTCAAAGCAGTGTAGAACACAAGTGGTTTAATAACTGGGCCAGCAGAAGGGATTTCTCAGGTGATGTAGAATATTGATGGGATTTAGGAAAAAGTCCTTTTAAGGACATGTATGAGAAACAGTTACTGAAATTATTTGGGTTTCTTGTATTTCTAAACAAATAAGCAGCTTGTGAAAGTGATCTGCAAATGTTTATTTATTCTCTACTATATCCTAAACCCAGCTGTGTATTAAATAAGTAAAATCATCCTGATCCACGTTTTAAAGAGTGCTTTGTTCTATGTCTGGATCCAGGATGGAGAACCAAGTACAAATTTTGGAAATCCCTAAATGTGTGTCTTTACCAGGCCACTAGTTCTGTATTTTCATTCATTCAGAGAATTCCTTGTTGTTGCAGGGATGGAATTTATTGAAATGGGATCCATATTATTTTATGCTAAAATATTTCTGCACGTGCTTACATCACAATTTACCAATTTCACTGATTTGCCCCTTTTATTCCCTGGCATTGATGTGGGTTTTTGTCTTTTCTTCCAGAGTTTTTAATAATTTCAGGAAATCTGTGTTTGTGGCATTAGGGAGTGCCAGGGACACCACCAAACTTCGTTAGTGCAGCTCTGGAAGAAGACACAGGATAATATTTCCTTCCCTTTTTAACCATCAGTCACTGTACAGAGCCGCTGTGCCGACAAATTCATAACCTCCTCTGTATTTGATTTAAAAAAAATAAACCAAACCAACTTTTGCTTTCCCCAGTTCAATAACTCCCTAGAAATGTGCTTTTATACAGTGTAGCTCATACAATCCTGCACGGGCTTATAAATTGAAATCCCGCTTTTTTTGGACGTTCCCGCCTGGATGACTGATGGCTGTGTGTATTTGCCATAAAATTTTAATTATGACAGAGTTATGAATCACTGCTCTCGCTGGTTTAAGTGTTAAAAAATGATGGGTTTGTTGTTTATTAAACTTGGGAGGGTGGAGGAAGAAAATGGGAAAGGCTTTGAGTTGTGTGGGCTGGATCCCGAGCTCGGATGTTTGTTCAGGAGCAGCCCTGGAGCTGATTTTGGATGTGCCCTTCCCTCCCTGGGTGCTGCTCCTACCCAGGGTGATAAATACCATTAATTTTATTGCTTTAACCATCCCTGGGTGTCCTGGGTAGGGGTTTATAATCATCCCATCCCTGGGGAATGGGGCTTTGGCTGTTGCTGCAGGAATAGAGGAGCAGCCCTGCTCCTTCCCCTTCTGAGCACAGGATGTGGCAATAAAAGCACGGCGTTCACAGAGAAACACCAAATATTTACAGCTTATTAAGGGCTATAACTAGAGTTGTGCAGAACTTTAAATGGAACATGGTTTTTGTTAAAAGTGTCAGATTTTTTGCTAACAGTATCAGTGTGTTTAAACACAAATCCCCTTAGAACATCACAACGCTCGATATTTCCCCATTTTTTCCCAAATTTTAGGCAGAGAACGTGTGCAGCAGCACCCGATGTATTTGGCATGTGAGGGATTGCTTTAAACAACCCCACTTTGAATTTTTCTGCCTTGAAATGAGCTTTATTTGGCTTCCCCTTTGGCCTGGCTGGCAGGGCAGGGCTTTTCCACGCAGACAGAGGAACAGCTTGGAGTGGTTGCAGGGCTTTAATCCCTGGGGGAATGGTCCAGGCTCGGCTTTTCAGGGATGTGCTGCACAACAGGGTGATGCCATTTGGGCATTAGCAGGGAGAGCACCTGGGGAATCGGGGATGAATGAGGAGAGCTGGGACTCGGGGCAGTGGGGGCCTGTTAGTGCTGCCCACTCCTGCCACAGACTGTGATAGGGCTAAATGAGTTTTAAAGGACAAAGTTGGGGGATTATAAAGTCCTTTATGGTTTGATCCATGTGGAATCGGTCCTGGTAATAAGGAACATCCCTGTGGCACTGTAAACTGAGGGGAAAAAATTCCAAAATTTAAAATATTTGTCATTTATGTTATAATTTCAGGAGTAGCATCTCATTTTTCTTCCTCATGGACATTAAATATCGTGTGACGGTATATTCTACTTGCAATTATTCATATTTAAATGTTTCAGTCACCAGCCGATGGAAAGAAACTTTTTACTTTCCAACAACATAGATAATTCTTGGAAGTTATGGACTGGATGGCCTTGAAGGTCTTTTCCAACCTTAATGATTCTATTAGTTTATTTTTAGTAAATTAAGCTTAAAATCAAAACTCAGCTTTATTATTCATTTCAACTGATTTCATATTTTTGTTAGCCTCAGTGAAAATATTGGATGTGTGCATTCACGGTATTTTTTAAATTGACTCAGCTGGTTACTTGCTGGTAACAAAGCAGTGAATGTTTCTGTAACAAAGGGAAATACCAAAATAAAAAAATACTAAATATTAAATCCTAAAATAAAAATAATTTGGTGCTGTAAGGAATCAGTGGTACTTCCAGGAAATCCAACATAACACTGGGGTGAGATTAAAACCATTAACCCCTTGCCTCAGCTCCCGAGCTTGGAATTTTCCATCAGAAAGGAGGCTGAGGGATCAATATGAAGATCTGTTGATAATGTTATATTAATTAGAGCCATCAAACCCGTGCTTGGAGCGTGGCAGCTGCCAGGGAGAGGGAGCAGAGCAGAGTGCATGGGCACTGAGGTGGGGCAATTCCCATGGAGCCGCTGCTCCGCCTTCCATCGACTTTGCTTCTTTGGGGCAGCAGAGGCCCCCCAAAGCTGCTGCTGCTCAATGATTCCCTCCCAGCAGTGATGTAATTAAAGGCTCAGCCGCTGTTTGTGGGGCTGCCTGGGCATTGATCATCCCGGAGCTGGGAAGGGATCGATGGGGGGATGCAGGGGAGGGCCCCGGAGGGCGGGAGGAGCGCTCGGAACACGGCTCCGGGACACAGAGGGGATGGGGACCTGCACCTGGGGCTGACCCGTGCCCAGCTCAGCCCTCAACCTGTGCTTTGTTACCTGTTCTTGCCATGTGGGCTCAGACCAGCCTGGCCTGGTTAGTATTGACTGGGGGCTCTTCAAAGGAATCAAATCCAGTGCTGGCAGAAGGTAGGGATTAAAGCAGTTAAATGGATTTTTCAGAGGGAGTTATTACCCTGCTTGCAACATTTGTACAAATTTTAAGATTAATCTGTTAATATTATTTCCAAAAGTGTTATGATGAAAGTTACCTGAAGAAAGGGATGTTTTTTGTAAAAAGTGTGTGTTATAGAATGGCTTGGGTTGGATGGGGCCTTAGAGACCATCCAGTTCCACCCCCTGCCACCTTCTGATGGATGCCCCATCCCTGGCAGTGCCCAAGGCCAGGCTGGGCTTGGAGCAGCCTGGGACAGTGGGAGGTGTCCTGCCCATGGCAGGGGTGGCACTGGGTGGGCTTTAAGGTCCCTTCCAACCCAAACCGTTCCACGGTTCTGTGCTTGGGTGGTTGAGTAGTGAAATTAAGCGTGATTAACACAATTATTAGATCTTCATTAAATAGCACAACTTCCATATAAAGGATACCCAGACATCCCATGGGTGCACGTACAAGTTCAGAACCCATCTTTGTGAGGGATGAAGGATGATGGGCCCCAACTGGTGCTCTGCTGCCAGTTCCACGAGGTTTTGTGCATTCCCTCTCCTCGTGGTTAAAGCCATTAAACACCTCGTGAGGTTTTAATAATTCCAATTATTTCTATTTTCTAAGAATGAGAGAAACACCCTCTGAAGTACTTCGCAGAGCTCTCCCATCCAAAGTTAAAGCTGGCTGGAAATGAAACCTAATTGGAGAAAGTTTATGGAACTTGTGGTGTTGAATAAGGCTGCTTATTTATTACTTTGCTACAGCTTTATACAAATATATAGATGCACATGTGTCTGAGGGAAAATTATGCTGTCCAGACTTACGAGAGCCAGTTGGAATCTCTCAAGGTTGCAGATGAGCAGTAGAAATGCATGTGTATATTATCAGCTCCGTGCCCTTGGCAGTGACTTCCTCACTGATGACAAATCTTTCTTCTCTCATCTCCTGGAAATCGGTGCTTTGGTGGTTTTCCCTCTTGGATTTGTCTGTTTTCCCATTTGCTCTAATGGGCTCTACTTGAACTTTTAGAAAACAAGCATTTATTTGAAATACATTAAGAAACACAGTACTTCAGAAAAATGTTTGATACCCCAAATTCCTTCCTGAATTATTTAAGTGCTGCTGCAGCAAACTGTTTACTCAGGGATGTTCAGCCTGGTGTGTAGTAGGGGTGTAGTTTTCTTTTAATGCAGTTATTGAATTCCAACCCACAGAGCCTCTGGCGGGGTTCCAGGAGCGCTCTGCTGCGCCGAGTGAAGATAAATTGTGTGTTTTCAGCAGCATTTCTTCATCTTCATCACTTAATCTGCAATGAAATTTTACAGCCAGCCGCTTGAATATTTAAGCAATATATTTACCTCTTTTATCCTGGGGGAGTATTTAATAATGCTGAGTACACTAAATGATTAGAGGAGTTGAGGATAGGGGCTGAGAACGTGGAGTTTGCCATGCTTTTCTCCTCCGGGATGAGCCCCGCGCTCTCGGCGGCGTTCCCGGGCTGCTGGGGGGTAATTGAGTGTGTGTTGGCATCAGCCCTAAGTCCTCCCCACAAATCTTTCCTTGACACACACTCCCCCTTTTGGTGCCACACGTCAGGTTCTTTTGGCTGCCTGTCTCAGGATTCCGCAGTTCCGGCACAGTAAATCCCGGGAGTTCGACCCTGAAGTTTTCCACCTCGTCCTTTCCTGATTTTGCAGTGCCCCCGTTCAATATCTTGTGACTTAACACTCCGTGGTGCTGATACTCTTTTTCTTTAACCGTGTCTTGGTGGTTATGACTTAGAGGTTTTAAAAAAATAACTTTAAAAAACAAGTTCCTTTTGATCTTTCTCGTTTGCCGTTGCTTCACGAAGGTTTTTCATTAACGCTGTGCTCAGAGTGGGAAATGATCATGAGTGGGGTGAACAAAGTTCCTTCTTTCTGCAAAAAATCCTCTGAAATGCTTCCTGATTCGTGCACCATTGTTTGAATATCAATTATGCTCCGTTCTTGATTAAGTATGCTCCAACAGGAGCCACTTACACAGCTTTATTCCTTATGTTTTCACTCCTGATGTTTTCATTCAGTTGGAAAACGGGAGCTGAAAATTCCCGGAGCCCTCCCAAGGTGCTGGGGGCTGCTTTGGCTTCTCGTGGAGTTGTTCCCTGTAATCAGCTGTGTGTGCTCCGTGCTTTATTGCTTCCTCTCCGTAGCCACATGAGTTGTCATCTACTTGATTTCCACTTAACGTGGCCATTCCTGACGTTGGGAAATTGGCAGATGAAAGAAGGGCTCGTTTGGAATCGAAGTTTTGGGAGTGAATTTTTCAAGTTTGCTGACAAGCTGTCAGGCTGAATTCTGCCTTTCCCCAGGAAGAAAAGCTGACTGTCATTCCCAATCTACAGCCTGCAACGACAATTGTATTTGAGGCACAGTGCCATGTTTTTCCCCAGAAATCATTTAAATAATTTTTCTGAGTGGTTATATTTTAAGCAAGGGAGTGTTTTTTGAATTAAAAGGATTTATTTGTGGAATTAATTAAATGGAGGAGCTGTTAGGTTTTCATGTGAAGGTTTGTGGCTGGTACAACATCAACATGAAGGAGCTGCATGGCTGGCAGATTCCATGAGGTTTGAGTGTTTCCTGGGAGCTGGGATGTGGGATGGGACACGGTGTGTGCAGCTGGAGGGTTTGGTTGAGCTCTGCTTACAGCAGGGTGCAGAACCAAGGTCGTGGTTTGGTCTGAGATCCTCGCAGGAAAGGGAGCACTGAAGTCACTGAGGAGGGAAAAAGCAACCTGAATCTGTCCCTCAGAATGTGTGTGATGGTTTGAAAGGATTTATTCCATGAAGACACCTTCCACCAGCCCAGTTTGCTCCAGCCTGGCCTCCCTCCTTTCACCTGCTCAGCAGATCCATGTCAGCCGTGTCCATTGTCCTCTCCTTTCTCCATCCAAGGTGTGCCAGGGGGAAAGAAACGACTCTGCAACAAATAGTGGCTTAAGAACAATTGAAATAAATTGAATTAAATTAGAGTTTTTCATAGGGATCACTTCTTGTTTTTCTAATTGACCTGGAAATTACTCCTGAAGGATACAGCAATAAGGGCGTTCTTTACTCCGTCATTTTTTATGTATGGAATTCATTTCTTTGCTCCTAAATGTTGGTGCCTCTTTTGGCTCAGTAGTTTAGGGGAGAAGGTTTAACTCCAGGTCATCCTTTTCCTTTCCTCAGCTTTTCATTCCTTAAGGATGAAGCTCTTCCTTTCTCATCAGCTGGAGGAAATGGCCTCAAGTTACACTGGGGGAAGTTTGGATTAGATTTGAGGAAAAATTTCTTCATGGAAAAGGTGGAATGAGCTGCCCAGGGAAGTGGTGGGGTCTTCATCCCTGGAAGTGTTCAGAAAATGCATGGATGTGGCACTTGGGGACAGGGTTAGTGCTGGCCCTGGCAGTGCTGGATTAGCAGTTGGGCTTGATGATCTCAGAGGGCTTTTCCAACCTTAATGATTCCTAATTCCATGATTCCCACCCCTCTCTCCCTAAAGAAACTCGCCTAGAAGGTGCCATTTAAACACTTCCATTGGAATCACTGAATTACTCTAAGAACTGGTTTCCTCCCCAGGACTAAATATCACAGGAGACAAGAATCACATCCAATTCTGCTGTTTTCCCGAGCTGGGCTGCAGGATGGGGGAGCAGATCCGAGGTGAAACATTACTTGATTAGGAGATGTCGAGGTGGATAATGTACAGCGTTTTCTGGGATGGAAACAAATCCTCAGAATATTTAACAGCAGCCCCTGCAATGAGTCAGGAGCCACAGAAGCAACTGAAGCCAATTAATCCTTAGTGTTAAACCCTATTTAGGTTGGATTTTTCCTCCACCGTGTGGTTTGGGGGGGGGGGGGAACTGTGGGAGAAGGAAAGAAATTAGGGATGCACTAAATAATGGATGAATGTACCTAGCCAAGATCTGCTGATTAAGTCTTCTTTAGGATTATTATTATAAATAGGGAGTGCCAGATCCTCAGCTGGACTAAATGGGCTTGGCTTGGTTCAAGTAATGGAATTGTGCCAGCTTGAATTCGCTGAGGATCTGGCCCTTAATTCTGGAAAAGGAGGCTATTTTGGGGAGGAGAATGCTGGGGACTGTGAGAAGTTTGGTGATGATAACACTGTTTTCCTGGTAATATCAGGAAAAAATGTAAATGGCTATTCTTTTGAATTTTGTAATGAGATTCAAATAACTACTTGATGTGATTTCATTAGATGGAAATGACTTTTCCCCCCAAGTAGCTACACCTTAACCCCCTGCATGTAGGAAGGGAATATGCATGGAAATTGTGGTGGTTTATTTAATTTTGTGGATGGTTGTCTCTTGCACCAGCATTTCTGCCCTTCTTACCCAAAAAAGGCCTCGATGGCCATTGCATGTTCAATGGGAGGAAACAGCAATAAATAGATTTGATTTTGGAAATCCGTTTCCCACTCTGCTTTTCCACCAAGAGTAAAGTGGGCTGTGATATCAGATGGCAGCGATTTCAATTCCAACGTGGGGTCTCGTCTGGCTGCATTTTAGAAATGGATCAACAAATCAGATTGCAAGTCTGCTGATTTGGTAATTGCTTATAAAAACCCGACCAACAATTTATTTCCATAGCAAAGGAAATACATGTTGTTCTTCAATACCTTAAAATACAGTGTTTGACCATCTAGGGTGGGCTCAAAACAAATCCAGTTCTGAAATAACACCTCCTTAAGCGGGATCTCTTGGAAGGACTAAAAACAACATCACAGAACAAGTTTGTTATATTCCTAATTGTTCTGACCATAGAATTAATTTCCCAATCAGAGGGGGGCACAGCTTTTTCATCACTCTCCAGTACCATAAAACCCAGTGTCTGACCATTTGGCGTGGTCACATTTACACTTAAAAACAACCAGTTGTGAAGAAATACCTCTTTAAGGAGGATATCTTGGAAGGACTAAAAATAACATCGCGGAACAAGTTTGTTATATTCCTAATTGTTCTGACCATAGAATTAATTTCCCAGTCCAAGGGGGGGCACGGCTTTTTCATCACTCCCAGCCTCGGAATATTCAGCGTGTCACAGATGTTCATGAATAATGTCCATTTAGAAGCGTTGGCAGCGAGCTGGCGAGATGAATGAAATGTTGGGGGGATCTGACAGGCAGCACGCTGCTTTGTGATCATTCCAAAGTTCTAATAATCTCCCTCACCTTCCCTGCCTGCCTCTAATGAAAGAGAATAGGTGATTGCACCTCGGGCTATGTTCTGCGCCTAATGACTCCTCCAAAGGCGGATTTATGGAGAAAAAATTAACTTTGAATGAGGATTGAATTGGCCCTGACAGGCTGATAGACTGTGACACAGATTCTGTGGCAAAACAGACGTAGCCCTAATTGATTATCAATATTTTAAGCAAAGTGATGAAAATAAGCATTAAGTGATGAGAAAGGCAGTCTTAATACAGTAGGCAGTCACCAGGATCTGGGAAGTCTTTGGGGAGGTCGGCCCTGCTCACCAGAACGGGATTTTTCTGTCAGTTCTTACCTTTCCCTGCCCAGCACCCCGTGTTCCTTTCCAGCCTCTCTTCCCCTCCCGGATTTCTGCCCAGCATGTTAATTTTCTGGCCAGGGATGAACGTGCTTCGCTCTCTCCAGAGGAGTTGGTTTCATATTTAACCCGTCTGGGCTCAAGAGTTGCTTGGGCTGTTTAGTGGGGTTTTGGATATTCTCTGTTTCCTGCTGGGCTTTCTCCCAGCCCTGTGCCATT
The DNA here is from genome assembly GCA_026261815.1 of Monarcha castaneiventris obscurior. Lineage (NCBI taxonomy): Eukaryota > Metazoa > Chordata > Aves > Passeriformes > Monarchidae > Monarcha > Monarcha castaneiventris. The sequence continues at coordinate 1,465,280 of JAMPIT010000437.1, forward strand.
TCTAGCCAGCAGGTGACCCACAAACTGCTTCCTGCAAATGGTAACAGTGAAAGGAACCGGGGGGAAATTGCCTGGTTGGAGGGAAAGGATTTATCTCTGTGATTATCTTGGTTGTGCCCAACATAAACAAGTATCTCGGTTATGCTTTAGAACAAGAATAAGACAGCATTTGGGTTTTGCCTGTGTTTTTTCATGTTTTTTCAGCTGGGTTGCACAAGACTGGATGTATCTTCTACCAAACCCACATTTAATGTTTGGGAAAACCCTCATGGCCGTGAGCCAGGTGCTCGTTAGCTGTGCCATAACGGGGCATTTATCCCAAAGTAAGGAATACTTTCCAAAAGGACTCAGGGAAGGGAGCTGAGCAGGAATGCTGCTGAAGAGGTGAGAAATAGCATTCCTACACCAGGAGGAATCAGTGGGATCACATCCCTCTTCCAAACACTGGGCTTGTTCCCCTGGGAATGCAGAGAAGCTTAAAATAAACAGATTTGGGCTTCCAGGGAATTTTTAAGTGTGACTGGCAGAGCTGGGGAGGGGCAGTGAGCTCCTCCCTCACCCTCGTGCTCAGGCCTCTCCAATATCCATAATTAGAGTCTGGTGTAATTAAATTACGGGACAGCAACGGCTGGAACTTCCCATGTTTGGGAATTGTGGTGTTTTACCTGTGATTAGGGAGGACAGGGCTGGTGGGAGCTCTCGTGGCACTGAGAGGAGGTCCATGGTCATGGACACGGTGGACTGGGCAAGTGGCCACCTGGCTTCTATGGATTTATGGAATCACAGCATTCCATGGACTTACAGAATCATGAACTGATAGAATCATGCACTCATTTTGGCTGGAAAAGCCCTCTGAGACAGGAAGACCTCCAAGAATGTTTGTGGTGTTCAAATTTTGGGGGAAATGTTACTGAAGGCAAAAATACCAAAAACCAGGTTAAATGTGGGGTGATAAAAATGTGTGTGGTGGTGTCGATTTTCCTCTGGAGCTGGAAATTCCTGGACACTGCTCCCTGTGCTCCTGTGGAAGGAATTCTCTGAGCAAGTGGTTGTTTGGAGTTTGTGCTGGAATTTGTCGGATGGATAACAGATAATTTTACACGTCAGCCTATGAATATTCAGCAGAGAGGATTTCCACAAGCCTTGATAAATCTAATATACCAGAGAAAAATAGCATGTAAATTAAACAGGGCCTTGTAAATTAATAATGGATTCCACTTGTATTTTTATATGTGAGCTGACTGAATATTTTATAAGTGCAAAAATGTTTGTGTTTAAAAAAACCAGTGGAGTCTTTCTGATGAGCATCGTGGATGGTTTGCTGCATTTTAAATGGGATGTCCATGTGGGTTTTTTCAGTCCCTGGGCTTTCTTTTCCTCAAACACATCTTGTATTTTCAACTTGGAGCAGTTGGAAAGTTTACAATTATGTGGAATTCATTTATTTTTCCAGACCACTTGTGGTTTGTAGTTGCGGGTGTTCTGACACTCCTCTTTTTTTAATTTTGACAGGAAAATTAAATCATCTTAGTGAAGGGCTGAGCCTCCTCCTTGCACCTTCCCTGCTTCTCCCATGCACTGGGAGAGGGCTCTGCTGCAGGGGCTTTTCCATGAGCCCAGGCCATGCTTTCCAAAATGCCCTTTCTGTCCCCAAAACAGCCCCTGCCCTGTTTCTACCTTGGAATAATGCCTGGTTTTCCTGGTTTCTCTTAATTAGCAGCTTTGCTTGGAATAATTTCACCTTGGCACAGTGTGAGGCTGGTCAGGATTAAAGCATCCCCCATCCATCAGGGAGTGACTCTGCTTCCCAAACCTCGAGTGCTTCCACCACCCCGGGGCTTCCATGGAATCATGGAATTGTCTAGGTTGGAAAAGCCCTCTCAGACCTTCGAGCCCAACCTTCAAGTTGTAAAGATCTTTTAATGCTGTTTAATTGCAGCTTGATTTGAGGAAAGTGGATCTCTTTTAGTGCTTTTAATGGCACTTGGGCTGTGAACAGCAATATATTCACTGGCATCATATTAATAATAATAATAATAAAAATGAGAGCATCAAGGAGAAGAAGAAGGAGGAGGAGGAGAAGAAGAAAAGAAGAAAAAGGGGAAGGAGGAGAAGAATAAGAAAAGAAGAGGAAGAAAAGGAGGAGAAGGAGGAGAAGAAGAAAGGTGGAGAGGAAGAAAAGGAAGGAGAAGAAGAAGAAAAGAGGAAGAAGAAGAAAAAGAAGAAGAAGAAAAGGAGAAGGAGGAGAAGAAAGGAGGAGGGGAAGGAGAGGAAGAAGAAGAGGAGAAGAAAAGAGAGGAGGAGGGGAAGGAGAGGAAGAAGAAGAATGGACCCAATCCTGTGCCGTGTGCTCCAGGATGAGCAGGGAGGTTGGACACTTGACTCACTGTGGTTCCTCCCAACCTGGCCCTTTCTGGGATTCTGTGCAAAAACGACAGAAAATGTAAAATATTTGAAGAGAATCCCTGGTTTTAAATCCTGGAAGCAGCTCATGGGTTTGGTGCCTGTGTTGGTCACGGTGGACAGTGCCCTGTGAGCTCAGGGATTGACTGCTCTGTAGGTTTATGGGCTAAGCTAAATTGTTGTTAATGAGCAATTTTGTGTGGAGAATTGTCCTCGTGATACTTCCTAAATTGCTCCATTGTCCCTCTAATTAACCAGGACTTGAAAGGCCAAGCTCTGCCTCGGCAGCAGTTTTAACTTGAGTTACAAGGGTTGGAAATCAGCGATTTAAAGTTAACAAAGACAAGCTAAAAATTTATTCATTGACCAGCACCATCTTTGCTGTGTGTTTTAATATCTTTTTGCCACTGAGATACCCAATGAATTGTTCCTGTGCAGCAACAAATCGGGGAGGAAGAACAAAGTAGCTCAGTGGAATAGATAAATCAAATTTAGGCCTGGTAGTTTATTGAATCTAAATTGTGCCCAGTTGGCCCACGAGCTATATGAGCAATCCATCTTGTGCTGATAATGGAGGGTCTTGAAATCCACCTGATGTTTGCATTATTAAATTCCAGCCTAATGAGCTCTGCTAATACATATTGAAGACAGTTGTAAGGAGCAGAATGGGAATCGGAGCGGGATAATTTGAAAGAAACATAAGCTGAGCATTTTACATGACTCAAGGGGTATATCTACAATTACACATATAACCAAAATTGAATTTAAATGGAATTTCTATTATCCCTGTCCTTTTACCGAGGAGAATAAAGTGTAAATGAAGTAAAAGTCTTTAGAGTTACTCATGGTTTGGTTTTATTATGGGATTTAATAGATTCTTGTAATGATCTTCAGCGGCAGAAAAGTTTTAATATTTCATGACTTTAGATGTTGTCTAAATATGGATAAAAGTGTGGAAATGGAGGCAGCTGTCTGTGTGGTGATTGTATCACTTTGTTCAGGTTGTGCATTTTAAGGTGGAGCCGCTGGCTCCAAAAAGGAACGACCCCTTCACCCCCCTGTGAGCTGAATTTGGTTTCCATAAATTATTGCCTAATTCAGTAGGTGCTGGGATTAAATATTTGCAAATCTGACTGAGCTCTTGCCTTTTAGACCACAGTTTATAGTGATTTTCCTCCCTGAGAAGGATTCCTGTTCCTTGTTGGTTCCTTTCTTTTTGGCCTGGTGATACTTTTGAAAACTTAATATTTCATCAAGTATAATGTTATTAGAGACTTATTCTCACTTAGTTCACTCATCAGGCAGTGAGATGGCAATAAAAGAGAATGGCTCCTTTGAGACATTAATGCTTTGGAATAAATGATGTGCTAGAACAGAAATTTAATTAATTTACAGAGTATATTGATAGTCCCTTGTTACTGTGCTGTATATTTTTAATCTTCTTTAACATCTGTAGGAAAGTGTTTGAAAACCCCTGCAGTTGAGCAACTGGTAGATAATTAAGTAATAAGGGAAGAGGTTTCTAGAGGGAAAAAGGTTCTTTTTAAAGAATATTGTTGTAACATGGATTAAGTACTGCTGCTGTGATTTGGAGTGAAGAGAAAATTGTGTACTACCTAATAAAGTGCTGAGGAAGAGCTGTGTGGCTCCCACTCTGAGCAGAGTCTGCAGCCCTGGAAATATTGTTTTGTTTCTGTTCTAGCCTCAAAATAGGTCTGATGGATTACTCACTATGGCAGCAAATCTGCCACTTTATGAGTGCACCACGTTTGGGTCGTTGCAGCTCGGTCTGGGGGCAGCTGGGCTGGGGAGATTGGGGTTTAAAGGAAGAAAACCTCTTCAAAGTCTCTTAAAGGCTTTGCTTAACACAAAATGAATGCAGGGATTTGTATTGCATTAATATTGCCACTAATATGGACCTGATATTACCCTCCATGATCCCATTTATGTCGTTTAACTGTGGGAATGGCTTTGAATAAAACAAGTGAAGAACCAAGTTCTGGTCTTTCATGGAGGTGGATTTCATTGTGGGACCTGAGGAAAGGAACAGGAAATTGGGTTTAAAGCCCAGGAAATCTTGGTTGGCAAGAGGTTGTTGGCAACCCATCCCTGGCAGTGCCCAGGGCCAGGCTGGACATTGGGGCTTGGAGCAGCCTGGGACAGTGGGAGGTGTCCCTGCCATGGCAGGGGTGGCACTGGGTGGGATTTAGGGTCCTTCCAAACCAAACCATCCCATGCTTTGATAGGATAAATTAATTCTAACCCTTGTTTTCTTCTGTTTTTTAGCTAAAGCAGACGAAGCGTTGAAGGCCAAGGAGAGAAGTGAAGAAGAAGCCAAGAGAAGAAAGGAAGAAGGTGAGGAATTTTCTTTTATTTCATAACTAACTAAAGCCCAGGAAGTCAGAAGTTATTCTTTTTAAGGGTCCAAGCTCCAGTGGGGCTGTGGGATTTTCCTCCCCAAGCTGATGATGGAATTTGGTGCCCTGAATGCTGGTGGGATCTGAGCTGCTGCCTCTGCAGTCCAGCAGCTGGAAAAATCAAACAGAATGGATTGAAATGCCAGGGAGCGATGGGAAGAGACATTTCCACCCCTGGGAGGGAGCCAATCCAAACAATCCCAGGAGCCTCAAATCCTCACTGGAGCTGTGTGGAACTGGATGGGCTTTAAGGTCCCTTCCATTGTGGGATTCCATGATTTACCCACAAGAGGTGACTCAGGAAAATCCCCCAGTTTGGAAACCACGGCTGCTGGGAATTTCATTGAAAATCAGAATGTTCTAATCTTCAGTTGGTTTTACTTGGGGACTGTGGGCTGCTGAGAGGAATTAATTGGTGCTCCCAGTTAATCCTGCTTGGAGGAGGTTCTTGTGATACCAGAGAAGGAAATTCAAGTGGAAAAGTGGGATGGCACAGACACAGCAGGATGGGGAAGGGGCACTTGGAATTCTGGCTGGAAAAGGCACCAAACCAGCCAGCAGTGCCCCCTCCCCACTGCCATTCCTGCATTTTGGAGCCACCAGGCCCAGGGGAAGCCTTTCCACCTGGAGGAATCCCCCAGCCAGGCTCCCACGGGGCCCAGGGATTTTGGGATGAGCTGCTTGGGTCCCACCAGCACCAATTTGCAGGGAATGTGTGGAAAAACTGGGGTTTTTGTGCTTGCACCCCATTGTGAGTGGCACATGTGCTTGCAATTGCTGTGCCAGCAGGGACTGGGGAGGGCAGAGGGAAGAAAAAAGGGCAGTTCATGACTTGGGAACAATGGCAATTTCCAGGGAAATGGGGAGGAAAAGTTCTTTACAATTTATTAATAAGCCAGGAAAACTGTCCTGGGGCGGCTTTGAAGAGTTGTGAGGATGTCACAGTGTTCAAAAATGAGGAGAACATTTTTTCCTGAGTGGCTCAAGTTCATCCATTTGCTGAGGAGTTGGCTCCCAGTTGGGAATAAAAGAGTCCATTCTCACTGGAAAATACAAAGTCTTATTAAATTGTGTACAAAGCATTTAAAGATTCCAAGGCATCCAGGAGAACTGCACAGTGGGAAACTCCAGTTTTTGTTGAGTTTATGTCCCACATGGATTCAAAATTCCAGGTTTAGGTAGGTTTGTCCCACATGGATTTAAAATTCCAGATTTAGGTAGGTTTATGTCCCATATGGATTTAAAATTCCAGATTTAGGTAGGTTTATGTCCCATATGGATTTAAAATTCCAGATTTAGGTAGGTTTATGTCCCATATGGATTTAAAATTCCAGATTTAGGTAGGTTTATGTCCCATATGGATTTAAAATTCCAGATTTAGGTAGGTTTATGTCCCATATGGATTTAAAATTCCAGATTTAGGTAGGTTTATGTCCCATATGGATTTAAAATTCCAGATTTAGGTAGGTTTATGTCCCATATGGATTTAAAATTCCAGATTTAGGTAGGTTTATGTCCCATATGGATTTAAAATTCCAGATTTAGGTAGGTTTATGTCCCATATGGATTTAAAATTCCAGATTTAGGTAGGTTTATGTCCCATATGGATTTAAAATTCCAGATTTAGGTAGGTTTATGTCCCATATGGATTTAAAATTCCAGATTTAGGTAGGTTTATGTCCCACATGGATTTAAAATTCCAGGTTTAGGTAGGTTTATGTCCCATATGGATTTAAAATTCCAGGTTTAGGTAGGTTTATGTCCCACATGGATTTAAAATTCCAGGTTTAGGTAGGTTTGTCCCACATGGATTTAAAATTCCAGGTTTAGGTAGGTTTATGTCCCACATGGATTTAAAATTCCAGGTTTAGGTAGGTTTATGTCCCACATGGATTTAAAATTCCAGGTTTAGGTAGGTTTATGTCCCACATGGATTTAAAATTCCAGGTTTAGGGAGGTTTATGTCCCACATGGATTTGCAAACAGGACATTTACCAGTGTTTTGTGTGTTCCCTTCCCTGTCCCAGCCGTGCTGGGCTCCAGTGGCATCTTTTGCTTGGAAAAAGAGCTTTTTGCATTTTTCCTTAGTTCTTCTTTCCTCACACAACATCTCTGGGTGGTTTTTAACCCTCTTTGAATCATGGCATCACTGAGGTTGGAAAAAACCTCCCAGACCATTGATTCCAACCTGGGACTGATCCCCACCAGGGCACTGAGTGCCACGTCCAGTCACTGGAATAAAACGAAATGAAATTAAATCTTTAAAAATAATTTCTGAATTATGACTTTTAAAAACATTTGATTTCTCTAATCTTCCTCATTTTATTTCCTTAACTACAACTCTCCAAAAGGAAATTCCATCCTGTGTGGGCACCCTGTGACTCCTTTACCCAGGAGCTGCAACAAAAATAATTCTACAAATAAAACAATCCTTCCCCAACCCACAAAACCTGGTTATTGCCCACCCCATGGCGAGGGTGTCTTAACATTCCTTTTATTGTCATTTTATTGCCAAATCGGGTGTGAGATTAGACGTTGGATGTTCCATGTAATCTGCTCGGAAATCAAATTATTTGACCTCCAAGCCCAGCGCTGCCCCTTCCTGCTGGTTTCCTGTTAAATATGCAGCATTTCCCCAGCATGAATAAAAAATTGAGGACAAATTAGAATCTACAGACAGCTGACCCCAGCTCCAGATTAGAGACTGGGGGCTTGTGCTGGTTTAAATGTTTTAATTACCACAGTCCCTCCAGCCCGGTGAAGGACACACAGCAAAATGCTGATTTTTTTTTTTTTTTTTAAGTGACTAAAAGGCAAAGAAAGAAAGAAAAAAGGCTCCCCCCGCCTCATTTGAATCTTTCAGTTTGATTACATTTGCACTTCCATTGGAGCTATGCTAATTTGCTGCATGAAATTAGGTCTATTAGCAAAAAACTCTACTTTTCCAGGAGTATTTTCCGTGGCTGGGTTTCCATACTTTGGTGTTTGTTTACTTGCTTTGGGACTGCCTGAAAAGTGACAAAATCCAAATTTGGCCACCAAACTTGGGGTTCACTCCAGACAAATTCCAAGGAGGTGAAGTGGGCAAGAGAAAAATTGAAAAAAACCTGTGAAGGAAAAATTGCAACGCATTGGGTGATATCAGGGAGAGATTTGGGGCTCGTTTCTCTCAGTCTACCGTGACTAATAATATTTTTAAATATTGAGTTTAAAATACATCGTGTCAGGGCCCGGGTGGGGAGGAGGAGCTGGGGATGCTCCCAGCCACGTGCTGGCGATGCCTCGGAAAAGCAGGAAGAGAAGTTGGTCCAGAACAGAAAATACAAGTGGTTCCAGAATAGAAAATACAAGCGGTTCCAGAATAGAAAACGGGGATTTTTTGGCCATCAGTGCATAGGTGGATCAGTGGGAGGGTGCTGCTGGGTGGGCTGGGTGTTATCCCAGTGCCTTTTTCCCGGGATTTGCATTTCCTGTGCCTGGCGCGTGCCGGCCCGGTGCTGGACTGATGAGTTCTGCCTCCCTGGTAAGCACTGCACCGTTCTGATACACCCTGGGGAAATAAATTTGGCAGAAAATCAGCATGAGTAGATTTAATTATGGCTGCGAGACCTTTCCCTTTTCTGGCTTAGTGATCCCGAAACTCGGCGCCTTTCCCTGGAATCGGCGCCGGCGCCGAGCTCCGCTTCCCAATTTGTTCCTCTGCACCCTGATAAGCCAAGCAATTACTGCTTTATTGATTTTTCATCAGGGCAAATTTAAAGTTGATTTTTTTTCCTGCAAAGGCAGGGGTGATTAAGTGTTTCCCATCGGTTTAGTCCCGGAGAGCTCCGTGGCAGAATCCAATATCCTGAGGTCAACCTCTGCAGGGAGATAATACGGTGTCTTGGCCACGTGTGAGGGAGAGGAATCAGGGCTACAAATGTGAGGGGATATCTGTGGAGACAGTTTAATTTGTTCCATTTATATGAACAAGTCGTGTGGCACATGCTTGGAAAATATCATTTTGAATAGGCTTGGAAATGAGGCCCACGTGGGCAGGGGGAGGGAGGGATGCAAACGAGAGCAGGAGCGTGGGGCTGGGAGACAGCTGGCCTTAAACAGGGAATCAGCCCCATCCCTGAGGGGTCATTCCTGGCTTTTTCTGATCTCTCTGTGCTGCTGGGGTGGCTTTTCCTTAGCAAAGTGAAATTTTTCAAGTCTTCAGGTCCCTCCAGCCCAAACCATCCCATGGTTCTGTGATTTCAAGTGGTGGAGGGGTCACGGAAGCAAAGTTAGAATGTACAAAAAATACCCTGGAGGACTCAACTTTTAGAAGATCCCTTAATTATAAACTCTATAAACCGAAATTAAAAGTTTGATTTTTTTACATTCATCTTTAACCTGCTGGCCAGGAGCTCTCACATGAACAGTCTTGTCCGTGGCCACCACAGAACATCCTGAGCAGGACAGGACCCACAGGGGTCACGAGTCCAGCCCCTGGCCCTGCCCAGGACACCCCAAGCCACTGATTTCCCTTCCCACTTCCTTAGAGAGAGGTAAAAGACTTTCCCTGGGTGTAATGGATATTAAACCACAGGTTGGATGTGCCAGGAGAAGATTTGCTGGGGTGAGGTCAGGCTGGGAGCTGTAATAAGTTAAAGTGCTTTACTCAGCCCTGTATTGGGATTCCCTTAAGTTCAGCAGTTACTGCCTGAGGTCATCATTTATCTTCAGTAAATTTTCCTGAAGTTCATTGTGGTGGCACAGACCAAACTCAATCTGTTTAACCCCCAAATTGTTTAATACAGACAATACATTTCTAGAAACACACGGGTTGTTTTTCCTGCCTTCTCAAAGCTGGAATTTCCAATATCCCCTGGTTTTGCCTGGATAATGGCAGGTTTGGAGCCCCGCCCTGGGTGTCCCTGGTGTGCCAGTGTCACTTCATTAGGCTGCCACCAACACCTGGTGCTGTGCTGCTGCTCCCAGGAGGCTGTTCCAGCATCTGGCACACACTGTGATCTTCTTTTATCTCTGTTTAATCTTTATATTGCTGGTCTGGAATGAAAAGGGGGCAGGAGCAAATCAAGGAGAAGAGAAACAATGCCAAGTTTTGGTGCAGTGGCAGAGTGTGGCTTGTTAGGGAGAGCAGGCACAGGGTGATAGGGAGAGCTGGGAAGGGCAGCAGGAATTTGGGGTTCAGCCACTCTCTGTGTCCGTGTTCCCCTCAGCAGAGCAGAGGGAATGGGGATTGGAAAGGGGATCGATGGCCCCCCATGGATAATGGCTGCTGGAGGAATCAATTCCAGGCTTTTTATTAAAGCTGCTGTAATTAATAATCACTTTTAAACGTGTTCCTTCAATTCTACCCTGCTTTGTGCCTGTTCATCCCCTCCTGTCCCTTTGTATTCCAGACTTCCTTCTTCTGCTTCCCTGCTTTCCCTGAAGAGCCCCTGATCCCAGTGTCCTGGAGCTGCTCCAGAGCTGGAGCCCCTCTGGAGCCAGGCTGGGAGAAGGGAAGGCTCCAGGGAGAGCTCAGAGCCCCTGGCAGGGCCTAAAGGGGCTCCAGGAGAGCTGGAGAGGGACTGGGGACAAGGGATGGAGGGACAGGACACAGGAAATGGCTTCACATGGACAGAGGGCAGGGATGGATGGGATCTTGGGAAGGAATTCCTGGCACAGGTTTCCCAGAGCAGCTGTGGCTGCCCCTGGATCCCTGGCAGTGCCCAAGGCCAGGCTGGACACTGGGGCTTGGAGCAGCCTGGGACAGTGGGAGGTGTCCCTGCCCAGGGCAGGGGTGGGACTGGGTGGGATTTAAGGTCCTTCCAACCCAAACCATTCCATAAATCTTTGATAAATATCAAAGAATATTTGCAGCTGATATTTGAGTGGTTTTATTTTAGCAATCGCAGCTGGTGTCATTAAATTTTTACTGTTCTACAAGTGAAATGGAGAAATTTATGATCTCTCTAACAGGGAAATTTAGGATTTATTTTTACAAATGAAAAGTCTTGAAATCGTCTTCAGATTTCAGGATGAGAAACAAATCTGGTTGCTGTACTTCATTAATGTGGTGTGTTTTCCTGTCATCTCCCTGGCATTTATTTGTGCTAAAGGAGAAGTCACTTAAGGGAATGGGGCTGTAAAAACCATCATGGAATTGGTTATTGGACTCCAGTCAGTTGAAACACAAATTTATAGCTATGTACTGAAAAGCTGTTTCTAAAGGGAAAATAAACAGGGATGTATGGGAAATAAACAGAGGTTATGGGGAAAATAAATAGGGATGTGTGGGGAAAATAAATAGGGATGTGTGGGAAATAAACAGGGGGTTATGGGGAAAATAGACAGGGAGGTATGGGGAAAATTAAGGGGTGTATAGAGAAGATAAATAGGGGTGTATGGGAAATAAACAGGGGTTATGGGGAAAATAGACAGGGATGTGTGGGGAAAATAAAGGGATGTATAGGGAAGATAAACAGAGGTGTATGGAACAAAATTCCAGCTCCATTTTCTCAAACCACACTCCCTGGCGTGGGGGTTTTCTTTTGATAAGAAATGGGGTTTTTCTTTTGATAAGAAACAGGGTTTTGTGGATCTGGGCCATGTGAGCATCACACAGGTACTTCTGGAGGGGTGTTTTTCTGGGAATCTGTGGGATGAGCATGAGGCTTCACTGGGAATTGTCTTACTTAGGCTGGCTGAGGCCTGGATAAATTGGGAATTTCGAGGTGGATCAGATTTTATTGGTGCTGGGCAGACCTTTAGCTGCTGTGAGTGACATTATCCCATATCCCAGCTAAAGTCCTGGCCCAGGAAAGAAGCAGAAAAATAATCCAAAGCAAGCAACATCTTCCTAAAGAGCGTTTTCTTTTCCAAACTGCAGCCCCTGCGAGGTGTTTGAGGGCAGCCAGAGGTGGCTGTGCCTTTCCCCTGATGGGTTTCTGGGGATCAGGGCATGGAGTGGGAATAAAAGGCTGCGAGTTCCTGACTCGGGGCCCCGAGGGCCAGCACGGATCCCATGGGACACAGGATCCCCTGGGAGGGCTCTGTGGGGTTCCCACACTCTGTAACAGGCACGGGACAAAGAGAGGAGCTCTGGGCACGTGCCAGCAGCACTTTTTGAAGTGACAACACAAAGTGATTCCTGGAAAAGCTGGAGAGCCTTCAAGCTGCAGCCCTGCTGTCCTGCACGGCCTCACTGCGCTCACCCACAGCTTCTTTCCACTCCAATACACCAATTTTTCCCTGTGTCCCATGCCCCATCCCATTCTCCTGTCATTTCTCTGCTGGTGGATGCAGGGATCCAGCAGCCAAAGCAGGAATTCTTGCTGTGCCTGTGGCAGTGTGTGGGTTTAACGTGGACAAATTGCTCTGTAGGAAACATCCGTGTGGGATCCACGCTGGTGAGTCTGTACCTCCAACACAGAGGTTATTTGGGATAGAGGTATGGAAAAGATAGAAGCAGGCAGTAATTGCCTTTAAGATCAGAGCACAAAGCATTACCTTGGATTTTACAAGGCCAGCGAGCAACAAAAGAGCAGTAATTTATGAGCTCAGCGTAAAAGAAGAGCATAATTGCATTAAAAATTAATGCTAATGAACACTAAAATGGGGAAGGTGGTTATGATGAAAGTTTGGATTCATCTTCCCCGGGTTGAATGATGGCTGGTGCCTTGATTAATGGCTTAATTTCTATCAATTAGCGGGGAGAAATCTCCACTGAGACAAGGGTAAATTGAGCATTGAATTACAGCCCTGGCTTTGTGTGCCCAGGAAGGAGCTGCGGTGTCGGCGCAGTGACAAACGTGGGGTGGCCACAAATCCAGCAAAATGGACTGTGCCAGGGCTGGCCCCAGCCCTCCACTGGCTGAGCGTGGCTCTTGCCCAAGATGTTTTCAGAAATACCCCAAAAAGCCCCAAAATGGGGGTGCAGGAGCGAGCAGGGGGGTGAGGAGGGCAGTGGTGGAGGAGACCTGCACGCAGGACGTGCAGAGCTCCAGCAGAAATGTCACCCCCTTAAATTCAAAGTTCTTGAATTTGAGGTTCTTAAGTTCAGAGCTCACTTGCTGAACTTTCCCCTCCTGTTTTCTGCTGCATTTTATACCTAATGCTCCCAGGTTTGTAAAGGAAAAGCTGTTACTGTCCAGATCTGTTTAAAATCCTATAAAAACGAGGTTATTATCACTATAATGTATTAAAATAGCAAACTTAGTCTGGTACTCTCTAGTACTCTCTGTAGTAAGTACCACAGTGCTCACAATATGCTATTTTTAATATATTTTAATAACCTCACTCTCACAGGATTTTGAAACAAGCCTGGACAAAGTTTTTTCTTATTAATTCACATTTTTCCAATTTAATTGTAAACCCTATGTGCTCCCCGTAGTAAATACATGCTGGATTACTCACAACTTGCTACTTTAATGCATTCAGTTGTATTTTCCAAGTGCTTGCAGTGAAGCAGGGAGCAGAGAAATGAACAGGCAAAGCTTTCTCTGCCCAGTTTCTCCTTTTGCAGCGTGGTTATCGTCCCTGCCACTCTGCCTGGGAAAAGTTCTTTCCCTGCAAATCCCAACAGCTGGGAAAGAGTGCGGCCAAGTGTCGGAGCGGAGGAATGGGGAGCCTTGTCCTGGATGAGCTGTGAGAGGGGTGAGGGCTTTGGGAATCGCTCCCGACACCCGGGATGCCCGGGCTGGGTGCTGCAGGGATGCTCGGGGTGGGTGCTGCAGGGATGCTCGGGGTGGGTGCTGCAGGGATGCTCGGGGTGGGTGCTGCAGGGATGCTCGGCTCGGAGCGTCCCCGGGCTCGGAGCATCCCCGGGCTGCGCTCGGAGCCTCCCCGGACCGGGCTCGGAGCATCCCCAGGCTCGGAGCCTCCCCGGGCCGGGCTCGGAGCCTCCCCGGGCCGGGCTCGGAGCCTCCCCGGGCCGGGCTCGGAGCCTCCCCGGGCCGGGCTCGGAGCATCCCCGGGCCGGGCTCGGAGCATCCCCGGGCCGGGCTCGGAGCCTCCCCGGGCTCGGAGCATCCCCGGGCTCGGAGCATCCCCGGGCTCAGCTCGGAGCCTCCCCGGGCTCAGCTCGGAGCATCCCCGGGCTCGGAGCATCCCCGGCTCGGCCCCCGCGGCTCCGGCGCTGTTGAGCGAGGCGGTGCCTCCCTCTAACGGCGGCGGAGCCCGGCCGGGAGACGGGATCGGCTGCGGGATATCCCGGGACACATGCCAGGACACAGCCCGGGATAGCCCCCTCCGGGCCGGGCAGGAGCGGCTCGGGGTGCTCGGAATGTTGTGTTCAAAGCTTGTGGGAATGGGACAGTCCTGGGCTCGCTTCCTCGGGATTTGGCTCAGGCTGCTGGGAGCTCTCACCTCTGGAGTGGCCGCTGAGGCTCCGGGGAGGATCCACAGGGAGAATCTCCATGCAGGATCCCCAGGGATGATCTCCAGGGTTGATCCCCATGCAGGATCTCCAGGGATGATCCCCAGGGTTGATCCCCATGCAGGATCCCCAGGGATGATCTCCAGGGATGATCCCCAGGCAGGATTTCCATGCAGGATCCCCAGGGATGATCTCCAGGGTTGATCCCCAGGCAGGATTTCCATGCAGGATCCCCAGGGAGGATCCCCAGGGAGGATCCCCAGGCAGCTCCTGCTGACATTGGAATTCCAGCGCTTGGGCTGGGAAGAATCAGAACTCTGGGATACAGTGGGATCAGGGATAACTGATCCTCTCCTGCACACGAGGATTTGAGGCAGGAAAGTTCCCTAAAAACCAGAGCCCCAGGTTTGGGAAAGCCCAGAGGAGACATGGCCCCAGTGAATCCCAGAGTCCTGCTGGGTTTTTCCTCCTTTTCCCAGTGCTTCCCTTCTGTTCAGTACAGAATCCAGGATCTCCCACAGCCACGGAGGTTTTGTTTCTCCCACTGCAAATTGTCCAGGGAAAAGTTCATTTTTCTTTAATTTGTCGCTTTGTGCAGCTTAAGTAAAACTGGGATCAGTGAAAAGCCATGGCATGTGGGACAGCACAGTTCTGTTGGAAAACACGGTGCTGTAAGTGGTGGATAAAAACACCACTTCCAATAGCCCCAAATGAATGGGGGCAGAGGGGAAATGGGGAAATGTTTTCTGCTCTAGTTGTTTGTTTACTCTATGGTCTGGGGCTCTTTCCTTCTTTCCATCCTCAACTCAAAAGAGCAAGAAAAAATTACAGCTTTTTTTCTGTATTTCAAAGCGTTTAACATAAAATGTGTTAGATTTTTAAATTACATTAACCCCTTAAATCCAATTAGTAAAATAGGAAGAAACCGATTTGGGGGAGTATTTAAAGTTTATTGTGTCATTGCTTTGATTCTGGAGTTAGACCTGCTTGAAAAAATCCCTTTAGATTCCTGTTCATGGTCAGGTGTGCCCTGTCACCCCAAGACATCAGGATTATGGATAAGCAACAAATCCATAAAAATTTACACCCAAAGATTATCCAAGAAATATTTAAAACATATTTTAATTTAATGGATGATTCACAAGGTATTATTGGTCATTTAATGCTTATGTTTCATTGATTTTAAAATTCTAAGTGAAATAAATTTTGTCTTTAAGGAAAAAATGGGAATATTTTAGGCAGAGCTTGCAGTTCCTTTTCTTTTATCTGATTTGTAGAATCATAGAATTCTTTTTCTTTTATCTGATTCTCTGCTGTTTCTAATTATTTGGTGTGTGGTATTTTGGGGTGGCATGGAAAGAATTCCTGCAGATTTTAGTTCTGAAGTGACATTCCAGGTTATTGCTGTTCTGGCTTAATTCCATATGAATTTACAGCTGTAAAAGCTGCTGTGTGTATTTATATCTGTGGGAGGATAGGAATAGATGTAAATAGACAAGTGTCAAATAGTGAATTATCCCTGAAGGATGATGCTCCCAGTCAAACTGGGCAAGGTCCCCCTGCCAAGGTGACAGGGCTGGAAATTGTCCCTGCTGCTGGAATCACCTTTTTATTAAAAACCAGCCCTAATCCGAGATTTAGTTCCTTTTTTTCCACCCTAACAGGGTAAAAACACTCACCATGCACTAAGTTAGTATTGATTTTTTTTTTGTCTGAAGCCTCTGAGCTTTCTGACTCCATTATTTTTGATTTTCCTATGAAATACATATCCTTCCACTGACAGCTGACAAACAACAGCTGGAAGTCGTTTTATCTCCCAATAATGTGTTTGTCAAAACTGCCCTGCACTAATGGGCTCTGCTTCCTCCAGTCCATTTTCCCCCGTTAATGTCACTGATGTCATTGGCAGCATTCAGTGATTTTTGCCCCTTTCCTAATTTGTCATCCCCATCACTTTGTGCAGGATCCGTGTGGGATCCTGGAGCTGCCTGGGATTTTGTGACACTGGAGTCGAGCAGTGGATTGGAAATCTCCTTTTCCTGCCTTTTTTATCCCTGGCTTGATCAGGTTCCATGTTCTGTCCTTTTATTGACCCTCAGACCCGGTGTATCCAAAACCCCAAAGAATTCTGACTCCCTCTCCCCAGCAGGCATTGGGGTGTTTGATTTAACCCAGAAATCCGTAGGAATCTGGTTTGAAGGAGAAGGTTTCAGCACCAAGGCAGCAGGACTTGCAAACACAAGTTTAAATGTAGCAAATTATTTTTTTCCTTCCAAATCCCCCAAAAAATCAGGTTTGGGGTTGTATTTATGGGTTTTGCTGTAGTGCAGCTCTTGCCATCTTAGAATTATGGGATGGTTTGGGTTGGAAAGGACCTCAAATCCCACCCAGTGCCACCCCTGCCATGGCAGGGACACCTTCCACTGTCCCAGGCTGCTCCAAGCCCCAGTGTCCAGCCTGGCCTTGGGCACTGCCAGGGATCCAGAGGCAGCCACAGCTGCTCTGGGAATTCCATCCCAGCCCCTCACAGGAACAATTCCTTCCCAATATCCCATCCAGCCCTGCCCTCTGGCGCTGGGAAGCCATTCCCTGTGTCTGTCCCTCCATCCCTTGTCCCTAGTCCCTCTCCAGCTCTCCTGGAGCCCCTGTAGGCCCTGCAAGGGGCTCTGAGCTCTCCCTGGAGCCTTCTCCTCCCCAGTTATCCCACAAATCCTCAGGTCAGCATTTGGAATGTTGCCAGCAGTGGCCTCACTGTTGTTATTTTCACTCGGAGCTTTCCCTTGTGACAGAGGATTTTGGGCTGCATTGCACGAGCAGCTTTTCCTGGTCTGTCCCAAAATCTCCTCCAGGCACAGCTGGGACAGGGCCTGGATCCCAGGATTTCACTGATCCCATTATCCCACCTCCCCTGTGCAGACCAGGCCACCCTCATGGACCAAGTGAAGCGAGTGAAGGAGATCGAGGCCATCGAAAGCGACGCCTTCGTCCCACAGGCCTTCAGGTCCAGCAAAGAAGTCAAAAAGGTACATTTCCCTTCCAAAAAGGTACATTTCCCTTCCAAAAAGGGACATTTCCCTTCCCAAAGGGACATTTCCTTTCTAAAAGGGACATTTCCCTTCCCAAAGGGACATTTCCTTTCCCAAAGGTACATTTCTCTTCCCAAAAGGGACATTTCCCTTCTAAAAAGGTACATTTCCCTTCCAAAAAGGGACATTTCCCTTCCCAAAGGGACATTTCCCTTCTAAAAGGGACATTTCCCTTCCACAAGGGACATTTCCCTTCCCTTCCTTGCTGCATTATCCCCTCAGAGCCAGAAGAAGCTGCACTATTAAGGATTTTCCATTGATGGAGCAGCAACCTTAAATCCACCTGAAATCCCACCAAGGGCTCCCTGATGGTCTTGGGGTGAGCTCAGGGAATTTAAATGTGTCAGAATTTAAGGAAATCATCCATTTTAAATACTTTTTTTAGGAGAAGCAGGAGAATTAAAATCCCAAAGTAATCAGACATTTACTTTGTAATTAAGTGGAGATATTTTTAATGCTACTTAACTAAAGCCAGACTTTAAGTCTGTATTTACTCCCAGAAAAGAATCAGCTTTCCAGAAACCCAACAGGAGACATCCAGATCCCAGAAATCCCCTGCATTTTGGCCACCAGGTGTTGCAGAACTGGTTTGGGATGTGTGCAAGCCAAGGCTTGGTTCATTTCCCCACCTGGCAATGAGTGTTTGGAATTATCCCTGGATGTTTCCCCAGGAATGTGCCATTTCTTGCCCTTCCAGAAGTGTCCAAGAAGCTGATGCAGCTTCTTCAGGAAGTGATCCCAAATCCCAGCATGGAGTTTTTCAAGCTCTCCCTGTACCTTTTTTTGTCACCTCATATCCTTTGTCCATGTCCAGGGTGTCCATGCTGCTGAGGATGCTGAGAACTCCTTCTGTGAGGATCCTTTCCTGGCAAGACAGACAAGTGCTGAGCTAAGATGCTGCCACATTTGGGGATAAAACCTCCAATTTTGTGCATTTGTTCCTTTTCAGTCGACAGAACCTCCTGAACTGCAGCATGAGCCTGGAAATGTGGGAGCAGGAACCACTGAGGCAGCAGCTCCTGAGAAAGAGCCTCCAGCTGCCCACATCCCCACTGCCATCAAATACCAGGATGACAATTCCTTAGCACATCCAAACGTGAGTGTTGCCATATTTATCCCACCTTTGGCTTTAGAACAGCCCCTGGAATGAGAGCAGGGCCAGGGCACCCCACAGCCTTTGCTGTGCTGCTCCTCACAAAATCCCTGCTCTGGAGGCAGTGGGACACAGAGGATCCCACTCTGTGTATTGTCCCAAATACACACCCAGCAGGAAGTTCACTAGGAGTTCTGGAGTTATAAATTAATTTTATAGCAAAATATAATTAAGGTAACACAGGGGAATTTAAGATCCTGTTGAATAAAAATTTAGGACAAATTGGTTTCTGTAGCTGGAAACTGGGTGGAAAACTCAGCACTTTCCCATTTTGCCAACTTGCAAAGTTTTAAACACAGGACAGACTTAAGATAATTTTAAAATCATTGTGGCTAAACTTAAGCGAATTTAGTTGGGAATAAAAGGACTTAACTAGAGTTTTTTAAGAATTAGCAAATTAAAAATGCCTTGCAGTAAAGAAAGCAGTGTGAGTTCTGTGCACTGCAGAGACAGCAGAGATCAGGATGTACAGTGATGACCTTGCATTGCAGTCTGGGCTTTCCAGTGATGATGATCTTTAAGACCCCTGCCAAGCCACACTGCTTTAGGGTTCCATGGAAAGTCTCTGCTTTTATCGATGTTTTTGCATCACCTTTGTCTTGAATCCCCTGAGCTTTTCCTGTGGGTGCTGAAACAGTCATGGGCGTTCCAGGGGATGATCACAAACATGGAGTTGCTGAGCTGTGCCAACTTTTCTCCTCTTCCCTGTGCCCAGCTGTTCATCGAGAAGGCAGAGGCAGAGCAGAAGTGGTTCCAGAGGTTGGTTGCTCTCCGCCAGGAGCGGCTGATGGGGAGCCCCGTGGCCTGACAGCTCCCAGCACCATCCCAGGCCAGTTCCCACGAGGAATTCCTACATCCAGTTGTTCTGTTGGTGTCTTAGAGGAGGTTTTCATGAGCTGTGCAGGCAGGGAGGGTTTCACCTCAATGGCCAGGAATTGTTGTGTCCTGCTCCACCAGGGATGTTCTGCCCTGGTTCTCTCCAGACTCAGCACTGGGGATGGGCAGGGCAGCACAGCCAGGGGCATTTCCTTGTTTTGGAGGGAATTCCTCATGTGCAGGACACTTGGCAGCCCATGAAACACCATTTTATACCTCCCAGTCCAGAACATTTTCTAGAACCAGGCAGGAGATGGGAGGGAAATGGGAACTGAGGCTCAGGCTGGGACAGTCAGGGCTGAGTGGGACCATCCCAGGTCCTGCAGCTGGGGAGGATCCAGGGCAGGGGGAGCCCTGTAGTCCCTTCTGCTTCCTCCTGTGGAATCCTGAGTATCCTGGCAGGCTCCTGGCTGGGGGAATCTTGTGCATGGATGTGTTCATCCATCTGCTCCCAGCTCCTCACTCTGGCTGGGAAAATGCTCCTTGAACATCTGCCACCACTGCAGCTCCAAATGGGGAATTGTGTGCATCTCATCATTGGTGTAATTACCAAATTATGTCATTATCACACACCTGGGGGTGTGCACTGACTGTTCCCAGCCCAGGAAGTTCCCTCTGGCCAGCTGGGACTTCCAAATAATGAAAATTTTGTCTGAACATGGGAATTTAGCCTGGATAAACTCCCACCACAATCTACCCATCATCCAGCTAAATGCAGGAGATCAACCAAATAAAATAAATAAAATGCAAAAGCATTTCTTGAGCAAAGCTGGGAGGAAACTGTCACGTCAGGAGAGGAGAAAACTGAGCCCCACCTCTGGATGGACCTCACTGGAGCTCTCCTGCATCAACATTCCCCTGGGAGGCTGCTTTTTGGGATTATTTCTCCTGGTTCTCAGATCTGTGGTGATAAAAAATGGAGGCTGACTCCAGAAATGGACTTTGGTTGTCTTATTTTTTATATCTAGATCCCGGATGTAAAAGAAAATTGTCTTGAATTAGCATTTTGATGCCTTTTTACTTCCTTTATGAAGTGTTAGTTTGACTTTATCCTGCATCCAAATATTCCAAGACCTTGTCTGCAGGAAAAAGGGGGGGAAAAATGGTTTCCCTTGTTTCATTTCAGCATTTTCAAATGGTAAATATTTGTCATTGCTATGTTTTCTAATCAACTTTTATGTTTCTTTCATAGAAAATAAAAACTGTTTGATGTCTGTGGAAGGTCCAGGTGTAAATTCCTCTTCTCACACATTGTATTGGATAATTTTGGTGCTTTTATTGGATATAAAATGATTCCTTTTATTTGCAGCCCTGTAGAATATTAAAAAATTCCACAGTAGACTGTAAATAGACTTAAGGTTAAAGTAATGTTTATTAATTTTTTATTGCTTATTAATCAACATCTGAATTTGCTGGAGGAGAGTTGGGAGCAAGAGCTGGAAAGAAACTGGAAATAACATTCAGATAATCCCAGCTGAATGGAAAATGTACTGAAATATTCCACACTCCATGGGAAACACAGAGCAAATCAGGATGAAGCTGATTTTTATAGTTCCAGTCACAGCTCGATGATCAGCATATCCAGTAATGAATTCCTCAGGATTCTGCACTTTTCCTGGAATAATAACCTGGGTATTGCCCCAGGTGGTTCATTGAAGAGGGATTTTTTTGGTTTCTGAACCCAACACCCTTCCCAGTCCCTCCTTGGGACACTCAGGGATGTGGGAGCTTGGGAGTTGTTGGTGTTGGGAGAGGAAGGAAATGGCAGGATGAGTTTTTGCCCGGATCCCCTCAGTCCCAAACCCTGTGCCAGCCCTGCAGGAGGCCAGAGCTGTCCACGCTCCCTGGGAGCTCCTGTGGCATCTCCAGGTGAGTTTCACTCTTTCTGTGAGGGCTGGGTGTGAAGGTTTGGGCTGCAGCAGGTTCCAGTGGGACAAACTCTGCTTTTCCTTGAGCAGCATCAATTGTTACGATCAATAATAATGATCAGTTATTCCTGATATTCCTGATTCCAAGGGCAGGCAGGCACTGGAATAGCAGCAGTGGGATGTGGGAGGAGGCAGCCCCAGCAGGGATCAGCTCTGCTGGGTGGGACTCAGGTGCATTTGGAACTTTCTGCTGGAATTATTTTACCCTTGGACACATTATCAAGGGATTGTGTCCAAGGACATGGGCCCTCCACCATTCCATGTGTGGAGCCTTTTTTTCCCTGAGGAAAAGGGGGGTGTGTGACCTCATCAGCCAGGTCCAGATTAATAAACCCCTATAAATGTGTATAAATTATCACCAGCAGCCTGGATAAATGCACTGCTGACTCCCAGCCCCCCCTTCTCCTGATCCAACAATCCCACTTGTCTCAATCTCCTGAATCTTAACCTGTGACAGTAATCCTGCTTTTTAGTTCCTGGGATTTTAAGTTCTGATGTTCTCACATTTTGGACTCTTTCCTACAGGAAGTTCCTATTCTTATTGTATTTTCCACTTAGCTCCTGGTGAAAGGGAGCAGATTCCTGAATAGGACAGGGAAGGAAGCAGCTGTGTGCCAGTTTTCCCAGTAAAACTCGGGATTTTAGCCCTGCTTTGCAGCCTGCACTGATGTGGGTTTGTCACTCAGGACTCTGAGGCACAAAGTTCCTGCTAATGCCAGAGTGCCTTGGCTGTGGCTCAGGGGATGGAGGGCAGGAATGGGGAGATAAAGCTGAAACTGGAGCCTTTCCCACTCCTGGGGGTCAGCAGAGCCCTCTCCCCCAGGAATTCCAGCAGCAAACTCATTCCCTGAGCCTCCCTCCATTCCCATGGACCCAGGTGTGATGGTCACTGCCCCTGCTCATCCCCCAGCACTGTTTGTTGTGGGATCACTGCCTGCAAAGGAGCTGGGGTTGGCTTTTAATGATGATCCTTATTACTGGTACCGTATTTTAGGAAGGTTTTGCTGCTCAAATGATGCTGTCCAAGAAAACACTCCCAGGCCAGGAGATCAAATGTTGCTCCTTCTGCTGCAGTCACTCCAGGAGGAGCAGCACTGGATGATCCCGAGGCCTCTCTTCCAGCAGTAACCCAAAACCAGCCCTCTGGCTGATGACAGTTTTCCATTTGTCAAGTTACAAGGAGTTATTTTTAGTGGGGATCCTTGAACTGCAGAAACCTTTGTGAGGAGGGATCAGCTGGAACCCGGGACTTAACCCAGGCCTGGAGGGGCTGTGGGGACTCCTCAGCTTGAAAGTGATACAAAATCCTAAAAATACCATTAACCAGGATAGAAAATATTCCCCACTTGTAACCTGGACTGAGGGCAGCATTGCCTGGCTTGTTTTTCCCTGGCTGCTGGGATAAAGAGCAGCAGTGGCTGGGCTGGGTTGGGTGACACTGGGAATTAGACCTGAGTCACTCTGGAATTGCCACTCCGGGGCCTCAGGGGACACGAGGGGGCTCCTCTTTCTGGGAAGAAGCAGGAACTGAGGCCTGGGAGGGAGGAGGGTGCTCAGTGCTTCCAGCAGGGTGAGCTGAGCTTCCAGGGGCTCTGCTCCCAACGCCACAAAGATGTGGAGCTGCTGGAGAGAGTCCAGAGGAGGCCACGGAGCTGCTCCAGGGCTGGAGCCCCTCTGGAGCCAGGCTGGGAGAGCTGGGGGTGCTCACCTGGAGAGGAGAAGGCTCCAGGGAGAGCTCAGAGCCCCTTGCAGGGCCTAAAGGGGCTCCAGGAGAGCTGGAGAGGGACTGGGGACAAGGCATGGAGGGACAGGACCCAGGGAATGGCTTCCCACTGCCAGAGGGCAGGGATGGATGGGATATTGGGAAGGAATTGTTCCCTGGGAGGGTGGGCAGGGACTGGGATGGAATTCCCAGAGCAGCTGTGGCTGCCCCTGGATCCCTGGCAGTGCCCAAGGCCAGGCTGGACATTGGGGCTTGGAGCAGCCTGGGACAGTGGGAGGTGTCCCTGCCATGGAATGGGTGGCATGGGATGGGATTTAAGGTCCCTTCCCACCCAAACCATTCCATGATTCTCTGATTCTATACCAGTGAATTTGTTAGCATTTTGTTAAAAATTGTGGTCATCTTATTTCAGGCCTTGTACAAATTGCTGAACTGGGAACAACTGGGACCTGAAGAGATACTTAAATCAAATATTAATGGCCACGTTCTTACACATCTCCCTCCAGTCCTTGCTTTATCTGACATTTACCAACAATTTATCACCTTTGCAGGAGCTGATGTCACTTAGGGACTGAAATCAGCTCTGCAACAGCACAATCAATCCACAAAGGCTTCTTCCACTAAAAACACACTTAAGGAAATTGCAGAGCAGCTCAGAGCCCACCTGGAAAGGAACAGCTGGAAGGAGTGAGGACACCTCATTTCTGCCAGTCCCTGGGAAATGGGAAGAGGAGCTGCTGATCCCTCCAGAGCTGCTGGGGATGGAGCACTGATTGCCTGAGCCCTCTCAGGTTTCCTCCAACCTTGCTGCTGACATTGCTGGGCACAGAATTCAGCAGGCTCCCCAGGTGCTCCCGTTTTCTCCAAAATAGTTGCAAACCCCCTATTTAATAACTCTGCTGTTTCTCACTCGGTGGGTAAACAGAGCTAAACGTTTGGAAGTTTGGGGCTGCGAGAAATGTAATTGAGAAGTAATTGTGTAATAAAAGCTGGGTTTTTCTCTTAAGTGAGCAGCAAAACCTCTCCTGGCTGATTAGAACTGACAATTAATCCTTGCCCTCCCTGTGAGATCAGGCAGAACCTGAGCTGGTAACTCGATGTTGTGATAACTCGTGTGCTGAGTACACTCCGTTTGTCCGGCACTAATTGGAACATGGAATTAACAAGATCTGCTGAAGGAGCAGGAGGCATTTTTAGCTGCAGCCACGACCAGCCCGAGGCAGGGGAGCCCTTTCAGAGCTGTTCAGTGCTTGAACAAACACAGCATGGCCTGAGCTGGGCTCGGGTTTTCCACAGGGGCTTCACCTGGTGCCAGTCACAGGCAAACCTGGATTTGGATCCCTGTGGAAAAGGGCTCCTGGAAACCCTGAACAAATCAAGCAACTCCTGCTGCCCACGTGGGATTTTTTATGTGTTCTGTGTTTTTGTCTGATTTCACAGCTTGAGGCCGTGGCCAAACCTGGGCTCAGTTCTGATGAACGTCACCATTAACCTGAGACAGATTTTCTCTGGGAAGAAGCTCCAGAATGGCACCCAGAAGCCCAGGATCTCTGCTCCTGGGGTCTCTCCAGCTTTGGAGAGGAGTCACTGGCTTCCCACAGCTGCTGCTGTCCCTGGATGTGCTGCTGAAGGAAGCACCAAAATCCCAATGTTTTTTCCCACTCTTGGAGCTGGGCTGGAGCAGGAATTTCCCCCCTCCCTTCCAGTGCCACAGAGAGGTTGCCAGGCTGTAAGGAATTACTCTCTCATCCCACAGATGTTCAGGCTCAGCACCTTTGGTCCTTGGGAATGGCAGAATGGGACAGCTGCAGCCCTGGATCAGAATTCCCTGTGCTTCCAAAGATTTCTCCATCAACAGTCACTGCCCACGACGGCAACAGAGCCCATTTAAACCAGTATTAGTTTGGGTCAAATCCTGGGATCAGTGCTGGAGCTCCTACTGGAGCCAGCTCTTGGTCGTGGTGTTTTTAAAGAATATTGTGCCTCAAGTTTTGACTCTACTAAACAAAAGAGGAGAAGAGAAAGGTCACAAAATCAGGGCTGGTTAAAAGAAACGCTGGTTCACATGATGGAAATTAAGGTCAGGAATTCATTAAAGCCCAGAGCTCAGGAACTTTCCAGTGGATCATTGCTGTGGAGATGATTTGAAAAGCAACATCCCAATACTTTAAAAAAAACCCCAAAATCTTATCCTGGCTGTTTTGGGAATGAGTTGGGCTGCCAGGGATGTGCCAGGCCCGGGGCTGGCTGTGTCACATGCAGCTCTTGGGCACATTCTGGTAGTTCCTTACCAAACACCCAGCCTGGCTAAAGCCTAAAATGACACCAAGGACACATCCCAGCTAATGCAGTCTGGCAATTCCTACATTTGTTGGGATTCTGTACTCAGATTGGTGTTTTACATTGGTATTTGTCACTAATTTTCATCTTCCTCAAAGAAACACCTGGAAAAATCCAATTTTCCCACTTTGCTGAGGCGTTGTGGACACGGGAGGCTCGGGACAGGGGTGGCACAAGCTGAGGATCCCTCCTGCTCTCAGGGGATATTGGCTGCCCTGCCAGCATCATTTATTGGCTCATCCATAATTGATAATCTGTGTGGGCTGGAGGAAGCTGGGCTGCAGTGAGCTATAAAAGGAGGGTTATCAGCAGCCTGCACAAGTTGGTGACAGCTCTATTTATAGCCCGGCCCAGGCCCCAAAATGTGTTTCTTCCCCTTTTTTGGTGCTGCAAGTTCAGGGTTAGGAGTTCCTGCAGGCAGGAGTTCCTCCTGCAGCCTCCAAGTGACTCCTTTTATCAGCTGCAGAGACACAAGGGCAGTTTTTAGGGATATTTCCTAATTCTACACAAAGAGAGTCACAGGGTGGACACAGGGAGGTTTTCTGTCACAAGTTGTTGGGTGGGAAGTGGAAAAAAATGGAATAATAGTAAAAGAAATTGAATTTTTTTCCTATAGAAAGGAGGAATTGGCTTTCCCTGGTTTGCATCTTATATAAAATAGGGTTCAGCTTATCCAGGTAAGGCTGGCAGCATAGTCCTGAACAAGTATTTTATATTTCAGCAGACCTCTGGTCACCACTGGGCTCTGATTGCTCCATTTCCCTCATTGGGGTAATTAATTACCCAACTTTTAAACCTTATCAGACCCAGCATCTTCAGAGGAGACTCCCAGGATTCAGATTGGATTTTTCGACAGAAAAATCTGCTGATAATGAGCTAAGGAGCATTAATTCTTTCTTTTCTCTGGGTTTCTTCTTTGTGTGTGCAGACCAGGTATTTCCTTTGAAATTTACTGTTTAATTCCCATCTGTGTTTACGTTTGAATGAAGGGAACCTTGGCATTTAGGTCTATTAATGAATTAATTTCGATCTGGCCAGCAGCATTGTGTGAGGCTGTGTCCAGCCTCAGGAAAGGTTCTGGCTCCAGTTCTCCCAGTCCAGTTTGGTGTTTTTCCCATTTAAACAGAGGTGCAGGAATGCAATTTTCACCTCCAAGTGTTAAAGCATCCTCGCTTCTTAAAAATAATCCTCATAGAGGAATTTGAGCGGATGGTTTCCCACACAGAAAGGCAGAAATATTCCTGTGTTTTTCAGCAGTTGCACCAAGTGTTTCCCACAGATTTTAGTGGATTTTACATTAATGAGTTGATCACAATCAGAGTCTTTTTGGGCATCACCAGGATTGATTTTTACTCTGGAGGGAACGGAAAACACAAATCCAAAGGGAAATGGCTGTGGAACAAAAACCTCTCAGCATAAGGAGTTAAGAGGAACTCAGGGGTTGGAAGGAAATGTTTGGGGCAGGAACCTGAACAGGGATCCTTGGAATGGAGAGAGAACAAGGGAATTATAAATACCAACAGAACATCAATATGGCAAAATGACCTTTTGTTCTGGCTGGATGTGCTCAACAAAGCTCTGAAGCCTGGATCAGATTTAAATAGTCCTATCACCAAAATGACTAAGAATTAAGAAGGTAAATTAATTCCTAAGGGAAATCACTGTAGATCTCATTAGCTCAGGAACAAGATACCTTAAAACTTTTAATTAAAGATAATATTTACTGCAAATGAATAAGAGTTGGCAGGTTTCAGCAGAAACCATAATCTCATTTATGCAAAGTTTTCTTCTATTAAAGCAGACATCATTAATCTCATTGGAGATGCCCTCCAGCCCGGCAGAGCTGCAGCACGAGGAGTTTCTTCCAGAACTCTTTTCATCTGCACAAAGGAGCTGGAGCTGGAGCAGCCACAGACCTGGAGAAGGGCTGGGCAATTAAAGAGCTCCCTGTGCAAACGCAGCCCCGCGTCCCTGGCATCCCATAATGAGCTCCTTCCCACAGCTGCAAATGGACATCCCACATCCCTCTGTTCCTGCACGGGATCCTGTGCTGCAGCTGCTCCAGCTGGGAGAGAGATCCCAGCCTTTGGAGTGGGCAGAAAATAAACCAGGGAGCTGTGGGTGATGTGCAGGGCTGGGAGCAGCCGTGGGGGAGTTCCACATCCCTGTCCCAGGGTTAGAAATCATTTCTTTTTACTGGGCTGAGTTCAGGGAATCCCAGACTGGATTGGGTTGGAAGGAGCTGAAAGATCCACCTGGATGGGCAGGGACAGCTCCCACTGTCCCAGGCTGCTCCAAGCCCCAGTGTCCAACCTGGCCTTGGGCACTGCCAGGGATCCAGGGGCAGCCACAGCTGCTCTGGGAATTCCATCCCAGCCCCTCCCAGGGAACAATTCCTTCCAATATCCCATCCAGCCCTGCCCTCTGGCAGTGGGTAGCCATTCCCTGGGTCCTGTCCCTCCATAGATTCCCTATAAAAAACCTGCCTGGGATCACCAGGTGGGATTGCAGAAGCCTGGAGCATTCCCCTGGCAGTCAGGAGTTCCTTGTTCCACCAGGATCCATCACGCTGCAGGGGTTTGGCCCAAAGTGGAGGTGAGTGAAAGATGAAGGAACCGAGGCTGCAGCATCTCTGCCCATCCCAGTGACCAGGTGAGCACTGAGTGTGCTGTCAGAATGCAGAGCTCCCTCAGATCCCGGCCAGAGGGGATTTGGGCTTGGCTCCAGGCTGGATGTGACAGTGGGAATGTGACTGGGGAGTGCTGGGTGGGCAGGGAAGGGCTGACCCCGGGATTGCTCTTTGAGGATGAGACAGCAGCAAATAAACTCAGGGGAGGGAACTCTGCCTCTTCTGGGCCTTTTACAACCAAATCTCGTGCCAGTTGTGATGGGTTTTATTGCTCAGACACAGAATTCAGCCTTGTTTCAAGCCACACTACAAATATTTTAGCAGTACCAACCTCCACACTGCTGTTACTCCAGGATTTTAGAACGATTTCAAACTGCTCTGAAGTTAAAGTCTGTTCACACTGAAAACGCCACAAGCAGCATCTTTAGCGTAGTGGTTAAATCATTGCCAGGGGCCATTTATTAATTACTTGTCAATATTCTGATTAACAGAGATGCTCTGCCAGGCTGCAGTGTTCACTTGCCACTTGTCACAAACCAGCTAGCCGGGTTTTCTTTAACATAATTCGTGTATCAAACACAAAATCCTGCAAATTCTCCTGCTCCTGGAGCTTCGGCTTCTCAACACGTTCTACGATTTAGGCTGGGAAAGGTCTCCCGAATCTGTGCTTTGACTGAAACCTCCCTCTGACGACTGTTCCAAAGGTTTGCTGCGGGGGTTTTCCCTTTATCTGCCTCTTCCTGCTAAAACCAGGAGCTCCTTTTCCCTGTTTAAGTGTAACCCGACCCTCGCCAGGCCCGAAGCAGCGCAGGGAAGCGAGAACCCTGCTGCCCGGGGCCGGAGCATCCCTGTCCTTGCTCCATCCCAGGCCGATCCCTGTCCCTGTCCCTGCTCCATCCCTGCTCCATCCCAGCCCTGTCCCTGTCCTTGCTCCATCCCTGCTCCATCCCGCTCCCTGTCCCTGTCCTTGCTCCATCCCTGCTCCATCCCGCTCCCTGTCCCTGCTCCATCCCGGCCCTGTCCCTGTCCCTGTCCCTGTCCCTGCTCCATCCCTGCTCCATCCCAGCCCTGTCCCTGTCCCTGCTCCATCCCAGCCCTGTCCCTGTCCCTGTCCCTGTCCCTGTCCCTGCTCCATCCCTGCTCCATCCCAGCCCTGTCCCTGCTCCATCCCGGCCCGGCTTCCCTGCACCAGCAGCTCATGCACAGCTCACTCCGGGCTCTTGATGCTTTTCCACCTCCCGCCAATTTCCGCAAGAAGCCGCAGCTTTATTTTACTGCCATCTGCTGGAAAAAACAGAATTATTCCTAGAATTACCCGAGGAGCGGGAGGCGCCACAGCCGCGCTGGGGCCGGGCCTGGCCCCGCCTCACGCTCCCAGCAGCGGGGCGCGTCCCGTGCAGAGCGGGGCTGCGGGAGGGGCACCCCGAGGGGCGGCGATTCCCGCATTTCCTGCATTATTTCCCGCATTTCCCGCATTATTTCCCGCATTTCCCGCATTATTTCCCTCATTCCCCGTTCTCCATTCCCGGGAACCTTCTGGAGCGGCGGCCCCGCGGTCGCCATGGCAACGGCGTCGCGCGGGGAGCCCCGCCCCTCCCGCGGGAGCCAATGGGAGCGGGCGGCGGGGGTCACGTGCGCGGGCGGGGCGGGGCGGGGCGCGGTGAGCAGCGGCCGCGCGGGGCCGGGGGCGCGCAGAGCGCAGCGGCCGCCGCCATGTTCGGGGGGCTCCGGAGGTGCTTCGAGGAGGATCCCTTCTTCAGGTGAGGGGCGGGCGGCCGTGGGGCGCGGCGGGGAGGCGCAGGGGGATCGGCCGAGGCGGGGGCTGAGGCGGCGGGGGGCTCTGAGGGGCCGGTGCGGGGCTGCAAACGGGCGGGCGGGGCGGGTGTGAGGGAGCGGCCGTTGGCTGAGGCAGCTCCGGGGGTCGGGGCGGGTCGAGGGACATGGGGGGGGTCGGGGCGAGTTAAAGGGATCGGGGCAGGTGGAAGGACGGGGGTGGGTTAAAGGGATCGGTGCCGGTGCAGGGATCGGGGTCTATCCAGGTTAAAGCGATCGGGGCAGGTAGAAGGATCGGGGCGGGTTAAAGGGATCGGGGCCGGTGCAGGGACCGGGGTCTGTCCCGGTTAAAGGGTCGGTGCCGGTGCAGGGACCGGGGTCTGTCCCGGTTAAAGGGATCGGGGCCGGTGCAGGGACCGGGGTCTGTCCCGGTTAAAGGGTCGGGGCCGTTGAACCGCCCCTGTGTCCGCAGCCGGTACCGCCCGAGCCCCCCAAAAGCCGTGCCGGGGTTCTCAGCGAGGCTCAATAGCGGAGATTTGAGTCTGTCTCCCCTCTGAGCAGGGAAGAGTTTAGTCCACATTTCATACAGAGGGGATCTTCACCTCCTTGGCTGGAGATCCTTGAGTTTGTTTGCTCTTCAGTTTCCTAAATGCGCGTTCTGAGCAGTGTAGCTCATCCGGATTTATGTTCGTGTTTAATTAATTACGTAGCCACGGGCTGTCTCTGAACTCTTCTCAATGCCAGCACTGCTCAGAACACCGGGTGTTCTTCAATTCAAACTTTGCCAACGCGTGTGTGAGAGCACGGATGGCAAATTGTCTCCTTGTGCTCATTTCCCGAGGAGATGGAGGTGCTTTAGCTCAGGAGATTGGGCTTTTTTCTCATTCCTTGTGAGCGTGGGGAGGCCCTGGCACAGGTTATCCAGAGGAGCTGTGACCGCCACATCCCTGGAATTGCGGGGTTGGACGGGGCTTGGAGCAGCCTGGGATGGTGGAAGGTGTCCCTGCCCATGGCAGGGGCTGCGGTGGGATGAGCTTTAAGGTCCTTTCTGAACCATTCTGGGATTGTTTCCATACCATGAGCACGGTGGTGGCTCCTGTCTGCGTATTCAAGTCTGAGCCCAGTTTATTCCCTGTGGGAATCTTCTTTTGCCACTGGAATCAAAATGTAAGCACCGAGTGGTGCAAATGCCCCTGAGCCAGAGCTGCTGAATTACCTGGTCTGGCCCCATTTCATGTCTTTGCTCAGAAACTGTCATTCGTAGTGGATGACAGTGGGATCAGAGCACTCAGAGGAGCCTCGATAATTGTTTTAAATCTTTGAAAAAACTCTAAGGAATTTAATTAGCAGCCAAGGTAAGGGGGGGATGAGGAAGGGAGCAGCAGGCCCTGTGATGTGGTTTGTTGTCTGGATCTCCTGGTTACAGGGAGCTCTGGCTGAGGCTGCTTAAAGGAGAATCTGCTGCTGAGCTGCAGCACATTCCAGGATAATTCCCAAAGCTGTGCCACACGGATTAGTACCCTTGGTTTCCAGGAATATTCCTGATGTTATAATGGCTCGTGAGTTCTATGCAGGAAACTTCCCTATGCAAATCCTCTGCAGGAAATTAAAGTGCTAATCGAAATCAGGTCTTGTTTGAAGTAACAATTGCTTCTTTATTAATTTATTCCTTGTTATTGTAGCCACTGATGTAGGGAAAAAAAGGATTGCACAAGGTGGAGCCAGGGAGTGTGTGTGAAAGATGAGCTGGAAATTGAGCCTCATTTTCTCAGCACTGTCCCTGTCAGTCTGTTTTGCATGTGCTTAAGGAAATGAGCTGATTACCTCAGATAAGATTAGCGTCCAAAATAGTGTCATAATAGGCTGCAGCTGCCTCATAAGGAGAGAGTTTGATGCTGAACTGGAAATAGTGCCTGGGCTGGAGCCCTGTGTGACAGCTGTCCCAGGGAAGCAGCAGTCACTCACCCTGAGGTGGCCAGGCCAGGCTGGGCTCCATCCCTGAGCCCCTGTGCAGGTGCAGGAGCTGTGTTTGCACTGCCAAGGGCACGCTCTGGATCTCATTCCCCAAAGCACAGCTTTGGTTTGTTGTGCCAGGTGTTCTCTCCAGAGGGAATCTGCAGCTGCAGCCTTACAGAACTTCCTGAGTGGGGGAAAAATCTGATACTTCCATCTAATATCTAATTAAAGGAAATATACCTAATGCAAAGTACAGTTTACAAAAGTAATAAGTGGGATTTGTTGTTCCAGGACTGATTTTTCATGCACTGAAATAAGCAGTAACATTATACATGCATGTTTAATGTCAGGGGAAGGTCAGGTTAATGCATAGTAGACAAAATTCTGTTACTGCAGAGTGCTGGAACAATAAATGTATAAACAGTTTGTCTCCATCCAGAATTCAATTTCAAAAATAATTTAGTGTTTAACACGTGAAGGGCACAAATTTGATGTGCAAAACCCTTGTGGAGCCACTCACTTTTATGCTATAACAGAAATCATGTCCTTCTCATCAAAAGTATCTTCTCACCCCCCAAAAAAGGTCAGATTTTGAGTCATATAATAAGATCAATAATTGTTAAATTAGAGTGTTCTACACCTGCTGCCATCCCATTAAAACTGTGCTTGCAGCAAGGGTCTTAAAATGCTGCATGTCCCCTGCAGAGACTTTGCCTTGTTCAGTACATCTCTGTTTTGCCAGGGTGACCTCCCCCTCCTTTTGTAACTATGGTGAGAGTTTCAGTCATTGGAGCCATCAAGGTTTAATTCCTTGGAAACTTTGTCTTCCAAATGGATTTTCTGTTCCCTTTGCATTGGTTTTGCCCTACTCCAGATCATACCAAAATTGGGGTGTTTCTTTTCAGGCTTGGCAGCATTAATTCATTTTATGGCAAACTGGGAATTGGGAGCCTTTCCTTCTGTTCCTAAACCTGCCATTCCTCAGTTTATATCAGTTTATTCCCTGTCCCTGGTCCTGAGGAGCTCTGTATTTGATAACCAAACGTCTCTGAGGTTTGGGATCTGCTGGAGTTGTGCACATCCCATGGTGATGCCGGTGTGATTCCCTGCCCTTGGCTCATGCCAGGACTTTTTCCATCTGTTCCTCATCCTGAAGTGAGGGAGCACGTCTGGGTGAGCTTCTTATCATGGCAGGGCTGGAGCCAAAGCTGGGAGCAGGGCAGGGGCTGCTCCATGGCAACACTAAAATATTTCAAAAGTCTCTTTTGGGATGAGTTTAAGTCTGGGCGTAGCTTAAAGGGATATTTTTGTGTTTAAAAAGTCTTACTTGAAAATGAACCCGGCCTCCTGTTTGTCTTTTTCACTTGAAAGGGAAAAAAAATAAACATTAAGTGTAACTTTGGCACAAGATCAAAGCAGCCACGTGATGTGGGAACTGCTTTTCCTGGGGCTGGAGATAAGGGGTGGGAGCAGAGAAGCTGTGCAGGAGATAACTGGGCAGGAAAGAGGTCAGGAACAGCCTGGAGCTTTTCCTCCTGAGATGTCCCAGCAAAGGCTGTGCTGGCCTGGCTGTGGGAAGCACCAGGAACTGAGAGGAAGGAGGATGAGGTGCATTAAACGTAAATAAACATACCTGGGAAGTGACTGTGAATGTTCACAAAGTGGTTTTCAGTGGGATGGCAAAGAGGGAAATGAGGTGGAAGGAGGAAGTGAACCATGTTCATGTGTATGGGAAGTGCTGATTTGCAGCCTGGCCCTCAGGCAGCAGCACTGCTCATACCCTGTGCTTCTCACAAGTTCCTGGTTTGCTGCTCTTTTGGCCTTCATTAGGAATATTAGGTCTTGTCCAAATTAAAGAGTTAGGGAAGTTGAACAATGTTTTCCTTGCAAGCCAAGCTTTGGGAATACCACTGGAGTTCTGTAGGTTTTTGGGAGAGGAGAGAGGAGAGGACAGGGGGAAATCATAGGAAAACAAAAGGCCAGAGAGAATCTTCTTCCTAAGCCAAGGAAAGGAATGTGGGAACAGGATTTGTGGAGAGGGAAGGCAAAGGTGCAGCAGTGGGTGATGAAAAGAGATGCAATTGGCCTGAATTCAGAGGATAGTGTGTATTTTTAAGCATGTGGGACAGAGAGAAGGAAAAGAAGGATGGGAACTGCCAGCAGAATAAATCTGAGAGGAGACCCAGTGGGACACGAGGAGTTCAGGGAGTAAGACCTGGCTAAGCTTGGGAAGACAAAAGGGAAAAAGGGAGGGGGAAAATTAAAAAGGAATTCTTTTAATGTCAGGTGTTGGAGGTGGAAATAATGAAAAACAAAACATGGGTCAGTTTATGGTTCTGGCAGGTATTAAACATAGGCTGGAGTGAAAGATGCTGCTAAGGATGGATATTTCTGGAAGAGATGAGGAAAGAGGAAAAAGAATAGGGACACCCAGGAGTGCAGGAGAGCAGTGAGAGCAGCTGAGAGAAAATAGATCTCAAACACCCAAGCTGAGAGATGGGAAGGGAAGAGAGAATCAGAGTTCGGTGGGAATGGGAGATAACCCAGTTGGGTCGTATTAAAGTGAAGATTTTGGATAAACAACCCTATGGACCATGAAGAAGTGGAGTTTGGAAGCTCTCGGAGCCGTTGAATAACCCCGTGCCTCTCTCTGCAATGCCCCTTGTGCAGGGACCCCTTTGCTGCCCACCATGAGCACATGAGGCAGATGATGAGGAGCTTCTCCGAGCCTTTTGGGCGGGATCCATTCCTGAGCCTCCCGGAGGGAGGGGAGAGACCATCGGGGAGGAGATCGGCGCGGAGAGCACAGCAGCAGGACTCCCCGGGGGCTCTGAGGGGCGGCCGCAGGGTAAGTGCGTGCTCCTGAGCCCCGGGGGCTGCTCCGTGGGATGGGCGTTTCCTGGGAAACAGGCCTGCCTCAGCTCCTGGATGAGTCCTCTCGGCTCCTTCATGGCACATTCCTTATCTCTGATAAACATCTGTCAGGGCTAATCAGAGTCTGGGTTTTGCTGATCGTTGAACAGACAACATTTAATGAACAAACTGAGCACTTACCAAATACTATTATTATATTATTGCATAAATAACTATGGATTAAATGTTTCTGCCCCACATTCTCTGCAGGTGTATTTCCTTTTTATGCTAACTTGACTTAAAAAGGTGCCTGGCTGTGGCTGCTCCCATCCCTGGAAGTGTTTGAGGCCAGCTTGGAGCCACCTGGTGTGTGGAAGGTGTCCCTGCCTGTGGCTGATCTTTCCAGGTCCCTTCCAAGCCAAGCCATTCCAGGATTCCATGATATATTTGTGCCTTCCCTGTGCACTTCAGTCCCTTGTGTGCAGCTATTTCAGCTTGATTTACACAGGCTTGGATTTCACCACCTCAGGAATATCCATCCCTGGATTTTAATCCCTGTTTCACCTTTGCAGCTGGGAATCAAGATTTCATGCTCTGAATTTGGGCTGATTGTTAATATTTCCTTAGATACAAACCTGTAAGAATTAAAGCTCAGGGAAACTGGCATGAAATTCAGTATTTCTGTGTGTTACCAAGTGACACCGATGATCTGTGTTTAAATAAAATGTTTTTTCAGCTGTGGGCATGCAGGATAATCCTATCTCACCCTTATCTAGAGCTGTATTTATAGAGGATGTACGTTGGGAGCTGGTTCCTTTCCCTGCAGATATTGAGCAGCTGCCTCCCTCTGGCTCTGCTGAATCCCACTGGATTTTAAAAGGCCGTTGGAAGAAAAGGCAGGTGACAGGGGCTGGTGGCCAGGTCAGAGCTGGAGCAGAGCCTGGCACCTGCAGCTCCACAGGGGAACTGGCACATTCCTTCCCCTGCTCATCCAGTTCCTGGCAAATATAGAATCTAATTAGGGCATGAGCTTCCCTCTGCTGATCCTTAGGCCTGGGATCAGCGGTGCCTAAAGCCAGATCCGAGATTTTCCTTTAGCCAAAGAACCTGTCAGAGCTCACCTTTAAAGCTCAGGGGTTGTGTCCCTGTTCCTGCAGGGAGGGACAGATGGAAGGCCCCAACCCTTTATCTGGGGCTGCAAAGGCACAGGAGCTCCGTGTTAGTCTGACAAGCACAGAAGAATTCCACACCTGCCAGACCCTTCCCAGCATCTTTTGATGTTGCTCATGTTCCACTGAAGAGCTGTCAGATGTCACACCAGACTCAGCACTGGTGGCTCTGCCTTGTAATCTCAAACTGCTGCTCCATCAATGATTTAAACCCTTAAAATTAGATCTTTATGTAGGAGAAGGTGGATCTTTGCTACCTTGTCAAATACACTTCATTCAAATGGCTTACACTGATTAGCAGGGTTGTAATTCTGTGTTTAATTAAATTGCAGCAGGCCTAAAACTGCTTTCAAAGGAACCAAATTAGTTGGGACAACTCAATGTGTGCCACTGTAGGATTCAAATTTGAAACTGCTTTTCCTTTCTCCAGCAGTTCAGTTTTTAGGGAAGGAGGAGGAATGAGCTAAAACATGCTAAGAGATGCTATTAATTGGATTTTTTGGGATATCTGAGGATCCTGCATATCAGGCAAATGTTTAACAGCTTTGAGTGGCCTTTTAGTGTTACAAAACAGAGTTTATAAGCTTTTTATGACTATAACTATTATTGGTGAGGACGTGACATACAGAGAAAAAATATATATTATTATTTACAGTTCTGCCTAGTCTGTCCTGCCAGAAACCTGCAGAGTTCCTAAAGCTATTCCAGAATGGGAGAATTCCTTCTTTTTGCCTTACAGTTCCTGCAAGGGTTTGGTCCTCGTGCCACCCCCGTGTGTCTGCAGGCCTTATCTGACTCTCCAGTCTCAGTTCCCTGGAAACATCCCTGTGTTTCCCAGGATCCCACTGCCCTGCCCTGCAGGAACACTCAGTATCAGTGCACAATTTGTTGATTTGTTGATTTTAATCAGCTTTCAATGCTGGGGTTCTGCTGCCTGACTGGAATGGAACATTCCAGGGTGGGGCCTGAAGTGTGAAATCACTTCAGCACAAAGGTTCTTGAGGTGTGCAAATCTTTGCCAACCTCTAAGTGCTTTTCACACACACTTACCAATATTTATTAGATGTGCTGGCAGTTATCACTTTCTAATATCATCACTATAAATATATTATTTCCACGTACCCAGGGACTACTTAATTAATTACCAAGGGCCTCCTGAAGGATTTTAATTAGATGGGAAATGTTCCATGTCACCTGCTGCGCATAAAAGTAATTTCTGCTGTTCCTGATAATAATTCCAGATGTTGCTCCTTTTTTTTCCAGGCCACCAGCTTCTCCCTCATGCCCTTTGCAGGCTTTGGGAGTGTGGTTAGTATCCCTGGAGTAGCTCCTGTGTAAGCTGTGTGTAGCCAAAGCATGGCAGAGGCTGAGCTCTGTGCTTGCATCCTGCTTTTGGTGCTGGGGGCAGACTGGCAATAAGAAAATCCAGGAAAAAATTCCTTCCTGGGGCATTAAGCTCTGGATATGGATGGAGTAATCCCTGGGGAAACCCCAGACTTTGAGTGCTGCTGGAGGATGTGGTTGTGGGGGTGACACCAACAGAACCACTGCTCCCAGTAAGGCAGAGCAGCCCCTGGAGATGGGATTGCCCCTGGAAATGGGCTTGGAGTGGTTTCCAGCTGTGTTTGGGGGTCTGGAATATCCTGGAAAATATCCATCATCTGTCCATAGTTCTTGCCCAGAGGATTCCAATGTCTTGCAGTCAAAAAAGAAGTTGAAGGTTTTCTGTACTTTAATTTTACTTCACTTTGGGCTTAAATGCAGATTTAAGTTTGCAACATTGAAATACATAACTCTGGGAGTGAATTTATTCAAATGTAAGCCCTGAAGGGTCATACAGGATTTTCAGAAAGTTTATGAACACATTTGTGACATAATTGGATAGTTGAATATCCAATGAAAATTTTTGTAAAATAAACTCATTTTGTGGCCAGTTTGACATCTGGGTGACAAATCTTCCACTTTCATATTCCCAATATCTCCAGCTTAATCCAGCTCCCTCAATTTTCATCTAAAAAGTTGCATTTTGGCTTGTCTGTGTGTGAAGTGCAGTCTGAAAAGCTTTTTGAGTCAAAAATGCATGTGAAAACTTCAGGACTGGAAGAGTTGAGACTCTTTTAACTGTAGTCTTTTTTTCCCTTTTTTTAGCAGGATGCAGGTTTTGGGGATCCATTTTCTGCAATGGACAGGATGATGTCAGACATGAGGAACAACATGCTGGAAATGCACAGGAAATTTGTGAGTTCTTTTTAAAACTGTTCTCCAATTTATTGTACTGGAGAGTGACAGCTACTTAAAATATTCCTCAGAAAATAATGCCAAGAAAAAGGGGACTAATCTCAAGGAGATAGTAAGAATTTGAATTTTTTTTTGCCTAGACTATATTGTGTTCATAATTTGTCTTTATTCTTTGAAGATAAAACTGAAGTTTTATGTGGTGCCAGGAGGGTTAATTTTATGGAGGGATATTTTCCATAATAAAATAGCAAGGAGCACCTGCTCTCCACAAGTTCTGACTGTGATTAATGAGGCTGCATTGCTTTGTAGGATGACCTGTCCATCCAGCCCGATGGACACAGTTTCAGCTCCTCCTCCATGATGACCTATTCCAAAATGGGGGATGAACCTCCCAAAGTTTTCCAGGCCTCGACCCAGACCCGCACGGCTCCGGGAGGGGTGAGTGATCCTGGCATCCAGCACTGAGGGGCAGCCACACCAAACCAGTGTCCTCCAGCTGCTTTCCCTGCACACAGTGACTCCTGGAATTGACAGAATCCTGGGATCACTGAGGCTGGATTGAGTCCAGCCTGTGCCCCATCCCCACCTCGTCACTGAGTGCCACATCCAGCCCTTCCTTGGACACCTCCAGGGATGGGGACTCCAAACCTCCCTGGAGCCCCTCCCAGTGTTTAACAACCCTTTCCATGGGGAAATTCCTGCTGATGTCCACCCTGAGCCTCCCCGGGCCCAGCCTGAGGCCGTTCCCTGTCCTCCTGTCCCTGTTCCCTGGGAGCAGAGCCCGACCCCCTCTGACTGCAGAAAGAAAATTCAGGACATGGGGAACACACAGGGCTCTCAAACCCTGCTCTGTATTAAAGGTCTGCTTTCCTCCCTGTAATTTCATGCTTTAAGTACACCCCAGAGTAAATTACAGACCCATCCAAGGCTGGAAAACCAGAGCACAGAGCAGCAATTTTCCAGTGCCCTTCTCTTTGCCGTGATGAATCCTTTTCCTGTCCACTCCAGCTCCAGGACAGGCATTGATTTATGCAACCCCTGCCTTCAAAGCACCCTTTTGCCCAGGCACTTACATAACACTGAGCTGGAGCTCCCTTGCAGCTGCTGTGTGTGATCCTGCCGGGAACTGGGAGCAGGAATGTGAGCCTGGCACGGGCTGTGAAAGCCTAGCCGTGATCCCTAAAGGCCGTGGGCAGGATTGGCTGGGAATGTGTCCTGCTGCAGCACACTCTGTTATCACAGCTGCTAATAATAGCCCAGAACACGCTGATAAGGGGCTGCCTGGCTTCCAGGCCAGTCAACACCCCAGCCTGAATTGGTTATTCCTCACGCTGGGAATTTTGGCTCTGGCTGTTACTCGGTCTCTTTTCAAGGAGGGTGTTGGAAACTTGGCTCTCTAGCATTTTTAGACTTGAGGTTTTTTTCCCCCAATAATTAATACCCAGTTAAACAACTTTAGGTGGTGTTCCATCTTCCTGCCTGGTGGCCAAAAGAAAATAGGCTTGATGTGTGTTTTCGGGTGTATTTTCAGCCAACGCAGCAAATGAGAGAATTGGAAAAGCCTGGGAAACCTGACTTTTTCAAAGAAAAGATAGAAAACCACTGGGGAAGGAAATAACCTTTTGCAGCTGCCTGTAGTAACAGGAAAAGGGGGAATGGCTTCCTGCTGCAGAGGGCAGGGTTAGATGGGATATTGGAAGGAAATTCTGCCCAGAGCAGCTGTGGCTGCCCCTGGATCCCTGGCAGTGCCCAAGGCCAGGTTGGACATTGGGGCTTGGAGCAGCCTGGGACAGTGGGAGGTGTCCCTGCCATGGCAGGGGTGGGATGGGATGAGCTTTAAATCCTCACAGTCTGGGATTCTGTGAACTCTTTGACCTCAGTTTTGGTTGGAAGGACACTTATTTCCCTTTTGTTTTAAATACAGGTTAAGGAGACAAGAAAAGCACTGAAGGATTCCGAGAGTGGCCTGGAGAAAATGGCCATTGGTCACCACATTCAGGATCGGGCTCACGTCATCAAAAAATCCAAGAACTCCAAGACTGGGGATGAGGAGATGAACCAGGAATTCATCAACCTGGATGAATGTAGGTCTCTTTAGGCAGTTAATGGGCTTTACACTGTTTCACACTCTGATTTTGAGGTTCCAGCTTGAGATATCTTAAAAGGGGCTTTTAGACTGAAAGTCTCCAAGTTCAATTCTCTTTTACAGAACTCAAAAACAGTGGCAGACTGGGTGGAGAATTGTGGGCCACAGAGTTTAAAATCACTACTCAAACCCTCTAATATTCATTAAATGCTTTTTCCTGTCTTTATTAACATTTTGAATTAATTAATCTGTTTTCCAGCTGAGGCTGGCAGCTTTGATGAGGAGTGGCGGAGACAGATCATGAAGTTCAGGCCTTGCCGGAGCAGAGGAGCAGTGGAAGCTCCAAGATCCAAAAGTGTCCATTACAGTCCCAGGGAAAATGGATCAAGAAGGTAAAAATAGTTCCCTACTACCCTACAGAATACAGAAACTGCAGCAGCAGGAGGAAAATCCAGTTGTGGAGCAATGTGTGTGGCAGCCCCAGGGGAACTGCAGGTTTTATTCCTCTGGAGATTGTGATCATTGTTGTTCTTTTTCCAGAGAGAAGGCACTTGGAGCTCCAGGATCCAGAATGCCCAAGGATTCCTTGGAGGCTCTCAGTGTGAAAGGAACACACGTCCCCCTGAAGGGCTGCAGGAAATAACTGTCCCCATTGCCTTGGGATGGAGATTCCCTGGAGCAGATGATGGTGCTCAGTGCTCGTGTCCATAAAAATACACCCGGATTTGTGACCAAGCTCTGTTCTGTGTTGTGCCTTTGCTCCGCCTGCTTCTGAATGTCCTCAAACCTCAGCTCCTCAGTGAATTAACACCCAACAACTTTCTGCCTAAAAGCACTTTATGGATCTTCTCTAATCCTGTTAAAAACAGCTTGGATTTGCAGAGTTTTTCTGCTCCAGCTGCACCAATCTCAGGCTTTACTAAGCCTGGTACTGCAGCTCCTCCTTCCCACTCTTAAGTTGCACAGAAAGTATATTTCCTTTCTTTTGGGTTGCTGAAATAATTACTGAAATAATTTTCTAGGTTAATTAATAGAACTTGAATACACTATGAAGCTCTTTAAAATCATACTATAAATTGTTACCCCACACTCAGCTTGGTGTAACATGAAGTGGCAGGAAATACTGAAATATGACAATACTTTAAATTTATCCAAGCTTTTATGTGAATAAGCTGTGCTTGCACCTCATTTCCTGTGCCTCAACTGTCAACTTTGTATTCCTGATCCTTTGTTTGTTTCCTGTGGAGTTGGCCCCATCATTTTCCATTTGAGGCTTGTCTGTAGTTACCCTGTAGTAACAATGTCCTGAGATCAGCTGCAACTAGGAGTTACTCGTGGGAAAAATAAGTGGGAGAAATGAGTTTAACTGCAATGATTTCACCATTTCTTGTGTTCTAAAGAGCCCTGGATACAGGAACCCCTCTCCCCTCACTGTGGTCTTTGTGTTTTACCCTAAATCTACATTTGATTGGAGTCTAGAAGAGCCAGCAGTGTCTGAGAGCAGGAAAATCCTGCAGGTGTTCCAGGTGTTCAGTCCCTGTGCTGTTCTGCCACACAGAATTATTATAAAGAATTTCTATAAATTAAATAACATTAAATAATAGAAATTAATTTAATCACACTAAAGCATTGCATAAATTCAAGGCTATATTATAATGTAGCCTTAAAAAGCACTGTTTATAGGATAAAAGAAATAGGGTTTAGTAAGTTAAGAGTAGTATTTGTTGGGCCAAAAAGCCTCTAAATAATATTTAATATTCCTGCATTAAATAATCCCCAGATTATTTAATTTTAATTAATGAATGTTTATTAATGTGCAAACCCAATCAGCAGCACTTTTGTTGAGTTCTGAAAAGGAAGGACAATTATTTGCTTCCTGAATTAGAGAAGTATCAGTGGCAATAAATGGATGTGATCAATAGTAATGGCAATAATTGAACCACTGAATGAGCAGTGAAGGTAAGTGGGGGTCAGGGGACACCCCTTAAAGTCAGAGCTCAACCCAGGGGCTCCTTTTGCATACACTGGAGACAAGATGGGTTCTGCAATTCATTTATTAGAGAAGCTTCTCAGTAATTAACAGCAGCAGAGTGTTCTATGGTGGAACTTGAGCCGGAATGTTGGAGAGCTGCTGCTGTTAAATGGAGATTTCACCTGACAACTGGGATTTTTGTGTGGAATAAAACAAGCACATCCTGGGTTTTGAAATGAGGTGGGAAGAGGGGAATATTCCCTCCAGACCCCTTTGCTCTGCCAGGCCTGTTCTCCAATGTAAGGCACAAGTTGTGCTCTGTAGAAGCATCTGAAACTGCAATTCTTTAATAAAGTTATTTATTATTTATGGACTTGGTTGGTTTATTCTGCACCACAGAGGGACTTGGGCATTATTTACTTTGGGCAGCTTTGAACAATGCAATGAAGGAAACTTGGGCTGGGGAAGACATCCCTGCCCATGAAGGGGTGGAATGGGATGAGATTGAACAGAACCATTCTGAGATTCTGTGGAGATCCCTCTGTTTCCTGAGTGAAACATGGCATTTTCCACAGAAAATAGTTTGACAGAAGGAAACAGAGTACGGAGAGGGTCTCTCTCTCTATTTCAGAGCTGCTCCTGGAGCCTTTGCAGGGCAGTTCCTGGTTTATCCTAATCCTGGGGAATATTTTTATATCGAGAATACGTTACTTTAACATTTAACAGCGTGTTCCAAACGGGTCGCTGTGCCCCAAGCACCTCCAGCACGTCCTGGCCTTGCCTTCCCTTTTCCCTGCACTTCTGCCCCCCTTGGGCCAGGGAGCTCCGCTCTCCAGTTGTTCTAATTCCGAATAATTCCCAAACTCCTGGGGATGTGACCCCGCCGCCCATCCCGGCTCCGTCCCGCTCCATGGTTTGGGTGCAATCCGCCATCCCCAGGGCCGGGTGAGGATCGCTCCCTGAGGGGATGAGCCTGAGGCTGCTCCGGACGGGCTGGGGGGAGCCTCCCTCCCTCATTCCGCTGTCCTGAGGGGGCCGGGCTGGTGAGAGCCTCCCTCCCTCCGTCACTCCGTCCTTGGAGCTCCCGCCCGGAGCCGCCTCTGCCCTGAAGGGGCCGGACTGCGGGCAGCCTCCCTCCTTCACCCCGTCCTGAGGGGGCCGGGCTGGGCAGCGGCGCCTGCGCGGGGCCCCGGAAGAGGCGGGAGCGACCCGGGGCTGGAGCCGGGATTGGAGCCGGGATTGGAGCCGGGATTGGAGCCGGGAGCGGGGCCGCAGCCGCAGCCGGGGCCATGCTCAGGGTGTTACGGGCCGGGCTGGCCCCGGGCCGCCCGCGGCACTTCCAGGTACCGGCGGCGGGAGCGGCCCGGGCCCGCACGAGAGGACGGTGCCCGAGGGAGGGGAGGGAGCCGGGAGCTGAAGGGATGGAGGGCGCAGGGACAGCCCCAGACGGGCCGCGGCTGCTGCAGGGAACGAGCGGCCCCGGTCACACGGATGGGGACAGGGAAACCGGGAATGTGCGGGACGGGCGTGGAGAGCTCCGAGGTGACCCTGGAAAGGCCGCTCGGCTTGAGGTGACCGGTTCGCCATAGACTGACAGGAAAGCGGTTTGGCAGCTTATCCATGGGCACAG
Source organism: Monarcha castaneiventris obscurior (assembly GCA_026261815.1). Lineage (NCBI taxonomy): Eukaryota > Metazoa > Chordata > Aves > Passeriformes > Monarchidae > Monarcha > Monarcha castaneiventris. The sequence continues at coordinate 1,508,864 of JAMPIT010000437.1, forward strand.
TGAATCCCAGAATCCCTGAGGCTGGAAAAGCCCTCCAGGATCATCAAATCCAAGCTGTGCCCGATGCCCACCTTGACCCCAGCCCAGAGCACTGAGTGCCACACCCAGGCCTTCCTTGGACACCTCCAGGGATGGGCACTCCAAACCTCCCTGGGCAGCCCCTGCCGAAGCCTGTCCACCCTTTCCATGGGGAAATTCCTGCTGATGTCCAACCTGAGCCTCCCCTGGCACAGCTTAAAGCTTTTCCCCTTGTCCCATTCCGTGTTGCCTGCGGGCTGTGTTGGATCCACTCGTGGCTGACCCAGCGACCTTCTCTTGCCTTGCAGCTCCTGCTGAGCTCCTGCAGGCACTGCTCCTCGGGGGTCCTTCCCAACGAGAGGATCCGCAACATCGGGATCTCGGCCCACATCGACTCTGGGAAGACGACGCTGACGGAGCGGATCCTGTTCTACACGGGCAGGATCGCGCAGATGCACGAGGTTGGGCTGAGCTCCCACCGAGGGCTTGTGCACCTCCACGTTGTGCTGCTTTTCCTCTCTCCATGAGGGGTGGTGCCTGGTCCATAAGCATCCCTCCTGCACACGGAATCACAGAATCATGGAATGGTTTGGGTGGGAAGAGAACTTAAAGCTCACCCATCCCACCCCCTGCCATGGGCAGGGACACCTTCCACTATCCCAGGCTGCTCCAAGCCCCGTCCAGCCTGGCCTTGGGCACTTCCAGGGATGGGGAGTGAATTCTTAGTAAACTCCTTGAACTAATCTGTTTTTTTTCTCCTAAGGTGAAAGGTAAGGATGGAGTTGGAGCTGTCATGGATTCCATGGAGCTGGAGCGACAGAGGGGCATCACCATCCAGTCTGCAGCCACTTACACCATGTGGAAGGACACCAACATCAACATCATCGACACTCCAGGTGAGGGCAGCTGGGAACTCCTGGGGATTGCTGTTCCTTGGGGATACAGGGGATGTGGAGCATCCTCGTGTCCCTTGTAATAGGACATGGAGTGATGGGTTCAAACTGACAGAGGGTGGGATGGGATATTGGGAAGGAATTGTTCCCTGGGAGGGTGGGGAGGAGCTGGGATGGAATTCCCAGAGCAGCTGTGGCTGCCCCTGGATCCCTGGCAGTGCCCAAGGCCAGGCTGGACATTGGGGCTTGGAGCAGACTGGGACAGTGGGAGGTGTCCCTGCCATGGCAGGGGTGGCACTGGGTGGGATTTAAGGTCCCTTCCCACCCAAACCATTCCATGACCCTGTGCTCTGTCACTTGAGCTGATGTGACTCAGTGTGGTCCCCTTGGCTGCTGCTCCTTTCTGGTGTCATTTCTGTTTGTGTTTGTTATCCAGGACACGTGGACTTCACCATTGAGGTGGAGAGGTCTCTGAGGGTGCTGGATGGAGCCATCCTGGTTCTGTGTGCTGTGGGAGGTGTCCAGTGCCAGACCATCACTGTGAACAGGCAGATGAAGCGTTACAACGTCCCCTTCCTCACCTTCATCAACAAACTGGACAGGATGGGCTCCAACCCGGCCAGAGCAGTGCAGCAGCTCAGGTTTGTGGCATTTATGATGATTCCTGAAATCCCATTCACATGGCAGCTCATTAGGAACAAAAGTGGGAAAGCTTCTCTTGGGAGCTGCAGCTTGGGGAATTCCTGACTCGAGGTTAAATCCTGATCTGACCCAGAACAAATCTCCTTTTTCTAAAAATACCCCCAATATTGGTGTCAGCTAAGACTTGCAGTGACCAAGAGCTGGGGTTTGATGTTTGTTTTGTTGATGTATCAGGACCCACTTGGAAAGCAGCCTCGTTTTCCCTAGGTCCTGGTGCTGAAATTCCAGCAGGGAGGTGACCCAGGGTGGCTTGGATTCCTGGAGTCCTGCTTGCTCCCTTCCTTTCCCTGCCCAATTTGATCCATGAGATAAACTCATGAATATTCATTAAGGGAGAAGCAACTCCCTTAATCAAGCAATCAATCTCCAACTGGTTTCCCCTGCTGCTTTTCCCGTGGGAGTCCCTCCCTGTGCCTGCTGGGATACAAAGGGCTGGAGCCCCAAACCACAACTGGGTGGTTTTTACCCATCCTGGGCACTGTCCAAAGGACAAAACACTGGGATTTGGTGGGAGGGGGATGGTGCTCAAGGACCACCTGGAGCACACACATAGGAAATTACTTTTTTTCTTCAATAATTCCTGGTTTTCTCCCTTTTCAGATCCAAGTTGAAACACAATGCAGCTTTTGTTCAGATTCCAATTGGGCTGGAAGGAAACTTTAGAGGAATTATTGATCTCATTGAAGAAAAAGCAATCTACTTTGATGGGGCACTTGGGTAAGTCCTGGAATTGCTTCTCTTTTAGCTGGAGCTGCTCTTTGCAGGAGGGAATTCCTGCAGTTTCTCTTCAGAGATGAAACCCAGCTCTCTGGAAATTTGGGAATGGTCTTGTGCTGGGGCTGAGGGTCCCCCTGCAGCTCCCCCAGTGCCCTGGGCCTGCAGGGAGCTCTGGGTGGGGGTGGCTGCAGCAGGAGTTGGCTGCTGGGAAGGGCTGGTGGCCACACTTCCCACCTGGAGAAGCAGGAGGCAGCTCCATAGCGGGATCTGGCAGCGTGTGTGGCTCCCTGGGATGAAGATAAGGTGTGGGTGAGGCTCTTGGAAGTTCTGATCCCTGCAAGCTCCTGCCAGGTGTGGGAAGGGCTCTCCCACATCAGAGCTGACGCGGCGATGCAAGGAGGGGACTTCTTCCCAGGATCCATGGAAGGGTGGGTGGTTCTCAGTCAGGGTGGCCATGCCAGGGGAGGGAAGGCTGATGCCAGGGGAGCTCGGGCAGGCTGCTGCCAGGGGAGCTCGGGCAGGCTGCTGCCAGGGGAGCTCGGGCAGGCTGATGCCAGGGCAGCTCGGGCAGGCTGCTGCCAGGGGAGCTCGGGCTGGCTGATGCCAGAGGAGCTCGGGCTGATGCCAGGGGAGCTCGGGCTGGCTGATGCCAGAGGAGCTCGGGCAGGCTGATGCCAGGGGAGCTCAGGCTGATGCCAGGGGAGCTCGGGCTGGCTGATGCCAGGGCAGCTCGGGCAGGCTGATGCCAGGGCAGCTCGGGCAGGCTGATGCCAGGGCAGCTCAGGCTGATGCCAGGGCAGCTCAGGCTGATGCCAGGCAGCTCCCAGGGGTCAGGGTGCTCCCTGTGTGTGCAGGCAGACGCTGAGGTGCGAGGAGATCCCGGCCGAGCTGCGGGCCGAGGCTGCCGAGCGCCGCCGGGAGCTCATCGAGTGCGTGGCCGACGCCGACGAGCTCCTGGGGGAGCTCTTCCTGGAGGAGAAGATTCCCACGGCTGCCCAGCTGAAGGTACCTGCCTGGTGCTGGCTGTTCCCTCAGCTGGCTGTGTCCCTGTGCCCTCACTCCTCAATGAACACATCAGGAGTTCTGTTTGCTGGAGTTGTGTCACCTCAGCTCAGCTCCAGCTCCCCCCAGGCAGGGCCCGTTCCCAGTCTGGTTTTGCTTTGTGCTGGAATGAATTCTGGAGAGGTTTTGTGGGAAGCCCGTGTGTTGGGGGCTGTCCAGGGGGCTGTGGGAGCAGCTCTTTGCTCCAGGAGGGGAGAAGCCCAGGAGAGGCAGGGAGTGTGGGCTGTGCTGCAGGAGGAGCTCACAGGGACCTTTTCCAGCTGGCAATCCGAAGGGCAACGCTGCAGAAATCCTTCACCCCCGTCCTCGTGGGAAGTGCTTTGAAGAACAAAGGGGTGCAGCCACTGCTGGATGCTGTCCTGGAGTACCTTCCCAATCCCTCTGAGGTGGAGAACTACGCTCTGCTCAACCAGGGGTGAGTGCATCCAGCAGCAGCAGGAGTGTTCAGGGGCAGGGGAGGGAATGTCCCTGCCCATGGCACTGGATGGGCTTTAAGGACCCTTCCCACCCAAACCATTCCAGGATTCCACGGAATAGTTTCAAAGCAGGAAACATTCCTAACAGGATCCACAATCGTTTGCCATTTGTATCAAACAGTGCCACCAGAGTTTGGCCCAAAGTCCCAGAGCTCCTCTCTCATCTGAGGGTTCCTCTCTGTGCTGAGGATTTAACACTCTCAGTGTTACACCTGGACCATGGCTGTGGGATCATCCTTTAGAACTGATGGCAGCCCTTAAAGCCAGGCCTGCCTGGAGGAGGGAGCACATCCCAGCTGTGTAAATGATGTTTTATTCTTACGGATGTGAATCCCAGAATCCCTGAGGCTGGAAAAGAGCTCCAGGATCGAGTCCAAGCTGTGCCTGATCCTCACCTTGTCCTCAGCCCAGAGCTCTGGTGCCACGTCCAGGCCTTCCTTGGACACCTCCAGGGGTGGGGACTCCAAAGCTCCCTGGGCAGCCCCTGCCAATGTTTAACCCTTTCCGGTGTCCAACCTGAGCCTCCCCTGGCCCAGCCTGAGGCCGTTCCCTCTCCTCCTGTCCCTGTTCCCTGGGAGCAGAGCCCAGCAAGATGTGTGAAGCCCAACAGCAGAGCCAGTAAATGTTCAGAGGAGACTCCCGTGTTGGTTCCTAACCTCAGCCCCCTCTCATCCCTGTTTTTAAGGGATTCTGAGGACCAAACCAAGTTCCTGTTGAACTCTGCTCGTGACAATTCCCAGCCTTTTATCGGCCTTGCCTTCAAACTGGAGGTGAGTCTCACTCTGCTCCTTCCTACAAGTCATGGGGAGAGTCCAGGTGGGGCTACCAAAACCTGCCTAGAGCCGACTTTAAAATCAGCTTATATTGAAAATCAGCTTATATTTAACTTCAATTGAAATTTAACTTCTTTTTTTAAAAATGGCTTCAACCATAAAATCCACGAATGCTGCCAATTTGGAACTTTAGGATGGGTCCTGGACCTCAAATATTTCCTGGTTTTCTTAGTTGAACATTTAGGGGGCTGTTGGCTTAATTGAAATATTTTCAGGGAAAAATGCTGGGTTTGGAAACAATGGGATATGAGAGAGTCAGAGAGGGAAAAGTGAGGGGAAGAGGGAAAAGAGATTTAAGCAAATAAGTTGTTTGCTACTAAGAGAGCAGCACCTCAGGTTTCATATGGAATATGGAAAATGGCTGGCCAAATTCCATGGTGATGTGTGTCTCCGCTGGGAAGGTTTGGGAGAGATAAAATTGGTCCAGAAAATCACCAAATCCCATTGCAGAACCAGCTGAAAGCTGTGAAAAACCTTCCATTTCCATCTGCAGCGTGGAAACTCAAAGCACCTTTAGGCAGTGCAGCTGGTGCTGGGAGCTGGGAGTGATTCCCAGAGCCAGCAGAGCTGATTTTTGGTGGGCTGTGCTTGCAGGCTGGCAGGTTTGGGCAGCTGACCTACATGAGGGTGTACCAGGGGATGCTGAAGAAGTCGGATTACATCTACAACACCCGCACGGGGAAGAAGGTGAGGGTGCAGAGGCTCGTCCGGATGCACTCGGACAACATGGAGGTGAGTGACCCCCAGGGACTGGCTGCCAGCCCCTGGCTCATCCTGGATGGGTCAGCACTGCCTGGAGCACTGGAGGGTGTTTGCTCCTTCACAGCTTCACTTCTTGTCTGACCCTAAACTCTGAGCCCTCCCCTCGGCCTTTGGATAAAGTGGGAGATTTGCAGGGCATTTTAGCCGAGCTGGAATTTTTAAAGGAGCTCAGTGTCAAGCTTTAAAACACCGTGTTTATGTGCCTTCTGTAATCCAGGTGTAGTTTGGATGTGAGGGAAAGACAGAATCCATCCTGGAATGGTTTGGGATGGAAGGGACCTTAAGGATCATCCAGCCCCAAGGGCAGGGACACCTTCCATAGACCAGGGTGCTCCAAGCTCCCTCCAGCCTGGCCTTGGACACTTCCAGGGGCAGCCACAGCTTCTCTCATCCCGGTGTTGTCTGAGCAGGAATTTTCCCTCCCTCAGGACGTAAATGAAGTTTATGCTGGGGACATCTGTGCCCTGTTTGGGATTGACTGTGCCAGTGGAGACACATTCACGGATAAAACCAGCACTGCCATCTCCATGGTGAGCCCCCCTGCCCTGCCTGCCTCGGGCACTGGCAGTCACCAGGGTTTTGCTGTCTGTTGTAATCCTCCCCTCTTCCCTGGCCACGCAGGAATCCATCCATGTCCCTGATCCCGTCATTTCCGTGGCTATGAAGCCTTCCAACAAGGTAGGAGCCTTTGGATCAACCTCTTCTCCCTGACTTGCTTCCCTTTGCTGCTTGGTGATTTTATGGATCACACTAAGCACTGAAAGTGTGTTATCCCAGATATCCAAGATGTTACTCCTTGGATAACTCAGGGCTGGGTTGCATGGTGTCACTCAACCAGAAACATGAATGTGTGAAATAAATAATGAACATTTAATAGTTAGAAATCTTCCATCAAACAACCCCAAAGAGCAGTGCTCAGCAGTGGATAGGAAAACCTGAGGCTTTTTTCTTGGATGGATATTGAGTAAATCTTGTCTCGTACTTCGTTTCAGAATGACCTGGATAAATTTTCCAAAGGCCTGGGTCGCTTCACCAGGGAAGATCCCACATTCAGGGTCCACTTTGATGAGGAGAGCAAGGAGACCATTGTCTCTGGGATGGGGGAGCTGCACCTGGAAATCTATGCCCAGGTAATGTGGGAAGCCCAGATTCCATGGGCTCTGCTTTTGCCTGCTTTTCCACTCTCCTCTTCCTCCTCCCTCTTCCTTCCAGCTGCTGAGGGAAAAATTTAACTTTTTAAGGTTCTTTCTCTCCAGTGGTTCCATTTTGAGGGCTTCTAGAAGGAAATTTTGCCTGGAATATTTTTAGGTTTTGGATCAAATCCATAAAAAGTGTATTAAACACTACACTTTGCTCTAGCAGCCTTGGCTTATAGTTAATAATAATAATACTTAATTCTAGTTAATTTCTACAGAAAAATCCTCTGTTTCTGTGGTTTTAAATGCCTCATTCCCTAATAAAAGCTGGGGCAGGGAGAAGGGGGTAGTTACAGGGATTTGTTTCATTCCAGCTGATGTCTGTATTTTAATCCAACACAAAAGATGGATCTTAAATATTGACAGAATGACAGAAAAGTGACTTTTTTTGCCTTGAAAAACTTGAATTTTAATAACATAATTAATGCTGTTTCCTTTTCCTGCATCTGAAGCTGCAGGTCTGAAAGAAGTTGACAGTAAATAATTCTTTAATTTAAAAAAAAGCAACAAAAAGCCCCACAAATCAATCCAACCCCCAACCCAGAAAGTGATTAATCCTGATTAAGTTAATGAGTGATTCCCAGTGGAACAACCCTAATCAGTGTGGGTTTTTCCCTGCAGCGAATGGAGAGGGAATACGGTTGTCCTTGCACCATGGGGAAGCCCAAAGTTGCCTTCAGGGAGAACATCTGTGCCCCTGTGCCGTGAGTATTCCTGCTGGGAATTGTGGGATGGATGCACTTTGATGCAGAGAAAGTCCCTTTGGAATTCTCGGATCGGAAACATTCAGGAGAAGTTTCATTTCATGTCCTTGTACCGTGGTCGATTCCCAGCACCTTCTGTGGCTCCTTCCAGCTTGGGAGCTCCGGAGCCGCTTCCAGGGGAGCTCAGGAGCTGCTCCCAGGGGGAGCTCAGGAGCTGATCCCGGGGGAGCTCCGGAGCTGCTTCCAGGGGATCTCAGGCGCTCCCTGGTCCCGGGGGAGCTCCGGAGGCGCTCCCGGGGAGCTCCGGCGTTCCCTGCTCCCGGGGGAGCTCCGGAGCCGCTCCCGGGGGAGCTCAGGCGCTCCCTGGTCCCGGGAGAGCTCCGGAGCCGCTTCCAGGGGGATCTCAGGCGCTCCCTGGTCCCGGGGGAGCTCCGGAGCCGCTCCCGGGGGATCTCAGGCGCTCCCTGGTCCCGGGGCGGGGCCGGGCTGGCGGCGATCCCGGCACACCCGGGCCCCGCGCTGGGGGTGCCACAGCACAGCCACCTCCCAGGGAATCACCTCCTGCGGGTCACACAGCACAGTGAGCAACCCCTGCCTCTGCTCTCCAGCCAGTCAGGAATTCTCTTCCTGCAAAACTTGGGAATTAACCCACTGGGGATGCCCCGAGGGAGCTGGGAGCAAAGCGGAGCTGGAACTGACAGGGAGATCCCTGGGTTATTACAATCAAGAGCTTCTCTTCCCAATTTTCTCTGGGTTTCCTATGAAAATGCTTGCTCAGATCCCAAAGTTTTGATGGAGAGTAGCCCAGGATGTAAATGCTGTTCTGGGAGCCAGTTTCTGCTGGGGGTTACTGGGACTGATGGTGTCAGTCCTGGGGCATGGAGGCATCCACAGCCCAGCTGGGATCGAGCCCAGCATCCAGGATGCTCCAGCTGCCTCTTCCCTTTATCCCTGCCCACTGTGGCACTGGGATCTCCCAAGGGATGGCTGTGAGGGACCAGTTTTGAACCTCAGCCATTCCCAAGAAAGCCCAGAAATAGCTGGAAATTGCTGCTGCTGTTCCTGGAATGCTGAGACAGGCAGGGATAGGGACCCTGAGCTCACCCTGCAGGGTCAAATCAGTGTCTGAGCTGGAGCTCTCACAGCTGGAGTCTGAAAACACCCAAAAAAGGCTTTTTAGGAATGAAATTATTTACCTGGGACACCATTTCGTGGAGTAGAAGTACGTAGTCAAACTGAAGATCTTCATCACTTCTTTTCTGGAAAGACAGGATGAAAAGGGGTGAATTTGGGGATTCTCCCACCTCAGAAAAAGTGGTTCAGCTCTTTGTGCTTACCACAAAAATTCCCTGATGGATCTCAGATAAAGCTGAGAGCTCCTGCTAACAAATGAAGCAGGTGGAGCTCAGTCACTGTAACAAAACTAAAAGCTCTTGCTTTGAATTTCTGTGGACTCCAAAACTGCATTGGAGACACTGAATGTAAAGCCTAAAGCTGCTAATTCCTGCCTAAAAGAGACCAGATCCGTCAGGAATTCTTTAGGATGGGAGCACCTCATTCTGCAAGGTGCCAGTGTAACCCAAATAATCCCAAATAAAACTGTCATTGGGATAAGGACGCTCCAGAGGCCTTACAGAGGGTGACAGTCAGGGATTCTCAGTGACAAAGTAAACCCTGGCCTTTGGAATAGACTCTTTTCCTGTTGTTTTCCGGGGTAAAGGGGACACAATTACCCAGGAGAGATGACAGCTGGGTTACCTAATAGTTATTTGTCTCCTTTATCCTTAAATTGGTTAAAGAGGAGTTGAAAACCTTTAAGCCCTGCAGCAGCTGTGAATTCTCTAAGGTGCCATCAGAGGGAGCAAAACATTCACAAATCCTGCTGCCACAAGGAATTCCTGTCTTTCCTTCATACCCAGAACTTCCTGGGAGTTCACTGTCTGTTCAGAGTGGCTTTTCTAAATACGAAATCCTGCTGCTTTTTCCTGGCTCCCATGGAAAAAAATTGCCTTCAATTTAAAGCTGATGATCACTTTAGGGAGTTAAGAATAACTCAGAATTGATTTTTCTCTAATAGAACACAGGAAAACTGGGAGAATCTGTAGAATTCTGATAATTTTTTGTCCTTGCCACAACTCTTTAGCTCTTAAATACTTCCCATGGGGTGTCAAGGCCAGGTTGGATGGGGCTTGGAGCAGCCTGGGCTATGGAAGATGTCCCTGCCCATGCAGGGGAAAATGGGATGAGCTTTAAGGTCCCTCCAGCCCAGACCAGTCTGGGATTTGGTGCCTGCTGGAAACTCACCACTTGCTTCACGTGTTTGACTTGGGCAAGGTGGAACTTGGTGTTTTCAGTGGAATTCTGCCAGATCACGTAGCCAGAGGCTGCCCAGGCCAGCAGGTGGATGGGCTCCAGCTCTGGGGGAACGTTCCCGTGGCTGTCTGGAACCAAAATAAACACTGGATGTGAAAGGGAGCCGTTAACAGAACATTATCACCTCCCACAGGGCTCCTCCTGTCACACAAACTTCCACAGCCACCGAAGGAGCTGCTCCATCACCACAGAGCACTTCCCACAATCCTGGAATGGTTTGGCTGGGAAAGGACCTTAAATCCCGTCCTGTGCCACCCCTGCCATGGGCAGGGACACTTCCAGTATCCCAGGGTGTTCCAAGCTCCATCCAGCCTGGCCTTGGACGCTGCCACGGTGTTCTGCTCCCTCTTTTTCTCTTAACATGAATTCTGGCAGGTCTCGAAGGCAGGGGCTGCTCTGAGGTGAGAGCAGATCCTCGTTGCACATTTGGGGTGTTGGATGTGCTGTGCCAGGGACACCCCCGGAGTGGGCAGGAGGGGCTGACAGTGCCAGGTGCTTTTCCACAACAGTCCCAGGCAGAATTAGGAATAAATGCAGTGGCTGTGACTGGCAGAGCCCAAAAAGAGACAGGGAAGCAGCAGCTGGTGCTCGGAGCAGGGTGAAGGCCTGAGCCCCTCACAGCCCCGGGTTGTACCTGGGATGTTCTCAGCCACAAGCTCCTTTTCCAGGCTCCTGATTCGATTGTAGAACTCCTTATCTGCTTCCTCTGTGCTCCTGAGCTCTCCTTGCACTGTGACCTGCACATCTGGGGCAGAGCTGTTGCTGCCCAGGCCATACAGAACCTCAGCAGTGCAGCTCACAGTCCTGTCCTGTTGCAGAGTTAATTGTGTGCATTATTATTTGATGAGATACATGTACAACCAGGGTAATTTGTACTTCTAAAAATGTCATTTTTATGTAGTTGCTGTTTTTTTCTGAGCTTGGCCCCTGGAGATTTGTGATTATTTAAGACAAGGTTTAATTCATGGCATTTCTGTGAACGTTTAAGGGTGGGATTTGCTTTCTGCAGGGATGGAAGGGGCAGTGGTTGGGGTGCAGAATGTCCCTTGTGCTGTTCAGCTGGAGCTGAAGTGACACTGAAATGTCCTTGTCATCCCTGCAGCATTGTCTGGTGGTGCAGGGGAAGGTACCACATGGTCAGTGGGCTCCTTTCTGGTTAAAATTCAGCCTTTTTTGGCCTGATTGGCAGTATAGGAAAATCGGGAACAGTTCCAAGTGTTGTTATGAGGTGTGTCCACAGAGTGTGTCATTAAACCAGCCTGACTCACTTTGTCCAGGACATCTTCCAGCTCCAGTTCCAGGTAGTACTTGTGCCCAACATCATCGATGTCCTAAAGAAGGGAACACATGAATTGATTTCTGGCAGTTGTTGAATGGCTGCATCCTGGACAAGATCAGAGAATCCCAGGATGGTTTGGGTTGGGAGGGACCTTAAATCCCATCCAGTCCCATCCATCTCCCACTATCCTGGGTTGCTCCAAGTCCCATCCAGTCTGGGCTGGGACACTGCCAGGGATGGGCACCATGTGCCAGGGCTTCTCCCCCCTCATTTCTAACCCTGAACACCCCTGGATTGCCATTTTTGGGCTCCTGTCTGAGAATTTGCTGCTTGGTTAAATACTCACCTGGAAACCTTCAGTGCTTCCCTCTACTAAGTCCATTTTGTAGGTTAGCATGAATTGGATCATGCCTTGTATTTTTTTGGCTATAAAGAAGGGAGCAGCTGGGCTTTGCTGTGCCCTTGTTTTGGGAGGGAGTTTGCTGTGCCCTTGTTTTGGGAGGGGCTTTGCTGTGCCCTGGTTTTGGGAAGGGGGTTGCTGTGCCCTGGTTTTGGCAGGAGTTTGCTGTACCCTGGTTTTGGGAGGGGCTTTGCTGTGCCCTGGTTTTGGGAGGGGCTTTGCTGTGCCCCTGCGGTGCCAGCGGTCCCTGCAGACCCAGGGCAGGGCTGAGCTGTCCCGGCACGCACAAAGCAGCACCGGGCGGCTCCTGCGGGCCCGGTGCCGGTGCCGTGCCCGGGCAGGGCTCCCTGGGCGCTGCCGTCCCCGCGGGGGACACACGGGGAGCGCTGGGCATCGCCCGGCCCGTGCTGCCCGGGACACCGAGCTCCTCCCGGGACCCGGCATGGGCACAGCCCCGCGGTGACGCTCCCGGAGCAGCTGGGCTTGGAAAGGACCTCTGGAAAGGACTTTTGGTAAGGTGGATGTGATCCAGTCCAACCCCACTGCCCAGGCAGGGTCACCTGGAGCGGGTGGCACCGGGACGGCTGATTCCCGGGATGATTCCCGGGATGATTCGCGGGGTGTTCCCGGGCTGATTCCCGTGGTGTTCCCGTGGTGTTCCCGGGGTGATTTCCGTGCTGATTCCCGGAGTGTTCCCGTGCTGATTCCTGCGGTATTCCCGGGGTGATTCCCGTGGTATTCCCGGGGTGTTCCCATGCTCATTCCCGGTGTGATTCCCGTGGTATTCCGGGAGTGTTCCCGTGCTCATTCCCGTGTTGATTCCCGTGTTGATTCCCGTGGTATTCCCGCGGTGTTCCCGGTCCCATCCCGGTCCCTCCCCGCTCACCTGGCGCAGGGCTCGGCGCAGCGCTCGCAGCTCCAGCCCCCGCCCGGGGCCGCCCCGCAGGTACCGCAGGTAGCCCACGGCCACGGCCGCGGCCCGGGCAGCTGGGAAGCGGCTCGGAGGCAGCTCCATGGCCAGGGAGCCGCTTCCTCCTCCCGCAGGAAGCGCCCGGGCGGGGCCGGAGCGGGCGGGGCGGCTCCGGGCCGCGGGACGGGGCGGGGGCTGCGGGGGCAGCGCATCCCTCCGGACCGCCCGGGATAGCGCTTGGAGCAGCGCTGGGTGGGATACTGGGGGTAAATCCTTCCCTCTGAGGCTGGGGAGGCCGTGGCACAGGTTTTCCGGGGAATTTGTGGCCGCCCCATCACTGGAAGTGTCCAGGTCGGACGGGGCTTGGAGCAGCCTGGGATAGTGGAAGGTGTCCCTGCTCATGGAACATTTAAATTCCTTTCCAACCCAGACCGGTCTGTGATTCTCTGAAATGCAGAATGGGAATGTTTTCCATAGAAAGCTGTGGTTTGTGTCATGAGTAACGTGGTGTTTGGGGGATTGTTGGGGTTTAGGTTTGAGTTCACCCACAAGAAGCAGTCGGGAGGAGCAGGCCAGTACGGCAAAGTGATCGGAGTGCTGGAGCCCCTGGATCCACAGGACTTCACCAAACTGGAATTTGAGGACAGAACCATTGGCACAAATATTCCCAAACAGTTTGTGCCCGCTGTGGAAAAGGTACAGACCTCTGTGTGTGATACAGAAAATCCTGATTCCCGTTGTTTTCCCGCAGTGCCATCCACATTTACTGTGCCTGCCTTCCCCAGGAAAGGAGGCTTTTCCCGTTGCTCCAGTGGCAGCAGGATCACAGTTGTGTGGTTTTACTTCATGTCTTGCATTCCTGGGGTTTCCAGTTAATTTGGGAGCTGCTGTGTGTTTTCTCTGGGGTCTGTGCTGCCTCTGGTTCCCTTGCAGTGCCTCCTTTTCTTGCAGTCAGAGCCTCCTGCTCAAGCTGCTTTTTCCTGGCCTCTTCTGCTTCTGGTTGTGGCCCCACAATTCTCCTCCCAACCCCAAAATACGTAACTTTTTCTGTGGCTTCTCTGAGGCCAGTTATGGAGAAACTGTAATTAAGCTGCATTTCCTGCCTCAATTCCCAAATTCTCTTTCTTTATCCCCTCTGTGACTCAATGTATAATTTATTGCACACTACTTTAATTAACCCACCAACATCTTGGAATTCCTGTAATAATCTGCAGTTATTCCTTCGTTTTTCCATGAGGCAGCACTTACAGATTTTTGCCAAATCCTGAAAAAACCATGGTCTTAAACAAATTTCGTTCTCCAGGCAAGAGCTCTTTCCACACATAGCATTCTTTTGGGGTTTGGCCGTAGAATCCCTTAAAAAGGCAAATCCTGAGGACATTTTTCCTTGTCCTGAGATTTTTATTTGGAAAAAGTATCAAACTGAGGTGCCAAAGATTGACAAGTGCAGGGGCTCCAGATTCCTGCTGGTGACTTTGAGCTGTCATTGCCAGGGATTCCGAGATGCCTGTGAGAAGGGGCTGGTGTCAGGACACAGGATCTCCGGGGTGCGCTTCGTGCTGGAAGATGGTGCCCATCACATGGTGGACTCCAACGAGATCTCCTTCATCAGGGCCGGAGAGGGAGCCCTGAGACAAGGTACAGGCTCCTCCTTGGAATGGGTCCTGCTGGCTGGGGTATCCATGGATCCATCCATCCATGGATCCATCCATCCAACCATCCATCCATGGATCCATCCATCCATGGATCCATCCATCCAACCATCCATCATCCATCCATCCCTTCCATCCAGCCCTCCCTCCCTCCCTCCATCCATTCATCCATGGATCCCTCCATCCATTCATCCATGGATCCATCCATGGATCCCTCCATCCATCGATTCCTCCATCCATCCATCCATCGATCCCTCCATCCATCCATCCATCGATCCCTCCATCCATCCATCCATGGATCCCTCCATCCATCCATCCATCCATGCATGGATCCATCCATCCATCCCTTCCTTCCACCCATCCATCCATGGATCTCTCCCTCCCTCCATCCCTCCCTCCATCCATCCCTCCCCCCAGAGCCTGGCCAGCTGCATGGAGCAGAACATGTACAGGAGTTTGTAGAATCTCTGAGGGAGGCACAATAATTCCCGTGCTTGTATGAAGGAATTCCTGTTCCCCTAGAATTCAGTACAGCACCAGCTTCATCCTTACGGGGTAGGAAGAGAACATTTGGCCAAACTGGGCCTTTCTTAGGGAAAAGTCCTTCACTGAAGGAGAGGTTAAACACTGCAAGGGGCTGCCCTGGGAAGTGGTGGAGTCACAAATCCCCTCAGCCACCATGTGGATGTGGCATTTCACAGGGTGGCTTAGTGGGCACGGTGCTGTCAGCCAGAGGTTGGTTTGATGACCTTGGAGGTTTGTTCCAGCCCCAGTGATTCTGTGGTTATGGCTGCAGCAGTGAAAGGCCTGGAGCTGGAATTCCATGTGGGTGATGCTGGTGGAACTCCTGGCATTCATTGCCCATGAGCCATTGGCTGCTGTGTGGGCACAGCTTGCCTCCCACCCGGCTCTCCCTCGGTGCCACACTCTGTGTTCCATTCTCTCCCCAGCCATGGAGAACGCTGCTGTGCGCATCCTGGAGCCCGTCATGGCCGTGGAGGTGATGGCTCCCACGGAGTTCCAGGGAGCAGTGATAGCTGGGATCAACCGGCGGCACGGCGTCATCACGGGCCAGGATGGCTCCGAGGGATACTTCACCCTCTATGCTGAGGTCTGTGGGGCTCTGCTCCTCACCTTTCCTTTCCTTTCCTGCTCTTTGATCCCATGGTTTTCCTCTGTTTATGTGGATGCAGCTGTAGGTTGACTCAATTTGACTCAATTTTATGTCCCCTCTAAAAACCTGTGTTTTCCTGCTGGGTGGGGGGCTTGGGACAACCACACCCTGTGGCCCTTCTGCTTCCCAAATTATCCTTGGAGGAATGTCTGGAGATACCTTGAGCCTTGCTGGTTGACTCATCACTGAGTTTGGGATATTCCAGTTCCTGGTGCACTCAAACTCTCAGATTTTTGCAGTTTCCTGCTGCAGATACGTTGCAAATATAAATTATTTAAAGTAACAGGTACTTTACAAGAGCAGATCATTAAATCAAAGCTATTTACAGACAGCACTGACTCTTGATATCATAATTGGGATTAATTAGCTGATAGTCCAAAACTGATGGAAAAATACCTTATTACAAGCAGATCTGTTTGGATTGTAGGTGCCTCTGAACGATATGTTTGGATATGCCTCCGAGCTGAGGTCTTGCACAGAGGTGAGTCCTCCTGCTCCTTTTTTACTAGAACGTGTTTAATTCTGTAAATTTGGGTTAATTGGGCCATCATATCCATGGCAGCTGCAGCAGGGGATCAAAATCAAACCAGAGCCGTGCAATTCCTGGCCAAACAATCCTTCCGTGCCTGCGGAGTTTTGTTTGGGTGGGATTGTGAAGGATCCCTGGGTGTAACTTCACAGGCAGGGGGTGTGTGCTCAGCAGGGCTGCACGTGGCCCATCCTCTCTTCTCCCAACTCTGCAGGGAAAAGGGGAATATACCATGGAATACTCCAAATACCACCCGTGTTCAGCCAGCACTCAGGAAGAAATCATCAACAAATACCTGGAAGCAACGGGGAGACTTCCTGCCAAAAAGGGCAAAGCCAAGAGCTGATTGGATTCCTCTGGAGTCCACTGAACAGTTTCTCCCAGTCTTCTCCAACAGCTGACTTTTGCAAGCCATGGAAGCAGCCCAGGCTGGCTGGGTAAGGTGGGCTCCAGTGGGATTTGGACTTGGAATTTTGTCATAAAGCCTTTCCCCTGGGGTGTTGTCAGAAGCACCAGGGGGTCACCACGGCATTGCTCACATGTAAACACTGTTGTAACAAATACACGTTAAAACATGGCTGATGATCTGCTTGGGATTTGTCTTGGGATCTATTAAAATAATTCTATTTTTTACTTGATACCTCATTATTTTGTCATTAGGTGAGCTCCTGGTTTGGGAGTGTTAAGCCAGGTGAGAGCTGCTGGACAGGCACGGGGAATGGGACGTGGTGCTCCGGCTTCCCTCCAGGAGCAGAGGGAATTTTTCCCTCCAAATCCTTCAGAAATGGCACAGGATCCTCCAAAGTCTCAACCCACTGGGCAGAGCAGCTGGCTTGTCACCAAATCCACTTCCACTGGTGGCACAAGGATGGGGCAGAGTTGCCAAGGATGTGGGAAGGAGCTGACTCTTCCCAAAGCTGGGAACAACATGGAATTATTGTGTGGGCTTGGTGATGTGGATTTAATGGGCTTGGGGTGTGGGTTCATGCTATGGGCTTGGCTTTTGGCTCTTGGTTAGAAATCCAAACCAAAGATCCCTTTCCCCAGAATCTCCCAATCCAGAGGCTGTGTTGCAGCTGATGCTCAGCTTGGGAATCACTTGACTTTGCTGTCTCACAGGGGTTAGGTGAGAAGATATTCCCAAAATTCTGTATTTACAGTTATTCCCAGAATGTCCACGTCGAATTTTCCTTCCTCCTTCCTGCCCTGCTCAGCTGAGAAGTGTTTTTGCAGATTCCAGTAAACAGGGAGTGAAGTTCCAGGTCAAACCCAGCGACATTCCTGGCACAGGCCGGGGGCTGAGGGTTCCCAGACAGAAACAACTGGAGCAGCCAGGCTGCTTCTCCTCACGGAAAGACTGGAAAAATGAATTATGTAAACCTTGGGAAAGGGTTTGGCAGGGCCTGGAGCTGCTGCCAGATCCCAGGTGAGATGTGGGGTATCCGTGTGGTGCTGCCTTGGGAAAAATCCAGGATTCCCCTACAGCCGTGGCTTGGTTTTTTGGGAATGCTCAGCTGGGATTCATTTCCAGAAAAGCCCTGCAGGTTCTCAGACAGTTGGAGAGTTTTTAAAACAAGCAAATGTAGCACTTTTCCCAAAATTTGCAGATGTCTGACGCAAGCAGTGTGAATACAGGACAGAAACGGGCTGGGGAGGATTTTATTTGTATTTATTTGGTTTATAGTTGTACTAACAGAGTTTGTTTATGGGGTTTATATTTCTATTTATGGGGTTTATATTATGTTTACACCAGTTGTGATGTGAATTCCTGGCTGATGAGTTCTGCCAGATGTGCTGGTTCTCCACAAACCTGGAAAAGAAACAAACCCCAAGAATTTTGCTATATGATTTGAGGTTTTTAGGCTGAAATCTTGGCCTAAAAGCAGCTGGGGGAGACTTTGCCTTAGAAGTCAAAGTTTTGCTACTTATCCAGAAGTTCTTGTGGAGTTCCTTAACTGCTGTGAGCTTGTGAGCAGCCATTTCCACTGCCCTGGTGCCTGGGAAGTGCCTGATCCTCAGTTCCAGCTCTGCAGAGCAGTGGCACAAACAAGGTAAGGAGACAAAATCACAGCCTCAAAGTGCCAAATCCATCCTATTTTCTTGGCTTAATTCCAAAAGAACATTTTATTCACCAGCTTCTTCAAGGAATGGTGGAATTCCAAGCTCTGATTTCACACTTTTGATGATGAGAAATGTTCTCCCAGCAGGAAAGAAAACACCAGGAGGGTGTGGAATGCTGCTTCCCTGGGTTTATTGGGTGTCTGTTGTGTGCTGAGGGAAAAGCTTCAGTCAGGAAATCAGACTTATTTGTGTACAATGCTGGGATTTGGGAAGCCTAAAAACATCCAGGGAAAGCTGTTGTGTGAAATCCTTGGATTGTTGTTCCCAATTACAGCTCAAGGATTGTGAGAACCACCCCCAGTTAAACAGAACAGCCATCCCAGAGGCTGTTTTCCTCAGGAAGGTGCTGTTCTTGGGAAGGATTTAATTTATCCTGGCACAAACCTGGTTGATGGGGGGAAAAAAAGGTGAGTTTGGGACAGTTTGGCACAGTCCCAGAGAGCAGAGGTGGGACAGTGGTGGATCTGCTGGGAACCCAGCTGGAGGATTTGGTGGCAAAGCACAAAGCTGTGACTTTGTGGTGGTTGGGATGGGACAGGACATGGCAGGAATAACACAGGAGCTGTTCCCAAACATGGGAACTCATCCACAGGGAGCCTCCCTGGCTCTGCAGGTGTGTTTGGGTTTGAGGTAACAGAGAAGGTGCAAATTTGGGCTGCAGCAGCAGCAGAAAGAAAACCCAGCCTCGACCCTGAGTGATGGTATTTGGTTTATTGGAGGTTAAAAATCAGCATGATTCTAGCCCAAAAAATTAGTAGGCAAATATTTCTTAGTGACAGATTAACGCTTTCCTCATAATTTTTATCCAAATATATTAACTTTGTTTACAAACTCTTGAGTAACAGTTAATTAGTGACATCAAATCAACTGGTGTGTGTTTGTCTGTGTATATATGGAGTAGCAGAGGTTTAGGCAGAGCTGCAGAACTGGAGTCTTGCAGCTGAAGAAGTGACAGGAATTAATTTTGGCACAGAACAGGTCAGTGAAACCATTCCCATTCACTGACTTGCGTGGAAGGATGATCCCAGCTCCAGGTCTGTCAACACAAGGATTTGCTCGTTGGATCCACGTCCAGAAAACCAAGGATTTCACTTAAAAATTTGCTCCCTTTTCAGCAGAAGCCCCAGCAGCTGATCCAGATTCTGCCCCAGATCCCTCGTCCCTGCTGTGGCTGTCAGGAGCACAGAAGTGTTTCACCTTCAGAGGGTGCCCAGGGAGCCACGTCAGGCGCATGTGACAGGAAATGATTTCCTGGAGAAGGGATTTAAACACAGATTTTATCATCTCCACACTGTTCATCTCCTGCTGACAGGAGGGGTTGGCCACATGCACTTCCTTACCTGGGTTGGCATTTCATGCAGTAGGACAGTGTAGTCAAACTCAATAAAATCATCTTTCCTCATCTGGGCAGGTGTAAAAAAGAAAAGAGTTATCAAGAACACAGGTTTAGAGTGTTGAAATTTGATGTCTGCTGTGATTAACTTGAGCTTGCTCGGGGAAGGAGGTGAGCAGGGCCCCATGGCTGTGGTTGCTGGCTGCAGTGAGATGGGTTTTGACCATGGAAAGACAGGGAATTAGGAGCACTTCCTGCATGGAGTGTTTGAAGGCACCAAGAGCTGTGTGGCTCTGCAGCCTGACTGTCTGCAGTGGAACCAGGCTGGCTAAGTGCTAATTAATCGAGTTTAACCCTTAATTAAATCTGAGAATTATACCTATTAACCTCTCCTTCAGAGAAATCTCATGCTGAACAGCTCAGGAGCAAAACCTGGATCCTGCCTGTGGATCCCAGCTGGCTGAGGGGGCTCTGGAAGTGCTGCTGGATGGAGCTGCTGCCCAGCCAGGGGTTTGTGTCGGGTGTGAGCATGGCTGGGGCAGAGCTGCTGGGCTCTGCTGTGGGGCTCAGAAGTGCAGCAGCTGCACAAGCTGCTCCTGCAGGCCCAGGTAAGGACAATTTCCCCAGCAAAACCTGCCCAGAGTGTGCAGAGGAGGAGCTGCTGGTGAGGAGAACCCCCTGGGATCTGGGGTAACCCCCCTCGGGGCAGTGCTCTCTGCTGCCCCACTCACCCACTGCTTCACAGCCTTCACTTGGGCCAGGAAGTAGCCCAAGGTCTCCGTGGACTTTTCCCACATGATGGAGCTGCTGCCAGCCACAGCCAGAGCCCACACGGGCTCCAGGGCAGGCTCAATGTTGCCATAGCTGTCTGCAAGGCAAGGAGAAAGAGGAAATCTGATTTATTCTGGCTGCTCTGCAGAGAAATGATGAACCTCAGAGCGGTTTTGCCTGGCACAGCACCTCTCCTGGCATGGAGCTCTTCCCTCCCACGTGTCCCAGGGAGGAGAAGGATGCTAAAGCTGCAGTCCCAGTGAGGGATGGAAGGGTGGCAAAGCTGACATTGCCAAGAGAGGGGTCCCAGGATGAGGTGAGAAACCCAAAAATCCACAATAATGGGAGTCCTTACCTAGCTGGGAGAAGAGATGGGATTTTTCCAGATGGAAAAGTTGTGTTAGTCATCCCCAGTAAATTTCCAGCCACAGCTGGGGAGGTGTGTGGGTTTGGGCACTTGTTATTCCTGGAGGACAATCTGCATTCACTTGATTTAAAAATGGTGTGGACTTGCTTTTAAATCCAAACCACCCTCACAGGATGGTGCTAGTGCCAGTGATAAATCCAGAGGGGCTCTGTTCTCCCAAAAACCCCTGGGGAGGTGGGGTTGTTCTGACAGCAGGATGGTCTCAGGGTGCTACTGTCAATAACGTGTCTCCTTTTCTAATGCTTGGGCTCTTCACGCTCTTTAGCACAAAATGAAATACAGGTGATTGTTTGGAGGAATATACCTGGAATGTTGTTTCCAGTTATTGGTTTGGTTTGGTGCCTGATCCTTTGGTAGAGTCTCTTGTCCTCTTCCTGGATTTCCTTCTTGTCTTTGGTGTGGGAGCACTTGATGCTGACAACAGGAGGAGACTTTTTCTTTGGATACAGCACTGTAGCCAGGCAGTTCCCAGCATCTTCCTGTCAAAGGAGAGTTTAAAACTCTTAATCTTTAATCAAGATTTTATTTACCAGCAATTCACTCTTTGTTTGAAGCTGCTCAGGGGGTTGGAAGGTGTCAAGAAGGATTTTATTTTTCTTTTTTCCAGGAAAAAGGTTAAAAGCACAAGGCTAAAGGGATTTAACAGAAGGTTTTAATTAATGCTTGTCCTGCTTTCAGGACATGACAATGCTCCAAGTCATCCTGGAAGTATGTTTGTGAGAGCTCAAGAAGCAACATAATTGATAACAGGGGCTTTCATTGTGTCAGCCTTGAAACAAAAATAATCTAAGGCTTCACAGTAAGTTCTGAAAATCATTAGAATTCCACAAAATGTGTGTGAAGGAAGAGGACAGTAAAATGCTGCTGACAGCTGGGACAGAGCAAATGGAGGGGGTTTTAATTGGATAATTGGAAAGAACGTGGAGCTGTCAGCTCCTGATTCCCATTTTGGGGTGTGGACAGCAGGGCAATGGGGAGCCCAGAGGGGCAATGGGGAGCCCAGAGGGGCAGTGGGGAGCCCAGAGGGGCAATGAGGAGCCCAGAGGGACACTGGGGAGCCCAGAGGGGCAGTGGGGAGCCCAGAGGGGCAGTGGGGAGCCCAGAGGGGCAGTGGGGAGCCCAGAGGGGCAGTGGGGAGCCCAGAGGGGCAGTGAGGAGCCCAGAGGGACAACGGGGAGCCCAGGGGGACAATGGGGAGCCCAGAGGGGCGATGGGGAGCCCAGAGGGACAATGAGGAGCCCAGAGGGGCAGTGAGGAGCCCAGAGGGGCGATGGGGAGCCCAGAGGGGCAGTGAGGAGCCCAGAGGGACAACGGGGAGCCCAGGGGGACAATGAGGAGCCCAGAGGGGCAGTGGGGAGCCCAGGGGGACAATGAGGAGCCCAGAGGGGCGATGGGGACCACACTGGCACTGAGCCTGGGCCACTGTGATGTTCCACTCAGGCCCTTGGTTGCCTCAGGCGACTTGAGCAAGAAATCCCTTCATGACTGAGGCCTGATGATCTCTCAGGTGAGCCTCAGAGCAAAGACAGGCAGGGAGGAGCAGCAAGGTCTGTCCCTGGCAGCAGATCCCCTTAGGACACAAATGTCCCTGCTTTGGAGCTGCTGGAGTTGATTTAATGCCCAGGGTGAGGAGGAGGAACTCACCCCAGTTCTGTAGTCCTCAGTGCTGAACTGCAGGTAATACTTGTGGCCAGACTCTGGGATGTTCTGCAAGAGAGAAGATGGAGCCAGCAGTGGAATTAAAGCCTTAGGTGCTGCAAGGAACACTGAGGAGGGAACATCCCTCTGAAATGCCCTGGTTTTGAGTGCAACAGTGCTGATTTTTTGGTCTTCCTTGGTGTTTAAATACAATTCTGGCTGTTAGCAGCATTTTGCAGATGGGGACCCAAAGCAAACCTCTGTGTGTTATTTATCTAACCCTGAGCCTTCCTTTTCCCAGGAAATTAATAATGGCACAAGGTGAGTGAAGTTTCATACCCACAGCAGATCCTCAGCTCAGCACCTGCCTGTGGTACCTACACAGAGTTGGAAAATGCAGGTAAAAAAATTGCTTTAGTCACTCTATTTTTATAAAATCCCCTCCTGGAGCTTTAGGTTGAGACAAGTGCAGTGTGGAGCCAAATCTCACCATGAAGGAGGTGGAGGAAACAGAGAGGATGAGCTCAGAGTTTGATAATTTCTTTCTTCTCTGCATCCTCCTTCTCCCCTTCTGCCCTTTTTGTGTATTGCCTGAAATACTGTCCTCAAAGTGACAATGGGACATGGGACTGCAAACAGTGCAAACTGCCTTTCTGACATGCAGGAACACCAAGGAAGCAGGAAATGAAGTTAAGAAGGGTCTCATCTCTTGCAATAACCACATTTAAGTCTAAGTTTCTAACTGTTGTAAATCTACCCCAGAGGTGTTACTGCTATGGTTTATGACACCCATTTCTGATTAATTTGGGGATTTTTGCAGTGACCCAGGCTTATTCCTTTATGTCATCACTCCTGCAGATGAGAGAAGCTGAAATAGTCAGCAGGACTTTTAAAAGGGCACAGAATTCTGGGTTTCTGTGGGTTTTGAAGCAGAGATTCTCTCTTGATTTGCAACAACTCCCCCACAGTACTGCTGGTAGGTACCACCACTCTGCTACTGCTGCCTAGAAAGCTTTCAAATGATGCTACACAGCTAAAGCAAATATTTATCCTGGTGTGAACACCTGGGGCTTCCTGAGCTCACCAGGGAGAAGGGGGGAAGGTCCAATTAGCATGAAATAATTGCAAATGTACAAAAGTCTGTGTAGTCCCGAAGGAAAACTTTCATTTCCACTATTTTTCCCACTCTCATCCCAAAATGCCCTTCCTTAACCAATGCCAGAGATGAGCTGATCAGAGCTCTGGGATATCTGACAACCCCCAGGGAAGCAGCCAAAGATAAAAGTGTCCAAAAAGAGACGAAAACAAGTGAGTAATTCATTTTTCCACTCCATATCTGGGTCACGGGATTCTTTTACTTCTGGGCTCCAAATTCCTGCAGCTTTCCTGACAGATTTTTAGTCCTGGGAAGGCCAAAACAGCAAGTTCAGAGCAGCTTCATTGCATGTCCCCAAGGAATCAGTTTGCAATCAGTTTGCAATCAGTTTGCAATCAGTTTGCACCTCCCTCAGTCCCCACAGGCACGGAAAGGGAGGACCCCTCTCTCCCCCAGTGCTGCAGGAGGTTTCCATCTCTTCCCCTCTGTGTTTCCCCCCCAGGATTTCTCCCCTGGGATCAGCTTTTGCCTGGATCACTGAGCATGGAGAAGCTGGCACTATGGAAAAAGGAGTCAGGGCTGCCCCTGCCATGGATTCTGCCTTTCCCACCCAAACGTGGGGCTCTGACTGTTGGACATTAATAGAAAATTTTTAATTTACTTCTAATATTAGGGACCAGAGCTGTGGTATTGCACTGTCAGTGTCCAGGTGAGGCTGTGAAGAGAAATATCCACCTGGAAACTTGGATTTTCTAGTCCAATTTAAGCAAATGTTGCACGAGGTCACCTGGCTTTGCCCTTTCCCCTTCACCTCCCTACTCCTAAATTAGGATTTCCAGGACAGCTTGGGATGGGAAACTGCTCCCAAAAGCTTCCCTTTAAATTCTGGGATCTTCAGCTGGCACAGCTTACACCTCTCTCATCAAAAGTGTATTTTAAAGGGCTGCTGCCAACGACTCCAGCAGCTGCTGTTTCCTACAAGGTCCTCACTCAATAAAAAAAGAAGGGACAACAAAAAGCAACTGCATCCAACAGCAAGGTAAGGATTATTCCATGTTTGGCATTTTGTTGCCAATAAAGAAAGTCTCATTTTACCTGAACTTGAAAGATCTTTTCCATCTAAGAGAGTTCCCAGCCCTGTTTCCAATTACCAGTTTCACCAGCTCGTGGGCTAATAAAGTCAGTATTAAATTACAACACTCATTATTAAATTCCATGAAAAAATTATCCTGATTTTACAAAATCCAGAAATAGAGTAACTAATATGAAATTAGCCCACTTAAAAAATAGTATTAAAAACCAGACAAACCAAAAAAACCCCAAATCCCAACATTTCTGCCTCTTGCCTTCACGTACTACAGCACATTCCTTCCAGGAAATTCTTTTCATTTTTTTCCAGGGGAGGACAGGAAAGAAGGAAGTGCCCACTTCTAGTGCATTTCTCCTCTTGTTTTCACAGAGTGCAAAAAAAAAAAAAGGGAAATAAACTGCAGAGAGTGGTTCCAGGGAGCTCCTATAGCACCCAGCACTGTGAGGAAATAAGGAACAATTTCACTTCTCTATAATGAGCCAATTGTTTTCCTTCCTATATCAGGAAGCAGGTGGCTGGCAGAGGGTGGAAAAATCCCTTTCCCTCCCCACAAATATTCCCTTATTCTTCAGACAGGCACAGGTGTTTATATATGGAAATATTTACATATAGACATATGCAAAGTGCCCAGGAAAGACGGAAGGAGCACTTGGACTTTTGGAGAGTAGAAAATAACACAGTGAATCCCTGTCACAGGTGTCTGTAGCAGTTTCATAGGAAAACTTCAGTGTCCCATGAGCCCTTCCATGCTCAGCACTTCATGATCTCTGTAATATAAGGGCTGCGTTAATGCATCCTCGATATTTCTGGTTGGTCTGGAACATCTTTTTTGAGAGGGGGGATTTAACACTACACCCTCTGACTCAGTTTTAGGAGCTGCACAGGACAAGTGCTGTAAGGTCTGCAGCTCCTGGGAAGGATCCAGTGGAATCCAGCGCTGCCTCTGGCACCTCGGACTGGGACTGCAGAACAACCAGCCCTTGCCCCCAGGAGCTGCCCAGCAGCAGGAGCACAGGGCTGCATTTAAATCCCATCCCTCGGCTCTCCAGGAAGGTGATACATTCCTTCCAGGATCTACAACCTGGACAAACATTCCCCAGAAGTTTTTTGCCTGATCTTGTACTTTCAGAAACTGAATAAGCTGTAAAAAAACCCCCAAACCTGGAGGAGGAGAAGGGCTGTACCCTGAGCATCCTCGAGCATCCCTGGCAAGCTCCCTGTGATGGGATGGTTCTGTAGCTGCTCCTCTCTGGGCCTCCTGTCCCGTTCTGTCGCCTCAATTCGATAGGATTTTTGGAAGATTAAGGTATATTTTCTGGTGGGAACTGCACTGCCTTTAGATGAAGCTCGTGGCCAGAGGGAGGGACTGTGGGGGACAGCTCCTGAGGCGCTGCCCGCTGAGGGAAAAGGGAGATGGGACAATGGTCCCTGAGGGGACCCGGGTGTTTCTGAGGAAGGGACAGAGGGACAGTGACCCATGAGGGGACCTGGGTGTCCCTGAGGATGGGGTGGTGGGACAGCAGTCCCGGAGCAGCCTCAGGTGCCCCCTGAGGGAGGTGGGACAGTGATGCCTGCGGGGACCCGGCTGGCCCCGAGCACGGGGCAGCGGCTCCTGAGGGATGCAGGAAAGCGCCCGCTGCCCTGCGTGGGAACGCGCTAAGCTCCCTTACACAGAACTGAGTAACAACAGAACAATCACTGTCAACTGCGCTTTCCCCAGCGTCCCTCTAAACCCCGCCGGCTCCCCGCTTACCTTCAGCGTAGCCTTGCGGACCTGCCCGAGCGCCCTCAGCCCGCCGGGGGACGCCGCCTGGAAGTTGCGGTACTGCAGGGCCACCCGCGCCGCCGCCGCGGCCGAGCGGCTGCCGGGCTCCAGCGGCTGCCCGCTGCCCGGCGCCGCGGGGCTGCCACGGGGCAGGACGAGGACGAGGAGCAGCAGGAAGGCGGGCGGTGAGGCGCGGAGCCCCGGCATGGTGCGGGCAGCGGCGGGCACTGGGGAGGGCTCGGCCCCGCTCCGGTACAAATAAGCGGGGCCCGGCCCGCTGCTCCCGCCCGCCCTCCGCCCGCTGCCAGCGCCCGCCGGAGGGCCCGGCCCGGCCCGGCGGCGACTCCCCTTCCCTCAGCCCTCCCACCTGAGAGCCCGAGGGCTGAGGGAAACCGGGACGTTATGGGGCCACTGAGGCTCGAAGATGCCCGGGGGGACTTGAGAGGCACCAGGGGTATTGAGGGGATTTGAGGGTGACTGAGACTTCTGAGGGGAGCGGGGGGAATTGAGGGGATTTGAGGGTGACTGAGGCTTCTGAGGGGAGCCAGGAGAATTTGAGGGGTGTCAGGTGCTGAGGGGAGCCAGGCAGGGGAATTTGAGGGGTGTCAGGTGCTGAGGGGAACCAGGGGCACTTGAGGGGGACCAGAGGTTCTGAGAGGGACCAGGAGGATTTGAGGGGGACTGAGGACTTGGAGGGCAGCCAGGGGGACTTCAGAGGAACCAGGGATTTCAAGGGGAGCCAGGGGGAATTGAAGGGAGCCAGAGGAGCTTGAGGGGGTTCTGGGGGGGTCAGAGGGATTTGAGGGGTGCCAGGATCATAAAGGAAGCCAGGGGGACTCAAGGGGGACCAGTGATTGTGAGAGGAGATGAGGGGGCTTGAGGGGGACTGGGGGTACTCGGGCAAGGCTGGGAGCCAGGGGGACTTGAAGGATGCTGGAAGCTGAGCAGGACCAGGGGTTCTGGGGAGCCAGGGACACTTGAGGGTCACAGGATTTGTCTGAAGGGAGCCTGCAGCTCAAGCCAGATGTGTGATCCTGACACAGATCAGAACAAACACAGGTAATGGTTGGAAAAATGCAGTTAGCTCCTTCTCAGCGTTACCACAACTCAACACCTCCCAAAACTCCGGAGCCTCACTCAGACCATGACACGCTTTGCCTGGGACACAGCTGAAATATTCCAAATGTTGTGCACAAGAAGCAGAGGGAAGCATTAATCTCTGGAATAAATCTCACTTAGTGAAGTTTTTGGAACCAGTATAGTCATGTCTTGGTAACATGAAGAAAATCAACTGAAAAAGCAGCCAGATTGCCTCAAGATGATTTTTGGGATACAAGCTTGTTGCCTTGCTCCTGCTGGAAGCATCTCTTTTGCAGAGACTGAATGGGGTAAAATGTAAAAGGCTGCAGCACTTCCTGTGTTAAAAAAGCTGATTTTTAATGACCTGCTCTGTTACCATCCGAGCAGAAGGGTGTTTGTATGTGCAGCTGAGAATCTATTTTTGTGCTCCTGCATGAGTATTGGGGCAGGTTTCTGGGCTGGGACCTCAGAGAAGTAAATCAAAACGAAATCAAAACTCTGGTTAAGCACTCAAACTGTCTCCTGTGGAGCTTTAAGTCTCTTTTTATTACTGGAACACTTTTTCACAGAACTTGAAATTCGGTACTTCTGAGGCTTTCTGAAGCGAGGGAAAGACTTATTACAGTAAAGCTATGATATCATTCTTTATTACAGATTTTTTAATGCCTAATTTTCCTGGTTTTGTTGATTATGGTTTTTCCCTCCTGAAACAGATCCTGTAATTTACAGCTTGTATCTTTACACTCACGTTTCAGACATGCCAGCCTGGAGGGGGCTTGGAGCAACCTGGACTAGTGGAAGGTGTCCCTGCCTGGTGTCAAGCCTAGCTGGAGGATCATTTTATCCTTTTTGGGACACTCGCCACTGGAAGAAACCAACACCCAGCCTCTTCTCGTTTATCCTCGCTGCGGTGACAGCGCCGGTGTCCCTTTTAAACTGAAATCCCAAGGCTGCTCGCCCTCGGCTGGCACCGGGGGGTTCGGGCAGTGCCAGCTGTGTGCTGCTGCTCCCGTCCTGCCCTTCCAGCAGCACCCTGGGTGTGGGATGAGCGCCGAGGCTGCCCTGGGAGCACAGGAAGGGCCGTGGAAAGGCGAACAGCGAGGCGGAGCAGCGGTGGCCGGGGAGGAGAGCCCCGGTGCGGGATGAGAGCCGGGGTGGGGTGGGATGGGATGGGATGGGGTGGGATGGGATGGGGTGGGAGGCAGCGGCTTCTGCTGCTCTCGCTGCCCATGGGCTGCAGCCGCTCGGGGAAGAATTGAACCCACCCTGCACAGGGGGCTCACACTCACAGCTTCGGTGCCTTTGATTCTGGGGGGTGTTCAGAAGCTTAAAAAGAGGTAAAAGCCCCTAAGCCCGGCTTTGTCACAGCAAGCCTGCCAGCCCTGCTGGCTCAGAGCTGAGCCCTGGGCCGCTGACCCCATCCGTGACTTTGGGTGCACTTCCTTTTCCCTCGTGTTCTCCTCCTTTTCCTGCTTTCCCAGTGACGGGGCAGTTTCCTTCCTCCCGAGGGCGAGCAGGAGGCTGTGAGTAACCCAGGGCTGGTGTGACAAGGGCACTGAACCCCTGTGACAAAGCAGGGACAATCCCAGGGCCATTTCCTTCACTTCTGCAGACATCAGGCTACTGTAGTTTGATCTGACGGGACTCTGAATTTACAAAACAATTTGACTTGGGAAAAACAAAATCTCAGATGTTGAACAGGTTCAGGTCAAGGCTGGGGGATGTTTGTAAATGTGTACAAGCACAAGGTTTTGTGCTTCCACAACATTTTGGAAGTGTATTTATTTTAAGCTCTGGGGTTTTTTTGACCCTTAAAAGCTGGAAGTGCATCCTCCTAGAGCCAAGGTTGCTTTGAGCTCTTTGGTGAGGGTGAAATGAAGCTCTGCAATGTGTCAGAGCTGAAGTGAATGATCTGACCTGAAGGGATGTGTCTGCTGCTGGAGAGAGTCCCGAGGAGACACCAGGATGCTCAGAGGGATGGAGCAGCTCTGCTGGAAGGAAAGGCTGAAAAACTGGGATTGCTCAGCCTGGGGAAGCTCCAAGTGACCTCGCTGTGGCCTTATCTGAAGGGGCTACAAAAAGGATTGAGAGAGACAATTGCCAAGGGCTGGACGGACAGGACACAGGGAATGGCTTCCCAGTGCCAGAGGGCAGGGATGGATGGGGTATTGGGCAGGAATTGTTCCCTGTGAGGGTGGGCAGGCCCTGGCACAGGGTGCCCAGAGCAGCTGTGGCTGCCCCTGGATCCCTGGCAGTGCCCAAGGCCAGGCTGGACATTGGGGCTTGGAGCAGCCTGGGACAGTGGGAGGTGTCCCTGCCATGGCAGGGGGTGGGACTGGATGAGCTTTAAGGTCCTTTCCAACCCAAACCATTCCATAATTCCATGATTCTGTTAATTAGAATGTGGTTCATGGAGGTTTTGTCCTTTAGAGTGTTTTTCCCTCTCATCCCACAGAATTTGCTCCAGACCCCAGGAGGACAGTGCTGGTGTCAGTTCCATCTCACAGAGCCTCTCTCCTTCCCCCCTTCTCTGCTCCCCTTTAGGAACCAGGACATTCTGGGAAACTTCCCAAGGTGGTTTGCATCACACTTCTGTCACAGCTGACTTGGACCCTTTGGAACTGGAAGCGAGGGTTGGTTCAGGCCGTGGCTCTAAAAAGCATTCTGAGGTTTGCATTTTCTTTTTTCATACATCAAGTGCTTGTTTGGAGGCCAGTTATTCCTAATTAGTTTCATATTTGGAGGCTATTTCTATACCCCTTGTATACACCAGACCTCACTGGCTCTCAATCATTACCAGATGACTGTAATTTAATACAGTGAATTTGGACAAAATTCAGTTTGTTTGGTTGTGCAACCTTTCCAGTTTTAATTCACCATCTTGCTGTAGTTAAGAACAAGTTCTCTTACTTCATTTTAACTGATTTGAGATTTATTCTCAGTAATTAATCCCAAGAACTTATTTTGAATTAGTCTCCACCTATTTTGCTGGATAAATCAAGGATAGATCACCTTTTAATGCATTGCTGGGCTGACCTTACCTATAGGAATAAAATATGGGTACTGATTTAGTGTGGCTCATTTTTTCCAGGAAAATTTGGGTTTGAAGGCTTCTGATTATTTTTAAATCAAGGATGGGATTTTTTTTAAAGAAACATTTGTGTCAGCAGCAGTTCTGTCACTCCAGGCCCTTGCAAATTGTCTCTCCATCTTTCTTGTAGCTCCCTTCAGGTATTGGAAGGCCATAATTAGGTCACCCCAACACCTGACTTTTAAGGGACAACATTTAAGTCAGCCAGGAAGGTCTGGTAACCCCTTCTGGCCAAAACCCTGCAAGTTCATTGATGCTGTTTCCATTATTTTATATATTTTTACGTTGGGTTTTAAATGTGTGTCAACACCTGTACAACTGAAATGGCAGCAGGAAGTTTCAGAGCTCTCTTCACTGCTGTTCCCAGTTTTGCAGTGAATTATCCATCAGCACTTCTGCTCTTGTTGCTTGGAGGCTCCTCCAGCCCAAAGGTTTGATGGTGTAAAGTCACCTTTAATGCCCCATTTCATTCATTTTGCTGTTTTTAGTTACCAAATCGATGCTTTTGCAGTGTCAAACATCTCCAGGCAGAAAAAACCCCTTTGTGAACCCAGTGGAACAGAGAAGCACAGGAGCCCTCAAGCACGTGAGCATTTACAGGATCCTCTTTTATGGTACTTCCCCAAACGTTGTTTTGCTAGAAAATGGGAATGAATCTGCAGTGACCCAATGCCAAGGAAAGTGAAAGGACACAGATCATAAACAGGGAGTCAATCATTGCAGATTATCACTGTTACTCTGGCATTGGAGACAGACACAGAATGTTTTGCAAACCTCTTTTGGATAATTTTCTTTTGATTCTGGAGCTGGTACAGACCAGAGAAACCTTTGCAGAAAAACAAATCCCTTCCATGCCCACTGAGATACCATCACCCAAAGCCAGGAATAAACATGGGCAGTAAATAATCCCTGTTAATAACCTGAAATCACCGTCCTGCCTTGTAAAATTGTAACAAATGGATGTCAGATCGTGCTCAGGCCTGTTCAAAAATAAACAGCAATTAAAGCAGCCCTTTGGAGCTGAACTGCTGAGGGGAATATTTGCTTTTTGGAGTGCTTTGTGCCACTGATGGCTGTCACAAGGGAGCTCAGCTGTGATGTTTGGTTGTTGGACAGCTCTTGCAGCAGTTCTGCCTCTCCAGAGATGTTTGGGCAGATCCCTAAAAGATGGGAATCCGAAATGAAGCCTCTAAAGCACTGTTCAAGTGACATTCCTGGCAGATCATGGAGGTGCAGGCACAACCCCTCACCCCACAAAATTTTAATTTGTTTGAGGCTAACATTTACTTACCTGATAGCAATAAAAATCCCTTTGAATTACTGACTTCTTGACACTGATTTTGTAAAGATTCTCTGTGAAACGAGGGTTGCAACAGCACAATAACCTGGGACGTGTTTGGTTGCACAATGTTTGAAGAAGGCATTCAATATTTGCACAACAAGGGGCTGACGGCTCAGGGACTGTCCGAAATAAGGTGAGGACAGGAGAGGGATCCTCACTGGGATTCCTCAGCATTGTCTCACTTCTCCTGCAAGGTGACAGTGAGGAAGCACATTTCCCATGTTTTGCTCACTGGATCCTCCTCTCTGTGCCCTCTCTGTGCCCTTTCAGGAGCTGGGGATGCTGAGCTCTGAGGTTCCTTTCATCAAAACCCAAAAGGGACAGAAACCCCCTGTGGGGACAGCCCTGCACTGTCACCTCAAAGGTGATCCCAGCATTTTTTATTTCATCATTTTTAACGTCTCTTAGACAAAATAAACCACACACAACAATATTCCTCATTGAGACCTTCCTTGAGTAGCTGGGGATGTTATTTAGAGTGGAAAACAGGTAGAATTTATTGTTAATTCTCTGGTGAGAAGAATTTATGTTGCAGGGAGCTGTCTCAGAGATCAATTAACTTAAATGTGGTGGTTTATCTTCACACATGAATTTGGTACTTGGGTTTTTTAAAGGTTTGCTCAAAGTTAAACACTTATAACTGGTATTTATGTTAGTAGATAGATAAATTATTCATTGAATTATTCATTGAACTTGATGATGTTGGAGATCTTTGCCAGCTTTGGTAATTCTGGGATTCTATGACCCAATTTTCAGCTCACCCTATAAAATGTGTGATGACCATTTGCAGGTTGGTAATTTTACTCTTCTGCAGGATTTCCTGTAACCAGGGGCTGCAGTCCTGAAGCACATTGAGCACCCCAACAGCAAGAAAGGCAGGTTCCTCTTCAGGAACCCCTAAAATAATTTCAAAGAACAAATCAAAATCCACAGTGTGAGTTTTTTGTATTGCAAAGTTCGTATTTGGATATTGTAGACACCACTTATGGGGCTTCAAAATCAGCCTGAATGACATTTTAATCTGAGTACTGGATGGACATGGAATCAAATCATCAGAGCAGCTATCTCCAGTCCTGTAAGTAACTAATAGATACAAAATCTCATTTCCACACTGGTCAATGGTTTGATTTTTCCTCAGCACATCTCTGCCAGCTCCATGAATTTTCTTATCACTGCTCCATCTCTCAATAATCTCATTTTCTTGGTCCTGATTAGGAATAACTCCTCCTTTGTTCTTTTCTGCATCACTGTGTGTTCCCAGAACTTCTGAGAAAATGATTATTTTTCCCTGGATTAGTCACAGTGTTTGGACACACTCGGGTTTGTTTCCTCATGTAAATGTTTCAGAACCTCAGTGTTTATTTCTCCACGTTGGCCTTCATCAGCAGGAGCCGGGAGGGAGTCAAACTGAGCATTTGGATTAAGAAAACCTGGTGAAATTACAGCTTTTACCGAGTTCAGCCTGGCCAGTGTGGTGCTTTTCATGAGCATCTGAGTCCCTGAACTGTGTTTATGCTGTAAAAACTCCAAGAGACAGGCGAGAGCTGTGAGCTCAGCGTGGCTTTGATCCAGTAATCAACTGACCAAAGGACTTCCAAACATTCAAAGCTCAAGGAACAGTTTGTGAGGGACCAAGAGGAGCACAGTCATTCCCAGCAGCTTTAATTCCAGCTGGAGGGACTACAAGGAGAAAGCTCTTCCACTTTCATGCCTGGGAAAGGGGAGGGATTTGTGGAATCTGGCACAGCTCCCCCACCACACAAACAACCCCATCCCAGCAGAGTGAGGTGAGCAGGGCTGTGCTCAGCATTCCCTGTGTTCCACTGGAAAAACGGAGCAGAAGGGCTGGAATGGGCATTAATGTTCTGTGGTTTTCCTTTAGATTGAGAGGTTTTAGGAGAGACAGCAAATGAAAATGGGAAAAGTTTCATGTCTAAGTGGCTGTTAATGCCCAAATGGTGGTTCTGGTCTGGAAAGTGAGCCTTTGGTACCTTCAAATGTTCACAGAATCATGGAATTCCAGACTGGTTTGGGTTGGAAGGGACCTTAAAGATCTCATCCCACCCCTGCCATGGGCAGGGACACCTCTCACCATCCCAGGCTGCTCCAGCCTGGCCTTGGGCACTGCCAGGGATCCAGGGGCAGCCACAGCTGCTCTGGGCACCCTGTGCCAGGGCCTGCCCACCCTCCCAGCCAGGAATTTGGGTTATAACATTTGGGTTTGGGTTTAGAATATAAATCCATGTCCAGGATGGGGTTTGTTTTTTTGAGGTTTTTTTTTCAAAGAAAAAATGCCTTCAGAGTTGTGGAATTTTATTCTTCCAGGTGTTCCTGTTATGGAATGTGCTCAACATTTGTATGGATGAAATTGATGCAATTACCCCAGATTGTTAAGAGCCTGGTGCTATAATACTTAAGTAAGTAGAGATCTCTTTAGTTTGGTGATTTGTTCACAAACAACACATAGTGCTAAATAAATATAAATATAAATATAAATATAAATATAAATATAAATATAAATATAAATATAAATATAAATATAAATATAAATATAAATATAAATATAAATATAAGTAGTGAGAGGTGTAACCCATGGTTGAAGCAATACTGGGGCTAAGCTTCCCTTCCTGAATCCCTGAATCCACCTTTCCCTTTGAAAGGGTTTCTAATTGAGGGTAGTATTTAATTATACCAACGAATACAGAAAGTTGAAGGGAAATTATTACATAAAGGAAAAGGGAGAACTTTCCCTTTTTTCTGTGTAAGACGTTGGAGTTTCCCTGCAGACAGCTCCAACCTACACTGACAATTTGGGTTCCTTTTTTCCCTAATCCTGGCTGCTCTTGATTCCAGAGGAAAACAATGGGAAGGGAGTGAGTGCTGAGTATTTAAAGCACAATAATGGGAAATGCTCCCATCACCACAGAGCCCTTTTCCTTCCCCTGGCCAATCCTCTGGCTGTGCTCCAGGCCTCTGCATCCACGAGCCTCTTCCCTAAGGTAATTGCTAACAACATGGAAAACTCTTTTATTCCAGGGGCAGCGCTGGAAGGGCACAAGGACACCTCATCCAAGGCCCCAGAGCTGCTTTCTTGGTGCATTCAGAAGGTGCTGCTGGGGGAGCTACACTGGTTTTAACAGCTCAAAAGGTCAGAGATTGCTTTTTAATGAATTCATTTTCCCAGCCTTCTTAAATCTAATGATCAACTTTGCATATTTGTAGTGATTGCAGGGTTCGAGAGGCAGCAGGGTAAATTTGATTTAGGTGCAAATTCCCATTTCTTAACAAGACAATTAAAAGGGGGGGTGTGATATTAATATTTCACTTGGTTGGAAGAGGAAATGCCTGGCAGTCCCAGGGGAAGAGTCACAGGCACCTGTGCTGAACTCACTCAGATTTTTGGCAGGAATGATCTTATTGCTCATCATGAGTGGAACAGAAAACATTTCTTACACAAATAAAGAGAAGGCTGGCTCAGGAGGTGACATCACTGCAATCAAGGAAGGTTTAAATGAGCTGGAGGAGGTAAGAGAAACAGGTTGTGTGTTAAAAGAAATGTGAGGTGGTGGAAGATCAATACCAAAAATCAAACCAAATGGATTTTTCCTCACGTTATTTCTGTTGTGTTTCCATCTGTTCCCAACTTTCCATTTGCTGTGTTTCCCTTCCAAAGTAAGGAAGGGGCAGGAGTTCAGGAGAGTCTGGTTCAGGTCAGTCTTGCTGATACTTTAAGTAACTCTGGTTTCCCTGATCAATCTGTTTAATTAACTAAAAATGCAGAATTGAAAAAGTTGTTGGGTATTTTTGCATTTTTCTGCAGTTGGCTGCAGGAGACCTTTCTCAGACTAAAGGCTGAGGGTTGGGGCTGTTGGGGCTGGAGAAGAGGAGGATCTGGGGACATTTAATTGTGGCCTTCCAATACCTGAAGGGAGCCTGCAAGAGAGCTGGAGAGGGACCTTGGACAAGGAGCTGGAGTGACAGGACAAGGGGGAATGGCTTTAGACTAAAGGGGGAGAGATTTAGATGGGATCTTGGGAAGGAATTGTTCCCTGGGAGGGTGGAGAGGGGCTGGGATGGAATTCCCAGAGCAGCTGTGGCTGCCCCTGGATCCCTGGCAGTGCCCAAGGCCAGGCTGGACACTGGGGCTTGGAGCAGCCTGGGACAGTGGGAGGTGTCCCTGCCATGGCAGGGGTGGCACTGGGTGGGATTTAAAGTCCCTTCCCACCCAAACCATTCCATGATCCTAACCCAAAGACAACCTGTCTATGGAGCCAGCAGTGTCTGGGGGCTAAAGCACCTTTACAGCTGCTGATCAGAACGGGAATTTCAGACATCAACTCCTTGACTTTACCCCGGTCTTTTCTTGCTTATCCCTGAGCTGAGAGGGGATGGGAACAACCAGCAGGAGCATCCCCAAGCCCTGGGAGTGGGACGAGTTGGGAGTGGGACTTTTGATAACTTTTATTGGCTTTGTGGCTTATCCTGAGACAACAGAACCAACAATAAATTGTCACTTCAGGGCCAGCACTCGGTGCCAGCTCAGAGAAACCCAGGAGGCTGTGGCAGGTATTAGTGGGGAACACCCAGAGTAAATCCTGGAGCAGGATCCCAGGGTAACAATGCCTGCTTGCCAAATCTGTTTGCAGAGTGCACAAAGCAACAAGGAAAACATTGCAACAGCACAAAGATTTCCTTACAGATCCAACACAGGCTGCTGCCTCAGCAAAGCTGAGCTGTTTATTGGTGCTTTGCCTCCAGCCCCAGCCTGGGGCTGAGCCAGGCACTGCATCCATGGGCATCGGGATGCTGTGGCTGCAGGGTAAACCCCCAGCCAAGGCCCCAGGGAGCCAGTTATGCTGTTTGGGATCCATTTCTTTTTCCCTGGTTTCCTGAAAGATGTGTGTGGGGAGCAGTGATTCATCCAGCCACTCTTCCCAGTCCCGTGGGATGTGTGCTGCTTTTCCATTTCCTGGAAGCACTCGGTGTTTGGGGGAGGTTGCTGGGCTGTGAGGAGCTGCTGGACTCCATCCACAGCCACTATCAGGCATTATCTCCTGGGTGTAACTCCCTGGAAATCCCAGCCCTTTGGTTTTGTAGGAAAAGCACTTTTCCTATGGGGCACGCAGGGTGTGAGGCTGGCTGTGGGAAATACTCCCAGGGAGGAAAGGCTGGGAATGTGCTGACAGCAGCACTGCTCTTTCAGGTGCTGGTATAAGGAGCTTATAAAAAGCTTCATTCTTGCTTGGTGAGCAGAAAGTGCAGGAAAATGGGCTGGGAATGAGTGGAGGAGAAGCTGAAATGATGTTGGGACAGCTCGGGCTGGAGGCAGGAATGCTCAGCAGGGAAGGAACAGGCAGCCTTAAAAGGAAGAGAAAACTTCAACATGTAAATTCTAGACAAGAAAATGATACAAAGCTGACGAATTATGATCAGTTTGCAGCGTGGCTTTGGAAAACTGACTTTGGAAAAGAAGGGTGTGGGTTCCAAATCTGAGGATGCAGATTTGGAACCCTGACTATCAGAGCTGTGATTTGAGTTTTGTGGGGCTGCCCTCCCTCCTCCCCAGCACCACCAGAGCAGGGCTTGGATGTGCCTTGTCCCACCCCTTATCTCCAGTGCATCTTCTGGCTCTAATTCCCCGGAGCAATCCGATTTTAAGAAGTTATAAAAGCCCTCATCAGTTGTTTCTCCTCTTCGGGTGGGGATGTAAACAGAGGGAAGCCAAGCAAAACACCCCAGTGGTTACCAGTGCTTGGACAGAGCCCGAGGGGCTCATTCCCAAAGAAATGAGGAGGCAGCTCCCCAGCAGGCTCGATGTGAATTGGATCCAGGGAATGCAACTGGAGACCTTGGAGCCCAGACCTGCCCCAAAGCGCTCATTGTTGGAGTGGAACACAAGAAGTGTGATTTCACACAGTTTGCCAACAAACTAAAACAAGGAAGCAAACACTCCAGATCCAGGATGGGATGTTCTTACTTGGCGTGGCTCTCAAAAGCAGGATTTTTATCTGTGCCCTTTGCTGAGTTCAGTTTTCCCTTCCCATTTTCCATTCCCTATCGCTTTCCAGAGCTGTGCACTTGGCACTTGTTGTTAGATGTCAGATACTTGAACTTGGAGTTGTAGTTTCTATGAACGCTTTGTGGTTGTGGATCTCGAATTTCCAGAAGAAAAGCCTGCATTTGCTTTCCAGATAAGAGAAAAAAAACCAAACTTCATCTGTTTTCTCTTCAGTTTCTTCTAATCTGACTTCATCTCCTGGTTCCCATGCAGGGCAGTGGTGGAGTCCCCACCCCTGTTTAAAAATCCTGTGGATGTGGCACTTGAGGACAGGGTTTAGTGGTGGGTTAACAGCTGAACTGATGGTCTTTGCAGTCTTTTCCAAGCTTAGGGATTCTGGGATGATTCTGAAAGGACAAAGAACTCGTAGCTCAGAAGAGTTTCAGCTCCTCTGAGTGTGCCCAAAGCAGACCCCACAGGAGATGCCCATGGCCAGGTCAGCGTGGTGGGATTTCCTCCCCCATCCAAGGAGATCATGTTTTGTGTGTCCAGTTACAGTCATTTAAATATTCAAATCATTGAGAATGGTGTTCCCAATGGAAGCAGGGAGAGGAAAAATCCCATGTGGCCCTCCCCTGTCTCTGGGATCCATTCCTCGTGCTGGTGGTAAGAGGTGGATGGCATTTAGGATTTGCCTAAGTGGAAGAGGTAAATATAGAAATAAACCAAGTTGTGAGGGAAAGCTTCTCCAAGCACAGCATAATTTCCACTAAAACCACCTCAGAAATTTGCTTTACTCATTTCCTTATGCTCAAACCAGGTTATTTTCAAAGAATTCTGCTCTTTTCCTCCTTTTCAAGGAACATGTGGAGCCCAGGAACAGCTCTCACTCAGATGGTGAATGCACAGCACCATTTCTCCTGCCTTGTGGGAAGAAGGTGA
This sequence comes from Monarcha castaneiventris obscurior, assembly GCA_026261815.1. Lineage (NCBI taxonomy): Eukaryota > Metazoa > Chordata > Aves > Passeriformes > Monarchidae > Monarcha > Monarcha castaneiventris. The sequence continues at coordinate 1,547,238 of JAMPIT010000437.1, forward strand.
GTCCTGGAGGTCCCCTAAGAAATGACAACATTTCCAAGCCAGCAAAGCTGGAATGACCTTTCCTTGAAACTCTGGGCTAGGAATAATTCCCTTCACGTTTCCTCAGTGGGGATGAGCCGGATGTGGTGCCAGGAAAGGTGAGGGGAATATTTCAGTTACTCACCTGTAGGACTTGTATTTATTCACTTGTCATTTATGGGGAACAACAGGAACCCACCCATTTCCTTCTCTCAGGCCATGAATAATATTGATGAAATTGTTTGCACTTGGAAACCACGAGGTGGGGAGCTCAGGGATGTAAAAATGCAAAGAATTGTAATCTGTGAGTGAAACCAAGTGTTGAGCAAGACACTTGTAAAGGAAACAATATATTTTCAGAATTAGATCACAATTGATTTTTTTCTTTGCTGTGCAGAATAATTTTTCATTCACTCTTTGAAGGAAATAAAAAAGAAAATTGCCTTTCATCTTCCTCTCCAGTCCCTTACTTTAACAATTGCTTAGGCAGTCATGTCTTGTCATCTAATTTGAATTATCACTTCATGAAATGGTATTTTTCCTCCCCTCTCCAGCTTGTGTCCAGTTCTTTGCCTATAAGGAAATGGTTATGCTTCCTCTTTCCCACCCTTTTCTCTTTTCCTCTAAATTAGAGCTTTCTGTAATTCTTCCCCATGGTATCACTTTCATGGGCTATGAAGCAAAGCCTCCTAGTCTGAGCTAAAGCTGCATATGTGGAGATGACTCGGGATTATTGGAATAACAGTGATTTTTTAATTTTGGTTTCATTTTGAAAGGTAACCCAATGAGAATATTTAACATATCCATGTCATCTACAGTGATAGAATTCAATTTAATTTCCTCAGATCCAAGGCCTAGGAGAGCTGGTGAGAAGGAATTCCACAGAGGGGAGGAATTAACTTGAAAGTGAGGGATCAGGTGTATCAGCAAAGGAATTGAAGTTCAGGGAACCACGGGACCACTGAATCAAGTTGTTTGCTTGGAAAGTTCTCCAGGCTGCAGCAGAGAGAAGGAAAGAAATCCACTCCACTATACCCAGGTCTTGGAAAGTCTCCAGCAAAGTTCAGTCACTCGAGGGCAGAGGAAATGCCTGAGGAGGAACTGCTGGGTGTGCAGAGATCCTCAGCCTGGGGTGGGGGAAAAGCAGGAGTCTGACAGGAGCTCTGCCTTTGGAATAAGGAACTGAGGGAGACAAGGCAGAGCTGAGAGGGGCCAGCAGGAGGCTGGAGAGAGGAGCTGCTGCTGGATCCTTGCAATGGGATCAGCCTGGGCGGTGGGAGCAGCCCTGGCTTTGGGGACAGGAGGATTTCTGTGTGGGGAACGTGCACAGGGATGCCCAGGGGATACTGCAGCCCTGCCACGGAGTCAGTGGGAAGCAGCTCCCCTCTCCCATCCATTTCTGTGTTTCCATCCACTCCCAATCCCAGAGAATGAGGAGCCCTGGTGACAAAGAGCTCTCCCTTGGCCTTCAGCCAGAGGAGGGAAGCAGAGCCCTTGTCCAGGGTGGGAACTTCCTTCATTCCCAGGGCACTGGGGCTGGGTATCACCAACCTTCAGCATCTGATTCAGAACCAAAGCTTCCTCCTGAAATTCCAGGGCTTAGCTATGAAATCCTTCATGTCCATCCCACTGGGAGAAACCAGGACGGTTTTAATAAGTTTAAATGTTCTGAGAATGTATCTTTTCAAAGATGAACTCTCCAGTAAAAGCTTTGCTTCAGTGCCTTTCAGGCAGCTGCAGTTGTTCAGTATTTCCACCAAGTAACCTGGAGATTTTTAAAACCTAGCACTGTTAGCATCCACCAGGGATTTGTGTATCCTGAGGGAAATGTCCGCAGGCACAAAGGGAAAGTTGTGCATGGAGCCAAGCTCAAGTGTTATCTGGTGATTCAGCTATATCCCAAAAGCCCAAAGCTCTGAATTCCCAGAATCCCAGACAGGTTTGGGGTGGGAAGGGACCTTAAAATCATCTCCTGCCACCCCCTGCCATGGGTAGAGACACCTTCCACCAGACCAGGCTGCTCCAAGCCCCGTCCAGCCTGGCCTGGAACACCAAAAATATTCCTCCTGAAAGCCCTGGTGTGGCTGAGAAGCTGCACGTGGTTAATGCTGCTGCTGCACTCTCACTGGGGGTGTTTTTCACTCCATTCACTGACCTGGCTGCTGGAGAAGGAGCCTGGTACCAGCTGCACTCGGGGAGAGCTGTGGGATTTCGGGAAGGATGCAGAGCAATGTTTAACAGAGTAGGATAAGGAGCCATAAACCCACCCTGCTCGCTGCTTGTGTGGCTCGGCAGAGGGCAGGAGCTGTTTGCTTTGGCACAGAGTCCCCTCCAACCACACGAGCTTCCTCAGGCCGGGATCTTTGCTCTCAGAGAGATTTATGGGGCAGAGAGGTGCCCTCAGCCTTTCCCCAGCACTTTGCAGAAATCAGACTTGGCTTGAGATGGTGCATAAAAGCCCAATAATACCTGAGTGAGACAGAGAGGTTTGTAATAACCCATTCCTCAGCACGTGGAGTGATTAAACTCTGTTTGCCTGTGTGTGACTGACCCTTCATCCTGTGGTGGGGGAAAGCACAAGATTTTTCCTTCAGAAAATGGATAATGGGGTAACGATGGTGGGGTCGATTTAATCACGTGAAATGCAGCTCCTGCTTCGTTGCAGTTTTGAAGCTCCTTCCCAAAGGCAGCAGTAACTCAGAGAAGCTGAGCCCTGAAAGCTCATCCTTGTTTCCTGGGAGTATTTACTGCCCTGAGTGCTCCCTGCACTTGATTGATCCGGGCAGTGCAGGGAGGGGAGGCCACAGGCACAAAGATTTTATGGCCCCTATAAAGTCCTGGACACAGGTTTTCCTCCATTTGCTGCTGTTAAACAGAGCATTTGGGATCATATGGCATTTTAAGTGCTCTGATTTATGGGGAGGCAGCAATTGCACCTGTAATAAACATCCTAAAGGCTGAGTTTAAGAGCAATCCACTGTATTTATTTGGGACATAAAACACTCACCTGCAATGCACATGGGAATCAGCCCAGGCTTAACTCACAGGAACATCACAGCCACGAGCTTGAGGCACAGCAAGGTCAGAGCCAAGGTGAAGGTGGAAGTGACTGGGAGAAGGGCAAATATTGGGAAATAGCAAATGGAAAACAGCCTTTTCCTCCTGGTAAATATTCTGGATGCATGGCTGTCATTTCTTACTCTCCTATGAAGGGCCTGATGTTGCACAGAACGAGATAAAGTACAGCCCCAGGCTCGTTTAATAGGAAATATTTGAGCACACAGCCATGAAAAGAACATGAAAAACCCGCTGAGAGCTTTGAAAAGAAATAGAATAAAATTGCATGTGTTTCAGGTTCATGAAAGCTCCCTCCTGGATGAGTGAAAGCACAGGAACCCTTTGTGGCTCTGAGCCTGCTCAGCTCTGCTCCACGTGAAGGATCATTGCCAGTTCTGGGACTGAACTGATGATGCTCAGTGGATGATTAGGAGCAACAAAGGTAATAATTTTTAACTGATTTAAGTAGCTTTTTTAACAGTTGAAATAGTTTAATCCTTCCACCTTTACGTGTTCTTGTATGACAGTAATAGTGTGGGAGCGTGGCAAGGATGAAATTGATATTATTAGGAATGAATGACTGAGAGGGACAGGAACACTTCTCCATTTATTCCTGAAAAATAAGGAAGTTGCTTAGAGTAAGCAAATTCAGATGAATTTCTGTTTTCCCAAGGGAAGTCAGAAGAGAGGACAAGGAAAACCACACCATAACGAAACCATGAGCTTGAACTTTTCAGGGCAGCACAACTCACCTGGGTAAATACTGAAATAAAGAAAGACAAATTCAGGTTTCTTGAGTTTAAATAATGAGATCTAAACAACACTCACCCTTTGGGGTCATAGGGTTTTGTCCCACTGTTTGCACAGGAAAAGGGAGGAGGTTCTTCCCTCTCTTTTCACATTTGTTACAAATTGATACAGGAGTGCCACAGTGAATTTCTCCCAGTAAGGAGGCCTTGCACTGTAATGCTACAGGGATTTAATAAACTGAAATGGGACAAGAGCATCATAAACCAGTGCTCAAAATCCTCCTGGTAACCCTGCTGAGACTCAAGATGCCATCCTGGGCCGAGGATTTCTTTTTCCAGGAATCCTCTGTCATTGCACTTGGCACAGCCAATCCCCCAGGGCTCTGGGAAGCTCTCAGAAGTAATTTTGCAGAGGGAATTTTTCAGAATTTCTGCAGAGTGAATTTTTGGATCGTCAGTGTATGAAACTCTGCCACAAAAGTTTGCAGGTTAAACCCTGATCCAGAGATTGTGAGGTTTTTGGTCAATTGATTAAATGAAGTCAACCTAACAAGGCTGGAATTTCCCTTGGAATACACAGCTGAATCCAGGCCCAAATATTCTCATCCTCCATCAGAAGTAGCAGTTTATTGTGTTTCATATGTTTATTCACTATGTGGGTTTGCCTATTGCTTTGCTTATAGGGTGAGAAAGCCTTTGTGAGACTCAGGGAGATAAAATCTGCTTTTCTGGCTCTTCCTTGAAATAAAGGCTAAAATTGATCCCCAGTTAGAGGAGAAAGTTTCTGTGGGATCCTTTAGGCAAAGTTCTGGCATCCTGTCACTGCCCACCTGAGTTACTCATCAGCTCCGTTTGAAATCCCCCTGAGAACAGCTGAAAGAATAAAATCAAGGTATTGGTGTTGAAATTTCACCAGACGCAGCTTTGCTTTCCAAAGTTATCCCTTTCATCTGTGGATAGAAATTGTCTCCCTGCAATTAGGAAACTCGAGGTGCTCTGCAAGGTCAATTATCTTTGAGCTCCCTCAAGTGGCAATGAAACCTTGGAGTTCAGCACTGGAACCCTCGAGTTTGTCACAGAAATCCTCGAGTTTGTCACAGAAATCCTCGAGTTTGTCATAGAAATCCTCGAGTTTGTAATAGAAATCCTCGAGTTCGTCACTGAAACTCTCGAGTTTGTCATAGAAATCCTCGAGTTTGTCACTGAAAACCTCGATTTTTTTACAGAAACCCTTGAGTTTGTCACTGAAAGCCTCGAGTTTTTTACAAAAACCTCGAGTTCCTCACTGAAATCCTTGAGTTTGTCACAGGAACTCTCAGATTTGTTGCACAACTGCTTTTCCAACCAAGCCTTGTAATTTAAGACGGTGTTTTTCACAGCAGCTCTAGTAAACTGAGACGCTCAGATTTCAAGGAATCTAAACCCGTTTAGAGCAGTTGAAAATGATTAATTTAATGACATAGTTCTCTTTTGACAGGTCTCTGAAAAGACACGTATCAAGTGAAATGAAGCATTTTATATCCAAGAGGAGTTTGTGGCTGATTCACCATGTGATACCTGCATGTTTTGAGAAGTTATTTTGACTTTCTTCTAAGGTTCCTTATCAAATTCATGACAGAGTAGCTGGACACTGAATGCCTTGGTTCAGCACATCGGGTAAAACTCAGCCCTTTCCTTTCCACACTTTGGAAAGGGAAATAAAACCTTTGGATTAAATCACAAGAGCCTCATTAAGAGCACGTTTTATTGAAAAAGAGCACATTTTTAATCAAAAAGCAATTGCTGATGTGCACACAGGATTTGGGTCATTTTTGGTGTAAGAAGATGAAATCTGATGGATGACTGGAGCTTTTTAAAATTAAAAAGTAGCTTTTTCAAGGGTTGGTCTAATGTGGGAAGAACCTTTTGGAGCAAAGAGCTCAAGAAAAATGACTTTGGAGAAGAGAAGCCTTCAGTGTCTGAGGGGAGTGAGAGGGAAGCCAGAGAAGAGCTGCTCAGCAGGAGCTGGAATGCCAGGAAAGGGGGAATGGTTCCCACTGCCAGAGGGCAGGGATGGATGGGAGATTGGGAAGGAATTGTTCCCTGGGAGAGGGGCTGGGATGGAATTCCCAGAGCTGGGATGGAATTCTGTGGCTGCCCCTGGATCCCTGGCAGTGCCCAAGGCCAGGCTGGACATTGGGGCTTGGAGCAGCCTGGGGTGGTGGGAGATGTCCCTGCCCATGGATGGCCTTTAAGGTCCCTTCTAACCCAAACTGTGCTGTGATTCCATGATCCCATGACTTTAGCACCCAAAAAAATTACAATGGAGCAATTTCACAAGCTGTTGTTGCATTTCCCTGGATGTTTATTGCAGGCTGGCTGCAGCCTGGCCCTCAAATTACATTTACAATTACATTCACATTCACACTTACATTTACATTTACACTTACATTTAGATTTACATTCACATTTACACTTACACTTACATTTACATTTACACTTACATTTACAGTTACACTCACATTTACATTTAGTTACACTTACTTTTACATTTACACTTACATTCACGTTCACACTTACATTTACATTCACTTTCACATTTACACTTACTTTTACATTTACACTTACTGACATTCACATTCGCATTTACACTTACACTTATATTTATACTTACATTTACAGTTACACTTACTTTTACATTTACAGTTACATTTACACATACATTTACACTTACACTTACATTTACACTTACTTACACTTGCATTTACACTTACACGTAAATTTACAGTTACACTTACTTTTACATTCATACTTACATTTACATTCACATTGACATTCACATTCACACTTACACTTATATTTATACTTACACTTACATTTACAGTTACACTTAGTTTTACATTTACAGTTACATTTACACATACATTTACACTTACATTTACACTTACTTACACTTGCATTTACACTTACACTTACTTTTACATTCACACTTACATTTACATTCACATTGACATTCACACTTACATTTACATTCACATTGACATTCACACTTACATTTACACTTACATTCACATTGACACACTTACACTTACATTCACATTCACATTCACACTTACACTTACATTTACATTAACGTTTACATTTTTCAGATTTATTTCACGTTCCCATTTCCCAGGGCCGCCCCCCCCCCACCGCAGGCCTCAGCCCTCAGCCCGGCGCTGCCATGGCAACGGCGCACGTGACGGGCGCGGGTCACGTGTCGGGCGGGGCGCACGTGACGGGCGCTCACGTGAGGCGGGCGCGATGGCGGAGGAGGAGCGGGCGCTGCTGGGCGCCGATGGCGGCCCCGATGGAAGCGGCCGTGGAGGCGCCGATGGAGGCTCCCCGGGGCCCCCCCGAGCCCTGCCCGCCGCCTGCGACCCCCGCCGCCTCCCGCACCGCCTGCTCGTCCTGGCCCTCATGTGCTTCCTGGGCTTCGGTGCGGCGCGGGCCCGGGGGCTGCGTGTGGGGGGCGCTCCGCTGTGGGAGGGTTCGGGTGTGAGGGGTGCCCGGGTTTGGGGCGCCGGGACGGAGCCCTGAGGCGTCCCCTTCTCCCTGCAGGCAGCTACTTCTGCTACGACAACCCGGCCGCTCTGCAAACGCAGGTTCAGCGGGTGAGTCGCGGCCAGGGGGCTCTGGAAAACAGGGAGAGCGACCTTTGCCTTGGGCATGGAGTAACGGGGCGGGGGAAGGGCTTCCCGCTGGCACAGGGGAGGTGGGATTTTGGGAAGGGATTGTTCCCTGGGATGGAATTCCCAGAGAAGCTGTGGCTGCCCCTGGATCCCTGGCAGTGCCCAAGGCCAGGCTGGAGCAGCCTGGGATAGGGGAAGGTGTCCCTGGGGTTGGAACAAAATGGATTTTAAGTCCCTTCCCACCCAAACCAGTCCGGAATCGTGTGAATTAGAAGCAGTGGCCAGGTCGGAAATGCACTTGTTTCTATGTGGTTTGCTTGGATATTTATTCTGTGTCCCTGCAATTAGCTCAGGAATAATCCCTTTTATAATTCTCCCTGCATTATGTAGGACATGAAGGTGAACACAGCCCAGTTCATGGCACTCTATGCCTGGTACTCCTGGCCCAATGTGGTTCTGTGCTTCTTTGGAGGTTTCCTGATAGACAGAGTGTTTGGAATTCGGTGAGTGCAGTATTTGTGTCTCTCATGTGCAAGGAGTGGTGAGCTAAAAGTGCAGGTGAAGTTTAAGCTTTATATGATAAAGTTTTTCCACATTGCAATAAAACTTTTCAGTATTTTTCCCCACGCAATTTAGGATTTTTTTAACAATATAGATGAGCTTCCTTTCCTTTATAATTTAAATAAATTTGCTTAAAAAACATCACCTTGCACTACCTGTTTTCTGTGGGAGCTGTTGAGCTGCACAATTTATTTCCTCCCCTTCCACCTCCCCTTGTTAGCCTGCTGCAGGTCTAACACTGTTTTGTAGGGGAAAAAAAAGATTCTGCTTATGCATGAAGTGATTTTGTTTTATTTTATTTTATTTTATTTCCAGGTTGGGCACGATAATATTCAGCATCTTTGTGTGTGTTGGGCAGGTGAGTGCAGGGGAGGGGGTGGAGGATGATGAATTTGTGTTTCACTGTAGACAGCTGAGAGCTGGAATGGGAGAACCCTGGGTTGTGCTGGAGTGTCTGGGAGAAGGGAATCTTGGAATGGGAGTGAAATCCCGGGAAGGATCCACATTTGGTGTGCAGTGGGTTGAGGGTGACAGTCCTAGGTGGGCCAGCTTGGATATGATAAACAGCAGAGGGAGCAAAGACCAAAAGGCAGAGCAGGAACTGGATGTGAAGTGTTTCTGGGAAGGGAAGAGCATTTCTGTTCCTGTTTCCGCGCGGTTCTGGTTTGTTCCATGCCCAAAATGCACAATTATCATTTCCCTTCAATGCTGTTTGCAGGTGGTGTTTGCTCTGGGAGCACTGTTTAACACTTTCTGGCTGATGGAAGTGGGCAGATTCATATTTGGGTGAGTCTGGAAGGGCAGGTTTGTGCTCTCTGAGGTAAGGCCATCTAGAAAACTACAAAAACCAATCCTAGAAAACCCTCCTAGAAAAGTGCTGCTGCTTGGAGGCAAAATGGTTGGGTTCTGAGACCTCTAAAGCTGAGGAATGCAAGATCTTCACTGGCTTTCTTTGTGTAACTTAAAAACAAAAAATAGAACTTTGCAGGTCTTGCTGAATCAAAACCTGTGGAACCACCAATTGTTCTTAAATCACTGCAGTTCTCTTTCTGAATCTTTGATTTCTGTTGCCTTGTATTTAGAATTATGCATTCCCTCTGCCCATACACAGCCAGATTTCTCTGGAATTCTGCTCTTGCTCTTGCCAAGGATCTTGTGGCTTTGCCTGCTGCATTCTGAACGTTTCCTTTTGCTTTCCAGGATAGGTGGTGAGTCCCTGGCAGTGGCCCAGAACACCTATGCAGTGAGCTGGTTCAAGGGCAAGGAGCTCAACCTGGTGTTTGGATTGCAGCTCAGCATGGCCAGAATCGTAAGCTTGCACCAGGGCACAGCTGGGGGTGAAGAGAGGAGCTGTGCCCCTTCTTTCAGGGCTCCTCTGGGGCAGCCTGGGGTGTTTCTAACCATGCAGGTGTTTCCCTGGTGCAGCAGTGACACTGCTGGGGCTGGGGGATGCTCAGCCTGGTGCTCACCAGCAGCTGCCCCCTCTGAGCTGAGCTGTTCTGACCTGGGGGCAGTCGTGGCATTGCAGCCACGGATCCTTTCTGGGGTAAAAGGAGGGGAAATGGGGCTTCTTCCTGGTGCCTGTCAGGTGGGAATCCTGTGTGCTCAAATTCATTGAATTCAGCTCAGTTTATCAGCTCCTGCATGTGGGGTTTAGGCACTTCTCAAGTCTGGGTGAAAACCCTTCCAGATTTGTATAAAAGTTAAATTTGTGATGTTATATTGTTGTTGCAATGATTAATTTGTTACCGAGCCAGCAGGGAATCATTTGTATCCTTTTCCCTGCTGGTTTGAGTTCCCTGGGCAGCATTTTCCCTGCTTGTCTCCAACAAACCCCTCTGATGTTGCTGCCGAGTTCCTGGAGCTGGGAAATGCTGGGTTCTTCACAGGGCTCTGTTGTGCCTAGGGGAGCACGGTGAACATGAATATCATGGGATGGATCTACTCCAGAGTTCAGGATCTCCTGGGCTATGCTGGCCCCAGCACCCTCGGCCTGGCTCTCCTGATAGGTCAGTGATGTTTTGGCTTGCTGTCACCTGCGTGTGTGTTCAGGATTTATTAACCACTCAAAGCAGCACAGATCTGTTGGAGCCTCAGAGGAGCAATTCCAGCACCTTTTGTGTCGTGTTCTCATATTCCCTCAGGTCACCACAGCTGCTGAAATGCTGTGGCATTTTTGGGGTTGCCAAATTCGAGTTTGTGTCTTGTGGAGATGAAGTATTTCACATCCTCCAAGCAAAGGACAGACTTGGAGAATTTTCTGAGGCGTGTCAAAGCTTTTCTGTGGTTGTCTGGTTGTAAAAGTGAAATTTGGACAATTCTGGGGTGTGTTCCCTTCCCTCAGAGCCATGGGCATGGAGATCCTGGTGTTGGGAGTGAGGCCAGGCTTTGTTTCTGTCACTGCAAGGTGCAGATGAGGAGCTTGGCTGTGCTGAGGGGGACTGGTGGTCGTGTTTTAAATAAAATAAATGTGTGTTCATGTTTGTGCTCCAGGGCAGGTGTCTGCCATGTGCCAGGCTTCGGTTTCACACCTTAATCTTTGAGTTGTGCAGCTCTTGAGCCTTAAAGCTGGTGTTAAACTCGATGTGCCTGGACACATCCCACAAAAACTGCACTAACTGGGCTGAAAAACCGAATTACTCTTTGAGTTGTTAGCTAAACGTGGTGTTGCCTTCTTCAGGTGGTGTCACTTGTCTCTTCTCACTGAGCTGTGCTTTAATCCTGGCTTACCTGGACAGGAGAGCAGAGAAACTGCTTTGTAAGGAGCAGGGGAAAACAGGTGAGTGCTGGGGCTGAACTGGAGCAGAGCCTTCCAGCTGCTCTGCACAGGGCAGCTCTGCATTTGGGGCAATTCAGTGCCTGCTGCTGAACATCTTCACAGTTATAATCATCATTTTTAGCTCATTTTTACATTAATTTTAGTGTTAAACACCAGTTCAAGAGGCAGGTGCACTGTCACCTGCTTTATTTATAAAACTACAAGTTTACAGCAATTTGTGCCATTGCCACCAGTTCTGTGTTTTACTGGAGTTGATCTGATTCCCTTCAGTAGGGGTGCAGAACCAGGGGGCTCTTCCCTGTCACTGTGTGCTGGCTTAAGTTTTCCATGTGGGAGAACTTAAGCCAGTTAAAGGTAAATTCAATTTGAGATCCAGTGGAATCCCAGACTGGTTTGGGATGGGAGGGACCTTAAATCTCACCCGGTGCCACCCCTGCTGTGGGCAGGGACACGTTCCATGTCCCAGGCTGCTCCAAGCCCCTTGCAGCCTGGCTCCAGGCAGGAATTTTGCAGCTGGTGAAACGTTTCCTTGGCCAGGTGTGTTTGTGCTGCTCAGGACTGGCAGAGGCTGCAGAGCTCCTGTCCTTCCCCTCTTGTGGGAAGCACGGGTGGTTTGGCTTTGGCACCGTGCATTTAACTCTGCACATCCTGCAGTGACTCCCACCGGGCACCCTCCCACCAGGCTGAGCCTGGCATGTGCCTCAGGAGGGACTTGGGATCTCCTGGGTGTTATCCCAGGGTTGTTTATCCTCACTGAATCCATGCTGTGGCTGTCCCCCTGCAGGAGAAGTGATCAAGCTCACGGATGTGAAGGATTTCTCCCTGTCCTTGTGGCTCATCTTTGTCATCTGTGTCTGTTACTACGCAGCCGTTTTCCCTTTCATCGGCCTTGGCAAGTGAGTGCCACTCCCTTTCCCAGCTTTTCCTCTGCAGTTTGGCCAGGCTTTAACCAAATGCCTAAAAGCTCCACATTTACCTGCTGAGCTCTGTGGGAATTCTCACTCAGAGTTGTCAGAACTCAGGAGCATGAGGAAGGTTTGATTTCCTGATTAAAACGATACAGATTTAAAACACGGGGTGGGATTTGCTGTCCTGTAGGATTCCTTCCATGTTTATATCTCATTATTTGGGTTAAATGTTGGTTGTGGACTCTTTATGTTTTCCCCAAAGCATAATTTGAATGATCCTTAAATTAAAATCCGTGGAGTCTGATAACAAGCTCCTAAATTAATTATAAATGAGAAGCTGGGATATTTATGTCAAAGCTCTATTTAATTTTCTTGTAAGTGAGGTTCTTGTCTCTTTGTCTAACTTAATTTTGATTTCATGTCCTTCAAGTCTGCATTTTCCTAAATAGTTTTCTTTTCTTCCTTCAGGGTTTTCTTTATTGAAAAATTCAGATTTTCCCCTCAAGAAGCCAGTGCAATTAACAGGTATATTGGGATTGATTTAATAAATTACACTGCCAGGTTTTAGGAGTTCAGGATATATTTTTGAGCTCTGGGCAGGTGGGAAGAGATTTGGGATCTCCTGTGAGCTGCATTTAAGTGGAGAAATAATTTCGCGTGACCCAAAGAATAACTGGGAGTTGTGGATGTGTTTTTTATTAAAGATACATGTTCACACTGCAAAGAAAAAGCTCTGAGGGGTTTTATTTTAATATTTGTTGATTTTTTTCTGAGTGGTAGAAGCAGTGTAACAACAGCACTAAAGGAACTCAATTTTGGTCATTTGAGGATGAATTTGTGATGTGGCACAACCCCAAAGCAATAAAACCCAACAAGAAAACCCTTGCTGGGCTGTGAGCTCTGAGCACATCACAGTTTCCTTGGGTGCTGAGCATTCTCACATCCTGAAACCTTTTGGGACTTCTAAATGATTGGGATTTTTTTCTGGGGTGCTTTTTTCTTCTGGCCCCAGAGTTAAGAGAGGACTCAGAAATGCTGAGTGTTCCCTCCTTGCTCCTTGCAGCATCGTGTACATCATCTCAGCCCCCATGTCCCCCGTGTTCGGCCTCCTGGTGGACAAGGTCGGCAAAAACATCATCTGGGTTCTGTGTGCTGTCATCACCACGCTGGCCTCACACATCCTGCTGGCCTTCACCTTCTGGAACCCCTGGATAGCCATGGTAACCTGCTTTGCTGGCATTTACACCTAAATGTAAATGTAAATGTAAATATAAATGTAAATGTAAATATAAATATAAATATTGAATATATATTTGTATTTAATATAATATTATTCGTATTTATAATATTATATTCTATTTATATGATATATATTATATTATATTTATTAATTATATAATTAATATATATTTAATTTAATAAATTAAATAATTTAATTATTTAATAATATAAGCTTATTATTGAATAATTAAATTATTTAATAATATAAAATATATTATTATTAAAGCTATTATTAAATACAATATTATATATCATGTTTATAATAATATATAATATATTTATAATATTTATTATCTTTATTATATATATTTATATCTAATATGAATATATATTCAATATAAAATCAGTATCAAGTGTTTCTTTTATAAATATAAGCACTGGAGTTCATGCTGAATTGTTCTGTGAGGTGGAAAAGATGCCTCACTCCATTACTAAATTCCTCTGCCAGGTGCTCACTTTTCTCCTAAAAATGGTTCTTTTCATTTATTTCTGAACTTTGTAACTGTTACTCAGAGTGCCTCTGGTGTGCTGGATTGAACCTCAGTAATAATCTGCATTACTGAGAGCAGATTCCCTGAAATATTTGTTTGGAGCTGAGGATTATGGTGCAGTGGGGCAGGCATTAAAAACTTCAGTTTTCAGGCATTTTTCTAGCAGGGTGCAGCTCTGGGTGTTCAGTCAGGCTCTTCAGTTTTAATTAATAGAGTTTATTTTGGGGTCATTCCTGGCAGAAGTTCTAAGTGTGGATGTTTATTTGGAATTTTACTGCACGAGGTGTTAGCTGAGCTCGTTTTGTGTCACTTTTGGGAGAAAGGGGAGGGCAATGAGTTCATTTGTTGGAGTTTGACCTCAGCAGTGCCTCTCCTCTGCCCCTGTGTCCCCAGTGCCTGCTGGGAGTGGCCTATTCCCTGCTGGCCTGTGCCCTGTGGCCCATGGTGGCCTTCGTCGTGCCACAGCACCAGCTGGGAACTGCCTATGGCTTGTGAGTACTTCCATGGGCTGCTGCACATCCACAGCAGGGCAGGGAGCACAGGCTGGGATTGTCCAGCCTGGAGAGGAGGAGAAGCTTTGGGGTGACCTGGGGAGGGACTGGGGATGAGGGATGGAGGGACAGGGGGCAGGGATGGATGGGATATTGGGAAGGAATTGTTCCTGGGAGGGTGGGGAGGGGATGGGATGGGATTCCCAGAGAAGCTGTGGCTGCCCCTGGATCCCTGGCAGTGCCCAAGGCCAGGCTGGACATTGGGGCTTGGAGCAGCCTGGGATGGTGGGAGGTGTCCCTGCCATGGCAGGGGTGGCACTGGGTGGGATTTAAGGTCCTTCCATCCCAAACCATTCCCTGATTCCTGACACTCCTGAACCACTGGATCTGGCAGTTCCAACCCATTCCTGGTTCCCAGCTGCTCCAGGTTTGGAGCAGGAAGCTCTGGCTGCCTTGGGGATGTGGCTTTGGGACAGAGCACGAGGCTGGGGGGAGGCACAGGAACTTGTGCCAAACTGGAGCCCTGACATGTCCCAGCAAATGGGGAAAGCTCCTCTCCTGCTGGCTCAGCACCACTGAGGAGCTTTTCCTAAGGAATCAGTGTCCATGTGGGGATCCTGCTCTGTCCTAGCATGCAGTCCATCCAGAACCTGGGCCTGGCAGTGATTGCCATAGCAGCTGGCATGATCCTGGACACCAGGGGATACCTGTTCCTCGAAGTCTTCTTCAGTGCCTGCGTTTGCTGTGAGTGTGGGACACGCTGGGAGTGGCTTCAGGAAGCTTTGGTGGGATTTTTTGCTTTGTATTTCCTGGAAAGCAGAAATGACTCCTCTGCTGGGGGTGTCAGCTGGGGCAGTGCTGAGACCAGCTCACAGCCAGTGAAGCAGTTTGGGGTTTCCTTGAAGTGTGAAGAGTTTGAATGTTTAAAAAATGGAGTAAAAAATAGACCAATAATGCTTTTAAAGTGTAAGTTTAAAATTGAAATCCTTCCTGAATTACCACGTGCTGTGAGCACAGGGGGATTTACAAAAGCAGAAAGCTCCTCTGAGTTACAGCTACCATGAAAAATCCTGGTTGTGGGTTAAAGCTGTTCCTTTCTTGCCAGCTAAACCTGTCCCTTTCCTCTGCCAGTGTCACTGATAGCCGTGGTCATGCTGTACTTCGTGAATCACCTCTCAGGTGAGTGTTGGCAGCTTCTCTTTGCCTCAGTTTTTACTTCTGTCAAACCATTCCACGGATTTCTCAGTGCTCTGAGAGCTCCTGTGGTGAGTTCTGATCCCAAAGCCCCAGAAATCTCAGGTTTCAAGGTCTCAGTGTGCACATTGCTGCTCTTACAGGTGGTGATCTCAACTGGTCTGCAAGGAAAAGGGCAAAACTGCAGAAAGCTGCTGCTTCTGAGTGAGTACAAAGGCAGTGAATCCCAGTGGCCTTGGGAAATGTTTGTCCAGGGGGGATTCAGTAGATCTTGTCTCGAGTCTAGTTTGGATTGGGTTCATTTTCTCACCAGTCAGTGTCAGGATTTCATATTCCTGCCCCTGTGAATCAACATTTGAAGGAGCAGTGATCCAGCTGTCCTTTCCTGCTGCTTTTCCTCTCTATTTTCCTCTGTTTCAGCAGCTTTCCAACTGAAATGTCATGGCAAATGTTGAGTTTAAATCACAGCACTGAT
Source organism: Monarcha castaneiventris obscurior (assembly GCA_026261815.1). Taxonomy (NCBI): domain Eukaryota; kingdom Metazoa; phylum Chordata; class Aves; order Passeriformes; family Monarchidae; genus Monarcha; species Monarcha castaneiventris. The sequence continues at coordinate 1,562,892 of JAMPIT010000437.1, forward strand.
GTAAAACTCAGTTTGGGGTCAGATCTGCCACAAGTGTTCCTGTCACAGTGAGAAGTTTTTATTTTTAGGAAGAAAATGGAGCAGGACTTTTCAGTAAAGTGGTATTCACTTCCTTTAAAAGGAGATGGAGCACCTGAAGTGGCAGAAAGGGTTGGAATTAGGACATTTTGACAGTTCATGGAATAGTTTGGGTTGGGAGAGACCTTAAAGCCCATCCAGTTCCCAGCCCTGCCATGGGCAGGGGCACTCCCATAGACCAGGCTGCTTCATCCAATTAAAATATGGGCATTATTCTTAATTTCACATTTTTTATGTGAGCAAATAAATCAATGTGTGGCAAATCACAGCTTTCAAAACCACACCTGTAGAATTCCAGCTGCTGCTGTGTGAAGAACATGGAATTTCTCCTTTGGAATGCTCTCTGTTCTGACCTAATTCAGCTCAGCAGCTCCCTCACATCCTGGAGCCCATTTCCTGTAGTTTTGTTGGAATTCTTTATTTTTTTAATAGGTAAATTATTAAATTTACCTATTTTCTCACTTGAAGATACTGTACCTCACACAGTTGTGTATATTTATATATTTTATAATTATATCATCTCACCTGAGGATATTGTACATCACACAGTTGTGTATATTTATATATTTTATAATACAATATCTGTTTGATCCAGATAAATAATTTGCTAATAAGATACTTCTTATAAATGGATTTATGGGCTTGTGCAAAACTGCACTGTGCCCATAGGGTGGTACTTAAATTAATCCCAAAAACCCAAGGCACCTGTGGGCAAATTGTGACATTTAATATGTTTTTTTCTTGTTTTTTGCACACATCAATCTTGAGGAAAGCTCACAGAAATTAAAACCTGACTTAATTGTGATGGGTCTCCTTGAACCAAAGGGATTTTTAATCCAATTTTTTTAATCCAAACCCACCAAAGCTCAGAATTCTGTGTCCAGGCAGAGCTGCCTCTCCCCCTGTGTCCCCCCTGCAGGGATCCCTGTGGCTCTGTGGGGTTCAGGATGCCCTGGGCTGGGGTTTGCAGTAATTGTTGTCCCCATTTCTTGCAGAAAGGAAAGTTGAGTAGCAAAGCCCCTCCTGAAGGGGGCTCAGCAGCAGCAGCAGCAGCGGCTGGAGGAGGAGTTTAGGGCTCTCTGTCACTGTCTGGAAGATTCAGGACCAGCCTGGGCCCTGCTTTGTTCCAAGCCCTGCCCAAGGCCCCTGTGCCCTGCTGGGCTCTGCTCCCCTCACTCCTGGAGCAAAGCCTGAGCCCAGAGCCCTCCTGAGCCCCCACCCTGGCTGGAGGTTTCTGCCCAAAAGGTGTTTTTTGTTCTCTGGTAAAGCTCACCACAGCTCACTGTTGCTTTTGTCACTGTCTTAATGCAAAATCCACTTTTTCAATATATTTCTGGCTCTGGGTCTGTTTCCTTTGGACACTTTGATGGGAAAAGAGCCACAAATGGTCAAATGGACTTTTTTTTTTGTAGGAGATTTCTGAATTCTGGGACTGCTGAGCAGTCTTTTATTGCCTTCTTGATTCTCTTTGTATTGCAATGTTTACTTTAAGGGATGAAAGTTTGTTCAACAGATACAAAAGCTGTTACAGAAGCTCCCTGAGCACCTTGTAATCTGTGAAAAACCAAAAGGTTTCTCTTTCTACTGCAATCTTGGAATGAAATAAAAGGAACCTGCAGAAAACAGCCTCTCTCTTTCTTTACACTGTATTATTGACCCCTGCACATCTCAGGGTCGTTAATCTGATCCCCCAAAACATTTCCTAGGTGTTGGAATAACCAGAATTCCCTGCCTGGCTCGGCACTGCTCAGGGCAAACATCTCAAGGCACTTTTCTTTTGCAGAGCAGAAGAGCAGGAGAGGCTCAGAAGGCAGAACGAAGATGATTTGGCAAAATTGCTGCCCAAAGCTGATGCCTTTAGTTTAAGGAATAAATACCTGTCCAGACTTGGAGCTCAGGTATCACTAACAGGGGTTCACAGGACAATTAAAAACCAGAATAATGAGGGGTTTATTTTAAAAATCTGGCTGTTCTTAACAGCCAGCAGCTCCAGCTCTGAGGGAAACTCCTGGGGCTCGTTCTCAGAAATAAATCTTCCAGTAATTAAAAATCTAACGAAGGAAAGGAATTCATGGCCCACCCCAGAAGTTGAGGAATGTCTTAATTTTATTTTTTTGCAGCTCCCAGCTCATTACTCCTCCTGTTTATCAACCCTGGCCCACAGGAGTGTGTTGAAATAGCACCTTGGCCTCTGGAAAAGCAGGAATGCACTGAATTTCCTGGGACACAGAGCCCAGCACAAGCAGATGCTCCGTGCTTTGCTGCAAGCCTAGATCCTAGATTTCAAATATTGGCTAAATCTCCTCCTTCCTGGGCGGTTCAGAGATCCTGATGGGGAATTCTGGCTCTGGTGGAACCTCTGGGTACCTGCTCCAGCCTCCTGTCTCAAATACTCCGTGAGTAGCTGAGTCAGGGGCCAGGGATTGGATCTCTGGGTGTGAAATGGGAAAATTCCATCATTCAGTTGCTGGGCTGAGCCTGGGTGGAAGTGGGGCTTTCCCAGCCTCTCCCCTTGGACACCTTGGTTGCTCTGTTTCACGTTTCTGGGAGGAAGAGGTGAGGAGAAACTCCCAAGTGAGAATTCCAGAGGAAACTCTGCTTCCAGAAGTACCCAAAGTGCTGATCGTGGAATTCATCCCAGCTCAGGAGCAGCAATAACCTCTGCAAGCCCTGAATAATGGGAAAACTGATGTATTTTTAAGAGTTTGTGACTAAAAACTGCAAAAAGAGTTAAAGCAAGAACTGAATTTTGCTTCCAGAGGGAAAAGCCTTCAATTCCCTGGCTAAACTCAGCATTTTCCCATCGTTTCAGTGGAAGGCTGAACAGGGAGTCCCACAGAGTGCATTTTGCTTTGGTTTAATTACTCCTCGAGGTAATTAGGGATAATTTCTCCAAAGTGAGCTGATCTTGCTTTAGAGGGCAGGGGCAGGGGGTTTGTGGAGCCCCAGGAGCAGGGGGATGTTCCTGGGATAGCTCCAGGGAATCCTCCCCTGCCACAAAACCCTCTGGAGCCTTTGGAAATGCTTGGCTGCTGCAGGAGGAGTTTGTTAGGACACAAATGTTCCCCTTTACTTGGAATGTTTTATTTTTGCCTACTGTAGTTTAAGCAGAACTCACGGTCTTAGAGCTGGTTTTAAAAGTGCCTTTGCAGTGGAGATTTCTTTGATGTTCCTGGAAAAGTCTTGTCTTCCTGAAGGGCTGTTTTGGGTGGAAGTTCTGGATTCTGAAGGACAATCTGGGCAAACAAAGCAGCAGCAGGGAACTTCCTGCCCCCCTGAGCTGTGCTGGGTTTTACTGGTCCTTTCTGGGCTCCCCAGCACTGAGGGGCTGCTTGGTTTCCTTGCAGACTGTGAATTTGGGGTGTTTTTAAATAAAACCTTTCCATGGACGCTGGCACCTGTGGTTTCTGGCTGTTGAGGGTTCTGGTGCTGCCTTTGGGGGTTGTTGGGGCATTTTTTGAGCAAAGTTTTGTTTCCCCAAAGGGGGTGGAGGGTTTGGGGGCATTTTCTCTCTGAGGATCCAAAGGCAAAGCTGCCCCCACTGACGGATAATGAATTTTTCTTGGGGAGGGAGAGAATTAAATTGAGTTTTGCTCTTCATCTTCTGCTTCTCTTGAACTCTGACACGTTTTGGTTGGAGAAACTCCTCTGCTGCTCCCTCGAGGTTGGCTTTTCATGCGTGATCCAACCCCAAAGTTCCTGTTTTCCTTTGTTTTCAGTTCCTGAATTCTCTGTACCCTTGAGGATCCTGCTCCAGTCCTGGGGGGGGACTTCTGCAAATGGAGCAACTTCCCCTGGGAGCTGCCACCCCCTCCAGGCAGGATCTGAGTGTGGGGAAGGCGTTTAACCCTCCCTGGGTAGTGATGGAAACATTTATTGAAAATATCTCAAGATCAGGAATTTATTGGACCAATTTCCCCAGAATCGGCTTTGTGCCAGTGCCCGGAGCGGCTGAGGAGCCCTTTGGGAGGTGGGGCAGGGGTGAGATCAGGGAACGGATCCGAAGGGAGCTTTATCCCGGGAAATCCTCCTTTTCTCAGGGATCCCTCACTAGAGGTCAGCACTGCCCCGCTGCTGCTCGGGAGCCTCGGGAAATGGGATCGGAGCCTCCAAGGCTGCGGCTGCTGAGGTTGGGTTGGGGCCGGATTTACCCGGCACGGTCCTGGCACAGGGAATCCATCCCTGGCACGGGGAGCTCATCCCTGGCACGGGGAGCTCATCCCGGCACAGGGAATCCATCCCTGGCATAGGGAACCCATCCCTGGCATAGGGAGTCCATCCCTGGCACAGGGAATCCATCCCTGGCACAGGGAGCCCACCCCTGGCACAGGGAGCCCACCCCTGGCACAGGGAGCCCATTCCTGGCAATGCCCAGGCCAGGCTGGGCACTGGGGCTGGAGCACCCTGGGGTGCTGGGGGTGCCCCTGCCCATGGCACTGGGTGGGTTTTGAGGTCCCTCCAACCCAACCCGAGCTGTGATTCCATGGAATAGAGTCCAGCCTTTGGGAGAAGCACCTCAACCCCTCACTTCCCTTCGACTGGATTTATTTCCAGGGTGGGTAAAGTCATGGTGTTCTCCATTAGGTTTTACCAGGGGAGGCTCAGGTTGGACAGCAGCAGGAATTTCCTCATGGAAAAGGTGCCCAGGCCTTGGCAGGGGCTGCCCAGAGAGCTTTGGAGTCCCCATCCCTGGAGGTGTCCAAGGAATTCCTGGAGGTGGCACTCAGAGCTCTGGGCTGGGGACAAGGTGGGGATCAGGCACTGCTTGGACTCGATCCTGGAGCCTCAGGGATCCTGGGATTCTGTGCCTATTCCATGTCTTACTGAGTGGGTTTGGGGAGATTTTTGTGGATCAGCTTTGTCTGATCCAGCTGGACCTGACCTCTGGGGGAAAACCTCCTCATCCCTTTGGGATTTGGGGCTGGAATCCCTTTGTTCTTCAAGCCAAAGGTGGGGGCTCCCAGGAAACAGAAGGAAGGAAATAATTCCTGCTCTGCTTCCCCTGACCAAGCTGCTCTTCCTGGGATTCACATTTCGCAGCTGTGGATCTGTAAACACGGGGCTGCTCCTCAAATGATCCCAATCAGAGTTAGCCCTTAATTAACTGAGTTGTTCCCGTGCTTGCAAAGCTGTGTGTGGGCACGGAGCAGCTGGGGATGGCAGGGATGGAGCCCGTGGAGCTGGCACTTCCCACATTTCTGCTGGGATCGGGATGGGACCTCTGTGAGCAGCTGGGGATGGCAGGGATGGAGCTCGTGGAGCTGGCACTTCCCACATTTCTGCTGGGATGGGGATGGGACCTCTGTGAGCAGCTGGGGGGAAATGCTCGTTTAGGGCTGGGGCAAAGCCAGAGGGACACCTCGGGTGTCCCTGAAATCCTGATGGGAATTCCCTTCAGCTCCAGACTCCAGCGCTTCAGTAAAAGTCCTGCTTCATTCCCAGCGTGTCTGTGGGTGAGCATTATGTGGATTTCTAATGTTATTTGATATTTTTATGTGGGGATTATGGGGTTTATTTTATAACACAGCAGCAGGAGGAAATCAGCTTCGATTTGTTGGACTGGAGGAGGTTTTTGGGGTGTCCCTCGTTGCCCATCCTGCATCTCAGACCCCCCACAAAGACAAAATTCAGAGCAGCCCTTGGCTTTCTCACCCATCAGAGCACACATTGCTGGGAAGAGCTCCCTGAAGCAAATTTCCCAGGCTTTTAGACTGAAGCAATCCCTAAAATCAGCTTGTGCTGAGACTGGAGGTGCCATGCCAGCTTGTGAAACATGTCAGGAGTGATGGATACACACAGGGAGAGCTGAGGGGGCATTCCCAGGCTCCACTGAAATCCAGCAGCTCTGCACTTCGATGGATTGATTGTCCTGCCAGTGGGTCCTGACAGAAGCACAGGGATGTGTAATGGATTGGCAATAATGTCAGTATTAGTTTAGAGCTGACTCCAGGAAAAATCTCTCACTGGGAGTGCTGGAATTTGGAATTCTGGGCTTTGTTCTGCTGGAGGGGAAAGCAGATCCAAGGCCCTTTCCTTTTGTAAGGAGGGAATTGAATTAAAGTGAGGCACTGAGAGCAGAGGTGAGCTGACTCAGGGCTTTCTGTGCCCTGGAATTGTTTTGGGGATTTTCAGGGCACTTGGAGGCTGAAGAGGGAGCACATCCTGTGTTTTGGGGTATCCTGAACTTGCAGCCCTCGGGTTGGGGAAAGGCCCCCAGAGGGCAGGGTTAGATGGGATGCTGGGGAGGAATTCCTGGCTGGGAGGGTCGGGAGGTGCTGGAATGGATTTTCCCAAGGATGTCCCATCCCTGGAAGTGCCCCAGGCTGGACATTGGGGCTTGGAGCAGCCTGGGACAGTGGGAGGGGTCCCTGCCCAGGGCAGGGGAGGCACTGGATGAGCTTTAAGGTCTTTCCAGCCCAAACCATTCCATGATTCCATAATTCTGGCATCATGTTCACGTCCATAATGCCATATCCATACATTTTCGTGACATTTCTATCCCCTTTAATCATTTTTAAGGTGTCAGATGAAGAGCACAACCCACAGACTCAAATTTTTCCCTTTGCATGGAATAATTTTTTTTCCTTCTCCTTTCCTCCTGCATTTCCTGCTCTCCCTTTGCCCAGGCTGCTGCTCCAGAGGGCTCGTTCAGGAGCTTAACCCAATTAGTGCCCTCAGGCACAGAGCCTAATTACCCTGGGCATCCTCTCAGTATCCATCACCGGAACATTTCCTAACAGGGTTAGCAATTGGCCTCTGGGTGACCCAAAGCATCCAGGAACTCATTCCAGCCAGGAACACGATCTGGATTCCCCAGCAGTGCCAGGAACTTTTCCCATTCTCGGGGCACGGCTTTGCTGGGGGATTCATCTGCATTTTTGTGTCTCGGGGTGGGAAGCTCTGTCTGGGCTGAAAGCTGCACTTCCCGAATTTCTGAGGTGATCCCTGCCCGAGCTCTTTCAGGGACACTTGGCCAGAGAAGTTCCCTTTGAGGAGCTGCAGCACCTGGAATCGGGAACTCCAAAGCACTCCCGGAGCTGTGGGGCCAAAAGGCAGGAATTTTAGTGCCTCCATCTCTTTTCCCGGCTCGGAACAAAGCTGCTGCATTTTTCAGGGAAGCAAAGCTCCAGGGGTTGTTAACGTGGATGCATGGATAGGGATGGACGGAGCTTTGGACCAAGCCTCAGGCTCAGGGATCAGTCCTGGGCTGGCTCAGGCACATCCCAGGATCCCAGGGTTTGGAATAGTCCCACAGAATCGTGGAATCACAGGATTGTTAAGGCTGGAAAAGATCTTTAAAGTCATCAAGTCCAGCTCTCAACCCAGCAGCTCCGTGTTCCCCACTGAACCCCACCCTCGGGTGTCACATCCATGGTTTTTTGAGCAATTCCAGGGGTGGGGACTCCACCAAACTTCCCATTTGCTCAGACAACTCTGGAGTTCATGTGAATGTTGGTGCAAACACACAGCAGAAAATCGCATTTCAGCCTTTCCTGATAGGGAAACATTCCCTGCTCCACTCTTTCCCAGGCTCCCCAGGGAATGTGGGCACGGCCCCGAGGCTGCCAGAGCTGCAGGAGGGTTTGGACAGCGCTGCCAGGGATGCCCAGGGTGGGATTGTTGGGGTGTCTGTGCAGGGCTGGGGTTGGACTGGATGATCCCTGTGTGTCCCTTCCAGCTCAGGAGATTCCAGGATTCATTTGTCTCATTTTCTCAGGGAAACAGAAGTGGAAGTGAAGCCAAAATTATCTTTTCCCCCCCCATCTTTCTATTAAGTGACTTCTTGGTTGAGAAACTGCGGGTTTAGGTTTCCTTCTGTGCAGCACAAACCCAGCAAATCCTGTTCAAAACTGGGACCAGCCGATTTCCGTGTCCTGGCTGCTGCCCCTCCGGGGCTCCTGCAGGAATGTGGGGACAATGTGGGGCACTCTGCAAGTTCTCCACCTTGGACTGCGATAATTGTCCTTAATTATCATCCATCTCCAGTGGGAAATGTTCTTTCCCAGGAGAACCTTGCAGGAAGGGATCAGAGGCTCCGGTGGGTGCAGATTCCAGCTCCGAGCCGTGCTGGAATCCGGAGGAAAATCCTTATTCCAGGGACTTCTTTAACAGCCCCTTGGAGTGGGGCTGAATTAATGGAAGCCTGGCTTCATTAGGTGTTAATGGGCTGCCTCTGATGGATTGTTCCTGGCAGTCCTGCCCTGCTCCATGCATCATTCCCAACCATTCCATTTCGCAGAACGAGCCCCTGGAGCCAAGGGCAGCTTGATGGGATCTCCCATGGTTTTTAAGGGTGGGCTCTGGGATGTCCCACGGAATGTGGGGCCATGCTCTGTGACCCCCTGGTGACATCAGCGCTGTCCCAGAGCAGCTCCAGCCCCACAGCCGCTGCTCCCCAGCCCTCTGGGGAGGTTTTTGTCATCCCAAACCTCCCCCCGAGCTCCAGGGGCGCTTAAATAAAAGATGGATCCCCGGGAATTCTGTTGTGGAGTGTTAAAGTCGGTATTTATTTGCGAGAGTCGCTTTGGGGGGGCCTAATTGGAGCAGGTTTTGTGCTCAGGCTGCAGAATGGGGCAATAAAGATCAGAGATGGATGGTTATGAGCAGATTAAATGCTTTAGCTGGGGGCATGGAAGTTATAAATGACAGCCCTGCCCGAGCTGGGATTGGCCACTGGAGATGCTGCTGAGTGCCTGCGGTGTTTAATGAGCTCGTTTGTTTGCAGAACTCCAACTGCATCAACGCCGGGAGTTTATTGAAACTGTGTTTAAAATAACAACGTGCCGGGTGCCAGAAATGTGGGATGGGCTTGTGCTGGCTGGGTCAAATGGCCCAGGGGGAAAAGCAGGAGCTGGAAGCAGAGGTTTGGATTTCCAAGGGAAGTCTGAGGGCTTGAGGAGCACCAGGGATTCCATCCTGTGGTTCTGCACCGCTGGAATTTTTGGTTTTTCTGGTTTTTGGTTATTTCAGTGTAAACATGAGGCCTTAATCTGCCAGGTGTCAGAAATATTGGATATGGGCTGTGATCAAATATTCCAGAGGGAAAAAGCAGGAGTTAAAAGTAGGGATTTGGATTTCCAAGGGAGTCTGAGGGCTTGAGGAGCACGAGGGATTCCATCCCCTGGCTCCACCCTGGTGGAATTTTGTTTCCTTCTGGTTTTTGGTTATTTCAGTGCAACCACGAGGCCCCAACGTGCTGGGTATCAGAAATACTGGATATGGGTTTGTGTGTGCTGGGTCAAATACCCCAGAGGGATAAACCAGGAGCTGGAAGTAGAGATTTGGATTTCCAAGGGAGTCTGAGGGCTTGAGGAGCACCAGGGATTCCATCCTGTGGTTCTGCACCGCTGGAATTTTTGGTTTTTCTGGTTTTTGGTTATTTCAGTGTAAACATGAGGCCTTAATCTGCCAGGTGTCAGAAATATTGGATATGGGCTGTGATCAAATATTCCAGAGGGAAAAAGCAGGAGTTACAAACGGAGGTTTGGATTTCCAAGGAAGTCTGAGGGTTTGAGGAGCACCAGGGATTCCATCCCGTGGTTCTGCACCGCTGGAATTTTGGTTTCTCCTGGTTTTTGGTCATTTTACCCCAAACACGAGGGCTCAGCGTGTGGCACACGTGGGGGTTTGTGGGGTGTCCCTGCAGTGCTGGGGGATGCTGGATAACCTGGTTATCCATGGAAATGAAATGTTCCCACTCCCAAGGGTCGTGGAGAGACCTCAGCACAACAATCAGAGCTTGGGAAGGATCATGGGGCCGTGTGGAGCTGCTCGGGTTAAAGTTTAATGGTGTTTGTCCCTGCTGGGAGACTGCCTCTGGGGACTCCAGCACATCCCCACTGACCCTGAAAGCAGAGGAAATGGGGATTTCTCTCAATGGCAGAAAAGTGGGAATATCCTGAGGTTATTTGCTGACTCCTGGTAGGGCACGGCCTAAAAATCAAAGCATAATATTCCCATAATAGAGATTTGATGCAAGCAGCACTGAGATAATTTTGTTAGATTGTCCCTGAGCTCCACAGCTGAAAACTCACAGAGAAAGGCTGGGATTCAGTCTGCTCTCAGAGGAGAACAAATTCTATTTCCTTCTTGCTGAGGGAGATTTATAATTGGGGTAAAAGCTGAGCTCTGAATTAATCTCAGTGCAGGATTGTGGCATCAAAAGCTCCCCGTTGGCTCCCTGTCCCCGGGCCACTTTGGTAGAGAATCATTTGTTTTACTCCAAAGAGCCCCTTTTTTCTTCCTCTATTAAAAAGTTGCTCTTTCTCTCCTCGTGGCTGCCTTTCCTCTGGGGAGACCCTGATTAAACACCTCGGCTCAGGAGTTTGTGGTGCAGGGAGGGAGGAGAGCTGGGGATGCTGGGGGAGCTGGGGTTCAAAGCAGGCTCTGCCCCCTCCCTCCTGCACCAGCACTTTGGGGCTCTGCCCTGGCACTGGGAGGAGGGAGAGGCCCTTTCAAAGGGGAGAAAAATCTTATTTAGAGTGATATTGGTTGAGGTGATATTATTTGAGGTGATATTATTTAAGGTGGTATTATTGAGGGTGGTATTGTTTAAGGTGATATGGTTTAAAGTGCTATTTAAGGTGATACTATTGAAGGGGATATTATTAAAGGTGATATTTCAAGTGATATTATTGAAGGTGATATTATTTTGAGTGATATTATTTAAAGTGCTATTATTTAAGGTGATATTGTTGAATGTGATATTATTTAAAGTGCTATCATTTAAGGTGATATTACTTCAAGTGATATTACTTAAGGTGATATTATTTGAGGTGATATTATTTAAAATACTATTATTTAAGGTGATATTATTTAGAGAGATATTATTGAATGTGATATTATTTGAGGTGGTGTTGTTTAAGGCGATATTATTTAAAGTGCTATCATTTAAAGTGATACTATTGAAGGTGATATTATTTAAGGAGATACTATTTGAGGTGATACTATCGAAGGTGGTATTATTTAAGGAGAGGTTGTTTAAAGCAGCTGCTGAGGGGTTCCCTGCCCCTCGTGCAGGTCTTGTTGCCCTCACTTTATTGGGGTGGGAAGGAGAGAGAGCCCCCCTGGGGGAGGGAGAACCCCAATTCTGCCCCTGGCTCTGGCATCGCTGGATAACAGGAACATGGAATGGCTCAGGTTGGAAAAACCCTCCAAGGTCACCGAGCCCGACCACCCCCAGCTCTGCCCAGGCCACCGCTGCCCCCTGGCCCCAGGAGCCACATCCACAGGGATTTAAATCTGTCCTGGGCAGTGCCAGGGCTGGACACCCCTTCCCATGGCCAAATTGTTCCCAATATCCAACCTAAACTCCCTCTGGTGCAGCCTGAGGCCGTTCCCTCTCCTCCTGTCCCTGTTCCCTGGGAGCAGATCCCAAATCCCTCCCGGCTGCCCCCTCCTGTCAGGGACTTGTGCAGAGCCACAAGGTCCCCCCTGAGCCTCCTTTTCTCCAGGCTGAGCCCCTTCCCAGCTCCCTCAGGAATTCTCCAGCCCCTTCCCAGCTCCCTCAGGGATTCTCCAGCCCCTTCCCAGCTCCCTCAGGGATTCTCCAGCCCATTCCCAGCCCCGTTCCCTGCCCTGCCCCAGCCCCTCCTGCTCTAATTGCATCTTTCCCTCGCGAGCCCTGGTGGAAATTAATTAAATGTCACCGCAGCCTGGCTGGGTTTGAGCCCCTGAGGGCACCAATTAAATGTAATAATGGGAGCTGCAGCGTTGAACAGAAATGTGGGGTTTTCCTGAAGGAATGAGGCGAAGTCTTTTACACAGCACGGAGCTGGAAGCTTTATTTCCATATTTCCGTGTAAGTGCCACTCCTGGAAAGCTGGGGAATGTCTGAGGAGGAGCCATTTCCACCCAGGAAACAGAGGCAGGAAGATGTTCATGGGGGCAGGAATTCTGTCCGTGCCCAGAGCAGCTGGGGCTGCCAAATCCCTGGAAGTGTCCAAGGTCAGGGGCTTGGAGCAGCCTGGGACAGGGGAAGGAATGGGATGGGCTTTAAGATCCCAAACCATTCCATGATTCTGTGATTCCTCTCTGCTGAAAAAAGGGGGAAAAAAAGGGAATTGGTGTGGACTGAAGCCTGAGCTGGAGGTTGTTCCCTCTGGAGAAGGGAACGGTGCTCCAGCAGCAGCAGCAGCTCCCTGGGAGCCCTGGAGACGCAACCCCCACCTCACATCCGAGGGAAATAAAGCCCCGGAATGATCCCAATAAATCCCGATAATTGTGCCTGGCAGCATGCGGTAATTTAGAACAGATTAATCTAACGAGCCTTAAGGAGGAATAAACAACCAACATCCCCCTGCTCTCCTCCATCCCGCCCGGAGATTCCTCACGGCTCCTGAAGGCGCTGCAGCCCCCACCTGCGAGGAGAAGGCACAAGGAATGAACCGCAGGGAGTGGGGCAGAGCCCGGTGGATATTCCCGTTATCCATTGAAGTGGGAACGCGCTGTCCCCGTCCCTGGGCGCCGGGGATGGGCAGCAGGCTTTGGAACGGGGGCTGGGATTTTGGGGCTCAGCTTGGATCCCGTATCCCTCCTTTCCTGGCGGGCACGGCAGGGTTGGAGCAGGGATTCTGCAGGGTCTCCATGGAAAAGGATGGAGCCACAGGTAGTGCTGGGATGTTGGGGGGTGCCACATCCACATCCGCATCCTGCTGGAGAGCAAATCCATGGGGCTGACACCCAGCAGTCTCCTCCTGACCAACGCAGGGATAAATCCCAGAGGAAAACTTCCTCACCTGGAAAAGCAGCCCCTGGAGCCGTGGGGTGGGGAGGGTGAGCGGGGCCTGTTGCCCTCTGTGTGTGTGCCCGGATCAGGAATTACGGCCGGAGCAGGAATTACGGCCGGAGCGGGAATTCCATTGGGGGTTGGGGGGGTTGGCAGGAGCGGGAATTCCCGCTGGAGCAGGAGTTCCATCTGGAGCAGGAATTTCAGCCGGATCAGGAATTCCAGCCGGAGTGGGAATTCCATCTGGAGCAGGAATTACGGCCGGAGCCGGAATTCCAGCCGGAGCAGGAATTCCAGAGTGGAAGATGGATGAGAGGGAGTCCCTGCTCCATCTCTCCCCTCGCCGTGGCGCGGGTGCCCGGGTGAGATCCATCATTCCCTGCCTTTCCTGCCGTGCTCCCAGGGCTTTCTCCAGCAGAATGCTTGGATCGGCCGGAAGCAGCGCCAGAGGCTCCTGCATGGAATTTCCCCTGCTCCCTTTTTCCATGCAGGGCTTGGGCAAAGCCATTTTGCCGGCGCGCACGGCGGGGCCGTGGCTGGGTGAGGCCGTGCCGGGGGGTGAGAGGAGCCGGGAAGGGGAATTTGGATGTTTGGAGTTGGAATGTCCTGCTGGGAATGAGGTGGGGAGCTCGGCAGGGCAGGAGGGAAATCTCCCTGCGGGAATTAGCGGGCGCAGCTGGGGCTGGGCCCCTGAGCATTCGCAGGGATTTTGCATCCCGGTTTAATTTGGGAAGGCGGCGAGATTCAGGGAGGGCACTTGGGAAAGGTGCCAGGGATGGGGGAAGGTGCGCCGGGAAGGAAACTGCGGCCCTGGAAAAGGCAGAGGGATTCCATGGGAAGCTGCCTCGATCTTTTCCCAGGAAAGCGATTCCCTGCTGCTGTGCCGCGCCCGAGAGCGGCAGATCCTGCTCCTGGCAGCGTTTGGAGGCTGCTGGAATCCCTGGAGCTTTCAGATAAGTGGGAACGGGAGGAGGAGGGGGGAGCTCATCCCTGCGGCCTCCTGAGCCTCGGGTGGGCGAGGAGCTGCTCATGGAATGGGATCTGGAACAAGGCGGGGCTGTGGTCAGGGAAGGGGGGGTTGTCGCTTGTCTCCCTGCGGTTTTTCCATGAGTTTTCCATGAGTTTTCCATGAGCTGGGAGAGTGTTCCTGAGCAGGATAAAAACCTGTTGGCTGCGAATTGCCCAGGAATCGCGGGAATCTTTTCCTGTGCTGTCACTTCCCGAAGTAGAAAGGTCGTCGCTGTCTCCTGTGTGTGGGAAATGTTTGGAGTTAATCAAAGCCCCATCAGCCCCCAAATCCCAAGAGTTCCCATTTCCCAGGAAAACAGCCATCAGCAGCAGTGTGTCCTGCTTTATCCCACAGCCCCAATCCCTGATTGCAGCAACCCCGGAGCAGCGTTATCCAGCAGCTTTCCCTGCTGCCTGGGATGTGAGGGCTGCATGGACAAACTCAGGAATATTTCATCCATTTATGGCTGTGTGGCTTTCCTGGATACTCGGAGATTTGCAGGGATCCTTTGCACCAGAAATGGATTTGAAATGGATAATTGAGACCCCCCCCTGGAATAAGCAGAGGAGGAACTGGACTTTAAATTTTAAGTGCCATGGGCTGAATTCTTGGGCTGTTTCCTGGGAGAAAAGTGGGAAGTGTGGTGTGAGCCTGGAATTGCCCAGGCTCCCAGGGCAGTAACAATTCCAGATTTGGGGCTGATTTGGGGCAGTTTGCAGCCCCTGGTTAACGGGAGGTGTTTGAGCCCTGCTGCTCCCTCCGTTGTGTCCTTGCTTTGGGGCAGGATTCCGTGCCCCGGGAATTGCTGGATGGGCAGATCAGGATCTGTCCGGGAGCTCTGGTCCCTGCCCAGGGCTCTGCTGCTCTGCCCTGCCCTCAGCGGGATCCCCGTGGTAACGGAGCAGGGAATGCCACACCTCGGGATTTAGCCGGGTGGAAGTGATGCCTTCTCCAGCCACCCAGAAACAGAGACTAGACAAGAGGAAGGGAATAAAGGTCGGTGTTTATTTGAAGGCCTTCAAGGCACACCCTGGGGGAGCCAGAGGCTGCCTCCAAAAATGGACCCCAAGATGGACCCCAGGTCACGAGTTCTTCACACCTTTATAGCTTTGGTTCATTTGCATATCAGGGTTAATTCTCCAATTAAAGCCCCAGTTCAATGATGTAATTCCCCTCAGCTTGCTCCCCCCTCAGAGGCTTTGGGTTACACATTTTGGGCCTAGAAGAGCCTGGCTGTCCTTGAAGGCAAAGCCTGGAGAGGCTTTGTTGTGTCTGCCCAGCACGAGAGAGCAGAAATTCCAGGCTACAAGGAACTGCAGAGTTACACTCTGAGCAGTACAGAAATTGTAAAATACAAAAGTTAAAACCCAAGGCATCAGAAGGAGCAGGGCTGGCCTAAATTTCTGTGTTTCTGCTCCTCCCGGGCACTGGAAGCTCTGGCCTTTGGCT
This sequence comes from Monarcha castaneiventris obscurior, assembly GCA_026261815.1. NCBI lineage: Eukaryota > Metazoa > Chordata > Aves > Passeriformes > Monarchidae > Monarcha > Monarcha castaneiventris. Next base: position 1,578,155 of record JAMPIT010000437.1, read on the forward strand.
CTAGGGGAATTGCAGCTTCTCCGGGGGTGGGGATGGGCAGGAGGAGCCCGGGATGCTCTGGGAATCTCGGGAGCACCCTGAGCCCTTGTTGGGGCAGGAGGAGAATCCTCGCTCCAGAGCACCCGAGGTTCGTGGTGAGAGCCCCGAGGGCTGCACGGGAAATGGGGACGCTGGGGAGGGAATGGTTCCAGGGGCTTGGAGCAGGGAGGGATGGGATTTGGGGAAGGAATTGTTCCCTGGGATGATGGGGAGGGCTGGGATGGATGGGATTTTGGGCAGGAATTGTTCCAGGGGGTTGGGGCAGGGCTGGATGGGATTTTGAGAGGGAATTGTTCCAGGGGGTTGGAGCAGGGATGGGTGGGATTTTGGGGAAGGAATTGTTCCCTGGGAGGGCTGGGAGGGAATTGTTCCAGGGGGTTGGAGCAGGGAGGGATGGGATTTTGGGAAGGAATTGTTCCAGGGGGTTGGAGCAGGGAGGGATGGGATTTTGGGAAGGAATTGTTCCAGGGGGTTGGAGCAGGGAGGGATGGGATTTGGGGAAGGAATTGTTCCAGGGGGTTGGAGCAGGGAGGGATGGGATTTGGGGAAGGAATTGTTCCCTGGGAGGGCAGGGAAGGAATTGTTCCAGGCGGTTGGAGCAGGGAGGGATGGGATTTGGGGAAGGAATTGTTCCCTGGGAGGGCTGGGAGGGAATTGTTCCAGGCGGTTGGAGCAGGGAGGGATGGGATTTTGGGAAGGAATTGTTCCAGGGGGTTGGAGCAGGGAGGGATGGGTTTTGGGAAGGAATTGTTCCCTGGGAGGGCTGGGATGGAATTCCCAGAGAAGCTGTGGCTGCCCCTGGATCCCTGGGAATGTCCAAAGCCAGGACAGGGCTGGGAGCAGCCTGGGATAGGGGAAGGTCCCTGCCCCTGGTCCCGGTGAGATTTGAGGTCCCTCCCAGTCCAAACCAGTCTGGGATGGGGATTCTTTATGGGAAAGGGATTTTTTGGGGAGGGAAATGCATTTTTAATGTTCTGGGAATTGTGTTTTCCAAAGGCTGCTTCAGCAAACGAGTGTTGATTTACACAGCCCCACTCCTGGTGTGTTTGTAGCACTGTAAAGCAGGGGAATAATTATGTATATAGGGGGTACAGAGATACAGAATCCTTGCCTAAATTATCATTATCATTAATAATAGATGTGATGCAATAGATTAATTAATTAAATTTATTTTATAATATATGATATATGATATACCATGTATCATATATCATGTATAATATATCATATATCATATATGATATATTATATATTTAATTTATTGTATTATATTACTTTTTATATTATATATATTATATTATGTCTATTATATATGTTTTATTAGTATAAAATAACACAGGGAAAGTGTATAAATAGCAAAGTAAAACCTTTCCACTGGTTCTTATTTTATTCTTGAATTTTTTTCCTTTCTTGATTTTTGGGGGGTTTTGGGGTTTTGTTCCTTTCTTGGGGTTTTTTTTTTTGGTTGTTTTTTATTTGCTTTGTTTTTGAGTCTTGGGGGTTTCTTTGTGTTGGTTTTTGGGGGTTTCTTTGTGTTGGGTTTTTTGATTGGTTGGGAAGGAGCCCTGGGATCCTCGGCCCAGCTCCTGGAGCCTTTGCAGGCTGATTTTTGGGGCTGTTTTAGAGCTATTTTGGTAAATTTCAGGTGAATTCCAGCTCACAGCGTGGAGAAGGTTTTCCACCAAGCTTCTGAGAACGAGAGGATCACGGAATGAAAGCTCCGAGCCCTCAGCAGTGAGAAGGACACGGAGCTGCCACCAGGAGGAGAATCCGAGGGGATCCACGGGAATGTTCTGTGGGATCTGAGAGCTCCTGCACAGCCACTATAGAAACAGAGAAATGGAGATAAATTAACAAAAATAAAGAAATAGAAACAGAGAAATAGAAATAAATCAATAGAAATAAAGAAATATAAGCAAAGAAATAGAAGTAAATAAAGAAATGGAAATAACTATAAATAAATAAATAGAAACAAATAAATAAAAATAAATAAGAATAAATAGAAATAAATAAATACAAGTTTTGAAGTGAATAAATAAATAAAATTATATACATAAAGACACAACTCTAGAATTCCATCATCTGTCTCCCCTCACACTTCTGGGACAGAATTCTGGGAATTTATTGGGTGTTACAAACAGAGATAAGGAATTGATTGGGATATGTGGATACATCCATGGCTCTGCATCCCCACGGATCAATAACTGAATTATTTACACACGGAAAACATTCCTGGCTCCTGCTGGGATGGATCCAGCACACCCTGGGGGCTGTGACAGGGGGAGGGATTGTCCTGGGATTGTCCTGGGACTGATCTGCGATTGACCTGGGACTGATCTGGGATTGATCTGGGATCGTCCTGGGCTTGATCTGGGCTTGATCTGGGATTGATCTGGGATCATCCTGGGATCATCCTGGGACTGTCCCTGGGATTGATCTGAGATTGTTCCTGGGAGCGTCCTGGGACTGATCTGGGACTGATCTGGGATTGATCTGGGATCGTCCTGGGATCATCTTGGGATTGTCCTGGGATTGTCTGGGACTGACCTGGGATTGACCTGGGATCATCCTGGGATTGATCTGGGATTGATCTGTGATCATCCTGGGACTGTCCCTGGGACTGACCTGGGATTGATCTGGGATTGTTCCTGGGATCCTCCTGGGACTGATCTGGGATCACCCTGGGATCATCCCTGGGCTCACCGGCGGCTCCAGGAGCTGCCACCTCCGGCATTCCGGGGCCTGGGGGGGGCCACACGGGGCCAGGGGAGCCCCCGGGACTTTGTGGGGGTCAGAAGGGGATGCCCGGGGCAGGGGGGGCCCCAAAGTGGCCGTGGGGGGCCCTGGGGCAGGGGGGAGCAGCTGAGGGTGAATGAAACCCTCGGAGGAGCCACTGGGGGGTCACAGGAGGGACTCGGAGAGGAAAGAGGATTTGGGATCACTCCAGGGCATTTGGGGCCCTCACTTGAGGCCATTGGGGTCTTTTTTAATTGATCCAGGGGTCACTCGAGGTCATTTGAGGACGTTTTTGGGGTTACTTGAGTTCACAGGGGTCACTCGAGGTCATTTGAGGCCCTCATCGGGGTTACTTGAGGTCGTAGGGGTCATTTGAGGTCATTTGAGGCCCTTTTGGGGTTACTTGAGGTCATGGGGTTACTAGAGGTCATTTGAGATTTTTCGGTTTGATCCAGGGGTTACTTTAGGTCATTTGAGGCCCCTTTTTGGGGTTACTTGAGGTCATTTGAGGCCCTTTTGGGGTTACTTGAGGTCATTTGAGGCCCTTTTGGGGTTACTTGAGGTCATAGGGGTTACTTGAGGTCATTTGAGATTTTTTAGATTGATCCAGGGGTTACTTTAGGTCATTTGAGGCCCCTTTTGGGGTTACTTGAGGTCATTTCAGGCCCTTTTGGGGTTACTTGAGGTCATTCGAGTATTTTTTAATTGATCCAGGGGTTACTTGAGGTCATTTCTGGCCCTTTTGGGGTTACTTTAGGTCATTTGAGTCTTTTTTAATTGATCCAGGGATTACTCGAGGCCATCTGGGGCCCTGGCAATTGCTCAGGGGGTCAGAGGAGTGTGCAGGCCCTTGTGGGAACACCTCAAACCCAAACCAGATCTCAGGGAACGACATTCCCGGTGTTCCCACTTGGCAGTGACCCCATTTCCCCCCATCCCCGTCCCTGTTCTCTCCCCCAGCAGCACCAGGAATTTCTGGGGGCTCCTGCTGCACTTTGGGCTGGACAGGAGCAGGGGGAAGGATGCGTGGGGCTCCTTCCAGAAGGGAAAAATCCAAGGAATTATCAGATTTGATGTCCCCGGGCTGGAATCGACGTTTGGAGGCAAAGGCAGAGCAGATTTGGGGATGCTGGGGGGATTCAGAGCAGAGCTGGAATTGGGATGTTTATTTTCCTCATTCCATTTTCTCTCAGAAGTGCTGGGGGGTGCTGCACAAGAAGCCTTAAAACCTAGGGAAAAACAATTCCCATGGATAAATCCATGCCAGGGAGCCGAGGTCAGGTTTTGGGATGGAATTGGGTTTCCTATCCCGTGTTCCAGTGGCTCCAGCAGGCCTGGGAGCCCCCCTGGCTTCTGTGGTCTCAGCACCCCGGGCTGGCAGCAGGAGCACGTTTGGCTTCTCCTCCTTGCATCTCTGAAATGGGGAAAAAATGGGAAAAATGGGAGGAAAACAGGGAAAAAATGGAGGGAGTAAAGGGGAAAAAATAGGAAAAAAAAAGGGGGGGGAATGGGGAAAATGAGGGGAGTAAAGGGCAAAAAATGGGGGGAGTAAAGGAGAAAAAATGGGGGGAGTAAAGGGGAAAACATAGGAAAAAAAAGGGGGGGAACGGGGGAAAATGAGGGGAGTAAAGGGGAAAAAATGGGGGGAGTAAATGGGAAAAAAATGGGAAAAGGGTGGGGGGAACAGGGAAAAATGAGGGGAGTAAAGGGGAAAAAATGTGAAAAAGGGGGGAAGTGGGTAAAATGGGGGGCAAAAAAAAGGGGGGAGAAAAGGGGAGGAAGGAGGGAAAATGAAAAAAGGGGGGAAAACGGGGAAAAAAGTGGGGAAAATGGGGAAAAGGGGGGGAATGAGAAATGTGGGGGAATGGGGAAAAAGGGAAAAAAATGGGAAAAATGAAAAAATGGGAAAAAATGGGAAAAATGGGAAAAATGGGAAAAATGGGGAAAAAGGGGGGAAAAAAGGGAAAAAATGGGGGAAAAAATGGGGTTCCTGCGGTTTTCGTGCCGCCCTATTGAACCCCCACTGCCAGCGATCGCTGCTCCTCACGGATCTCCCTCCCTCCTTTTCTCCCTCCCTCCCTCCCTGCGCAGCACCGGGATGGATCCCTGCAGTCCCTGTTCGCAGGGAAATCCAGGAAAACGGGAGCCCTCCCACAGTGGGAAACTCCAGCCCCTTCCCTCCGTGCTATTGGAAATTCGGGATTTTCAGGGGAAGGGCTGGGCAAAGGAATGAGAGTTCCTTAGCAGAATACACAACGAGAAAAACAACCCTCAGCAAAGGCAGGATCCCAATAACAACCTTTTCTCTCCCGGGAAATTCCCCCTTTGTGCGGGTGTGGGAACAGTGGGATGACCGGGTGGGTGTGGGGCTTTGGGTTAAAACGGAGCAAAAACCCCCAAAACAGCGGCAGAAAAGCAGCGGGGTCCGGACAGCTCCAGGAGGAGGAGGAGGAGGAGGAGGAGGAGGAGGAGGAGGAGGAGGAGGGCGGGGATGTTTTGGGGTTTCCCGGCTCTCCTCTGTCCCCTGTGGTGTCCTGGGGTGGCAGCGGCAGCCGGGAGAGGCTCCCAACCAGTGGGGTCAGGGATTGGGATCCCGAGTTCCCCAAAGCAATGAGCAGAGGGTGAGGATCCCAACCATTGGGGTCAGGGATTGGGGTCCGAGTTCCCCCAAGGCACCGAGCGGAGGGTGAGGGTCCCTCCCAGTGGGATCAGAGATGCGGGTCCCAGTTCCCCAAAGCACCAAGAACAGGGTGAGGGTCCCTCCTGGTAGGATCAGGGATTGGGATCCCGAGTTCCCCCAAGGCAACGACCACAGGGTGAGGGTCCCTCCGGAGGGGTCGGGGGCTGCAATGCCCCAATTTAAGGATCCCTCCGGAGGGGTCGGGGGCTGCAATGCCCCAATTCCAGGATCCCTCCCGGGAGCAGAGGCTCGGCCCCGCTGGGAGAAGCAGCGAAGGACGGGACCCCGCGGCGGCAGCAGCAATCCCACACCAAACCCACCCCTGTCCCCAAGAGAGGCCCGAGCCCAGCCCCTGAGCCCAGCCCAGCCCCACAAATCCCAGCATTTCCCCAGAGAACGCCCCCCAGCCCCAAACTCACCCCCAGATCCGCAGGGACTGCGCCTTCTTCTCCCCATCCTTCTGTCCCTGAGCTCCGCCGTTCCCGACTTTCCAGGCAGCAAACGGGAGCAAAATTCCCTGGGAGACAGAAACAAAACCACCGAAAAAAGAGGATCAAACCTAACCTTGCACAGCTGTCTGAGCCTAACGAGCTGGGGGAGAGGCACAGCTGGGATCCTGCTGCCCTTGGCACCGGGGAAATGCAGCAGCACCAAAAATGCAGCAGCACCAAAAAATGCAGCAGCAACCTCACCTGAGTTAAGAGAGAAAGCACCAAAAGCATCCAATGTCCTTTAGAACAGGAATTAATTTGCTGTTTAACGTGGCTTTGCAGCAGTTCCTGCTGGGCCCCAGCCCCACCCCCGGCTGCCCCTGAGCAGGATTAAGATTCTGTCTGGAAATAAACTTTAATTTAAACCCCATCAGCGTTTGCCACAACCACAGGTTACCTCTGGTTCATGTCTGTGAATTCCAAACCCAAATCCTTCCTGCCCTGGCTGTCCCAGGATTTTCATCCTCTGTGCTTGACCTCAGAGGGGTTTTGTGGGGTCATTTTTTGGATTTTATCAAGCCCCTACCAGTGCTGATTCCATCTCTGATTTGGCCTCGGTAATCCAGGCCAGGCTGAGGGGGAAAGGATAATGCCGTTCTCAGAATGAAAATAACAACAATAGTCGTCAAAAATAATAACAACAATCATCAAAACCCGGCCAGGACTCCACAGAGGAGGAGCCTTTGCCCTGAGGAAGGGCAGATTCCTCACTGGGAATTGCAGAGCCGGTAGAAAGTCTGGAATTTAGTGGATAAAGTGCCAACTGTTCGTTTTAAGCCGGGTTTAAGTGCTGGGCACTCTGGGCTGGGCTGGAGGAGCAGAGCTGGGATCAGCTCCAAGCTGGGCAGCTCTGGAGGCTCCTGTCTGGAGCTCCTAAATCCCTGCAGCTCCTAAATCAAACACAGCAAATCCATGGTTAAATCCAGCAGATGGGAATCGCTTCTCCAGAAAAATCAGGGATTCCTTTTCCTGGAGACTGGGAAGCCAAAACTCAGCATTTAGGAATAACCGTGGGGGCTGTGGCTCTAAGGAGCCTTTGGGGCCCAAACTGCCAGGGAATATCCCAGAGTGATGGAGCATCCTGAGCTGGAAGGGACCCACAGGGATCAGCCCAGCTCCAGGCCTGCAGGATCCCAGCTCTGCCACTGGAAGTGCTCCAGGAGGGCAGGAAAATCCCCCCTGCTCCTTAATTTTGGGGTTTTCCATGTCCTGAATCCCGTGCTGGCAGCAGAGCTCTGTCCCGGGGTTTTTTAGGGAGGAATTCCCCTCGATCCCACCCAGGCTCATCAGTTAATTATGATTCCCAATTTTCCTTTGTTCAGACTGATGCAATCTCTGAACTGCTATCAGTCAGGAGAGAGCGTTTCTCTCACTCCCCAGGCACCACTCAGGACTAATTAAAACCCGTAATTAACGGGAGCAAGCCCGTGAGGAGCCCTGAGGCAGCAGGAACGCTGTTCCCAAACAACAGGGAGAGAATTTCCCGCTGGATTTGCACCCTGAGGGCTGAGCAGGGTACCATAAAAATGCTATTTTTTCACCATTTGCTCTCCACCACAAAGATTTCATCTTTAAATATGATGATTAATTTTTTCTAGATGAATTCTGGCTCAAAATTCCGTTGGTTTTCCGAAAGCCCCGGAGCTGAGGGACAGACCTGCCCTACCCAGTGCTGGATACGCTGAATTATTCCAGGGATTTTCCTCCCAACAGCACCAAAAGCCCCAAATCTTTTATGAATGCCCCATTGCCCTTCAGCTCTGGATAATCCATCACACTCCCTGGCAAAGCTGTGGAGTTCCAGCTCCTGTAATCCCTGCAAGAAAAGCCTGGAAAAGCCATTTAAACAACTTAAGTCGTGTCCATGGGAAGCAGGATGGGATTTGGGAGTTTTCCCATTCCTTCAGGCTGATGGATGCAAGGCCTGCATTGGATTTAAGCTCTGTGGGAGTCAGGATTGGGTTTGCAAGGAGCAAGGGCAGCTCCCTGGAAAGAAAAATGGATTTTCCAAGGGTTCCGCTTGTCTTGCACAGCACAAGGACACTCAAATTCTGGAGAGAAACGAGGACCTAAAATCCATAATTCACTGCAAGGGCTGGTGGTTCGTGCTCTGGGGAGCCTCTGGAATGAGAAAAAAAAAGCACTGGGAAGCTTTAAATGGAGCAAAATCCACAATAAAATCGGGAAGGGGAAGAACAGACTTGAGGGGAGTTGGGCAGCGTGGCTGAGTGGGATAACAAAGGGGAGGGAATGACAGCAGCCAGTTCAGGGAGAAATTAATGGGAATCTGCATAATTCCTGCTGCTTTTCCCAGGAAATATGGGCTCAGGGCTGGGAGGGGGGGTTGGTGCCTTCAATTTTTGGGGTTTAGAACACAGGCATTGAAAATCCATCAGTATTTAAAACAAAAAGTGGAATTTACAGTTGGACCAATAAATATTTCTTAGCCTGGACCAGGAACAGAATCCAGGGGTTTGGAGGCATATCCAGGGAAATGCCTCTGAATCAGCCACGGAATGAGAATAAAAATTGAGCAATATTTACTTACAGTTATATCCCAGTGCTTTTTTTTAATGCCGAGTTTAATTAAACTCCCAGATTTCCTGGTAGTCCCTGAATATATTAAAGATGGAAATGAGTTTTCTGCAGCAGCTCATTAGGGGCCCCAAATGCTGCAGATCCCACTGGAATTGGTCATTCCTTGCCTTGCACTGGAAATCTTTCCAGGCACATCCCTCAGGCCCAGCTCCCACATGGAGCAGACCCTGGCCAAAGCCATTTCCTGGGAATTTCAGGGAATTTACAGCAGAGAAAATTCTTTTTGGGGTGTTGGGCTTCGTGAATTCACCAGGCAGGGCTGAAGGGGGAATTTCCCAGCAGCAAAATGAAGTTCCCAGCATGTACAGCTGCATCCAAAGCCATCTCCAGGTGTTTCCATGCCTAAATCCAGCATTTTCCAACTGTTTCCGTGTGGTTTTACTTTAAAATAATTGAATCATTTAGAACTCTTGAAATGGTATTATTTGAAAATGAATTGATTGTTTTAAATTATTAAAATAAGAATGAATAAAATTCCATTCCAATGCACAAGTGCTTCTATCTGGTGCTGGAATGGGGAATTCTCTGCTTTCATCCAGACCTGGAATCCAAGGCCTGGAAGTGGTGGGTGCTGGGAAAGTTGGGATGGGGTCTCTGCTGCCTGGGCCCATCGTGTCCTGTCAGGGAAGGTGAGCTTTGTATGGAGCCCCTGACCCCTCAATCCCATGGAAAACTTGGAGATGGCATCTCCATTTTATCATAGAGTCATGGAATGGTTTGGGTTGGAAGGAACCTTAAATCCCATCCCATCCCATCCCATCCCATCCCATCCCATCCCATCCCATCCCATCCCATCCCATCCCAGGGACACCTTCCCCTATCCCAGGCTGCTCCAAGCCCCAATGTCCAGCCTGGCCTTGGCACTGCCAAGGATCCAGGGGCAGCCACAGCTTCCCTGTGCCAGGGCCTTCCCACCTTCCCAGCCAGGAATTCCTTCCCAAAATCCCAGGTAAATCCCATCTCCACACACAGGGGAGGCTCCCTGCTCTGCAGTTCCCTGGGTTTTCCTCTCTTCCCCTTTTAGAAGCAGGAATGATTTTTTTCCCATCTCTGTGACTTCTGGAAAACCCCATTTGAGGCTTCAAATTGCAAGGAATTCGAGGTTCCTACAGATCCCTCACAAGGAGCCACATCCAGGATTCCGTTTTCTCTTGGATAAATCCATCTGGAAGTGGCTGAGGGTGGGTGGGATGAGACAACTCCAGCTCAGCCCAATATTTGAGCGAGGCAGCTCAACAACTGCATTTTAAACACCTGGAGTCTGTTCCTCGGAATCCGGGGGAGGCTGAGGGAGCTTTTGTTGGGCTGGAGCATCCAGGAGCAGGAATCCCACACAGAGAGGCTCTGAGAGGCTGAGGGAATTCTCCAGCAAGAGTTCCCACACTGATGAGCTCCCCAGGGAGTGCAGCACAGGGAGCAGCTCGGCTCCTCCTTCCCTTGGGCATTCCGGGAGCGGGGAGCCCCAGACCCCGAGCCGGGGCTGATCTCCATAAATGATTAATGTGCTGTTAATAGGGGCTGGCGCTCCCGTGGGTCCGGGCGGCCCCGCAGGGCTCAGAAAGTCAGGGTTTAGTGCCAGACTCCTCGTCAGGCGCAGTTTTAGTCCAAAGCCTTGAACAGCCCAGCGCCTGGGCTGGGTTTGGTGAGGGTGCCGTGGCACAGCACCCACAGCACGTCCTGAGGGGGCACAGGGAGCTTAGGCCCGGCCTAGGGATGCACAAGGACTGGCTTAAAGCCCCTTGGATCGGGGACAGATGTGCCCTGGGCGTGGCTCAGCAGGAGCTGCAGGTGGGCCCTGGAGACCAGGGCTGGGATGGGACCGGGAGCTGGGAATGATGAGGAGCATCGTGGTCTGGCTGGAGCATCCCATTCAAGAGGGATCATCCTGCCCCCGAGGGATCTCCCTGTTCCAGAGGGATCATCCTGCCCCACAGGGATCTCCCTGTTCCAGAGGGATCATCCTGCCCCACAGGGATCATCCTGCCCCACAAGGATCATCCTGCCCCCGAGGGATCCCCTTGCTCCAGAGGGATCACCCTGCCCCAGAGGGATCCCCTTGCTCCAGAGGGATCCCCTTGCTCCAGAGGGATCACCCTGCCCCAGAGGGATCCCCTTGCTCCAGAGGGATCACCCTGCCCCAGAGGGATCCCCTTGCTCCAGAGGGATCATCCTGATCCAGAGGGATCTCCCTGCCCCAGAGGGATCATCCTGCCCCAAATGGATCATCCTGCCCCAGAGGGACCTCCCTGTTCCAGAGGGATCCCCTTGCTCCAGAGGGATTCCCTTGCTCCAGAGAAACCTCCCTGCCCCTGCCCCAGAGGGATCTCCCTGCCCCAAATGGATCATCCTGCCCCACAGGGACCATCCTGTCCCACAGGGATCTCCCTGCTCCAGAGGGATGTCCCTGCCCCAGAGGGATCCCCTTGCTCCAGAGGGATCTCCCTGCCCCAGAGGGATCCCCTTGCTCCAGAGGGATCTCCCTGCCCCACAGAGATCATCCTTCTGATTTATGAATTTTCCCTGAGCTGACATTCCCTTTGCATAGAGGGCTGAAAAATACCCGAACACATCCCTGAGTCCTGCTGGAGCTGGGGTTCAGGAGGAAGCCCTCACATTCAATATATTTAAATTATTTATTAAATTATATTATTACATGTCTTTATTATAATTACACTTCTAAAAATTTAAATCTATTTTAAAATATTAAATATCTATTCCCTACCAGCATTTAAAACCCCCAAAGTTTTGCATTTGCCATAAATTCAGATTTAAACACTTTCCAAGAGATCCTGGTAGTTTGTCTGAGCCTTGTGGGGCCTTTTGGCCTATCCAAAGTGGGCAATTATTACCATTTGGGATTGTTATTAATTTCCCTTTTATGGCCTGCCCAAGCAGAAAAGTTTGCACAAGTTTGGGCTCAGAGCACTTTCACCACGTGCTTGAAATCATCAGAATCACCTCTGGAAAATGGATCTTTGGGAAAAACCCCTTGAGGGATTTGTTGGTGTTCCTGAACAATGCCATAAAACCCAGAGAAACCTCTTGGATGCAGATTTGGGGCTGGAGCTGTGCAGAATAAAATTCCCACCGAGGAGTGATGGAATGAGCTGGTTGGGGCTTGTGCTGGCACTGGGGTCTATCCACAGAAAGCAGGAAATAGGGAATGAAATATAGGAATTAAAATATAGGGAATGAAATCTAGAAAAGGGAATATATAAAATAGAATCTATAAAATATAGAGTATGTAAAATAGGATCTATAAAATAGAAGCTATAAAATAGAGAACATCTAAAATACAGAGTATCTAAAATAGAATCTATAAAACATAGGTTCTATAAAACATAAAATCTATAAAACACAGAGTATCTAATATAGGATCTATAAAATAGAATCTATAAAAATAGAATCTATAAAACATAGAATCTATAAAATATAGACTATCTAAAATAGAATCTATAAAATATAGAATATCTAAAATAGAATCTATAAAATACAGCATCTATTAAATACAGGATGTCTAAAGCAGACTCCAAGGCTCTCTCTGGCCGCTGTTTCTGCACACACCCAGCCCGTTCCCTCCGGGAAATCCCAGCTCCGGTAAATCCCAGCCCCGCTCCTTCCCTTTTCCAACGCTCCGGTAAATCCCAGCTCCGGTCCCATCGCTCCGGTAAATCCCAGCTCCGGTAAATCCCAGCTCCGGTAAATCCAAGCTCCGGTAAATCCCAGCTCCTCTCCCAGCTCCGGTAAATCCCAGCTCCGGTAAATCCCAGCTCCTCTCCCAGCTCCGGTAAATCCCAGCTCCACTCCCAGTGCTCCCTTAAATCCCTGCTCCGGTAAATCCCAGATCCCGTAAATCCCAGCTCCGCTCCTGGCGGCTCCTGACCCTCCGGTAAATCCCAGCTCCACTTCCAGTGCTCCGGTAAATCCCAGCTCCGGTAAATCCCAGCTCCGGTAAATCCCAGCTCCGCTCCTTCCCTTTTCCAACGCTCCCGTAAATCCCAGCTCCGCTCCTTCCCTCTCCCAGCGCTCCAGTAAATCCCAGCTCCGCTCCCAGCTCCCGTAAATCCCAGCTCCGCTCCCATCGCTCCGGTAAATCCCAGCTCCGGTAAATCCCAGCTCCAGTAAATCCCAGCTCCGCTCCCAGCGCTCCGGTAAATCCCAGCTCCGGTAAATCCCAGCTCCGCTCCTTCCCTTTTCCAGAGCTCCCGGTAAATCCCAGCTCCGCTCCCATCGCTCCAGTAAATCCCAGCTCCGCTCCCAGCGCTCCCGTAAATCCCAGCTCCGGTAAATCCCAGCTCCGGTAAATCCCAGCCCCGCTCCTTCCCTCTCCCAGCTCCCGGGATGAGAGCGGATCCTCCCCGCGCCGCGAGTTCCGCATCCCGCTGTCCTTGCGCTGCTCCCGCTCTGGCTCTTCCCTTTTCCCCTCCCTGAGGAGTTCCCGGTGCTCCCAGAGCCAGCTCCGCTCCGAGCTCTGCAGCTTCCCCGGGGCCAGCGCCGGGAGGAGCCGCGCTCCTGCCTCCTTTTCCTGGGAAACTTCGCCATGCGCCTGGTAAGGGATGGCATCCCTAAGGAATGCCCGCAGCTCCGAACGGGGCAGCTCCGGGGTGGAGCGGCTGCCTCGGGAATGGGGAAGGGATGTGGGGCAGTGGGGCTGTGGGGCAGTGGGGCTGTGGGGCTGTGGGGCTGTGGGGATGTGGGGATGTGGGGCAGTGGGGCAGGGGGGCAGTGGGGCAGTGGGGATGTGGGGCAGTGGGGCTGTGGGGCTGTGGGGCAGTGGGGATGTGGGGATGTGGGGATGTGGGGCAGTGGGGTTGTGGGGCTGTGGGGCAGTGGGGGCTGTGGGGTGTGGGCTGGGGGATGTGGGGCAGTGGGGATGTGGGGCAGGGGGATGTGGGGCTGTGGGCAGTGGGGCAGTGGGCTGTGGGGCAGTGGGCAGTGGGATGTGGGCTTGTGGGGATATGGGGCAGTGGGGGCTGTGGGGAGTGGGGCTGTGGGGCAGTGGGATGTGGGGCTGTGGGGCAGTGGGGAGTGGGGCGGATGTGGGGCAGTGGGGATGTGGGGCTGTGGGGCTTGGGAGTGGGGGAATGTGGGGCAGTGGGATGGGGGCAGTGGGATGTGGGGCTGTGGGGCAGTGGGGATGTGGGGCTGTGGGGATGTGGGGCAGTGGGGATGTGGGGATTGGGGGCAGTGGGGATGTGGGATGTGGGGCAGTGGGGATGTGGGGCAGTGGGGAGAGGGGATGGGGGCAGTGGGGCAGTGGGGTGTGGGGGGGGGATGTGGGGCAGTGGGGCAGTGGGGATGAGGGGATGTGGGGCAGTGGGGCTGTGGGGCTGTGGGGCAGTGGGGCAGTGGGGCAGTGGGGCAGTGGGGCAGTGGGGATGAGGGGATGTGGGGCAGTGGGGCAGTGGGGATGTGGGGCAGTGGGGCAGTGGGGCAGTGGATGCTGCCGGTGAGTCGCCAGCCGGGGATGCGCGGGGGGAATTCCGTGAGGAATCCGGGATCCAGCGGCACTTTTGCCTCGGGAGAAGGAGCCTGGCGCGATTTCTGCCGTGCTGGAAGTTTATGAAGGGAATTTAAGGCTGGGTTCTGCTGCTGGCTCGGGAAGGGGGGGAATAACAATTCCAAACAACGCTTGGAAAATATGCCCGAGCATTCCCAGGGCTCTGCCGAGCGGTGGCCGAGCTGCCGTGGCAGAATTTCCCTGGATTTCACAGCCTTTTTCCTTCTGGCTGAGCAATTCCTGGAGGGGGAAAAGTGGCTGTGCTTGCTGGGGGGAGCAGCCCGCGGCTCTGAGCCTCGGGATTCCGCAGGGATCTCAGCTCCCGGCGCCCCGAGCCCTGGAATAAACGGCGGATCCATGCGGGATGCTGGAGCCGGGAGTTCAGCGGGGTCAGCACGGAAAAGCTGCCCGCGCTGCCGGCCCGGCACTGGATCCCGATGAAGGCACCCCGGGAATGGTGCGGGAATGCTCCGGGAAAGCTGCGGGAAAGCTGCGGGAAAGCTGCGGGAAGAGGGCTGGGACCCCCGCTCCGTGCCGGGTGATTTTCCGGAGCAGTTGCATCAGGGCTGGATCGGGCAGCCAGGATCTCGTGTGATTCCCTCCCACCCAGGGCTGGCTCATCCAGGCTCCCTCCCAACCAGGATCCCTCCCAGCCAGGATCTCTCCCAGCCAGGATCTCTCCCAGCCAGGATCCCTCCCAGCCAGGATCTCTCCCAGCCAGGATCCCTCCCAGCCAGGATCTCTCCCAGCCAGGATCTCTCCCAGCCAGGATCTCTCCCAGCCAGGATCCCTCCCAGCCAGGCTCCCTCCCAGCCAGGATCTCTCCCAGCCCTCCGGAGCTGCGCTTCCCTCGGCAGGAGATTCCACAGATTGGTTCCTGCCCATCCCGGACTCCATCCCCCGTGCCCAGGGCACAGCCAGCCCGCGAGGCTTTTCCAAAGCTCATCCCAAGGCTCTCCACCGAGATGTGATGGATGGGAGCGACCGTGTCCGGACACCAGAGGGTGGAAATAAACCAGGGAGAGACACCGGAGGCGACGCGGGGAGCTGGGAATGGCTCCTCAGGCATTCCAAGGGCACGGAGCCGACCCTCAGGCGGGATCCATCCTGCACATCCCATTCCTCCCAGGAGGAGGCTGAACACGCTGGGATTGATGGATCCTCCACGGCCCCGAGTTCCAGAGTGGGTGGCTGGAAATCAGCAAATATTGGATTCCCGTTTCTCCCATGCTGGGATCAATCCCAGCTTCTCTGTTTTCCAGGACAATTCGCCAGGCAATGGAAACTCATCTGTTAAATTGCACTGGGAAAAAAGAGGCTGCATTGGGAATATCTCACTTACCTGGAGCTGAACATATTTGGGTTGCCTTCGCTGGTTCCACGTTTTCAGCTTCCCAAAAGGCTGGAGAAGCTCCGTAGGAGTCTTGGAAATAAAATAAATCCAGAGGAATTTCCCTGAGCTGGAGGTGCTGGGATTCACCTCACGTTCCCAGTGCAGCACTGTCAAACCTCTGGAATTGTGTCCAATACTTTTCTCCCCTGCTTTCCCTGAGCATCCCAAAGCACAGACAGAACTGGAGTCCTTTCTCTGCTTTAAATCTCTTCAAACTCGGATTTTCCATCACTTGAGGCTCCTGCAGGTTCCTGCTCCGGCCGTTTGGGGATTCCTGGAATCCCAAAAAAACCAGGGAGACTCCTTCTGTGCCTAAGGGCTAAGGCCTGGCTTGGTGTGCAAGAGCTTGGCCAGACCTGAAATACAGGGAGGAGATCAAATGCCAGGGAATGTTGGTACTTCCAGCAATTTCCCTGAATGCCAAAGAAAATAGGGAATAAATGACAAACTGGTTGGGATGAGCTCTCTAAAGGGGAGCTGTGGCTCTCAGTGCCCTGATTCCAGCTGGGAAAACTCAGCAAAGCAAATATTCCATATTTTCTGCAGCTGGGAAACCTCATTGCAGTGGGATTCAGGTGGGCAGGAGAAGTGGGACACCTCCAGGGGTTGTCCCACATTTCTGTGCTGTCCCCTGGCCACAGGGGCTGGGACCTGAGCTCAAACTCACTCGTTTGCAACAGGTTGGAGAGTAAATACAGGGTGTAACTACAGAGAGTAACTACAGAGAGGAAAAGCAGCTGGAGGAAACATGGAAATGTCTCCTGGAACAAGGATCTTGCCCAGGATTTAGCTGGAGTTTGGGCAGCTCTGCTCATTCTGAGTTTTCAGCAAGAGTTTCATGGGGGGACATTTCCATGTAGCAAGGTCAGAGCCTTTAAAAGGTCTAAAAAGTGGTTATGAGGAAAAAACAGCGCTGGGAAAATGTCCATGAGGAAAAGGATTGCTCAACTCTTCTCTGTGAGATCTGGAGACTGAACTGGGACAATCCTGCATTTAAAGGGATGTCAAGGGGGTGGAAACAGAGCTGGTCCCAGACTGGAAACAGGAAAACCATGGAAAAATGGGAACTGGAGAACCAACCTGACACTGAACTGGGCCAGTGAATCCAACTGGATGATCCAGGCTGAGCTGCTGGGAAGGAAGCAGAGAGGAGCTCCCATCCCTTAGGAATGGGTGATGATTTCCCAGGAAGTTCTGATGGATTTGGGAACACCTGGAAGGAAGAGGCTTCAAAGTGCAGGTGGAGATGGGGTTTGACCTCATCACAGTCAGTCCCCAGAGGAGCCAGGCCCTGGTGCTGAAAGTGAAAGATCTGTAATTCCATAAATGGGAAAGGATCAGGAATATAAACCATCCCCCATGTGAAACTCCAGCTTTCAAAGAGGGGAATTACCTGGAATTATTTCTTGGGGCAGGCAGAGATCTGATGAATGGGATGCTAAAGGTGGTTATGCTGAATACAGGGGATTTTTCCTGTTGGAGGGACTTTTGTTAATGGGAAATGCTTTTTTACGGTTATTTTGATGCAAAATAACCCCTCCAAGGAGCCAAAGGAAGTTTTACTCCTTGAGCCCTGAAAAAAAGCTGTGCCAAGCTCTGTGCCCAAATGTCTCTGGCACATCTTGGATCAGGGACTGGCTTCCTTCTTCTTTTTATTAAAAAAAAAAAAATCTCTATTCCTATTCTGTGGCAAGAGAAATTCCTGGTGAAACTCGGATTTCTTTCCAGACTCCAGCGAGGTGTTTAAGTGGGGCTGTTAAACGGGAAGTGTTTAAAACACCCATAAAATGTGGTTGTTTAACAGGACTGTTAAAGGCAATTTCAGCATCAGCGACGCCCGGTGACCAATTTTTGGTTGTGGGAATTACAAATCATTCCCATAGGCAGGACAGCTATTCCATAAGAATGCTTTGAGGAGCCCCTAAGGAACTGGTGGATAAATCTGCAAGAAACTGGAAGACACCTTGAATTTTTTAAGGAATAAAACCAGACCATTTTGTAGGGTTTTTTCTCTGCTAGCTTTGTTTAAGGAATAGAAACACCTTCGTACAATGCTGGAATACAAAAAAAAAAATGGAATTTCCTGCACTTTACAGCTTTGCTCACTCTGAGAATGATCGGGAATGAGGAAAATCCTTTTGGAACGACCTTTTCCCCTCCATTTCCACAATTCCTACCCCACATCGATCCGTGATAGCGACTCCTGGCTCGAGCGTGTTAATTAAGAACATCTTGTTTATCCTCGATAAACGAAGCCAGTCAGGGCCTCTCCCACCTCCTGCAGCCTCTCCTCACATTTCCTGGCATGGATTTTCCCAGCACGGATTTCCCATCCATTCCTGAGGCTCTGGGGGCAGCTGGGCTCCATCCTCCCTCTGCCCTCCTGTGCAGGTTCAGCTCCTTTGGCTCCTGAAGCTGCACCTCCACATCCCCACATCCAGGCTGGGAATTCATTTTCAGGCCATGGATGGCTCAGCACCTCCTCATCTCGTGGCGTTTTGTCCCTGCTCCCATGGAATTTTATTTCCATGGATTAAAAAGCAGTTGGGAAATGCTCAGCTCGGTGCCTTTGGAAACAATATGGAGCAGCTGCTTTCGGGTCTTTTATTAGGAATTAATTTCCTGTTAATCCTTTAAATTCCTTCAGTTATCGAGTGTTTAAAGTGGATTTTATGTGCTAATGAATGAGAAGTGTGGGGCGTTTTTCCAGGTGTCTGCATTTCAGGGTGATTTTAAATCCTCTCCCGTCATGTTTTCCCTCTCCACAAAACCATCCCAAGCTTTTATCCCATCCCTTTCCCTCTTTCCATGAGGAATCCGATGAGGCCAGTGGTGCCTGATGGGAATTTTCCATCGGACAGTGACGTTGTTGTGGTGATCATTGATTGGAATCCTGATGGAAAATGTCCACTTGCAAAGGGAGAGGTGCCGAAGGAATCTGGGAATGCTGGCGGGGTTTAAGCTCAGCCTAAAGGGGGGAAGGTGTCTGTGTAAGCCCCTCTCAGGTCTGTTTTAGGTCAGTGTTTCAGCAGCTGCTTCATGTCAGACTCCTCATCCCAAAGTTCTCCCAAAACCAGGATCGGCCTAAAAATGAAGACCCAACGTGGGTGCAATTAAAATGAAACCAGAGTGTTCAGACTGCAATATATCCCAAAAAACCGAGCCTGGATTATCCATTTCCAGCTGCCCATGGAAAACGATCTTTACAGTTCAGAGTGGGCACAAAGCACAACTCACTCTGAAGGGATTGTGGCTTTGGACAAACTCATCCTTCATGGAAAAGGGAAAGTGAGGGAATCTCCCCCTTAGCACAGGAAACAGCAGCAAATGGATGCTGCTGGAGCAGGGAATTTCATGGTGCTGTGCAAATTAAAAGCTCCTTTCTCCTCAGGTTGAGGATTTGAAGGGAGGATCCCGAGCGTTGTAATTAAAAGCGGAGCAGGGGCCTGAGGGCGATGGATGGGATTTTTCTGGGGTTTTACCTGGCAGAAAGTTGATGGGAATTCACCATGAGGACAGAGCAAACACATCCACACGGGGCTGGGGGAAGGAATTGCACTGGGAGCAGCCTGTGGATATTCCAGTGCAAATTTTAATTGAAAATACGGCCTTAATTGTGGGGAATTCCGTGGTCACTTTGTGAGGGGATGGATGTGCTCCCTGCCTGGGGATGAGGTGGCCTCAGGCTTGTGGGGCCTGTCACAACCCCACAAATGACAGAATGAAGGAATTCAGCACCTGACATTCCTGAACACAAGTTCTGAGGGTGGAAATGGGGCTCAGGGAGCCCGAAGCAGTGGCAGAACGAGCGCTCCTCTGACAGGGTGAGAGGGCTGCAAAAGCTCAGTGCAGGAATTAAAAGACATTAATTGAGACCTAAGAGGCACCAGGAGCTCTCCTTGACCTTCTCACTCTGGAGCAGCCACTGAGCTGCTGGAGTTCCCTGGATTGGTGCCCTTTGGAGCACATTCCACTGGGAATTATTATTCCCATGAGGAAATATTTCTGATTTCAGCCCTTCCCCCTGCCCTGTGCCGTGGCTGGGCCTGGATTTTCCAGAGACACCTGCAATTCCCAGGCACTGCCTGGCCCTGGCTGTGAGGAGCTGGAAATCGAAGCCTGTGGTGTGTTGTGCTGTAATTTATGCCAGGAAGCAGATTTAAATTATGCAAATTGCTGTCTGCACTGGATCTGCCATCTGGAAAAAGTTCTGCGTGCAAAAATCTGTCGGGGCAAGGCGAGGGACGAGGGATCATCGGGAAGGGAGGAGAGCTGATGGAATAAAAACAAGCTGCTGCTGGAAAATTGATTCCCCTGCTGCAGCCCAGTGGCAAAGCTGCTGTTCCACAGGAGCCAGATGAACATGGCAGGGATAAAATAATTGTTGAAAGCTGCTTTGGAGCTGGAAGAATTCCTTGTAATCCAGGAGAGATAAAATGCAGGTTAGGAGGGAAAGGAGGAGCCCAGGGGAAGGGTGGCACTTGCAGAGCTGGAGGTGGGCAGGGGTCAGTGATGAAAGGGGGGAGATCAGAGAGATGTGGCCTGAAAATTTTGGGGCACAGGATAAACCTGGAGCCATCCAACATGGAATATTCCTGTAATAAATGGGAATGGGAGAGGCTGAAGGATGCAGGATTTGCTGCCTCCCTAGTGATGGATATCAGGAAAGGTTCTTTCCCCAGAGGATGCTGGGCACTGCCCAGGCTCCCCAGGGAATGAATGGGCACGGCCCCGAGGCTGCCAGAGCTCCAGGAGCGTTGGGACAGCGCTGCCAGGGATGCCCAGGGTGGGATTGTTGGGGTGTCTGGGCAGGGCTGGGGTTGGACTGGATGATCCCTGTGGGTCCCTCCAGCTCAGGAGATTCCAGGATTCTTTATTATCCATCAGAGCAGACTCGTGTGACTCCTTCTCTCCCAAAGCCTGAGCTCCTGTGGCAGGAGGAATGGGCACCTTGGAGCTACATCACCTCCCGGGCTGAGTTTTCTGAGCAACCCCTCTCTTTCTGAGCAGGAATTGCCTTCCCTTGTGTCCCCAGGGCAAACTCTGCAGATCCCTCTCCAGAAATGGAACTTGTGGGACTCCCTGGCAAGGCAGAGGTTGGTTCTTTACGCCCTCACAAATATAAAACCTCTTTCCAATCCGCATTCCAGGTGCCCACCCAGCCCTTTGTGTGCCCCTCGGGCCGGGGGCAGCAGCGGGGCCGTGTCCTTGCCAGCAGAGCAGCACAGGGCGGGTGCAGAGCAGAGACTGCAGAAATCTGGGCCACACTTCACCCTCTGCTCCTGCACAGGACCCTGGGCACGGTGATGGGGCTGGGCACGGTGATGGGGCTGTGCAGAGGTGATGGGGCTGTGCAGAGGTGATGGGGCTGTGCAGAGGTGACAGGGCTGTGCAGAGGTGCTGGGGCTGTGCAGAGGTGACAGGGCTGTGCAGAGGTGACAGGGCTGTGCAGAGGTGACAGGGCTGTGCTGGGGCTGTGCAGAGGTGACAGGGCTGTGCAGAGGTGCTGGGGCTGTGCAGAGGTGATGGGGCTGTGCAGAGGTGATGGGGCTGTGCAGAGCTGACAGGGCTGTACAGAGGTGCTGGGGCTGTGCTGGGGCTGTGCAGAGGTGACAGGGCTGTGCAGAGGTGACAGGGCTGTGCAGAAGCCCCTCCCTGCCTGCAGCGCCGGCAGCTCCGCGGGCACGGCGCTAATTTGGAAAAACAACAATCAGAGGCTGCTAGGGGATGCTCCATCCAAACCCTGCCAGCTCCTGCTGCAGTGCAGACGGGAAACAAATGGTTCCCATTTCAACTTGGCACGCTGCAACCCCGCCGAGCCGACTTCCCAGGATCAGCTGCTGCCGTGGAATTGTATTCCCCCAGCAGCACGAGGCCCTGCTTAAAAAGCACCACACGGCCTCCAGTGCTCCTAATTATTTGTGTGATGAAGGGAAGAATGCTTCAGGGCTGGTTTATTTCTGCTCACCATCCTCATTGCTGAGCTGAGAGTGCTTTGCTTCTTTCCAGTGAGCTGTGCTGGTAGATGGGATATTGGGAGGGAGTTCTTCCCTGGGAAGGTGGAGAGGAGCTGGAATGGAATTCCCAGAGCAGCTGTTGCTGCCCCTGGAATCCTGGAAGTGTCCAAGGCCAGGTTGGAGGGGGCTTGGAGCAGCCTGGGACAGTGGGAGGTGTCCTGGGTGGAATTGGATGGGCTTTAGGATCCCTTTCAACCCCAAAAATCCCAGGATTCTCCAGCAGGAGAGCTTGGCTCTCAGGAGTTCCTTGGATTGGAATGGCACAGCTTTGCAGCTTTGGGGTTTTTCTTGGCTTCCTCTGTCCATAAAAATGGATTTTCCAGTAAGGAAGTGCTCCATGAACCAGGGACCCACTTGGTTTTTCTGGGCTTAATCCCTGAATTTAGGGCTGGTGTTTTGTGGGGGTTTTAATGCTTTACCTGGGATGGGCACCGTGTGCTTCAAATTCCCCCATCCCCAGCTCTGTGTCACACCCAGCACAGGGGTGGAAGGGACAAAATCCCTCCCCATGACAGGACTACACCCAAAAACCCCAGCAGCCAAAGCATCTCTGCCTCATTTCCAGCACTGAGCGCTGCTGGGCTGGCAGAGACCTCACAGCAACCCCCCCTGGCCTCTCCTTCCCACAGCAAAGCTGAATTCCCTGGAAAGCCTCTCCCGTGGGAGCCCTGATGTGACCTTTACCAGCTCCTGGCCTCTCCTTCCCACAGCAAAGCTGAATTCCCTGGGAAGCTTCTCCTGTGGGAGCCCTGGTGTGACCTTTACCAGCTCCAGCAGCCCCTGACAGCAGGAGCAGCAGAACTCCCAGCACCAACATTTGTGTGTCTTTAAGCCTGAGCTCCACACTGTGACAGGTCCCTCCCGTGGATGCTGCAGCTGCCAGAGGTCCAAGCCCAGCGTTACAGCAGCAACTCCAACAGCAAATTTCCAGAACATTTCCCCCCAGCTCCCCCTCGCCCCTCCACACGCACAGAATCCCCAGGGATGTGACTCCTTGTGCCTGTTTGACCTTTTCTGCAGCTTTTCAGGGGATGAAGTTTGCTCCCGTGGCCTCGGTGTGGCTCGGCAGCGCTCCTGTGTTGTTTCAGTGGTGCTCCTGACATTCCTGTAGCATCAAACCCGGCAAAAATGGGGTGTTTCACTCTCAGGCTGGGCTGTGAAAGGTCTTTGGTGTCACAGTGAAGTTGGAAAATTAAAAGGTGTTCTAAAGGCAGCTGGAAAAGAAGAGATTTAATCAGTGAGACTCTCCTGAGGGGGAGCCCAAGGGCTCTGCCTTGCTTTTGGATGACAGCAAAGTTCAAAGCTCTGGTGAATGGAGTTTCTGTCCTTTCTGCCCCTTGGATGGAGGGAGGATCCAGGCATTCCAAAGGAAGAGCTTTGCTGTTGCCCTTTCTGATGTTTGAATTCAGTTTTGGCCGTGGAAACCCAAAGCAGAGGTTCCTCCATGGCAGAGACTGCAGGGGAGCAGTGAGGGAAGGGGGGTTCTCATCACATCTGGGAGTCTTTGACCCTGAATAATTATGCAGCATTTTGGTTTCGTTTGGAGACAGGTCCTGGAAGGGCAACAAAGCTGGGGAAGGGTCTGGAGAGTAAATCCTGGGAGGAGCAGCTGGGAAAGGGGCTCAGCCTGGAGAAAAGGGGGATCAGGGGGGACCTTGTGGCTCTGCACAAGTCCCTGGCAGGAGGGGGCAGCCGGGTTGGGATTGGGATCGGGATCTTCTCGCAGGAACAGGGACAGGAGGAGAGGGAACGGCCTCAGGCTGGGCCAGGGGAGGCTCAGGGTGGACATCAGCAGGAATTTCCCCATGGAAAGGGTGCTCAGGCCTTGGCAGGGGCTGCCCAGGGAGGTTTGGAGTCAAAGGAACACCTGGAGGTGCCCAAGGAAGGGCTGGAGGTGGCACTCGGTGCTCTGGGCTGGGGACAAGGCAGGGATCAGGCACAGCTTGGACTCGATGGTCCCAGAGGTCTCTCCAACCTCAGTGATCCTGGGATTCTATCCTGTGACTATAAAAGATGGATACTGAGCTCCAGAGCACGACTCAGCCATTCCTTTTTATCAGACCTAAGCAAGGCCCAGCCCTGCTGATCCTACCCTTAAACCCAATCCAGTTCCACCCCCCTGCCTCCTTTCATTATCCCAGGTTTTGTCTGTGAACGCTGGGATTTGATGTGGGTTTTTTGTCTGATCTTGTGGTGTCTGGGAGTTGAGACCTTTAATTTCCTGTCCTGGAGGATCTGCCTTGGCAATGCTCCCAGGGATGTGTCTGCAGGAAGCTGGGACTGGGAAAAGGCCCCTTCCCTCTGGAGAGATGCACCAAAAACCTCAGCCAGGGAGGGCAGAACGAGCAACCCCAGCCAAGCCAATTTTGTTTAATTCAGCTCCTTGTGAGCTCACCCCATCTGACTGAGCTAACTGAGGGTGCTGCAGGTCCTGCACATTTCCCAGCTAGGAAACTCAGTGGAGCAGGACCAGCCTCTGCAGAAAACCAGGATTTTGGCTCCGTGGTTGAAGAATCCAACCTCCCTGGGAAGGCTCAGTTGGGGTTCTTTGCTCCCAGGCTCTCAGCTGAGCAGCAGCAAGAGCAGTTTTCTCTCTCAGGAACTTGTTAACAAACTTGAAATAGGTTTATTTTGGCCAGAATGGGGACTCCCACAAAGCCAGGTGGGGTTTTAATCATTATTTTATACATATTTATATAAATGAGTGGCCCTGTGGCAGATTTCACTCGGAGAGGATTCCAGAAAAATAAGAGTTGAGGCTGGGAGTTGTGTGGCTGCCTGGGTAGAAAAGCTGGGAGGAATCAAAGCTTTTCCAGCTTTTCAGGATGGAGCAGCCACCGAAATCAGAAGGAAGAAAAGTGGGATGAGGTGTGGAACGAGTTCTGCTGGCAGCTCCTGTGAGCTGAGGAGCAGGATTAGGGAGAGCTGGAGATTTGGGAAGCAAAGCTCAGTTTTAGTCGGATTAACTTCTCCTGCCTCTCGTCCTTCAGAGCAGCCACTCTGCAAATTCCAAACCAGACTGCTCCGGAGACAATTCCATTTCCATGCCCCTTAAACATGGGGATATCTCTTTATTAGCTGAACACTAACGAGGTTCATGGGAATGTTAGGGGTTTGTGGCTAAACTCAGGGAGATTAATTAATGGGATCTCCATTAATGGGGTGATATCTGGAAATAAAGCCCCACCAGCCTATTTTATTCCAAAGTGCTGTTGAAAAATATACAGAAGTTTATCTGGAATTCAGAAATCCAGCTCTGGCCCAACATCCCTGTGCTGGAGTCCCAATTCCATGGATTTTCCATAGGAGTAGCCCCAGCAATGCCAATCTGGGAGTTGTTTGGGGAGCAGATTCACAGTGTCAGAACAAGAGCAATCCCCCTCTGTGTTTTCCCTAACAAAAGGGAAGAACACTAAATAATTAACGTCAACAAATGAAAACTAATTTGCCAGTTTTTAATTTTCCCCCCATTGCGTGATCCCTGTTAATGAATAATTTACCAGGCAGAGATGAATATGAAATGAAAGGATTTCTCTGGGGTCTGCTGTGTTCCCTGAACACCCGAGCTGACTGTTTAGATATCCATATATATTTTTTCATTTTTAAAAAGGGTAAAAAATAACCCCAGAGAAAACAGCATTCAGCAGGAACCAGGCAGGAATAAAAAGAGCTGCAGCCTCCAGAGGTTTTCCCATTTCCTTCTAGCCCCGAGATCATTTGTCCCAGGCTGGTTTTGAATTATTCATACCAAGTGTAGCTCTTTGCTTTCCCAGACTGCATGTGACCAGGTTCCATCTCAGGGTTTCCTGTGCTGCTTCTTTTTGCATTTTGGGTTTTCCTGGGATGCCCTTTGATGCCTCCAGGGGCCACCTAAAACCAGAGACTAGACAGGAGTAAGGGAATAAAGGTCGGGATTTATTTGAAAGCCTTCAGGGGTACCCCCAGGGAGCCAGAGGCTGCTGCCAGGATGGACTCAAAGATGGACCCAGAGATGGACCTGAAGATGGACCCAAAGAAAACCTCAGTGTTTTCCAGGAGCCATCCCGGTGTTTTCCAGGAGCCATCCCGATGTTTCTCAGGAGCCATCCCGGTGTTTTCCAGGAGCCATCCCGGTGTTTCCAGGAGCCATCCCGGTGTTTTCCAGGAGCCATCCCGATGTTTCTCAGGAGCCATCCCGGTGTTTCCAGGAGCCATCCCGATGTTTCTCAGGAGCCATCCCGACGTTTTCCAGGAGCCATCCCGGTGTTTTCCAGGAGCCATCCCAATGTTCATGAGGAGCCATCCCGGTGTTTTCCAGGAGCCATCCCAATGTTCATGAGGAGCCATCCCGGTGTTTTCCAGGAGCCACCCCGATGTTTTCCAGGAGCCACCCCGATGTTTTTCAGGAGCCATCCCGGTGTTTTTCAGGAGCCATCCCGGTGTTTCCAGGAGCCATCCCGACGTTTTCCAGGAGCCATCCCGGTGTTTCCAGGAGCCACCCCGATGTTTCTCAGGAGCCATCCCGGTGTTTCTCAGGAGCCATCCCGGTGTTTTCCAGGAGCCATCCCGGTGTTTCCAGGTGGAAGCGGCGCTGCCCACACGGGATGCGGTTGCCAAGCAACGCCCGCAATTAAAAACATCTCCGCAGCCACGGCAGCGTCTGGGAGCGGAGATTCCGCTCCTCGGGAGCTCCGGAGCCTCCTCCTCTCCATCTGTGCTCGCCCCACCTGGAAAGCTCGGCAGGGATTTTTCTCTCTCCGGTGCTGTGATCTGTGCCCGTGCCCACATTCCCGGGATCACCGAGGCTGGAAAAGCCCTCCAGGATCCCCGAGTCCCACCAGTGACCGATCCCCACCTTGGCACTGAGGGACACGTGCAGGAATTTGGCTTGGAAGGAGCTGAAAGCCCACCCAGTTCCATGGCAGGGACACCTCCCAGTGTCCCAGGCTGCTCCAAGCCCTGTCCAACCTCCCTGGCTGCTGTGGTCGGGGACAAACCCCAAATCCGTGTGGAAAGGCCAGGCCAGGCCGGGCACATCCTCCCTGGCAGCCCAACCCACCATTCCCATCCTCACTCATCACCTGGAGCCGATGGATGCCTCTGCCTCCCCTCCCTGGCATGGTCCTGCCCAGGGATGGGCATTCCCAGGAGTGGTGGAGGGATCCTGGCATTAAATCCTGGGGGTTTATCCAAGGAAAGGCCCTTGTGGTGATGTTGGTGGCTTTGGGGACAGAGCAGTGTGGCAGATACTCCCACATCCTCTCCCAAAAGCAATTCCTTTGTTTATATTCCAAACCCACAGTGCTTGGCCCGAACGGGGCTTTGAAGAGTGTAGAAAATAATAGAGAAATCATATTTCCTCATAGATGGGATTGTTATTTTTTACAGGAACCTTCTGATTCTCAAACTAGTTCATCCCTCTTTTGTGAAAATTACAGACGGTCCCCCGTGCTGGAAAGCTGAAAATTGGATTAATGGATTTCCTCTCCATTTTCAAACACTCCTCTGGTGTTGTCTAGAATTAACAGGCTCAGGAGCTACAACAGGAGCTTCCTTCTTTTTCTGGGGAAAACCCCTCCCCTGGGAATTCAGAAGTGGATCTGTCATGTGAGATTTCCCCTCCCTGCCATGCTGGAGTTCACCCTGACTGCGTTACAATCTCCTCGTCTTCCTCTCCAAAGTAATCCAGACTCAAGAGTGTCGTGCAATTAAAGCAATAAAAAATGAGGATATACAAAATTAACAAAGCCCAGGATGCTGGGTACCCTCAGGCTGAAAAATAATTAATGGATAAATGGAACGAGCACGAAAAAGACACTTTGGGTTGCTCTGAGTGTGCTCCTCAAGCTTTCCTGGCTTTTTTTCCCTCAGTGTCTCCATGTCTGGAGCTGCCCAATCTCTGTCCGTGTCTGTACCCAGCTGGAGGAGGGAAGAGAAAAGCCCAGGAAGTTTTCCACTGTGTCTGTGTCATGTCCAGGCTCAGAGAGGCCCCATAACTCACCCTGGATTCCAGCAGGAGCATGGAGCCCTCCCAGTTTAATTCCCTGGGGTCGCAGCTGGGTCACTGTGGGCAGGATGCAGAGCTGTGGATGCCGAAAAATTCCAGCAGAGGATTTCTTCAGCTCTCTGCAGCATTTTGTGGGAGTTCTGTCTTTCCCATGCTGATTACTTTGACCAAGGTTACAGCACTGTAAACTTCTTGCACCTGCGGGTTGTTTGGCAGAATTGTTATGGTTCTAACTAGAAAATATTCAGAGATGGTGTTTTAGAACTTGCCCAATCCCCTTAGGGGTGGTTGGCAAAACCAATCACCTTATGCCACTTAATACACTTTGTGAACTAACATACAAAAATCTTCTGAGAATTCATTAAAGTGCTTCCTTTTACCCCTGAGCCTGGATTTTGTGTTGTTTCTCTGCCCAGCCATGGTGAGAACAGTGACAGGGAGCTGGGGGTGGCCCAGCAGCACCCTGGGTGTCCCTGTGCCCCCCATGCCCCTGCCCAGCCCCCCCCTTTTCCATGGGCACAGGGGCAGCTCCATAAATCCCATTGTGAGCAGCACCGATCAATATTCCACGGTTAACAATGCCCAGCTGAAATTAGGATCGATTTCCTGTCTCCTCCTCTTCCCAGGGATGCAAACTTTGCCGTGCCCCTTCCAGAGCTGCCCCTTGTCCCTTTTAGCCCAGCTCTCAGAGGCACTGCCCAGGGATGTTTAATTTGGAATGGTCACAAACCTCACAGCCGATTTTGGCTTTTGATGTTCTGTTCTCTGCTCAGCCCTCACCCCAGGGTTCATGGAAAATGATGCTCTGGTACTTCCTTTCAGGCTTGTGCTGGGTTTCTGTAAAATACTGGTTTCTCTGTCATTCTTTTGGATTTCTAAGTTTCAAATCCCATAGGTGGCACCTGATGGATTGCTTTGTTTCGGGGTTGACTCAAAACTTGTTTTGTCTGGAGGTTGAGAGGGAATCTCCGATGTCATCCAAGGGCTTCCCATAAAAAAAATGAATTTTTTCTCTCTCTCCTTGCAGGAAGAGCTCAGGAGGCTCCAGCACACCCTGGAACAGGTCAATGATGGCAAAGGCTCGCTCCAAAGGTAAATGTGCCTTTCCCAAAGTGTCTCACCCATGATAAAGCGAAATGGATTTTTTAAGGAGTCAAACTTTTGCTGAGGGATCCTTTTTGTCACAGACAATATTCCCAGTTTTGCCTGTCTCCCATAAACAATTCCCAGTTTAGTTACAGGAGGATGATTTCTCACAGTGATCTCATTGAGTGCCCAGTGAAGTCTCAACTCCACAGGTTGGGGTCTGATCTCCTGAATTTTCCTGCCCTGCAATCCCTGCTGCTGCTCCCATCCCAGCCAGTGCTCCCAGACATTGGATCTGGACATTCCAGTATTTTCACTTTGCTTTCTCCAAGAGATCAGTTCCCAGCAGCAGCTCCTTGGCCATCATTTATTACAAAGAATTCATTCTTCGCCCCCCACGTGGCTTTTGCTGCTGTACCTCATTTGCTGCCAGCATTCCCATTGTTCCTTTCCATTTCCCTCTCCAGCTTTCCCAGCGTGGAGCAGGGATGGGAGTTAATTCAGCAGGAATATCTGATAGATTCACCAGTGGGGTTTTGTTTTATTTTATTTACAGCAGCTCCTTCACTGCCTGTGCCTGCCCCTGGAGCTGTGGCAGCTGGGAGGTTAAAACAGGGATTCAGCATTTCCCACTGGAAAACTGGATCCAGATTCCCATTTTTTGTTGGATGCTGGACACAGGTTCAGGCAACTTCCTCCAAAGAGAGCAACACCTGATCAGCAGCTCTTCTTTGTTCTTGTCCCAGTTCTGGAATTAATTCACAGGACTGCAGGAATGGCAGGCTGGGACACCTCAAACTCATTTCCTTTTCTCTCCCGTAGCCATCAGCTCACCATGGATGAAGAAAATAATATCCAGGAATATCCTCTCAACCTCCAGCCTCTGGAATCCAAAGTGAAAATGTGAGTAAGGAAAAGTGCTGGGTCTGCCTCGGAAAGCAGCTGAGGGTGTCCAGTTCCTGAGCTGTGGGATCCTCACTGGATCCATCCCAGATTTCTGTGTAACTGGATGGAAGAGCTTCCAGTTAGCAAATTCATTGAGTTCTCTGTGTTTAAGCACATGGAGCTGAGAAAATGGGAATTGTTCAGCCTGGATAAGGAGAAGGCTCCAAGGTGACCAAATTGTGGCCTTGCAGGCCCTAAAGGGGCTCCAGGAGAGCTGCAGAGGGACTGGGGACAAGGGATGGAGGGACAGGACACAGGGAATGGCTTCCCACTGCCAGAGAGCAGGGATGGATGGGATATTGGGAAGGAATTGTTCCCTGGGAGGGTGGGGAGGGGCTGGGATGGAATTCTGTGGCTGCCCCTGGATCCCTGGCAGTGCCCAAGGCCAGGCTGGACATTGGGGCTTGAAGCAGCCTGGGACAGTGGGAGGTGTCCCTGCCATGGCAGGGGTGGCACGGGATGGGATGGGATGGGATGGGATGGGATGGGATGGGATGGGATGGGATGGGATGGGATGGGATGGGATGGGATGGGATGGGATGGGATGGGATGGGATGGGTGTTAAGTTCCCTTCCAAGCCTTTCCTGGATGAACATTCCCTTTGAACCAAGTTTCCAATGTTAAACATCAGTTTTGCACGAGTTTTGTCACCTCCTCTGTGGAACTAAAGGAATATTTGGGAATTGGCTGAGTTTCCCACGTGTGCAGAAAAGACACGGGAGGGAAGGGCAGCACAGAACCTTTTCCCTGGTGCTTTTTCCATCAGTTTCCCAAGGATCCCGTGGAAGGAGCAGCCCAGGGGGTGCAGGGGCTGGAGATGGCAGCAGAATTCCTGCCCTGGGACAGCCCCGTGGCACGGGAAAGGCGGGATTTCCTGGGGAAGCCGCGGAGCTGGCAGCACTCAGCACGGCCCACTCTGCCACCAGCGGGCAGGGAGCCATGCATATCCCAGGCTCTGGAATCGGCTCCCAAGCCTCCCAGTGCCACCGAGCCATGGAACGGCTCAGGTTGGAAAGGACCTTCAAAGACCTTTCAGTCCAGCCCTGAGCAGGGACAGCCTCCATTAGGGCAGCTTGGCAGCCTGGTTTTGGCTGGGTTTAGGGATGGGGCGGCTCCTGCCTCACCACCCTCATGGAAAAAAATCCTTCCTCGTCTCCTAAGTCGAGCCTCTTTTGGAATTACAGAATGATTTTAATTTTTGCTGTATGACGTGGAGTTCCCCCTGGGGTCGGTTATTCTAAAAGTCTTGACTTGGAATAATTAAAACTTCCCCACGTGTTTATCAGAGGCCAGGATTCCTTTTGGAGCCTCTCCCGGCGTGGATCCTCCAGCCCTGGAGCAGGAATCACCTCCATCCAGCAAGCACTGCCTCACTTCCAGGCCATTAAAACATTAATGCATATTAAAATATTAAAGGGACACGAAGTTTTCAATTAAAACCCAGTGTCTTTTCAGTTTTTAGTCCTGCAAATAAAAGCCAGATGAAAGAATCCATTTTTGGGGAGCCTTCTAGGAGGGTAATTACGACTGAAGCTTAGTCTCTTCTGCAGCTTTAAAATAGAAATATAAATCTGTAAATACAAATATAGATCTGTGAATATAAATATATTAATATCAATCTGTAAATACTGCTCGTCCCAGTGAATAAACCCTCAATTGCTTAAAAACCCTACAAGGAGCTCTTCCTACACAGAAGTCCTACTGGATGCTGGATTTGCTCCAGGCCAGGTTGGATGGGGTTTGGAGCAACCTGGGATAGTGGAATGTCCCTGCCCATGGCAGGGGTGGGATGAGATGATATTTTCCAACCCAAACCATTCTGAGATTCCATAATTCCACAACACTGGTCTGGATCTCAAATTCCAATTGTATCTGAATGATAATCTGGAATGTGTTATGAATATAAAACATTGAGGGTTGTGAATTCCTTTAAATGCACAAATGTGCGTTTTTATTTTGATTGCAGAGTGTAAAATCGGTCTCAAACCAAAATCCCTTCCGTTGGTTTTGGGATAGGGTTGGGCTCTGAGTCTGATGGAGCTGTCCCTGCCCATGGAAACAGATGATCCTTAAAGTCCTTTCCAACCCAAATCATTCTGGGATTCCATAATTCCATGACTCTGGCTCTTCACTTCCAGCTGCACCTGATCTTAATCTGCAATGTGCTATGAATATAAAACATTGAAGGTTGTGAATTCCTTTAAATGCACCGATGTGTGTTTTAATTTTGATTGCAGGGTGTAAAATCATGCTCAAATCAAAATCACTTCTGTCGGTTTTGGGACAGGGTTGGACTCAGTAACGTGGAAGGAGTTAGGAACCAGATGATCTTTAAGGTCCTTTCCAACCCAAAGCCCCCAGACTGCCCCAGCAGTGCCTCACACAAACCCTACAGAGGAGGCTCCATGTGCTCCTTACCCAGAGAGGAAACACAAAATGGGAACCCCCCGACCCCAATGCTTTCATCAGGGATCTGGACTGAATCCTTTGTTCCCTCAGCATCCAGCGAGCGAGGCGTGAGCACCTGCAGCACCAGGACCTGTCCCTGTCCCCGGAGCCACAGGACAAGCACAGCCCATCCCAAATGTCCCCAACGACCCCAACAACCCCAACGACCCCAAAGTCCCCAGCATCACCAGCCTCAGGAGAGATGAGCAGGTCCGTCAGCATGAGCACCTTCTCCGACAGCAGCACCCCCGTGAGTCCGGCTCAAATCCCTCCCTTTTCCTTTTTTTGGCTGCCTTTCTGGGGTCTGGGACAAGTGCAAGCTCAGTTGTGGGTTCAATGGGTTGATAACGGGTTAAAACCCCATGATAATGTGATTTTTAGGTGTCTCAAGTGACCTCCAGGCAGAGGTGCCTCTTGTAGCCTCAGCAGGATGTGTCACTGTGGGTATTGGGCCTGGATTTCAGCAGATTTTGGAGGTATTCTTGCTGGAAAAAAGGTGCTTCCAAGTGGTCTTGTGTTCTCCTGTGTGTTTAGGATATTGTGTTCTCCTGTGTGTTTAGGATATTGTGTTCCCAAAAATCCCCAAGTTGTGGTGCTTTCCCAGCAAAGGAAGGTGGTTTCTTGGCTGACTTTTGGTTTTATTTTGTTGGAGGTTTTGTTGGTTGGTTTTTATATTTGGTGGAAGTTGATTTAGGGGTTCAAAATTAAATTTGATTTGATTCTGGAATAAATATTCCACGGTGACCAGTGGCTGGGGGCTGCATTTCTCTTTTTAAAGTGACTCGAAATAAAGCCCAAATGCAGATCCCACCATTGGAACACAAACAATTTTGTTACTGCCTCTGAACTGGGATTTTTAGGTCAATAAGCAAACACAGAGCCTGGAAATGTTGTTTTCAACTTGGTCACAGAAGAGGAGATTTGAGGGAATTACAGACCGGAGTTCATGGGATAATTCAGGAATCCCAGGAGCAGGAATTGCCGTGGTGGGCACTCACAGGACAGCATTTGGTGGCTTCTGAATCCCCACAAAAATCTGGGAATCATTGTTAGTGGTGTTCTTCAAGCTGGATAAATTTAATTCTGCCTCGAGCTGCAAAGTTGGGGTGATTTTCATTTGTAAAGCCCAAGGCTCTGATCCAACAGAGCTTTTCCATGCTGAAAACTCTGATCTTGGAATTTTGGGGCTAATTTGACTCTTTTTCCATGTTGATCCAAGCTTTGATGCAGGCCCGAAGGGAAGCTGCTCCCAGCAGGTTTATTTTGGGATGTGACACCCGACAGAATTTAATAAAATATCCCTGAGGGCAGCGGTTTATTTTCAGTTGGGAGCTGGAGAGCAGGAGGATAAAGTGGGCTGGAATATCGGGTTGGACACGGAAGTTTCACGGATTAAAGGGGTTTGGTGCCTGTAAGGAGAGGAAGAAATGGGATGGAATTGTTTATCCGCCGCTGGAATCAGCTTCCACCAGAGGTCCCTCGTGCCCTGCGCAGGGACACTCCCGGCTGCTCCAGAGCTCCTCCAGCACCAATCTCGGTGGGAAAATGACACTTTTGGGATGTTTGGGAGTTCAATGAGGGCATCTGGGAGTTCTGTGTTGGTGGGGAAATGAAGCTTGGATATTGGGATCGGGTTTTAATTTGTGTTAGTGCGGCGCCCACTCATCCCACACCCGCGTGCAAGGAAAAGGAGAATATTCCCTTGAACTTCCTGGTGCTTAGCCTGTAAATAATCCTTGGAAAAGCAGGGAATCTTCTGGTGGCTGAGGCATAAAACAGGGCACAAATCAAAGCACTGGAAGTTCCCTGTCGGAGGCAGAGAAGGAATAAAGCAGAGTGTCAAACAATCAGAAATTCACACCCAGAGAGGATGAAGTGAACCCCAAAACATTTCAGGGGTTGATGAAATCCAGAATTTCTCTGGCCAATATTTTGAAGGTAACTTTAGGAGGATGAAGATCAGTGAATTTTCACACAGAGATTTCATCTCATCTTTGCAATAAATTGATTTTCTTTGGAAAAGGGAGGCCAAACTGCCTGAGCTGCACGGATTGGAGTCTCCTGGCTTCACCCAGAATTCCCGTGTTAGGAACATCCCACCTGACACAAAAATATCCCCTTTTCTTGCCACTTGGCTTTCTTTGTCCAGCCCTGGAGGGACTCTCCCAGCTCTGGTTTAAGACACGGATTTGTGCTCAGTTGTTGTTCCCAGCTCTGGTTTAAGACACGGATTTGTGCTCAGTTGTTGTTCCCAGCTCTGGTTTAAGACACGGATTTGTGCTCAGTTGTTGTTCCCAGCTCTAAGACACGGATTTGTGCTCAGTTGTTGTTCCCAGCTCTAAGACACGGATTTGTGCTCAGTTGTTGTTCCCAGCTCTGGTTTAGGACACGGATTTGTGCTCAGTTGTTCCCAGCTCTAAGACACGGATTTGTGCTCAGTTGTTGTTCCCAGCTCTGGTTTAAGACACGGATTTGTGCTCAGTTGTTGTTCCCAGCTCTGGTTTAAGACACGGATTTGTGCTCAGTTGTTGTTCCCAGCTCTGGTTTAAGACACGGATTTGTGCTCAGTTGTTGTTCCCAGCTCTGGTTTAAGACACGGATTTGTGCTCAGTTGTTGTTCCCAGCTCTAAGACACGGATTTGTGCTCAGTTGTTCTCCCAGCTCTGGTTTAGGACACGGATTTGTGCTCAGTTGTTGTTCCCAGCTCTGGTTTAAGACACGGATTTGTGCTCAGTTGTTGTTCCCAGCTCTGGTTTAGGACACGGATTTGTGCTCAGTTGTTGTTCCCAGCTCTAAGACACGGATTTGTGCTCAGTTGTTGTTCCCAGCTCTAAGACACGGATTTGTGCTCAGTTGTTGTTCCCAGCTCTGGTTTAGGACTCGGATTTGTGCTCAGTTGTTCCCAGCTCTAAGACACGGATTTGTGCTCAGTTGTTGTTCCCAGCTCTAAGACACGGATTTGTGCTCAGTTGTTGTTCCCAGCTCTGGTTTAGGACACGGATTTGTGCTCAGTTGTTGTTCCCAGCTCTGGTTTAAGACACGGATTTGTGCTCAGTTGTTGTTCCCAGCTCTGGTTTAAGACACGGATTTGTGCTCAGTTGTTGTTCCCAAGGCTCCTGGGTGTTTCCCACCCTCTGGATCCGAGAACCTCCAGGCAGACCAGCTTATCAGGGAATGGATCCTGCTGGGATAAATCATCCCTGGCACGGGGAGAGAGCCATGGCTCATCCCCGAGGGTTTTTGGGACAGAACCCAGGTTCCCCTCGGCCTTTCCCCTGTGGGGAACTGATGGAACAGGCCGGGTGTCAGAGCTTGAGGGATGAGATGGGAAATGGAGAATTCTTGTCTGGCTGCTGCTCTGTAGCACATAAAAGGTTGTTTAATTGTTTTTAACTGTTGGAGAAGATCTGTTATTGATCACTGATCAGAGCATGGCATGAGGAGCTCTCAGGCTGTAGCAGTGTTGTCATCACTTGCTTTCATTTTCCTTTTGCACGTTAATTTTTGCTAAAGAAAACAATTGGAAGACAGACAAATAATAGATTTGAACTGATGTTCTTCCTTGTAAATGTTTTAAATTTTGTTACTGTGTGGAAAGGTGCCAAAACCTCCCTTCCTGGATGGGTTTCTGCTCTTTTCCTCCAGAATCCCAGAGTGGTCCAGCTTGGGAGGGACCTCAAAAGTCACCCAGTGCCACCCCTGCCATGGCAGGGACCTTCCACTGTCCCAGGCTGCTCCAAGCCCCAATGTCCAGCCTGGCCTTGGGCACTGCCAGGGATCCAGGGGCAGCCACAGCTGCTCTGGGAATTCCATCCCAGCCCCTCACAGCCAGGAATTCCTTCCCCATATCCCGTCTAAATTCCCACTCCTTCAGTTTGAAGCCATTTCCTTGCCCGGTCACTCCAGTTCCCAATGAAGAGTCTCTCTTTGTCTCCCTCACTGCCCCATTCAGACCCTGGAAGGTGCTCTGGGTTCTCCACATCAATCTCCCATCTCCAGGCTGGACAACCCCAGCGTTCCCATCCTGTCTCCGTAGGAGAGGTGCTCCTGTCCCCTTAGCAACTTCATGGCCCCTTCTGGACTTTGTGCCTCAGCACAAAAACTGGGGAAAAATTAAATCAATTACAACAGGGCCCCGAAGTGCCTAATTAACCTGACAGATGAATTACACCCTCAGGGAAATTTGGACAATAGGATCAGGAAAAACCGGACTGGTTTTGGACAATCTGATCAGGAGAAATTGAAATCTCCTGGTGTTCAGGAGAGCCCGGGCACCCAAATTCTGGACTTGCTCCAACACTTCCATGTCCTTCTCACTTTGGGAACACCAGGACGGGGTGCAGCATTCCCGGCGGGGTCCCGGGGAGCTCTGGGTGTCCAGGAGGATGTACAGACCCAGCTCCCTCCCTTCTGGGCTGCCCGGGAGAGCAGCGGCAGCGCCCCGGGGTTCAGCACCGCGGGCAGCGGCGGAGCCGGGGCCGCTCAGCACCGCGGACAGAGGCGCGGCTCTCCCGCTGCTCCGCCGGCGCTGGGGGCTCGCTGCCCTTCCATGGGGGTCTTCCCCCAACCCTGTCACTCCCGAGCTCCCGTCCTGGCAAAGCACCTCTTTCCCTCTCCTAAAAATCATTGGGATGCTCATGGGAATGGCACGAACCGATTCTGTAAAATTCGCATTTTTTGCTGGAGCCGAGTCGCTCCAATAGGTGACTTTCTACCAAGAAATGCTCTTTTTAGAGGTGTAAGCACACAAAACCTGCTTTTCCAAACGGGAATGGTTCTTTTCCCACCCTTTCTCCATTGGTTGATGCCACAGAAATAGCCAGTGGGGGAAAGAGCCAGGACTGGACTCCTCTGCCCCTAAACCCCCATTTGTCATTCCTGCCCCGCGTGGTGCCCTCACAGCTGTCACTCCCCAGCTCCCGTCCTGGCAAAGCACCTCTTTCCCTCTCCTAAAAATCATTGGGATGCTCACGGGAATGGCACGAACCGATTCTGTAAAATTCGCATTTTTTGATGGAGCCGAGTTGCTCCAACAGGTGACTTTCTACCAAGACTTTCTACTCCTATTTTTAGAAGTGCAACCACACAAAACCTGCTTTTCCAAACGGGAATGGTTCTTTTCCCACCCTTTCTCCATTGGTTGATGCCACAGAAATAGCCAGTGGGGAAAAGAGCCAGGACTGGATTCCTCTGCCCCTAAATTCCCATTTGTTTGTCATTCCTGCCCCGTGTGGTGCCCTCACAGCTGGGACTTTTCTCCGTGATTTATTACGGTTTGGTTCTACCCTGAATTAAATATTTCTCCTCCCGTTGGACAGGGCAGGGAAATGCTGGGAGCTGAGCAGTTCCCACCTGGAAACACCAGAGCCAGAGGTGAACTGTGCAATATTCCTGTGCTTTCTTACGTTTGACATTTCCCTGCCGTTCTGATAACGCATTCCCCACATCGTGTGTGTACCAGTCCTTCATTATTTGAAAATTTGGGAGCGTTTGTTTTCCCAACTAAACCCTTGTTTCCAGTTCCTAATTAAGGCTCTGCTTTAATTGCATTAACCCCTCTCGTTCCGAGCCCGAGCGTGGCCGTGGAGCTCGGAAAATGCTGCTCCCATCACGTCAGGGGCCACGCTTTGGCTTTTCCAAGGTATTTAACATTCCGTTGCTGTTCCAATAAACCTCAGGCAGTGGATTATTTTTCATGGACAGACAGTCCATCCTTCTCCTGGGGGTTTTATGGACAGAGTGTATAAAATGATAACGCAATGAATGGGCCACCTGCCATCCTCTATCAGCTGCTTAAATCAGCTGCTCCAGACAGGAATTCAATACAGGAGAAGCTGTTCCAAATGGATTTTTCAGGTACAAGGCATAACAAGGAATTTCAGGAGCATTCTTGATCCATTGGCACCAAGATAGCTTGAAAGGCATTTATGGGCCTTCAATAAAGATGCTTTCAAACCATCTTTGGAATAATAAAATTGCTTCGGTGCTCTGAGGAGCTCGGAGGAAAATCAAATTATTGTTAGATTTGATTATGGCAATGTCCAGAAATCCCAGATATTGGATAAAATCCGCTGAGAAGAAAAAGGAGAATCTCATTCAGGGAGGGAAAGGAAGAGAAGGTTTTGCATGCAGGAATAGAATATTCCCCTGTAATTTTATTTTTATGTAAATTATGTAAATTAGATGAAGATGTCATAATATTTCCCGTGCTGAATTGGTGGTATTTATGAACACTGCAGTGCTGTTTCCCCCTCTCCCGGAAAAACCTGCTGTGCTTCCCAGAATGCCGGGGATTTATTTCATCTCCTGTGTTTCATTTTGCAAAATTGGGATGCAAACTTAAATATGAAATCTTGAAGCCAAATTTCAGGGGCAGATTTCCTACCTCGACGGAAATGGAAAGGGAACATGGAGGTACCATGGGGAATTCAGTATTTTTAGTCCAGAGCTGTATTTTTGGGGATGTGCAGCAATTAAAACAGGCTGCCCAGGGAAGGGGGGGATTCCTGGATTCACCATCCCTGGAAGTGTTCCAAAAATGCGTGGATGTGGCACTTGAGGACATTATTTAGTGGTGAAGGTGGGTTGATGGTTGGACTTGATCTTGGAGCTCTTTTCCAACCTTAAGGACTCTGTGATTCCATGAAATGAGATTTTGGTGTCTCTTCCCAAGCCTGGGAATGCTGCTGTGGTTTCCTGCCCACTTAGGGCCCATTTGATGTTTCTCTTCCTCACAGTCAAATATTTCCTGGATTTTCTTCCAAAGTAATTCTAAATTCACTTTGGGGTTGGAGTTCCATGGGTGGCTGTAGGGCAGGGCTGGACCTGTCTGTTCCTCCCCATTTCTGGGTAAAAAACCCCAAACCTTTGATTGACCCTGAATCTCCTCTAGGACAGCAGTGAGGCTCAGAGGAGCTTGGAATTTGCACGTCCAAATCCCAGTCTGGCTTTTCCATGCCCCAAATCCCATTCCATGCCTTTAATCCTGACACATGTCTTTGTTAAGCCCATCTGCAGCAACTCCTTCATTCCCTTCTGATGGAACAGATCCTTTGCTGCTCCTTATCCCAGAAGAAAGGGAATTGGACAAATTTGTGCATGGATTGTGAGCTTTTCCTAAGGATTTGTGCTCCCTGTTGGAGAAATCTTGGTGAGGGCACTGATTCCCTGCAAATCTGAGCCTGACTCATCACATCATCAGAACCCCCCACCCAACTCAATGCTGTAAAAACATCCCAGGGCTCCTTAACTCACTCTCCAGGAGGAGTTCAATGAGGCTGAAAATTAAGAATATTCCCTTTTTTTCCAAGGAGATATTTTAATTCCAAGCGTTCCTACTTAATTCCCCTCGGAGCATAAACTCAGGCTTTCTGTGGCAATGTCCTTTGGGCTGCCCTTGTCTTTGGGATTGATTCCATGCTTTTATTTTAAACGCAGCTCTTTGACACAAAAAAAGTATTATTTCATTTATTAGGAGCCGTGCCCACCATGAGATAATCATGGAGAAGGAATGAGAGGCTGTCACTGACTCCTCTCTCCATGAAAAAGGGATGCCAGAGCTCCTGGCTGTCAATGGATGCCTTTTCCCACAGCACTGAAGGGCTTTATTTGGGATTTTCCAGCACCACTGTCCTTTGTTCCCAGCCTTGGCCACACAGTGGGACTTTGTGTGCTCAAAGGGTTGATGCCAGCAGTGGAAAAGGTCCTAAAAACTCAAGGAATTTCTTTGGGGATGCATGAGCCTCAGTAGATAATGTTTTATTACAGCAACAGGAGCAGAAAGAGAGGCATGGGTGGAGAAACCTTGCTCAGAGTGTGACAGAACAAATCAGGTCGGGGCAGGTTTAATTCAGGTGAATCAGGGTTTAGTCCCAAACTCTCAAAATTTGGCTCTTCCAAGAGGGATTTTTATTAAAATGTTCAAGTCAAAGTTTAGCCTTGTGCAAGCCTAAACTCCAATTAAATCAATTTTTTTAAAAAGTTGAATTAAAATTCTATTTTACCCTCACCTGATGGGGTTTTTTTCCACTTAATTAGAGCTAAGCAGGAATTTGAGTGTAGGGTTTTTATAACTGGGGTTTTTCCCTGGGAAAGGTTTATTTTAGTGTCTCCTCCAGTCACGGAGCAGCCAAACCAGTGGGAACGAGCTGTGTTTGTAATTCCAGCCCTGGTTTGGCTGCAGGAATGGAGATTCTGGATTGACCCCTGTCAGAAACTTGGGTGTCTAAAAATGAACCCTCAGTGGGTCGGATCTTCTGCTCCTCCTGGGTTTTTCCAGAATTTCAGGATGGTTTGGGTGGGAAAAAC
The DNA here is from genome assembly GCA_026261815.1 of Monarcha castaneiventris obscurior. Lineage (NCBI taxonomy): Eukaryota > Metazoa > Chordata > Aves > Passeriformes > Monarchidae > Monarcha > Monarcha castaneiventris. The sequence goes on from JAMPIT010000437.1 coordinate 1,618,381, forward strand.
CTTAAATCCCATCCCATCTCATGGGCAGGGACACCTCCCACTATCCCAGGCTGCTCCAAGCCCCATCCAGCCCGGCCCAGGACACTCCCAGGGATGGGGAAATTGTCCCAGTGTGTTGTTTCCTTGGTTAAATCAGTGCTGGAGATAAATTTAATCCCTGTGGAAATTCACTTAAAACATGGAAATCACCTGAGTTTTGGGAATTCACCGTGATGTAAATGATTGGGAAATGCAGCTGTATCCTAATAGAAATATTTCCATGGATGAAGTCACTTACAATGGCATGATCCAGGTGTTTTCCTGTTCCATAAAACCTGGATGGACACGTGCAAAACACAAATATCCAGCATCCATCTGCATCCCAACTCCTGCATCCCTTAGCAGAGGGATGTTGTGGGATCAGTTCTGGAATGAGCCTCTCCCTGCCTCCATGATTTGGGGATTTATCCAAGCAGCCTGACCCTCCCCAGGGACTGATAACTCAAATTCCTCCCCTTCAGCACCTCAATTAAACTCTGGAAAAGCCTTGCTTGGCCATTAGGATGAAAAATCCCAGATTGGAAATGGTTGCTTATTAAATATTTCCTGTGCACTCCTAAAAAAGCTGGATTTTTAAATTTAGCTGGTTTGGGAGCTCAGCAGATGGAGAAGGAGCCATGAACCTCTCCTGATCACAGCCAAGATGCCTGGAAAAATGTTTCCACAGTGACACTAAAATCTTAATAACCTGTCAAAGGCACTGCTCAGGAGGGGTTCGGGATGAAAAATTGCTCCAAGATTTCCAGCTGAACAATGCTGGGTTCATTGTACATCCATCAAAACCCAAAGAGAAAGTTAATTTACCTCAAGTCTTGCTGCTGAGCAAAGCCAGGGCCTACTTTTTAATTTTCCAGGAGAAAATTGGGCATTTCAGCCGTGGCTTTCCAAGAGCCCACATTTGTGAGGAGAAAAATCCCAGGGGGAAAGACTGGGAGGGATCAAATATTTGGAGGTGCTGTTAAATCTCAAATAATTGTTACCTCAGCACAAAAACTGGGGAAAAATTAAATAAATTACAACAGGGCCCCGAAGTGCCTAATTAACCTGACAGATGAATTACACCCTCAGGGAAATTTGGACAATAGGATCAGGGAAAACTGGACTGGTTTTGGACAATCTGATCAGGAGAAATTGAAATCTCCTGGTGTTCAGGAGAGCCTGGGCACCCAAATTGTTGAGGATTTTGAGTGGCCTTCAAACAATCAGACAAATACGAGCTGCTCCCAAGGAATTTCCTCCCAAAAAATGAAATCCATGCCTTTTCCTCCCACAGAGGCTCTCCCAAACTTTGCATTTCCCCCATCACTGCAGGTTGCTGTTGGTCACAGAAGCAGTTTTGGGGTTTTTTTTAGGTTTGTTTAAAACAGGGCCCCGTGGAAGGAAAGGAGAGTTTGAGTTCTGCCTTCCACACACCACGCACTGAGGAGCAGAGCTGGTGCTGGCCCAGCCTCAGACAGGCAGGACAAGGGTTTTTTCCTGCTTTAAAGGTCTGTGAGTTATCCAGGGTTTTCTGGGAGAGCCACGTCAACATAAGGAATGTGGGGACACCCTTTAGGGGGGTTCTTGGAGCTGTTTATGCATTTAAATTGTCCCATTAAGGGGCCACGCTCCCCTGGCTGCCAATAAAGATCAGTCTCAGAGAGCTATGGAGGCTCTCCCAGGAATTATTCCTGCTCTTTCCCAGTTTAATGGGTTGCCTGTTTCAGGAAAACAATGATTTTCTCCAAATGAGGCAGCCTGAAGTTTAACCTTTGTGGGTGGGTATCTACCTGCTGTGATTGCTGGGTGATGCTCTTATCTCTTATCACAGATTCACTCAATAAACGAGTTCATAAATACCTGATCAGGCCCTGCCTGCATCCACATTCCTGGATTCCTTTTCAATTCCTTGATTCCCTGCTCCTTGCCAGCCAACAGGAGTCCCAAAGAGACAGTCAAAAACCAGAGGTGGGGACACAACGATTTCCTGCAGTGGCTTTTGTCCATAATTAACCATAAAAGCGAAAATAGAAATACTAATTAATGCCTGTAATACTCAGCTCTGCTTCACTTCTAAAGGAGTGGGAGAATTTAGGTTGGAATATTAAAAATATCCTTAAAAATAGGAATACCTGGGGAATGTCTCTCCAAAACTCCACAGCCCTGGTACAGGAGGAGCTGTGGCTGCCCCTGGATCCCTGGCAGTGTCCAAGGCCAGGTTGGAGCCACCTGGGATAATGGAATCCCCCCAATAATTCCTTTTATCCCAGTTTTCAGGGAAATTTTGAACTCTTTTAACCGCTCAGAGCATGTGAAGAAATTGTTGCTGTATCAGCCAGCAAGACTTTAATAATATTTAATAATATTTATTGTTATACATTTTTAAAATTTTATAATTTTATAAAATTATAAAATATTCTTATTATAAAATTCAATAAAATAAAAAGGGATTCTTCTCCGTCCCACCCTGAGGGAGCAGATTCCAAGGGAAACGACCCTAAACTCAAAATTTATTTAATTTTTCCCTCCTGCCTGGCAGCAGGAGCTCTCAGACAAGGAATTTGTGAAGCTTGGGTCACTTCATGCTTGGGACAGCTTTGCTTAAAGGTGATCCTGAAGTTTAGGGAGCTTCCCAGGGGGTTTATTCCACACTCGGGGTATTTTTGGAGAGCTGCTGCTTGGAGAAGTGGAAGAAAAACAGATTTTCCTAAGGAAAATGGAAGGCGCCTGTGGAACCTGAGCAATTCTGGGGCTGGAAGCAATTCCTGGGGCTGGAAGCAATTCCTGCTTCCGAGCACTGGAAGATCCCAGCTGGGGTGGGTTCCAAGCCTTCCCTTCCCTCCAGGGCTCAGCTACATCACCCCCATCCCACTCCTGTCCATAAAACCCTGCTATAGCCCATTCCCATCCCACTCCTGTCCATAAAACCCTGCTACAGCCCATTCCCATCCCACTCTTGTCCACAAAACCCCACTACAGCCCATTCCCATCCCACTCCTGTCCATAAAACCCCACTACAGCCCATTCCCATCCCACTCTTGTCCACAAAACCCCACTACAGCCCATTCCCATCCCACTCCTGTCCATAAAACCCCATTACAGCCCATTCCCATCCCACTCCTGTCCATAAAACCACCCTACAGCCCATTCCCATCCCACTCCTGTCCATAAAACCACACCACAGCCAGGGCAGAGTCGTCCCAAATCCATGAATAAATCCCTGACTTTGCTGTGTCACTGCTGCCCAGCGATGCCACCTTCAAAATGCGAATTAACTCAGGACACCAAAGCTGATTCTGCTTTTCCGGGCTGAGCTGAGCTCACCTGAGTGCCCCCATCCCGAATTTATCCCTTTGCCACATCCTAAAATGTCTAGCCTAAGGTTGCTGTCCCAGGCGGAATTTGCATTTCCAGGAGGGATTTCTTTTGTCTCCCGGTGCTGATTCGATCGTCCTCGCTGATAATTTCTTGATTAGCCTCCCATCAGCTCTAATCACTTGTTTCTTCCTGATTAGGGAGCCTGAGAAACAAATAGGAGATGGGGAATAAATGAGGAGGTTGGGAATATCCCAGGTTTATTCCAGAGGTACCAGGAAAAGCACAGCCCACGTTTGTGAGGAGAAAAATCCCAGTGGGGAAAGACTGGGAGTGATCAAATATTTGGAGGTGCTGTTAAATCTCAAATAATTGTTACCTCAACACAAAAACTGGGGAAAAAATGCAATAAATGAAATGAATTACAACAGCTCTGGGAATAATTTAATGAATGAGGGCCGATCAGCCACCTCATGGATATAAACGGATACAAAATCCCAATTTTAGTGTGAAAGAGGGATCGAGATGTGTCCTGAAATGTTGGAATTGCAGGAGGGGGATTGCTGGGCTCGGCACATTCCCTGTGCTCCCGCCTGAGCCCCTCATCCCCATCCTTCCCTCCCTCCCTCCCTCCCTGGAACATTAGGAAAGTAAAGAAAGCTGAATAAATGAAAAGCCCTGTGAATTATTTATCCCTCTGGAGCGCCTCTTCCCAGCTTTTCCAGAGCCCTCCCTCCCCCTCTGCAGCTCAGCTCTGCTTTAGGTTTATTTTAAATTAGCCAAGGTTTCCTTCCATTTTAATTCCCCCCTGCTAATTAATAATTAATGGCCTCACTGGCTCTGGAATCTGGTTTTTTCCAAGCAGGGATTCAGGGAACGAGGCTGATCCTGTCCCTGCTCAGGCTCCTGCTCAGGAGCGACCAAGTGGGAAATAACTTCAGTTTTTTAACTGAATGTTGTATTTTTCCACCTTTTGTGTGTATTTTTTCACCTTTTGTGTGTATTTTTTCCACTTTTTGGTGCATTTTTCTCCTGTCACTGCTCCTCCATGGACCTTTCCCAATCCTTTTTTCCTCTCTGCTCAATTTCTTCTCTTTAATCTCATTTTTGGGGGGGCTTTTCCTTCCGATTTTTGCCTCCTGTGCCACCACCTCCACTGATTTTTTCGGGGTTTTTTTCCCTTTTTTAATAATTTTCACCCCATTTTTTGCAGTTTCCTCCGTTCTCTCCGTGTGATTTTCACTCCAGCTCTGCTCAGGAGGGTTCCCCACTCTCTGCCCCTGCTGGAGGGACTTCACAGCCAAAATATCCCAACGATCTTTCCGTATTTCCAACAGCAGATGGACCTAGAATGCCAAATTCTGGGATTTATTTCCTATTTTTTGGGGTTTATTTTCCTTGTTTTTTGTTTGAGCCGGGCATAATTTAATCCTCAAAAATGAAAAATCCCCTCATGAACATTCCCCACCTTTTTTTTCTTCAAACCTCGAAGGAATTTTTTTGCCTTGTGGCTCTTCCTGGGAGGAATCCCCTGAGGATTAACACATCCCTGAGGAACTGCAACGGGAAAAAACGATGGAAAAGAAATATATATTTTTTTACTCATTTTTTTTTCCGGGAGGAGACTCGCAGGGAGTTCTTTGTGTCCATTTTTCAGCTGCTGATCCGGGAAAAAATTCTGAATTTACCTAGAGAAAGACTTGAGGAGGGCACTGAGGACGCCTCTCCCGGGATTCTCCCTCTCCAAGTGTCAGCCTGGATTTCCTGTCAGGATGCAGAACATCCCCACAGCTGCTGCTGGAACTTTCACAGCTCCTTTTTAATCCATTAAGAGAGAGAATTTGAAAAGCCAGGACAGGTTGTTTAAGGGAATCACCCGCGGTGGAGGTGAGATTTCCAAGCTTTATTGTGGAAAAGTGAATTATGGCGAGTTAGAATTGCAAAGGCATCGGAGAGGATGGAATTAGGGGTTGGAAGGGCTGGAATATTCATCTGGGATTGTTTTATTCATGGTTTGACTTGGGAAAAGGGGAATTTTTCCTGCCATCCACAGAGCCTGTGGAAATGAGGAGAGGTTGGAGAGATTTCAAGGATTGGTGCTTGGAAATGAATTCCCGTTTTTGAGCTTCCTGCAATTTGCTGGCTGCTAGGAATATTCCCAGTTTTTTCTTGGATGATCTCTACATTTCTAGGACACCTCCCACTGTCCCAGGCTGCTCCAAGCCCCAATGTCCAGCCTGGCCTTGGACACTGCCAGGATCCAGGGGCAGCCACAGCTTCTCTGGGAATTCCATCCCAGCCCCTCCCAGGGAACAATTCCTTCCCAAAATCCCATCGATCCCTCTGTCCCTGTGACGCCATTCCCCCTTTTCCTGTCACTCCCTTTGCCAAGGGATGTTTTAAAGGATGGGAATAGGATGGTGGGATCAGGGATGTGTTTGTTGGTGCTCCGATCCCATAAGGAATTAGCAGAAACCCATTAGAGAAAATCCTGATCCCGTATTGGAAAGGGAGGATTAAGGGATCCAAGAAATTCTCCGTGCCTGGACTTGCAGCACATCATGGGCAGCTCATTAATTAATTCATTCATTAATTAGCACTGACGGAGCCAGGGACAAACTGGTCCTGGCTAAAGCGGGGGAGGTCTGAGGGAAGGGAAATGGATTTTCTGGACAAAGCACAAGGTCCTGCTCCACATCCCCTTCAGTCCCCTCGGGGTGAGCCAGGATGCAGCTCCCAGCATTGCTGGATTAGGGATCTTTTCCCAGGTGAAATCAGGGATTTTCCAATCCCACTGAACTCAGAGATTCCCAGAGTTCCCAGTTCCAGAGCTGGCTCCTGCTCCAGCCAAGGACAGCCCATCCCAAAGTGTAACTTCACCTTCTCAGCCGGAGGGAAAATACTCCCAATGTTCCCCTCTCCCAAAATCCACGAACGAGGAGATTCTGCTGAAATTCCTATTTTGGATAAACTGGAGCTGCAGGAGCCTGGCAATTCCATGCTGGAATGCCTGGATGGCTCAGGATACCCTTCATGTTTCTCCTCAGACACAGCCTGGAGCAGCCCACCTTAAACATGGAAAAGAATCCAGGGGATAAGGAACGCAAGGAATCGAGGCTGGGAATTCATGGGCTGCAGTTCCCTGCTGCTGGAATGTCATTTGTCCCAGATAACAGGGCAGGAATTCCAGCTTTTCCAGCTCCTATCTGAGCAGTGGGAGCTGAGGGAAGCGTTAGAGCTGAGCTGATTGCTCATCCCACTCCCAAAGGAAAGGGGTTTTCCACGGGAAAGAGCGGACCTGAGGGAATTCGGGGTTCAGCCACTGTGGAGCAGCTTCAGACACCCCAGAATCCAACCGGTCTCCATGGGGAAGGAGAGAAGATCCTCTGGATACTTGAATCCATTTCCAGACTCCGGAGTAGGTCTGGGATTGCCCCAAAGAGTGAAATTCCAGGGGCAGATCCCGGTGGGAGGCCCAGGGATGCACCCAGCAGGAGGCACCGGGCCTGGCCTCCACCACCGCCAGGATTTGCCACCAGCATTCCTTACACAGGATAATAATAAGTTTTCCCTGGAATTCCCAGCACGGTGACCTCGCTCTGGGTTTTTCCTTACTGAGCTGGAAACTCTCCCTGCATTCCATGTCCAGGCAGGCTGGGAAGTGCTGCCCAAAGCAGGAGCTGCAGGCGGATCCAGCCCTGCTATCCCTGCTCCCGGAGAGGTTCCTGTGCTGCTTCCCACCAGGAAGGGCTGGAAATTCGGATTTGAGTCGGGAAATCCCGGGAATGCTGAGGAACACCTCCAGGATGGCGTGAGTTTGGAAAGAAGGAAAAAGAAAAAAGCCCCAAAAGGATAAAAAGTCATGGCATATTAATGCTTGGAATTGTCCGCTGGAGCAGCACGGGAAGGGGGATGAATAATTCAAGGCAGACAGGATTTCCCCAGCAAGGTCGAGGCGTGTGAAGGGGAGGATTTTGGGGAGAGAGCAGCATCCTGCTTTCCTCGGGAAGAGAGCTCCGTCCCTCCCGAGGGCTCGGGAGACTTCGGGAAGCGTCTGGATTTTGGGAGATCGTTCTGGGAGCGGCTCGGCCCGAGCTCGGCTGCAATCTCGGATGCCAGAGGAATTCAGAGTGGATTTTCCAGCTCCACGGGCGAATGCCGGGGGAATGGGCAGCGGGAAGGGCGAGGAGGCAGCGGGGCCGTAGGCGGCCGGAGCGGGGCTCGGGATCCCCAATCCCAATCCCTGACATTTCTCCCAAAATGGCCTGAAAGAGGAGGGGCAGTGGAAGATGAATGTGAGTACCCGAAAATCGGATCCGCTCGGGCTGAGCCCTGCTCGGGTTTACCTCAGTCCCCTCTGAGAGGCGTGGTCTGGGGACAGATCCTTTAAATAATTCCCAAAAAACCCTGCTGCACCTTGCTGGGATCAGCAGGATTTTCTAGGCGCTGGGGAAGGAGCTGAAGGACAGGGAAGAACTCCGGGGATTCTGATGCCGGAGCCCAGCTCAGCCTGGAGCCACCACAGCAGCTCACAAAGACATGGGTTATTAAGGCGTTTATTTCTTTAGTAAGGGATCTATTTCTTTATTTTTTTATTTATTTATACATTTATTTAGATATTTGTTTAATGTATTTATTTATTTATGGAGATATTTTTAAATATATTTATTTATTAAGACGTTTATTGAGTTATTAAGTTTTTTATTTCTTAAGACATTTATTTATTAAGATACGTGTTTAGTTATGAAGATATCTATTTATTCATTAGGACGTTTATTTATTAAGAGTTTTATTTAGATATTAAGAGATTTATTTAGTTAGTTAGTTGTTAAGACATTTATGTAGTTATGAAGATATTTATTTCTTAAGACATTTACTTATTTATTTATTAAGATATTTATTTAGTTATTAAGACATTTTTTCATTTCTTAAGGCATATATTGTTATTAAGGGATACACAGCATTCCCTAATAATAATAGTAATAATAATAACAACAATAATAACAATAACAATAACAACACTACTACTACTACTACTACTAAGAATAATAATAATTTATTAGTAATAATAAATTATTAATAATAAAAAATCTTGGTTCTCCACACCCCCGAATGCATCCCAGGCTCCAGTCTGAGCTCAGCAGCCCAAAATATCCATGGATTTCATTCCTCTGCAGGAGCGACAGCTCCACCAGCAGATCTTGGATCCTTAGGAGGGATCCTAATGGATCTTAGGTCATTTTTTTTAACCTTAATTGGATTTATTTGATGACATTTCCCTGCTGGTTTCTCTAAGAGGGCAGGGACAAATTCCTGGGAGTGACCTGCCGGGAGTTTGTGGGGCTGGGATTTCCAGGGAGTTATTCCACGAGGGATTTTAAGATGGGGGTGTGACGCCCTGCAGGCAGAGCTGAGGATAACTCGGGAATTCGGGATGCTGGGCTGGGAGTGGGACTCAGCATCCTCAGCCCAGGGATGGATCTGCTGGGAGCAGGCAGAGGCAGGCACGAGGTGGTGCCCAGGAATTCCGGGATGTGCCGGGAGCAGGCAGAGGCAGGCACGAGGTGGTGCCCAGGAATTCCGGGATGTGCTGGGAGCAGGGAGAAACAGGCACGAGGTGGTGCCCAGGAATTCCGGGATGTGCTGGGAGCAGGCAGAGGCAGGCACGAGGTGGTGCCCAGGAATTCCGGGATGTGCTGGAAGCAGGGAGAGGCAGGCACGAGGTGGTGCCCAGGAATTCCGGGATGTGCTGGGAGCAGGGAGAAACAGGCACGAGGTGGTGCCCAGGAATTCCGTGATGTGCCGGGAGCAGGGAGAGGCAGGCACGAGGTGGTGCCCAGGAATTCCGGGATGTGCTGGGATGCGCGGCCTCCCTGCAGCCCCCCCCGGATCCAGGATCCCTCCCTGGGTCCCTTGGGATGATCCCTGGCTCCAGGGGCTGCTCCAGCCGCTGTTTCCCGTCCCTGGGAGGCAGGGAGGGAGCTGCTCCATGGATGTGCTGCCCCTCACGGACACGATCCATGCATAGGGATGGGAACTGAGGAGCAGAGAGCCTGGGATGTGGCCACTCCAGGAACTCCCAGTCCTCTGGATCTCTTTGGGATCTCACATGTTTGGACAATGTGTGTTTGGCTCGTTCCCCTGAAATTCCCTGGATTTTGGACTCATCTTGGCTGGATTTAAAACTCTGCTTGGGCTGGCTTTTGTGGGGGCTTGGACATGGTGGATGGGGAGGGATTTGGGATTTGGGATTTGGGATTTGGTTTGGGGGCAGAGCAAAAGTTAAACTCCAGCACCCCCTCAGGGGAACGGCAACACCTTGGATATTCCCAGACCTGCCAGCTCCAGGGAAAAGCAGCTTTGGGATTCAGGAGTGTCCCAGGTCTGGGAGGTGTTTGGGAATGTGTTGTCGCCCCTGGGGTGGCCAGAGGGCTCCATCCTCCATCCCTGATCCAGGGGTGCTTTCCAGGCATTCCTTTTCCCTCCCTGGGAGTTACTTTGGGCCCTCTCCTTTCTCCCAGCACTAACATCCTCAATTTGCCCTCATTCTCATAATTAATACCAAACCCTCAGCGTTAATTGGAGCCCAGCACGGCCGTGCCAGCCCCACTAAGAGGATTATCCACTTTCTGTCTCCCTGGCTTCCCATTCCAGAGGGAAATCCGGCACCATGAGGCCATTCCCAAAGTCCTGGCTGCAATAGGAGCCAGAAATCATGGAGTCATGGGAAGAACCATGGAATGGCTGGGGTTGGAAGCGAATTTATAGCCCATATTATTTATAAATATATAATAAATCTGTGTTGGTCTGGGGAGTCAGCCTTGGGTTTTTCCTTCCATGTGAGGTGGGATCATTTATGAAATCAGGTTTTATTCCCTGGAAAGCTGCTCCCGGGCCTTATCCCTGCTGGCAGGAATTGCTAACCATGCAAAAAGGAACATGCCATGCTCCACCAGGCCTGCAGCAAAGTTATTCCGTGGCCAGAGCCTCCCCAGTTGGGATTTTGGGGCTGGAAAAGCCCAAACCAGAGCTGTTTTCGTGAGGCACGGAGCTGAAAAGAGCAGAGAGGGAGGGAACAGGGCGAGACAAAGGCTGAGCAGTTGCTTCCAGCCGAAAATGTAGATTTATGCAGAAAACAAACATCAAGAGCTGCATCTGTTGCAGGCTTAGTACAATTCCTCATCAGGGAGCAGAGCTCCTTCCTCACTGCTCCATTTGCTGCAGCCACAGATTTTATTTTCCCTGGATTTGCGTGTCATCAAGGAGTTTGGGGTTTTTTTGAAGTTGCATTTCTTTCTTGGAATATAAATGAGTATAAAAATACTTCCCTGGGCCGGGTGACCACGCTCCTAAACCTCCATCCATCAGCTCCTCGATGTGTTTGGGGAAACCAAGCAGGGAAAAGCCTTTGGATAATGCAGAGGTGTTTGGGGGATAACAGGGATGCCCTTCCTGGCCTTTCCCTGTGAGCAGTCTGCATCCCAAGGGATGGGGCAGGGAAGTTTCCCACAGCAATTCCCCCCTACCTGTGGCTGTTCCACACTCGTCTGTTCTGGAGAGCGATTCTGGAGCGCCTGAGAGGGATCTGTGCCCGTGCAGCTGCACTTCTGCATCCTGTGCTGCTCCTGGGGCTCCTGTGCTGCTCCTGGGGCTCCTGTGCTGCTCCTGTGCTGCTCCTACGGCTTCTCAGGGAGCAAATCCTGGGAGGAGCAGCTGGGGAAAGGGGCTCAGCCTGGAGAAAAGGGGGATCAGGGGGGAGCTTGTGTCTCTGCACAAGTCCCTGACGGGGGGGGCAGCCGGGTTGGGATTGGGATCTTCTCGCAGGAACAGGGACAGGAGGAGAGGGAACGGCCTCAAGTTGCACCAGAGGGAGTTTAGGATGGATATCGGGAAAATTCCTTCCTGGAAAGGGTGCTCAGGCCTTGGCAGGGGCTGCCCAGGGATGTTTGGAGTCCCCATCCCTGGAGGTGTCCGAGGAAGGGCTGGAGGTGGCACTCAGAGCTCTGGGCTGGGGACAAGGTGGGGATGGGTCACAGGTTGGCCTCGATGATTTTGGAGATCTTTTCCAACCTCAGTAATCCTGGAATTCCGTGACTTTGGGGCTGTTCCATGGGTGCAACACCGCAAGCCAGATCTGGGGGATAACTGAGGGGAGACGCCTGAGGAGGCCACCAGAAATGGGCCAGGGCTCTCAGCGACACCCTCCCAAAACCAGCCCTTGGAATGCCGGAATCATTAAGGAAAACGAATCCCAGAATCACCAGGGTGGGAAAAGCCCTCCCAGCCCATGGAATCCGACCTTTTCAGGGCCCAAAGCAGGAGGGAATCCGAAGAATCGCTCACCCAGGGATCGCTGAGGGAATCCAGGGCCCGTCCCACACACGCAGCTCCGCCCCGGCACAGGAACGAGAGGAAAGCTGAGGAGGAGGAGGCCGCGCACAGAGTTCGGGCCTGGCCCTGAGGTTTAGAGTGAAAAAAACCCCAAAAGTTAAACTTATAACAGTTTGCTATGAGCCCGATGGTTGAGCCACGCCGGTCGGAGGGCTCCTGGGAAGGGCTGGATGGAGGATCCCGTAAATAATCTGGGAAAAGCGAAGCCTCGCGCAGCGCTGAGCCGCATCCCGGTGGGAACGAAACAAAATGCCCGAGGGACAGAAACAAAAAAGGAGAGCTGTCCTTGAGGGGAACCGGGAATCAGCGAGGGTTGTTGGTTCAGAATTCACCGGAGACGGAGCAGATTGCTGGGATCTGATCCCCCCCTCTGAAGGGCGCCTGCAGGAATTTCTTTTCCAGCCGGAATTGCACCTTCCCCTCTCCTGGTTCGCTCGGCTTTGGCTGCTTTAGGCTGGGATTAATCATCTGTAACCTGAATCAACCCCTGAGCCGAGCTCAGGCGCTGCTGCCGGGGAGGGGAATCTTGGGCACCGTGAGGTTGCGGATTGCGGGAGGAATAATCCAAACTTTTATTTTTCCAGACCGTTTTCTGCGCCTCTCCTTTAACTGATGTGGACTAAAAACGATCGGCTGTAAAATATCTCCAGTCACAGAAAGTTTAACAATGCTCAGCCCTAAATCAGGCAGTGAGCTGGATCATCCAGGAGGCAACAAAAAAACTTGGGAGAAATCCCTGGATTTTCGTTCCCAAACATTCCCGGCTGCAGCTCGGGCAGGTGGGATGAGCTTTCCTGGATTCCGCCGGAGCTGAGCACGCTCCTCCCGCTTCTGCTGGGCTTCAGCCTCTCCCAGAGATAACCAGAGGCCCCCCGAGGTGATTAACACACTCCTTAATTAACCTGAAACTTCCTTAAGGGGCTGGTTCCTCTCTGCGCAAAGGATCAGGAGGAATTTTGGGGGAGAAATGCTGCGAAAGCTTCTCTGCACACGGTGGAACTGGGGAGTTGATGCGTTGGGAGGGAGCTACATAAATACCGAGATTCAGCCGGACGCTGTGGATTCCTGCATTTGAAATATTCCAGCTATTTCCCTGCTCGCATTCCTTACCCACGTGCCTTCCTAAGCACTTCATTAAAGGGCATTTTTTTTTTCCTCCCTGGCCTTGATGATTACACGGAACTCCAGAGGCTGCTGGACAGATAGAGAGATTCCTTTTGTTAAATTTTACTGCCCCTCCTGTGCTTCCAGACTGGGACAGGCACAGGGAAAGCAGCTCCATGCCTGGAATGGTTCCGGGCCGGGTTGGAAGGGGCTGGAAGCAACGTGGGGTGGGGGAAGGTGTCCCTGCCCAGGGGACTGGAACTGGATGGGCTTTAATGTCCCTTCCAACCTAAACAATTCCATGGTTCTGTGATTGATCCCGGAGCAAATAATTTAGAGGAAAACCCATCTGGGCAGGAGCAGCTCTTTCATCCTCCAGGTTTTACAAAGGAAAGGAGACAATGGGGACTTTCTGGGTGTTTTAGGAAATAGGGGAACTTCTGCGAGTGAGGGAAGGAAGCCCTGGCAGAGGTGGAGCCATCCCAGCAAACATCAAATCCCAGTCTGGAGGACTGGGAGCTGCCAGAGCCCAAAATGCTGAGCGTGGCCTAAGAGGGATTAATTTTGGGATGCTGCCCTTGTACCCCTGCTGTGCCTGTGCCCTCCTGTGCCACCAGAGGAGCTTTGGTGGCAGTGCCATCGCTCAGAGCCCTGCTGGGATCTCCCTCCCCCTCCTCCCCCCTCTAAATTAAGCAAAGGATTAATTTGCTAAATTTAATTGGCTAAATTTAAAGAGTTAAAGCTGCAAATCCAAGTGGTACAAGAACAATGCCCACAAGGGTTTTGCCCTCGGCTGGGAATGTTGTGCCATGGCAGCCCCGGGCCCTCCAGCTCCCCAGGGGAGGAGGCAGCATTCCAGAGGGGGATGCAGCTGGATGGATCCTATCCCTGCATCCCACAGAGCTGCAGGTGAGTCCTCACCGTGTCTATTTTTAAGTGAAATGGCCTTTTTTGTGCATTTTTGGGGGTGGTGTTTGTTTTGTTGCTGGAGTCTCAGGGATGCAGGGCTGGGACACGATGCAGCATCCCAGTGCTCCTAATCCCAAAGGCAGGGATTGGGATAATTGGAGTGCCCAGGGACTGCAGGATGTTATTGGGATTTTTAAAGAGGAGACAACTTTTCTGTGTGAATGAGCTGTAAAATATTCCACCCTGCCAGAATATTAATCCCAGAATCATCAAATCCCAGGATCCCAGGATGGTTTGGATTGGAAGGACCTTAAAGTTCATTCCATTCCCACCCCTGCCATGGGCAGGGACACCTTCCACTGTCCTAGGATGCTCCAAACCCCATCCAGCCTGGCCTTGGGCACTGCCAGGGATCCAGAGGCAGCCACAGCTTCTCTGGGCACCCTGTGCCAGGGCCTGCCCACATTCAGGAAGGGATTCATTCCGAATATTTATATTTATCACAGTGCGTGACACATTGCTGTTCCCAGCACCATTCCAGCTGAAATGGGACCTTGTTTCCCCTCCCCTGCAGAAATCATTTGAGAGGCACCAATCTGCCAGCTCAGTGAATCTGGGGCTCGGCATCAGCTGGGAGAACAGGGAAAGGAGCAGCAGCAGCTGCAGGGAATGCTCTGCTCCACAGGTCACGGATCCATCCCTCTGCACTCATCCCTGGGAGCTGCTGCTGGGGCCTCGGGGCTCATCCAGCTTCTCCCACGGGCTGCAAGGTGTGGGAGGCTGGCCTGGAAGGCAGCAGGAATGTGTTCAATCCCTCCAGGAGAGCCTGGAAAGTGGGAGCAGCATTCCCAGCAGGAGCTGGGGCTGGGCTGGATGAGGGGAGGGAAACAGTGACAGATGTCAAGCCTGTGTTGTTCCAAATATAATTTCCCTTAAAACGCAAATTCCCGAGTCCCTGTTTGCTTTCCTGAGCCTGGAATGTGTCTGTCACCATGGCACCTGCAGGACAGATCCAGGCTTTTCCCCACAGCCAGAAAAAGCAGTTTATTTTTTCCTTGGAAAAGGTGGGATGCCCATTCTGAGCTGTGGGGACAACTTGGAGTGGGAATGGGATGGTGCTGCCAAGGGATGGAGACAGCCATGGGCTCTTCCCCCTCCTCCTCCTCCTCATTCCCAGGGCTGATCCACAGGATGCTGCATCCTGGGACAGGGAATATTTCAGAGGTCTGAGCGAATCCAGGGAATCTTCTGGCTCTGGAGGCTACTCAAGAAGGAACCACAGCTCTCGCACTCGGCTTGTGCTCCCTGCAAGGCTGGGCATGGATTATTTGGGATGAAGGATCCACATCCCTCCGTGGGATGTGTGGCAGAAAACTTTTATAGAAGAGGAGAAATGGGGAAAAAAAACCCAATTCCTGAATAAAAATGCCCAGGGGATGTGGAGAGAGTCCAGTGTAGAAGGAATCTGATGTAGAGGGAATCTGGTGTAGAGGGCATCTGATTTTTGGAGGTCTGAGCTCATTTTTGGGGTGTTAGGATCCCATGCAGATTCCAGGTGAACTCTCACAGCTTTTTTCCTGCCCACGGGATTAAAAACCCAGGAATACTCTCAGAGGGGTTGCATCAGGAAAAGGAAATGTGCCTTGATCTCAGTGCAGTCCTTTTCCTGTCAGGAAATGGGAATTCTTTGTGTTCAGAGGAAACTTCCCTTTCCTGCTTTATCCCAGGGATTTCTTTATCCCAGCATCATTTCCCTGGCAAATCCCTCCTGGGTAGGGACAATGCTCAGCTCTGGGTGGGAATCAGTTCAAGAGAAAACCCCCAAAGCCCAGTTTTTAAGGTAAAAACACAATTTGGGAGCTCTGGTTGGACGTGAGGGTGAGATGTTCCCGTGTTTATTAGGGATTTATGGTGTTCTAAGGGTGGTTGTGGCTTCCCTGCTTTCCTCCTTCTCTGACCCAAAAACTCCTGCAATTTAGCAGCACACGAAACCCATTTTAGAACGGGGTTACAGCAGTGCCAAAATAGAAAAATCAAATCAATTTAGTGGCTCGTGATGATCAGCAAAGTGCCTTTAAAGCAGTGCTGGGAAAGGAATAAGAACCTGATGTTTGTGATGGATCCCTGCCTCAGAATCAACCCCACAAGGTCTGTATGAAACCTCCTTTGCACTGAATAAAAGAGCTGTTGAAGCAGATTCTTTCATCTGCCAGGGTTTGTGTTCACACCCTTGAAAATTCCTACAAATCCCGAGTTTTCCGTGGCGTTGGAGAAGGGACCTGTTTGATGTGGGCTTGTGAAACAGATAAATGAAGTTGGTGTTTGGAATAGCGAGAGCTGGGTCCTTCCTGTGCAGGGTCCAGCAGAAATCTGTTCCCCAGGTATAATTAGAAGTGGGGAGGGTTTACTACGAGGTTAAAAAGGATTGGATCTGTCTGCAGTGGGGGGAAAAAAAAGGGAAACTTGGAAAAATCACATGTATGATGTGTTAAACCTCATGGGAAAACGAATTTATTTGGGGACAGGGCAGCAGGGAGGGATTTTCAGGGGTTGGCACCGTAAAGCATTAACTGAATGAAGGCTGAAATAGCTTTATCCCACTAAAACTGGAAAATTTGGAATGGGAAGTGCCTGCCACTCGTTTCACACCATTCCAGGTGCCCACACTGGGAAATTCAGGGAGAGGGAAGCGCTCTTGTTTTCCACAAAACGTTATCAGTGCACTCGCAGTGTCGAAGGGAAGAAAATTCCCTGATGAAGATCCTGTAAATCCCAACCTCCCCCAGCCTGGGAGCAGCGAGGCAGCTCCTCCTTTGCTCAGCAGGAAATCCCTTCTGGGGCTGGTGGTGACATCAAACCAGCCCCAAATAAAGACTGACACCCCACAAAGTGCGTCCAATGCCACCCCCTCCTAACCTCGTGGTGCAACCTTTTCCCGATGGAATTCATCTCCAGGATTTTGCGCCTTCCTGCCATTTGCTGGGATTATTTTTAAAACTGCACTTTGCAGTTCCTGATTTTATGGGAGTTTCAAGCACCAGGCAAGCCTGGGAGGGAAGCAGGGATGAGCTGGGAAGAGGGAGGGATGCGGCTGCTCCTGGGGGTCAGGAGAGTAAATTGGGATAATCTGGGCTGAGCACCTGGAGAGCACCTGGAGGAGACACCTCAGGGGAAAGGTTAATCCCAAATAATCCGTGTGATATTCCCTCTGGATCCCAACCCCTTTATCCCTCTGGAGCTGTGCCTGGGGGTCAGAGTCTCCTACAGAAAAGCTGGAGAGGGATTTTTAACCAGGGCATGGAGTGCTGGAGCAAGGGGGAACAGCTTCCCACTGCCAGAGGGATGTTGGGAAGGAATTCCCAGAGGAGCTGTGGCTGCCCCTGGATCCCTGGCAGTGTCCCAGGCCAGGCTGAACATTGGGGCTTGGAGTGCCCTGGGACGGTGGAAGGTCCCTGCCCATGGCAGGGGTGGCACTGGGTGAGCTTTGGGATCCCTCCCATCCCAAACCTTCCCATGACTCTGGGATTCCCACCCCACAGGGAGAATAGGGGATTCTCCATGACACCAAAACCTTTCAGCCCCAGTCTGTGCGCAGTTGCTGGTGTTTTTCCCATCTGGTGGGGAGATTTAGATGGGATATTGGGCAGGAATTGTTCCCTGGGAGGGTGGGCAGGCCCTGGCACAGGGTGCCCAGAGAAGCTGTGGCTGCCCCAGGATCCCTGGCAGTGCCCAAGGCCAGGCTGGACACTGGGGCTTGGAGCAGCTTGGGACAGTGAAAGGTCCCTGCCCATGGCAAGGGTGGCACTGGGTGAGCTTTGGGATCCCTTCCAGGCCTGGCACTGGGCTCCCAGGACTGCCAGGATGCCCCTCCCTGCCCAGGAGGGGGATGTGGGGTCAGCCCGGGCACAGGAGCCGCCTCCTCCCCTGTCCCTGGCCAGGTCTCCTCGGGATGAGCTGCACAGAGGAGTTCAGAAGTCCCAGGAGCTACCTGGCTGCAGGTGTTTCCCTTCTCCCTCTCATCCCTCTGGAATTGCTGACAAAGCCAGGCTGGGCTGTGGGGAGCCACGAAGGGGCGATGCCCCCCGAGCTGTGCCCGCTGCCTGGGTGTCTGTGCCGTGCCCACCTCGGCCCTGGGCATCACCTCCCCGCCCTGCACAACAACAGGGCCTTTTTAACCCCCCTGTGCTGCTTCTGGGGCAGGGTTAATTCTCTCCCAGTGGCTGGGACAGGCTGGAGTTAGGTTTTGGATTTGTGCTGGAAACAGAGCTGGTAACACAGAGATGTTTTGATTCTCGCTGGGCAGCCCCAAGGATGTTCCTCCCACAAAATCCTGCCACAAAATCAGCTTCTAGCCCAATTCAGGGTTTCAATTTCATTCTAATTAAGAGTTGGTTCTCCCCCTGCCCCTGAACTCTCCCCCTCCATATCCAGAGGGTTGGGATTGCAGGGATCAGAGGTGCTGCCACATCTCCCAAGCCCCGTGTGGGAGCTGCTGATCCCTGTGAATGATGCTCCCCATTTCAGCCACACCACCTTAAAAGGTCTCCTTGCCGTGGATTTGGGAATGGGAACATTTGCGTGTTAAACTTGGCTCCAGTGACCCAGAATACCGAAACTAGATTGGTTTTTTTTAGCGGAGTTATTTATAGGCGACTCTTAACGAGTTACTTTAAATTACTTTTAAAGAAGGAAAGAAAGGGAGAGGGTGGGAGCGGGGATTTGTGGCGGGTGCCCTGTGGTCCCTGGGGGCGTGGGAGGGAGGATGCCACTTGCTGTGACTCCCTGCAGTCACCCGCAGCCCCACGCAGAGACGATGCCACCCCCTCACCAAACCCAGTCATAAAATCATTGGTTGGTTTGGGGTGGAAGGGACTTTAAATTCCATCCAGTGCCACCCCTGCCGTGGCAGTGACACCTTCCACTGTCCCAGGCTGCTCCAAGACCCATCCAGCCTGGCCTTGGGCACTGCCAGGGATCCAGGGGCAGCCACAGCTTCTCTGGGAAATCCATTCCAGCCCCTGCCCACCCTCCCAGGGAATAATTCCTGCCCAATATCCCATCCAGCCCTGCCCTCTGGCAGTTGAAAGCCATTCCCTGGGTCCTGTCCCCCCATCCCTTGTCCCCAGTCCCTCTGCAGCTCTCCTGGAGCCCCTTTAGGCCCTGCAAGGGGCTCTGAGCTCTCCCTGGAGCCTTCTCCTCTCCAGCTGAGCACCCCCAGCTCTCCCAGCCTGGCTCCAGAGGGGCTCCAGCCCTGGAGCAGCTCCGTGGCCTCCTCTGGACTCTCTCCAGCAGCTCCACATCTTTGTGGTGTTGGATCCCAGGGCTGGAGCCAGCTCTGAGTGGGTCAAAGGGGCAGAATTCCCCCTCCCCTTGTGCCCACGCTGTGGGATCAGCCCAGCATAGGGGGATTTTGGGGCTGTGGCCAGGTCAGGCTGAGCTTCTCTTCCACCAACACCCCCAAATCCTTTTCCTCGGGGCTGCTTTGGATCCATTCTCTAAGCAGCCTGTATTTATGCTTGGGATCGCTTGGGATTGTCCCGACCCAACAACTGCGGAAATAAAGAACAACAATTTTTTTTATACAACAAAAACCCCCAGTTACAATAGCTACAACATTAGCTAACATCAGAGTTATAACCAAAAAAACAAAAACCAAATTAAAAAAAAAAAAAAAGAACAAGAATAATTTTTTAAAAAATACCAAGAATAGGGGATTTGGTGCCGGTCGGAGCGGCGTTTCCTCGCAGCCAGCCGGCGTTTCCCGCAGCTCCCGAGCGGCGGAGCCGGAGCCCGGCCCCGCTCCGCCCCCGCCCGCTCCGCCCGGGGCCGCCCCGCGCCGGCGGCAGCTCCGGAGCGCGGGGGCGGCCCCGGGCCGGCGTTTCCCGTGCCCGGCGGGCAGCAGCGCTCCGGGCATCTCTGACACGGCCGCCCCTCCGCTTCTCTCCGGCAGGATTCCCGGGAGGATGGCATGGATTTAGGCAGCGACGCCGGCAGCAGCCGCTCCGGCTCGGAATCCAACTCCAGCAAAGCCACGCCGTGCTCGGAGGGCAAGTCCTCGCCGTCCCCCAGCAGCCTGGACCTGGCGGCGCTGGAGGACTCGGAGGAGGAGGACTCGGAGGAGGAGGAGGAGGAGGACGGGGGCTCCCCGCCGTCCCCGCCGCGCTGCCCCGCCGCCCATGGCCGGCGCTGCCCCCGGCCGCGGCCCCCGCCCCGCACCGACCCCGCGCAGCGGCGGAGCGCGGCAGTGGCGCGGCCCCCCCGGGACCCGCGGCCCCCCCGGGACCCGCAGCCCCCGGCCATGGACTGGGCAGCCCTGGAGCGGCACCTGGCCGGGCTGCAGTGCCGGGAGCGGGAGCGCAACCCCAATCCGCGGGCCAGCCCCGCCTCGGTGAGTGGGGAAGGCGGGGGGCGGCTGGGGATGGGGCTGGGGGGGGGAGAGGATGGAGGGTGGAGCGGGGGATTGGTTTGGGCTGCTGGGAGCCCACCTGGAGAGATGCTGCCAGGGCTGGCGGCTCCTGCAGGAGGATGGGGAGGTGCTGGAGAGAGGCCAGAGGAGGCCACGGAGATGCTCCGAGGGATGGAGCCCCTCTGCTCTGGGAGAGCTGGGGGTGTTCACCTGGAGAAGGGAAGGATCCAGGGAGAGCTCCGAGCCCCCTCCAGGGCCTAAAGGGGCTCAAGGAGAGCTGGAGAGGGACTGCGGACAAGGGATGGAGGGACAGGACACAGGGAATGGCTTTAAGATGCAGGATGGTAGATGTAGATTGGATATCGGGAAGGAATTGTTCCCTGGGAGGGTGGGGAGGCCCTGGAATGGATTTCCCAGAGGAGCTGTGGCTGCCCCTGGATCCCTGGCAGTGCCCAAGATCAGGCTGGACGGGTCTTGGGGCATCCTGGGACAGTGGAAGGTGTCCCTGCCCATGGTAGGGAATGCGATGAGCTTTAATGTCCCTCCCACCCCAAACCATTCCACGATTCTCAACTTTCCTGGCGCATCCTCGGGCACTGCTGGGGCTGGTTCCCTGCTGCTCCGGGGACGTGGCAGGGGCTGCTGCCTGTTCCCGGCAGGAGCGAGGTGCCACCACCAGGCTGTGCCAGAGCCGGGTCCCCTTGGCGAGGCCAAGCAATATCAGCTTTTCCCAGGCTGGGAGCGGTGCCAGGCTGGCGCTGTGCTGCCCTTTCCTGAGGGAAAGAACCTCTCCCAAGGAGCCGGTGTCAGTCAGAATGAACCCCCCCAGCGCTGTTTTACAGAAACCCTTGGAAATTGTGGCGTGATCCCATCATTTCGGGTGGTTTGGGAATTGCACAGAACTTCTGAGCCGCAGTGATGTGAGAGGAACAAGCACTGCAGACACGCCGGTGACACGGCAGGGCTGAGGCTCTTCCATAATGTATGAATTCCAAAGGAATCCACCAAATCTCTCTTGGAAGCTCTGCAGGAGCCTTTGGAAGGCTGATAAACGCTGTGTGCCTCACCAGCCCTACCCCGTGGCCTTGCCTCTGGCACACAGGATTTTTTTCCATGATTTTTTTTTTGTTATTTAAAAAGCATTCCATGCCCTAACTTCCTGTGAAGTCACCTCGCTCAGGGAGGTGGGGATTTCCCCCTGAATCCTTGAATTACAACTAATTGGTGACAAATCTGGGTGGGTGCTGGGCAGGATGAGTAAGCTGAGGGATGAGTGGGACTGCTGCCATGCAGGGATGCTTTTCTCCAAAGCCTGAACGCCGGAGCCTCGGTGCCTTGAGGAACTGACAGGTAACAGCTTTAATTACAGTCATTTGTGCAGGAACTCAGCCTGAAAAAAAGGAAAAAAAAAAACCCACCAAAAAAAAAAACCACCCCTCACCTCATTTTTGTGGTTTGGGAGCTGATTTCCCCAGCATTATCTGCTGAGCTCTGCTGGCACTGCTGGAAACTCTTTGCCTCCAGGCATGAGCTTAACCAGGTGAGCTGTCACCGAAGGAATTCTACCCCTGTCAGGGTTTTCCTCCTCCGTGCTCCCATTCCCTCCCACAAGCACAGAGGCTCTGGAATTCGGGCTGCCTCACGCCCTGACTTGTCCTGTGGAGAGTTTTGTGCCGTGCAGATCCCGGCTGGAATGAGCCTGGATGGACGCTCCAGTGTGGGCACGGATGAGCCAGGACATGGAGAGCATCTCCCGTGGCTGGGGCTGAGCTCCAGGTCCCTTCTCTCCCAGCAGCTGGAGTTTTCCCCTCTGCAGATGTGACTTTTCCAGTGTTTGTGGCCCTGGAGAGACTTTTCCTCCAGTCCCCAGCTGTCCTGGAGGCACCTTTGCTCCAGGATTCCCCTTCCCTTGGCTCCCAGGGAGGAGGAGGAGGTGTTCCAGCTTTGCTCCTTCCACTTCCCACCTGGATCAAAGGGAAAGGGCTGCTGGCAGCAGCCCAGCCCTTGCTGGGAAGGGACATTTTCCCTCCTGGCTGGCTGGGAATTGGGGTTTGATGTCCCCATGTCACCTCCTGTCCCTCCCTGGCCGTGTCTGTGGCATCCACTGTGTCCCACGAGCTGCCTGGACCCAAAACCTTGAGGGCTGAACCAGACTGAAGTGAAAATCCCTCTTTTGCTTTTTGTTTTCCCTGGCCTTGACATTCCCCTGCAGTTCAGTGTTTATAACAAACCCCTGCCTTGCCCTGCTGGGAGCCCAAGTGTTTGTAAACATGGGAATCATGGAGAGAAGGCAGCCAGGAAGCAAATGCAGGGAAGAGAGACAGGATTGCTCTGACTGCTAGCAGGATATGTCAGGAAAAGGGAAATACCAGTAGGATAGGCCTTGGCTGGGGCAGGGAATCGGGGTGGGATGTGAAAGCAGCTTGCAGTGGAGGTGTTTCCTGGGCTAGTTGCTGCTCCCGGGAATCCAGAGAGATGTTTCATTGAGATGGTTTTATTGATGAAGATGATTAAAATCGAGTTCTTTCTGCTGGCAAGATCTGTGTTTCATCGGGATTTATCGTGCCCCGAGGGAAGGCAGGGCAGGGGTCACCACGGGGACAGGAGTGACCCATCAGGGGTCGGCCTGGCCTCAGCTTCGCTGCTCCCTGGGGCTCTGCTCCCTCCCATCGGATCCCTCCCTGCTCCATCCCTCTTCCCTGGCCCTGGCTGAGCATCCCGACCTGGATTCGGGAATTTCTGCTGATCCCAGGCCCTTGCAGGCCCACACTGACAGTGCTGAGGCCTTGCTGAGGGGCATGGATCGTGCTGGACTCACAGGAGAAGGAAATTCCCGCTCCTAAGGAAGCTCTGCCATGGTTTCAGGAGGCTTTCCCAGCCGGGAAGGTCTGGGCTGGAACACAAGGAGGGGTTGGGGTGCTGCAGCTGCACTAAATAAAAGGCGGAAGTGCTGAGGGACCTTCGGTCCCATCCATAGGTGCAGAGCTCTGCCCCGAGTTGCCAGGAAGGCTGGAAAAGGGAATGTCAATGCCATGGGAAGGGCTGTTGTTCAGCTTCCAGGTGGGAATACACGGCACAGACGGGATGTGAGGGCCAGGGCTGCTCCCTCAGGGTGACGGTGCCTGAGAAACTCGTACCAGGAAATTTGGGAAGGATTTGGCAGCTTTACTTGGTATGGGGAGAACCCCAGGCCCAGCGGGGTGGGATGGCCGTGGATGTGTCCATCCTGGCTATTCCATGTCCGTGGGCAGGTTGTGTGGGGTGGCTGGAATGCCTCCAGCTCCCTGATGCCCTGTGGGAGGGTCCTGTGGGCCAGGTGGGCAGAGGATGTCTAGAAATGGAGAATATTCCCTTCTTTCCCCCAAATAAGGGTGGGTTTGGAGCTGCATTGAGTGGATGAGGTCCCTCCGAGCCTGGTGGGCTGTGCCAGGTGACTCCTGAGTTTTCTGGACTCCACCCAAGAGGAGAAACATCTTTTCCTGGAGGCACCCGGTGCTTGGAAGGTTCCTACAGAGATGTTTGGCTCAATCTCCTCCCCCAGCTGTAGGAAGCCACCCCCTCCCAGTTTTTCATTTTTCCTCCTTTCCTCAACTCCTGGCTGCATCCAGAGTGGCACCAAATGTGCCATGGGATGATTTACGGCCCTTAGGAGCCGTGGAGGTGCCGGGGAAGCAGCGAGGCTTCGCTCGCCGTGCCTCTAATGGCTCGAATCAAATCCAAATCAGCCTTAATGGCTTTAATATTCCTCCCATTGCCTCTCCGAGGATGGGAATTACAATCAATGGGATGGATTGGCTGGGAGGAAAATCTGCAAATCCTGGAGTCAATTAAAGCAACACTGGCAGGAGGGGAAGTGGCTCAGGCAGAGACTCGGCTGTGACAGGCTGGGCAGGGAGGGAATTGCCAAAGGAATTTTGCTGCCCACAAGGCTTAGTGCTGCTAAAAGCTCATCCCTGCAGCTTCCAGGACTTCTGCAGGAGCCTTTTGGTGGGGAAGGATGGGCTGGAGTCTCTGTTTTGCCTTTCCATCCCTGGAATGTTCCTGCCTGTGCTGTGAGACAGATCAGTGCCAGCTATCCCATTCCTGTGGCGGTGAATCCAAGGGATCCCACGTCTGTCCAGGCGCTTGGACTCCTGCATTTCCAGCGTGTCTGGAAGTTAAATTTGTGTCCTTCTGACTGCTTTGGTCCTCCAAGCTGTCCTGAGCCTCTGGAGGTGGGCACAGTGCTCCTGCTTCCCTCGGAGCTGTTCCATCCATATCCAGCTGCCCACGGAGCACCTTGGGAGTGACCCTGAAGGGCAGCAAAGAGCATCCAGAGTCCTGAACCACCTCGGGGAGGTTGGAAAAGTTCCAGCTCTGCGTTTGAGAGCAGCTGGAAACCTCCTGGGAGCGTTCAAAAAGGGTGGAAGTGGCACTTGGGGATGTGGTTTAAGGGTGAACATGGTGGTGGTGGATTCATTTTTGGATTTGATGGTCTTAGGGGGCTTTTCCAGCCTTAATGATTCCATGAAAAGCCTTCAACCCAGGATATTCCAGAAGGTGTAGGATGTAATTTATCATGGACCATGAGAATGCCTCTTTCTTCTGCCTGTGCCTCTCTGAAAACTTGAAACTTAATTCAAAGCAGGGGCTAAAATCTTGAAATAATTTAATAATTGGCCATGGGCAGGGATCTGAATTTCATGGATCAGAGCAGCCAGAATGGAAGGAGAAATGTATGGAGCAGCTTGGCAAGAGGGAGGAGAGGAATGGAGCCAGCAGGTGCTTGTTGGAGCCATATGGGAGTATTGGTGCAGCAGGATTTTTGGGAATTTGGGCCGGGATCAAGCCCAGACCTTTGGTGTAAAGCCTTGATCCACCTTGGAGCACTGTCCCAAACATCTGGGAGCAAATATTGGCTTGGAGGTTGTCTGTGAGATGGTTCTCACTTCAGCTAAGCAAGAATTGCTCAGTTGAGCTGGCCCAAAATGCGAATTCCCTTCTCCCCAGGAATGTGGTGTTGTCTGGGATGGGAGTGCTGGGAGCAGGGAACAGCCAGGGATTAACTCCTGGAAGGAATTTTTCCAGCCAGGAGCTGTCAGTGTGGGAATACTGCTTTCCAAAATCCGCCTTGGAGCTTGCAGGAAATTGCACTTATGCCATTGCTGGGGCCTGAGCACCGAACTCCTCACCTGGAAAAGGGAAACTCAGGATCAGGGAGGCTCTCCAGGGCACTTAATTTGTTGTGAGGCTTTGAGGTGGAAAAGTGTGGAAAAAGCTGTAATTTCAGTCCAAACTCTGCTTTGTTCCAGCGTCCTGGGAGTGGGATGAGCTGCAGGGATGATCCATCCCTGCTGTTGGAGCAGGAGAGCCCTGGACTTTGGCCACTTCCCACCCAGCTCAAAGGTTGGCTGGGAGATTCCTGATCCCGCCCCAGTGAGCAGTGCCATTCCCTTGGGAAAACATCCGTAGGAATTTTCAAGCTGGTGGGAATTCCATCGATATTGGAGGGATGTGCCTTTGCTGCTTCCCAAACTGAGCCAGGCAAAACTGCCAGGATTAAAAATCCTGAGGGAAAACTCGATTCCCATTGCTGCTGCTGGGCCTTTCCTTAAAGGAAGTGCCAAACAAAAGAGAGAGCAGCCCATGGATTCTGTGGGGATGGATGGTTCTCCTTTATCCCAGGGCTGCTATAATGTGAATTCCTCCAGGTGATGGATCCCAGCCGGCTGGTGAGTGAATGCTTCCTGTGGGATGTGGAAAAGTTGGATTTTTCTAGCACCAATGGTGGTGCAGGCAGCAGTAAATCTCCCTTTAATGTGATGCTGAGGGATCATATCCATGATCCCGCTCTATAAAACCACTAAGTTTATAATAAATGAGTATTTTTGGTGTTTGAGGAATCACAAGTAGGAAATCCAAAGAATTTCCAAGGAGAGGAGCGAGCCTTTATGCCAGGCAAAGTTTGGAATGTCTCAGAACACTGGTTTTTTTTTTTTTAAACAGGGAGATTCTGGAGCCTTGCACCCCTCCCCTAATCCTTCAAATTCCCACTTGAACCAAAGTGTCTCAGGTTGGAATAGCAGCAGGCAGCAGGAATTTTGATTTCCCAGGATAATAATTATGTACTTAAGCAAATATCCCTCGCTTATGAAGTGGGATAAATGCGAGGCAGGGGGGGTTTAATTCTCACAATTCTCACAACTGCCCTGGGCTGTGTGAAACCTGTGATTTTCCCTTTGGATGGAGGAGATGGAGGTGCCCTGCCTGTGGGATGAGGTGTCTGGAATACCTGGAGCTGTGGAAAATCCAGGTGCACGTGGAGGGAGAAACTGCAGGCAGAGGATATTTAAAAACCAGAGGAAAAGGGGTTTTTCAACCCAAACCATGTTGAAGATCTGCTGAGGAGCACTGGAAAACCAGGATTGTCCTGACTCCAAAATTCCAGGGACCTCAGGGATGTTCTAAATATTCTAAATGATTTAAGTATTGCTTAAATATTTAAATATTTGTTTAAATATTCTAAATAATGCTCCAAATGCCCCCAAAGCCTTCCAGAGTGTGTTTCTGTGAGCAGCAGGATTGCCTTAGCAGTGATAAGAGCAGCAGGAATTGTGATTTATTTCCTTCTTCCTCCCTGCCTGGATTTAAGGTGGTTTGGATTTAACTGGTTGGAAAATCAGGTGCAGCACTTGATTGTTTTATAAAGTTTGTGGAGAAGCTGGGAAGAAATTGCTCAAAGCATCATTTTTCCTACTCCTAACAGCAAAAAATCAGGAAGGTGAACACCAGTGACATCAATTTGCGTCCCCATTTCCTGGGGGTGTGGCACAGCCCAAAGGAACTTTAAGGGAGCTCAGTTTTAGTGGGAAAAATGGGCTTTTTTGAGGGGAAAACCTTTTGTACAGATACATAAAACCCCAGTGTTAATTCCCCAGAGTTGGGTGTAATCCCCACTAGGAGGAAATGGGATTTCCCAGTGTCTCCCTGCAGGTGTTCATTTTATTTTATGAAAGTGAAGCTGTTTAAAATAATCCCATCCTCTGCTCAGTTTGGTGTTTTCCAAGGCTGGACACCGTGATCCTGGAATTCCTGTGGAGTGCTGGGCACAGTGACACTGCTGAAGGGGCTGAGGAGAAGCAGAGTTTGGTGTATTTACGCTCTTCAATCCCAAATAATTCAGCTTTTGTGTGAGCTTTTCTTTAGGCAGAATTAAAAAGATTTTTAAAAAATCTCTCTTCCAGCTCTCGCTCTGAAATCAATCCTGCTCCAGCAGAGCACCCACGGATTCAGTGGAAAACGATTTTCCCTCTTCCAATTATCCTTTCACATGAGGTGCTCCATAATCCCTCTCTCCCTGGAGGTTTTCCAGCTTCTCCAAGCCCTCGGATCATTTTGGGGCACCTCATCTTTCCCCGTGGAGCCGTTTGCGTCACGGCAGTGGGAGCTCTTATTTATAGCCCCCATCTGGGAGCGCAGCTCCGTGATCTATAGATCTCCTTTAATGAGAAAATCACACCCAGGGCCATTCATTCCTGCTGCTTCCCCTGGAAATCCGAGAGGAAATAGGATTTTCAAGGAAAGAGAAGTGCCAGGCTGAGATTTAATCCTCTCCCTGGTAGAGGCAACGTTCAGAAAGAAAAGAGAACTCTATTAAAGCGCTGGATTCTTTATGCACACAAAAGCTGATGGCGTGTGTGGCCCGTGGGGAATCCAAATGCTTTTAGTGAGTTATTAAAAATTGAATCAAAACTTTTTATTCCGTGTAATTCCTAGATTGGATTTATTAAAGAGGGATTTGGGGAAATAGCAGCATTCTGAACCAGGGTCATGCTCTCCTCTGGCCTGGGAGGTGTTTGGTGATCAGCTGTTCTTAGTAGTTAAGAAAAAAAATAATTCTGGGAATCATTTTTCCATCTGGAATTGCCTCTGTTTTGCATTTGCATTAATGCATAATAACCAGGCTCTTTGCATTTTTCCTTTCCTCTCTTCTGCTGCTTTCTCATCTATTATTTCTTAGTTTAAAAGCACTGAGGCAACTTTCAGCTGTGCCTTGCAAAGATCCAAGAGACCTTTTCCTGGGAAAAGGAATCCCAGCTTGTGACTTCCCTGGGCTGACCTGGGAGCTCTTGGGAGCAGCAGGGAAACATCCTGCTGGGAAAACACCTCCAGGACCTTTTCCAAGTGTCTGTTGTTGGGAAAGGTAGAGTAGGTGAAAAGCAGGGCCTGCTCCTGAAAACCCTGGATATAGCCTTGACCCCCTCTTCTCCTGGAATTCCTTTAAATCCATCCTCCAGTGACCAAACTGGCTGATATTTCCATATATTAATAATATTTAAATGGCTCAAAAATAGGTGCTCAGAGCTGCCTGCTTAAAGGCTGCAGGAATTATACCTATTCCCAGGAAATCCCAATCCAGGATTTCCATAAGTCACGTGGATGAGGGTTTCCCACATTTTACACCTGTCCCCGTGTGCCATGTTCCTTATAAATAAATATATTTTGCTTGATAGAAGATACAAGATGAGTTTTGGCAGTGCTGATCCTGGGCTGTGTCCCCATCCCATCCCTCTGGCACGGAGCAGGAATGTCTGTTATTCCCAGGAAACTGTGCTGCTGTTTCGGGATCCTTCTGGTCCATTTCCAATCCCTCCTTCCTTCTTTTCCATACATTTCATACTCCTGGAATGCCTGGGATGCAGAACTGGAACTGCTGCTACTAAGGAGAGATCCTGCAGCATCCAAAAACAATTCCAGGGGCTTCCACAGCTGCTCAGGGGAACTCTGGGGGCCTTTGGGAATTCTGGAGGCTGTTGGGAATGCTGGGGGGCTTTGGGAACGCTGGAGGCCTTTGGGAATGCTGGAGGCCTTTGGGAATGTTGGGGGCCTTTGGGAATGCTGGAGGCCTTTGGGAGTTCTGGAAGGATTTGGGAACTCTGGAGGCCTTTGGGAACGCTGGAGGCCTTTGGGAACGCTTTTGGGAATTCTGGAGGCCTTTGGGAGTTCTGGACGCCTTTGGGAATGCTGGAGGCCTTTGGAAGTTCTGGAGGCCTTTGGGAATGCTGAAGGCCTTTGGGAACGCTGGAGGCCTTTGGGAACTCTGGAGGCCTTTGGGAATGCTGGAGGCTTTTGGGAACTCTGGAGGCCTTTGGGAACGCTGGAGACCTTTGGGAATGCTGGAGGCCTTTGGGAACTCTGGGGGCCTTTGGGAACTCTGGAGGCCTTTGGGAACGCTGGAGGCCTTTGGGAACTCTGGGGGCCTTTGGGAACTCTGGAGGCCTTTGGGAATGCTGGAGGCCTTTAGGAGTTCTGGAGGCCTTTAGGAGTTCCGGAGGCCTTTGGGAGTTCTGGAGGCCTTTGGGAACACTTTTGGGAGTTCTGGGGGCCTTTGGGAACTCTGGAGGCCTTTGGGAATGCTGGAGCTCAGAGCCAGCGCTGCCTGCAGGATCCCACACTGTGCCTAAGGCCCTGTTAATGGCTTTTAATTACTCCAGGGTTTGTGTTGGACCAAACAAAACCCAAAACAAACCGGAGTGATTTGAGGCCTGGATCCAACCTCGCAGCTTTCCATGCCTTGATTCCCAAGGGAATCCCAGGGATGAGGTGTCAGTGAGGCAGCAGCTGCAGCTTTAGGAAGAGGATTTTTGCTGGTTACAGGAATAGGATATGGAGGGAAATCTGTAAACATGTAACTGGTGGGGAAGTAACAGTTCACTGGAAAATAAACTTTCCCCAGGGAAAGCCACCAGGAGTATCCAGTGCCTGGGACACACTGCTGCTGTTTCCGGCATGGAGATGAGAATTCCTTGGAGATTCCTGTGGGGAGAACACAGCAGGGAAGTTTATTTTGTCCCTTAGAGCTGGAATTCCCTGCTGTAGCACCCAGTCTTCCCACTGCCATCTCCTTCTCCTCCCACACCTCAGGGATTGGGTGTCCCCTGTTCCCTTTCTCTGTTTTCTCCTGGAAATCCAGCTGTGCCAGTGGTTCCAGAGCCAGGCTCAGCTCCAGCACAGCCTGAGCCACCCCAGACAATGTCCTGCATCCCAGGGGGACATGGAGGAGCAGGATCCCAGTGGGGCTGGAGCGTGTGTGGGGAAGGGAGCAGGGTTGGGAAAGGCTCTGGAGCCCCAGGAGTGGCTGAGGGAGCTGGGAAGGGGCTGGAGAATCCCTGAGGGAGCTGGGAAAGGGGCTCAGGCTGGAGAAAAGGAGGCTCAGGGGGGACCTTGTGGCTCTGCACAAGTCCCTGACAGGAGGGGGCAGCCGGGGGGGGTCAGGCTCTGCTCCCAGGGAACAGGGACAGGAGGAGAGGGAGCGGCCTCAGGTTGCACCAGAGATTTAAACTGGATGCTGGGAAAATTCCTTCCTGGAAAGGGGTGTCCAGCCCTGGCACAGCTCCCCAGGAGTCCCCATCCCTGGAGGGGTTTAAAGCCCTGTGGATGTGGCACTTGGGGCAGTGGTGGCCTTGGCAGAGCTGGGGATGGTTGGACTCCATGGTCTGAGAGGGCTTTTCCAACCCAAACAATTCCATGGTCAGTGGCTGTGAGCGAACAGCCACAATTCTGAGGTTTCCAAACCAGGGCTCCTGCCTGGCTGCTGCTCTGGTTTCCTGTTAAAATTCCATTTATTATCCCTCTCCTCCAGGCTGGCAGCTCCTGGTGGAAGTGATGGAGAGAGAAGCTGTGAGCAGAGACACAACCCCTGCTCCGAGGCTTTTCTCTCCATGGGCAGCTTCTCCCCAGCTCCTTTTGTGCTGATGATTTGGGACAATCCAGAAATCCAAGCCCTAATTCCTCTGGAGGAGTCGTCTGAGGCCAGAAACAGCCTGTGCTTAATGGCATGGCCAGAGCTGGTGCCAGCACCTGATTGCTGAGGAGTTCTTGAGGCTTTGGAAAAGCATCCCTGGGCTTGTTTGCAGGAATGGAACTTTTTCCTTGATGGAGGGGTGGAATGGGGGATTTAATTCCCTGGGATGAAATGGAGAGGTCCAACATGACATGAAATGCAGAGGGATGGAGCACCTGCAGGGGCTGCAGTGGGGCCAGGGAGGGGTTTATGTGCAGCAGCCCCTCTTTTCTGCCCTATATTTGACTTTTCAGTTGTCTTCATGACTGTTCCGAGCCTTTTTTCACGGCTTAATTCCCATTATTTAAACTGGAAAATGACCCTGGAGTAGCACATGGTGCTGGGACACAACATTGGTTCTGCTGGAAAAGGGCTTGGAGTGAGGATCTCTGCCCTGGAGGAATGTGATGCTTGGGGAAGCTTCAGCAGACAGCCCCTGGCATGGGAACAATTGGGAATTCTCTGCCTTTTGCCCTCGGGAACAAGGAGTTGCTGTGTGCAAGTGCAGCCTGGGATGATGGGATGCTCCCAGGGTGCTCCTGCTTCCAGGTATTTTCAGCACTCCCAGGAATTTTCCCATTTGAGGTGCTGGAAGCTGCAGGCCAGGCTTTGGTGTTCCTTTGTGTTCGTGTGATACAAGCAGGGAATGGTTTGGGATGGAAGGGACCTTCAAGCCCATCCCATTCCATGGGCAGGGACACCTTCCCCTATCCCAGGCTGCTCCAAACCCACCCATCCCTGGATCCAGGGGCAACCACAGCTTCTCTGGGCACCCTGTGGCAAGGCCTCACAGGGAGGAATTTCCTCCTTCCTAATCCCTTTGTTGTCCTGTGGCTTCATCCCAGGATAAAACTTACCCTTAGTGCTCGTCCCAGTGAGCCCTCTGGGAGTGAGTGCTGCCTTTCCTGGGCATTCCTGCCACCAGGAACTCCACAGCTCGATCTGATGGCATAAATGGGAAAAAAACCATCCCAAATCCAACCTCCAATAACCCGCTCACGTGCCTGTCTGGAAAAACTGGCCCAGTTCCAGCAGCCACCTTACAATGAACCACCCGGGATCTCCATCCTGTGGAAAGAATCCAGGAGAAGCAGGCACTGAAGGAGCAGGAAAAGCTGCTGGAGCGAGAGGGAAAGAAAGCCTGAGGTGGAGCAGGAGAGGGGAAAAAAGGAGATTGAAGGGAGCAGAGTTGTTTTCTTGCTCTTACATGGTGCTGCTGTGGCACCAGCAGCTCCCTCGCTCCATGACTAATGAGGCTCAGCTGGGATCCACCCTTGCTTATCCTGTTATTTTTAGCTTTTTCCAGCCTCCCGCTCACTGTGCCTGCCCTGTCTTATTTGAAATACTGACTGTGCAACCCAGCAGCCTCCCTCGGGGGCCAGAAATGGGATTTCTTATCCCTGAGGGAATTGTTTTTGGAGCTGGCAGTGACACCCATTGAAGAGGAGTCACCTTTGTGACCCAGGCAGCTCCAGACATAAGGGTTCATTTTTTTTTCCTTTTTCCAGTGACCCTGGGGTTGGGAGGCAAACTCCAAAAAAATCATCTTTGCATCCACTTTTTAAAGGCTGGAAATTGAAAATAAACCTGAAGCAAGAGCAGGGCTTTGTTCAGCCTGGGACAGCAGGGATTGTATGGAAATGTCACTGGGGTGGGAGCAGGTACAGAAATCCCACATCCTCCACTTAGCAACCATTAAGTTCCTGGTCTGGGGCCAAAAGCCATTTCTGGCTGGAATATGAAGCCCGTTGAATTGTGGCAAAATCCCTGGAATTGCAGGCAGAAGGAACCAAGCTGATGTAAATCCAGGGGATTCATTCATTAATTAATTAATCCTGAGTGTGGGGTGTCCAGTGGGCTGCACCTGCATTTATCCAACCACACAAACCAAGCTGCTTTTGCTCCATCCTTCCCAAATTCCCTGATCCCAGCAGCGGCAGGGCTGGAACCTCTCGGATTTGGGTGCATATTTTAAGGAGGCCCCTCAAAAAAGAGCGGATTTCTGCCAAAACCTTGGAGTTACGGGCATCAGCCTCCAGTGCTGAGGGACAAATCCCCTTCTATTTCTGTCCTGAGCATGACTCAGAGGAAGATTTGTCCCTGCAAAGTCACTCCTTTTCTGAGGAGGCATTTACAGGCCGCTGCCGTCACCTGTTGGGCTCGGGATATTCCTATTTTTGGTGTTTAAAAGGACAAGTTGTCATTCCTCACCGACTTTGTAGCGTGCTGTGTTTGTTTTTGCAGCCTGCAAGCCCCAGTCCTGGGCTTTTCCCACCCCTTTTGGCAATTAAAATTACAAAATAAAGCCAGAAAGAAATGAGGCCTCTCAGCTGCTGCCACCAGGAAGCACAAAGGGAATGGGAAGGGATGGATGGGCTGGAGGTGATAGCAGTGGGATAATCCCATCCTCATCCCCATTCCCAGATTTTGCCCTCAGGCTCAGTGTTTCTTTATAATTAATAACTGGATTTTTATGGTTGGATAAATGCAGGTGCAGCCCACTGGACACCCCACACTCAGGATTAATTAATTAATGAATGAATCCCCTGGATTTAAATCAGCTCGGTTCCCTCTGCCTGCACGGCCAGCCTGCAATTCCAGGGACCTGGAATTCAAAGGGCTTCATATTCCAGCCAGAAATATTCCCCAGACCACCAACTGAAGGGGTGAGTAGGGAACATGGAATTTCTGCTTGTGCTCCCAATCCAGCAAGGTTTCCATATAATTCCTGCTGTCCCACCCTGGCCTCCATCCTCAGGGAAAATCCCTTGCTGGGCCATTTTTTGCCCTCTTGGAAAAATTCCATTAATTCCTCTCCCTGCTGCTGTTTTAGTGGGGCTGGGAGAAATGTTATATTTTTCAAATCTCTTTTCAAATATAGGAAATTTATATTGGAAAAATGATAATGAACCAATTAAATGGGAGAGGAGGGATAGGGAAATCTGCCTGGGGGCTGCCCATGGATCTGAGCAGGGCTGATAAAAACTTCTCCTAAATTTGTTATCAGAGATCCAATGAGGGTGTCACTTATGGGTCACTTTTAATGTGTTTGGGTTATTCTGGATCAATATGGATACAGCTGAAACTTTGGGAATCTTTTCCAGAGGGGTTTGGGGGTGGATGGGTGCATCCTGCTGGTGCCAGCATCCCTCAGCCCAGCCCAGCTGGGAGCAGAAAATGGGATTTGGAGGCGGAGTTGTTGCCCTGGAATGGCAGCGGGGCCGTGCCGGGTGTGGATGTCCCGGCTGGCAGTGCCAGGATATTCCTGGCAAAGGCACAGGGATGAGCTCGGGCACAGCTGCTCCAGGCAGGGCACATTGTGATCCTCGGGGACTGGGAATTCTGCAGGAACAGCTGGGCCTGCTCGGGGTTGGGGGAGGTTTCATTTGGGTTCAGCTCGGGCAGATCCCAGCTAGCCCAATCCCTCTGTTTTCTGGGAATGTCAGGTCTGCACTGTCTGTGTGTGCCAGCCAAAACTGGGGAAAATTGTTTGTAGCTGATGGGATTTGCTACAAATCCTCTCCCAGATTGTGCTGCAGAGCAAGGAATGTTTGAGTTTGTGGATGCTCAGACAAAAACTGATTCCTCCTGCTAAAAAGCTCATGTTCTCCATAAATTCTGTATGCTGGGAATGCTGCAATTCCAAAAGAACCATTGATTCCAAACAACAGAAATAAATCAAATTGCAAAGAGGCAGCTGGAGCCTCTCTGGTGCTGTCTCCCCACACTCCTGAAGCGTTGGAGATAAACTGATGGAGGCAGGGAATGGTTTGGGTGGGAAGGAATTTAAAGCTCATCCAGTCCCACCCCCACCATAGGGACACCTTCCACTATCCCAGGCTGCTCCAAGCCCTGTCTGGTCTCTCCTTGGACACTTCCAGGGATCCAGGGGCATCCTCAGGGAAATCCATTCCAGGGCCTCCCCACCTCCCAGGGAACACTTCCTTCCCAGTATCCCATCTAACCCTGGCAGTGGGAAGCCGTTCCCTGTGTCCTGTCCCTCCATCCCTTGTCCCCAGTCTCTCTCCAGCTCTCCTGGAGCCCCTTTAGGTGCTAGAAGGGGCTCTGAGGTTTCCTGGGATCCTTCCCTTCTCTGTTCCCAGCAGTGAATCCTTGGTGGTCTCAGCCCTCATCCTTGGAGCTCCTCGAAATTCCCTTTTAAGCACTTCTGATCCAGCTCATAAATTGTCCAACTGAAAATGCAGCCTGTGTGGTACCACTGAGCCTTCCTGGATGGCTTCCATGGAAAAATCTGCTTGTTTTCCATATGTTTGGTCGCTTTTATATCACTGGAGAGTTATAAATACTTGGGTGGCTCCAATGAGTGCCTGCAGTTCCCTGGGAAGCGTTGGACACGGGAGGAATGGGGATGGGAAATCGCTGTATCCTTCTGTTCCGGGTTTTTAGGGAAGGGAAAATCCTGGTTTGGTTGTGTGTTTTTATCCCAAATCAGTCTCTGGTGCTTCAGGGGGGGTTGTAAAGGTGCTGCTTGGAAATTCCAGAAAATTCCAGGGAAAAGGGCATGGAAAAGGGAAGGACGTTGGGTCCTTAACCTGTGGGAGGTTTATTCCCTCCTGGAGCACAGTAACATCCAAAATGATGGAAAACCCCTCGGCATCATCTTCCTTAAATAAAGAAGGAATAGTGCAGAGCATTATCCATGGATGTAATCCAAACAAATACTCCCCTTTCCAAGCAGATGTCGAGTATTAACTGATTAAAAATAATCGCTTTTTTTCCTTTATTTTTCTTGCTGGATTTAAACGCAGGGAAAGCTTTAGCTGGGCTTAAAGAGGAGCTAAATCCCTCACTCCCAGGAAATCATCAGCAAATCGAGCTGAAATCCCGGGATGCTGGATATAATTCCTGCTTCCAAACAATCTTGCTGTGCTTGGGAAGCCTTTGGGAGCCCAGCAGGAGCATCCTGACTGGATTGGGGTTTGTTCCCTGTCTCTCCCTCTGAGGGGTGTTTTCCCTGAGGATCATCATCCCAGAGGATTCCATGGAGCTGCTCCAGAGCTGGAGCCAGGCTGGGAGAGCTGGGAGAGAAAGGAAGGATCCAGGGAGAGCTCAGAGCCCCTGGCAGGGCCTAAAGGGGCTCCAGGAGAGCTGGAGAGGGACTGGGGACAAGGGATGGAGGGGCAGGAGACAGGGAATGGCTTCATTGCCCGGGTTAGGTGGAATATTGGGAAGGAATTCTTGGCTGTGAGGGTGCTGAGGCCCTGGAATGGCTGCTCCTGGATCCCTGGGAGTGTCCAAGGCCAGGCTTGGAGCAGCCTGGGACAGTGGAAGGTGTCCCTGCCATGGCAGGGGTGGAACTGGGTTAGTTTTCAATTCCTTCCAACCCAAACCATTCCACGACCCTGCAATTCTCTGAAAACTGGGACAAAACACATTCCCAGCTCTTCAGCTCCTCCCTGATTTTCACCTGCTCCAAGCTCCGGCTGCGTATTTATTTTGGGATAAAAAAAAAACCCAACAAACCCAAATATTAATTGAGCCTGGCTTTTGTATCAGCTGAGTGAGTTGGCCAACACCAGCCTGGAAAATAAACCTTCCCACCTGATAAGGCCCCTCTGGGAATGCCTGTGGGCAGGAAAGCATTCCTGGTGTTTCCAGCAGGAATTCCATGTCTGGCCTGCCTTGCTGCTGCTCCTGCTTTTCCCCCTTCCCCTTCCCAAGCTTTGGGATGAAGCCCTTGCAGCTGGGGGCGGTCAGGAGCAGAGCACGACACGGGTGTGGAAAAATAAATGTGTGGGACAGCGGGAAATGCCAAAAAGGGCTGGATGTGAGGAATAACCCGGGATCCTTCCCTTCCCTTCCTCCCACGGCTGCCCCCGGCTCCAGGCGCTGGGAAGGGGAGGGATCGGCTTCCCTGCCCGGAGTTATTCCCTTTGAAGGAGCGTTCTCCCCAGCGGGAATGAGGATGGGAGAGCCGATAACCTCCCGCTGCTCCTCCCTCCGCTCTGTTAATGATTTCCTTGGAGCTGCGGCAGCCAGGGAAAGCAGAAAGCCTGGGAATTCCCTGCCTGCCTTTGCCACTTCAGGCTGCTGGGGAGGGACAAGGCTTGGGATGTGCACATGAGCTTAAGAAAGGGGGAAAAATACCTAAAAATGTGAGCACGGAAGCAGAAATTCTATGTTCCCCCCCAGAATCGGGGACGCCAGGTGTTTCCTCCTTCTGTAGAGGGATAATTAAGGAAATTCCATTGGTTTCACTGGAAGAATTTGAGTGGTAAAGCTGAGGTTCCTGTCTCTGTGTGTCCGTGGGCAGGGATGTGCTGCCTGTGCTGTGGGATGGAATTCCCGGTGTCCTGAGGCCCTGGGGCCATCCAGGAATCAGGCCTGGCTCATTCCTGGAGCCCAGCCCACCTCCAGGACAGGCCTTGCCCCGAGCAGCACCATCCCAATCCCTCTGGATGAGCCCTGGAGGGGTATGAAGGGACAGGTTTCACTCCAGTGTTGTGTCAGACCCTCTGGAGATGTTCTCCAGGGATTTCCGAGCCACACGTTCCTAGTCCAGAGCTGCTTTGGGGAAAACTTTGGGAAAACTTGTCTGGATCATCTCACGGGTGGTACCAGACACCCTCAATTAGGGCTAAGAAATGCAAAGCAGGCAGGGCAGGTATTCCCTGGATCTCTTTTCCCAGCTGAGAACGGGCTGTTAGGGGTCCCAGAGGTTTTCCTGGAGCTTCCCACTGGATTGTGGCTCCACAAAAAGCAGCGGCCTGTGCTCATCCCTCACCCAGGAGCATCGTTTTCCTGTTGACCCACCTGGAAAACTGCCAGGAGCCTTTCCCTCGGTTTAATCCCTCTCTGCTTTAATCATTACCTGCCTGCCCACCTCGCTCCTGCCGGGGAATGCAAATGGAGCCGGAGCACAGGAGCAAATCCAGAGCTCGAGGATAATTCCTGGCCTTTCCCACCTCCGTGGCTGGCTCCGTGTCCTGGGGGGAAGAGGCTGCCTGGGAACAGGTGGCTCTCTCTGGGATCGTTTTTCCAAAGGGAAAAACTGTTGATTCCTGGGGGGATCTGCCTGTGCCAGCCCAGCCCTGGGAATGAGGAGGGTGGCACCACTGGACTGGGGACTTGGAAGCCTGTGGGAAGAGGGGCGAAAATTTGGGGAGTTTTCCTCAGAGTAAATGGAATTTGAGTTTATGTAAGGCATGGAGCTGCTTTTAGCCTGCCACAGATCCTGCTCCAAACGAAGCCAAGGTTACGCAGGGAATTGCAGAGTGGGGCTGGTTTATTTTGATGGATTTTTATTTTGATGTCTGCTTGAATGGGATTCTCTGCAGAGCCAGGAAAAACCAAGGATGACTTCACCCTCTCTTAAAAATTTATGCAGAATATATTAATTTTTTTTTCTTTTTAAATGAAGTATCTTCATTTTTTTTTTCAAGCTCTGCTGCTGCAGGGGAGAGAGAGCACTGGGGAGGAGGGTCTGGGGGCTCTCTCCACCCATGCCCCAGCTGCACAGGGACTCCAGGGATTCTCCATCCGTCCTCCCACAGCTGCTCCAGCCTGTCTGTGCTGGTGGGAAGCTGGGAAAGCTGGGGCAGGGTGATGATCCCACAAAGGCCTTTTTTTTTTTTTTTTTTTCCTAGAGGCACATCTGGTGTGGGGAATCAAATCCGAGCTGCCCTGAGCAAGTGTTCCTGGATTTCAGTCATGTGAATCCTTGAACAGCTGGGCCTAGGAGCAGGATAATTCCCTGTTTGCCGAAGGAAAGGAAGGAAGGCATGCAATTTCTGCTGTTCCCTGCCTGGCTGGCAGTGCCCAGGGCATGGTGTGAGCCCCAGCTGTGACCCCACCGTGCCCCTTGGATGAGCTTCTTTCCAGACAAAACAGGGGTTTGAAAATGACATTTTGTGTGTCCTCGCCTGCCAGGGCCAGACTCGTGTAAATGTGGGGGCGTTTGGGTTCGTGTTGTGGTTGGGAAAGACCTCGGAGATCCCCCAGCCCAACCCCAGTGCCCGCTACACCACATTCCCAATGCCCCATCCACTCCTTTCCTGAGCCCTTCCAGGGACGTGACTCCGCCACAGCCCCTTCCAATGCCTAACCCATCCTTTAGGGCAGGAATTTCCCCTGAAACCCAACCCGAGCCTCCCCTGGAGCAGCTTTCGGCCTTTCCCCCGCGTCCCCCGGCTCTCCCTGCCCCAAGCCGGGCTGGGCCCCGGTGGGCGCTGGGGCAGAGCTCCGCT
The DNA here is from genome assembly GCA_026261815.1 of Monarcha castaneiventris obscurior. Classification (NCBI taxonomy): domain Eukaryota; kingdom Metazoa; phylum Chordata; class Aves; order Passeriformes; family Monarchidae; genus Monarcha; species Monarcha castaneiventris. Next base: position 1,657,553 of record JAMPIT010000437.1, read on the forward strand.
CCCTCCCTGCCGGCTGCTCGAGGTAAAAATAACCGGGAATGTAGGGCAGAGCCTCCCCGGGCCATTCCCGTGCGGGATTTCCGCGGCAGCCGGCACAGGGAAGGAGCTGTCACCTCAGGCCCGGCGCTGTCACCTCAGGCCCGCCTGGCTTTGGGCCCCTCAGGGCCGCGCTCCATCCCCGGGGGGCTCGGAGGGGCTCGGACCTGCGGCTGCCGCGGCATCGCCGGGGCCGGGGGAGCCTCCCTGTGCCCAGGAGGGGTTGGAGGGATATTTTCCCCCCTCCTGGAGCGGAGCGCGGCCGCAGCGGCCCCGCCCGGAGCCCCGCACGGAGGCGGCCCCGGCCCGGCCCCCCCGCGCTCCCGGGGCCGCCGCTGCGCAGGCGGAGCAGCGCGGCCGCATCCATCTTCCCGGGCTGCCTCCTCCTCCTCCTCCTCCTCCTCCTGCCTTCTCCCCATCCTCCTCCTCCCCATCCTCCTCCTCCTCCTCCCCCGCCGGGGCCGCGGCGGCTGCGGGCGCTGCCGGCGGGGCGGCAGCGGCGGATGATGCACCGAGATGGTTCACCAGGAAAACTGCTCCTACCAGGTAAGGGGCGAGCGCGGCCTGGCCCCCAGCCCCGGGCAGCTCCGGCCAGCCCTGGACCAGCCCCGGGACAACCCCGGACCAGCCCCGGCCGGAGCCAGCCCCGCTCCGTGCCACCCCCGGGGGATGCGGCAGCGCGGGGCCGCCGCTTCGGGTTCGCACCGAGCCCCCCGGGGATGGCACCGATCACTCCGGGGATGGCACCGAGCACCCCGGGGATGGCACCGAGCAGCCCGGGGATGGCACCGAGCAGCCTAGGGATGGCACCGAGCAGCCCGGGGCTCGGCAGGCAGAGCAGCCCCGGGGCTTTTGTGCTCGCCATGTGATGCTCGGAGGCGCAGCGGGGCCGGGGATGCGCTGCCGATATCCCGCTGCTTGCCCGGGCCCCGCTGCCCGCATCCCTCTGCCTGCATCCCGCCGCTCTCCTGCCGGGATAAAGCCGCTCCCTGGAAACCGGAGAGCCGCGGGATCGCGCTGCCGGAGCTGCCGCAGCACGGGGATGGCTGCTTCAGAGCATTTCCTGCGCTTCTGGCTTCTCACGAGTGCCGGAGCTGCCCCGCAGGACGGTGATTCACAGGCTGCGGTCTGCTCGGGCTCCGCAGGAGCTGGGCACGGGGGTGATTGTGAGCCTGGGGGGAGTCCCCGTGTTTGGGGAACATCGCGATTATTTTATTTTAGCGGCGAAAATGAGGGCTGGGCTGGGCTGGGGTTGTGGCTTCGTTTCCCTCTGAAGGGAGGGTGGGTGCTGTGGGTGCACCTGCACGGGAAGCGGCTCACGGGGGGCTCGGTGGCTCATTTAGGGGGTCGATGGTTCATTTAGGGGGTCGATGGCTCATTTAGGGGGTCGATGGTTCGTTTAAGGGCTCGACGGCTCATTTAGGGGCTCGGTGGCGCTTTTAGGGGCTCGGTGGCTCATTTAGGGGCTCGGTGGTGCTTTTAGGGGCTCGGTGGCTCATTTAGGGGCTCGGTGGTGCTTTTAGGGGCTCGATGGCTCCTTTAGGGGCTCGTGGCTCATTTAGGGGCTCGGTGGTGCTTTTAGGGGCTCGGTGGCTCCTTTAGGGGCTCGCTGGCTCATTTAGGGGCTCGATGGCTCCTTTAGGGGCTCTGTGGCTCATTTAGGAGCTCGATGGCTCCTTTAGGGGCTCGGTGGCGCTTTTAGGGGCTCGTGGCTCATTTAGGGGCTCGGTGGCTCTTTTAGGGGCTCGATGGCTCAGTTAGGGGCTCGATGGCACCGGCGGATTATTAAATGCACCGACATCTGTCCCTCTGGCACGGCGATGCTGAGAAATGCCTTTGCCTACGTGCAGTGAGGGTGTTTTGGAAAACCCCCATTCCCAAACATTCCCAGAGCTGGACCCTCAGCAAGCAGGGCCTTGCCCGGACCAGCGCCCCATCCTTGTTTTTCCTCCATTCCCGTGTTTAATTCCAACTTCAGGCCGTGTTTTCCAACAAAATATCTCACATGCAAAATACCTCATGAAGGGAAAAGATACGAAACCGAAGAGTTGAAAGGATTTTTCACGGAATGTTTTCAGTCTGGCAATTCGGGAAGGGAATTTCCATTTTTAACCTCTTAGGGGAAAAAAAAATCCTGGGGATTTTTTTTTTTTCTTTTTGTTCTTCTCCCAGCCTTTTGATTTCCCTGCAGCTCCGAGCCTGTTGCTCTGGACAGCCGGGATAAATGGTGCCATTGTTTGGGAGCAGCGGATGTTTTCCCAGCATACTCAGGAACGCACGGGTTAAAGGTTGGGCATTGTTTCCCGGCTGGAAGCGGCTCCGGGGGGTGGGATGATGATGATGGTGATGGTGATGATGATGGTGATGGTGATGATGATGCCGAGCTGCGGCACAGGCCTGGCCTAAAATCCCTGGGTGTTACTGCGACAGCGCTGCCGCCTTTCCCTGCTTCCATCCCCTGCTTGTTTATGGATCGGTGCCTCTCCTCCAAACCCATAAATATTAGAGGGAAACCAGCCAGAAACCACGCAAATCCGAGGAAAAAAAAAAACATCCAAGGAAAACATCTTTTCAATTTAAATCTGTTCCCAAACCTTCCTAGGGCGCTGCAGAGATTAAGAGCAACCCCAGCCCCCTCCCAACCCCATTAACCCGAAGGCCGAGCTTTAATCCCTTTGTGGATGGCAATCCCGGGGTTTGGGATCACACTGGAAGGCAGCAATGATGGGATTTTGGTGGCTGCCCGCGGGAGGAGGTGGCGGTGTTTAATCTGCTCTGCTCCCTCCTCACACCCCTCTTTCGGAGCTGTTAAAGAAACTAAAAATAAATCAAAGAGAGGAACAAGCCAGCGCCTGGGAAAACTTGAAAAGGGGTTTGTTTTGAAGGATTCTGGCAGAAAAACTCTGACGTGCCCGGGTCATGGCTGGGCCACCAAATCCATGGCAGGGAGGGAGCTGGGAATGGGGCAGGGGCTGAGGAAGAGGAGGATATTCCTGTCGTGTGCCATTCCTTGCCTCAAATCCCTGATTCCCCCAGAAATGGGCTGGGAAATGCAGGTGGCCCTGGGCTCTGCTGGGGTTTGGATGTGGCTGAGTCAGGTGAATTCCTGGAATTTAGGCTGGATCATCCGTGGTCTGGAGGTCCCAGCATCAGGCACCTTTTCCATGGATGCACCCTGGAATCAGCCTGGATGCTGCTGCTCTCCATGCCATGGTTTTTTCCCTTAGTTCTGTTTCTTTTCCTATTTATTCCAATTTATTTCCCTATGTCGAACATTTCATTTAGGGCTCTGTAATTCCTCCTGCAGTCTGACCAGGAGAACCTTGGCTGGTGCCCACTGAGTGATGTTCTGTGAGCTCCTGAGCCCACATGGAATAAAAACCCAGCATGCAAATCCAGGCTTTAGCCCAGAAATAAAGGTTTTATTCTGCTGCGTGCTTCAGCTGGGCTTTACTGGCCCTCAGCCTCAGCCAGGCCTCCAGTTTGCTTTGTAAATCTGCATTTCCAGCAGGTCCATGGAGCAGAGCTGGGCTCTTCAGCCCCTTCCTGCCTCTGCCCATGGTTTTTTTTGCCATCACTGTGCAAGTGGGTGATGTTCTAAATCATGGATTTTTAAATTCCCGATTGAAAGCAGAGAATTCAGGGGTGCCCGTGGCTGAGGCAGGAGCCTCCCAGTTGCCCCTGGGAACGGGATTTGGCTCCATGGCTTGGCACCAGGCAGGGCTGAGCTATCTGCTGGCAGCAGGGTCGCTCTGGAGATGGTTCCAGGCTCCACACGTGCGAGGAAAATTAAGGAGGAAAAGAGATCTGAGGAGGAAAGAGATTTTATTGGCTTAGAAACCGTCTCTGAGGTGGGGCAGGGGGTGTGGTGGATCCTGCTTGGATCTGGGGGTTTTCCTGGGATGTGTCCAGCTCTCTGGATTGGCTTTATTCGTCTGGTTTTGAGAGGGATCTGTTGGAAAACCCCGTGGCAGGGAGGTGCTGGTGCCACTCTGGATCAGGCTGGAAGCCCCAGGGATGGACCAGGGGCAAGGCTGGGTGCCCCCCACCCCTCCCAGGATCCCACTGAAGCACGGAATTAATCCATAAAATCCACAAGCTTAAAATACAGAGTGCTCATTAACAGAATCCAAAGAATCAGAGACTTTATGAGGTTTCTTTGGATTGATCTCAGGAGGCTCCAGAAATCAGCTGTCATCATCCTTTTCTTTAAAAGGAGTGCAAATTCTGGTGGCAAAACAGAACCCCGAGGGACAGGCCTTGGGGAAAACCTCAGATCCCATGAAAATCCAGACTGGAAGAGCTGGAGAGCTGCTGGCCTGGCCCCTTGCCCGTGGAGAGAGGCTGCAGCCTGGTACAGCCCCGTGCCACTGCCCCACGTCCACAGCAGTGACCACAAAACAGAGCCTTTGTCAGGGAGCTCTGGGGCCTTGTGTGGACACAGATCCCAAAAAAAGGCTCTGCCAAGTGGTGGAAAAGCACTTGGAGTGTGCTAAAGCTCAGGGAAGCATCAACAGAGGGAGGCCTTGGGCCAGCTCATCCTGGAATTTTATAGACTTACGGGTGCCTTGTGCTGGGAAGGGATGAGAGGGAGAGGTTTATTCCAGCATTTGCAATAAAATCAAGGTTTTGTGGAATGGTATCACAGAATCCCAGAATAGTTTGGATTGAAAGGAGCTTTAAAGCCCATCCCCATAGGCAGGGACACTTCCCACTGTCCCAGGCTGCTCCAAACCCCATCCAGCCTGGCCTTGGATGCTTCCAGGGATCCAGGGGCAGCCACAGCTTCCCTGGGAATTCCATTCCAGGGCCTCCCCACCCTCACAGGGAGGAATTCATTCCCAATATCCCATCCATCCCTGCTCTCTTTCAGTTTAAAACCATTTCCCCCTGCCCTGTCACCCCATGCTCTTCCAAAGAGTCTCTCCCTGATAGTTCTGGCAGCTTGGGAGTCCATAATCCTGGAATTTACCTCCACCCCCTGTCCTGGATGCCCCATGGCCACGGACACGGTTTGGGCAGCTTGGAGGGCTTTCCTTGATCGCTGCTGGGAACTCAGGGGGTTCCTCTCCTCCCTTGGGATCCAGTGGTGTTTGGGAGCTGATCCCAGCAGGAAGAGGGGATTCCTTCCCTCTGGGGCACGCCCCAGCCCCGACGGGGATTTCACTGACCCCAGCAATGCTTTTATGCTCAGGAAAGGGGAATTTTGCTGCTTCCTTATCCTTGAGCCATCGGGCTGTGCTCCGAGCACCCCAGACTGGCTGTGCCCCATTTCCTCGCCTCACTTTGGGATGATTTCAGCACTTCCATGCCCATCCCCGTGTTCCTGGCAGCGCTGGCTCCGTGTGCTCCCATCCCAGGGACCCCCCAGCTGACCTGCTCCAGATTTTGCTGCTCTGAGCTTTCCCTTCGTGCTGGAAAAGGGAAATCAGGCTCTTCCCCCTCCGGCATCGCCGGCGGCTGCTGAAGGAGAGGGGAGTGGGGTCTGCATTCCCTGGGCGCTGATGCCAGCATGGAGCCCTTTTTTGGGATGTTCCAGGCAGTGGGAGATGGTGGCTGTGGGTCAGGCAGCCCCTGGGGAAGGGGCTGAACACCAAAGGGTTTGGTCCCTGCGCTGAGAGAATCCCAAAATCCATTTCCCTTTGGATATCCTGCATTTAAATCAGCCTTTTCCAGCAGGGAGGTGCCCATCCCAAGGGAGCAGATCCTGGCACTGAGGAGGGCCCCAGCTGTGGTTCCAGGGGTGCCTCTCAGCCAGGTCTGGGGTTTCTCCCGTGGCCTGGAATAGCTCCTGGATGCAGGGTTTTCCCTGGAGGCTGGGATCAGTTCTGGGAATGCCCCTCTGCAGAGTCCTGGCAGAGCTGAGCTGGCCTGAGAGCGGCGATGGGGGGCGAAACCTCCTGGAAACTGCAGGTGACGAGGGTTGAGTGGATTTATTTCTATTTCTATTTCTGTTTGTGGGGTTGTGTCACTTCCTCCCCTTGGGGGTGGCTCTGGTGTCACTTTGTGGGGTGGGCACTGCACTGGGGACAGCCCCGATGGATGGGGACAGGGTGAGGCAGGATGGTCACAGACCCGGAGGGGAATTGTGACAAATCCCAGGCTCAGCCCCAGCCCGGAGCTCCCGGCCCCCGCTGTTCCCCCTGGGGCTGTGCCGTGATTTATTTATTTATTTGGGGTTTATTGTGTCAGGATCCATCCCCAGCCGGGAGAGGAAGTGGATTCAGCAGCAGCAGGAAAGGACACAGTGAGTCAGCGGCGGAGGGGAACTGAAAATAAGGAAATATCCGGAGAAGGGCTTTGTTTCATTTGGGAATTACAGTTGCATGCAGGGACAAGAATGGAATTAAACATTTATTATTGCTGGTTTTCCCTGAAAATTCGGAGTAGATTCGTGCTGGGATGCATCATTTGGGTGTTGTTAGAGCTGGGAATTTAACTGGAATTTGCATTTGGGGTGGAATGATGTCAGCATGGCTTGGATATCTCATTAAACGTTGTAGGGCAATTAAAATTATTTATCTGTAGTTGCGTTGCACCGAAAACCAGGATTTTTCTTGCTGCTGCGCCAGGTTGTGAGGAGAGAGTGTGGCATAATTCCATTTTCCTGAGGATTCCTTCTGGGAATGCCTGCCCTGAGCTGTGCTCTGCCTCTCCCTGCAGCTGATCCGGACAAACCTCTCCCCCTGGGATGGGGTCTCTCCCCCTGGGATGGGGTCTCTGCCCCTGGGATGGGGTCTCTGCCCCTGGGATGGGGTCTCGGCAGTCCCAGAGCAGGGTTTGGTGCCGTTGGGAAGCCCGGAGCTCCAGGCAGGAATGCTGGAGGCAGCAGCTGGAAGCTCCAGCTTTGGGGGCTGCGAGTCCCCCCAGGAGCCAGGGACGGAGATTTTGGGGATCCCCAGGCTCTGGACACCCACAGGATGTGGGACCGGGTGCCTCTGCTGCTTAATTCCAAGAAATTGAGGGGGTTTTGCACCTGCAAAAGCCGATTTAGCCAGGACATGGCTCCGTGGGGTCCTCGCTGGTGGGGTTTGCATGGAGGGAAAATTCCATCTCGTGCTTCCCATCGCTGCCCCTCCTGTGAGGGATGGATCGGGATAACTTCCCTGGGGAAAAGCCCCGGGAGAAAGCCCCTCGCTCCCGGGCGGGCAGCACTGCCAGGCCGGGATTTTGACACCAGACACCGGGATTTTTCCTGCCCTTGTGCAGGCCCGGGGTTATTTTTATCCGGCGCTGGCAGTGGCTGCAGAAGGACGCGGCTTTCCCAGCCCCGCCGAGCCTCCTCTGCCTGGGGCTCCCTGCCTTTATTTGGGAAAACCAAGGTGCTCCGGGACAGCCGGGAGCAGAGAGGTGCTGGAAAAGCATCCCGGCCTGGGAAGTGCCTGTGGAGCGAGCCCTTCATCCCATGGTGGCGGCCGGGGAGCCCCGGGAGGGCTGAGATGTGCCGCGGGCACCGGGAGCGATCCAGCGGCCGCCCGAGGAGCCGGGAGCCAGGGAGATGAGCCGGGAAGGGGATGATGGAATGGGTGACGTGATCAGGAAAGCAGCCCCGCCGCCCGGGGAGGGCAGCTATAAAAAGGTAAGGGACAAAAAGGGACAGAAAGAAAGGCACAGAAAGGGGCCTTTGTGTGCCACCAGGCGGGAATGCTGCGGGAATGCTGCCCAAATCCCGCCCCGGCCGGTGGGATTCGGGGGTTGGAGCAGGGAAGCTCCATGGTGTTCAAACTTTCCTCCTTCCTTGTTTCCCTGTCTCCTGGTGATAAATGAAATATCAGGAGAAGTTTCCAAAGGCATTCTCCTACCTGGAAACCCCCGGGATTTTAAAGCAATTCCTGACGTGGCTCAAAACACGAGTTTGACTTGGGGTTGCATTTACCCCGTGGGAAATGAAAAAAAAAAAGGAGCTAAACCCACATTTTCTGTGGTTCTAATTTGTGTGTAAATCCCAGAATAGTCCCTGTGCTGGGCTGAGATAAAACGAGGCGCTGCCTGTGGCTCTGGGACTTTAAATATAGTCCTGGTCCAGGGCTGGGAATGACAGAGCCAGGCAAAAATAGCCCTGGTGGCCTGGCCGGGTGTCCCAGTGCTCCTGGGGGGTGTCCCAGTGCTCCTGCTGGGTGTCCCAGTGCTCCTGGGGGGTGTCCCAGTGCTCCTGCTGGGTGTCCCAGTGCTCCTGAGGGGTGTCCCAGTGCTCCTGCTGGGTGTCCCAGTGCTCCTGGGGGGTGTCCCAGTGCTCCTGCTGGGTGTCCCAGTGCTCTTGGGGTGTTTCCCAGTGCTCCTGCTGGGTGTCCCAGTGCTCCTGTGGGTGTCCCAGTGCTCCTGCCGCATATCCCAGTGCTCCTGGGGGGTGTCCCAGTGCTCCTGCTGGGTGTCCCAGTGCTCCTGCTGCATATCCCAGTGCTCCTGCCGGGTATCCCAGTGCTCCTGCTGGATGTCCCAGTGCTCTTGGGGTGTTTCCCAGTGCTCCTGCCGCATATCCCAGTGCTCCTGCTGGGTGTCCCAGTGCTCCTGCTGGGTATCCCAGTGCTCCTGCTGGGTGTCCCAGTGCTCCTGGGGGGTGTCCCAGTGCTCCTGCTGGATGTCCCAGTGCTCCTGGTGGGTGTCCCAGTGCTCCTGGGGGGTGTCCCAGTGCTCCTGGGGGTGTCCCAGTGCTCCTGGGGGGTGTCCCAGTGCTCCTGCTGGATGTCCCAGTGCTCCTGCCGGGTATCCCATTGCTCCTGGGGGGTGTCCCAGTGCTCCTGCCGGGTGTCCCAGTGCTCCTGCTGGGTGTCCCAGTGCTCCTGCTGGATGTCCCAGTGCTCCTGCTGGGTGTCCCAGTGCTCCTGCTGGGTATCCCAGTGCTCCCACAGTGTTTGGTGCTGGAGGATGTGTGGGAAGGGATTCTCCCTCTCTGCTCCCCTCTCCTGAAACCCCTCCTGTAGAGCTGTGTGGGGCTGGGGGCTCTGCAGGAGGATGTGGAGCTGCTGGGGAGAGTCCGGAGGAGGCCCTGGAGCTGCTCCAGGGCTGGAGCCCCTCTGGAGCCAGGCTGGGAGAGCTGGGGGTGCTCAGCTGGAGAGGAGAAGGCTCCAGGGAGAGCTCAGAGCCCCTTGCAGGGCCTAAAGGGGCTCCAGGAGAGCTGGAGAGGGACTGGGGACAAGGCATGGAGGGACAGGACATAGGGAATGGCTTCCCACTGCCAGAGGGCAGGGCTGGATGGGATATTGGGAAGGAATTGTTCCCTGGGAGGGTGGGGAGGAGCTGGGATGGAATTCCCAGAGAAGCTGTGGCTGCCCCTGGATCCCTGGCAGTGCCCAAGGCCAGGCCTTGGAGCAGCCTGGGACAGTGGAAGGTCCCTGCCCATGGACAGGGAATGGGATGAGCTTTGGGATCCCTTCCAGCCCAACCCATTCCAGGACCCTGGGATGTGTCAGCCTTTTCCCTGGAGCAGCCACAGCCAGACCTGACTTTGTGTTCTCATTCCTGGCCTCCAGCACAGGTGGCTGCTGCCCTTCCGAGCAGGAAGGTCAGGGGGAAGAAGGAAAACATCCGCCCTGGATTGTTCTGTTTTCCCTTAAAAATCAAAAGCAGCTTTTTTGTTTAAAATCACAGTGAGAACTGAATTGTTCTCACTCTGCACAGAGCAGAAATGCTTTTATTTTTTGAGTCAGTGCCAAAATACACATTTAAGTTCTATGGGGTTATGCTTTCCTTGGAATTACCTTGGCATTTTGAGGATTTGTCCATTATTCCTTCCACACCAAACCAGAAAATTTGATAGTCAAACCCCCCCCCCTTGCTGTTTCCTTTCTCCATTTATATTTCTCCATCCCCTGCTCCAGATTTCAGCTGTCAGGTAATTTATCCAAAGCCTAAAGCCCAGTTCCCTCAGGTGTATTTTATTCCTCAGTAACTGCTCCCTATTTTACAATTACAAATAGGACTCTTGATTTCTTTATGATCGTTAGCCTGGGCCTGCCTTGGAAAACGGGATCTTCCCAGCTCAGTCCTGGGAGTGGAGCTCTTGAGAATCCTCAGTAATGACCTGGTGGAGAAAACAAATTGCCCAGTGATTAAATGTACAGATGCCAGCCTGGGAGCAGCAGGGCCTGGTGGGAAACAGCGGAATTAAAGCAGATCCCTCGGGAAGGAGGGAAAATGTCCAGTTCTGTATTTCAGTGGGAAAAGAGCAGCTTTTGGTGCCCACGGAGGAGCTGGGGATGCCAGAGGAGGGAGAGGTCCCAGCTGGAGTGGGGGCTGGGCAGGGGGAGGTGGGGATGGGCTGTGGGCGCTGGATTTCGCTTGGAGCACAAGGAAAAGCAAATTTAGACGGGAAGATGTGGGAGAGGATCATCTGAGCTGGGAAAGGGGAAATTTCCAGGGCTTGGTGGAATTTTGGTGCAGTGGCACAGCCGAGGGCACCCTGGGCACAAGAAGCTGGCACCAACCTCCCTCCTTCTGCTTCCAATCCATTAAAAATTATTTTCCCTCATTTTTCCTTTTTTTTTTTTTCCCCCTGTTCTGCCGTGCCCAGCAGGGCTGGCTATTTTTAATCCTAAATCCGTCTCCATGTGATTGTGGTATTGATTATTGAAACCTAAAAACACAATGGTCTGGTAGAATTTTACAGACTTGGAGCTCAACACCAAAACTTGGTACCACTTGGTGTCGTGGGGTTTATTTTTATTATTTGAAGGATTTGAAATAAAAGGAGTTAGGTTATAAAGGAAGTATTTAGGGAAGGGATTGACAATTTAATGGGCAGGGTAATAATGTGTGTAATCAGCACTGGAGCTGGAATGAAATCATTAGTTATTTTAAGTTAATAATTTGCATTTTGTCACACTTCCTTGTACAAAAAGGTGCTTTATTTTTCCTGAGGTGGGGATATGGGAAGCACAATTCCATGAATTAACCCCATGGAAGCAGCCCAGCCCTGCCTGCAATGTTTCCTCTTGCTGTGTTTTCTGGATTGGGGATTAAGTGTTATTTCATAATTAAATGTTTGAGGCTTTCCAAGTGTTCCTTCCATCAATAACTCCCTGAATTTGTTGTCAGGGGTGGCATGTGATCCATTAGTGACAGACACCAGGGGAGATTTTGAATCCAGATCTGAGATTTGCATTGACTGCACATTGATGACAGAGTTACTGATCAGGGATTAATTTCAAATCATTTGGTTGATTCCTATTTTAACCTCCCCACTTTATATTTATATTTATATTTATATTTATATTTATATTTATATTTATATTTATATTTATATTTATATATAAAAATCCATCTTTAAACCCAGGGATAATTTGATGACCACGGTTCAAAATCCACCCCTGTGCATGCTGGCAGGAGAGGGATTTGTGTCGGTTTGGAAGCTGCTCAGGGAGGTGGAAGGTGCTGGTGGAGGTGGCTGTGTGTGGATGTAGGTACAGATCTTGGTGAATATGTAGGGATGTATCTATCAGCGGGTTTGGGTTGGAATCAGATGATCTTTGGGGTCCTTCCCAACCCAAACCATTCTGTGATTCCATGTGGAGAGAGATGGAATTGGAGATTCCCGCTGGGATGGGCTCTGTGGTTCAGCCAAGCGTGGAATGCTTGGGAGATGCTGAACATTGAGCGAGGTGCTGGGGCTGGGGGGACACGTCCTGTCCTGTGCCCTGTCCCTTCCAGAGCTCATCCCTCCTTCCCTGTCCCTTCCCGAGCTCATCCCTCCTTCCCTTCCCTTCCCTTCCCGAGCTCATCCCTCCTTCCCTGTCCCTTCCCGAGCTCATCCCTCCTTCCCTGTCCCTTCCCGAGCTCATCCCTCCTTCCCTGTCCCTTCCTGAGCCCATCCCTCCTTCCCTGTCCCTTCCCGAGCTCATCCCTCCTTCCCTGTCCCTTCCTGAGCCCATCCCTCCTTCCCTGTCCCTTCCCGAGCTCCCCTTCGTCTTCCAGAGCTCACCCTCCTTCCCTGTCCCTTCCTGAGCCCATCCCTCCTTCCCTGTCCCTTCCTAAGCTTCATCCTCCTTCCCTGTCCTTCCCGAGCTCATCCCTCTTTCCCTGTCCCTTCCTGAGCCATCCCTCCTTCCCTGTCCCTTCCTGAGCCCATCCCTCCTTCCCTGTCCCTTCCCTTCCCTTCCCTTTGAGCCCATCCCTCCTTCCCTGTCCCTTCCTCTCTCCCTCCTTCCCTGTCCTTCCCAGAGCTCATCCCTCTTTCCCTGTCCCTTCCTGAGCTCATCCCTCCTTCCCTGTCCCTTCCCAGAGCTCATCCCTCTTTCCCTGTCCCTTCCTGAGCTCATCCCTCCTTCCCTGTCCCTTCCCAGAGCTCATCCCTCTTTCCCTGTCCCTTCCTGAGCTCATCCCTCCTTCCCTGTCCCTTCCCAGAGCTCATCCCTCTTTCCCTGTCCCTTCCTGAGCTCATCCCTCCTTCCCTGTCCCTTCCCAGAGCTCATCCCTCTTTCCCTGTCCCTTCCTGAGCTCATCCCTCCTTCCCTGTCCCTTCCCAGAGCTCATCCCTCTTTCCCTGTCCCTTCCTGAGCTCATCCCTCCTTCCCTGTCCCTTCCCAGAGCTCATCCCTCTTTCCCTGTCCCTTCCTGAGCTCATCCCTCCTTCCCTGTCCCTTCCCAGAGCTCATCCCTCTTTCCCTGTCCCTTCCCAGAGCTCATCCCTCCCTGCCCCTTTCAGAGTTCATCCCTCCATCTCTTCCCGAGCTCATCCGTTCCTGTCCCTTCCCGAGTTTCATCCTTCCCTGTCCCTTCTCGAGCTCATCCCTCCTTCCCTGTCCCTTTCCAGAGCTTCATCCTTCCCTGTCCCTTCCCAAGCTCATCCCTCCTTCCCTGTCCCTTCCCGAGCTCATCCCTTCCCAAGCTCATCCCTCCAGCCCTCCCCGAGCTCATTTCTCCATCTCTTCCCAAGCTCACCCCTCCATCTCTTCCCAAGCTCACCCCTCCATCCCTTCCCAAGCTCATCCCTCCAGCCCTTCCCGAGCTCATCCCTCGCTGTCCCTTCCCAGAATTTTATCCTTTCCTGTCCCTCCCCGGGCTCACCCCTCGCTCCCTCCCCTGCAGGCCCAGAAGAATGAGCGCGAGTCCATCCGGCAGAAGTTGGCTCTGGGCAGTTTCTTCGACGATGGCCCCGGGCTCTACACGAGCTGCAGCAAGAGCGGCAAGCCCAGCCTGTCCTCCCGGTAAGGCCGAGCCCAGAGCCTCAGGGCAGCCTGGGAAGTGGGAGATCTCTCCAGAGGGACATCCCAGAACCATCCCTCACTCCTGGCTCTCAGCCATATTCCTGAGTTTTCCTTGTTTTCTTTGCAGTACTTGTGTGTTATGTGAATACTTGTCAATGATGTGGGAAAATCCTCATTTAAAAGTAGGTGGAAGGGTATTTGGGTGTTCAGGGCATAAAGGAAATGAGGTGAAGTTTTTTGGATGAGGTTTCCTTCAGGTTTTCATTCAGGATTTGGAACAGGTTTCCCAGAGCAGCTGTGGCTGCCCCTGGATCCCTGGCAGTGCCCAAGGCCAGGCTGGACATTGGGGCTTGGAGCAGCCTGGGACAGTGGGAGGTGTCCCTGCCATGGCAGGGGTGGCACTGGGTGGGTTTAAGGTCCCTTCCAACCCAAACCATTTGGGAATTCCAACTTCCATGACTCTGGAATTTGTGATTCATGCTCAGAAAGCACCAGAGAATGGACAAAATAAACTCTAACGTGGCTTTCTGCCTGCCCTGGACATCCACAAGCTCTGCTTCAGACATGGCTCCAATCCCTGGAGCTGCTCATGGATTCCTCACTTGGATTTTTAAGATCTTTGCATCAAATGCACTCCAGAAAGTCCTGTTTGTGTTCAGCTGGGTGAAGCATCAAACACCTCCCATGCTGGGAGTGAAGCTCTGCCTGTTGCCATGGAGTGGGAGAAGAAAGGAGTCTTAGGGAGGCAGAAATCCAGGAGGAATCCTGCTGCTCCAGGGGAGAGGTACAGTTGTGGAATTAATTGGAGCTGCAGATCGTATGAAAGGGAAAACAGCTTTGCTGTGTGTAGTTACAGCTGAACCAGGAGCTGCTGTCTGGTAATTAATGCACAGCTCTAATTAATGCAGCTCATCAGGGTCTGGCAGCTGTGCCCCCAGAAATTGCCAGCTGTGCCTGAAGGCTTTGGTGTTTGTTAATATTTATAATCCAGGAGAAGCATTACCTGCTCCAGGACCTGCAGGAGCCTTTGCAGGATGCTGCTCCCATGTTTTTATATAGAATTATAGAGCAGGATTGTGGAATGCTTGGGTTGGAAGGGATCTTAAAGCTCATCCAGTTCCCTGTCCATGGGCAGGGACCCCTTCCCCTATCCCAGGCTGCTCCAAGCCCTGTCCAACCCAGCCTGGAACAATTCCAGGGATCCAGGGGCAGCCACAGCTGCTCTGCCAGGGCCTCACCACCTTCACCACTAACAATTATTAATCCTATTTATTTTATGGTAATAGTAATTAATAAACTCCACAGAAGTAGATGGGAAATGGGAGTTTGCTGTTCCTAAGGATCAGTACAAGCTCCCACCACACTGGGAATGAGGAATAACCTCATGGAGTTGGGGCAGCAGGATGTGGAGGATTCCCCATCTCCAGCAGGTGGGGATGGATTGGGATCTCTCACCTGGAGAAGTGCTTTTCCCTTCTCTCAGCCCCACTGGGATGCCCTTCCCTGATCCACTGCATCCAGAGAAAATCATTCCTGGGGAGGGGAGTTTGGGTGGGACTAATCAATCCCAATCCAGCAATGGAGCAGGGGTGGGGTCTGGAAAACACCAGAATAAACTCTTGTGTTACAGGAGTGTCTGGGATACAAACAGTGAATAAATAATTTCCACCACTGACAAAATATTTTATAATACATATTATTATGTATGTTAATTCTATCTTTATACACTTCTCTTTAATTTTTTTAGTCTTTATTTGTCAATAATTTATGCATTTTTATAGCAACATGTTCCACATCTTTTGGTGCGTTTTATGGAGTTTATTTAACATAATCAGAGCTGAATAACCAAAAAGAATAATGATATGCCAGAACAGGGACCATAAAAAGCCATCAAAAATCTCTGCAGCGTGGGGGCAATTCTGCAGTTTATCAGTAGGTGGTGGTAGCAGCCCTGGCTTTAAGTGACGCTGCATTCCCGGTGCTGGGCTGGCCCCCTGAGCACCAGTGAGCTCATCCCAGCGCCAGGGCCGCAGCTCTCGCTGTCCTCCGCAGGCTGCAGAGCGGGATGAACCTGCAGATCTGCTTTGTGAACGACAGCGGCAGCGACAAGGACAGCGACGGCGATGACAGCAAGACAGAGACCAGCCTGGACACGCCGCTGTCCCCCATGGTGGGTGTGGGAACAGCCTGGAGCAGGGGAGCCCCAGGGCATCCGTGAGGGAGCTGATCCTGTTAAAATCACAGCTCTAAACCCCAGAGCAGCATCTTCAGCCCTCAGTGAAGTGTGAGATGCTGAGGGACAGATAGGAAACCACTCCTGGCTGCTGCAGACCTTCACATGAAAGTTCCTTCCTTCCTTCCTTCCTTCCTTCCTTCCTTCCTTCCTTCCTTCCTTCCTTCCTTCCTTCCTTCCTTCCTTCCTTCCTTCCTTCCTTCCTTCCTTCCTTCCTTCCTTCCTTTCTTTTTGGCCCTGAGAACAATCAGGAAATGGGTAGGAAGTGGTATCAGCTCCCAGCAGCTTCCCTCTCTTTTCCTGTGTGGATATGACATTCCCTAGTGGATACACCGCCCCCCCCCAGCCCCAGGTGTTTCCCTCAGCTCAGCCTCTGTGGCCTTTCAGCACCTCCTGATCTGCTGGGCTCCTCTTTCCCGTCAAAGCCCAGGAGCCCTGTCTGGGAATCACTCTGATTTTTAAAGATAATCTTGGGGATTAAGATAAAAAAATAAATCCATGCCTTTCACAGTTTTGTAGAAAAGAGCACAAAAATGGGTCAAACTTTGCTGTGGCTTCTTTGCTTCCCCAGAGCAAGCAGAGCTCGTCCTACTCTGACAGAGACACGACGGAGGAGGAGTCGGAGTCCCTGGATGACATGGACTTCCTCACCAGGCAAAAGAAGCTCCAGGCTGAGGCCAAGATGGCCCTGGCTATGGCCAAGCCCATGGCCAAGATGCAGGTGGAGGTGGAAAAGCAGAACAGGAAGAAGTCGCCAGTAGCGGATCTTGTGAGTGGGGCCGGGGGTGAGCCCAGGGGGGGCTCCAGCCCTGGGACATCCACACCAGTGGTGCCTCTGGCTCACAGGGATGAGGAGACGTGGAGAAGGGATTGGCCTCAGGAGCTGGGAGGAGTCCTGGGAGCGGGGTGGGTGTAGGGAGTGAGATGCTGGAGCGTGAGGGTTGGTGCTGCCTTGAGGCTGCTCATCCTCTGAGCTGGAGTCTGTTCATCCCATCCCATCCCATCCCATCCCATCCCATCCCATCCCATCCCATCCCATCCCATCCCATCCCATCCCATCCCATCCCATCCCATCCCACCCCATCCCACCCCATCCCACCCCATCCCACCCCATCCCATCCCATCCCATCCCATCCCATCCCATCCCATCCCATCCCATCCCATCCCATCCCATCCCGGAGCGCTCCTGCCTTGGTCCAGGGCTGTCACCATCACCCTCAGCCCCAATTCCATGAAACATTCCTGGTCCTGGTCACCTGGGAGCCCTGGGCTCAGTGTTGTGTTGATGGCTGCCCTCCATTTGGTGGAGTCGTTGCTGCCTGTTTGTGAGGGGGGGATGCAAAGCTGAGGGGACAAACTGCTCAGAAACAGAAATAATTGGAAGAAAACAGTAAAATATTGGAAGGAAACGGTAAAATATTGGAAGGAAACGGTAAAATATTGGAAGGAAGCAGTAAAATATTGAACATTTCTTTCCAGCTGCCACATATGCCTCATATCAGTGAATGCCTGATGAAGAGAAGTTTAAAACCCACTGACCTAAGGGACATGACCATCGGGCAGCTACAGGTGATAGTCAATGACCTTCACTCACAGATAGAAAGTAAGTGGTAATTGCTTAATTATTCTGGGGTCTCTCCTTTAATTAAGAACAGTTCTCTGGGATAAATGTAAATATTCTCCATGGAAAGGGCTGCGCAGCCCTGAGCAGTGGTGGAGTCCCCATCCCTGCAGGGATTTAAAAGCCCTGTGGATGTGGCACTTGGTGGGGAAAATCCCAACCTGGGGTGCCCCCAGGACATCCCAAACTCATCCCATTTCTCCCTGGATCAGGCTTGAACGAGGAGCTGGTGCAGCTGCTGCTGATCCGGGACGAGCTGCACACGGAGCAGGATGCCATGCTGGTGGACATCGAGGATCTCACCAGGTGAAGCAGGAATTTCTCTCCCCTCACAGCTCCCCATTCACCATCAGCAGCGTGTGGGGCTTTTCCTTCAGCAGAATTTTGGGACGAAAGCTTTTGCCATCCAGGATATTGGGAAGGAATTGTTCCCTGGGAGGGTGGGGAGGCCCTGGGATGGATTTCCCAGAGCAGCTGTGGCTGCCCCTGGATCCCTGGCAGTGCCCAAGGCCAGGCTGGACAGGGATCTGTCTTTGCCATCAGGAGGGCTGGACAAGGGGGAGAACTTCGGAATCACTTAAATATTAATATTTAATAACTGCTAAAGCAAAAAGCCTTGCTGGATATGGGCAGGTTCCCTAAAGGACTCCATCCCCTGGCAGCAAGGCTCAGGAAGCATTTTCCTTTGGGATAATTGAGGATGGGCTTTGGAAATACAAATTCTGAAATATTCTGAGTATTTTATTCAGAAATGTAAAGATTTGGGATGAAAGGAGCTGGAAAAGAAGAGGCCCTGGGTAGTGTCAGCACACCAGGACTGTGATTCCAGACTGAAGCATTAAAGCTTGGGAAAAAATATGAAGAGCAAGTGGTGAGGGGGAAGTTTGGGATGGGAGCTGGAGCTGTGTCAGTGCTGCCTCATATCCTGGGATCTCCTCCTGTGTTTTGGGAAGTGCTTTGCCTCCTCCCTGCAATTCCTAAATGGCATTTTTTGGGAATGGTGGGGCACTGGCTGTGCCCATCCCTCCGTTATTTGGGGTAGAAGTGCTGGCCATCCCTGTGGAAGGGAGGCAAAAATCCCAGCTGCCCCAAACCATTTTGGGCTTTGGAGAAACCCAGAGGGGCTTCCCTGGCCTTTCACCCACGTTCCCAGCAGGAAGGAGCCCCGCAGAGATCCGGAAAAACTTTGTGTTTTCCTTGTGCAAACACAATTCCCAGCTCGGTGCTGGAGCAGAGGGGTTGGGTTTTCCATCTTTTCCTTGGCACAGGGAATTACAGCCCCTCTCTGTCCCCAGGCACGCCGAGAGCCAGCAGAAGCACATGGCAGAGAAGATGCCAGCCAAGTGAATCCCAGAGCGCCCTCATCCTGCCTCTGTCCGTGTCCAGGGAATTCCAGAATTCCAGTGTTGCTCATTGACCATGTCTGAAGCTTTCTGTCCGGTGATTGGCCTCTGCTTCTTAATTTATTTTAATTTTTTTACTCGTGCCACTAAATATCAGGCATTTTAATAATAATAATAATATTATTATTACAGAAACAAAGAGAATTGTACAGTACTTATAACATTATAAATCATGGGCGAGAAGAGAGGGTAGTTTAACTTTATTTTTCGGTTGTTTAGAGATTTTTTTTTTTTGGGTTGGATGATATTTTACCATTGACTACTTTTTTATTCTTCACTGTAGTTCTCAAATAAAGAACCTGTTCTTGACGGTGCTATTCAAGTCAACAAAAAAATCCATGCCTGCCTCGTAGTGACGTCGTAGCTTTCAGTAATCTGTACATTTTACTCAGTTCTCAGCCTTTTGGGAATGTTGACTACCTGACATTCGTTTTTAGGTGTGCTATTAACACTCGGTGGGGTGCAGAGAGTTGGGAGTTTTCTGTATAAAGCTGTAAAATAAAAATTACCACCATTGTTTCCTACGCCACGTCTGTTTGTTGCTGGTGGAGCCTCCAACTAAATCTGCAATTTATCATCACCAGAAAGAGCCTTTTTTTTTTTTTTTGCCTTGCTGATCACCTCAAACTGAGAGAAGAGAGGGTTTTTGCAGAGTTATTTATTTGGAAGTTCCTAATTCTGTACCACGTGGACTCAAAAGATTTCTTCTGTAACACTGAGCCCCAAATTTGTGATGGTTGGAAGCAGCAGACACACAGCCCAGGTGGGGTTTTTTTTTTAATATTTTATTGTCTGGGCTGAACATTTAAATGAAACTTTAGAAGGAAAAAGAATAATCTATGTTAAAAAACAGGCAGCAAATTAAAAGGATTAAACGTGGAATTCCTCACTCTGCCTTTGGGAGAGGCTGGGAGCAGAGTGGTGTCTGTGGGAGAGGGGACACTGGGACACAACAAATCTGTCCCCACCCCTCCTTTATGGGATTCCAGGCTGGAAGAACCCAGCCAGCCCTTCCTAAGCCCCAGCCTGGTGCTCCCAGCAGCTTTTTCACCTTTTAATTCTCCTTTTCTCGGGGGCAAATCCATCCCAGCCAAGGCTCAGCCTGGTGACTTATTCAGGGTGTTTGCAGAAAGCTTCAGCTGCATCCCAGTTTCATCCCCTGCCAGGAATGTCTTTTATTAAAGGACTTTTTTTTATTAAAGGACTTTTTTTTATTAAAGGACTTTTTTTTTATTAAAGGACTTTTTCCCCCCCTTTTTTCCCAGAAAGGGCAGGGCTCGAAGCAGCCCTGGAGGGGTTTGTGGGGCTGGGATGGGGGTTTGGTTTAATTTAGGGCTGTTCTGCCTTTCCCAAGGGTTTTCCAGTGCCATTCCCTGTCCCACAGCTCCCACGGGGATGGGATCCCGTGTTCCTGCTGGGCAGTGTGCAGGGAGCAGAGGGATGGATTAGGAACCCTCACCTGCAGCCCACATCCACATCAACATCAACCCTTTCCTTCCTCATTTTTAAACCTGTGCAGAAAACAGACAGAAATATTGGGGTGTTGGTTTCCCTGCAGCCCTTGGGTGGCTGCCTGCCCCTGGGGAGAGCTGCTGGGTTTAAATTTTCCCTCTGAAACCCCAAATTTGCAGTGTCTGACCCCCAAACCCCTCCACGGATCCACTGCCTCCCTCGGAAGCAGCTCTGGGTCTCGGGGAGGAGGAGCCTCCTGCTGTATTTAAAGCATGAAAAGCCCCAAATACACAAAGTTTGCTCTCAGCTTTAAGGGAAATAAAAATTAGAAAAATAATCAAGAAAGCGCCTGGCTGCTCCTGGGGAATCCCACAGCTCCCCCTGGCATCACCCAGCTGCAGAGCACTGGGATGAGGCAGCCGGGAAGGCTGGAATTCCATTCCCTTGCTAAGTGCCTTTGACTTGCTGGAGAGAATTTGTCATTCCACTCGCCCTCTGCCGGTTTTCCCCCTCCTGTCCTGGGGGGATTGGGTTTTCCCAGGGAAAAAATCCTGTTCTGGGTCTCCTTGGCTCTGTGTCCCATGTTCCAAGGGGTGCTGTGGATGGGGGCAATGCTGGAACTGATGGATTAAAGGATATTTCCAAAAGAGAAGGGTCTGGTGTGGTTTCTGAGCAAGATTTTGGGGTTGTGTTTTATTCCTGGGTCTTGGTCCTGTTTGGAGCCTCCTGCATCCTCCTGGGTGGGATTTTGATTCCCAAAAAAACACAAACTGTCTCCCACAGGTGGTGGATCCTCCAGCTGGGAATTGTTTTCCTTTTTGCTGTAGGAAAAGCATCTCCAAAACTCACCAGAAACACTGGGTGAGGCAGCAAAAACATCTCCCAGCCCTGCTTCCTGCTGTGGGAATGGAGATCCCACAAACCCCCCATTCCCAGCTCCCTGCCCTCCATGCAGTCCTGGAAATCCACAGGGAACAGATGGGATTTTTGGGAGCCCCATTCTTGTGGAGAATTTGGGTTTGTTTTTTTTTTTTTCAACCTAGCTTTAATTTTAAATTTTTTTTCTTTTTTTTTTTTTGGATGCTTTTCTCCCATGAATGGGGCATTTACAGGGCTCCACTGGTGACTCCCAGTGTTTGGGACCCCGGAGCTGAATTCCCCACTGGAGTTTCAAAGGGAGAAAGTCCCTGGGATGAGCTCACAGGGACAGTAAGAAGCAGCTTTTGGTATGAGAGCAGCCACGGCTCCAGGCTGGGGACTGGGATTTGGCACCCAGCCCCTGGATCCAAGGAATCCCTGTGCCCACTGGCCCTTGCCTGGAATTCTTTCTGGGGGGAGGGAAAAATGTGTTCATTTGGAGAAAATGTTCAGATGACTTAAAAATCAAGGAAAGCTGAGGGTTGGATGGGTTGGAGCAGGAAAAATCCACCAGTGCAGGGATCATGGGATTCCAGGATGGTTTGGAAGGGAAGGGAGCTTAAATCCCACCCAGTGCCACCCCTGCCATGGGCAGGGACACCTCCCACTGTCCCAGGCTGCTCCAACCTGGCCTTGGGCACTGCCAGGGATCCAGGGGCAGCCACAGCTGCTCTGGGCACCCTGTGCCAGGGCCTGCCCACCCTCCCAGGGAACAATTCCTTCCCAATATCCCATCTATCCCTGCCCTCTGGCAGTGGGAAGCCATTCCCTGTGTCCTGTCCCTCCATCCCTTGTCCCCAGTCCCTCTCCAGCTCTCCTGGAGCCCCTTTAGGGCCACGATTTGGGACAAGGGATGGGAGCAGAGCTTTGTGAAGCTTGGGAATAATTTGGATTTTTTTATGCTGCCTGGGCAGGGCAGGAATTGCTTCCTGGTGTTCCCTGTCCTGTCCCCACCGTGCTGCCCTCCAGTGCCCCTTTCCACAGTCAATCCTGGCCATCCAGGAGGAATTCTCCTTGCTTTTCCTCACCTGCTCCCAGCTGGTCTCACACCACAACATCCCTTAACATTTTCAAGTCTCATCCTAAAGCCACCCGTGCTTGAAGAGCCTGAACAGCCACACTGAATAAAAAATAACCCCAAACCACCCCCGTGCCCGAGACAAGGCCCTGCTGACGTGGATTCCATCACCCCTGGGAACTGGGATGAGCTTTATGAGCCAGCTGCTTCCTGTCAGGGAAGCCCTGTGGTTTGGGTTCCCCTTTTGGGGATTTTCTGCCCTTTTTTGGCCTCCCCTCTCCAGCGGCTCCTGGGTGTGCTGAGCAGAGCACGGGCACCACCATGGAGTGGGAGCAGGGAAAACCAGGGAAGCTGTGGCTCTTCCATCCCTGGCAGTGCCCAAGGCCAGGCTTGGAGCTGCCTGGGGCAGGGGAAGGTGTCCCTGGAATGGCAGGGATGGGATGAGAGGATTTGTAATGTCCCTCCCCAACCCAAACCATTCCATGATTCCATAAAATCCACACACACAGCCCTTCACTCTTCACCCTCCGAGGGAGAAGCACTAATGAACTTGCAATAATTAAGCCTCGTGCAGGCTCAGATGAGACCCTTTGGGATGCCCCAACCCGCTCCAGGACATCCCTGCTGCTCCTCCCTGCTGCCAGGGAAGGAGAACAGCTCCCAGATTTTCCCTGCCCGAAGCAAAGCCGGCCCCAGGGAGGCTCCCACTGCCCCCACATCCCACCCCCCTTCCCACCGAGTTTCTCTTCCCTCTTACCATAAACCAAAGGAAAGCCTCATGTGCAGGGCCTGGTCCTCTGAAACACAGGGGTTTTCTTTTGAACACTTAAATATTGAGATTTTATATAAAAGCTAGTTTTGCTGAAGTTAACTAGAACGAAGACGCAGAACTTAGCTAGAGTTGATTAAGGAAATTAATGATTAGTCAGGAAGTTAAGTACAGGATAGGCTTTGATTATCTGATATTTGTTTAGCTGTGTTTATAATAAGTAATTAATAATCTTAAAAGAAAAAACTCAAAGGAAGGCCGAGACAGTTACAAAATTTCCTATCTGCAAGTTATTCAAAAGCAATAAAGGAGGGAACTGGGAGTCTCCCAAGGTCAGGTGTATTGTTAAAAACCAGAGAGGCAAAAAGGTCAAAGCGAGGAAGAGCAGCCTTACTTCATCAGGACAGCCCCTCCTCATTTTCAGGACCACCGACCTAATTCCATTGCAAGAATTGCGCATGCTTAATGACTTTTTGCTAATTTCCATACAAAGCGGGGAATGGGAGGTGTTTATGTTATAAATATGTATTTGTATTTTAAATATGCATTACCGTTTTAAATAAATAAGTTTTGTATTGTATGGTAACCTCGAAGCTGTGCTTTTGGAGCGATCCCTGCAGCTTCCCAGCGCTGGAATAAACAGATACTTCCTAACCCTAACAAGTTAGAGAGTCTTTGTCCGTCTCAGGTGGATATCGATATTAGATCTATATCCGTATTTTAATAAATCACCTCCTCCTCTGCTGCTCCAGGGGTGCCCAGGGACATCCTGCATCCCACAGCAGCAGGAATTCCAGGGGCTTTTCCAGCCGGGATCAAATTTGCTGCTAAAGCCGCTTTTCCCGGCCCCTCGATGGGATCAGCCTTTCCCTCTTCCCTCAGATCCCCCAGCAGCTCCTTCCCAGTGGGAAAATCTCGTTTAAAGTCTCTTGGCTGTGGGGGGAAAAGAAAAAAAGGATCGACGCAAAAGGATTTATCCCGGTTCTTGGCGGTGCAGAATGTTCTGACCCATCCCAGCCTCTCCTGGTCCGCGGATTTTAGTGTTCGAAGATCCAGACTGGGATTGCTGATGGAGAAATGTCCAGAAAGGGAGGGCTGGGAGCAAAGCCCGGGCACCGCAGCTCAGCCTCCCGCCCCTCAGCTTCCAAGGGCAGCGCATCTGCGGGACAAACTCACCCGCAATGGAGAGCCAAGGGTCCCATCGTCTGAAAAATGGGAATTGCAGAGTTTTGCTGGATCTCCGGAGCTGCTCCCAGGAAGCTCAGCTCTTTCTCTGCTTCCGGCCAGGGCTGTGGGAAGAGGAATTTCCCCAGGCGTTCTCCCCATCCCGCCCTGGACAAAGGGCTGATACCCTCAGGCACTGTTTGGGGAAAATCCCGCTGGACGCTCAGGGATTTTGCTGGGATAACCAATCCTGGCTGAGGGGACTGACCCCCAAAGCAAAGGGTAAAAGCTGGAAACGGCTCTGCAGCTCCCAAACCACACGGAGATGGATTTTTTGGGAGTGGGAAAGGGATCCCCATGACTGTCTCAGACCCCTCATCCTGCACCTTCCCGCTGCCTTGGAATCTGGGAAGGGAAGGGACACAATCCCCGTGTCCCTGCAAGGATCGGGGCCCTGCAGGAGAAGTTTGGGGTTGGGAGATGGGACCGGAGCTGTGCCGACATTTTGGGGCTGCTCAGCTCAGCCCGGTTTGGGCTTCCCACAGATTCCCCACAGCTGGATGCCTCCAGGAGACACCAAAGCCTCTGGAAGGGGCTCCTCCCAAGAAGAAAATGGGATTTCTTCTCCATGTTTGGATTTATTCCCGTGCTGAACACCCGGCCCAGCGCGGGGAAATGCCGCCCCCTCATCACCCCTCACGGTGCCCGCCTCAGGGATCGTGAGCGAAACCCTTCTCATTTTCTGCGCTTTGCATAAACCCCAGCGTTTGTTTTTGCAGCGGAAGCCACGAGGGCTGAGGGCTGAGGGCTCCCCGGGGCTCTGGCAGCTCCTCCGGAGGCCGCAGCTGCCCCTTTGCCGGGGACAAAGGCCCGGCTGCCGCCCACGGCCTGTGATGTGTAAAAACCGGGATGTCCCCGTGCCCTCAGGGAGCCCTGGATGTTCCTCCACGTCACCCGAACCATCCCTGCCTGCCCCTCTGGAGCCTCCCCAGCTCCAGGAACCATCCCAAAATCATGGAATGGGTTGGGCTGGAAGGAAAAGCTCATCTCATTCCCATGGGCAGGGACACCTTTCCCTATCCCAGGCTGCTCCGAGCCCCAGTGTCCAACCTGGCCTTGGGATCCAGGGGCAGCCACAGCTTCTCTGGGAATTGCGTCCCATCCCCTCCCCACCCTCACAGGGAAGGATTTCCTCCCAAATTCCCACCCAGCCCTGGCAGTGGGAACCCATTCCCCCTTGGCAAATGTCCCTCTCCTGCTTTCCTGCAGCTTTCCCACTCATTGCTTCAGTGGGAAGGACTGGTCCCTTCCCCACCTTTCCCACTTTCCCACCAAGGTTTCTGGGAACTATAATCTACCTTTGCTCAGGCCCTCACTTCACCAGGACTGCATTCATTTCCTTTTTCTCCTCACCAAGGCACATCAAAACCATCAAATGTGGCCCTGCAGAGAAAATTCCTGCCAGGGAGTGCCCGGCCTGCAGGAGGGGTGGTCCCAGGCTGGACAAATCCTGGGCACAGCATTCCTGGGAATAACTCCTGCCCAATCCACATCCTTGGGACTGGAGCCAGGGAATTCTCTGCCCGTGGGTCACCCCAGCAGCTCTCAGGGTGTCCCCAAGCACTGCGGGCTCTGAGCTCTGCATCTCCTCGGGTTTCCCAGCTGCTGGCCTGGCACTGCTTCCCTGGGATAGAATGGAGAATTCCATCATTAACAGGGCATGGAAATTTGTGTTACAGCACAGAAATGCTAAAAAACATCCCACTGACCAGCCCCTGCTCACCCAATACCAAATTCCTTTATTTTCTCCACATGCAAAGCCAGAGTGAGCTAAAAGGGCAAACACAAAGCCAGCAAGGGCAAAATTCCTGCTTTTTCCCATCTCTGCTCTCCTCCTGCCTGCCCAGCCCAGCATCCACAGCCAGGGACGGATAAAGAGCAGAAAAAGCACCCGGAGCTGAGAAATTCTGTCAAGTGTGAAAACTGAAAGTGAGAGAGAAAGAGCTCCCCGAAAGTGCCACGAAACCATGGGCACAGCTGGCACCACCTCCTCACTCACAGGGTGCTTTCGGGGCTGGGGCAGGGCAGGGAGGATGAGCTCACAGGGTTCCCAAAATCCATAGGGGATGCACCTCTCCGTGCCCTGTAATGGCCCTTCCTGAAGGTTTTTGTTCCTATGAATTCTGGGGAACTTTAAAACAAACCTCACAGGGCTGATGGACCCGTGTGGAGCCATAAAATCCCGGAATGGTTTGGATTGGAAAGGGACCTTAAATCCCAGTTCCATGGGCAGGGAATGGAAATAATTCTAAACCTGTGGGCTAGGCTGGGCTGGGTTGCTCCTTTGTGTTTATTCCACAGGATCATAAAATCATGGAATGCTTTGGGTTGTTTGGGTTGGAAGGGACCTCAAAGCTCATCCAGTTCCACCTTCCACTATCCCAGGCTGCTCCAAGCCTCATCCAGCCTGGCCTTGGACACTTCCAGGGATGGAGAATCCACAATTTCTCTGGGCCAGGGCCTCCCCACCATCCCAGAGAAGAATTTCTCCCTGGTGTCTGCTCCTCCCAGCTCAGTGGGAGAAATTCCCTGCCCAAAATGCACCCTGTGTGCTTTTTAGGGAATCCCAACCCTGATCCAGGAGTCCCCAGCGGCTGCATCCCTTTCCCAGGATGAATCCCTTACCCTGGCAGGAGGATTGGAGCTTTGGAGCTTGCAAATAACAACCTCTGAATGTGGGGATCCCAAGTCTGCGTGGTCACAGAGCTGCCAGGCTGCTCCCTGGAATCCAACACGGATCATGGGGAAAATCTCAGGAATTCTGGTGGCAGCTGGAAGAGAAGAGAGCTGAGAGGTGCAGGGGATTGAGCCAGGATTTCAGAGGTTCCAGCACCCCAAGAAAGCTTCAGAAACACCCCTAAATCCCTCCCTGATAAAATACCAGCACAAGCAGAGGTTTGGGGTTAGGAATTTCAGGGAATTCCACATTCAATAAGCCCCAATGGCCAAAAAAACACCAGGAAAGTTTCTCCCAACCCTTTATTTTCCTATTTTATGGAGCCATCAGTTCCCAACCCAAATCAGAAGCAACTTCTGCCAGTGAGGCTCTTTTGGTGATAAATCTGACTCTGGATCTTCCCAAAAAATGATCCAGCAGCAAAGAAATGATTCAGTGTTCCAAAAAATGATTCAGTGTTCCAAAAAATGATGCAGCGTTCTATAAGTTCTGCGAGTGGCAAATGGGATCAAATTGGTTTTATTTGTTGCATCCAGAAATCCCATCCCACACAATATTTTCCCAGTTTTTTAATGGAGCAATGATCCCTGTCTACAGCTGGGTGGGATATAATCATCCTGCAGCCTTAATTTATATTTCCCTGTAAGTATCGCTTAATTAGATATCTCAAATTATTGCTAATTGCAGTGCCAGGGAATGGGGCTGCCCTACAAAGACCCAAACCCTTCCCATTGAGGATGTCCCAAGTGACTCCATGACCTTCCCAAAGGGTTTGGAGCCTGTTAATGAGGAAAATCCATCGAATTTTAAATTACAGGACAAACAACATGCCACAGCTGGTAGGAAATGTCCCTAAAGCTCATTTCCCTCAAAGCACAGGGTGATGCCCACGGTTCTTACCCGGAAAGCAGGAGACAAGGATTTCCCTAGGCCAAAATGAAGCCCAAAATTCAATTTCTATTTCTTTGAGGGGAGAGGAGCCCGGACTGAAACAAAAAGCCAGGAGATTTCCAGGAACCTCCTGCTTTTTCAGAAGAGCATGGCTGGAGCAGATCCCATTTCTCATCATCGACTCTCCAGGCCTCAAAACCAAACCGAGCACGGGGTTTGGGCTTTGGGGCTTTTCTCACTGGGTTTCTTTCTTATTGGTGCTCTCCCTTTCTTTCTCAGGCTGGATTTTTAGGTATTGATCTGGCTGAGGGCACAGAATCCCCGGAGCAGGGATTCCCCTCATTTTGCCTGCGTCAGATCAAATCCCATTTTACAGAGACCCAGAACCGTCCCTATTTTTCTCCGGAGGATAATTCCAACAAGAGCAAGTTCTGGTTGAAATAAAGGCATTGGAATTATATTTTCTGGTGGAAAATCTTACAGCTGCTAACACTCTGAATAAGTTAACAGTTATATATTATATTTATTATATTTATGATACTGGGGGGCCCTGGCACAGGGTGCCCAGAGCAGCTGTGGCTGCCCCTGGATCCCTGGCATTGTCCAAGACCAGGCTGGACACTGGGGCTTGGGGCAGCCTGGGGTAGTGGAAGGTGGAATTGGATGAGCTTTAATGTCCCTTCCAACCCAAAGCATTCCATGATTTTATGTTTCTATGGAATAAACACAAAGGAACATCACAGCCCAGCCTGCAGATCTTTAATTATTCCCATTCCATTCGAGCATTGCTTCCCATTCCTCTGGGAATGCACTTGCCCCAAGCTGCTCAAGGAGTAATTATCTTATTTTAATATATTATAATATATAAAATACTTTATTTTGTTCTGAAATTATTCATATAAATATTAATTATGAAGATTTTTCATTCAGGCTAAGCCTGGTCAAGTAGAGGATGCTTTGAGATGGAGGAGGAGAAGATGGATTTCTTCTTCCATCAGGAAAAAAAAATTCACTCACTGGAATTCAAACCCCAGAATCCTGGAATGCTTTGGGTTGGAAGGGACCTTAAATCCCATCCCATGGGCAAGGACACCTCCCACTATCCCAGGCTGCTCCAAACCCATCCAGCCCAGCCTTGGACACTGCCAGGGATCCAGGGGCAGCCACAGCAAGGATTATAGGAGAGATATGTAGGATATCATTAGGATATATCCCAATTTATCAGCAAATTCACCCCAAATCCCAGCCCAGTGCTGATCCTGCTGGGAAACCTCGTGTCCTGCTGGGAGCAGGGACTGAGAGCTGGGTCAGGAAACCTGGAAAGCCGAAATTGGTGCCTTTCAGGAACACCCCTCAGCACATCCCAAAGTTCTCTTTCACTTTTGGCTCCCAGAAGACGTGGCTCCTCCACGAGCTGGAAACCACAGCCCGCAGTGAAATGACGAGGCAGAAGTGAGAAACGCCCAGAGAAATTGGAAAATGATGCACTGCTGGGATCGGGGCAAAAAGAAGTCTCAGGACACGCCACAGGCGTCTTATAGGAAACAGTGAAAATAAAAAGAATCTGAAAATGCAATATAAAACTCTTGATTCATCCTGCTCCCTCCCAATTTCACAGCAAAAATCCCAGTGACTTCATGGCAGCCCCACAATGCACAGAAAAGTTTTCTGCAGCCTGCTGGGTCCAGCTGAGAATGGCCACGAACAACAGGAGCCGGTACTGAAATATTGATTAATTATTCCAAATATTTCAGCAGAATCAAACGCCCAGGCAGGTTTCCACAGATATCAATTAATGAGACATTGTCACTGCAGGATCAGAGAATCAGGGAATGGTTTAGGTTGGAAAAGATCTCAAAGGTCACCGAGTCCAACCATCCCCAGCAGTGCCACAGCCACTGCTGAGCCCTGGCCCCAAGTGCCACATCCCCAGGGCTGTTCAGTCCCTCCACCACTGCCCTGGGCAGCCCTTTCCAACCCTTCCCATAAGGAATTTTCCCTGATATCCACCCTGGACAGCCCTTTCCAGCTCTTCCCATAAGGAATTTTCCCTGATATCCACCCTGGGCAGCCCTTTCCAGCCCTTCCCATAAGGAATTTTCCCTGATATCCACCCTGGGCAGCCCTTTCCAGCCCTTCCCATAAGGAATTTTCCCTGATATCCACCCTGGGCAGCCCTTTCCAGCCCTTCCCATAAGGAATTTTCTGATATCCACCCTGGGCAGCCCTTTCCAGCCCTTCCCATAGGACTACCCACCCTGGGCAGCCTATTCCATGAAGGAATTTTCCCTGATACCCACCCTGGGCAGCCTATCCCATGAAGGAATCTTCCCTGATATCCACCCTGGGCAGCCTATTCCAACCCTTCCCATGAAGGAATTTTCCCTGATATCCAATCTAAACCTCCTCTGGTGCAACCTGAGGCTGTTTCCTCTCGTCCTGGTGCTCATTCCCTGAGAAGAGAGCAGGATAAAGAATGGAAATGGAAAAGCTGGAGAGAGACGATTTACACGGGACGGAGCGACAGAACAAAGAGGGAATGGCTTCAGACTCAGGAGGTTTAGATGGGATATTGGGCAGGAATTGTTCCCTGGGAGGGTGGGCAGGCCCTGGCACAGGGTGCCCGGAGCAGCTGTGGCTGCCCCTGGATCCCTGGCAGTGCCCAAGGCCAGGCTGGACACTGGGGCTTGGAGCAGCCTGGGACAGTGGGAGGTGTCCCTGCCATGGCAGGGGGTGGAAAGAGATGGGATTTAAGGCCCCTTCCACCACAAACCATTCCACGCTTTTGCGATTCCACGGAAACTTCTCCACGCGCTGACTCCCAGCCAGCCCCGTTCTTCTGTCGGCTCCGTGTGCGCGGAGCGCCGAGGGAGGGAGGGAGCCCCGGCCGTGTCCCGCTCATCATCCCCGGCCCCGCTCATCGTCCCCGGCCCCGCTCACCATCCCCGTCCTTGCTCACCATCCCCGTCCCCGCCGGCCCCGCGCGGGATTCCCGGCCCCGCCGCTCTCGGGATGAGCGCGGCCGCCCGCGGCCCGGGGGAACTCCCGCTCCTCCGGCGCCCCTATAAGAGCTGTCCCCGGCGGGGCCCGACGGCAGCGGCATGGAGGGGAGCGGCAACAGCGGGAGCGGCACCGGGAACACCGGGAATTACACCGGGAATGGCACCGGGAATGGCACCGGGAGCGGCACCGGGCTCACCGGGAATGACACCGGGAATTGCACCGGGAATGGCACCGGGAGCGGGCGGGCAGCGCCGCCTGGCGGGGCCGGCCGGGCGCTGCTGTGCCTGGCGCTGCTCCTGGCCCTGCTCCTGCTCCTGCCCAGCCCGGCCCGGGCACTGCCCACCCCGGCCCGCCACCGGCACCTCCCCGCCGAGCCCCTCCGCCGCTCCCGGGACCTGCTGGAAGCCGCCAACGCCTCCCTGCAGCGGCTGAAGGTCTGCAGGGAACGGGACGGGAGCGGGAGGATGGGGGAGGGCAGGGATGGGGCAGTGGGGACACGCAGGAGGACAGGGATGGGGCAGTGCTGGCACCCAGGAGGGCCGGGATGGGGCAGTGCTGGCACCCAGGAGGGCGGGTGGGGGTGTGGGGGGGAGGGATGGGGCAGTGGTGGCACCCAGGAGGGCAGGGATGGGGCAGTGGTGGCACCCAGGAGGGCAGGGATGGGGCAGTGGTGGCACCCAGGAGGGCAGGGATGGGGCAGTGCTGGCACCCAGGAGGGCAGGGATGGGGCAGTGGGGGCACCCAGGAGGGCAGGGATGGGGTGGTGAGAGGATCCAGGAATGCAGGGATGGGGCAGTGCTGGCACCCAGGAGGGCAGGGATGGGGCAGTGCTGGCACCCAGGAGGGCAGGGATGGGGCAGTGGTGGCACCCAGGATGTCAGTGGTGGTCCCCAGGCACCAGCTGGGCACCCAGGGGTTGCTGAGGGTACCAGGAGGGTGGGCACTCCCTGGAGCCTCCCTTCAAGTCTCCATCCCTGTCTGTGCTTTCATCCTGCCCTGATCAGCCCTTCAGGGCAGGGATTTGCTCAGGTCTCTTTCTTTTCCTATTTTTTTGCTGAAATTTTTGCTAAAATTCCCTGCTGTTTTCGCACCCTTCATCCCAGAGAACCCCAAAAGCACCAGCACCACACAAGTGCTGTTCCTGCGTGTGTTTGCTATTTTTCTAAGAGATCCTTTCCTTTTGAAACTCTACTGCCATAAAATTCTCCATAAATTCCACGTCTGACAGAATAATTTAAAGCCATGGAGGCAGAGCAATTCCCAACAAAGCATAAAGCAAAACCCGGGATTATTCCCAATCTATTTCCTGTATTTCGTATTTAACCACAGCCCTCACAGAGCCTCATTCCTGGGGTTCATCTGAGTGCAGACAGCTGAGATACATCAAATTATTGTGTGGATTTACAGATACATATATAGAAATATATAAATTGTATCACGAGGCTGTCAGCGACCCTTTTTTACTCCCTTTTCCCCACAGGAACTCGGCACCCTGGGATTCGAGTGCACCCTTGAAGAGGTGGATCTGGAGGACATCACTGAGAACCAAATCAACACCATCAAAGCCTGCACAGCTGAGGATCCAGGGGTAAAACAGCCAGAAATAGAGAGAAATCGAGAGAAAATTTCAGTTTTACCTCATAGTTTCACAGAACACATCATCCACACTTCCGTTAAATCACAAATCCTATTTCTTGTTTGATTTGCAGCCTGGAAACTGCCCGGCCCTGGAAAGAGCAACTTTGGATGAGGTAAATGCAATTTTCCCATAAAATCCCTTCTTTTTTGCTCGTTGTGTGCTGCAGTGAGCAGCACATTCCCACATTTCCCAACAATTCCCTCTCTCCCAGGGAAAATGCCTGCAGGGCATCTCTGAGGACCTCCGAGCCTACAGGGCACAGCTGAGGAACCTCCACGACCCCCAGCTGCTGGTGACACTCGATGGGATGATGGAGGTGAGGATTCCCACCTGGATTTACCCCAAAATTCAGGAACTAGGGAATAAAAAGCTCCATTTCTCCTCCAAATATTGAAATACAACAGAGCTGCTGCACTGGATGTGACACAGGCTGGACTAAAGGTTGATAAATACCTCAAATTTCAGCCTCAGTCTAGAAATGCTATCATGAAATATTTCAAGATTTACCTTGTTCACGATAACATTGAATATTTCAAATTTTACTCTCAGTCTGTTCATGCAAGCATTAAATAGTTCTAAATTTAACTTATTAATGATAAATTAAATATTTCAAATTTCACCCTCAGTCTATCAATGCTATCATGAAATATTTCAAAATTTGCCTTAATTATAACTTTTGATATTTCAAATTTCACCCTCAGACTATTAATGCAACCATAAAATAGTTGAAAATTTACCCTCTTAATGATAACATTGAATACTTCAAATTTTACCCTCAGTCTATTCATGGTAAATTAAATATTTCCTATTTTACTCTCAGACCATTCATGATAACATCAAATATTTCAGATTTTACCCTCAGTCTATTAAGGCTAACATTAAATATTGCAAAACGTTCCCTATTAATGGTATAATTAAATATTTCAAATTTCATCCTCAGCAAATTAATGTTATAATTAAATACTTCAAATTTTACCCTCAGTCTATTCATGGTAACATTAAATATTTCATATTTTAGTCTATTAATGCTATCATGAAATATTTCAAATTTTACCTTCATAATATCATTTAAAACTCCAGATTCTACCCCCAGTCTACTCATGCAATCATTAAATACTTCAAATTTTACCTTATTAATGCCATAATGAAATATTTCAAATTTTACCTTAATAATGATAACATTAAACACTTCAAATTTTACCCTCGGGCTATTAACGATAAATTAAATATTTCAACATTTACCCTCAGCCCATTAATGCCAACATTAAATATTTCAAAATTTACCTTAATGATATCATTAAATACTTCAAATTTTACCTTATTAATGCCATAATTAAATATTTCAAAATTTACCTATTAATGCTTTCATTTAGCACTTCAAATTTTACCCTTAGCCCATTAACACTAATATTAAGTATTTATGAAATTACCTTATTAATGAACAATTAAATACTTCTGGTTTTTCCCTCATTTTAGTCACAATCAATTAAATACTTCCAGTTTTTCCCTCATTCTAGTCACAATCAATTAAATATTTCCAGTTTTTCCCTCATTTTATTCACAATCAATTAAATACTTCCAGTTTTTCCCTCATTCTAGTCACGATCACTTAAATATCCCAAATTTTTCCCTCAACACATCCTTACTTCCCGGCCTTGCCATTTATCCCTGAGGGGGTAAAACTCCATGGGGTTTTTATTTTAGACATTTTCTGGACTGGCTGTGACCCTTTTCCTTGTGCAGGCCCTGGGCAGCAGCACTGGGAAGGATCTGGAGGCTCCTGCAGGATCGGGACCGGGATTGGGATTGGGATCAGGATTGGGATTGGGATTGGGATTGGGATCGGGATCAGGATCAGGATTGGGATCGGCCCCGTTCCCGGAGAGGCTGAGGCTCTGCAGTGTCCTCCAGGCTTTCCGAATCCGCAGTGTCACCATCAGCAGGATGCTGAGCTTCCTGAGCTCCCTCTGAACCCCAGGAATCCACCCAGAATCCAAGGAGATCCCAAAGGAAAAACAGCGGGATCGACAGCCACCGGCTTCCAGAGGAATTCGGAATTTCACAGAATTCCCACAGATTGTTTTCAGGGAGTTGTGCCTTTTAGACCGTGTCAGATTCCCAGATTTTTGGGATTTAAGCTACATCCGAGCACCAGAACGTTCCTAACTCTTAATTTATCCACAATTATCCCACTGATTTCTCAGGAATTCAGACCTATTTATGATAATCCATTTCCTTGGGGATGCCTTCCAACTCAGGATATTCTATCCCATGACTTTTTTATGATGATATTCCATTCTATTCCATGATTTATGATAGTCCCTGATTTATTTATGATGATATTCCTTGATTTATTTATGATATTCCATTCTATTCCCTAATTTATTTATGATATTCCTGGATTTATTTATATTCCATTCTATCCCTAATTTATTTATGATGACATTCCATTCTATTCCCTGATTTATTATGATATTCCATTCTATCCCTGATTTATTTATGATGATATTCCCTATTTATTTATGATGATATTCCCTATTTATTCTATTTATTGCCTAATAAAATCAAACTTTGTTCCAAAATCATGGTGATTTTTTTTTTATCCCTTGGGATCCAACACGAATCCCTTTAAATACTTTGGATATTGCTGGCATGGGAAGGCACATCCCTGTAATTGGTGTCTTTTAAAATCCAAGTTTCCATCTTGGATTGGGTTGGACAGGGCTTGGAATAACCTGGGATAAGGAAGGAGTCCCTGCCCATAGCAGGGGTTGGGATGGGATGGGATTTAAGGTCCCTTTCATCCCAAAAAACCCCTTTGATGGCACCTCCAGCTTTCACAGGAGCTGAGGAACAACTTCCATCCTCCTCCTCTTCCCAGGACATCAACAACTCCCCAACACTTCCTCCAACTCAAACAAAAAATCAAAATTCAGATGGAAATAATGGAAATTTTTCCCATTTAATCCTTATTTTTTAAAAGTATGTTTTCCTTTCCCAAACATACACAGAGGAAGATGATCCCAAGTATCCCACGGCCTTAAAAACAAGACAAACCTGGATCTGCTCCCTCCTCTCTTCTGCAAATACCATTTTTCCCAATTTTTTTCTGATCCTGCAGCACAGGGATTTGGGTTCCTCCCATTTTCAGCACCTAAATTCTAGTCAAGTTCAGATAAATCAAGTAAAAAAAAAAGAAGTATAAAAAGTTCCTCATACAAAAAAGAGTTACACAACGTAAAAAAAGGAGCCAAACTATACAGAAAAGAGGGGAGAAGAAATTCCAGGGGGAAATTCCGAGCTGCCTGGAGTTCAGAGTGGTGTTCCCCTTCTTTGGGAATTTTAGGAAACAGAAGCACAGCTTAACAAGGACTGAAATGTACAGGATATACACAATAATTCTATATATACAGTGATTCTCCAAAGGGATTTGTGGCAAGTTTAGGATTATTCTTCCCTGATCCATGAGAAATCCGATGCACCTCACGATTCTGGCAGGTCCATGTTTTTTGGAAGGGGATGAAAGTTTCCAGGGGAATTTTTCTCCCTGTTTTTCCCTGATAGAAATCAAAACCTTTCCCAGGTGATGAAAAAGAGAAATTGGTTTCTTCCAGTGTTCGTGTCTTTCCCCGTGGGTGAAGCCCAGAATTCCAGGTTCCACCTCTCCTGAAAGTCTTGGAAGTGGCTTCTATCCACACAAAATTCCATTCACGTTTCCCTGGAGGATCCTGCCTGAGTGGTGATGCCCTGA
This sequence comes from Monarcha castaneiventris obscurior, assembly GCA_026261815.1. Taxonomy (NCBI): domain Eukaryota; kingdom Metazoa; phylum Chordata; class Aves; order Passeriformes; family Monarchidae; genus Monarcha; species Monarcha castaneiventris. The sequence continues at coordinate 1,693,330 of JAMPIT010000437.1, forward strand.
ACCTTCCTGAATCCCAGCAGGATCCCAGAGGAGCAGAATGGTTGGATTGGGAAACTCCCTCCTCTTCCTCCTCTTCCTCCTCCTCCTCCTTCAGCTGGCTCAGCTCTGAGCCAAGAAACCTGAGGGGAGGAAAAAGCACACATGGATTATGTGATCTCCGGAAATTCCTGCAAGACTCAAATGGAGAAAGAAATTGAATTTTAAAATATTCAAGTTGAAGAATAAATGTATTAAACCCTGCCGAGGCAGCACGAGGCTGTGGCACAGAGGCTGGGAGGGAGAGCTCTCCACCTTTTCCAGCCAGGTCGCTTCCAGGGAGATTTAGCCATGGAATTAGGTTGGAAAAGCCCTCTGAGCCCATCCAGTCCAACCATGCCCTGCTGCATTCCAAGGGCACCCCTGCCCCACGTCCCCAAGTGCCACACACACGGATCTGATCCATCCCTCCTGTGCCAGGCCTGGACAGCCCTTTCCACAAAGAAATTTTTCCCAATATCCAATCTAAACCTCCCCAGGCACAACCTGAGGAGTTTTGTCCCACGTTTCCTTTTGTCTTGAGTTAAGGAATTAAGAAAGAACAAAGTTTTGCTGTTGCAAAAAACCCCACATTTAATTTTTGAGGATAATTGCCCTTGGCTGGCTGAGTCCATAAAGTTAAGGAATGGTTTGGGTTGGAAAGGACCTTAAAGGTCATTTAATTCCAACTCCTGCAGTGGGCAGGGAAAATTCCCAGCTCCCTGAATAATTTGGATTTGCAGAAGGTGAACTGAACACAAGAAATGCACAGAAAGGAGGGGGAGGTCCTTTGGGAAATCCATTCCACAAGGGATGGAGGCACCAAGTCATCCAGCAGGGAAGGTGTTCATTAACCATTCCTGAAATAAAGATCCAAGCAGCTCTTCTTGGGACTTCTAGGGAATCCCAGGAACTGGTTTGGACACCAGGCCATGCTGAGAGTGCTCTCCACACTCAGGGCAAAAATATTCTTCATTTTATATCCACTTCTGAAGGAAAGGATAAAAACACCCCCAAAATAAAGTTACAGCTGAAGGGAGAAGGGAGACAGTTTTGACCTCCACAATAAACCACGCACTGAGGATTTATAAAGTCATTGCTGAAGGGAGAAGGGAGACAGTTTTGATCTCCATAATAAACCACACACACTGAGGATTTGTAAATTCCCTGCTGAGAATTGCTCAAGCCCAGCTGAGCCAGGGATGGATTCAGTAACCATGGAGCTGATACCTTGCAGCGCCTGCAGGATCTCGTAGGTCGCTTTTTCCCCGAGGCTCCTCTGCAAAGCCTCTGCAGATCCATTGCCCTGCTCCCTGTCTCTCCACTTCCTCAGCACCAGGAATTTCTGCATGTTCACCTCCTCCTCCATGGCCCTGATCTCCTCGATGTCCTTCATCTCCATCTGCAGGCACTCGATGGCGATCTCCCTCCAGCGCCGGTCCAGGAGCTTGGCAATCGCCAGCAGCTGCTGGTCTGTTAAGCTTTTTGTGCCCATTCCACCTGAAAAACATCGGATTTTCCCCAATATCCAACCTAAACTTCCTCTGGTGCAACTTGAGGCCGTTCCCTCTCCTCCTGTCCCTGTTCCCTGGGAGCAGAGCCCGACCCCCCCCGGCTGCCCCCTCCTGTCAGGGACTTGTGCAGAGCCACAAGGTCCCCCCTGAGCCTCCTTTTCTCCAGCCTGAGCCCCTTTCCCAGCTCCCTCAGGAATTCTCCAGCCCTTTCCCAGCTCCCTCAGGGATTCTCCAGCCCCTTCCCAGCTCCCTCAGGAATTCTCCAGCCCTTTCCCAGCTCCCTCAGGGATTCTCCAGCCCCTTTCCCAACCCCATTCCCCTCCCTGCACACACTCCAGCCCCTCAATCTCCCTGTGAGGGCTCCAAAACTGCCCCAGGGCTGGAGGAGCCTCAGGGGACAATCAGTGCCCTGGGCCTGTGGCATTGCTGGGACCTCCCTGGCCACCCCTGGCTCATGTCCAGCTCCTTTTCCAGCAGGCACCTTTCCAGCTGCTCTCCCCCAAGCCTGGACCACTCCAGAGGGAAAAACCTTTAAAATAGTGAGCTGGGTTTCAACTCCCAGCACACAAAACAACCCCAACCAGGCTCTTTGCCAGGCCCCACCTGCAGTGCTGCCAGTCTTCTGCTTTTTGCTGTGGAGCCCCTCTTCCTCCAAGATGCTGAGGGCTGGCTTCCGCTTCTTCACACCTGGGAAGGGATCAGAGGTGCTGTCCCTTGTGTCACCTCTCCCCAGAGGCAGAGAGGGGCACAAGGAACAAACCACCCCAAGCCCGAGCTCTCTGCAAAGTCACTCACTGGCTGTGCTCCTCCTCTGCTCGTTCTTGTTCTGGTCATAAAGGATCCAATCCCCTGGGAAAGGTCACAGGAGACAAAGGTGAGGGAGGAATTCCCAGTGCTGGGCCCCACCTCCAGGAATTCCCAGGCACATAGCAAAGCTGTTGGGTGGATTCCAACCCCTGAGGTTTGATAGGATGAGATTTTTCCCCTTTTATTCAACGTGCTGCAGCAGGCCCAAATAGGCCAGAGAGATTGCAAGTTGTAATGCAAAATACACAATTCCATATTAAATTATACAATTCTATGGGTAATATATGGAATGATATGTTGTAATGTGGAATAATAGGCAGGGGGGGTGGAACTAAATGGTCTTTAAGGTCCCTTCCAAAAAAAACCATTCCATGATCAGCAGCTCTGCTGGGAGCAAAGGCTGGTAGAGCTGGGATTGTTCAGCCTGGAGAAGAAAAGCTCCAGGGTGACCTCACTGGGGCCTTCCAGTGCCTGAAGAGGCTACAGGAAAGATGGAAAGAGACAACTTACAAGGGATGGAGGGGCAGGACACAGGGAATGGCTTCCCACTGCCAGAGGGCAGGGCTGGATGGGATCTTGGGAAGGAATTGTTCCCTGGGAGGGGCTGGGATGGAATTCCCAGAGCAGCTGTGGCTGCCCCTGGATCCCTGGCAGTGCCCAAGGCCAGGCTGGACATTGGGGCTTGGAGCACCCTGAAATAGTGGAAGGTGTCCCTGGGGGTGGAACTGGATGGTCTTTAAGGTCCCCGCCATCCCAGACCATTCCCTGGCTCCCAAGGACTCACTCTCTCGGAGTTTGGCTTTCCAGACAGTCTCATCCGAGTCCTGCTCCACCAGGGACATGGTGAAGTCATCAGGCTTCTCCAGATACACTTCAAAGTAACTCTTCAGCTTCAAGAGCGATCCATCAACAAATTCAATCTCCTACGCAACAGAAATATGTGAAAAATAAATATTTATTTCTCTACAATAAACTAAAGAGAAGCCAGTTGGCTGTTGGGACAGATCTGAGCCTAACTCCAATCTCCCCAGAGTTTTGCTGTTGACTTCAGCATCAGGATTTCATCCCAAAATCTTAGGGCTCTAAGAGGGAAATGGTTCCTTTCTGTGCCACATTTCCAGGGCAGCAGCAATGCAGGAAGTGAGGGTTGTGCAAGGGACTCACCTCAGGAGTTATTTCAGCTTCTGGCTCACAGATCAATCTGTACTTCTTTCCTTCCTGCAGTAACTTTTGGCATACAGCAGGCTTGTCAATTTTAACAAATTTCTTATTTGAGTGCTTCACAGCTTTTGAGATATCCTAAAATTTAAAAAATACCATTTCGGGGTTAATATTTCAAGGTTACTCATTCCAGTAGGTGAATTTACATTTAAGACTTGCATTCATGTGGCTCCCTGGGCTGTTCTCTGGCCCCAGCTCCACAGCACAGCCATGACCACAAACTTCCCAGAAAGCTGTGGAATAACCACACTCAAAAAGCATCACCAAACCTCTCCAGCTGTTCTGCCACGGGGGTGAAACGAGGTAAGAGAGTTTGCAACCCCAATAAAAGGCAGGTTTTTGTCACTGTCCTCACTGTAATAGGGTAAATTCAAGTCATGCTCCTGCCAGAGCTCCTGGATGATCCCACAAACCCAATTTCCTAATGATAACCCATTGCAGGGCAATGCAAGGAGTTTTCTAGAGCTGTAATTTTATCCAGGGTTAGTTCCATGGCCTCTCTTTTCTCTGCAGGCAGGCTCTGATCTCCTCTGAGCTAATTTCTGATGCGGTCCTTGGCAGCAGGAAAGTTGGTGGCACCTGGCTGAATTCATTGTCAGCAGCTTTCCCAAATTTTCACTGGGGACTCCACCACTGCCCTGGACAGCCTGCTCCAGTGCTTGATCAGCCTTTTCCTGAAGGAATTTTCCCTAATGTCCAATCTAAAGCTCCTCTGGTACAACTTGAGGCTGCTTCCTCTTGTCCTGTCGCTTGCTCCTCGGAAGAAGAGACCAGGACAAAGAATGGAAATGGAAAAGCTGGAGAGAGATGATTTACATGGGATGGAGTGACAGAAAAAAGCAGGAATGGCTTCAAATTCAAAGACTGTAGGTCTAGATTGGATATCGGGAAGGAATTGTTCCCTGGGAGGGTGGAGAGGGGCTGGGATGGAATTCCCAGAGAAGCTGTGGCTGCCCCTGGATCCCTGGCAGTGCCCAAGGCCAGGCTGGACATTGGGGCTCAGAGCAGCCTGGGACAGTGGAAGATGCCCCTGCCATGGCAGGGGGTGGGAATGGATGGGATTTAAGGTCCCTTCCCACACAAACCACGCCAGGATTCCCTTCCCTGCCCGCCCCAGACGCAGCTCCCATCCCGGGCCGCACCTTTATGAAGGAGTCATTGTTGGTGGCCACGTAGACCCAGAAGGACAGGGAGGGGTGCTCATCGATGGCTTTGTAGAGGATGACAGCCCCGTGGTACTGCAGGGGCTCCTGGCTCTGGATCAGGGGTCCCACGGGGGACAGGGAGCTCACCACCCACTTGACGTGCGACGCCGAGAACTCAGCTGAGGGCTCGATGGCCGCGCCCCCGCCCTTGATGTGCAGCACCTTGAAGGCCACGCCAGCACCGTGATCTGTGAGGGGGGGACACACACACACCGGGGGGCTCAGCACTTCCAGAGCATCCCCAGGCGCCATCCCCAGCCCCCGGCCCCACACTCACCCCCCAGGCAGAGGCAGTGCGGGAACTGGATGGAGCTGAGGGCGCCGGGGGCATCGCAGCGCACGTCGAACAGGGGCCCGCCCACGATCCAGGGCTTTTCCACCAGCTGGGCGTACTTGCTCCAGGATAACAGGGAATACGTGATCCTGGCGGTGCCTGTCACCTCGAAAATGAGCCCGGTGATGCTGCACTGGTAGGAGCCCTCGGCATCCAGCAGCACCCTGCAAGGGAGAGCCAGCGCTCGGCAAAACAGCGGGAGCTGCCGTGGATAGAGGAGCAGCTCCCTCCTGCTTTATCTCGGCAGCCTCAGTGCGCTCCCATCTCCGGGTCTGAGCTCTCACTGGGCTGGTAAAAACTGCTGAGGGCCCACCCAGCCTATGCAAAACAGCTGTAAATGAGCGTTTTGCATAAAACTCCCTGCCCCAGGAGCTGCTCTCACGTGAAGGGCTCGGTTTCAGAGCCAGTATTTTCCACGGATAACATCAGCAGCCAGCGTGGAGAACAGCAAGGGATACACGGACACCCCACAGTGACAATTCCAAGGCAGACAGAGGGAGAACAGCGCTGCATCCAAGGGAAAATGCAGTGCTAAAGGGGAGGGTGGAGCAGGGCAAGACCCCTCATGCACATCCAGGCTGAAACAAGCACATAAAAAGGGGCCCGCTGTTAATTTTTGCAGCAAGACAAGGCAGCATCCTGGAAAACCCTCCCAAGAGTTCTCTTGGACCAGGATCTGGAGGCAGCACAGGCTCTAAACTGTGATTTTTAAGGATTTGGGTGCATCTTCCAGAATAAATCCAGATGCATTTGTGCAGACAATGAGCTGTTCTCCCACTTCAACCAAAGACTGAAGCACCTTGATGAGAACAATGTAAACTTAAACCCATTATATTAAAAAAATTCATACATAAACTGTCCTCCAGCAAGTCTCCTGGGGGTCACTTGCTCCTTCTGGTCCTGGAAACAGATTTTAAAAAAAATTATTTTTAAAAGGTGAGAAGAAAATAGGATTACAGTTTGCAAGTGATCTCATGCAAAATAAGTGGGTGGCTTTTCCCTCACAAACCTACATTTTCATTCCTGCAGTGCTCACAGGGTGTCAAGCAGCTCCCTCCTGGTGGGAAGAGGAAGATGAGCTCATTAACAGCCCAGCAATTAAGGAGCCGGGAGTAAAAACCCCTCAGGACATGTGTTCCTACCTGACTCATTGCAGTGAGGTGGGGATTCCTTCTCCTCCTGTTCTTCATCTAGGAAAAAGGAGTTTGGAGTTAATATCTCAGTCTCCAGAGGGTTTCTGCTCTCACATTCACCCAGGACAACCCCACAATTTAATTTGCTTAAATTCAGCATATCCTAAGGAGAACATTCCTGAGAGCCCTTGCAGGCTTTGCACAGCCCGGGGGTGAGGCTGAACATCAGGATACAAATTTGCCAACAGCTCCTCAGTTGCCCAAACTGCTGGAAATTTTCACAGGGGTTAAAGATTCATCCTCAGGATGAGTCCCATGGTGCCAAGGACAAAGCTCAACCCCCAGCATGGAAACTGGGAACAGCATTCCCACGAGCAACCACCACATTGTCTGCAGTGTGCTTGTCATTAAAATGATTTAAGAGTGCCTGGATCCTCCTGGCCGAATCCAACAGGATGGAATTCCAGCAGAGCTGACACTTCAGGCCAAAGGCTGTGTCCTGAGGGGTGGATTTGGGAGTAGGGGAGCGGCAGAGCCACCGTGCCAAGAGCCAGGATCAGCTGCTTCCCATTCCACCCTCCCTCCCAGGAAAAAGGGATCCTGGAGGCTGTTCCAGAGCTATCCTGGGACTCCAACACCCTCCTGGGCTGGGAGAGCCAGAGAAGGCCCCGCTGCAGTGAGCAGCAGCCAGCAGAGCTGGCTGCATTCCCAAGTGCTGCTATCCCATCCCCGAGCTGCAGCAGGATGGGAACAGCACCAGGAACACTCCCTGCACGTGGAAGCTCGTGGCCTCCACCCCCCCACTTCCTAGGGATGCTCTCCAGCAGCTCCTTTTCCCAAAAGATACGGAGGGATGGCTGGGCCAGCTGGAAATGCTTCCTGCCATCCCGCAGCACGCCCCGGGCGCTGTTTATCCGAGCTGGCTTCCTCCTGCTGAGCAAGGGATAACAGGGACAGCAAACCACACTCACCCAGCCTGCCTCCATCCCACTCCTCAGCATCTGGGGAGAAAAAACATTGGGAGTGTTGAATTATCAGTATTACACACAAGCAGAATAAACTGCTGGCACACAACCCGTGGAAGCGCAAACCCAGCAACAGCAAACGCTTCCTTCCATTCTTTTCCTGTCCATCCTGTTTGGCCAGTTCTGTTGCCAACTTTTGAGGAAATTTATGGTCTCTTGGTGTTTGGACAACTGATGTGGTGTAAAAATATCCGTGGGCATTGTGTCTGCAGCACCCACGGGTGTTGTGTCTGAGAGGTGAAAGCGGCACGAGCTGCTGCCCTTCGATCATTGATAGGAAATCGTTGGCTCCCAAATGTTTAATTGGGAAAACAATTGGTGTTAGCATTCCCTAATAACTGTGAGACTGCTCCCAGGAGGAGCAGCTGGTTTAAACTGAACAGCAGTTTTATAAAAGAGATTACAGGCAAATCCCCACGTTCTGCTCACCTGACCCCTCTTCCGAGCCGCTGCTGGAGCTGCCTTCAGAACTGGCCTCTCCTTAAAAACAACACCCCGTTAGGCACAGGTGGGATGGGAGCCCAGGGATCCATCCAGAGGTTGGGATCCATCAGGCCCAGCCAGCAGGTTAGACAATGGAACAGAGCAGAAAAAATACTGAGGCAGAGAGAAGCATCAGAGCATCAAATCCCAGCTCCGGGGGAGACTTTGGGGTCACCCAGGCCCTTCTGAAGGGTGTTCAGAACATTTAATTTTCATGTTTTATGCAGCTTGGGATTATTTTGGAGCTTCAGCAATGGCACATCCCATTTATGGTTTTCCATGGCAGGTGGAAGCAGCCTTGGAGGGAGCTGCGTGTCCCACCAGACGTGACTCGTGCGGATGCACCAAATGTGGCTTTAATTAATTATTATCACAAACGTCAGTTGAAGAGAAACCAGCACTGGAAAGCCAGGGATGTGCTTTGGGATGTGGGTGAGGGGGAATTTGGGATGCAGGACCAGCCCCACCAGCCCAGGAGTGAGGAAATCCCTCAGCCATGGTGTGCTCACCCTCCGGGTGTTCCTCGGCCGATCCCGATCCCGATCCCTCCGTGCTGCTGGGTGTCACCTCTGCCAGAGAAAAGCAGGGAATGAAAGCTGGAGAAGGATTTAACTCTTCTCTTGCCAATTTTGTACACAGAGAAAGGGAATAAACAACAGAAGAGCAGGCATTTTAAAAACCAGCACAACCAACCAAAATAACCCATAAACCAAGGGTTTACACTGAGGTTTTTAAAGCCAGTTATAGAATTCCCATCCCCATTCCCAAGGATGGGCATTTCCCAAAATCCCTGTACCTTTTTCATCCGAGGAGAGGGACTCAGCTCCGCTGGAAGACAAAAGCAGGCACACGTGAGCAGCTCTGCCAGCCCTTTCCCACGCTTCCACAGGGGCAGCACTCCCCAGCCCCCGCCGCTGGCACCGCTCCCAGCCTCGGCAATCTGGGAGCTGACTTGGGATGGGGCTGGGTGCTTAAATATCCATCTCCTGCAGCATCACCCCGACCCTGGCTCTGTCCTGGCTCTTCTGGGGACATCCATCTGCTGGACACCAATCCCACTGGCACGAGCTGCTGGTTCCAGCCCCCGTTGCCGAGCCCTGGACTCGGTGCCAGGCGCCCGTTGGATTTGGGAACAATCCAACCAATCTCCAGCCAGGCAGGAAACTCAGATAAACTCTGGCCTTCAGCCGTGGCAGATGGCTCCAGAAGACCCATCTGTGGCAAATTCACACCAGCCTCCAGCCTCCATCCACCCCTGGAAAGGGGAAATCTGCTGGTTTTATCGTTCACGGATCACGATCCTGTTTGGAAACCTTTTCCTGGAGCTCCACAAAGCTCCCCAACATCTGTCAGGCAGATCCAGCCCAGAAAAGCTGCCCTGAGGATGGGAATGGCCCTGGGTGCAGTCACCATAAACCAGCAGGTGACATCCAGCTCTCCTGCACTGTGGTGCCACCAGGAGATATTCCAGAACCTCCACCCTGCCAAGGGGCAGCTGGAACAGCAGGCAGGGAAAAAGCATCCAGCCCTCTTTGTTTTGGAGGTGGGTGAGGGTCACAGGGCCATCCCAGGGATGCTGAGGGATGCTGGGGATGGTGAAGCCAAGATGTGGGAGTTGCTCAGCCCAGGAGGCTGATTTTGGCCATCCTGGATGCTCCTGGAATGAACCTGGAATGAGCTGGCATTGTCACGGGGGTCAGAGCCTCGGGGCCACACTCAGACACAACAATGAAAAACAAATCAATAGATGGGAATGGCAGAGGCAGGAAAATCAATCCCTAAAGAGTGAAGATTCTTGAGGAACTCAGGGAAGCGATGCCAGCTGGGGGGTCCTGGCAAAGCACAGCAAAGTGGCTGCTCAGGGCTGGAAAAATTTCTGGGTCAAGGGCAGGAAGAAGTGGGAAAGGCTTTCCCCCACAAGGAATTACACAACAGTTTGCTCTTCCAAACTGTATCTTGAAAAAAAAAAAAAAAAAAAAGCATTATTTATCTGAAGGATTTGGATGAAGCCTGGATGCTCTCCAGCGCCGGCAGCCGAGCCAAGCGATGTTTGTGCAACCCTTCAACCCTTCCACCAAGTGCTGGCTTGCTGAACTGGGCTCGCTTCCCTCGAACCCCTCGCAGCTGCATTTCCCCCCTCCCGCACACGCAAACAGCTCCGGCAGCGCACAGACGCGGGGGGAGAAAACACAGAAAGGAAACAAAAAAAACCCACGCGGGCAAAACCCCGGGCATTGTGCAGTTAATTAACTGCAGCCATTAATTGCGGCGGGGAGCGGGCGCTGCCGAGCGGAGGAGCTTGGTGGGGACAGCGGCTCCCAGAGCGCGATAACGCGGGCGCGATAAGCACGAGCCGTGCTGCCCGGGCTGGGGGCACTGACGGGGGCACCGGGGGGCACCGGGGGGCAGCGGGGAGCAGCGGCGGAGCCCGGGGCCAGGCGGGAGCGGCGCTGGCTCGCCCGGCGCTTTGTCTGCAGCGGCAGCGGGGGATGCGCGGCGGGGCCGGCGGGGCCCGGAGCCCCCCCGCTGCAGGTGCACGGCGGCCACGGGCACCGAAACCGCCCGGGGAAGGGAGGCTGGGGACGGCAGGGACCCTCCGGGCTCGGAGCGCAGCTCGGGAGGGGATGGAGGAGAGGAAGGATGCGGGGGGATGCAGGTGGGGTGGGGGATGGGAGGATGCGGGGGGGCGGCGCTGGGGGACACCGGGAGGGGCTGGGGGACACCGGGAGGGTGCAGGGGGACACCGGGACGGGCAGGGGGACACCGGGAGGGTGCAGGGGGACACCGGGAGGGTGCAGGGGGACACCGGGACGGGCAGGGGGACACCGGGAGGGTGCAGGGGGACACCGGGACGGGCAGGGGGACACCGGGAGGATGCTGGGGGACACCGGGACGGGCAGGGGGACACCGGGAGGGTGCAGGGGGACAGCGGGAGGGTGCAGAGGGACACCGGGAGGGTGCAGAGGGACACCGGGAGGGTGCTGGGGGACACCGGGAGGGGCAGGGGGACACCGGGAGGGGCAGGGGGACAGCGGGAGGGTGCAGGCGGTGCACGGGGGAAGCGGGAAGGGACAACAGCGAGGAGGGCGGCGGGTTAGGCCGGGCAGCCCCGGGGCCGGCGGGGAGGCTGCAGGAGGATGGCGGGGGACAGCGGGGACCCCCCGGGACCCCATCCCCGCTCACCTGTCGGGCTCCTGGGCCGGGCCGGACATCGCCGCGGATCCGCTCGGCGGCACCGCGCGGGAACAGCCGCGGGGGGCGGGGCCTCTGGGGCCACGCCCCGGACACGCCCAGACCACGCCCTAGACACGCCCCGGAGCTCCGGATTGACCCCCGCGTTCTCGCCCCCCTCGAACTCGAGGTGCTGTGGGTACATCGCACCCCTGCCCACAGCCTCCCTCGGTACGGGTCCGGCTGGACGCGGTATATTCATAAATATACAGATAATGTTCGTTTCTGGGCGCGTTAGGTGTTATCTGTTGGAATATTAATGTTATAGACACGTATGAGATCATTCTAGAACGCCGGAATGGTTTAGGTGGGAAATGACCCTAAAGCTCACCTCGTTCCAACCCCCCCCCCGTGCCGTGGGCAGGGAGAATTTCCGTGGATCAGGTTGCTCCAAGCCCTGTCCAACCTGGCCTTGGACACGTCAGGATCTGCCTCCTGCTGGCAGAGCTGCTTAGGGGAAAAACAAAGAAAAAGTTAAAATAAAAGAAAGAAAAAAACCAGCCCAAACCTGCAACCTGCAGCATATTCAGGGTTTTTTTGGTTGGTTTGTTTTGGTTTTGTTTTTTTTTAACAAAAAGGGAATAAAAGCTTCTCACGCAGAAGCGTTTTGGTAGCGAAGAGCTCCTGGAGCATCTCAGCACCGCAATAAATCCCGGAGCCCCGGCAGTGAGGGGCACCCACCTCCCCCCACCCCCAGCCCAGCGTCCCTGCGAACCCTGGTGAGGGCAATTCCAGAGCTCCAGCCAGGGAAATCCTCCCTCACACCCCTTCCCGACCCTTACCCTGCCCCCCGACTCCTCCCAGACTGGAAACATCCAAAGCCAGCCCGGTTTGTGGCCAGAGAAGCCCTTTGGGAAGAGGGGCGTTCCCATGTTTGGTTTAAGGGTATTTCTCTTATTCCAAGAGCTGATCCAGCCCCAATCCACATCTCAGCATCACCCCCCTCCCCCTGTGCCGAGCCCGGAGCAGCTCTGGGGTGCAGGTGGGCTCTGGGGTGACCCTTCCTGTGCATCTGCCCAGAGCAGAAACAGAAATAAGCTCTATAAACAAACCTAAGGGCTTGAGCAAACACAGGCTCAGAACGCTGCTCCAGGTGCCTTTCAAGTGCTCAGCTCCCCGCTCCTGGAAATATTCTGGATTGGAAGCTGCCCCTTGCCCCCAGTTGCAGCCCCCTGGGGCCCCAGGCCACTAAAAAGTTCTGGAAAAATCCCTATTCCCATGAAAATCCATGTGCAGAGCTTACAGGAACGAGCTGTCATGGCTGGGCTGTAGAGGAGGTGTGTAAAACTGGTGGAAACCTGACCTAATGAACCAGCTTTTAATGGGAGACCCTGGAAAAGTGACCTAAAGGGTGGGTTTGGGCAGAGGTGGAAGCGCCAGGGAAGGAAATCCCCTGTGAACAACACCCTGGCATCGTCCAGGCAAATGCAGCCTGGAACAAAGTGAAGGAAGTGGGAGAAGTTCATGGCACAGCGACAGTTGAGAGTGCAAACAATCGCCCACGATGGAGAGTAAACAAGGAAAGGAAAGCGAGGCAGGAGGGAAAGGAGCGGGGAAGGTGGGGGTGATGCAGAGAGGGGTGGGAGGGTTTGTCTCTCCCAGCTCCATCCCTGGGATGCCGCTCAGAGCTTCCCGGGCGTGCCTGAGCCATCATTTCCCAGCTTTTCCAGACGTCCCCGCGCCGAGGATGATGCAATAAAGATCCCGTGAGCTGCCCGAGGATGCACAAACTCCAGCGCCTGTTGTTTGTGGAGCTGCGGCAGCTCAGCCCAAACCTCTCCAGTTTAGAGTTTTCCTCCAAGGGTCTGATTCACCCCCGGCAAAAACTGGCCCGGTTTGACATCAACAACCCTTCCTCAGTTTAACTGGAGTCACGGGGTGCTGAAGGGAGGTTGGACTCCGTTTCTGAAAGCATAGATCTGCTTTTTTTCAAGGCCAGGGACAGATTTCAGTGACAGCTTTGATGGCACTTTCCAAACCTTTGTGTGAAAGGGAAACTGGAGCTGCTGGTGGCACCCCGGGACAGGTCCTTGCAGGCAGCTCCAAGGGGATTTCCTGCTGCTCCCCCGGAGGAGCTCCCAGCCCTGGAGAGGGGTTGGAGTTCAGAGGCTGAGGTGCACTTAGAGATTTGTCACCTAAAAATCAGCCTCTGGAGGCACCCAGAGCAGTCTCACTCTCCTACAGCCCCTCTGTTTTTACAGGTCCATCCCCTGAGCACCATGTCCATCCCAGTTCTAAAAATGGGGATAAATCATAGAAATCCAGAGCCTGAAGCAAATATGTGGAGAGTAGCAGGGGTATCTAAGGAGGTGAGAAGAAACATCTCCTTCCTTCCCTGGCAGATTTGATCTGGGTTTTCAGAAGGTTTTTCAGCACAGAAGTTGATAATGACACTTTTTCTCCTCCTCCTTTTTCTTTCCCTGCTTCTCCTTCTTCCTCTTCTTCTTTTCTTTCTTCTCCTTCTCCTTCTTTTCCTTCATCTTCCTCTTCTCCTCTTCCTTCTTCTTCTCCTCCTCCTGCTCCTTCTCAGCCTTCTTTAAATTATCTTCACTTTCTTCTTCTTTTGATTATTATATTATTATTACTATTACTACTCACAGCAGGCTATGCATTCACTTTTCGGGTACCATTTGAGCAATTAATGCATTTACCAGATCACTAAACAGAAAACAAGAAAGAGACACAAAGAAAATTGATGCAAACGCCCAGAACCTCCCACTTTGTGCTCCCAGCTATTTCTCTGCCCGAGCCACGAGGGTGAGAAGGGTTTGCAGAGCTCGGAGGGATTGTTCAGCTCTTCCATGGATTCCCGTTTTCTCAGGGAAGCTCCGTGAGTAGCTGGTTGTCCTTGCTGGGTGCAGCTGGCCCTGCAGCATCCCGACACAAGAGGGGTGTGTGCAGCCAGGGATGGGATCAGGGAATGAGAGCGGGGCGAGAGGAGCTGTGTGGCTGCATTGAAAGAGCAGCAATTGAAAGAGCAGAGTCCTGCAGGAATCGCCGCGGGCTCCCTGTGCCAAGCTCGGGATGAGGGCGGGAATTGTTCTCCCAGCACAGGGAGCTGCACTGTGCCCTGCAACCCTTCGGTCAGGAAATGGAGATTTCTCATTTCACTGACAACTGAATCCCAGGCTTCCCCCGTGAGCTCTTTGCCATCAGCTGAAGGGTGGAATTAACGCTCCTGTTTTGCCTGGTATAGAATCATGGAGTCATTTAATCACAGTACTGTAAAACCACTGTTTGGCTTAGCTTGGAAAAGCCTTGGAAAAGTCCAGCTCTGCCAAGGCCACTGCTGCCCCACATCCCCAAGTGCCACATCCACAGGGCTTTAAGCCCCTCCGGGGATGGGGACTCCACCCCTGCCCTGGGCACCCCTTTCCAGGAAGGAATTTTCCCAATATCCAACCTAAACCTTCTCTGCTGCAACCTGAGGCCGTTCCCTCTCCTCCTGTCCCTGTTCCCTGGGAGCAGAGCCCGACCCCCCCCGGCTGCCCCCTCCTGTCAGGGACTTGTGCAGAGCCACAAGGGCCCCCCTGAGCCTCCTTTTCTCCAGCCTGAGCCCCTTTTCCCAGCTCCCTCAGGGATTCTCCAGCCCTTTCCCAGCTCCCTCAGGGATTCTCCAGCCCTTTCCCAGCTCCCTCAGGAATTCTCCAGCCCCTTCCCAGCTTCCTCAGGAATTCTCCAGCCCCTTCCCAGCTCCCTCAGGGATTCTCCAGCCCCTTCCCAGCTCCCTCAGGGATTCTCCAGCCCCTTCCCAGCTCCCTCAGCCGCTCCAGCCCTTTCCCAGCTCCCTCAGGAATTCTCCAGCCCTTTCTCAGCTCCCTCAGGAATTCTCCAGCCCTTTCCCAGCTCCCTCAGGGATTCTCCAGCCTCTTCCCAGCTCCCTCAGGGATTCTCCAGCCCCTTTCCAGCTCCCTCAGGGATTCTCCAACCCTTTCCCAGCTCCCTCAGGGATTCTCCAGCCCCTTTCCCAGCTCCCTCAGGAATTCTCCAGCCCCTTCCCAGCTCCCTCAGGAATTCTCCAGCCCTTTCCCAGCTTCCTCAGCCACTCCAGCCCCTTCCCAGCTCCCTCAGCCACTCCAGCCCCTTCCCAGCTCCCTCAGCTGCTCCAGCCCCTTCCCAGCTCCCTCAGCCGCTCCAGCCCCTTTCCCAACCTCGTTCCCCTCCCTGCACACGCTCCAGCCCCTCAATCTCCTTGTGAGGGTCCCAAAAGTGCCCCAGGGCTGGAGGAGCCTCAGCACAGGGGTCAATCAGTGCCCTGGGCCTGTGGCATTGCTGGCACAGCCGGGATGCTGCTGGATTTGGGATAACGGGGTTAAATATCGGGGGTGCTTCCCTGGGTGCTCCTGGATCCCAAACCCCTTTACCAGGGTGACTTTCCCAGTCACACCAGTACCCGGCGATCCTCACCAGTATCCACAGGGATCAATTCCAGAGCCGCCTGCAGATGGCAACAGCTCCCCAGCCCCGCGCTCCTCGCCCGGGAGTCCTCCGAGCTCCTGCGGGCTCCTCGGATGGAATAATAGATCATATTATTCGTAATAATATTACGTCGTCGTCAGAAACCAAAATAATAAACAATAATATCAAACCATGAAGTAATAGTATAATATTAAAAATAATAGAATCAGAGAATGAAAAAAAAAAGGTCGGTTAACGGGCTGTGGGATTATGGAGGAGTTGGTGCCTCTAAATTGGGGATTTGGGGCTGTGCAATCCCAGCCAAAATTCTCTGTGGGCTCAGGGAACCCCTCTGACCTCCTGCTTCATCCCCAGGCACTTCCCAGCACGGGATGGGACAATGCAGAGAGAGGTGCCTGTCGAAAATGCAGATTTTATTCCATCCCCAACTCTTAAGATTCCCTTTACAGCAGATTTGAACTGACCCAAAGCAGGGTTGGGTGGGATATTGGGATGGAATTCCTCCCCGGGAGGATAGGGAGGCCCTGGCAGAGCTTGCCCAGAGAAGCTGTGAAATTTTTTTGCTATTTTCGGTGTTTGGGGGTTGTTTTTTTGCTTAAATAAAAGGCAGAGCCTGGCTGCTCCTGGCAGTAGGAGAGGAGTAAGGGGAGAGGAGGACTCTGAGAGGGAAAGGAGAGGAAGGAAACCGGGATGGGGTGGGAAGGAGACACAAAACCTTTGGCTGAATCCAGCGGCAGCAGAAGCAGGCAGGAAAAGCAGGCCGAGGGCACAGGGGGAAAGTGAAAATGAAAGGAGAAATGGAGTTGTAGCTGCAGATACTCGTTAGGTTGCTCAGGAAAATACGGATTTTTCTCTATATTATTTTTACATATCATGCTAGATATATGTGTTACTCTAGATTTATTTACCCCACCATGAGGTTTGCAAAAGTGATGGTCAGAAAATCAGCTTTTCCCCTCAGAATGACATCCAGCGACCCCCAGGGGAGTGGCTACATCCCAGCCACAACAAATACCCCTGGATTTTCGCTGCAAAAACACCACCCTGATGCTCAGGGGACTCATCCAAATGCCTCCATCCACACCCTGCAGCATTTCTGATCCCATAATTGTGTCCGGGCCTGTGCACAACAAACTTGAGCAGGGTTTGATTTCCCCCAACTCCTCTGCAGCCAGGAACTGGAACAGGCACTGGAACCTCCCCAGATCAGCACTGGGGACGTTGTGGTGTCCCTCAGAGGAATAATTACAAACATCCAACCTCCCCTTTGGGCTGAAAGTGCCCAAATTGGGTCACCGGGGCTCCTGCTGCACACAAATGGGGCAGCAGCCTGGTCTGGTGATTATGCCATGTGTTTTTGATGGATATTCACTGTTTTCACCCCATTCTGCTCCTCGTTGTGTCATCCCGGAGCCCCAAAAGGTGACAGGAATTGCAGGAGCCACCAAATATTTTGCTGGTTTTCCTTTGACTCAGTGAGTGGTGCAGGGAGGGAGGAGGGTGCTCTGGTGTCTCTCCCTGGAGTCCTCACAGCCCCGGGCTCAGAGTCACTGAGGATTATTTATTATTTGGCTTTTTTTGGTGGTTTGGTTGATTGGTGTGGAGCAGGGGGGTCTGAGGCCATCACCCACCCCCAGCCCAGCTCTGCAGCCCCTTCTCCCCCCTGTGCCTGAGCTCAGCATCCCCTGATCCCCTCAGCCTGGGGGACACAACTTCAGAGCCACCCCCTCGGGGCACAGCATTTCACCAGCAAGCACTTCCCTGATTTCCAGCCCCATTTTTGGGATTTAAATGTCACTGAGTGAAGCAACAAACCCAGCCTGAGCAGGAAGCCGGGGCTGGACACGGCAAATCTGCTCTTTGGGCTCCACAGGAGCCACCCACCTCCTTTTCCAGCAGGGAATATTTGCCCTTCTCCTGCCATCCCACCAGTTTGTGCTGCCCGAAGGGGATGCACCAGTGGGGTGGGAGCCAGCAGGACCCCTGAGGTCTGAGGAGTGGATCCAGCAGGGCCATTCCAGAGCTTTTCCCTGTTTTCCACGCCGCCCCCGAGGCTGACACGGTTATTTAAGGAGCCTAAAAATAGCAGGGTCAAACCTCTCCTGCCCCTTCATCCTGCCCCCTCAGCATCCTCATCATCTCTCCTTGCATCTCCAGAGGAGGCTTCCCTGTGGAACACACAGCCCTGAGCCTACCTCACTCCTGGAAAACAGCTGGAAGGGTTTTCTCCCCTTTTTTTTTTCATTTTCCCCCTTTTTGCCCTCATTTTTTTAGCAGCCTCTTACCTGGGCAATGCCCTGAGCAGCCTCAGTTGGGGGTGTTGGAATTTCCCCCAAGGAAACCCTCTGGCTGCAGCCTGTTGCACAGGGAATCCAGGGAATTCAGGCTGCTGTGGACAAACTGGGGTGAGAATTGTTTCGTTTGGTAAAAACAAAATCTCTTCAGAAAGGAGAGCAAAAAGGGAATGGGAAAGGGTCTGGTGCTCACTCCCTGCCCTGGGGCATTGCCCCACTCTTATGAAACCCACAAAAACCGGGATCACATGGAATTCCTGGTGGAGTGACAGGGAAGCAGCCGGGATGCAGGAAGGGTGAGGTACAGGAAAAGTGGGATTGCCTGGAATTCCTGTGTAGAACTGCAGGAAAGCAGCCGAGATGCAAAAGTGGGATCACCTGGAATTCCCGTGTAGGACTGCAGGGAAGCAGCTGGAATGCAAAAGTGGGATCACCTGGAATTCCTGGTGGAGTGGCAGGGAGGCAGCCGGGATGCAGCCAGCGTGAGCTCCAGGAAAAGTGGGATTGCCTGGAATTCCCGTGTAGGACTGCAGGAAAGCAGCCGGGATGCAGCCAGCGTGAGCTCCAGGAAAAGTGGGATCGCCTGGAATTCCCGTGTAGGACTGCAGGAAAGCAGCTGAGATGCAAAAGTGGGATCACCTGGAATTCCTGGTGGAAGCAGCCGGGATGCAGGCAGGATGATCCCGCCTGGAATGCGGGAGCTGGCACAGCATCCCGGGATGAGCAGCCCTGGCCTGATCCCACCGATCCTTTCACCTCCCGCTGCTCCTGCTGAGCCCGGGATGCTCCAAGGCAGCCGGGGCGGGCTCATCCCGCTGGGAATTGCTGCTCCTGACTCATGCGATTCGTGTGGGTGGCAGCAGGGATGGGAAAGAACCCGCTGCTATATTTAACCACAAAGAATAGGAAGAGGTCGAGCCTTTGGGCCGAGTTGTAAATAACAGCGGGGTGAAATCACGGCAGAAATCCACGCCTGGATCGTGGCAGCCTCCGGAGAGCCGGCGTGACTAACCAGGAAAAATGTTGCTCCCTGGAAAACACAAAAAATTTCAAAATGAAAAAGGTTTTGGTTATTCCAGACCAACACGGGGATCCTTCCAGCTGTGCCACATTGTCCTGTCCTGCCTTTTAGGATATTCCAGTGGTTCTGTGCCCAGCTGCTCCCACCCAGCCCTCCGTGGCCACTCTGCTCCTCCCTGGATCCCAGAGGGATTCCATATGGATGGTGTGGGGTCAAGGCGTAATCCTGGAACCATTTTTAGGAGTTAAGATCATTTGATTTAAAGGGAAACCAGCAAATTATCCCTTATAGGAGGAGATGCTCATTGTTTGTAACACCAAAAGCCTCAGCCAAAGTCACTGCATGAGTGGGAGCCTTTCCATGGAGTCAAGGGATTAAAATCCTAATTATGAGGAATTATTGCAAAGGGAAAACCAGTCTATCCCAATCTTTCTAATTCTCCTGTTTAGCAGAGGGAATAAAGAAGAATATTTTCAGTGTCACATGTGAGCTGGAAGCCTGACAACCCATTGATATCAATATCATTGTCCTGTAATATTGTATTATTGTTGATATTCCCACCTTTTATTTACTGGAGAAAAGAAAACTGTGTGAAATAAATAAATATTTTATACATAAAATACAGAAATAAATCTTGGATAGTCATGAATAAATCTTATTGATTTGATTTGATTATTGCAGCAAACACATTTCATTTCTGGAGGACACCCAAACATGTTCACATCCTGGGAAAGGAGTCAGAGTTGTCCAGGAGGGTTTCAGCCTTTCTCTCTCACTTTCCCTGGTTCTTAAACAGCCCAACAGCAAATATTTGCTGGCAGTGGGGATTTCTGAGCTGTGAGGTAATGGCTGCTGGAGTTTTTTTACATCTGCAGAGTCATCTCCTCGGGTTTGGAGCCTTATTGCAGTTACAGATGTGCCTGAGAAAGGGGAGGCACTGGAGCTCAGCTTTGGGGTTTAATTCCAGCAGCTCAGAGCTGTCCCTGAGCCCTGCTCCGAGCTCCCTGCTGATGGATGGGCTTCCTTAGGAGCTCCTCTGGAAGGTTTTACAGGAATAGCAAGAACCATTTTGTTCTATTAACAACTATTTAAGAATTATTTTGGCCTTGGAGGAGGTTCCCACTGGGCTGTGTTTGATTGTCATGGAATCCTGGAATGGTTTGGGTGGGAAGGGACCTTAAAGCCCATCCCATTCCTCCCCTGCCATGGGCAGGGACCTTCCACTGGCCCAGGCTGCTCCAACCTGGCCTTGGACACTTCCAGGGATGTGGCAGCCACAGGTTTTCTGTCCAACCTCCAGTGCAGCAGCAATTTGCACCAAAATTCCTATAAAAACCTCAATTATCACAAGGTTTGGGTCTATCAGGTATTAATGTATCATTGAAGCTGAGAGTGCTGAGCTTGTTCCTATCACCATCCAAAGCTGTGCTTCCCTCCACCAATCCATGGGATTTTTCCAGCTACCGACCACGTGAGGCTTTCAGAGTCTTCCCACAAGACAAACCTCAGGTCATCAGGATGTTTTTTCCTAAGTAGTTTTCCCTTATTTGAGGGAAAAAAACACCTCAGAGAAAGTTCAGAGGTGAAGCATGGCTGTGCAAAGAGCATTTTCTGGAGCAGGTTCCTGTGGGGAAGAGTTTGGAGCTCCCCAAATCCCAATGGTCCCCGGGACAATTACTCCATCAAAATGTTATTTTGCCATGTCAGCACTTTGGCACCACCTGAAAGATGGGGAAGTTGAGCCTTAATGATCTGCTGCTCCAAAGGGATCGATGGGTTTCTGCAGGGGTCATTTGCAGGATCAATACTTGTCCATCCCCTGCAAAACTGGAGAAAATCAACTTGAAAGCTCCTTCCCAGAAACGGCTCTGGATTTTACCTGACTCCAGGGAGTCTCAGAGTGGGTTTCCTACAGATTTTGGGATAGGGCAGGCAGGATGTGGCCACTAATGATGGGTTTATTCTTGCTCACAACTCCTGGTCCTGCCCCAGGGCTCTGCTGTGCTTGGGGGGACAGAGAAATTCCAGGTTGGATGGAGCTGGGAGCAACCTGCTCTAGCAGAAAGTGTCCCTGCCCATGGAATCCTGTTGGAATCTGAGATCCCTGCCTGCCAGCACTCTCCCACTCTCCAGAGATTTCCAAAATGTGGCAGCTGCACCACCCCAAATCCCCCAAACCCACGGAGGATGCAGCCCCTACATCCACGGCCACCCCAGGATGATTCCTCTGGCCCCCATTCCTCATGAGCCTCTACTCCTGCATTTTCCCAAGCCAGGCATTGGGCTGCTGCAGCTGGGGCTGCTGGAGTGAGCAGAGCTGCATGCCAGGACTGGAATTCCTATTCCTTCTCGTGCCCTGCTCCCTCCAGGCACAGTTTTCCTTGTCTGATGGGACACAGAGCTTCTCCTGAGCCACTGCTGCAGGCTGAGCACCAAAGGCCAGCTCACAGCACACAGGGCCAGCCAGAAGGTTGGCTTTAACGAGCTATCAACAGGCTTTAATATTTCATGGAGCTCTGAGGGAGCTACAGCTGATCAGAGCTGCTGCTAAAAGGCTCAGCTCTGCTAAGGGCCCTAGGGCTTTGCCAGGCGCCTGCTGTTTACTCACAATTGGCCTTCAAAACACCACATCAGTTATTGTCAAGTCTGGAGGGAATGCAGCCTCTGGAGCTGCTGCTGGAGCTGCTGCAGAGCATCCCAAATCCTGCTGGCCACGGGCAGGGATGAGACTCCAAAGCAAAGGGTCCCCCCTGTGTGAGGTGGCTGCTCCAGCAGCTTGGTCCTAAAGCAGCTGGGGCTGCACCCACTGCTGGCACTCTCCTGCCCTCCTTTCCCAGCCCCAGCCCCTTTCTGCAGGGAGAAATGTCCCAAAAGTGAGGAAACAGATGCAGAACAAACCCCTGAAATGCAGAAAGAAACTGCAGCTTCTTGTTTGCCAGAAGCCCAGCACCGCCAATCCTTCCTTCCTCACACTCCGTATCACAGCTGAGAACTTTCCTCCTCCTTTTTTGTTCCTGAGCACTCCAAAATGTGTGTTAAATACAATTACCCCAAAACTGGAGCTGACAGCAGGGGGATGGCTTGCAGCTATCAGCAGTGAAATCATCACCAGGCGAGTAAACAGGACAAAGGAAACAAATTTACCCCACATGACAGTCATGTAGGTGGGTCAGCAGCTGCCTATCAGATCTGGCAGGGACACCTAAAAGGAAACCAAGCAGAAAAGGTCTGGTCAGCTTTTGCCATGTTTTATGTTAGTCAGTTTTTCCATGACTGGCTGAGAGCTCCCTCTCCTCTCCCTTTTGTTGGAGTTTTGCAATTGAGCTGAAGGTAATCAGCAAACCACCCAGATGTGGGGCTGTGGTCATGGGGGTGGATTGGGACACCAGGAGTGTCACTGCTGAGTGACACAGGGACCTGTGAAACCTTAATGGCAGGAATAAAAACCAACCTGCACAGGGCCTCTGTCACTGCCCACCCTGACAGGGCTGCTGGCCTTTCTAAGCTGCAAAATCAGGGGTGGGCTCTGCACCTTGGGCTGCTCATGGCTCAGGTATCACGTACCCTCCTGCCCTCGGGTCCTGCTCGTCCCTGCACGCTCAGATTCACTCTCACATCCTTGGCTCCTGCTCGTCCCTGCACACTCAGGCTCACTCTCACATCCTTGGCTCCTGCTCGTCCCTGCACACTCAGGTTCACTCTCACATCCTTGGCTCCTGCTCGTCCCTGCACACTCAGGTTCACTCTCACATCCTTGGCTCCTGCTCGTCCCTGCACGCTCAGGTTCACACTCACATCCTTAGCTCCTGCTCGTCCCTGCACACTCAGGTTCACTCTCACATCCTTGGCTCCTGCTCGTCCCTGCACACTCAGGCTCACTCTCACATCCTTGGCTCCTGCTCGTCCCTGCACGCTCAGGTTCACTCTCACATCCTTGGCTCCTGCACGCCCGTGTTCCTCCCCGCTCCCGGGCACCGCTGCCCCCCGCGCCCTCACGCACAGGTTATCCCTGTCAGGGACCCCTCCCCACACGGGGCTCAGCGCTAAGCCTGGGGCAGGCTGAGCCCCGAGCTCGGTGGCGGGGCCATCCCGCGCTGACCCCGCCGGCTGAGGCCGCGCCTGGCCGCGTGCCCCGGCCCCATTTAGGCTGCGAAGCGCCGCCAAATGGCCCCATCAATATTTGATGCGGATCGAGCCCGCCGGGCGCGGATAAAGCGCGGGGCTGCCGGCGGCGGGGGCGCGCAGCGGGGATGGCGGGCGGCCGGGGGCCGGGGCCGTGCGGCCGGGGCGGCTGCGGCGGGCCGGGGGTGGCTCCGGGGGCCGCTCCGGGAGCCGCTCCGGGGATCGCTCCGGGGGTCGCTCCGGGAGCCGCTCCGGCAGCCGCTCCGGGATTGCTGGCGCATCCCCCGTGGGTGCCGCGGGCGCGGTGGCTGGCGCGGAGGCTGGCGGCGCTGCTGGTGCTGCTGGCGCTGGTGGCCGCGGGTTGCGCCCTCCGCCGCCGCGCCTGCTCCGCGCCTCGCCGCGCCCGGCCCCTGCCCCTGCCCCTGCCCCGCCGCGCCCCGCCCGCGGCCCCGGGCACAGGGGGTATCGGGGGCAGCTCGGGCACCGCCGCCCCGCCGGGCCCGGCCGTGGAGCTGCCGCAGCTGCCCAGCTACGAGGAGGTGAAGCGGCTGCCCAGCTACGAGGAGGCGCAGCGCTGCCCGCCCGCGGAACGGGGCGCGGCCGCGGGGAGCCGGGGGTGAGCCCTCCGCACCCAGCCCCGCTGCCCTCCGCGGGCACCGCGGGCACCGCGCCGATGGACGCGGCGGGACCCGCGGGACGGGGTCATCCTCCGGACAGCCCCGGGTGTCCCAGGAGGTGTGCGATGCCAGGAACCAGCAGCGTTCCCTGGTGGGACAATGGGGAGCCCCGGGAAGGCTCCGCAGAGTGACCTGCTGGACACCCGGCTCTGCAAAGGGACGGGTCAGGGACACCGGGGATTCCCGGGAAGGCTCCACACCACAGGATGACCTGCTGGACACCCAGTTCTGCCACACCACACCACAGGATGACTTGCTGGACACCCGGCTCTGCAAAGGGACGGGTCAGGGACACTGGGGATTCCCGGGAAGGCTTCACACCGCAGGATGACCTGCTGGACACCCAGTTCTGCCACACCACACCACACCACACCACAGGATGATCTGCTGGACACCCGGCTCTGCAAAGGGACGTGTCAGGGACACCGGGAATTCCCGGGAAGGCTCCACACCACACCACAGGATGATCTGCTGGACACCCGGCTCTGCAAAGGGATGGGTCAGGGACATTGGGGATTCCCGGGAAGGCTCCACACCGCAGGATGACTTCCTGGACACCCGGCTCTGCAAAAGGGACGTGTGAGGGACACCGGGAATTCCCGGGAAGGCTCCACACCACACCACAGGATGATCTGCTGGACACCCGGCTCTGCAAAGGGATGGGTCAGGGACACCGGGGATTCCCGGGAAGGCTCCACACCACACCGCACCACACCACAGGATGACCTGCTGGACACCCGGCTCTGCAAAGAGACCTGCGGAATTCCTGGGGACCACGGAGGGATGGGACACGCTGGCTGGGAAGCAGGGACCCACCGGGACAGCCTGAAGGACACCAGGGCTCCTCACAGCGACATGGCACCGTCCTGAAGGACTTCCATGAGGAAGGTGACTTGGGGACATCACCTCCAGTAGGACATGGAGTGAAGGGAAAAGTCGGCTGCAGTTTGGTGCAGCTCCTGCTCGCCGGGATTTTGGGATTGCTCAGCTGTGGGACTGTGCTGTGAGGACATAAGTGGGTGATCCTCACCCCTCCTACACCCAAGGGGGCCAGGGGGAGGTTTTGGGACAGCCAGACCAGCCTGTCCCTGGCATCCTGCACCAGGAATATGGAGCGTGGCCTGGGCAGCAGGGGAAGGAGGGAACCCCTCCAAATCCTAATAAAATATCAGCACCTCCTGCTCCCCTGGCTCTTACTCACTGAGGGGACCTGGGACCCCTCCTGCTCTAAGTGAAATAAATGTCACAGCTCCTGGAAAACCTTCCACGAACAAGGCAACCAACCCTCAGTGCCACCACACCTCAACGAGCTGGGAGTGCCTCATTCACTCTGAAATTCTCCCTGCAGCATCACCACGAGCTCACCCCAACTCTGCTGGCAATGGAACTGGTCTGTGCCCAAAGCTTTCATAAAATACCTTTATTTTTCCCTTTCCTAGCTTGACTTTAGCACGTGGAGCTGAGGATCTGGTCAGTGCAGGAGCTGTCCTTTCTCTCTTTGGAGGGTGTCTCTAACAGCAAAGAAAACCTGCAGGTTTATTTAAAACAGAGATTAGAGCATTTCCAACGGCAGTGCTTCAACTAGCACAGTAATTTCTTTATATAAAGTAAAAAAATTCTTGCAGATCCTTCAGGAAAAACACAGAAATAATTAAATATTTTATGTTTTTGTACAACCAAGCTCTGTGCAGACAGAACTCAACCCCCTCTCTCCCTGAAGGTACCAGACCATCCTATTTTCCCAAACTTTTACAGCAGGGCAAAGGCACCTGAACTAAAATTAACAAGTTAAATTCCAGTACTGGAAATTTTATAGCACAGGGCAACCCCTGACTGATTTGGATGAATAAACTTTGCAAATAGAGATTCTTACATCAATTCATAGAAGCCTTTTTTCTCCTTGGCTCTTCTCCATCCTCTGCAGAGTAAAATATCATCTCTGTTATCATGAAAATGAAGAAATGGAGGTCTTAAAACTTCTGTGTTTAATAAAAAACCATGTAAAAACCAATGTAAACTATGTATCTATAGTATAAATAGTAAATTGCTTCTCTCCAACCTCCCCCATCTGTAGGTGATACAAACTTTATACAAATATATATTAAAATGTCAGAATTAAATTTTAGAAAGCTTCAAGCTTTTCCATTATTGCTTATTTATAATTTTGGCTATTCTGGAGTGAATAAGGCAAGAGCCACCACAGTTTTTTCTGCAGGAAACGGTTCCACATAATCTGTAAAATCAAATTTTCATGTCAGATGATTCAAACCTTCCTCCTGTTCCAGTCCCAAAGGGTAAAATCCCACAGATAAATCGAGATCTCCAAGTTTTATTGCCTTAAATACCAGAAAACAAAGTATTTTTAATTTTTTTCCTCAGAGCTATTACAAATATGCAGTTGGTTTTTAAACACCCACCTGACCTTTTGCTTTTACCTCACTTGAGGACTTTATTTTTCACTTAAAGATGTATTTTTCTGCCTCCCTTTTTATAATCAGAGAGGATTTACTGTGGTCAAGGTTAAATGAAGTGAACAAACAGAACTCCCCACCCTGCAATGGCAAAGTCTGGGTTGTATTTGGTTATTGATCCATCACAACAGCACCTAAACAACTGAATAATAATTAATTAATTAATCATGTTAATTAATCTCTGCTTCTTAAATTGCTTTATGATGGTTTAAATGAAGCAGTCAGTAATTAAAAAAGAGGTATTGCTTTTTAAAAGAGGGTTTTCAAATAATTTCTTGTTCTGGGCAAGAAGG
Source organism: Monarcha castaneiventris obscurior (assembly GCA_026261815.1). Taxonomy (NCBI): domain Eukaryota; kingdom Metazoa; phylum Chordata; class Aves; order Passeriformes; family Monarchidae; genus Monarcha; species Monarcha castaneiventris. The sequence continues at coordinate 1,719,595 of JAMPIT010000437.1, forward strand.
TAACCAAAATATACCTGAAACATCTGTATCCTTCTGCTGGTTCTTTTCACTTAATACTGATAGTAACTGAAAGGATGTACAAATTTCATCCAGAACTTTGGAATTCCAGATAAATGAACTCCCAATTACCTTGGCATGGATGGATGGCACTTTCCTTGGAATGGCAATCTCTAAAATCCCTGCCACAATCCCAGAAAAGCCACCTAAGAATGTTTTCTCCTGAGAACATCCTGAAATTCAGATTTCACACCCAGGGTCATAACTGTATTTAGAACCTGGTGAAAACAAGGAATAAAAGTGCTTTTCCAAAAGATTTTGCTTTGTTTTCTATTGAACACCAGGATGCTCAGGACTGGATGTGTGTGACAGAAAATGGAATTAAACACCTTTCCCATTACCTCCAAATGTACTTAAAACACCCCAAATATTCTTTTTTCAGCAGTCAGTGGAGATCACCACATGCAGCAGCTCTCGGATACATTAAAAACCTCCACATTTATTTGGTTTTATGAAGAAATTTATGCAAGAAAAGGTCACTCAATGATTTACAAATTTGCTGTATGTACAGATATTTAACATTTTGATGGTAACATTTGAAAGATACATAATATATCTTGTCAATGCTGAATAACCTGTTAATATATTTATAACATGAAGAGAATGCAGACAGTTTTGGGTATGAAACAAAGAAAAATGTATCCCAATGAAATAACACGAATATAAAAAAAATATTTACAAATCAAGTGCTTAGGGCAGAAAAAATACATTAAATACTCTCTTATTTTAAATATTCTTGTCAATTCTACATCCCATGCTACAAATGCTGTTTGTTACTTCCAACAACCCTGAAAGCACATCCCAAAGTACTTTAAACAAGAAAATACCTTTTTACTGCTGAATGCTTTGCTCTGTGACAAACCTGAGCTTCTGAAATCATCTATTAAAGAACTGCCTGGTACATCCTAACAGAAATATGTATTATCACACCTGTGAGGGAAATATTTGTACTTTAGAGGCTCAAGCTCCTTTTTTTAAAATATTTTCAGCACTTCCAGTTTGCTTAATTTGTTTTAGGGCAATTTAAATGAGTCTGGAGAGGCCCCTGAGGCTGCAGAAAGAAGCAAACTGCTTAACTTGGTGCTTAAATTGGGACTTCATCAGAGGCAACCCAGGTTAAAGAATATCAATAGCAATGAAAATTTAAAAGCCACAAAGACAGAGACACTGAATTCCTTTTTTTTTCTCAGTCATGTAGCACTCACTGGCACCAGAATATAAACCCAGCTCAAAATGAAAAGTAAATAATTCATTCAGTGTGTCACCCAACGCTTAAAATCTACAGAAATTCTCACTCCTGGGGGCCACAAAATATTTGCTGTGGCTTTTTTTTCACGTTTGTCAGAACAAGCCAGTACCAAATATTGAAGCAGCACTTTAAAGGTGTCCAAAATGTCAATTATTGCTGCACAGTTACACTGGTTCTCACTGCAGGGCTGGCTGCTGCTCGTTCTCTTTCTTTAGCAATTTCCATCTCTATTTTGGCTTTGATTTTATTCCAATCCACTTCCAGCTGTAAGAAGAGAAAAATTAAATACACAGAGCTCAACATCAGAGAGAAAGAGGTCAGTTATTCAACTTGAAAATACAATTATGAAGCGTTGAGTACACAAACTCATGGAAGAGATGAAGGCACAGCTGAGCTCTAACTGAGCTTCCACCTTCAAAAGAAACCAAGCCTGAGATATTTTATTCAATCCCACCCCATCTCAATGTGTCTGGCAATGTAACACAAAAATAACCTGCTTCTAATTCAGTACCATGACATCAGTGTCCTGCTACTGAAAATTTAGCCCTGTATCAATAATTGATGAGTGATGTCTCCTCCAAGGAAGTTGATAGGGTATTAAATTGGTTATCTGCTCAAACAGAAATCAGATTCCTGCTTGGAGCTGCCCTTCTGTGTCAATAAATGTTTTAGTTTTGCTTTGGCATTTCTCCAGCTGCAGAGAATTGGCTTTTTCTGGCTGTGTTTTGTGTCAGTGAAAGCTCAGTCAATAAACACAGCAAAATATCACAGTACAAATGTGGGTACAGGAGTTGTCTCTTCCCAAAAATATGTGACAAGGAAAAAAAAAGGGATCATGGTGCGTTTGATGACCATAAAAACACATCCAAAAATGAAACTGTGCAGTTCAGTTTATTGCTGGAGAACTAACACTGTCAAAGGTGGGATGGGAGAAGAATTTCAAGGGTTGCACAGGGAATTCTCATCTGTAATTAAGTCATGGAATAACAGGGAAGATGCTCTAAGAGGGAAAGTGAAACTGCAATACCCAGGTTCTCAGGTGAAAATTTAATAATAATACCCCAATTCCAGAGGCATTTACTGGGTCCAGGATTCCCAGGATATGTGTAAGGTATGAAGAACCTGGTATGTAAAATAAACCACATTTTTAGATCCTGCCTGGTTGCAGAAAAGAGAGGAAAAAACTCCTCATTTAAGCCTGAAGAAGTTGTAGGTCGTGAGAGGGAAACTGAGATCCTTTTTTAACCCCGAGAAGAAAACAGCAGCACAAAATCTTGCTTATCTTTTCCTGTTTCTTCTGATTTTGCTTTATGAGTCTGCCAGGTTGCATTAAGATTTTAATTACAGCTTAAAATTCACATTATGTAGATCCTTCCTACTCTCAGACCCAGCACAGACCTCCAGCACCTGGATGTGGAAAAGGACTTTTTCCTTTCAGAAATCTCCTGAGTGAGACCCAAATTTCAAGGCTGAGTAAGGTGAAAAATCATCCTTGTCACTGCCAAGGTGGAATTCCTTAGGAATTCTTCCAGAATCTACAGGTTTCTCAAGGATTTAAAGAAAATCAGGATTATCTACAATGTCTATCAGCAGCATCAGGGGATTTCCATGATTTTTGCTCTGTCATGGGTTGTATAGAACACACACTTCCTGCACAGCAGCTGGGAAAGCTGCAGGATAAGAATGCTTGGAATCTGTGCTTTATTTTCCTGTATTTTCCAGGTAAATTACTGCAGAATGGTTCATTAGGGGCAGAATTTGTTTAGGAAATGAGAATCCTTAAAAGTGCTAAGAGCTAATGACTTCCATTAGAAATCCAGCTTTATTCAAAGTGCACTGGGCAGTGTCCAACGAAAGGATGTGAATTCCCAGCTCAGGTGTTCCCTGATCCATCAGCTGCAGTGGATAAAAGGATTTCACACAAAGGAAAAGTCTCTTTTGCTAATTTCACCCTGAGAATGCTGAGGAATAAGGAGGGGAAAAGCAGGAAGGACTTGAGGGCTGCTGAGGGGAATTGCACACGTGGGGGCCTGTCCTGAGGGAAATGTGTGGGAATATTCCAATGGAATCCAGGATCCAGCTTCTGAACTTTAGGATGTGCCCTCAGCCTTCAGGATCTGTTAAATACTAATAAATTGATTTATTGATGATGCAGAGGGTTTCCAATAACTGAATATTGAACTGTTTATCATATTTATCAGAATGGTTTGTAGTTCATAAATACCCAGATACCTTCAAAGTTTATTATTATTTCTATCCATAAAATGCCAACAAAAATGTTGGAGATGTTGAAGAGACACTGAACCATGGTGAGGTTTAGCTCCCTGTTTTATAGAAAACAACTGTGCCTTCACTGGTGCAATCTTTACCAGATATTAAATAGATAAATTAAATAGATATATTAAATAGCTTTATTAAATAGATATATTAAATAGCTATATTAAATAGATATATTGGGAATCTGTGCCTTCAAATAAAACACATTCCCAGCTATTCTTGGCCAAGCAGCCCCACATCTGTAAAAATGTCCCATTTCTGTTCACATTTGAACCACAGAAGGAAACAGAGATGCAAACCCATCCCACCCTCCCCAGTTCAGTGTGAAGCAGCAGGAACAATCCTGAGGGATACTTACACCTTCTGCATATTGCAAAAATCTTTGGTTGGTTTCTTTTTTCCCAAAATCCTGCAAGAACTTCTGTCTGTAAGCCAGGACTGTGTCCACGTGTGTCCTGTGCTTCACTGCAAGATCCAAGGCTCTGGAATAAAGCAGGGAAGGCTTGGTCAGCCTGGGGAGATGCTCTGGCACAACCACAACCACCAAGGTTTTGCAGATATTCTGAGGGTGAGGGCAGAGATCCCAAATCCAGGCAGTTCCACATTAGAAACAGGGGGTTAAAAGCAGCCAGTGATGAAAATACCCAACAGGTATTTCCACTGAGAACCTCATCACATCATTAATTTGACCACAGGAGGCTTTTTATGTCAAGGAAATGCAGAATATTTGAGAGTTTAGCACAAGGGACAAAAATAATAATGTTTAATTGCTTTTTTGTAGTCAAAAACAGGTTCTGAACAGTCATAATGCACATTTATGACATGTTCTATTTAATATTTACAAATATTGTATATGTGGGGAAGATTGGACACTGGATTAATTTAATTCATTACTCACACCTGATTTCTTCTCAATGGCTTAAGAACACTGATATTTGATATACAGAGTATTTAGATGATATATAGAATAAAAGAATAACCTTTTATTAATATCCAGCTTAAACCTCCCCTGACACAGCTTCAGAACAGTCACAGATATGTGGGGGAAAATCAACCTTTTGCCTGAATATATGAATATAATAGCAGAGAAATTAGGAGTAAACAGCTCAGAGGATTCTGTCAGAAAACGTGGGGGTTGGTTTTGTCTAAAGGAGAAATTCCTCCTTTGTTTTCTCAGCCCTAATTCCCATTTTCTCCACCTACTCAATGCTGGGAGCCTGAGTAGCCACAGCTCTATTTTTAGCAACGAGCCACTTCAAACCATCCCAAATTCCACAGCCAGTCTGGGGCATCACTGAGGACTTCTCTGTGCTAACAGTGATGAGAAAGCAAAATGTTATTTCCAAATGCTTCCAGGAATATTTTGGGCTTTTATCACAAATGTTTGTATTTTCTAAATATGACACAAAAATGCTGCTTTTTTTTTTGGTTGTGTGGTTGTTGTTTTTTTTTTTTTTTAAAGTTGTGGGTGATTAAAAGATAAAAAAATGAATCAGCAATAAAAGAACCGATTGAAATAATCAAGAAAACATATTTTAATGGGGAAAAACCTCCTACCTCTCCCAGTTGTAAAGGTTAATGTTGACTTGGATAGCTTGGTAAACCAGGCCTGACTGCAGCAGGAGGGTTTCAGCCTCCTGAGTGCTCCCACTGAACAGCAGCATGTGAGCCATCCTGGATTCCTTGGATGGCAGATCCTTGATGGAATTGATGTACTGGACTTTGTCAATCTGCTCAGGAGGAGGACAGCAAGGAAATGAATTCATCAAGTCGGTGTTGCAAGAATTTAATTGGGATTTAATTGAGTTTTCTTACCTCCCCAATTGCTGCGTAAGCGATTTCAGCTGTGGTCATGTCCTTGTTGGCCACTGCCATGGCAGCCAAACAAGCCCACAGGGTCTGATCCTGAAATTCAAAATAAAAACTACTTCTAAACATTCAAATATTTATCATCATGTTACAAATGGTTTCTCAAAGCAGCTGCACAAGGCCTGGAAATGATGGGTAATAATACATTTCTCTGTGCCATTTATGGCACCGTGGTCTGAGTCTCTGATTAGGAAATTATTCATTATTTCTCAGAAGTAGGAATTAAAAAAACTTAATGGTAACAATAATATTACACTTTTTAAATTATAATTATTACTTTTATTGTTTCTGTGAGGGTTTTTTGAGGTTTTTTTACACAGCCTTGAGGAAACCCCACAAATTCAGAATCTAAGAAGATCCTAAATGACATTTTGATGGATTTTCAAGTAACAAAATTATGACAATGACACACTAATAAACCACATTTAAACACAGTTTAAGCTACCACATCTAAAACTCAATTCAGACAGGAAAAATGTAATTTTTGACTTTTTAGTCCATGTGGATTGCAGGAATTAAGTGGGTCTTAATATTTTTGTTGAGTGTGTTCAGTAACAAATCTGGAAATAAAGACTTTGCACTGTGAAGGTTTTAGAAGGATCACTCTTGATTTAAATCAGGATTAACAGCTCCAATGAGGATGTTCTAAACACATTCCCATATTTCCCAACTGGTTTTTCCATGACTCAGGACAAACCCTCCTGCAGGCAGCCCATAATTTGGGAGAATTAAGATTGTTCAGAGAATCAAAAGCTCAAAAAATCTGTGTCACCTTTTCTTCCCCTTTATTTAGAAAATCAGGTGAAAAATGCTGAAAACTCAGCCTGAAATTATCCAGGAGATGAAGTTTCTAGGAGTTATTCCCTGATGGGGAATGATAAATTCCCTTGCTGCTCTTTTTTCCCTCAGAAATAGGACCCATTTTGTTATTCCTGACTGGAAATACTTTTTACTGTCTACTTGGGAATACTAAAATCAAAATATCCTGACTTGGATGCTTAAATCAGGTGATGTGGACACTGAAAATAAAGATTCTGTTGCAATTAGTTCTAATCATACAACCCAAATAATCTGGATGTGCATTGATTTAGTAACTGGTTACATCAATATTTGAAATACACATTTAAGGACAAAAGTGCTAAACTTTTCTAGGAATAAATGGGAATGAGGATTTGAAAGGATTTTGTTGTTTTAAAGACTACCACACTCACCTCATCTGTTGCTGTTGTCTAAATAAATACAAAAGAAAGCAATAGAAAAGGGAAAAAAATAAAAAGAAGTGAAATAAAATACGGAAAATAACAGGTAATTGTGGAAATGTCACTTTTAATTGGTTATATTAAGGCCCAGACCTGAAAATTCAAGTCTAGAACTAAATTCTGTGAGCACCTCTCTTCAATCCTGCTGGATTTTGGTGTGACTAAAAATAAGAATTGTTATTTATCATGAAAGTTATGAAATTATGTTATGAAATTAAGAAAACCACATCATTTTCCACGAGCAGCCAAAACAACGAGTGCCAAAGCAGGCTGGGAATGAGACCTAACATTTGATATGGAGAGATCACTAAAAAGGGACACTTAAAAGCATCAAGATCTCATGGAATGGTAGCAGAACATTCCCAAAAATCAGCTTTACCTTGACAAAACGACAGAGTCTGACCCCATCCTCCCACCTGGAGGCACTGATGTGGTCGTGGAGAATTGCAGGGTAAGGGGAGATGTGCAGATGGACAAGGGACCCATCTGCCCTCCTGATTGTGATCTGATTCCCCACAAAACTCACAATCTGGGCATTTTTGCTGAATTCACTGCGTGGAGGAAGAAAAAAGAAGTTAATATTCGTTTGTTTTTACAGGAAAGGATGTGACATGAATTATTTGTGACTTAATATTTTGCTATTTTTATGTTCAACATGATTGAACCAAATATTTTCTGTTTGTTTTTTTACAAAAAGCTGAGGCAGTATTTCATGAGGAAGAACTCAAATTTTGCTTTTACATCAAGATGCTGCTCTACTTTCAAACCCTGCATCATCATTTCAACCCTAAACTTTACCATTTTCCTTATAAAACACTTTTCCCTCATTTCCTAATCAAGAAACAGGAGAATTTTCAAAAGTTGCAAGCCCAGCTTTTACTCCTCCCGACCATAACTTGTTAAGGAAAGAGGAAAACAGTTAAAATAAATCATATTTGGGTTAAAAAGGATTTCTTACCTGGCATCTTTTTCATAGAGAGTTTTTGGGAGAAGATCTTTATCCACATAGACTGTGTTGGGGTAATACCAGACTGTGAACCTGGAATCCTGAATCCCACAGAGGATGTTGGAGGTGTCATTCCAGGCCAAGCTTTGCACCATTGTCCCTTCATTTACAGACAAAAAATCATAGATATTTCCAGGAGAAACTTCAAAATAAAGGGAATTCTCAAAGAGTGGTGGTTATTGATAATTTTTAATTGTTTTTCTAAGGTTTTAACCCCAAGTTTGGAACATTTTAGCTGCTGTTTTACATGGAACTGGCAGAAAAATTAGCAGGATTTAGATAAAATGGACTGTAATTGTTTCTAGCTCTATCATAGGAAAGCCACAGGTTTTTTTTTCAAGTTCAATTTCACCATTAATTAAGCAAAATATTGTCTCTTGTACTAAATAAAAATTTCTTTCCCTCCCAGCATCTTCCCAAACATCAATTTGAATTTTTCTCACCTATTTTGACAATCTTCTGCTCTTTCCCAAACCTTTTCACTGAGGTGATGAAAAGATCTCTGTTCTTATCAATAAAAGCTATTTTTCTCTCATTTGTGAGTCCTTTCTGGTCCAAAGCAATCTCCACAATCTCTGTCTGAAAAGGGAAAAGAGAATCCCTGATTTTTATTTTGGAGATTTAATGTTTGGATATTCAAATTGATTTTTTTCCTAAAAGCAAGGCACAAAATTCTTGGATAAACTGGGGTGGGAAAACACTTTTTTTTGTCATTTCTCTGAGGAATCAATCATTTCATGGGGTTGGAATTAATATCATTTCAAGGTCCTTTCCAACCCAAACCATTCCATGATTCTGTAATTTTATAAACTGAATTTCATGAAGATTAAAACAATTTGAAGACAACACAAAGCATTAAAAGTCAGCTGAAAAGCTCCTTTCTATTAAGATTTTAAAACCTTTAATGGGTTTTCAGTCCTGTTATGAAGGAAGCCCATTAGTGATTCTTAATCTCTAAGGAAAATAAAAACATTAAATCCTTCACTTTACCTTGTGGGTCAGAGGTTTTCCATCACCCAGTGGCTTCCCAGATAAAGCTTCAAATATAAAGATAACTGAAGAAAAAGAATGATTTGTTTTATTAATTAAAACAACAGCTTTTCATAGATTTTTCCAGTGATTCCATTTTTTTTGAGTGTAATTTAGTGCAAATAGATAAAACATTCTGTGTGAGTTTCACCAGTGATTTTCACACTCTGGTGAAAAAAGAATCTTACAAAAAACTGAATTTTCACCTCCTCTCCCTATTTTTCCTTTCCTATCTCAAACGGGACTTTACAGAAATGACACCAAATTCTGATTAAAAGTCTGCACCCCGAATTTAAATAAATCCACATTTCCAATACCAGACTGACTCAATCTTAACCCCACAATTCAATGAATGGGAATGTTTAGAAAGAGAGAAAATTGACTGGAAAATCCCACCAGGGAGTAAAAACTTATTCAAGTACTTTCTGTAAATATTCCATGGATCAGCTGCAAGTTCAAAGCCAAACCATTCTCTTGAAGTTTTGAAATTAATTTTATGCAAGACTCATAATTTGAATTAATTTTGATAATAAATATATGTGTTTTTATAACAAATAAACCAGAATTTACCCTTCTCATCAGCTTTGTCCTTCACTGCCAGGGTGTCATTGCTCAGGGACACAGTCTGGGCATTTAAAATGTCTGTTCTCATGCCTGGATATTTTGGAGAGGAAATTAATCTGCCTTCATAGGAATATAAATAAAGTCCTCCACCATCTACAAGAAGAAAATGCCTACAAAAAAAAAACCAAAAAACCCAAACAACAAGTAATTAAATCAATAAATAATACAGAAAAGTTATATTTTCAACAAGGGGAAGGACACTGTTTAATATCCTGAATTTTTCCAGTTTCCATCATTTCTAAGCTTTAAATTTCCAAGATATTCTGGAAGTTCTGTAGGGGAAAGTTCAGTTTTAATGTGATTATTATATTTTTCCAGGAGAAATGTTTATTATGTGAAATATTCACGATTTTATCTGGGTATTTTTTGTTTATTTACAGTATTTCAATATGAGCTTATTATGTTCATTATACATATGTATATAATAAAGAAATGTATTTATTTATAGATATAAATATATTATATTGTATTATCATTATTTATATATAAATAAATACATATATTTATATTTATATATTTATATATTTATATATTTATATGTTTATGTTTATAAATATATACATTTATTTTATAGATATATTTATATTTATATATATAAATAAATACATTTATTATTTGCTATAGATGTAACAACTAAATTTATTTATTTATTCATTTAATAGTTATATTATGTTCCTAATGAGCATTTTAAGAAGTCAGGTACCTTTCTGCTTGGAGAATCAAACTCACAGTTCCTTCCTTCAGGTCAAAGATCAATGGAGTGTTCCAGTTCTTTGTCCTGCATATATAAAAAACCAGCATTAAAATCATTAATTTTCACTTATTTCAAGCACAAAGTTGGATTCAGTAAAGCAAAACCCACATTTTTCATCATCTAATATTCCCAAAAGAGAGGTTTGCCAAATTCAAAGAGCACTCAGGAAGCCAAGGAACACTGAGAAGCACAAAATACAATGGAATTACATTTCTGCCTTCATTGTTTCATCCCTCCCCACCAGCAGCAACTGCCTCAGGAGTCCTAAAAACCAGCAAAATTATATTTCTATGGATTATTTTCTTTTAAAAACATTTCTGACTCTTTCACAGCGATCTGGAGGTCAGAGAGTCTTTGTGCCCTATTAGAGCTGCACTGAGCAGATACTCCTGAGCAGGAAATTGCAATTAATTTAAAAATAATGTAATTATTGTGCTTCCAATCAAGCTCCTGCCACTCTTTCCCAAAAAAACTCTGAGGCAGAGGAATTAGAGTTACTCACGAGAACACATAACACTGAAGGGAAGTGGAAACCACCAAATATCCATAGTTCAGGGAGGCCTTAATGACCCTGTCCCGGAATTCCAAGAAATCCACGGCATCATTGATGACATTGTGCACCTGAGCAAAGGCAAATGGCCACGGAATTAAACACCACAGCCAAAATTAAAACTCATTAGTGAAGTGTTCTCATCGAGAAAATCATCTGAGGCGGAGGAGGCCTGAAAATTCCCATTTTAGGATTGTTCAGTCGTTGATTATTGGAGTATTTGAAATAAAACTTCAGTGATCCCATCCAGTAATATCCAGGATTGGGACAGAGATGTTGCAGAGCTCTAGAATTTGAATGATTCCACATTTGGAAGCACAGGAAATTCAGGAGATGGGCTGGGTGAGCAGGTTGTGGTTTTGTTATTTCACTTAAAACCTGCTCAAGAAAATCAGAATTTGCCTCAAATCAACACAGATTTTTCAGCTCAGAGATTTTAAGGAGCTATAATTCCAAGGGGGTACCTTAAATAAAAATATTCTTGGTTTTTTGTGGGGTTTTTGGGGATTTTTTAGAAGATGTCACCATTCTGAGGGTGGTAACTTCCTTCTGATGTTCTCCATTATGCACCAATTGCAAAACAAGGTCTGAACTCAATTATTCCAAGAGCCTAGAAACCATTTCCAAGGACATGTTAATTGCTACATCCACCACAGCATCACTCATTAACTTTGTCTTTGTAATACTCAGGAAAAAAAATCCAGCTGCAATGTTTTTGTAGGATTTTCTTACAGAAATATATAGGAATAAAATCACTATACAACACCAGAATTAAAAATGAGTCCTGACTCAGGGTTAGCTACACTTCCTCACTCTTTGCATATTCAAAAATAGAATTTAAATCCCATGGAGAGCATTCCCAAGCCCATCTGGTACGAGTCGATGTCTGGGAATGAGAGAAAAAACTGGGAATTTTTACCTGATTTGTGCTGTGTGTTCCCAGACTCTGACTCACATCCCACCCACTGCCCCAGACTCAAATCCAGCACTGCTGCTGCTCCAACTCTGCCCAATCCAACATGCAAAGAAAAAAACCATTTTAGTGTCTAATTAGGAATTTGATGCTGAAAAGAGCAAATGTGTAATTTGGAAAATGTGGAAGGATGGAAATCTTTATTATCCCAGCGAGTGAACGTTGTGACTCAGTGTCTGGGAACACAAATTAACAACCAAAATTCCCATTTTGCATTCAAATACACTTTGTGATCAGACTGCCCAGCTCTGAAGTGATTTTACCTTCATGGTTCTCCTCTTAATTAAGGTAATTTCGAAGTTTTTCCACTCCCAGTGCTGCTCCACCACGTGGGCAAAGATGACATGGCCGTTGCCACATGCTCCTGCCAGCTGGGTGCCATCGATGGACCAGGAAATGGTGAAAATGCTGCCAGTGTTGGGCTTCTCCAGGGCATAAGACCACTGGAAAAGGAGAGAAAATAATAGTGAAAGTTATCCTGTACTTTCTAGAAGTCATTTATTGTCATGAACACATTGGCAGGATTGGGGTTTTTGAAGGAGCAGCAATAAATGGAGTTTTTATCGCATTGGGGTTGGGTGTTTGAGTCAGACTCTGGAAAAGAAAAAGGAAAAGCATCAGGTAAAGAAGAAATTAAAAAGTCACAATGCCTGGAGTATATCAGGTACCAATTTTCTACTCACAATTTATTGCAAGTTTACTCTCATTCATAAATCCAGGCACTCACAACATAAAATTAAGTGCTTAAGAAATAATGGTATTTTCTCCACTCTGTTGTTACTGTCCAAGTGAAGGATTAATTAAAAATTTCCTCCAGCAAAGACCTTTATTCTTAATTCCCCCAGCCTTATCCACCAGACTTCTCTGAAGTTTAGATCCTTATTAATAAATCCTTGTCAAAAATTAGAATTTCAAGACCAAGACAATTTTTTATTTCCTGCATCTCAGGAATAGAGATCACACAAATCACCCTGAATCTCCAAAGAGATGTTTCCTTGAAAATGGATGACAAATTAGAATTAAATAGTCTTTCTAGTGAATTTTAGGAAGATATGAAAGCAGCTTTTAAAACAAGAAGTAAATCTCAATTATTTCCTCTTTATGTAATAGAATATTTAAAAAAACATGTAGTAATTGAAGAACTACCTGAATATTCAAATATATTTGAAGTCTTAAAGAGCAATTCAACAATAAAAATAATGTGATTAAAGTTAAATTCAAACATTGGATTGACCTTTGGATACATGAAATTATCCCAAAAGGAGGACAGTTGAAAGAAAATCTTCACCTGATGTTTCTAACATATTTCATATTCTGATTTCTTTTGCAGACCATAAACCCCCTAAAAATTAAGTCCTTCACATGAAGTCTTCATATGATTTAGGTGAAAGGAAACCACAAAAATCAAAGTCTTTGTATGATTTAGATAGAAGGAAATAATAAAAATTGAAGTTTTCATATGATTTAGATGAAAGGAAATCCCAAAAATCCAAGTCTTTGTATGATTTAGATGGAAGGAAATCACAATAATTGGAGTAAAATAAAGGTGTTGGACTTAAAATGTTCAGTGGGAAGGGAACTCAATGGGGTGAAATCCAGCCCTGGTTGTGCTCCTGGTTTGGGAATTCTGAGTGGAATTAAAGCTGTTTTTTACACAACAGGGTGAGTGAAAGGTGATTTCCATTTACAAGCCTCAGTTTTAAGGCTTCACCTTCCACATCACTCCCTGTCTGTGTGAGCTGCGCTTGGGAAAAAAATTCCAATTTTTGGAGACCAATCTGTAACTGCTCCTGTGCCTGGCTAACTAAAAGGATGAATTCCAGCCCCAAACAGCCTGCAGTAATTAAACCACCAATAATTAAAGTCTGACTCCTCCCACGGCCAGAACAGCCCTGGGATGCTGTGCCCAGCACTGGGAGAAGGCTCCTGTGACCTCCATCCCAGATGTTTTTCCCAGCTGGGATCTGTCTGGGAACACTTTGAAGAAGTTGTTTCAAGCTGAGCCCTGGGATCCTCCCAGCCAGACCCGGCTGCTTCCGAGGTCATTTCCTTTGGATCAAGGATCCACCCAGAAGGAATAAAAGGGCATCAAACCATCAATTAAAAACCACTTGAAGGGCTCCAGGAATGTTTTTCTGGAGCTACTTTTCCATGGAAAGCAGAGATGCTGCAGCTCTGACAGGATCCATTCCCAAAACTCCTTTTTTTTATAAACTCCTTTTTTTTATAAACTTCTTTTTTTTTTTTAATAAACTTTTTTTCCTTCAGGTCATTGAAAATCATTCAAATATTTCCAGATTATAACCTACATTAAAAAAAACTAAAACCAGAGAAAGCCATTTCAAAGCTTTATTTTCCAGCTGTTTTGGAAGGCTCTGTGTAATTCAGACCACTCCAGTGATTCATGCTCCCTGCAGATGTCTGCTGCATTTATCATGGACATAAAATGTTATCAGAAAAATCATTTTTAAATAGAAACAATTTCCAAACTGGAATAGCTGCTGTGCAGCTCCTAAATACACTGATATTTTTTTGTAGGAAAGGTCTGACTGTGACTCCAGGAATTGGTCCAACATGAATGCAGTATTAGATTTTGGGTTATACTTTTCCTGTGCCATAATGAATTTTTCACTGAGTTCTCTCAAGAACAAACCCAGGAGTTCTAAAAGCTCCTGGGTTTATTTTATTAAATAAATACATAAAAGCAGCAATTTGAGCTTCCCTTTTCTGATTGCACAACGGAGTAAAAGTGAAGAATTGCAGTCCCTAATGCTGCCTGAGTTCCTCCTCAATTCCCATTTCTGGCTCCCAGGATGTGGCTGAAAGGATTTCAAGGAGCACATTCCCAGAACTCTGTCCCAGGAATGAGGACAGGCTGCCACATCTGAATATTGATGCTCTAAGACTCAAGCTGAGGGATTTAATTAGCAATTTCGGGACTGAAAGCAACAAATTAATACACTTCATACCCATTTTAAAAACAATATAGTGAAGAGAGAATATTTTATATAAATTATATATACATAAAAATTATAAATTTAAAAGATAATTTCTATATAATTAATAGAATAATAAATAATAAATAATTAATTAAAATTTATAATATAAATTATAAGTTAAAAGAGCAACACTGATGTCAGCTGTGCAAAGGACACTTGGATGTTCCTGGCTGGATTTTGCTTCCCAGGATGAGGAATTTTGAACATGGAATGCTGATGTCAGCTGTCAAATTGGATCTTACAAGGTTATAAAAGTCATTTTCCAAAGCAAATCCATCCTTGGGATCACCTGAAGATGCACACACCTATGGAATTAGCTTGTTGGAAATATATATGTAATATATATATATATAACTCCTCTGATACTTAACTAAATATAAAATAAACTGCTATTTCACAATATCAGATTTATAAATATATTTAGTATTATATTTAGGTATTATTTATTATTATTTTATATATTATTATCCCCACAAGAAATCACACAAGATTCTCACAGCCAATCTGGAAAACTGGAGGTAAGAAAATCAGCTCTATAATACAAAATAAACCCCAAAAAGAAGATATCTAAAATTCTCCTGAAATCCAACAACATTCTCACAATTATTAACCCAAGAACTAAAATAGGATGCCAAACTGCTCCCCATAAATTCTTCCCCTCAGAAAATGAAATACTGATGTAAAGAATTACTTCCATAGGTGATCCAAGAGCTTTAATTTTCTTCCAGAAGTTGTATTTGCCAATTCCAATAAATTAAAATATGCCAGCTTGGAAAGAGTTGCTCAACAGCATAATTCCATGGGAAACCTATCCCTAATATTTTTGCTTTTATCGAGCTACAAAGAATTCAGGATCATGAACAGTAAAAACAGATCAAACAGGGGCAGTGCAGAAAAATCACCTGATTTTTTACACTGCCAAATGCACAAGACTAAAACTGAATGGAATGGGATCACAGCTGTAATTCCATAGAAAACAGATTTTTTGGGAGTTTTTAGTGCTCTAGTTTAGAAAAATTCATTTATATCAGAATGATATAAAAAATATGCATTGTACAAATGTGCTGCATTCACCTCCAGAACCTTGCCCTCTACTTTATATCTGTGTAATATCAATATCACAGTAATTTTAAGGATAAATTATATTAATTTTATATTAATCCCACAATTTATTGCCCTGAATAAAAATCATTTAATGCTCAACATTTAAATTCTTTTCAAAGCTTCTCTAGAGCTACTGCACTGTAGTTTTCATATTCGTGGATGGTTTTTATCCTCAGTATTTTTTAGCCACAGCACCACACTCACACTGGTTTTAAATGGGGTGGGGGTGAGCAATAGTTACCCTTGCAGAATGTTTTCCTTTATTTTCCAAAGATATTTCATATTTCTAATAAAATTTCTAGCAAAATTTGATAGACTCTAAAAATATAAGATATATGCCAACTGCCAATGTACTAAAATGGCCCAAATTTATTCTGTAATGCAAGAAAAAGTTTGAAGAACGTACAAAATAATTAAAAAATGTATGGATTAAAGGAAATAATTGTTTTCATTACACAGAATTTGCTCAGCAGAGTGATGAAGACAGGAGTAAAGCAAATGGCTGGATTTAGCCCAGCCCTGATTATAAACATCAATTTATAGATAAACATCACCAGAAAATAAAAAAAGTTCAAGAAGAAGAGCACAAAGAATTTGGAAAGTAAACAAAAAATCAAATTAAACTGATCAATCCCCATTCAGGCTAAATAAACCATTAACAGAAGATGTATAAATACATTCAGCATTATTTAAATAAAAATTGGATGTCCCTATTTATTAATTAAAATTATTAATTTCACCAGTGTTTCACTTTTAATGTTTTTTATCACTGACCTCTCTACACTTCTAAGGCTCTGGGAACACCACCCGCCTGTAGGACAGCTTTAATAATTTAATTTATACATAAATATATGATTTCTCTTCAAATGCTATAGAAGCAAAAGTGCTTTTCAAACAAAGAAATACAACTTAAAATGTTATTCTTAAATTGTAAGTTTGTTTTTTACCATGAAGCTGCTTGAACATCGTAAGGAGGTAAAAAGAAAATGAGAAAAGAGCACTGAGTGCAAGAATTTAATTTAATTATGCCCCAAAGTGAACACATATGCCAGAGAAGAGTTAATGATATATATTTATTGTCCTGATGGCTCCCTGGGGAGCAATTTGCCAATGCAGCTCCATTACATCAGACACAATAAAAGTGTCTGTGCTGACCAGGAGAAGCCAGGTCTGGTTCTCTTCAAACTCCATCCCATCCTCCTTTTCCCTCAATTCCAGCACAGCCACCTCCTTAGTCAATATTTACATTCAAAGTCATTATTTACATTCAAAATCCTGAATTTAGAGAGAATAAATTATCAGTGGGAGCTGCTAAACACACAAAGCATCTGGCACCAGCTACTTCTGAGGGCTGAGTAATAAACCAGGTAAAATAATCTTAATTTTAGGCAAGAAATAAAGCTGTCTGCATTAAAATTCCCACTAACCTGTTCAGTATTAAATGCTGATTAAAACATTACTGGCTTTCAGCTAGCAGGAGTCAGACCCAGACTTACAGTAAATTAAATTACAGAACAGATCTGGTGATATCAAAATAAAACATTTTTAAATCAGCAAAGTGACACTTGGCAAAAAAAAATTGCATTTGAGTACTTTTCCTTCAAGACAGTTATAATTAAATTTTACTTAGAAACTTATAATTAAATTCTATTTATACACTGTTAGTGAGTATCAGTGAAATCAGCATCACTACAAAAAGTGAAATACGACAACTCAGATTTTATCCTTATGCCTTTTCTCAAACTATCTTTTAAGGTTCTTCTTCATGAATTTAAAATATCTGAAATACACACTCCAAATTCATGGTGAGGTGAACCACGACTGACTGAACACACCCAAAACACCACAGCTGTTTTTTCCCAAAAAGAGAAACAAATACAATGAGAAAAGAGGTAGAAAATGAGACAATGTAAGTCCCAAATAATCCAAGTTCGCTGTAAAAAATCTGAGCAAAAATGTGCAGAACCACAGGAAACCCAGAGAGACAATGAGGTCAATCTGTGCTAACTCAGAGCACCAATGAAGGGAGGTGAAACTGCATTAAACTCATTTTAATTGGAGACCAAGTTGAAAAAAACCCTGTAAAAATGATCCAGGAGTAAACCTTCAAAGGAAAAAAAAAATTTAATAATTAATAGAAGTGCAGGATATGGTTCTTCCTTTTTTATCAGGTTATTGTTACACACTCCTTTTTATGGTTAAAAATTGCAATTTATGATTAGCTGTGATCACAAGAGATGCTTGTGAGCTCTGTACTTTCAGGTAAAAAAATCCAATGTCCTAAAAGGCAAAATATTATTAAGAATAAAACATTCTGATCAGCTAAAAGCTGCTGGCAATCACAAGTAGTTTTTGTTAATAAAATACCCACCTGTACACTGATATCCTGAGGAATATTTGCTGTGTTATCAAGAAATTTGGACAATTCCACCCCTATTTCCAGAGTTTTACTCACCCCAGTTTTATCACAGAGACGTAAAGTATTGAAAGATCCCACAGCAAACAATTCTCCATCCAGAGCCCAGGCAATGGAAGTGATGGGATACTCGTGGGGCTGGGAACTGTAAAGGGCACGGCCAAAACTGTCCCAAACCTGCAGCAAAATTTAAATATCCATCCATGGCAGCACGGGTTGGGTGCATTTTTATTATTCCAGAAGTATAATTTTCCCTCATGTTTTCAGTATAACTTGAAAAATCACCTGTATCATAGCTCACTTTTGTTATATATTTTTTGTATTTTTACTATTCCAGAAGAATAATTTTCCCTCATGTTTTAGTGTAACTTGAAAAATCCCCTGTATCATCGCTCGTTTTTGTTACATGCATATATATTTTATATTTTTATCATTCCAGAAGTATAATTTTCCCTCATGTTTACACTATAACTTGCAAAATCACCTGTATCATAGCTCACTTTTGTTATATATATATATTTTGTATTTTTATTATTCCAGAAGTATAATTTTCCCTCATGTTTTAGTGTAACTCGAAAAACCACCTGTATCATAGCTCGCTTTTGTTAAATATGTATTTTTTTGGTACTTTTATTATTCTAGAACAATAATTTTCCCTCATGTTTTCAGTGTAACTTGAAAAATCACCTGTATCATCGCCCGCTTTTGTTATATATATTTTTTATATTTTTATTATTCCAGAAGTATAATTTTCCCTCATGTTTTCAGTGTAACTTGAAAAATCCCCCGTATCATAGCTCGCTTTTGTTTTTTTTTTTTTTTTTTTGGTTTTTTTGTTTTGTGTTTGTGTTTGTGTTATGTTATACATATTTTTTTTGTATTTTTATTATTCCAGAACTATTATTTTCCCTCATGATTAAGTGAAACTAGAAAAATAAGGTATATTATACCTCACTTTTATTTTCTATATATACTTTTTATATTTTTATTATTCCAGAACTATCATTTTCCCTCATGACCACAGAAATTGTAGAAATAATTGCCCAAGTTTAGTGTAACTAGTAAAACCACCTACATTATAGTTCACTTTTATTTTATATATATACTTTTTATATTTTTATTATTCCAAAAGTATAATTTTCCCTCATGACCATAGAAATTGTAGAAATAATTGTCCAAGTTAATTTAGTGTAACTATATGTATACATATACACATATATATTATTATTGAATCAGTATTGCTTTGTTTAATGCAACAGACTTTGCTTTTTGCCATGGCAAATGTCACATAATTCTGTACAAAATATTCTGTATAAAGTATTTTTCACCCTTGAGTTCTGTTTCCTGTAAATTACCCCAAGTCTGTAAAAGAACCACAAGGTTTATTCTGCTTGTACTCAGGAGGCTCCTCTGCAAATTTCCAAAAAAAATCAACAAAATACCAGGAAGCCAATCCACAAAACACTTTAATAATTTATTGGATTTTTAAAATTTCTTTGTTGTGTATCTTCTATCACAGCCATTACACAGTTAAATGACAGAACCAAACACATGATACATTTAAAAATCAGTTTTTATTTAAGGGAAGAAACACAAAATCTGCTTTGTATTTTGGATGCAGATTATATTAGTATATTTTCTGCATCCAAATATATATTAATATACTTTAAAATTTACTGAGGGATTCACTAATGTTCCCATAATAGAAAACAGCAGCTTTAGCTCCTCTAATTTGATATGCCACAGTTTATATTAATTCAAATGATCACTTCTATATTTCTACATATTATTCTTTTTGTTTCACTTCCATTTAACTGATTTTTATCCTGCTGTATTTAAAGAAAAATTGTAATTTTATGTTACTACACAGAGTGAGGTGTATGTATAAATAACACAACTTCTTGAAAAGTGAAAAACTTCTCATTTCATTTTGGGCTTCCAGATTAAAATACAGGAATTTCAGGATATCTAATAACTTTTTTGGTCAGGTAGCTAAAATTTAAGCAGAACTCACCTTATACCTACAATCTTCCCCTGCAGAAAGAATTAGATCATTCACTGAATTCCAGTCAGTTTTTAAAATCAGGCCATCGTGGGCTTTCCACTGTAATGGAAAAAAATCAATTCAACAGATGCAACAATCCTGACAACTTCTATTTTTAATATTTATCATTCACTGGATTTGATGATCTTGGAGGTTTTTTCCAACATTAATGATTGTCTGATTCAGCAGAAAAATAAAATAAATAAAGCCTGAACAAAGCAGAATCAAAGCACAAAAATCTGCACTAAAATCCTGTTTTAACCAACTGCTTCTTCACAAGTGGAAAGGCTTCTGTATCCTTATATACGCAAAGAAATGCCAGTAATTCATCAGATTATTAATGGTACCTGCAAAATTTTGGCGTTTGGCTGGAGGGGTTTAATGATCAGCTGCTTCCCTGAGGTGTAGAGAACTTTGTCAGAGTCAGGTGCCCAGGACACTGAGTACACTGGTGTTCCTGTGGGCATGGAAAACATGGAAACCATGGAAAACATTCCTGGGGCTTGGCTGAACAAATCCTGCAGGAATTCCTACAGCAAGGCACATCATTACCTGTCCTTTCAATACTTTTTAATTTATTTAATATATATTAAATATATAATAATAAAATACAAATATTTATAATAAAATACATAATAATGATAATAATTATTATTATACTTACACATAAGACATTTATATAAGCATACATAAAATATATTACATAATAATGGCATAAAATATATTGCATTTATACTGCATAAATATCCACGTAGATAATACTGCATTATATAAATGTACATCACATGTTTCTCAAATCCCATTATCTTCTGCCATTTACCATGTTATCAGTTTCTAAACTTTTAAGTGAACAGTTTTAAACAAGTACAGAAAACCAACAGGAAATAGCTGCATTTTCTACTTATATTCAGCTTTTATCCACTGATGATGCAATTTAAGCCACAATTGTCACTCCAGACACACAGAAAATCAAAATAATACTCACCAAGAGACAGAAGAAAATAATTCTTTTCACCCCAAATTGTGAGACTGAACACAAATGTGGGTAGAAAGTTTTGTATTGCACCTAAATTAATTCTTTTTTATATTGTTAGGCTCCTTAATTAACACATATTTTTGTTTTGCTGCACATGCAAACCCCCCAACCATCCCATACACATGTAACTTACAAAATAAATGACAATAAATAAAACTGGCCCAGAGACTTCACAGATTTTTTCCCAATTAACTGAAACTTTCTTAAACTGAAACCCCCAGAATTTTGTATCTGGAATAAAGCTGACTGTTCCATTTTAAAATCATGTTCCAGTTTTCAAATTAGATTTTTTGAAAACAGAATAAAGCAAAAATTACATGGAAAAACATCCAAGGAAAAAAAAAGAATTTTAAAAAGCCAGACTTGCCAACTATGCAAATATTTTCCATATTATTTGACAGGATCTATCTCCTTTGAAGAAAAATCAAAGGATTTTGCTACTTGATTCCTTGAAATAAAACTAAGAAAGTAAAAAGAATCTCCAAGTATTAAACCAAGCAATTGCATTAAAGTCGTTCAAATAAACAATTTTTAATGTAACTTTATAATAAAAAACCCCAAAAGGATTAAAAATGCTATTACAAGGTAAAATCCTCAGTGACAATTTTGGCATTTTCTCTTTCAAAAAATGAACCAGGAATATTTTTCTATGGGAATATTTTGATAAGATTTAGATAATTAAGTGACTGAACTGCTACAAGTGCCCTAAAATCATATCTCCCCACTTCTCTCTGTGCAAAAAGTTGATTTTATTATGGTTAAACTCAATCTGAGCTCCCAAATATTCATCCTCTAAACTGAAACCTGGTGTCATTACTCCTGAAGATTTCTGTACTTCATATATTTTCTTTTAGGGCATTTTATTACTAAAAAATACAGAATTATGAAAGATTTCTTTAACTTGTCAACCATCAGAGCAGACAAGTCAGAGAAACACAACATATATTAAATAAATGTGGCACTGGCTGTTTTCCTCCTGGCAGTCCCTGTTGCAAATGCCATAAATTCTGTCACCAGCTGGAGCAGAAATTCTAAATAAACTCAATTTTTTTTTTTTGTCCTGTTCTAATGCTGATTTAACAATCAGAAGACTTTTCTATTTAAACCAAATGTTTCCCTTTTTCATGATGGCTGAGTACTTAACCACAATTTCCAGGGCTTAACAGCAGGAGCTGAGTTAACTCATTTCCTTCTGCACTTAACAAGGACTGGGTTGGGAAAACACTGCCAACACCCTGGAAAACTCTGAGGAACAGACACACTGCAGGGACAAACAGCTGCAGGAAGGAATATTCTGGGAGAAAAGCAGGGAGAAAGGCAGAAAATTGGGATTTGAGGGAGGAAGATCCAGCTTCTTATCCCACAACAGAGACTTTGGTAATTCCAAGAGTTTCTGTGGGGTTTTGGGCTGTCATGGGAGGAGAAACGTTTTAGATGATGTGAGGTTGTCTCCAAAAGAATATAGGTATCAGAAATAAATTCCTCCCTGGGAGGGTGGGGAGGGCTGACATGGAATTCCCAGAGAAGCTGTGGCTGCCCCTGGATCCCTGGGAATGTCCAAGGTTGGATTGGAGCAGCCTGGGATAGGGGAAGGTGTCCCTGCCATAAAAGGGGTGGAATGGGATGAGATTTAAGGTCCTTCCAACCCAAACCATTCCATGACTCCATGATAACCCTGTGGGTTCCCAACACATTATCTGAGAGATCCATGGAAAAAAGTTTCCTCATCAAAATGGATCAGTGGGCTGTGGAAACCCAAATACAACATTTCAGGGTAAGGACAAGGAGGAACAAAAGGAAGAATTTTGAGGGAATCCAAGGAGGAATAAAGGCTAAGGATAGAACAGGCACGTGGATCATCATCCCAAAATATGAGCCTGAAAATGTATTTCTAATAATACAAAGAGTGGAATGAGGCAAAGGAATGTTGGCAGTGGGAATCCTTTCAGTTCTCATGATGATAAAGGAAGGGAAAAATTGGTTGAACACCTCCCTTAAACATCAGCATTCCTGCAGAATCCTGTCCTGATCCCAGCTATGGCAGTGCTTACAAAGTGGGCTGTGGGATTCTCACTCTGAATTTAAAGGGTTTCAGATGATTTTTTGTTGAAAACACAAATAGAAGGTGACAGTTATTCCATGGGGATTCAGCTGTGCTTTTGTACTGCATCAAAACCTTGCAGAGATCAGTGAAAATTCATATTTCAATCTACAGCATATCATTTACTTCATAAGCTTCTTCAAACCTCAATAAGCACAATTATGCATAAAAAAAATTGACAATATAAACTGAGAAACAGTAAAGTGTGCTTCAATTTGAATTTTTTTTTAAATTTGAGTTCAGTCGGTTTATCTTTTTACCTGAAAAACACTGCATGTGCATGTGAACTTCCTTAAAAGAACTGAAATGCATTTTACCTCCACTGCTGTGGTTAAAATGCCTTCCCCAGGTTGAAAGAATTCAGATAGTTTCAGAAAGAGATAAGGGTCTGACATTTAACCCAAGCCCAGGTGCATGTGGTTTCTTCAAAAATGTCAGAAGGTCACATGGGCTCAATCTATGAAGTCTGAAAAACAAAATTTAGCTGAGGATCTTCACTGAAATGGCACCAAATCCTTAGGGTGGGACTGAGACTGCTGCCTAAAAATAGTGCAAGACTTTTAATTTGAATATTGAAACATTTTTAAAAAATCTTATCAAAATGCAACTGTAATTTACATTTAACTTTAATTGAGGCCTTTGAACAAACCATCACTGCCATATTTAGGGTCTGTTACTTAAACACATTTCAGAATAACCCAGATTAACAACTTCTGATGGAGCTTTGAGCAAATGAACTCACCTTGCTGAGCTAAAGTGGATCTCAGCATTCCACTTTTAGACCAGATTTTCACTTGGCCATCTTCCCCAACTGAAAATGAGCACAGAAATCAGCACATTCAGTGCAATAATCAGTCTAACAAATGTATTTGTATTTACTCAGGAAAAACACTTGAGCTAAAATAAATCTAGGTTTTCTTCCAGGTAAATTAATTTTGTTTAGTCTTTCAAACATGCACTAGGAAGTATATGAAGGAAAAATATTTAAGATGCTTCTTTTGTTACTATCAACAAATCTTCCTTCCCTAGCAACCCCTCAAGTCTTTTCTGGAGCTGCTCCTGGGAAGGAAAGTCCATCACAATTTAAGTACCCCAAATTCTGCATTTTTGATTCCTTCAATGGCCCAGAGGCTGCTTAAAGGAGTTTGAGGAGGCCCAGGGGAGCAGGAGCAGATTTTATGGATTGAACTGGAGGTTTCACAGTTGATAAATAGTGAAAGGGAAGATAACTCTGTTTGGGTGGCTTCAATTTCCTGACATAACTGTGTGTTACCCAATAACTCAGTTTATTTACTGAGGATTAAATTGTTAAACACTACCCAACACACTTAGGGCTCTATTAACAGCACAGATTTCCTGGTGTGGTGTCATTTTGAAAATGCTCTGGCCCTTCAATTTAGGCCTCCCAGATTCAATTAATGAGGAAAAAGGTGCACCTAGAACTGAACGGATTCTTCCATTCAAAGGTAATTTATTTACCACATATCTGCTTTTTGTATCTGGCCAAGGTAGCTTTAAAAGTTTAAAAAAAGTAAAAAAAAAAACCCTCAGAATTTAAAATCTTATTTGTGCACATTTGATGGTGTTGAAATACAGCCATAAATGTATTTTAAATGATGCAGTAGCAATGATTTATTTACTCTTCCTCCAAGTACGGTTATGGAATAAGAGGAGTTGATCTTCTCAGAATAAACTGGAAGTGGTGATGAATTCCCACACTCCCAAAAAAGTGTCAGTGTCATGCAGTCTCATAAAAAAAAAGGGATTCAAAAGACAATTTTGACTTTGTCTTTGGACAAGTTCCTGAGGCAAAGCTGTCCTTAAAAAGAACAATATTTCTGTCCCTCTGGGATTTCAGAGGAACAGGCCAGACAGAGTTCCTTGAAGCAGCATTTCAGAGTCTGGAAATGAGCAGATCCAAAATTATTTTCAGTTCTTGTGGCCTGAGCTGGAATTTGTCCAGAGGAATCAGCTGTCCTCCATCAGCAGGAGGCTGCAGAGAAGGCTGACACCACCAGAAATCCCAGCAAGGAGCCCAGCACAGGGAATTTCATCAGTTCCCCTTAACACCAAGATAAAATTTTGGACAAAAAAATGCCAAAAGCAACTAATTAGCAAAAGATTTAGGACAAAAAAGGGTGTAGAGATGAAGAAATTGTGGGCTCACTCTCTTAGCATCAATATGGACAGGAGGCAGGTGATAATTACTGATAATTAAGGAATAAAAGGACAGGAATATTGAAGATCAATGAGGCCTCTGTAAACTTTGGCTAAAAAACCCCAAATGTGCAGGGATATAAATGTGCCAACTTAGCAACTTTTCCTTGTAACAGATAGAAAAAATATAAATCAAATATTCTCCTTTCTGAAGTTCAGAACAGCCACAAAACCATTTGCACTCTGATATTAAAACATTTACTTTCAAGTAGATTGGATGACATAAACTAAAAAAGAGAATTATTTTTATTACATCTTCTATTAATTAAAACAGGCAACATCAAGCTAAAATAGCATTAATTAAATAGTACAAAATGAACTCCTAGTAAACAAGGTGACAACAACTTCAGTGATAATTAAGACCAAAAAATAATTAACTGATTGTTTTAGTTTTCAAAGCACTTCATTAATACAGGAATGCTCACCTGTAACCAGGGCTGTTCCCTCATAATTCCACCTTCCTGCAAGGACAGCTCCACAATGTGCTTCCACACTTTTCTCCACTCTTCCTAGCTTGGAAATCAAGTGGAATTTCCCTAACCAAAACATACAGCATGTAATTGTAGGTAATTGATTATATATTAATTCATTAAGTGCATTACATTATTAATTACATTGTGTATTATTACAGCAGTGCTGTTACCTTCTGTTGAAAACTCACACACAAACCAAGAAACCAACAGCACAAAGAAAACATCCAATTTTTCTTCACAGCTGAAATCAGAACTATTCCTGCTTCCATGATGGAGCTGGGATGGAATTCCACAGCAGCCAACCCCAAAGTTTGTAATGATTTCAACAGAAGCATCAGGAAGTTTTTCTTCCCAAATAAGGGATGCTGCTTAAATCCAGGAAGATCAAATTTAAACTGGAGCAAAGAGCAGACAATGGAGAGATTGGAAAAATGAACAGTCCAGTAATTCAAAGTAATTACTTTAAAATCAAATTATTTTAGTATTATTTGATCTAAGCTGCCAGACTGAACCACTACAAGCAAGTTCCTGAGTGACCAGAACTTTTGGCACAATCATCCCACTAAATCTCTGCCAATGCAAGATTTCCAGGGAAAAGATTTTTAACACTGATGAAAAACTACGGTTTGAATAAATGAGTTTATTTGAACAGATTGTTTAAAATACCATGGAATCCCAGACTGCTTTGGGTTGGGAGGGACCTTAAATCCCATCTCATTCCAGCCCTGCCATGGACAGGACACCTCCATAGAACAGGCTGCTCCAAGCCCCATCCAACACTTCCAGGGTGTTCATTTAGTGTTCATTTCATTTTTTGATAACTATAAAACAGAATTTATCTAACTAATGCATCACTTATTGCACAGAACATCTCTCAGGGCTGAGATTCTCCTGTTTCATGTGTAAGCAATTACTGGATTCTGAGGAATTCAATGCTATTTTCTCCAAATCAGTTGCCAAAATGGCGTTTTCTGCTTCTACATTAAAAACATCTTTAATTTGCTGATCACTTTTTTCCCATGCACAGTGGCTTCATTCCATCTGTATCCAAGACCTTTCTCAGTGGAGAATCCTTAAACCCAATATCCCAGGACTAGGAATATTCCCATGCCATCACCTCCAGGACTCAGCACAAAGTGGCTGAGCTCTTCAGAGCCATTACTTTTTTCAGGATATAAAGAATTCCATGGCACTTTATATATTGAAACAACAGCTTCCACTGACCTAATGAGAATCCCTGAATAGTTCTGTAAACATCTCAACACCTAAGAGACAAATGGAATTCCAGTGGAACAACAGGCAGCTGGGAATGCTTCAGTGAGGTCAAAATACCAAGAAAACAATGGGTCATGGCAAAGTATGGGACAAAATCCTGTTATCCAAGGAAACGTTCAACTCTTTTCCCAATCTTTTGCATCCTCTCCCACTCCCCAAGCTCCTGCTTCTTTCACAAAGCCCCTTCCAAAGAGGGAAACAAAGAAAGTTGTAGCTGAGCATGGAGCAGGGAAGAACATGGTCACATGTAAAAGCAGGATCACCTTTCCAGAATTCCTCTGGAAAAAATGTGATCATCACTTAAAACTGTACCATGATCCCTCTGCAGAACAGGGGAGATCAAGTTTTCATGGATATCAGCTTTACTTCTGCAACTGCTTTGCTTTTCCAGCATGGGAATTTACAATTGCTGACAGTCAAATGCTCTTTTTATTGCATTCACACGTGGAGGTTTCTCCATTTCCATGGATTTCTGTTCTTCAGCTTAACACCGAGGGAACAGAGACCTTCAAGTTACAACTGACTACACAGAAAGGGAAAACTTCAGCCACGTGCCTGGAGTAGGTAGAAGTGATTCAACCTAACTTTACCTTACATCTCCCATCTGTAAAATATTGGTCCTTCATTTTTATTAAACACTGAAGCCAGAACTGTCCTCAACCTGAAAATGACTCCCCAGTTTTGGAGGAATTTCCAGTGAGAGACTCCCAGCCTTTCCAAATACAGAATATCAAATATGTATGTTTTGTTCATTAACTTCCATGGACTCTTAAATGCTGACCTAATATAAAATTCTCAATAAAAAAAAGAAAAAAATTCTAATCACTTATGATTTGTGGTTAATTTGAAGGTTAAAGCCAAACATATTCCTCATTTTTGTTAAGAAATACCAACACAACCAATGTAAGTAGGAAGGAAAAGAACAATATCCCCCAAGAGATGCATTTCAGAAGAGAACCCAAGGGGATTAAATTTACATTTGCTCTGATTTCAAACATCTGCAGTTCAAGCAGGAATTAATGCAACCTTGTAAAGACATTATGCTCCTTTTGCACTGGGTTCAGGAATCCTTATCACAGAGAGGCACTGGCTGTTGCAGGAAAACTGCAGGAATAAGCTGGTGCAGGAAAATTCATGCAGGAAGAAAAATCTGGCTCTGTGCAAAATCTTTTTGGGGAGAAAGGGAAAAAAACCCCACCCCAAGCAATCCTCAAAAGCTTCTTGCTCCCCAAATAACATCTCATATTTGAGTGACACGAGCACTAAAGGGCACGAAACAATAAATATTTTAAATTGCCTTACCATCAGAACTTGTCAGAACAAAGCTCTCAGCCTGGGATTGCTTCTTCCCACCAATCCCTCTGGGAAACCAGTGCAGATCTATGGGATAAACATCATCTGGAAGCTTCACCACTCGAGTGGTCTCGCTGGTCACAGGGTTCCATTTCATAATCTGGTGGTCATCACTGCAGGAGTAGAGCTCATCAGCTGTTGTCCATCCCACACAGCTCACCAATTCCTTATGTTTCATTCCATTAAGGAATATGAAAAGTTCAACTGTTAAAAATAAGTTGACAAAATATCCCATCTCCGCCATGCAAAACCGAAGGAAGATTATTTTAAGATTGCCTGGAATGTTTTATATTAAAAAAACCCTTCATTTTTTTTTGCTCTTATGTGCCAAGAAGAGCTGGTAAAATTCAGCCAAATATAAAGCAAACTACCATGTAAAAATATAATTATTATCATAATGTAAAGTTATCAAAACATGGTTAAAATGTTGGGCTAATGAAAGGTCTTAGTACAAAATACAAGTGCAAAACACCCAGCTATCATTCAAAGGTGTTGGTTTATTACCACCACATCACATATAAGTGTTCAATATCTCTTAAAACATTGTCCTTAAAGGCTGCACTCCATGACAAGAGGAACAAAGGAAAAACAGGAAAAAAACCAACCATCTGCAATTTGCCAATATTTTACTGTAATTTCAACAATAAAAAAATACTTTCTGGAAGAGTCTATTCAGACTGAACATGATGTTCTAAGTTTTTTTCTGTGACAAAGGATATGTTTTGGCTCCTTTAAAAGGGAAGTCTTCAGTCTCATCTCAGATGTTGAGATGGAGCATTAAAACCATGTGTTATATCTACAATAAAAAAAAAAGCACATATATAAGTATGTATAATTAGCATAATATATATCCATACATAAGCAGCCAAAAATAAAAAGGAAGACGATACCACTAAGATATAAAGTTCTGAAGCAATAGTACATCAGTACTGGGGAAAAATAAGCACCAAGAAAGACCTGAGTTTAAAGAGAATTCCGTTTTCACTTTATCCAACTGCATATGGACAACTTACAGAAAAAATGATGCTGGGAACAGAGAATCTTTGAATTATTAAGGTTGGAAAAGACCTGAAACACCGGAATTTGGAGCACTAGAGTTCCCTTGTGCTGACACAGCCAGGAAGGGAAAACCTGGTATTTTCCTTTCAAAGCCCAGAGCTTTATTATAATTTTTAATGCATTTTAATTGCTCCGTATGTGCCGCTAAAAGGCTGAACGGCCACCCTGGGCCATCCACAGGCACATCCATCACTACCATCCCACGTATTCCCTACATCCAACTCCCAAGGCATCCAGCAGCGGCCCCGCTGGAGTTTTGGGAGAGATGTGGCAATAACCAGGAATTATCCCGACCCGGAGAAGCCAAAGCGCCTCACGCCTCCTCCCTTTCCCATCCGGAGCTGCCGGCCAGGGGATGAGGATCAGGGACGGCGGAGGAGATGGAGCAGGAGCGGGATGTGGAGGGCAGGGAATGCCAAGAGCGGGATGGGGGAAGCGCAGGCAGAGAATGCCAGAGGGAAGGATGAGGGAGCAGCGGGAAGGAAAACGAGCGGGAAGCAAGAGGGCGGGATGGGAAAGGGAAACCAGCGGCAGGATAAGGGCACCGAGAAGGAATGCCACAGCAGGATGGGGGGAATGGTGAGGAGGAAAACAGCAGCAGGATGGGGGCACCGGGGAGGAAAGCCACAGCAGGATGGGGGGATGCTGAGAAGGAAAAGCAGCCGGCGGGATGGGGGCACCGGGAAGGAAATGTGACAGCAGGATGAGGGGAATGCTGAGAAGGAAAGCGGGATGGAGATACGGAGGAGACACCAAGCCCTCAGTGCAGCCGCGGTCCCCACAGCCCGCTCTCCGGCCGCACCAACACCCGCTTTTCCCTCAGTTCCCAGCTTTCCAAGAAACAGATTATCCAACCCCCCGCCAGCAGCCGGGGGTCGGGGCACCCCCGCCCGGATCCCAGCTGTCCCCCGGAGCTCTCCCTCCCCTCCATCCGTCCGTCCTACGCCCAGCCGGGGGTCACGGCTCCCGACCCTCTCGCCCACCGACCGCGGCGGTGACTCAGCTGAGGGGAGGGCGACGGCGGCCGCCGCCTCCCCAGCGCGCCTTTACCTGCGCGGGCAGCGGGAGGCAGCGCGCAGAGCGGCGGCGGATCCCGGGACGATCCCGCCCGCTGCCGGCGGATCCCGGGACGATCCCGCCTGCTGCTCCCAGCGGATCCCGGGACGATCCCGCCTGCTGCTCCCAGCGGATCCCGGGACGATCCCGCCTGCTGCTCCCAGCGGATCTCGGGAGGATCCCGCCCGCTGCCGGCGGATCCCGGGACAATGCCACCTCCCGCTCCCAGCGGATCCCGGGAGGATCCCACCTCCCGCTCCCAGCGGATCCCGGGACGATCCCACCTCCCTCTCCCGCTCCCGTCGCCTCAGCAGCGGCGGGACCCGCTCCCCCCGCCGCCAAGCGCCGCCGTCTCTATGGCGACTTCTCGCGAGACTTCATCCTCCTCGTCCTCCTCCGCCACCTCACGGGTGCCCCCCCGCACCCCCCCCCCAAGGTGCCACGGCGCCGCCCGTTAATTAATTAAACCCGCTTCAAAATCGCCGCGCTGTCACCATTTTAAATATTTTTTTTCCGCTCCTAAAATTTTTTTTTATAATTTTTTTTTTTATTCTTTTTAAACCGGCGCGCGTCGCCCAGCAACCAAGCGCCGCCCACTGACCTACTTCTAAAATTAATACGAAACCCTTTCTCCGCCGGCACGGCCGCGGGGCAGTGTCCCCCTCACCCCCTAATACCTCCCATCCCTCCGTCCGTGCCCAGAAAAAGCCGCTCCCGGCGGGTTTCGGGGCGCTTTCCCCTCCCTGCCGTAACGAACACAAGATGGCGGGCGGGGGCGGCGGTGCCGTTCAAACCCGCGGGCCCGGCCCCTCCCGTCCCAGCCTGCCCCGCGCTTTTCTAACGAATTTCGGTTCGAGTTCGCCGTTTCGGCGCCATTTTCGAGTGTGGAAGCGGCCGAGCTTCTACAGCAGCTGGAGCCGCCCGCGCCGCCGCCGCCTCGCCGGGGCAGGGAGCCGCCGGGACGGGCAGGTACGAGCTCGGCGGGAGGAAGCGATGGTGGCTCGCCTCTGGGCAGTGGGGTTGGGGGGGCTTCCTGGCGGAGGAGGTGCCCTCAGGGGGCTGCCCCGGGCAGGGGGTGCTGAGGGGATGGTGCTGATGGGGAGAAAAGAGACGCTGGGAGTGTTGAGGGATGCTAAGGGAGAGGAAATTACTTTTGAGGGGAAGGTGTTAAGGGGGAGACAAGGGGTGTTGAAGGGAAGGTGCCGAGGGGAAAGGCTGGGGGTGTTGAGGGAAGACAGGAGATGCTGAGGGGGAAGGCGGGGGTTGCTGAGGGGATGGCAGGAGGCGCTGAGGGAACGGCGGGTTCTGCCCCGCGCCTTCTTTTCCCACTTCCCTCCTCGCCGGGAGGGAGCAGAAGCGGCGGCAGCGCCTCTCTCTCTCCCCGGGCCGGGCTGTTCTGCCCCGCTGAGGGTCCCCCTGAGGGCTCCGGGCACGGCGGGTCCGTCCCGGCTGCTGTCGGCACAGGGCTCTGAGGAGGGGGGTCACAGAGGGGCTGTGCAGCCCGAGGTTGTGCCCTTAGGGACCCCCGAGGACCGCGGCTCGGAGATCGGCGGAGGACGGGGAAATTCAGGGATGCGTTTGGGTAAAAGAGAGACCCGATTTTAATCTGCTTAGAGCAGGGACTTTTCTAGCCCCGGCTCTGCCTGCTGCTTTTGATGGTTAAAGGATGAGAGAAAAATGCCAAGAAAGCCCTTAAGGATTGGCTATTCACTTATAAGAGTTGGACTCGGTGATCCCTTCCAACTCGGAACATTCTGGGATTCTGCGACTTGGAAAGAGCGTGACAAGGGTGCAGTCGGGCTCCTTAGGCTTTAAAAAAGTCCCAGATTTGTCACTGACAGGGCTTGTCGCTATCAGATTTAAGCGGCTGATAATAAGGAAGCTTTTCTGTCCGTCTCTAGCTCTTTTTTTTTCGCCATCCCGTAAAGAGAACGGCGCTTGGCAGGGGAGATGCTTGCACCGAACACCTTCGAGCGGGCTCGGGGGAGGGGCTGGGCACGAATTTGTTAAATTTGTTAGAGTCTATGTGGCAACTGATTTATCGCGCTTTAAAAGCTGAGGTCAAGTAGTTCGGCTTGTTCGTTCTGGTGAAGTATCCGAGGGGGGGAAGGGTTGGGAAGGTAAATAGGTCTATATTGCACAATTCTGTTGGAGTGGAGCAGTTTGGGAAAAAAAAATAATAAATAAATGTGCTTTGAGAGGCTGTAATTGTCTGAGACAGCCATTGCGGAACAGTTCTGAACGGGGGCATAGACTCAAATTGCCTGAAAATGAGTTCTGTCTCTCATTTCCCCCCTCCCCCATTGTCCCAAATGAAGGACTCTCATGAGAGTGTGGGTTGGGGGTAGGTCTGAAAACGTCAAATGATTGGCACCAATTGTAAGATGACTTTCTAACCACGTCAGTTTTTTTATCTTCTGAGAAGTAAACTTTCTCATGTCTGTTTTTCTGGGAACTCACTTCGCCACTTGCTGCGATTTCAACTCTTGGGGGGGAGAGTTTCGCTCCTCACTCGTCTTTTCTTCTCATCGGGTGCTTTCTCTTCACCCGTTTGGGGAGCTGTGCTGAAGTGCCAGCTGATGGCTTTTGTAATGCTCGTCCTTGCTCAGATCACTTTAACATCCCAGCTAGATGAAGGTATTTCGTTTTGCTTTCTCTGTGAAATGCTGAATGCTGGCAGGAGGGGTTGTGTTGTATTTTGTGAGCAGTGTGTTGATTTAAATGATTTAAGAGTCGAGTCTTCGCTATAATCACGCAGGTCTTTTGTTTCTCTATATGTTTATTAATCTCTATATATACATACAAATATTGAGCACGGATTGTTGAAAGTAAAATGAGTGTTGGGTCTGAAATATATCGAGTTCTTCCAGGAGAGTAGAGATTTGTGGCTCCTCGGTTTGTTATTCAATGTGTCTTTAACTCTTTTGCCCCCAGCACCACGGTGGCTTTCAGGGAGCAAAGTCACTGCCCTGAACGTGTCCACACGAGTTGGCAGCAGGTAGATCCATGCTGCTAAAACAGATTTAGCCTCGGCCCCTCGTTCTGGGGAGTGATGTATCTTAAAATATATCATTATGAACCTAACTTCGGTAGTTTGTTCCAAATTTGGATTTTTGTCTTCTAAATACCTCCAGTCTTAAGTTTCTAAATGAGTCAAACATCTGGGCAGAAGTGTAGGTAAATTCCTTGGGGGGTTGTAGCTCAGTGCTGAGATCACGGGGTTTTCTTGTTTGTGTTAGCAAAGGAGATAGAGCCCTTCAGTAGTTTGATTGCTTGGAATGGAAGGGGAGCAGCCAACAGGGACCGTGCCAGGCAAGAGCACCAAAACCTCCACTGCAGCCCATCGGAAGGGCAGGGAGCCCTTGGAGGAATCCTCCAGTGACATGGAAGTGGAAAATGAAGGCACCAGGGAGCCTGGCAAAGAACCTCCCCCTCCCCAAGGTAGGTCTGCTCTGGCTGTGTGGTGCTGATTGAGCCTTCTTAGCTGCAACTTGAATTTACCAACTCTTGCAGATGGGATCTGCTCCTTTCCCTTTTACAATGCAATGCTGAAACCCCTGGCAAATTGAAATTGCTTTTAAAATGGTCAAAAGAGCTTGCAAAGAGTTACAGGGTTTGGCCCAGTACAAGTGCAAAAGCAATTTGTAGACTTTCTCCTAATAAAGCCTAGTTCGGAGCCCTGATCTGAAACATTGTACTTAAGATTGTGGTACAACAGCAGGATTTTTCAAATTTATAGGCAGCCAATGGTATGGGATTTCTTGGAATGGAATAAATGTCAAGTTTATTTACTTAACTCTTAAAATGATTTGACTTTCTTTTTCATGAAGCAGTGTATTTTCTTGAGTTCCTTCAGTTGAGCTTTCGCAGAAAAAATCTGAAAAACCAGCAGCTGTGTGAGTTTTTAGGGAGCCAGATGTGCAGTTCTTAAAGGCAGGTATTTGACAAACAGCTGAATACACTGAAATAGGTGGCAGAAAGTGCAGCCCGTTGGAAGAAGGAATCGCTGGTGCATGGGGAAAAGCTGCTCTGCTGATATCCAGGGGGCCAGTTTGTTTTCGTAACAAACTTCCTGTCTTTGCAGAGCAGCCGTGCTGTCATTGCAGCTTTCAGAGCCTCGTGCAGAGGTCCCCAAATCTTGCACACTGACTCTGGAGCACGCCTGAAATGTGGCTTTGCACTTATTAATTAGAAAGGCTTTGCCTGCTTCAGATTTGTAGATTTATTGTGATGGTTGGAGCTGTTGGAATTGCAGGGGGCCTGTTAAAGTGTGTTGGAATAAGAATTACATAATGAAGCAACAAACCCAGCGATGGGACATCTTAAGTAGCTCTTAAAAAACATTTTGTTTGTGGAGAGAAGAATTTTAATTCCACTCAGCTCATATTAATAATTACAGGCCAAAATGTAGCTTTGATTCAGACAGAAGTGATGTTTGCTTTTTCGGTTGAATGTTTCAAAAGGTGTCAAATCATAGACAGCTTACAGTTTCCTTTTTTTTTTTTTTTTTTTCTGTTTATTTGGATGGGTTTTAGCAGCCTCAGATGAGGTGGTGGATAATCGAAGTTTAGAAGAGATTTTGGGTAGCATCCCTCCTCCCCCACTGCCAGCAATGACCAGTGAACCTGGTGCTCCTCGGCTCATGATCACTCACATTGTAAACCAGAACTTCAAATCCTATGCGGGGGAGCAAACTCTGGGACCTTTTCACAAGGTATCTTTCTTTCACCTTAATTAGTTTTTAACTGAAGGCAAGACTTCACTGGGTGCTGTTATTCCTTCCTGCATTTTCATCTAAACTGACCTCAAAATAACTGAAAAAACATTTCAGGTTTAGAAATATTTTGATAGTAACATTCTAAATTAAGTAGAAAAAACAGTTAAGTGCAACTTTCCAATGCTGTGCAATTTTAATTTGTCAGCACAGCTTAGAAAAGCTCACTTTTCTCTTGATTTCGTTTGCTGGAGAACTTTTAGGGCTGTGTTTGAAGAAAGAGAATATTTTTTAGTGCCCACAAGAGACTTACGTGGCTGAGCATGAAACTTTGCTTGTGAAGCCTGCGAAGTGCAGGGCTTTGGGTTAACCAGTTCAGCTGGGAAAGCTGAGCTGAGGTGTGGGGCTTTTATTCACTTTCACCTTTGGCAACCAAAGCTGAGCTCTCAAACACTTGCATGCACGAGGAGTAATTGTGTTTTAAATGGGTGATGGACGCTGGGCAGGATTTCTTTCCCTTTGAATATCACTTTTTTCCCCTTCTCTATGCAGCGTTTTTCATGTATTATCGGGCCAAATGGCAGTGGCAAATCCAATATAATTGATTCCCTGCTTTTTGTATTTGGCTATCGAGCCCAAAAAATCAGATCCAAAAAACTCTCAGTGCTGATCCATAATTCTGATGAGCACAAGGACATCCAGAGCTGTTCTGTGGAAGTTCACTTCCAAAAGATCACTGACAAGGTATGTATGATTCCAGGCACTACAGGGGAGCCTGGGTTTTTCCTTTAAGGATCTGAAAAACTTCTAATATTTGCTTATTTTAGTTGGAGCTGGGGAAAACTTCATAACATGATTAGTTTACCTTTGGGATATAAACCATCAATGTTAATTAACTTTAAAAAAATCCTCTGTTGAGTAGTGCAGCTCTTAAAATATTAGTAAGGATTCTTTTTTTATTTGCTGCAAGACTAATATGTGGTATATGTCAGTTCTAAAACAGTTTAGAAATTTTTAATAATCATTTTAAGAAGAAGTCGTTTTAGATTTGTAATCTCATTTACCTCAAGTACATAAAACTTATTTCTGCAATTAAAAGAATTAAATAAAAATTTATAAGTCTGTTTGGGCATGTTATATATTCTTAAATGTCTAACACAAATGTGTATTAAGAAATAAAACCTATTTAAGCAAAACTTTTCAAATCAATTAGAAACTATTTTAGTTTATCTAAATTTAGAAAAATATATAATGAATCTGGAACTTATTTACACTTTATGTACTGTAAACATGCCTGCAATTTTATAACAGATTTTTCAGCAAAAATTCTGGCCCCCACATTTTACCACTAAATTTTTTTGAAGCTGATATATTGTTTGAAATAAAAAGTGTTGGCAAATTAAAAAAATATTTATTTTGCTTGCTGCTTTGTGTATTGATAAAAACTTTAGCTCTTTCTTGTTGATTTATTGCAATTGAGATACAAAGAATTTATTTCTCCTAATTTAAATTTCTTTTTCGTGCTCACATCCAAACTTTTAAGTTTAGGGTCAACCAAAAAAGTGTGAAGTGTACACTGAAATTTCAAAAATGGTGTTAATAAAGTGGCAGCATTTCTAGCCTTTTTTAGGAACTGTTTGGAAAGACATTTATTTTTTTCTCTTTTTATATTTATAATAACCATGTTCAAAAATTCACCTATTTAATTTTTTTTTTTTTTTTTTTTTCATTTTGTGTTAACACCCAGAAGCTGAGTTGGATTTAAAACCCCTCTGTATGTACCAGAGAGCAATTTGAGAGCTCTTGGGGGTTAATCTGGGCAAGTTTTAACTTCTTAAAGCCTGGCACCAGCTTTATTTTGGCTGCTGCTCTGGAGGTAAATGGAAGCTTCTCTTTTGAAGCTGCTGATGTCACATTTGTCACATCTTTAATGTTTGGCTTTTTTATCTTGTGCAGTTTCTCTTTGGAGCTGCTGAGCTGCAAGCAGCTCTGGAGAAGAGGAGCTGCAGAAGCTGAGAGCTCTGCAGTCCCTCAGGGCTTCCCAGAGCCACAGCCCCGGGCTGGGGACAGCACAGCCATGGAGCCCTGGGCATTTGAAAGGGAATAAATGCAGCATTTTCAGAGCTGTAGCTGGTAGTAGAGGTGGGAAGGGCATCACATGAAGGCAGTTCAGTTGAAACAATTCAGGGTCTTTTTTGTCCACTTCTCAAAGGATTTTATTTTTGTTTTTCTCTTTTTTTTTTGAGAGATGCAGCTCCCACTTCTACAACTCAGAGTCCATGATAAAACCAGATCATGGTAAAATTTATCTACTTAATTGTGAAATAGGAGGTAAATACACAGCTACAGTAATTGTTTCTCTGGCTTTGTGTTTCCTCAAAGCAGGAAGGAGATGATTACGAAGTCATTCCTGACAGCAAATTCTGTGTCTCTAGAACTGCCTATAGAGACAATTCTTCCAACTACTACATCAATGGCAAGAAAAAGACATTCAGAGATGTTGGGATGCTTCTCCGAAGCCATGGAATCGATCTGGATCATAACAGGTTCTTAATTTTACAGGTCGGTGTGTGAATAAAACCGATTTGAAAGTTGTATTTCCAGTTTAAAACTCGAAAAAATCCAGGTTGGAAATGTTGCTTTGGAGGCCTTGAAATGCTGTAGCAGCACATCATGGTTTGCATGCTCTGCTCAAGGTGCGAATCATTATTTGCTGCTGTAGGAATTGAAGGCAGAGGAGCAGTTGGGGATGCTGATGTCCCTTTTTCCATGAGGGAATTTGTGTTCCTGCCTGCAGGAGTTGTGCTCGTTCCGCCCTAGCAGCACGTAAATATTGGCGTGTAAAATAAACCTTCAACCCCAATATTGTTGTGCTGCTTCAGCGTGGCAGAGACTCAGCAACTTGCAGCTAAACTGCAGCAATAGGAATTGAAATTGGAATTGTTTAATCTGCTGTTGTCTGCAGCTCTCCTATGACGTGGTTTTACTGAGAAAGGAGTGTGGAAAAATGAACTGGGCATAAAAGAAGTGCAAGAAAAATCGCCTGAATTGTGCTTGTTGTTTACACTTGTTTAACAGCTCCAGAAATAGCAGGTTTATAACCAATTCAGCCTCTGCTTTTAACAGCTGCAGTTCACAACCTATACTGTAAAAATAATCACAATTTGTCAATATAATATCATTTATATTCATGTCTGACCTTCAAATTCTGAGGCTTGCTTGCTTCTGTTTGCTGTTTTAAAGACAGGCTGAAGGAAGCAACATTAATTTTTTTCTAGTTTTCAAATAATGATAATTTTGCTATGTGCCAGCTAGTTAAAATGTAAATTGATTTACAAGTATTTAAATAATAATTCAATTAAATAACTATTTCAGCCACTACCTGTAATTGCTAACAAGTCCCAAATCTACTCTAGAGAATCATGGCCTAGAAATCAGTGATCAGTGGGAGCTTCCCAAGGCCTGAAATATTTTAATAGAGTTTGTTTTAGGCCTGTTTCTGTCAAAGGAGCTTCTAGTTCCCCTCTTAAAAAAAAAATATATATATAAAAACGTGTAGCTGGGTGGCTGTGCTTGCTTCACTTCCTCCAGGCTTTCTGTGCAGTCCTTTTTTACAGCTACACCCACAAAAAGAGGATATCTCTGTTTGCAAGTCTCCATGCCAATTAATTATTTCCTCCCAACACTTTATTCCTGGATTTTCTGGTTCAAGATGGAGCTAGAAGCACCTCCAAGAAAACAACTTGGAGTAAATACACCCTTTTTTTCCATACAATTGTTCTCAAATTTCATTTTGCCAAAATTTCCAGAAGGAAGAAATGTAAAGTGAAAGATGAAGCAGGGTGGAAATGCTGGGGCAGAGATACCCAAAGCTCAGTGTTAGAGAACACTGAGAGCAGGGGAGGGGAACGTTTGGAATTAGTTATTAATTTATTTTCTATTCCCCCCCCCCACAATGGGGTTTGTTTTCTTCTCCCACAAATTGTTTCAATGAGGAGAGCACCCCTTTTTTCCCTAAAAGCTGCAATTTCAAGCTTTCCACCCCACAAAGGGAAATAAAGGGAAGTAGAGAAAATAGAGAAGGCACAAACCAATGTTTTCCCACCATAATTTTTTTTTTCAACCCACCAGGCTTTGTCTCAGAAACTACACTGGGATTTTCTGTTTTTTTTAGCCTTTCTGACTGAGGGCAGGGCCTTTTCTCTTTGCCTTTTTAAAGTGAAATCCACTGATCTGACAGTCCAAAGCTGAGTATTTCCACTTGGGAAATGCAGCAATATTTTCCACAGAATGACAGGAGAACTTCAACCCCCAAATCCTAAAATTTATAGTCAGAAGCAAATAAGACCATCTAAGGCTGTGGATTGTTATCACAAGGATTGCCTTTTTTTCTCCCTAATGTTTTCCAAATTATTTAAAATTGAAGGCATAAATAACAGGTTTATTTGGCTTTTACTTTTTTTTTTTTAATAGCAAAACTAAGAGTTTAATTAAACTAAGTTTAACCAAGTATTTCTCATTTAAAATAAGCTACAAATCTCTGATTTTTGACTGTATCAATAGGGTGTGATTAAAATAGTTCATTTTGGATAAAAATATTAATTAAGGATTATCAAATGCTGGTTTGGGTGTGTGACAGAACATTCACTGTTAGTACTAAAGAAAATGTTGTAGGAGAACATGTCCTACATGTAGTAACAACACCTTTAGAGCTTTGATTTTATCTTGCTAACATAATTACCATTACCCAATGGAAAATATTTGTTTTTTAGAAGACTGCTTAAGTTTTTTTGCTTTCTTTTCCTCCTTTCACCCCCTATTTTGCAGTGTTTTTCTGCTGATTTTGGTGCTTTTTAAGGTAAAATTTGAAAGCTGAGTTTTGATTTATGTATTTCTGCTGATACCAAACTGAAAATATGAAAATCAAACTGCTGCTGACTTCTGTGAATACCATTACAAAAAAACATCTGTGGGAAAACAGAAAATGTGAGAATAATTGAGTAGTTCTAGAAAAATTACAAATTCTGTGCCTGAACTTGCAAATTGAAATAAATCTGGTTTCAGAATTCTTCTGGTTCCAGTGGGATGTTGCCAGCACACAACAGGAGGAGTTTGTCACTTCTGTGATCCTTAACTCCCAACACTCCATATTGCACATTTTTAATAAATTGCCCTCTGCTTTTAGGACTTCAGGAATAGACAATTATTTTGCATTATTATAATAATTAATATTTAAAATTATTACAAATATGATGCATTTTTAATGAGCTTGCCACAGCCTGAAACTGCAACAGGAAAAAGTGCATCTTGTCACTTAAAAAAGAGTGTTTGGTGGAAAACCTGGCACTTTGCTGCTGCTTTTCTGTCTTCCACACCTACTGCTCCCACTCCAGGAACTGGTGGAGGTGTAAAAAACAACAAATAAAATTATTTAGCTTTCACTGAAAGCCTTGGAACACTGCTCTGCCCAGACTGACAAACTCAGAGTAAGTATTTGTGCTGTTCTCTGTAGTGACTCCTCTGAAAGGTTAAAAAACCTCAGCCTGGGTTCCTCTAAGGAGTGATGAAAGAAATGGGAGCACAAATGTCAGGTTTGGAAGTGCAGGGGGGGAATATTTGGGAGCAGAAGCTGTGGCCACCTTTGGGATGGGCAAGGTAAGAGAAGCAGAGGCACCAAAAAGGGTGGGAAAACAAAAGTGGAGCTCCCCAGGTAACCCCCAGCCAGCCCCTTTGCACATAAATATTGCAGAATTAATTCTTCATGCAGGGCAGCAAACTTCTAAATTGATTTTAATTTGTCAAAATCTTACAAACAAATTGAAACTGCTTTAAAGAAGTCAATTTTGTACTAATTACAGTGGTATTTCACTTGTATATATTTGATAGACTTAATTAAAATACTCTCCTGTAATCTTAAAATGGTAAAAACAACTGCAGGGATTTTATTTGGGTGTATTTTGTAACTGATTGGAGTTCAGTCTTATCCTGTGGCAAGATGAGGTTGCCAAAAAGGAAATTCTGTCAGGTTTTTTACCTGCTCCTGTGTGGAAACAACGTGGGAGTCACTTCCAGGGGAGTGGGGAGGAAATGAGGGAGAGATTTTCTTCCCCTTTGAGATAAACCAGAAATTCCCAATTGTTGAGGTGTGTGCTCCTGATGGGACATTGGAGCTGAGGCTGTAAATGGGATTATAAATGGGATTATAAAAAATCTGTGCTGCCAGCACTGGAGGTGAAGAGAGGGTTGTTCCTATAGGAAATGCTGCAGAAAAACATGGAAAAATGGGAAGAGAAAATGAGTGGTAATTGAATAGTTTCTTTAGAACACACCAGTGGCAAACCAAACATTGCAGGTTGGGTTTGCTAATTCCTGACTTAAATTCCAAAGTGACTCTAGATTTGCACTCTGTGCTCTTACATTAAACACAGCAATGTCCTTAAAACTTCTAAAATGATTTCCAGAATTCAGGATTGGAGTTTTGTGCAGACAGCTGAATGTTGTAGAAAGGCTCATTCTGAGGTTTTCTTCATCTCTGGGCAGTGGTGACATTGTAGATTTTTATAGGTACATTTATTTTTTATTTGACTTTATTTCCCCACTGAGCTTTCCTGGGAAGGCAGAGCCTGAAGTTGAGTTTTTGGTGCTTTTTCCCCTCCTGTGTATTCAGCATGTGATGAAATTGAAGGGTAAAAATGAGATAGGACTGCAAGCATTAAATAATAGCAACAATAACATGGAATTACAGGGAAAAAAATCCTAAAACAATCTGCTGTAGCCTACAAAAGCTGTATTAACAGCAGGAGAATAATGAG
Organism: Monarcha castaneiventris obscurior; assembly: GCA_026261815.1. Taxonomy (NCBI): domain Eukaryota; kingdom Metazoa; phylum Chordata; class Aves; order Passeriformes; family Monarchidae; genus Monarcha; species Monarcha castaneiventris. The sequence continues at coordinate 1,761,901 of JAMPIT010000437.1, forward strand.
GTTATGGGAATATTGACTCTCTCCATACATAGCTTCCAAAATCCACAGATGCAGAATTGGAATTTGTGGGTAAAGCTTTGTGAAATGGGAGTATGGGTCAAAATAAATTGAAGATACAGAAATTTAGGGCTTATTTTTGCCATTCCTTGCTGTGCTGCTTAAAAAGTGAGAGCTACCCTTGTGGTAAAGTGGGGGAAAAACCCCAAAGCCAAGTGTGAGCACATAAAAGGAAAATTAAAAAATTGAGATGTGGGAGAGAGGGTGAAAACAGAGGAAGTTGCAGGCAGGGAAAGGGAGGCATTTGTCTCATTTTGCTGCCTAAAGGCTTTTTCAGGAGCAAAATGCACTTTTGGTGCCTTGTTATCAAGTAATTGATGTCAGAAAACAGCCAGGAAATGAAAATTTAGTGAGAAAACAAAATGATACAACATCCAGGCTGCTACTTCTCTAAGTTCTACTGCCCCTTGACTTTTGCAGCAGTTCCAAGTTGTGTCACACAGGTGGAACTGGAGCTGAATGAGCAAAAAGCTGAACCTCAGGAGTAGTAACTTCATAGTAGTGCTGCTTCTACTCAGTGTGCAGGAGTGGGGTAAAGAACTAAAGGAAAAACAGGATTTAGTCTTGGATTTTCTCTTTTTAAGTCTCTAGAAAAACAGGTTTATAATAAACATTCCAGATGTTTTAATGTGTTTTTCCTTCAAGCAAACCCAGTGTCCTTGGGTCACTCTGGCTTTGCTCCTCGTGATGCTGAGGAGTTTTCAGCTCCTCTAGAAGCTCTTGCAAAATCTGTTTGTGCTCCCTCAGTGTTTGAGATAATTGAAACGTTGCTGTGGTCTGGAAAATAGATTAAAATATAACATGACCTTTATTCTAGTAAGAGGAGTTTTCCCTATGCTGGGTCACTTTTGTCTCAAATTCCTTGTTAAAAATGAAGAAAATAATTGAAATTGGGTTGTAATTTGCATTGATTAGGATGGGGTTTTGTCATTTGGACAAACAAATAGCAGGTTTTGGCTCTGGCTGCTCTAATCCTCCACAGAAGTGTGAATTAAGGTGGCTTTTATAACTGCAAACACTGCTTACATTAAATTTTATTTACCCATGCATTTATAGTACTATTTCATCACAAATACTCCTTCCTCTTGTGATGGCTTCATAAATTAAATGATATCCTGATCACTGCATTCAGATATCACTTAATTCCATTTCATTTCTGTAATACCATGAAGTTGCAAACTAATTAATGTAATCACTCTAGTAAGCAAATTAAATGTACATATTGAAGTATTAAATGACAAAATTATTGGAATTGAGCTGTAAAAGGTGTTAAGGTTGGATTCCAGTAAACTTTGCTGAGGCTCAAAGATTTTGGTCTCAGTAAGAAAACTTCATTTTAAGGGGGTTTAAAAAGCCTCAAAACCTTGTATGTTATAAAAATATGCTGCTACTACAGTGAAACTGCTAAAATACTGTTCTGAATTTTTAAAATTGTCTTAAAAATACCAAATACTCTTAAAAATACTAAGTATCATAGTCACAGTTGTCAGACATTAAATTCTGGTGGTTTAATGGGATTTTGAAACAAAATTACCTGGTTTGACTGGTCCCCAGCCCAGGGAAGGTTTTTCTTATCTATAATTTTGCATTTTCTACAGAGTCTTTTCTCTAAAGTTGTTTCTCCTGAGCATGACTGTGATTTTCACTTCAGTCAGCTGTCACATTACTCCATGTTTGAGTAGTGGTGGAGAGCTCCCCTAAAAAAAAACCCTCCAAAACCTAAACCACCCCAACTGTGCCACAAAATTCCCCTCAGAAACCACCCAAACTCCCCACAGCTCCTCCCCAGAGCACGGTGCATTCCCAGCTACTGCATCCCAGGCTGTCCCAAACTTCTCAGCACTTGATTTTTAAGCTGAGCTTAAGATGACAGAAATTAAGTGACAATCAAAAATTCTGGGAAACTGTTTTGATGTCCTTGGTGCCGTAATTATTCTGTAGGACATTAACAGAGAGCTCTGGGAATGTTGTAGTGGCAGTTCAGATAAAACTCAGGGTGTTCAAGGTGCTGCCTTCCCAAAGTTTTTCCCAAATATTCAGGGATGAAAAGAGGAGGCAATAATCAATAAAAGCAACCATCTTCCTAGGTTCTCCAGAAGCAGCTCATGGTGCCTGAGGTCAGGGTTGGATGAGATATTGGGGAGCAATTCCTGGCTGGGAGGGTGGGGAGGGGCTGGGATGGAATTCCCAGAGAAGCTGTGGCTACCCCATCCCGGGAAGTGGCCAAGGCCAGCTTGGATGGGGCTTGGAGCAGCCTGGGACAGTGGGAGGTCCCCTTTAATGCCCCTTGCAAGCCAAAAGATGTTTTCTGTTCATGAGGAGTTCTCAGGATGCTGTCAGTAATTTTTCAGTGCCAGAGGCTTTTTGCCATCCCTGTCTCTTGCACACCAGGATTTTAGGATGGAATGTGGTGGCTGGATCCTGAAACTCCCTCATTCTGTTAAGCACCATGTGCAGGGCACGAGTGCCCCACGACCCCAGTTCCACCACTGGAGGCTGGACCATGTCCCTGCTGGGATTAGCCCTTTGTGCCCTTCACACTCCATAGCTCTGGAAAACGACCCACTCCCAAAGGGCAGGGAAGGTTCTGGGACCCAGTGCAATGAGTGGGAGTTACTCTGTAGGATCTTGTTTCTAGACCAGCCTAAGAGTTGCAGAAAAAGCCTCATGAGTAGGTCAAACCTTCCCTTTATCAAGCAGTTTGATAACCTTGTTTAAAATTCCAATCCTTGTGTGCCGGAAAACACTGGATAAACTCAGGTTAGAGCTGCTCTAAGCAGATCAGCTGTGTTTTTGTGCTTTTAGAGAACAGAGGTTGTGGGCAAATTTAGGTTTAAACCAGTGATGGAACCTGCTGCTGTTGCCAGTCCTGAAACTGCTTTTAAAGCTTTTCCTCTTTACTTAGGTACAATAGAAATTTAAATTCTTAAATTGAGGAAGTATCTTAAACATCCCAGCTGTGAATTACTCAGCTGTGCAAAGAAGCACAGGTTCCAAATTGCTGGAATTTATTCCTCATGCTTTTCACCAGAGTAGTCGCTTTGAGCTAAGGGCTCTTCCCTTATTTTACAGCCTGGTTTCAAACCAGGTTTGCCCTGATTTTTGCTCCAGGGCTCAGCTGATGGCTTGGAAATGTTTGCCCAGATGAGGTTGTGTTGTAGGATTGCCAGTGCCTGTTCCCTGATAACTACCCTGAGGAATTCTGTGGGAACTGAGTCTGTGGGATGTGTGTGCATGGAACATCTCTAACTCGTGCTGTACCTCTATCCCCATGGATCCATGTGGATGTGGAAGGCTCCACGCTGCAGAAGCTGAAACTGGGGTTGTAATTCCATTTAGAGCTCTTGCACTGAGTGTAGAACCTTCCTAAAGGGCTTGGTGGGTGTGGAAATGTGGAATCACGGGATGGTTTGAGTGGGAAGGGACCTTAAATTGCATCCAGCCCCACCCCTGCCATGGCAGGGACACCTCCCACTGTCCCAGGCTGCTCCAAGCCCCAGTGTCCAGCCTGGCCTTGGGCACTGCCAGGGATCCAGGGGCAGCCACAGCTCCTCTGGGAATTCCATCCCAGCCTCTCCCAGGGAACAATTCCTTCCCAAGATCCCATCCATCCCTGCCCTCTGGCAGTGGGAAGCCATTCCCTGGGTCCTGTCCCTCCATCCCTTGTGAACAGTCTCTTTCCATCTTTCCTGTAGCTCCTTCAGGCACTGGAAGGTCACAGTTCAGTCACCCTGGAGCTTCTCCAGGACAGATCTGAGGCCGTTTTTTTCCAGGAATTTCTTCCCTTGTGTGGAGGTTTGGTTCCTTGCTGGCATCGCCCATGGCTGGGTGTTGACATCCATTTTGATTGTCTGAGCACAGCCTGCATTTCCTTTTTATTTTACACATTTCTCCCTCGTGAATCCCTGAGCCTGCAGGAGACAACTGAGGGAAGGGATTGGAGATTTCCTGGGGTTCTGGTGGGAGCCTTGGCAAAGGTTGGGGGTGCCCAGTTCCAAGGAGCTGCCCCAGCTCGTTCCCCTCAGTGCTCAACAAATGTCTGCCTCTGCCCCGCCTTGGTTTCACTTTCAGAATGTCAGGGGATTTCAAAATGCAGAAAGAGCGAGGGTATTTTGGGGGGTTTAAAATTCGGCATTCAAATCATGGGTCAGGTAATGAGCACTGGTAAATAATTAGGAGACACTTAAAAATTGAGATGCAGATTTAAAATGCAGAGTTGTAAAATCTGTTTGCTCTATTAATCATTGTCAAGAAGAGCAGGTAGAAGATTTTCACTGTCCTTTATCAATTAAAACAGCTGGAAACTTTGTTTTCTTAAAACTGGGGTAGACTAAACAGATTTCTTTATATATTATCTTAATAAATGGGATAACTGTTAAATAATACTTAGTACTCTCATAATTTAATAATTTCTAAATATTTTTATTTTTACCCTTTTATTTAATAAGAAAATAATGTAAATATTCACCTTAGTGAGCCACCAAGAAACCCCACAACTGCATCATCATCTTTCTTAGAGATGGTTAATTATATTTAGCCAAATAATAAAAAATTGATTAATTCCTTGCTTGTCTGTAACTCCCATTTTTTCCCTGTTAACTCCAGGGTAGGTTTGTGATTTACAACACTGAACATGAGGGGTGTAAAGCCAGTGTAGAAACTTCTCAGTCCTGATCAGCATTGAGTTAAACCTTTCCTGTGATTGTTTTTTCGTGGATGTAAACAGAGGAAATGCTTTAATGCGAGAAGGAAAAAGACTTGTGACAATGCCAGAGTAATTTAGGAGGCTGCACAGTTTCCTCCCCCATGGGCTGACAGTTTTGGGGAGAGAAACCACACTTCTGAGGCAAGGGAGCAAATGGGTAATTGGGATTTTATATAATCCAGCAGCAGTTACTCACTAACTGATTGTTTGGCTTTTTGAGATGTGCAAGAAATGAGAGTTGGGTTGGGGTTTTTTGTGTTGTCAGACCTGTAACACAAACTGTCCTTGTCACTGCCTCTCTTTAATCCTTTCTAAATCTTCTTTTTTAAAAAATGAAATTATTTTTAATATCACCTAAATCACTTAAAATTAATACTGTACTTAAAGGGAAATTACACAAAGGAGCCCTCATACCTAAATAAACCCTTTTCTTTCTCCACCAAGGAAGCCTCAATTAAATGAATTACAATTCCAGTTCATCCATCAGCCAGAATTTTATGGACTTTCTGTTTCTGAGGAGACCCTTCAGGCACTTACAGGGTCTGCTTTTATTCTCTTCTTCTTTTTTTAGGTTGGGGAAACACATTTTGAATCTTTAGAGAGTGAAGGAATAGTCAGACCTGAAGGGTGGCTCTAGGAGAGTTGTGTCCACCTTGGAGGAGATTTCCTTTAATTCTGATCTTTGTTTTCCCAAATAAATGTGAAGGTTGGGCTTGATTGTGGAGGTCTTTTCCAACCTTAATGATTCTGTGATGTTCCAGTTTGAATAGTTTTGATCGCTGCCTTATTTTATTCTTTTTTTTATCATGTCTCATACTCATTCCATAGATTTTTTTTCCAGAATACTTTCCCCACCCCACAAAAAAAAAAAAACCTTATTAAGACAAGAACCACCCAACTTTTGTTTCCCAAGGGGGAGGTGGAGCAGATTTCCATGATGAAGCCCAAAGGGCAGACAGAGCACGACGAGGGGATGCTGGAATACCTGGAGGATTTGATTGGATCTGCTCGGCTCAAGGAGCCCATCCAGACCCTGTGCCGCAGAGTGGAGCTCCTGAACGAGCACAGGGGGGAGAAGGTGAGGCTGCACCTCCTGGGGATCCCAAATGGGCCAGCATTCCTCACACACTGCTCTCTGAGGAGAGCTAAAAACACCCAGAATTAGCACTGCACAGCCTGCTTTTGGAACCTTTGGTGTATTGAGCTAAAAGGACTAAAAAGCTCTAAATAAAGTTCTTTTTCCTTCATGTGTCCTTGGTAAATGCTGGGGCAGACTTGTTTTAATGGGAAACAAAAGACCTGCAGTTGTAGGAATTCAATTAAAAAGGGGCCAGTTGTAGGAATTCAATTTAAAATGGCCAGTCAGAAGGTTGAGATAGAGAAAATCACCATAAAATTACCTTGCAGAGGTAATTCCTGATCACCGTTTTTCCAGAGGACTCGTGTCCTATGAAGGGTTGGGATTTTCTCCTCATGGTTTCCTCCTGTGGTGCTGGCCCTGCCTCAGCTCTGCCCCTCTGTTTTCTCCAGTTAAATCGAGTTAAAATGGTGGAGAAAGAAAAAGAAGCCTTGGAAGAGGACAAGAATAAAGCCATCGAGTTCCTTTGCTTGGAAAACAAAATATTTAAGGAAAAGAATAAGATCTGTCAGTATTATATGTAAGTAATTCTCATGGTTTGGGTTGGCTTTAATGTGGTGGGGGTACTGTTAAAACTTTGCCTCAGCATCTTGAATTAGAAATATTTGGCATTTCTTAACTCCAAATTATTGTTACTTTTTGATACCTTACATGATCCTGTTGTTACACTGAGGATGGGAAATAGAGATTTATTGTGAACACGGAGAAAAGTGAGGGTTTATTCTTGTTTTATTTCCTAGCCATGACCTAAAGAAACGAATAAATGACCTGGAAATGCAGAAAGAGAAAATTAATGAAGAAACTAAAAGTATTAATGAGAAAAGCAGTAATCTTGCAGAGGAAACAAAATCCAAGAAAAAAGCTTTGAAAGAACTTGAGAAGTGAGTACTTCAGGGAGGTGTAGTACTGTGTTTTACATGGTTCCCACCAGAAATTGAAATTCTCTGATGAGCAGAGTCACTTCTGGTACATCTAAATACACAAAAAAGCATTTAAATTTATGTATAAAAATAAATTAAATGCACAAAAATAAATTAAAGCAAATTCACATTGGTTTGATTTGGTTCTGGGTAAGATTCTCAATTAGAATAAGAAAATCTCTGATCTTTCTAATGGATTTTAAATATTTCTTCATATTGACTGTACAAAAAAATAGTTGGGAGATGATTTTTAGATTTGTATAATCTAAAATCCTTAGGGGCATGGATTTGGGAATTTTCCCCTGGTTTTCTCTTGAATCATTTATGCATAAATTGTGTTTCTTTAGAATTGCTTTAAAATTGCCTGGGTGCTGGTCCCAAATCCAGCTGCAATATTGACCTGCTCATCCTCAGGGAATTACTGGGGAGAGATGGGAATTAACAATTCTGTCCAGAAAAAAAAGAAAATTTCTGAAAACATATTTGATATTGCTTAAGTAGTTGATCTTTTTCTGATGGAACATCACCTTCCCAGGGAAAATACTGAGAATATTGTAAATACTGGATGCTGTTCATCACAAAAACTGAGTGATATTGGCTTAAACTCTTTATGTTGACTTTTTAAGCCAAGCTCCACTGACATTATTTTTATACTGTATGAAATAATTCTTTTTTTCTTCCTCCCTTCAGGAAATTCAATAAAATCACAAAGTTCATAGAGGAAAATAAAGAAAAATTCACTCAGTTGGATTTGCAAGATGTGAAAGTGAGGGAGAATCTCAAACATGCCAAGAGCAAGGCTAAAAAACTGGAGAAGCAGCTCCAAAAGGACAAGGAAAAGGTAGTGGGATGGAGCAGCTGGGTTGGCTTGGAAGTTACTTGTGGGAGAAAGTGGAAAGGGCACCAACTGCAACAAAGAAGGTGGAAAAATGGGGTTTAAATTGTTTTAATCAGCTGCTTTAGGTCATTAAATCAGCCAGATTCTGTTTGCAAAATAATCACTGCAGTGATGACTCCGTTAATGGAGTTCATTCATGGATCTGTGTCATCCACTTGGTCATTGCCAGCTGTTGGGATGTCTTTGGATCGAGGGGGGATTTAGGGATTCAGGAATTCTGTTGTCCCAGTGGGAGAGGGGTTCAAAGTTCTTTCCTGGTGCAGGTGGAGGAGCTGAGGAACGTCCCCTCCACCAATGCCAAAGCCATCGAGGACGCCACGGCCAAGAGGGAGCTGCTGGCAAAGGCCAAGGACAAGGAGGAGGCCAAGCTCAGGCAGGTCCTGGCCAGCCTGCAGGAGGAGACCAAGGGCATTCAGAAGGAAAAAGAGGTTTGCACAGGCAGGAATTACCCACCTGCTCTAGTCACTTCACTTTTCTGAAGGAAACCAGCACCAGGCACTTCTAAAATGCCATTTATTGACAATTCCCCTGTTCCTTGTGGTAGTTCAGAAAAGCCTCAGTGGGAAATCAGTCTTTAATTACAGCCAAATCCTTCTTGTCTGCTCTTAGAGTGCTCAAGCATCATCACGTAGCTCATTCACAGATTTATATTAAATAATACACTCTCATGTTCTCCCACCAAAACATTGAAGCCAGTGTGTTGCTTAAATAAATAAAGATGCTCTGGAATGGTCTGTTCCCAGCCTTCCCCCCATCTGTGAATTAATGGAGAACTCCTTTAACACTTGGTTATTGTTGGTTGTGCTGCTGTTCAGCCCCTGAACACCTGGAGGCTAGAAATTTATCCTTTACGTTTACAGGGCTATTTTCTGGCCTTGAAAAAACGTGGATTCTCCATTTGAGCTGTAGTTTAGCTCAGTGTGTAGGGCTCCTCCCACCTTTGAGAACATGACACAAAGCTTGAATGGAAATGCTCTGTGATAACTCCCTGAAGTTCTCTATAATGAGGAAAAGCCTTGTTCAATTCCCACCCATTAGTGTTCATTAATGAAGAAACGCTGCTTCTCCCAGAGAACAGAAGTGTTTCTGCTGCCAGGGCTGTAAAAGCACATCCCATTTTGTCTTTCCCCTTTGCCCCAGCTGATGGGCTGAGCTGTCCCCTGGGTGTTTCTGCAGGGCAAGGAGAAGGAGCTGATGGAGTTCAGCAAGGAGGTGACCGAGGCCCGCTCCAACATGGAAATAGCACAGTCAGAGCTGGAGCTGTACCTGAGCAAGTACAACTCTGCTGTGGCTCGGCTCAGCCAGGCACAGGAGGCCCTGGGCACCACCTCAAGCACCCTGAAGGAAAGGAAAGCTTCCATCAGAGACATCAGTGGCAAATTACCCCAGGCTGAGCAGCAGCTCAAGGAGGTGAGACTTGATTTTTCCATTTCGAGTCACACACAAACCAAAGGCTCACTCTTTAGCAATAATTGTGGTGAAAATAAACCATAACCCATCTCCTCTAAAAGAGCATTGAAAAGCTGTTTTCTAATACTCACTTGCTGGTGAAGCAAATACTTGATTTCAAACTTACTTTGTTATGCCAGTGTTGACTTAAATTAAATCCTACATATCCTATCAGGTTAGGTATCACACAGAGATGGTAAATAAATAAATGGCTGCACTTCTGAGCCTTCTTCAGCATGCTGAGGCCCTGGCACAGGGTGCCCAGAGGCTGCCCCTGGATCCCTGGCAGTGCCCAAGGCCAGGCTGGAGCAGTGTGGGACAGTGGAAGGTCCTTGCCATGGCAGGGGTGGCACTGGGTGGGATTTAAGGTCCCTTCCCAACACAAACCAGTCTGGGATTCTTTAAATTTCATTTCTTGCTCCTCAATCATTGCCCAAAGAACAAAGCCATGCATTGAAGACTCCCTGAATCCAGTAGTTTTTGGGAGGCTGAGCCAATGTCTTTCTTTGAATCCCTCAGAAAGAGAATGCTCTGGAGAAGCTGGAAAGGGAGGAATTGGGGGCCAAGGATCTCGTGCGAAACCTGCGCCGAAAAGTAGAAGAAGCCAAAAGTTCTTTAGCACAAAGTCGCAGTCGAGGAAAAGTGCTCGAGGCTCTGCTCCAGCAGAAGAAATGTGGGAATATTCCTGGGCTCTATGGAAGACTGGTAAATTTTAGTAAGGCTGTTACACTTTCAGTGTTAAACTTCGGAGGAGCTGAGTGGTGTTTCTGTGCTGAAGCGTGGGATGCCTCACTTCCCTGGCATTGGGAATTTGGAGAGCAGAGCTCTAAATCCTGTGGACTTGCTGGAAAATAAAACATTTTCAATTCTTTCCAAGCAATGTTGGTTTAAAGTTCTGAAAATTCAGAGCTGAGTTTTTCATTCCTGTTGCACGTCAGTGTAAACATAAAAGTGCTGGTTTTGTATTCTGCAATCTTTTGTCCAAGGAGAATTATCTCTGCTTCAGAAAAATCAGTTTATTTGGTGTGTGGAGATTCTAAAAAGTGTGTGGAGATTTTAAAAAGTGCATGCACGGATTTATTGGGAAAGGACAGAACTCAAAGAGCAGCTCAGGTGCCAACTAATGAGTGTTTCCTCCTCATCCCTCAATCCTCAGGGAGACCTGGGAGCCATCGATGACAAGTATGATGTGGCCATTTCCTCATCGTGTGGAGCCTTGGACCACATTGTTGTGGACACCATTGACACTGCCCAGGCCTGTGTGAACTTCCTGAAGGCAGGAGGGATTGGAGTTGCCACTTTTATAGCCCTGGACAAGGTGAGTCCCACCCTTGGGAAAACAAATCATTTTACTGTTACTTGCAGTCTAATGACATTTGTTTTAAAGCCTTAACATCCTATAGAATAATGGAGTGACCTCAGCATTTAACCTAAAGATTCATTTCTTTCTTTGCTTTGTGGCTGTAGATGGCTGTGTGGGAGAACAAAATGCACAAAATCCCAACTCCTGAGAACGCCCCACGGCTCTTTGACCTGGTGAAGGTGGAGGACCCCAAGGTTCGCCTGGCGTTTTACTTCGCTCTCAGGGACACCCTGGTAGCCAAAAACCTGGAAGAGGCCACCAGGATAGCATTCCAAAAGGAGAAAAGATGGAGAGTGGTAACCCTGCAAGGACAAATCATCGAGGTGTCAGGTACTGCAGCACCAACCAGAGCTTCACTGGAAGCACTCCCTGGATGATACCAAAGCCTAAGGAGTTCTCTGAGCTCTTTTCATGCCTTTTTCTATAGGAACCATGACTGGTGGTGGGGGAAGAGTCATGAAGGGCAGAATGGGCTCCTCAGTCGTGATGGATATCTCAGAAGAAGAGGTTAGTATGTAATGGAAGTGGAATTCCAGCAGAATTCCTTCATTTGGGCAGTTCTTACACACGTGTGCCTTTCAAAACAGCGTGAGCAGGAGCAGTCTGGGATGGAGGAGAATTAACAAGGCGTTACAAACCAAAATTCCCAGTGTTAGCAGAGGTTATAATGCTCTGAAGTGCATCAGGGATAAAAGGGTTGTCACTGGCAGGGGCTGCCCAGGGAGGTTTGGAGTCCCCACCCCTGGAGGTGTCCAAGGAATTCCTGGAGGTGGCACTCAGAGCTCTGGTCTGGGGACAAGGTGGGGATCAGGCACAGCTTGGACTCGATCCTGGAGGGCTTTTCCAGCCTCAGGGATTCTGGGATTCTGTTTGTGCCCAGCCTGTTAATTAATTTAGTCTCACAGTGCTCCCTTTGGTAGCTTGGACACCATTTGGCATATCAAGGGACAGTTTGCTTTTCCTTCTGAATTCCATTTAGGTTTTAATGGGGAGCTGCTCCTCTTGTTTCTCCCTGGCAGAGCTGATGTTCCCAGCACTCAAACTCCCTGAGCTGAAGTTTTTACTGCACTCTCTCCTGTGTTTTAAGAGCTCTTGAGCACAGGGATGAGCCCTGGCTTGGTTTTGTCGTGGTGACACCAGTAAATAATGCTGTCATTCCGTGTAGATCAGCAAAATGGAATCCCAGCTGCAGAGGGATTCCAAAAGAGCTGTGCAGTGTGAGGAGGAGAAAGCCCAGCTTGAAGAAGCCATAAGGAAACTGCAGCAGGAGATTCGGGAAATGAGGAACACCTCAGAGAAATTCACAGCAAGCATCCAGGTGAGAATTCCTGAGCACCTCCCAGCCTCAGCCCCACACAGGCCTGGCTGGTGTCAAGGAGCTTTCCAAGGACAAGATTCCAGCCCAGTTTTGTGTTCTCTGCAGGGATTTTCTGAACAAGAAATGGATCTCAGAAACCAAATCAAGGAACTCGAAGCTAACGTCGCTGCTGCTGCTCCAGACAAAACCAAACAGAGGGAGTTGGAAAAAGTTCTTGATGGTTATAAAAAAGGTACATTTGTGGAGAGGGGATCAGAGAGAAAAATTGTAGCAATGCTTCTTTATTGATAGAGGATGGAATGGGTTTGGGTTTGGACTTCAGTTCCATGTCTTGGTTTGGGACCTCATTTTCCTAAGAGGGATAAAACAAACATTGCTGGCCAGTTCTTAAAATTTAACTTCTGAGCATCTTCCCATTAATTAAAAGCAAAGAATGAGCTTGGAATATCTCCTAATGCACCACCTCATGTACTTAAGTACTCTGTGTCCATTTACTAATCCATGCTGAGTGGTTTTTACAGCAGGAGAGCTTTGGTAGAGCAGTGGCAGAAAGAAGTTGGGTGTGTTTGTCACAGTTAAACTTCTCATTTGTCACGGCATAGGGAATGTGTGCACTTGTCAATAGAGGAGCAGAGCAGAGCTGAACCTGAAATCCCTCCCATCACTTGATCCCTTCAGTGCTGATGTCCCTGAGCAGTCCCAGGCTGGCACAGTGCCCTTAACTCCCCTTTCCATGGACAGATTACGAGCGTGTGGCTGAGAAAGCTGGGAAGATGGAGGAGGAGGTGAAACGACTGCACAAGCTCATCATGGACACCAACAACCAGAAACTGAAGGCACAGCAGGACAAAATTGATAAGATTGACAAGGAAATGGATGAATGTTCCTCAGCCATCACCAAGGCCCAGGTGGCAGTCAAGACTGCAGACAGGTACAGCACAGGGAGCTCCAGGCTGAGGCTGCACTTAGTGTCTCAGCAGGGAAAGGGAGGTTAAATTTTGTAGTTTCTAATAGTTTAAAAGTCACATTTAATCAGCATTTCTCTATTATTTGCCTGAACTATTTGTCTAATATTGCCTAAACTGCAATATTCAGAATAAAGTCCAAAATAGCACTGGATTGGATGTGCTGGAGCACTTCAAATCTGAAGGGACTGATTTTATTGGGAGACCTGTCAGGAAATAAAATGGGATCTATTTTTTATGGGAGCTCACCAATCCAGAGAGATTCCAAACTCTGCAAGAACAAATTAAGTCATTTAGTGAGGTCTGGCTGCTGAGGAAGACAACTTTGTTTTCCTTGGATACCTCTGGAATGTGGGAGTTGGTGCCTAAACCAGCACTTCCTCCTTGTTGTCAGTGAGATTGTGCTCCTGGGTTGTTTTCTGTCCCATTTGCCTCGTGTGAGGTGCACAAAGATCCCTGTCCCTGGGCAGGAACCTGAAGAAGTCTGAGGAGGCTCTGCAGCGCACGGAGAAGGAGCTGGAGGAGAATGAGAAGGAAATGAAGAACTTGACAGAAGAGCTGACAGCGCTGGAGGACAAAGCCAGCGAGGTGCTGAACGAGCGCAGGCAGGCTGAGGTCAGTCCTGGGGAGCACTCTGGGCTCCAGGGAAACCAGGGACAGGAGTTCAACCCTCCTTGGATCCCACAGAGCCCATTCTCTCTGCACAGCAGCCAGCCCACAATTTTTTACACTCACCTGGAAATTTATCCTGACCCAGTTTAGGAAAAAATTTACACCAGGTTTCCTCAAAGAAATTGCTCGGTTTAAAAGTTGCTGAACCATAAAATGTTTCCAGTTCTGTGGGATTTTAGTTTCCTATCTAGATTTCTGTGATAGAGGGAAAAGCAGGATGGCTGAAGTTCTTCCAAATAATTCTGGGATTTGATGTCTTTCTCTAAATAGCTAAAAATGAGTGCAGGACCTGTTTGATCCAGATCTGGGATCAAAGTACAAACTGCAGCATTTTCTCAGTCATTCCAGAATTCAGGGATCAGTTATAAATCCGAGAATATTCATTTGTTTCCATTAATAGCTGTGAGTAAATTAAGTGAAAATACTTATCACCCAAAAAAGGGACAACATTTTTGTAGGTGATTGATTAATGCCCTTTTTTGGGGCATTTTCCATTTTTCTGTTCAGGAAGCTTTGCCAGCAGTGCAGGAGGAGCAGAAAAATTTACTCGAGGAGATGAAAACTATTCAGGATGCTGAACATACCCTTCAAAGTGAAGCTCTGAGCATCAAGCTGAAAATAGAACAAATTGACAGCCACATTTCCACCCACCAGGCAAAGATTAAATACTGGCAAAAAGAGGTAGGAAATGGTTTAGTTCCTAAAACTTCAATCAGGGAATTGTGGAATGGTTTGGGTTGGGAGGGACCTTGAAGCTTATTCAGTTCCACCCTCAGGGACACCTTCCTCTGTCCCAGGCTGCTTCAAGCCCTGTCCTGGCCTTGGGCACTTTCAGGGATCCAGGGGCAGCCACAGCTGCTCTGGGAAATCCACCCCAGGGCCTCCCCACCTTCACAATAAAGAATTTTTTCCCAATATCCCACCTAAACTTCTCTCTGTTTGAAGCCATTCCCCCTCATCCTGTCACTCCATGCTCTTGCAAAGAGTCTCTCTCCAAGGAATTCTAAACTACTCCATGATGAAACTCTGACCATGAAATCGCCCAGATTGCCCCAAAACAATTTGGATCTCACAGAATGAACTTATCCTCTTACAAAATAGAGAATTTGGGAGAAAATTCCTCTTCAGATCACAGCTTACTGGGTTTATGCAGGAACAGGATAATAGGATAAAGGGATATTTATTGTCTTTTTCACATCCTGTTTTAAAGGGAGTTGTGGGAAGACTCTTGGAGTGTTTAGAGATTGGAAGCTTCACTGTACTAAGCCAGAAAACCTCATTTTAGAAACAGCTCCGTGCGATTCAAGCTTTCCACCACGTGGCTTTTGCATTGCAGATCTCCAGGCTGTCCCTGCACCCCATAGAGGACGAGGCCCCCGAGGAGCTGCAGGTGCTGAGCGAGGAGGAGCTGGAGGCGCTGCAGGAGCCCGACGCCCTCAGCAAGAGAATCGCCCTGCTGGAGGCGCAGCGCCACGAGCTGCGGCCCAACCTGGGCGCCATCAGCGAGTACAGGAAGAAGGTAAAGCCCCCTCCATGTGGGAGCTGGGTACAACACAAACACAGGTTCTTTATCTTCACCTCTGGGGAGCTTCACCCCGAGCCCCAGCAGATGAGAAACGGCTGCAGATGTTGTTTCAGGTTGTTGATTTCTCCTTCTCTCTGCCAGCTCTCAGCTCCGGCCGCACATCTGATGCAGCCGAGTCCGAGCGGGCACTGCCCAGTCCTGGGCTGTCCCGGCCTTTGTGTGCCCTTTCCATCATCCAACCATTCTTCACAACGCATTTATTAGTTACTGTTCTCTACCAATTCATTTGCACCTGTTCTAGACACGGAATTTCTACCTCTTTTTCATTCTACCAATCATTTTGTGCCACCACCACCAGAGAAGATGGAGGAGAAGGAGAAGAAGAACAGGGCAACGCCCAAAATCCTCCATCTTAAACCCTTCATCCTCATATTAAAACCCCTAAAATCTACTTTTTTACCTTGTAAAATACTAAACCACTGCTCATTTTCACACTCTGGTGGCTTGCAATGATTCTGGCAGTGTTGGTAACTTTTCCCATGGGCTGAGGTCAAAGCCGGTGCCATTCTGGGCTTCTTGCCAGGGGCTGGGACCCCCTTGCTGGGGCTCCTGAGCCCCCAGGGCAGCCCGAGGTGGGCCCTGAGCTCCCAGGGCAGCCCGAGGTGTGCCCTGAGCCCCCAGGGCAGCCCGAGGTGTGCCCTGAGCTCCCAGGGCAGCCCGAGGTGTGCCCTGAGCTCCCAGGGCAGCCAGAGGCGTGCCTTGGGTTCCAACACCTCCAGGGCCCTGCAATCCCTCAGGAGGAAATATCCCAGCCTGGGCATTCCAGGAAAAGGGAGCCCGTTCCTCCTCCTTCCTTTTAGATTTACCTGTTGCTGTTGTTACCAGCTCGTCCTTAGCCAAGGGTGAAAGTTGTTTGTAGGAGCTCCCATGTGCCTTGTGCATTTCACACCATCAGTGTCAGGTGACAGCAACTTCCTGGGTCTTGAAGTGTTTTCCAACCTAAATAATTCTGTGATTCTCCTGGGAATGTGTATTTAATAGAGTCAAGTCTTCACAGCCGAGACAGACACACAGTACTGGATTTTTTTCCCTCCTCACTAAAGTAGTAGTGAACCATTGAACAGATTAAATATTTTTTTATTTTAACACAGGTTTGTTTGGGTTTTTTTTTCCCTCAACAGTGGAGATGGGAAAAGAGCTAATTTGGGGTTTTTGTTTGAGGGCTGTTAGCCAAGCTGGGGAAAAGGAATGTTCAAATGGTAGGAAAAGTGGTTTAAATGGAGGAGGCAGCTGCTCTAAGTGCCCTTGGGTCTGGTTGTTTTCCCCTGCAGGAAGAGCTGTACCTGAAGCACGTGGGAGAGCTGGATGACATCACCAACGAGAGGGACAAATTCAGACAGGCCTTTGAAAAGCTCAGGAAACAGAGGCTGAATGAGTTCATGGCAGGATTTAACGTCATCACCAACAAGCTGAAGGAGAACTACCAGATGCTCACGCTGGGAGGGGATGCTGAGCTGGAGCTTGTGGACAGTCTGGATCCCTTCTCCGAGGGAATCATGTTCAGGTTTTCAAAATACTTTATATTCTATTAATTTTTAATCATCACAGTCCTTCTTTCAACCTGTTTTTAAAGTAAATGTTCACTGATCATCAGTGAACCAAGTACAGGCTCAGTGTGGGCAAATGGTGACAGAAACCACAACTTTTTAGCTCTCTGATTAATTTCTCATGGAGAAATCAGGAACTAAAGCAGTTGGAAAGCTCTGAACTCATTTCCCAGCACTTCTAATTCCCAGGTCACTTGATTCTGCCTAGGGAATGATGGCAGTGTTGTGTCATAAATGCTCCCAGGAGGAAATGGATTAATTGGGAGTTCAGCTGGGAAAGGCAGTGAGCAGTGGGGGCGAGGTGCTGCAGGAGCAGCCCCGTGTTGCCCCAGGCTGAGCTCAGGCAAAGATCCCAATTCCTGACACAGCCACTCTCACTTTGCTGCAGTGTCCGGCCTCCCAAGAAAAGCTGGAAGAAGATCTTCAACCTGTCAGGAGGAGAGAAGACCCTGAGCTCCCTGGCCTTGGTGTTTGCCCTTCACCACTACAAACCCACCCCGCTGTACTTCATGGACGAGATCGACGCCGCCCTCGACTTCAAAAACGTCTCCATCGTAGCATTTTACATCTATGTGAGTCCTCAGGGCTTCTCTTGCTCAGATGTTCCCTGCTCCTCCTCGAGGCACAAAGTGGCCCCATACTTACAGCCACATTTGAGATCTGGGATGCTGGAGTTTTACTGCTTCCTCTTGAAAACTTTCCCCAAACCCATCAGCTACTGTCAGAGTGCACAATTAGCTGTCACTGATGTCTCCATGGATACAAGCTCATGATTTCCCAGGGTTCCTTGGATTCATACTTCCATGTCATTCCCATTAGTGTCTTTGATCTATAACTTACTTTTTTTTTTCGTGCCTTTAAAACTTCTGCCCTCACCATATTTAAACAAACCCCTTACATGGCTCCAGTTCAGACTGGTAATTAACCATTGAATATTCAGAGTTATTATTAACTTAGTTTATTGTAATAATTCAACTTACTATTTCCAGATTGGGAAACAGGTGG
Source organism: Monarcha castaneiventris obscurior (assembly GCA_026261815.1). Lineage (NCBI taxonomy): Eukaryota > Metazoa > Chordata > Aves > Passeriformes > Monarchidae > Monarcha > Monarcha castaneiventris. The sequence continues at coordinate 1,779,523 of JAMPIT010000437.1, forward strand.
CAAAGATCAGGAGCAGGGAAACTCTTGAAAGTTCCCTGCCTGCAGCTGTAGTTTTAAACTTGGCTTTGTGTGCCACAGCACGACAGAGCTGTTTTTTTGGGAATGCTGGGCACTAACACAAATCCCTTCTGTTTCAGGAACAAACCAAAAACGCCCAGTTTATCATCATCTCCCTGCGGAACAACATGTTTGAGATTGCAGACAGACTCATTGGGATTTATAAAACCCAGAACACCACCAAAAGTGTGGCCACCAACCCCAAAATCCTGGCTGTGAAAGGACTGGAGGAACTTGGCATGGTTGGGTGCAGTGTAGCCCAAAAATAGGGAGGAAGCAACTTCCAGCCCTGTGGCTGCTGGTTATTTTCATCTGAGCTCATTTTGTATTTTGGACTTTGTTTTGTTTTGTAAATTTTGATTAAATTTTGTAAAAATTTGATCTTGTTAATATAAAGCCCGCCTCAACAAATTCCACTTTTTGAATGTCATGTAAAAATTGAGGAAGGGGAGACCTCTTGGAGAGGGAGCAAAGGAAAAAGTTCAGTCCATGCTGGGAAACAGGAGCCTGGAACTAGCACCCTGTCAGTCTGTCCCCTGTGCCTGGGCAGAGCATGGAATATCCTGCTGGAAGCTGTGCCAGGGCATGGGGAGGGCAGGGAGAGGCTGGGGCCAGCACAGCTCCATGGAGTGACAGCATCAGAGGCCACAGGAAGGGCTGCTGGTGGCAGCTCTGCATCCTGGGAGGCTTTGACACGATCCCAGACATTCCTCTCTGGAGCTGGCGGGGGGATCAGTGGCTGCAGGGAGGGAATCACGGTGCTGGCCAGCCCTGCTTTAAGAAAATGCTTTATTTGTGTGTGAATTGATGAAAATACAGAGGGCATTGGATTTACCAGGGAGCAGGGGCAGCACTGAAGTCACAGACACCAGCTTAAGGAATCAGTGAAATTTACTGCAATGCAAAACTGCCAGGAATTACAGGAGAATCTCAGCAATGCACCTGATCATTGGCAAAGAATTCCAGGAGGATGTTAAGGACCAAATTCTGCAGTTGTGGATCAAGGCAAAACTCACCTCTCCTCACCTTTAGTGAATCAGAACTTCAGCTCAGAGGAAATACATGCAATGCAGAAAAAGGAGGATACAGAAACAGAACAAGTGTAGAGCTTTAACAATGCAGCTTTTAAGTAGAAATTAAGAATAATGCTGGGTTGCTGCACGAGATTTTCATCTAATAGAAGTGGTCGGGAAGAATTCTCCTGCAAAGCTGCACCGGTAGGGCAGAAGTGTAGCACAGCTCTCGCACTGTGTCCCCCAGGTAGATGCAGGAATCCTGATAAATCCGCAGCAGGAATTCCCAGAGGTCTGTGAGAGGAGCCAGGATGGCACCAGATGAGATTTCCTTGTGCCACGCCGACACAACCAGAAACAGGAGCAGCACAAGGAAGTTTGGTTCGGTAAGAGCAGCCCACACTGCAGCTCCTGTTTGCATTCCAGAGCGTTGGCTTTTGCCAGTCAGGTGCAGCTCCGGAGTGTGGAGCTTGTGCACCTGCCCGAGCTCAGTTTTAGACCACGTGTCCTGCAGCAGGGTCTCCATCCTCGGCTGAATCTCCACAGGCTCAGGGCTCGGGAGCTGCTGCTGTTTGAGGAGCTGGAGCCGCTGCTGCAGCCCGTCCAGCTTCTGCAGGAAGAGCAGCGGGGACTCCTCCTTCTCAACAGCCGAGTGCAGCTCCTTCAGCTCAGCCTCTTCTAACTTCAGCTTTTCCACCTCCTCCATGAGGGGATCGTATTTCTCTGAAATGCGGCTCTCGAGCTCATCCAGTGCACTCAGCAGAGCTGCTTTTTTGTGCTCCAGAGCATCACCAAGTTCCTTAAAATACTGCAGCACAGCTTCCCTGTCGCTCTGGAGGGCGCTCTGGCACTGGGCCTTGTGCTGCTGCAGCCTCTCGGAGCACGAGAACACCTCGGAGCGGGATTTATCCATCAGCTCCTCCCCGAGCTTTCCCGAAGCCTCCCTGGCTTTCCTGTAGGCGCTCTGCAGGTCATCGATGGGGTGCCCGCGGTGCTTGCCGATGGTGAGGCACTGGCCGCACACCAGCTGCTTGTCCTGCAGGCAGTAAATGTTGAGCGGCTGCTGCGGGTGTGCCCTGCACGTCCCTGCCTCGGCCTCTGCCCCTGCCCCTGCTCCTGCTGCTCCTGCTCCTGTCCCGGCCCCGGCGCGTTCCCCCTGCTGCCACTTCTCGATCACGGCCTTGAGGGCGAAGTTGAGGGGCAGCGCTTGGGGGCCGGCGGCGGGCACGGGCACCAGGGCCCTGCAGCTGGGGCAGCGCAGGCAGCACCCGCTGGGGAGGGCGGCCGCGGGCTGCAGCAGCTCCTGCAGGCACAGGCGGCAGAAGGTGTGCGAGCACGGCAGCACCCGCGGCTCCTGGAAGATGTCGTAGCAAATGGCACAGGTCAGCTCCTCCTGCAGCCGGTCCATGGCCTGCCAGGGACACACACACACACGCACAAACAGGGGTTCGTCTCTGCTCACAGCCCCTGCAGCGACCCACGAGCCTCAGCAGCACATTTCCTGTGAGGGAATTCCCTGCCTGGGCACTTCGCTGCTAACGGGGGAAGAAAAAAGAGTGGAAGTGAGCAATGGTTCAAGGAGCTCAGTAAATTGCAAGCTGCACTCAGAGCATTCATCCAACTGCAGCCAGATCATCCACATCCAACCTCAGCCCTCTGATAACAACTCACTAGATATTGGTGACAGTGGGAAACAGTAGCAGAGAGTGGTAAAAGCCAGAACTGGAATTTCTAAATAACCCCAGAGCTATGGAGATTTTCTCCCACCAGGAGTAACATTTTCAACATGAAGGACAGAATTTTTCTCCCCCACTTGTTTCAGATGTTACTTTTGTAACATAAAATAGTCATAAGTGCATTAAACACTTTTGTAACATAAAATAGTCATAAGTGCATTAAACAGTCACATTTAAAAGCTCTCTCAAGGCTCTGGCACAAAAAGTCCAACTCAGCAGCCCTCACAGACACCACCACACCAGGAATTGCTCCTGGGTTACTTTAGGCACAAAACTGAAAAGTTAACTTTCACTTTCCATTCTCTGCAGTGTTGCTTTGTTCTATTCCCCAGCTGAGTGACATCACACTGCAAAGTCCCAAGCAGCAGTAACTCTAAAGCCTGTGTTCATAATAAATCATAATCCTGGTGTTCCTTCTGCTAAAAAATGGGGAAATTGGTACCAAATTTCCTTCTCTTTGTGCCACACTTTCCTGCCCCCTTCATCAGCTCCAGTCAGCTCTGTGGACTTTGCTACACTGCAAAAAGAAATTGTCAGAGCACTTAGGATCAAAGCCCATCAATTTAGGGTCTAACCTGAGATCTGCAGCGGGGCTCAGGCTGAGGAATGGCAGAAGCTGAACAGCCAGATCCTGTTCTTGGGGAGTTAAATCTACTCTGAGCACAGGAGCCTGTGCTGCTGGCACAGAAATAAGCCTGGCTTACCTCACTGGGTTAGCCAGGCTGGGGTCAGGCAGGGAGGGCAGCCTGGGCTGCTGACTCAGCCCCTGGGCTGAAATCGGGGTGAAATGAGGCCAAAGGAGCAACTGCGATGTTTCATTTCTGGCAGCAGCAGTTCCAGCTTTGAAGCAGAGGAAGGGAAGAGGAAGGAAAGAGAGGAACAGCTCGGGATCAGCACCCAGGGCCCCCACACTGCTACGGGAGGGAAATTTGCTTCCCAAAGAACACACATCCAACTCATGTGAGCTATGGAAGGGGTGAGAGAAAACCAATCTTCACAAAATTGGTTTAACTGCCAAGGCATCGTTCGCTAGCAGAAAAGCAAAGGAAAACCTTTACAAACTGTTTTTGGGTGTGTCAGGAATGCCCTCAGCTGCAGGAGGAATGTCCCTCCCAGCACACGGAGCTGCCGTGCCCCAAGCCAGCCCGGGGCCTGCACTGCTCCAGGGTTTCATAACCCTGCGGCTGCCAGCCCGGGGAAATGACCCTCCATTCCCACAGAACGCTCCCCTCTGCTTCCCAGGCAACTTCCAGGCCGAGTATCCCAGGAGTTCCCAGCCCGAGCAGCAGCTTTGGCTCTCAGCTCCAAGCAGGGGCCAAGGCTGAGTGGGACACTCTGCCCCGGGCACCTCCAGAGTGCTCTTTATTTGTTACTCCTTCATTTCCAAGCAGTACTTGGAATGCTCAGGATTGCTAAAGGCACCCGGTGTCTTCTTACTTTGTTCCAGATAAAGTAGAGGGTGGAAATCCTGAAATTCAGTTTCATCCGACACTGGCAACAGCACGGAGGAAAGGTTCATTTACTGATTTATTTCCACCTACAGACTATCGGGAACAGACTGGGAACACAAGGGAAAGGACAGAGAAGTCACCACAGAGTTCAGCGAAGAGAATGCAAAGTTTTCCAGGGAAAAAGAAAGCAGCAGGAAGCTGGGAAATGCTGTTTTTATCTGCCAGAGTCCACACTGCTGTGGAACACGAGAGCCATCAGTGTTTCGGTAGATAATTAACAGCTTTAGAGGACAATCCCACCCCCATTCTGCTCTAGAGGATTTAAACAGGTAAATTTGGCATTGGATAAGAGCTGTGACAGCCCATTCCAAGGGCAAAGCCTCCCGAGGAACGGGAGCTGCCAGGCTGCTCCTCAGCCAAGGAATCACCTGCTCTCCCCTGAAAGACTCTAACACTCCAACACTGTGCTGAACTCAAACAAAGGCACAGCCAGGGATGTTCTGTGGTGCTTAATGTCAAAAATAATTCAGTGCCAGCCTTGGCTTGTAAGAAATCCACAGCAATTTTCACTCAACTTTCATACTCTACCTCAATCGCAGAGATTTTGCAAGACCAGTACAGGCATCACTTCAATTAAGACGTTTACAACAGGAACCTGTGCTGGGTCATTTTAAAAGCAAACTCCAAGAAAGCAGCTGAAACCAGGGCCAGGACTTAGACCCTGATAATCCTCCTGGGTCCCCTCCAAACGAACCATATTCCCCTCCATCTTTCGATTCCCTTGCCAAGACTGCCTGCCCATCCCTTACAACTCTGTCAAAGCTTCTGGCCTCGAGCATTTACCTGTTATTCACCGCACAGTCGCGGGCGGTGGAGCCAGAGGGAGAAGCACACCTTGACCCGTCTCCTGCAGCTCCCACAGACAGCGGGGCTCGATGGGCGCCGGGAAAGGGGATCCACACCTGGAACCTGCGACTCACAGCGACAGCAACGAGCTGAAACACCACAAAAAGCGGCTCTCACGCGGCCCCGAGCCCCGCGGTGTCCCCGGGCCGGGCTCTGAGGGATCCTCAGACCGCGGGGACCCTCAGCAGCCGCCCCGGCACCGCCGAGTCCTGCCGGGAGCTCCGCTCGCCCCCGCGCCCCTCACGGCCCCTCACGGCCCTCCCGTGCCAATGGCGGGAGCGGCGCCGGAACGGGCGGAGCTGAGGGAGGGAAGGGAGGCAGGGCAGGGCCGGAGCCGAGGGCTGGGACAGCCGCCGGGTCCCCACAGGAGCGGGGTTTCTGTGGCAGAGCCGCGGGAGGAGCGGGGAGGAGCTCACCGGGAATGGCCCCTCGGTGCCAGCAGCGGGGAATGGCCGCAGGGCTCAGGCGGGATGGAACATCGGAGATGGGGTCGCTCCCTGGGCAGGAAGGGCTCTGAGGCACCGGGGACGCGGGAGGGGGAGCCCAGAGTTCGTCCCAGCGTCCCAACAACCTCGGTGCTCTCCGAAGTCCGCGGAAAAATCCACCCCGAAGGTGGAAAACGGGAGACCCGGAACCTCCTGCCTCTGCTGCGGAGGCACAGGAGCGCACCTTGTGCCAGCTGCTAACCGCGGAAATTAAAATTATTCCGTCTTTTCTTTGAAGCTCATTTATCTGTCCTGGCTGCCGAAGAGAACGAAGCTGAGAGAATTTTTACATCGTGCCAGGACACAGGGAACGGCTTGCACTGGCAGAGGGGCAGGGTTAGGTGGGATTTTGGGAAGGAATTCCGCCCTGGGAGGGTGGGGAGGCCCAGAGAAGAGCCCCATGAAGGCTTTTCTCATATTCTAGATTATTCTCTATTAATCTGCAATTCACTGAAGTTACTCTCAGCTGTTACAAAGTGAATTTGAAAGAGAAATGAAACTCATTTAACGTTGTGATGTAAATCATAATGCACCATCATTCAAAACTTACCTAAACATGTCTTAAAACCATTGTGTAGAGAGTATTATACAAATATCTGGGAAACAGCTGGAATTATGTTTCAAATAATAAAACCCCTCATGCTCTAATTACAAATTATCCACCGCAGTTTAGGTGAGAGGCACGAAGTTTACAGCACTAAGAGCTGTAATTGGTTTTTTCTGTCTGAAGCTGTGCTGATAATACCAGGCCCAGCAAGGTCTACATCTATTGAATGTTTCTCCAAAGGTGCTGCTCCACACTCTGATTTTTATGGTGGTGGATGGGAACATGCCAATACTTAACTCCAGGAGCACTCAGCCTACATAATTCAGAATTAAAAATTATTATTATGGTTTCCCCTCTCTTACCCCCTTCAATACAGCAGGAAAATCTTAAGGGGAAAACAACTGGAGCAGAAAATAAGGGAGCTTTCGACAATAATTTACAATACAACCAACTGAGGTTAAGAACATATGCTGGTTTTCACCTATTTTATGTACTTAAATTAAGAGTTCAAGATGAAGCAGCATTTAAAGTGCAAATTGCCATTGCAGGAATTAAATCCATGATTAAACCCACGATCTCTATTCTGAGATGAAGTCTGACCATCATCTGCCTTTCCTCAAATTATAAAACTTCTGAAACACATTTACCAATAGCTGGCATTGAAAATTCCCCAAAATTGGTCCTTTTCTACTAAGAGCAGCTTTCAGTGCTGCTTTATAGAAATTTAAAATCGAAAGTATTGACATGTGACCATTTTAATGACAACTTAAGGAAAATTCTTCCTCAGCTTTGGGGCACACCAAACCAGCAGGATAAATGCAGGATTTATAATGCATTGACAAGAAAAAAATGGGAATGATTTTATGGAAATTAAGTTTCCAGCCACTTTTCTGTGGATACTGCAGCAATATGAAACTTTTCCAGAGACTTTCGTGTGCCTCCCGAGTTTCACTGGAGCAGTAGCTAAAACTTACTCTGAGTGAGTTTGTAAACTTGACACGTTTGCAGCTACTAAGTTTCCTCTCCCCAAGTCTATTTGATCCAGATGCAGGACTCCTCTAATTGCTTCCAGCCTCAGGACCAGCTTTCCTGCCAGGAATTTGGTGACACGCAGAGCTGAGGAAATATTTATAGTTAAAAGTGGCAAAAAGTCTACGAGTTTTAATATGAAGACATTCTAAAGTTATAAAGCTGCCTCTGCCAGGGTTTCATTTTCCTTGAAATCCTTTTAATTTGTTCATTTTCTCAACATTCTATGCAGAAATCAGCATTTTTAACAGCCTGTCCCACTCCCAAAGCAGAAATTCACAACTTACTGGGAATGCCTGGGAAGGAAGAGGGGATCAGATCTGTCCAGGGCTCCACAATCTGGGAATGCTGAAAAGCTTCACACAACCAGGGGCAATCCCACTTCAGCAGAAAAAGGATTCAGCTTCTCTCAAGAAATCCCTTTCCACTCAGTTTTTTCTTCTTCCCAGATCCAAAAACCCCAGGGCAGCTGTTTGGTTTGATTTTTTTCCCTTGAAATAAAAATTCCCACCTGGCACAGCTGATTTGTGGATTAATTTTTGTCCTTTTTAATATTTCAAATCTTTTTCCATTTTCTATCCTAAGGTCAGCTGAAAAGGTAATTTTCTACTCCAAACTACAGGATATTCTAATAAATATAACATATCTATGGATACAACATCCAGCCTCAGGGATGAGTATTCCTTGAGGCAATTCCCAAGTTATTTCTTGTTCATATCCCGACATTCCCAAGCAGATCCCCCTTTCCCCAACAATGTAATCAACGGCATCACCTCAAAATGCAGATTTTGGGGAAAAAAGCATTGCACAAAGCAGCTTCAGGGTCGCTCCTGGCGAGCTCCAGTGGTGCCACCCTGTGGAGGCCGGAATATTTCACTTTTCCGGATTTTGCTGAACTAACAACGGTGACAGGAGCTGCTGTGAAGCAGGGGAAGAGAATTTCCCAGTTATAAAACCCACCCAAAAAACCCAAACCCACCCAACAGAGAAAAAGCTGGAGCAGCACCAGCTCAAGGGAATTTCCTGTGGGTGTACTGTACCCAGGAAGTGCCCAAAAAGGCATTTTTTGGCAGTAAATAGAGAGTTTTGGTGGAATTTTGTTTTTAGACATAAATTGCCACAAATACCTGTTCTCCTTCTACCCCAACAAGAAAGTTTTATAAAGCAGCAATTTTCTACACAACATCCCTCACAAAGGCGTGTGAGGGTGAAAATTGTAATTTACTGGGTAGAATTTTCCTCAGAGCATTGGAACTTCTGTAAAAAGGATTGAATTTCCCTCCTCCATGGATTCCCTACGTTTTCCATGAAAACAGCCCTGATTTATTTAGTGAATACACAGAGGTAATTAGGTAAATTTGGTATAAATGTTAAAAAACACCCAAATAATTCCACACTTCCCACCTGCAACACACAAAGATTGAGGTAAAACCCATCCCAGAGCCTTTAAAAGTCACTTTCTTCAAACAATCCCAGGGTTTTAGGATGGAAAACGTTTGAGTATTCGATAAAGAACCAGCCAGAGCAGCAGAGTTGCAAGTTTTAATGTTTATTTCCCCAAGACAGCCTAGCCTGCACTCTACTTGGATAAATTCACAAGCTAGTTTTCCGCTGCTTCTAGTTTTAAACTTTTAACCATGTTTCTGATGACAAGGAATGCTGCAAAAATACTCTAGTCCAACAAAGAGTTATGATCACAAAATAATCTTTATCCATTCTACAGTGTTTCAGAATTACCAGCTGATTTTAAAACACAAGGTAGATATAGATGCTAATGGTGGCTAATCTGGGATGTTTTATTATAGCAAACTGTTGTTCATGCAACACTTGTGCTCAAAGGGGAAGGCACAGCATTTCCTACAATGAGCCACCTTATCAAGAGTTCAGTTTGTACAAATTTGTAACATCACCTTGAATTTAGTGTGCAGGACCTCAAAACTGAGGCATTCCTCCAATTATAAAAACACTTGCATCCTTTTTGTGCAAGTTTTAAAAATACAAAGTTTTTTTTTTTTTCTCTCTAAAGTGGCTCAAAATAGATTGTTCATGGCTGCCTACATCTAAGATAAAAAGAGTCTAAAACAATTGGATTAGGCATATTAAAGGTGTTCAAACCATGACTTGATTTGTACATCTATTCACACCTCTTTTTTCGGTCTTTATTCGGCAGTACATATGCACCAAATTTCATTTTTAGACGTTTCCATATCATTTTCATAGAAAACAAAGTTTGAAAACAAGTAACATTGAAACACAGCACGGTATCCTACCACAACAGAAACATTTTGGTTACAGGACTCAACAAAATCTAAAAATGAACTATGCTGGAGAATACCACATGCAAAGGTCTTCATGTTATCTTTGAAAATGAAAAGGATGAGGTTTTATTACCACATTTTACTGCTTTCTACTATTATGGCAACTTGTGTACTGCAACACAGTCTAGTTTGAAGGGAAATGTATGATTGTTTGTTTGTTTGTTTGTTTGTTTTTCCATGCAAAAATCTACAAATTAGTTTTGATGATATGGAAAAGCTTTTCATAACATCAAACATTCATCTGGTGCAAATGCACAGGGAAGCCTTCCTGAAATTCTGACTTTACAAACAACTAAGAAGCCGTAACAGGAAAAAGAAATTAAAAAGAACTGAAAGAAAAAAACATAAGAGGGGGAAAAAAAAAAATAAACCAAAACAAAAAAAAAAAAAAAGAGAAAAAACACAGGCTGCAGGAGTAAACCAGAGTCTGCTGCTAAACCGGTCTTTGTGTGTCCAGTGTAAGTCAACACTTATGAACTCATTGGATGATTTTAGGTTCTCAGCCCCTGGAGGCGACTCAAGCTCGCATGCGTTCACAGACACATCACAACCACTCTCTCACACGCCCGGCCCTGGGCTGGCCACAGCCACGGGCTGGCCACAGCCACAGCCTGGCCACAGCCACAGGCTGGCCACAGCCACGGGCTGGCCAAAGCCACAGCCAGAGCCACGGGCTGGCCACAGCCAGAGCCACGGGCTGGCCACAGCCACGGGCTGGCCAAAGCCACAGCCAGAGCCACGGGCTGGCCACAGCCACAGCCACGGGCTGGCCACAGCCACAGCCAAAGCCCCAGGCTGGCCAAAGCCACAGCCACAGCCACAGCCCCAGGCTGGCCACAGCCACAGCCCCAGTGGCCACAGGCTGGCTCCAGGGCAGCGGGTGCAGACACTCACTCCACGCTGGCCATTCACACGGGGCTTCAGAGCAAGGCCTGGGCTCGTTCTCCTTGCATTGTGTGGGCATCCTATTCTCTTATGCTTACGAGGCTGATGATGAGAGTACTGCGTTCCCCCAATTGCTCTAGGAAGTCGGTGTTCCTTCTCAGGCACTGAAGATCTGTGACCTGTAGCCCTTTTTCTTTGAACAATCTAAAGAAGCATTCAGTGTGAAGTTTGTCATTACATTTTGCCACTCATTCTCACTCGCACCCACTCGCCATCTTGACTTCATTTGGGCTTTTCTGTGATTCCAAATGAAATCTTCACATTTTCTTTCCCGATTTAATGCAGCAGCGGATCCCATGAGCCAAGATTGATGGATCAAACCTTTTTTTTTTTTTATTCAGTGCTGCATTGTACCTAAACTTCCAAAATACCACTCTAAAACTGGAACCCTTCTGCTGGTACATTGGCAGATGAATTGAAACCAAATGTTCCGCCTTGTATTGCTTCTGGAACAAGGCTTGGATCTTCATCAATCTGCAATGGAACGGCAACATCATGAGCAGGGACACAACCAAACCTCACCACACAGGAGCTGGACACTCCCCAAAGCAGCTCTCTCTCCATCTCCTTGCATCCAGTCCTGCCATTCCTCCCCTAATTTTGTCAGAGCATTAAAATGAAGTCATTGAAGCCCAAATGTTTTTGTTTGTACTTAGCAGGAAGGAATACGTGGCACCCAAAACCCTCTTGTTTACACCATTTTTACTCCTGGAAAGCCTTCAGGCAGTCTTAGGAACTGTCTCAGCTCTTAGGAGAAGACCAGCACCATTGAGCCAAGGAAGGATTAAGCCCAAGCTGTGGCTGCATTAAACCCAAAGTCTGTCTGCATATGCAAAAGCTGAGCTCCTAAACAAGGCTTGGTCCTTACTGTTCACATAAAAGTGAAACTCCAGCACAAAATAATCTTCTGAGTGAAAACAGGCCACGAGAGCAGCTGAGCTTGACCATTTCTGCAGTTCTCCAACCAGGCAGAAACCCCTCCCTGCATGGCACAGCCTGCCAGGGCTGCATTCCCTGTCACTGGAAGTGCACACAAACCAACCCTTCCTTTGGTTTATGTTACATGTTTGACACAGAAACAACGTTCCTGACAGCACATTTCACCCCTGAAATTATTCCAATATTCCAACTACTTTGTTTCTTAAGCAGCAGCCTCAGCCCTGGAGTCAGCAGGGAGCTTATCAAATGTGAAACGTCACGCTCAGGCAGGGGCTGAGAGTTGAGGGAACTATTCACAGCCTGGGATTTTAATCCCTAGAGATGAGGCTTAAATTAGGCACCAGATCTTCTTTAGATGCTTCATCGTGAGCAATGGTAGGAGATGCAAAGGGTTCAAACAAGGGCTCCTTCCTCCCTGAGCCCAACCAGTGTCACAGGGCAGCTCTGGGGCTGCTGCCTTTCTCCCAAGCCAGACTGAAAAATGAAAACAATGAGCACACTGCAGGGAATTCCACACTCACATCATCTGAAGAGAAGAACTGATCAATGATCTCATAAGCCAGTTTGTAGATGTCTTCATTTTCATGGTTTTGTAGCTGTTCAATTTTCTCCAGGCCTGCAGCAAACACACAACATACATCAGAACACCAAATTCAGGCCAAACAACTTCCAACAAAGAAATTAAAACACAGCTGGGAACAGAGTTAGGAACAATCTGGTTATGAAGAAGATGCTGTTAAAATCATCTGCCATATTTATACATATTTTATACATACCAACACATGGATGTACTGTACATAGAAATCTTTTTGAAGCTCTCACAAGCTGAGTTTTGGCACAAACACCTCTATTCTCCTCCCAGCCACCACCAATCACTTTCTGCCCTCCCTCCAGATTTGGTATTTTAAAGATTATTCTACTCCATGTTAACAAATCCCACTGAATTTTTTTACCTGTGCCCAAATTTATTATCACTGTTCTTTCATCCCTGAAAAGTTTCAGTCAACCTAAACCACAACCAACATGGAGAAAGTCTCAAAGCCATGAGGAAATCAAAGTTACTGCATTTTTACAACCATTGTTTGTAGAATTATATTTTTCCAAGTTCACCTGGACGTGACTTGTGCATAATTAAGGTAAGCACATCATCCCCACATTGACTAATTAAGTTCTGTTAATTAGACTAATTTGTCTAATATGCCAGACTGTTACAAAATTAGCACCTAAGAAACTTTACTGCCATTATCCTGCTCCTCCACAATTTATTTGCTTATGAACTTAGGAAGAGCTGTGGATATTCAGTTGATGGGCATGAAAAGGGCACTTTAGAAAGGTTTGCTTAAAACACCTGTGCCAACAATAAACCCAACACAAGCAGGATGCCAAAGCAGTGATTCCCTGAAAAAGTGATTAAAATATTGCTCCTCCTACCTCCACACTCTTCTATAAGATTGGCTATGGTTTCTGCTTCCTCTTCAGCCATTTTTAATATATTACTTAGTCCATCCAGAACCACTTGCACAACTTGTGCATCTTTTACTGTCAGCAAATTGCAAAAGGGAGGAATTACATTTTGTTGAATTAAGTAAGCCACCTGAGGAGAGAAAAGCCAAGAATTACAGCAGGAACGTGGCAGCAGCACAAGTGCACAGGCAAACATTCCAGGAAGCCCAAGTACTCAGTCACCCACCCAGCCCAGAGCATTCTGCAGTGGCCACTTCAGAAATCCCTTTTTAGAGCATTCAAAGGTAACATCTGGGTATTGAACCATAAACAGATTTAGGATCTACAACACAAAACCAGCAGATCCTGTGAATTTTTCAGTTCAGCAGATAAGGAGTTCCAACCTCTTCTCTGAAGAGTGACAGCACCACCCCAACCCTGCCACTAACCTCACACTCTGGGCTTACAGGAGACTTGTGTATTTCTACTGATTGGTTACTGTCCTTTGAATTATCACATCCTTATGGTTTGGGAAAAAAAGGTAAAAAGAAATGTGGAATGTTTGAGAATCCCATCAGAGCCTGACTGAAGTCACTCATCCCAACAGAGGAGCTCCCAACCAAACCCCCACTGATGCTCCTGATCTCAGGTCACTCCAGAAACAAGTGAAGGTCCCTCTTAAACCCCATGTGGAGAAGGGAAGAGTTCCTGAACCGTGGAGGAACAGAGACATCCATAACCCTGGCACTTCCAAAGACAGGAATGGAAGTTTTCCTAAAGCTGGACTCACCTGGTCTTTTCTCCCACTGATTGTTAAGTTGCTTATTGCCCAAGCAGCTTCTTTCTGAGTACCAAAGTCCCCCTGAAAGCACAAGCAGAGACAGGAACAGTCATCCGAGGGTTTATGTCAGGCAGTATTCCCACAAAAGCTCTATTTGTTACAGTCCCCTCTGCATGGTGTCACTGTATCAGTTTCTGGGAAAGTAACAAATAAATCCTGTGGCTGTTTGAGTCTCTGTGTGTTCATCCCTCCCCTACAACCACGGGCTGGGGAGCTCTGTTTACATCAAAGCAAGTAAGAAGGGCAGCACTGCACTGTCCCAGCCCTTATCAGCAGCTGTCCTGCCCTGCAGGGAGAGCTCAGCACTCGGGGTGAGCTGTGATAAGGCACTGCACACACACTGCAGCTGGGGCTGCTCCAGCTCCTCAGCTCAGGGCTGCCATTACATGGAAAAGTCTCCACTCCTTCCTCACAGATCAATAAATTGGCAGTGAACAGAGCTATTTGTGAGCAGCTCTGTGTTATTTGTCTTCTCCTCTAAATACTTCCCACATGCTTTTAGCTGTTCCTCCTTTCTGACAGGGATCCTTGAGGGCACGATGTGGTTTGGGAAGCTGTGTTTTAAAAGACCAACACCCAACAGCTGGAAAGGAACACAGGATTGGAAGGCCCAACACCAATCCTTGGGATCTGACCTTATCTAGAAGATGTATTATCATTGGAACAAGGTTTGCATCTATTACTGCCTGAACTTGCTGCTGGTTTCCTGCAGTGATGTTGGATAGGAACCACACTGCTTCCTGCAAAAGGAAAGGATCAGGAATTAGTTGAGAGAAGGATTCCATATAATTTATGTCCACTGCAAATGGCCAAGCTTAAATACAACCAAGTATTTCAATCAGCTTCACTGTGCAGAGCTGAGTTCTTGCTGAGACAAACCCAAGGGACAATCTCACCTTAGGAGACTTCACAAGCCTCCTCAGTCTTTCACTGTTACCAGCTTCAACCAAATACTTCAAATTAAAAGGAAAATTTATTTGGAGAGAGAAAATCACAAGTGAGCACTTGTAATTGCTTCCAGCACTGCCAACAAGCAGGTTTCAGCTGATGGCCAAAATGCCTGACAGCACTGTGTGCTCCAGACATGACAGTGTAGGAGACAGTTCTTTACCTCCTTCTTAGTGGCTCTTCTCTGCTTCAAGAAAATGCAGCACTATTAAGTAAACACTTGATTTTTAACAATTCTCTTAAGTTTATGACTCTTCATGCTCATTCTGTCCACAAGCCCGGGACTCTCCTCCCAGCAATACCCAAGAGCAGGTGCCTGGGAAAGCAAAACCAGATCTCCTCCCCAGCAGCCCCTCCCTGAACTAAATTCAGAGCCCTCACCTCCCTTTTAAAGTGGGAATCAACACTTTAACCAAGAAATACCACAAAGTTTCACATAAAATTTTAAGTATATTCAGAGTATCAACCTCTTAAATTCCTGCAGTTGATAGATTTCTCCCTTCCTAGAAACCTTCCACCATTCCATTCGCTTCTCAACCTCTCTGAACGACTTTTCAGCTGAGTATTTCTCTCACCATGAGGTTCAGCAATGTTCACACTTCACCTGCTGACTCTCTGAGATCAGATCCCAGGATCACTGCTGACCCTGGCAGAGATTGGGGCTGCCTGGGCTCTCCTGGTGGGCTCTCTTGGGGCTTTAATCACTGGCAGTGTTGCAGAGGGGCCCCCGTGGTGCCCAACACGCCTCAGATGCACTCCGGCCTCAGCACTGCCATCAGTGCCCCCAGGAGAGCCCCTTCCTCACATCCACACTCAACCCCCACCCCCAGCCTGACTCTGGGATAGTTCCCTGTCTCACACACACTCCATCCACACACATACCCCCAATTATCTCTGTTTCATCACTTCCAAGAGAGTCAGCTTAATTAAGGTGACATTTCACGTATGGAGAACTCCAGCTTTTAAGTCAACAGGCAGATTTATAAGAGAAAGCCTTGATTTCCTACAAACATTGACATTCTTGTCAAGCACAAGTCTGAAGCTCCTAAGATTTTCCTATGAATATTAATTTCCAGAAAAAAAAAAAAAAAAATCAGTATTTGCTGAAATTTGCCACAAACTGGTGGAAGGAGTCAATTAATCACATCTTTATGACACTACACAACATTGGACCCAAGCTAAGCCAAATCTAAAAGTTATCAATCGAGTAAAACCCCTGGTGTGGCTCACCTTATTAATTTTTTCTTTGGGATGTGTCAGAAGTGCTGGGAAATGTGAGAGAGCTTCACAGTTGAGAACTACCTGTGTCTGCTCATCGGTGCCAGTGACAATGTTCCCCACAGCTCTCAGTGCAGCCGTCTGAAAACAAAACATTTCCTTTAAAAACAACATTTTTTTCAGCAAATATTTTTCTAGCTGAGCACATAGAAGGTTTTATGCAAATGCTGCAGCCCACAGGAAAAAATATTCTTTACATTTCGACATGAGCTATAAAAAGCAAGCAGCATTTTCTGCAGTAGCACATTTTGGGGGTCACTTCCTCCATGTGATCCAAAGTTACCTGGACTTTAACTTCCTGGTGGCTGAGGAGAGGAACCAAATGAGGGACAATTCCAGAGTCTATCACCATCTGGATCTGCTCATTGCCAGCATCCGTTAGATAGGAGAGTGCCCAGACTGTATCTACCAATATCTGCCAGGAAAAAACAACAGCTCTGTCCACAGCACAGAAATGGCACCAAAATAATGCACATTTATAGATCCATTTAAAATTAATTTCTATTAACGTGTGTGTGCATTCACACACAGAAAAGCCAGCTTGAACAGCAGTAAATGGGAGCATTTCAACTGGCAGCTTGTAAAAATATTGAGTGTTGTTTCAGTTGACAGCTCTTGACTGGCTCAACAGTACAGCCATTTCAAAAATGCAAATAAACTTCATTTCACCTACTTAGAGACAAGAAATTAAATCCCATAATTACTATATAAATAGTAAAGTTAATGTAGACATATTTTGGCTGCTGCCATTAACTTAACTCAGCTACAAATTCTTTATGAAACAAAAGATTAATCTTAAATTCTGATTTATGTTCAGGTAAAAACCTGACTTATTTCATCATTTCAATAAAGTTTTGCTCATTTACTTCATCACTATCAAATAGCAATTTCATATTTAACACACCTCAGAAATTACATCTAACCCTGACATTTGACAGGTGCAGCAGACACTGATTTTCATTACAAATTTAAGTGCTAGGCAAAAAAAAATCCTGTTTTTATTTGTGAATGAATGCTCACAGAGATGAAAATAAAATGCAGTTTCAGTTATAAGTGCAGGGAAAGTACATGCAAATAAACACTTGCAAAGACAGAAATACCAGGGAAGAACATCACTATTTAAAAATACCATCAGTATTTTTGAAACAGGCAGTTAATAGATATCAAAAGAAGTTTGTCCTAACCAAAGGGAACATCAGAGATTTTTATTTGATTTTCTATCTCAGCTAAAAAACTACAGCAGAAGCTGGAAGTGGCTTTAAGAGGGGTCACTCACATTTACATCCGTGTGGTGAATTAAAACACAGAGCGCTGGCAGGATCTGAGGGGGGAAAGAAACACCTGAGGGTTACTTTTAAGGCAGCTAAACACTGAGCTGGAGCTCAATCCCACTCCAGAGCAATTCCATCACCTCCTGGATGGTTTCCATCGGTGGAGGGGGGTCTTTGTGGCGGCACAGGTTGACCATGACCCAGGTGACATTCCTTAGGAAGGTGATGGGGATGGAGGGGCTGATGAAGGACAGCAGTGGCTTCACTACTCCAAGACTAATAACATAATCTCTACACTGGGGTCCATCACCTGTGGAAGACACAATCAGTATTTTAACAGAAAACATCCCATTTATGGATTTATGGTGGTGGGTAAGGGAAAGGAGGGGGGCAGAAAACACCAAACCACCAAGCACCCTGGAGAGCCCAACATATTCCTGGAGATTTCCTTAACAAAGTTTCCAAACAAGGATAAAACATCCTGGGAAGTTTGTGGTGGCAGGAGTAGCACCCACCTATGATATTTCCTAAAGCCCACACAGCTTGCTCACAAACATTTTGATGAGGTGAATGCAGCAGTCTCAGGAAAAGCGGCACAGCATCTGAAAGGTACAAAAAAAACCCAGGGAAATGGTTAAAAAATGCATCTCAAAAGAGCAAATAATTCACAAAACTAACTCTCACATGAGACATTTTTGTCCTGGTAAGAACTGGTCAAAGCTTTGCTAATTTCCCAGGTGATACTGAAATAAAACACTGCAGCAATTCTTCCTTTGCTGCATACTCTCACACAGCCTGCACTTGAGAATATTAAACCCCTGACATTCCATTTGTTTGCGAGTCTCAAGTTTACTGAAGCTTGTCAGGATCCAAATTTAGTTCCATTTATTGAATTCAGAAATTCTCTGCTAAGTTATGCACCAGACCCGAGTGCAAAGTAGCAACAAAGACTAAAGTCACCCATTCAAATGAGGCAACTTGAGAATAGGCAGGAACAGAGCTCCATTAAGGAGTGGGAATGTAGGAAGAGGGCAGGAAAGGGCTCCACGGGCTCCACATTTAGATAATTGATCCTGTTTTATTCTCCCCCAGCACTAAGGTGCTTGCTTACATAATAGCTTAGTCTGAAAGGAACCCATTTACTTCCCATATTTCAAGAAAAACTGGTATTTTTAGTTAGATTGTTTCTTGATGTAAACCCAGTTTTAATGGAGAAACAACAGATCAGCAGGATTCTTATTTGCTGCTAAGTGAGGGTATTTACAATGTCTGTATGCAAGGAGAAAAAAACATCTCCAACAGGCAGATTAGAAAATTCTTACGGAAAAATCACAACAGAGCATCTTTTTAATTGAAATAAATCATAATTTCATGTATCACAGCTATTAAACTAACAGAGTGCAATACAGACCTACAGAAATCACTGAAAGAAGTGCTCAATCCATTGATAAATAAGGTTTAAATATAAAGTGTTCTAGATCAGGGATGGGATAATTATCTATTAATTAGATTTTCCAAAGAAAATGCAGGATGCAACTGGGAAAGCAAGAGGAAGGGGGAAAAGGAAAGTTAAAAAGTATTACCAAAGGTACATCCTATAAGGGTCAAAAAAATTATATCAAAGTTCACAGGCTCTTAACACTGAGTTTGCAAAAGTAGAAGCAACTGATCTTGCAGCCAATGTAAGTTTTGTGCATTTTTTTCCTTAAATTTTAGGAAAAGCTCATTTCACAGTATCTGTGATTCTTCAAGAAGCCCTGCTTTGTTCACTCAATTAAAAATCCTGCACACTTAGTTCTGATTTAGCAGCAGAAGCTCTGCTTCAACTCAGGACATGCTTGGAGTACAGAACAAGGTTTGCTTTGCCTGGCAACTCAGATTCCAAGTCCAACAACAATTCCTTCCCATGTTACAGATGCCTCAAAATAGGAAGGACAGGTTTTTAAATTCAACTTGATTTTGGAAGGGTTCAATGTTAGGCACCCTCTGGTCCATGAATTTTCTTCCTTCTTCACAACAGGGAGCTTTTCAGAGGGGTTGTTTGCTTTTATTTCAAGTTTTTTTGATGAGTTTTGATGGGGTTTTAGGTTTGAAAACTGGAAACCAGCAGATATCAACTCTGCTAAAATACTTTGACTTTCCAAAAGATGCTGCTCACCATTAGGGAACCCAAGTGAGTTTGAACCCTGAGATAATGAAGCCAAAACCAGATGTGTGATACCAGAGGTAAAAACCTGGCAGCAGCTCCTTCAGTGCCTTGACTGATAACCTCATTCCAACCTGATCCCACATGTGGATGGAAGCAAATCAAAGCCTGCAGGACTCACTGGATTGAACTACAGCCTGGGTTTGTTCCGAGGTTCCAGAGGCAATGTTTGTCAAAGCCCACGCAGCTTCAAACTGTAAGGAAGGACTGCAGAGAAAGAAAAAATACAGTAATTATTATTCAAATGAGTGGCACATCAGCTAAATAGCAGGAACTGGTGCAATATTTTGAGTTTTGGCAATACTCACTTGTCATCTCTTTCAAGACAGTGCACTAAAATAGGTAATATTCCTGATTTTATTAGGTCATCAATGGGTGGGTTACGGTCACTGGACAGCAGCTTCCTGTGCAGGGAAAGGGAAAAAAACAGATTACAGACAAATCCTGCCTGGAAAGGAGCAGGGAGTTGTTTAATCCAACTTTCCACTCCAAAAGGAATCAGTCCTGACACTGGAGCAGGTCAGTAAAGGCTTCCTGTGGTTGAGTTTGGGGCTCACCAATGGAGCCCCCAAAACCAAACTGCTCCTCCTGGGCTGGGAATTCCTTCCCAAGGGGTTTCTCTCCTCCTCCCAAAGACCCAGCAGGACTTTTTTCTCCTCCTCTTTAAGTGAAAATAATCCCCCAAAGGGAAATTACTGAGCTACTGGAAAAGCAAAGCCATTACATTCACTGGCCATTTCATTCCATGTTTTCTCTACTTTGGAAGTTTATCACCAGTCAGGAAAATAAAAGATCAGAGTTATCCAGTTCCACCCTCCTACAGCTTCTTCCTCCTCTACCCAGCAAAGGAGATACTCAGATCTTCTTGCACTTAAATCCAAAGATTTTATAGTCCTTTAAAGTGTATATTTTACTCTGTGAAGAGCATCAAGTTTGCACCACATAAATCCAGGTATTTACATGTAAAGAAAATCCACACTACTTAAAAGGTCTGGGTATTTTGATTTCTTTGAAGTTCTATTTTAAAAACCACTTCATTACATACAATTTCAGTTAAGCTAGAACACATTTTATGACCTTAAGAGCATGATAAAATAATATCAGGATATTTGAGAAAAATGTGTTCTTACCTTGCTGCCTGCACAGCACTTAACTGAATACCCTGGTTGTCACTTGAAGCATTCTAAAATAAGAAAAATTAGAATTTTCATACATCTGTCATCATGACATGAAGAATATTCAAACAATTTAATTGTTTTTACCTGTACTATTGCTTCCAAAGAGGTGTTTTGCTAGAAAACAGAGACAAAAAGCAGTTAGAAATTCTAAATGCCTTTAAAGTAGGCAAAAAGCAGAAATTATTGAGAGTTAATTCTTACCACTCTAAAGTCCCCATCTATATCTGAATCTTCACAGATATCTTCATGGGGAACATTCCTTCTCTTTAGGAGATGTTCATCTCTTTTGTTCTTAAAGAGAAAAAAGATGGAACACCTTTAAAACTTGATGAGAAGCTTCTGTTTTAAACAAGCATCATCAAGTTGCTGTCACTGATAGTGTTAAAATTTCCAACCAAAAAAAAGGTGGGAAGAGCTGCACAGAGAAGCACATTTTGGGAATTACTTCTTCCTAAAAAATCCTGCATCCAACTTGTGCTGGAAGTTTTATGTGCACACATCCATCAACATTACAATTTATTTGGCATCATTTCTAACAGGACACAGCAATTCCCAGAGGTTTTCTCTTCAGCCCACAAGGAAACTAATTCCAGTTGTGATTCCTTTCTTCCAACAATTCCAGTGTTACCTTCACACTCTTCCACTCTCACTTGTAAGGAAATAACTTTCTGCCTGCACAAACAGCTGATTTTCAAAGGCAAACCTCAAGCTTTTTATAAATCTTTAAAAACCTAACTGGAAGTGCAAGAATGAGTCCCTTTATTAGATTCCAAATAAACCCTTGGTTTTCAGGACAAAAATTATGGGAGTCCCAGTAGCAGGTGTGGTAACTTCAGAACTTCTAAGTCTTTAACAAAAATTCTTACATTCTACTAAAGTAAGAAATTAAGAATAATAACATAAAAGAAGAATAATGCTGTGTCATCTCACCTTTCTCAACTCCACAACAACTTCATTTCTTTGCCTTCTCATAGTCTGGAAAGAATCAAGATCAAAAAAACATCATAATCTGAATTTAGACCAATTTAAAAAAGTTTTTGTACAACTATTTTAGTTCAAGCACTTTAAACAAAACTTTTACACACAGGATTTAACTGTCATTATGAAAGTAAAAATCCTACAGGAAATGGAAATAACTATAATATTTCTGTTATTTCATAGTAAAACACTCTCCTGAGTCTTCATGTCGAGGAAAAAAAGGAATTAGGAATAAAATAGTATCTTTTAAAGGGCAAAATTGAAAGGAGTTGTGCATAAAACAGCACCAAAAGCATTAAAACATAAAACAGCATTAAAAAGACTATGGCAATCTACAGTGAAATAACTTTATAAACAAGCTCAAATTAAGAGACCCTGTAAGCCAAGCTGAGTTACAGAACTATTATTTATAAATGAAAACCACATAAAACCTTTGACATTCTAAGAGCAATATTTTTTTTGGTCATTTTCCTTACAGCTGCCATTGACAGCATTCAGGAAAAAAAAAATCAATTGTAAATATACATAAATTGGTTTATTGCTGCTTGTGCTACTGCAGCAAAACAGAGAAATAAATCAGCCTGGAGTGATTCTATTCTTTGAATTTCACAGTGGATGAGAACAGCAAAGTTCCAAACAATTCCATTTTTATTGTGACTAAACTTGCACAAGCCCAGGGAAAGCTGCAAGTCCCTGAGCACAGGACAGAAGGAAAAGGAACAGCAGCCAGACCTCCCTAACAGCAAGGAGATCTGAAGATAAGCATTAAAAGCTTCCCTTTCAAAGCACAATTATTTTTATCAAAAAGAACGTGCAGTTCATCAGATGAAATTTCAGCTGAGCACGACATTTTAGCTCCTCAAAGGAAGGAGCTACAAGAAAAATGTAAGGATAAGAAAAAGTGGAACAGAAGGGATGGTTCCCTGCTGCTCTGGAGGCTGAACTTTTCATGGTCAGAAAAACAAACAGGTGAGGGAAAAATCCAACCTCCCCCCAGTGACAGCTTCCTGCTCTGGAAAAGGCAAAGTGCCCAGAGCAGCTGCAGCAACCTGGGGAGAGCCACAGGAGTTCAGAGCACCCCAACACTGAAGTGCAGGGCAGCATCACCCAGCCTGGGACTGATTCCCCTGCAAAGCCCAGCCTGGGACTGACCCCCCAGCAAAGCCCAGCCTGGGACTGACCCCCCTGCAAAGCCCAGCCTGGGACTGATTCCCCTGCAAAGCCCAGCCTGGGACTGACCCCCCAGCAAAGCCCAGCCTGGGACTGACCCCCCAGCAAAGCCCAGCCTGGGACTGACCCCCCAGCAAAGCCCAGCCTGGGACTGACCCCCCAGCAAAGCCCAGCTTGAGACTGACCCCCCCAGCAAAGGCCAGACCCCCCAGGTGAATGGATGCAGCTCTGCAGAGCAGAGCTGAGGGCCGGAAACCCTCCATGGACATTTCTCTGAGCTCCAAGAGAAGCTGAGCCGCTGCTGGATCCCACCCAGCACTCGGAGGCTTTGGAAAGATGCTGCAGTTTTACACCTGACTTACCTACTACAGGCTCCTGCTCTCAAATGCTCAGTGTAGTTTCTGCAAACTCTACTAATCGGGCATATCCAAGATGAAAACGATGTGAGGAATCCCTCTGATAATCAGATTGCAGAACTGTACCACACCCCTGATGATCTCACAGGACTTTAGCACCTTCCCAAACCACAACCCAAGAAAATCAGCATTCCTACCCAAAAGCTGCCCTGGGAGAGGGATGGCTCTTCCCACACCCCAAGGATCACACTGCTGGTCACAGCAAAGCTGCTGCTGACATAGGGAGAATTGAGTGGGACCAAAACAAATATTACAAGAAAAAAAGCCTCAGATGTGTCATTTAGAAGATTCTTTACTTGAAAAATCCTATCTGCAGTTGACGAGACTTTACAAGAGTCTCTGCTGGAACACAAACAATGTTCTCCCTCCTGCCACAAGCTGACAGGCCCTTGGCTGAATTCCTGCCTACCACGAAGAGGTAATTCCTACCTGCACACCTTGGAATCACAAAAACCTTCACATGCAAGACAAGCCACCAGTGAAGTCACTCTTAAGCACAGTTTGCCAAAACTGGGCTCCAAATCATTCTCTGTGCAAACAGAGTCTGTTGACAGAATAGTTACAGGTCAACCTGGCACTGCTCATCCTCTGAGGAAGAGGAAAAGCACAACAAATGAGAACTGAAGTCAGCTCTGCCACGGAGTTTCCCAGCATCACCAGCCCAGCTAGAGATGGACTAGTTTGGAGAAACTAAAATGCCAAGCAGAGTCAGGATCAACTTGTGCTGCCTTTTGGAAAGCAGCTCAAAGGGCAGAAATGAGGGATGGTGGTGCCTTGGCACGTGGGCAATTATTCCTTCTGTTCTGAGGGAGATCGGAGTTATTTGAATCAGCTCCCAGCTTGCAACAACACAACTGTGAGCAGGACACCACTCTCACCAGAAAGGGTTTTGAAGCACAGTTCAGAATGATCCTGGGAAGGGCTCCAATCGAAAAACATGCACCACTTCGTCAGGAATTCATGTGGCTCTTTCAGTCACTGGATCCTGTTTGTCATTTGCTACATCAAAAATCAAATGATCCGATCTATTTCTGTCAGCCTGTGATGGCCACCCCTCCATCCTCCTTTTTTTCAATTATATTTAGCTTCAGATTTATCATAAGGGCTATTTCTGACCATTAGTCATGACTGAGCCCTTCAGCTTATCATTAAAATCTCGTGTTAGTGATGCCTGCAGGATCCTGAGACACTCTGGGGGTTTTCACAACAACACAAGGAACACTCCCAGTGCCACAGCAGGAACAGCTGGGATCCACCAGCCCTTCCTAAATACACCCAGAAAGGGATCCTGACCCCTGTTCCTTCCCTGAATGCATCAGGAACTCAGCTCCCACCACACACAGCCTGAGCTCACTCCTGTGCAGGGTGGGGGTTATCTGCTGCTATAAAATATTCCACTCTGCTTCTACACCTACAACAGGAAGGTCTGGCAGCACACAAGTAACTGTAGAACTTTGGCTACGCCTCTCAACGCCAAGGAATGGTTTCCAAAGGCACACTGTTTCTGTTGGGGAACTGCAAAGTCAACAGTAACTGTAAATTAAGAGTTGGTTGTGACATCCTTTCTTCCCAGGAAGTTGCTACCAGCACCAGCGAGGTCTGAGATTCCAAACAGAAACAAAAAACACTCCCCAAGGCACGGACGTGTGAAAACAGACTGTTTTTCCCCAGTTATATCCAGTGATTCAGGCCCTCCTCCATCCACTACTCCCTCCTATACAAATCCCATCTCAATGACAAACTGGAGAGATGAACTCTACTCTCAAGATCACTGATAAAAATGCCTTGGGATCATAAAGCCAACCCAAGACACCCCCAGAAACCACATCTCAGCAACTCTTTCCCTTTCAGAATGAAAATGGGAGTGTGAGTTACTGATAAAAAAATAAAAATCAATATGACATTACATGTGCTACCAGCCCCATTTTTCCTGGAGAAGCTGTGCATGGCAAAGAAAATGCCTCATACAAATATCTCAGTATCATTTGAAAGTGACAAGATGGATGAGCTTCACCACAGAACTCCAAGTCAGCTTAAAGGAACCTATTTTTATCTCAGTGAGTGAAATTCCTGCTCTCCTTCAGTTCTTCCATATTTAATCCCAAGCAGACTATTTTGTGTGGGATACAGAAGAGGTTGAAAAGCTTCAAAGTACCTGCAATATTCAATATATCTCACACCACCACCTTTCCTTCACTCCCCTGGAGCTTCCTTGGTGTTCTCAAATATATTGGGATTTTTCAAGTCCAGTGAATGATGCTGGCAACTCTTAAAATCCTGACACTGCTGATCTTAAAGCATCTTGATGCAATGGCTGCTCCAAAATTAGTTTTGAAGTGCTCTGCATCACAGAATTATCATCATTTCCCTTCATGCATCTCTCAATTACAGAGCAGAAATCTCTATTTAACACCTCTCCTGTGCTGGCACTGTTAAAGCAATCCTTAATCTCCTGCCCAGCAACACAGGTGAGTCAGGGAAGAAAAGGCCAGCAGGAAGTCAGCAGATTCTTCCAGGATTTCCAAAGAAATAAAATGCATGAAACAGTTTTTATTTCATTTCAAAAAACCCCCTAAATGTCAGTCAAATTGGAATGCTGCAGGAGGCAACAATCACCAAGAGAAAATGAAATGTTGAATCACCAGGTGAAACAAAATGAAGCAAATAAAGCACCCCAAAACTCTGCAAACCTTCCCAAACCAAGACCCCCAAATGCAGAGCTAAATTGTTTAAACTCAAATTCTTCACAGACACAATGAACAATCTGCACTTATCTGGCCTTTGTATAGTAAAGATCTGGCATTTAATTCCAAGCTCTGTGGTATTATCATTAAAAATAAAAGTTGGAAAGAAAACTGGGTGTCAGCACAGCCATGCCCACAATAAACAGTAAAAAAACAGCTCATCCTTTCTTATTCAAGGGGAAAAAAAAAGGCCCAAGTAAAACCTGTTCCTCACTGAAGGCACAAGATGAAAAAAGTCACCTTACCCAGCTCCCTAATGGATAAGTATTTGCATAATTTAATATTAGAGTCCAGATAAGCCCTTCTTCAAGTCAGATTTTGGGGTTGGAGGTTAAAAACTGTGGCCACTCCTACAGTTTTTAAGGCTCCTCTTTGTGCTGAACCAATTCCATTTTTCCCCCACAGCTCTAAAATCTTGAAGACCCTAAAAATGTTGCAAGCACTGACCAGAAATCTTAAGACCCCCCCAGAGATGCTGCCTCAGTATTAGCTCCAAATCATTGCTCTCCCAGCAGCAACTCTCCCAGCATTAAAAACTTTATTACACCGTGTATTCCTCTGAGCAGGAGCATAAATAAGGGAAAGGACAAGGAGGTACTGGAGATTTCTGGTCCCAGTGAATCCCTCTGTTCCCAGTGTCATCACCAATCTGTCATCTCCAAACACATGGCAGTAATTATTTACAACGTGCCAGTGCAGGCAATGTTTACCCAAGACTTCAGCATATGAAGGAATTTTGCTAAACACCTTATGTAAAACAGGTGCTTGTGGTAGGGTTTGCTTTCTTTTTTTTCCCCTCTCCTCTTTTTTCCAGGCCAGAATTTGTATTTTTAGAAGCATATTGGAAGAAAAAAAAAAAAAAAAAGAAAGTTCAACTTTAACTTGTTAACTATCCAAAAAGGTGAATAAATGCTTGATGCTTTAAGGGATAAAATGTAGGAAGTTGCCCGATTTTTGTCAGAAATACAAGGACTTCCTGTGAATATGTAAAACCGGGAAGGCAAGGACAATGTGACAGGAACTGCCGGCACTGTGACTGTCGATGGACTGATCTGAGCACATGGAATTAAGAGATAACATTTTTAGGAAGTTTGCAATTCACAACATGGCAACCTTTCATAACCTCGAGAAATCTCTTCATTTGGGATTCACCAAAATTAGGGTGATTTTTTTATTTCTCTAGAGGTGAACTGCCGTGGAAAATTTTAAAAAATGATGGTTTTGTAAAAACAACCCAGAGCCAAACAGAATTTCAGCAGAGATAAAAACGGGGAGGAGTGGAGGAGGGAAGGAGATAAAGATCAAATATTGGCTTCCTCTGTGAAGTAAATACACAACTTTCTGCCCAAACAGCCCTGGAAGCTGGATTTTGGAGCTGTCCTACCCCAGGACCTTGGCTGGGAGTGGGCACCACCAATTCCCTCCTGCTAATGAGCGATGTGATGTGTAAGCAGTTAATGAGCAGGAAGGACAGCCAGAAGCCTGAGCTATTGTATGAAAAATAGCCCTGCACCGTGGTTATTTTAGGGAGCAGGCGTGTGCTCCAGGATTTGCTGGATAAATGTCACTCTCTAAAATTTAACACGGCCCAGCAGTGGGTTTTGACTGTGGAAAAAGGTGTTTAAAGTGCAGCAGCAAATAAAAAAAAAAATGATTGAAGAGCTTCCCTGCCTCCTGACACACTCACACGTGGTGTTACCTGCATGTGTCCATCTTGAACCTTCCCTACTTCGGCCCTTTTCCCTTAAAACTCTGCACCAAAACAGCCAAATTCCAACCTGTATCTTGCTGCTAATCCCATTTTTCACTACAACAGCACATTCTGTGGGCATTCCTAAAGATGCCTCCCTGCAGTCGTCTATTTATGGTAACAGAATTTATATAAAAACAAATTAACAGCTAAGGCAAGAGGTTACCAACCAACCTCACTACCCTGCTAGCAAACAGAGTAATTAATTATCCCCACTCCCAATATTTTTGCCAAAACTTTGGACGTGATTGAATAATCAACTGTTTTATCCATCTCATTGGACAGGTTAAAAATGGAGGTGCTACAGACTTCTGGGAAACTTGGCTGATGTTTTAATTAATGCCAGGGACACAAATGGATTTTTACTTTTGAAACATGGTACGGTCTTCACATGAAAGACTGGAATATTATGGAAAACAGAAGGAACGCTTTGAGGCTAGTGAACAACAGCCATGAGAATGCCAAAATTCTTGTCCAGAACCCTGTACAGACAATTTTAAGCTCCAGTCAGCACTCCTGGACGAGTGTTAAAGGTGAAGACTGATACCTAATTTTAAAATGTAACTATTTCCTAAGGAAACCCCTAGTTAATTATGTATCCTGCCGCGTTTAGGAAGCACCTTCACAGCTCAAATAATTGAGCCACCAAAAAGTTCAGGGGCTCTGTGCTACAAGCCAGAACTGCATCTCAACTAGCTGAGCAGAAAACAGAAATATTAAAAAAAAAAAAAAAAAGAAAGAAAGAAAGAAAAAATAGAAGAGATCCTTTAAAAATAAAAGCATTATTTATTTAATTAGGTATCCTGGAGACACGCAGCAGAACACCCAACTGGGCCCTAATCCTGACTCAGGCTTTTAGGGGCTGTTCGGAGAGATGGCTCCTGCAGGAATTCAGGCAAACCCTCCCCGCACCGGGGCCGGGCAGGGCAGGGCCGGGCCGGGCTCCGGCGGCCGCAGCCGGGCCCGAGGGGCCGCGGAACCCCCGGAGCGGCGCCGGGCGGGCGCGGCCGCTGCCCCTCGCCAGGAGCCCTCAGGCCGCTGCCCCTCGCCAGGAGCCCTCAGGCCGCTGCCCCTCGCCAGGAGCCCCCGGGCCCGGCCGCGCCCGCCCCACAGCGCGGCCTCGGCCGCTCCTTCCTCCCTCCTTCCCCGGCCTGCCCTCCCCTCCCGGGAGCGCCGCTCCCGCCTCCCCGCGCCTCAGGGCGGGCGCCGCCGCGGCCGCCGGGCCCCGCCGCGCTCACCTCCAGGTCGCGGCCTTTGTTCTTGAAGTTCTTGAGGCGCTGGTTGTCCAGCTTCTCGTTGTCGGCCATGGCGGGGGCGGCGAGGGAGGAGCGCGGCCCCTCCGCCTCCGCCCGGGCCCGAGCGCGCCGGGGGCCCGCCGGGCCCGCTCTGGGCCTCTCGGCGAGCCGGGAGGGCCGGGGCGAGAGGGGCGCCGCTGCGGGGCGGAGTGGCGGGGCCCGGAGCGGGGCCGGGCGCGGTGCGGAGGGCGGGAGCGGGGCCCGGAGGCTCGCAGCGGGCCGGGGCCGGTGCCGGCGGCCCGAACGCGCCGGTGCCGCCGAGCGGGGGAAGGGAAGGGACGGAGCGAGCGAGGGAGGGAGGGAGCGAGAGAGGGAGGGAGGGGGAAACAGGGGCAGCCTCGCTCTGGGCGCCGCCGCCCATTGGCTGCGCCGCGCGCGGCCGGCGGCCAATGGCAGCGGGCGAGGAGAGGGAGGGAGCGGTGACGCAGCGCGGGAAGGGAGAGGGAAGGAGGGGCCGCCTCAGAGCCGCCGCCATTTTGGGTGGTGGGGTCTGAGGGGAGGAGCGGCGGGATGGGCGCTCCCCGCGCCTGCGCTGCCGCCGTGCCGGCAGGGAGGGTGAGGTTTAATCCCTCCGGTGCTCGGCTTTGGAGGGGAAAGTTAACATTTTAATCCTTCCCCCCCCGCCCCCGATACACTTTCCCTTCGCTCCCCTGATGGAGCCGACAGTTAACAGTTTAATCCTTCCGCTTGCTACACTTGGCGTTCACTCGCATCATGGAGCCGAAAGTTAACACTTTAATCGCTCTCCCCACTACACTGTCCGTTCAGTCCCTTCATAGAGCCCAAAGTTAAGTTTATCCTTCTCCTCGTTGCACTTCGTATTCACTCCCCTCATGGAGCCGAAAGTTAAGAGTTTAATCCTTCCTCTCGCTAAAGTTTGCATTTGCCCCCATCATGGAGTGAAAAATTAAGTTTAATCCTTCCTCTCACTAAAGTTTGCATTTGCCCCCACCATGGAATGAAAAGTTTAATCCTTCCCCTCACTACACTTCCCATCATGCAGCCGAAAATTAACAATTTAATCTTCCCCCTCACTACACTTCGCATTTACTCAGAACAATCCCCGTTCCTCCCAGTCTTCCAGAGTTTTAGAAAAAAAAAAAAAAAGCTGCTATAGAAACTTAATAATTTTTATTGAAATAAGATAAAGAGTATTGAAAGCAATAGAGAGATACACTTGCAGAGCAGAGGGGATGGTAAATTTGTTCCTACATCTGAAATTTTACCCAGGAAAGAATACCTCTGTGCATAACTAGAAGCACTCTCTGCAATGCGTATATATACATACATAATATACATATATATACACACTGCCCTGATCCTGCATGTAGTCTATTCATTTTTAGTGATTGGAAATTAACTCTGTTAAGTCTTGCATGTTGACACAGCTCTTGTTATAATTTTCCACGATACTTGTTGAGAAAATTCAAAGCTCTGACAGGAGATGCAGCTTCCCAAGTGTGAAAATGAAGTCACCCAGTCCCTCAGGAAAGAGAACTTGGTTTAGCTCCTTGGGAAAACACAGAGATGATGATTTTTCAGACTATGAGGAAATGTGTGTTTTATATCTGGACACTTAGCAGAGGATGAGGCTGGGCTCTAGATAGTTCTCAAAAAAAAACCCCAAAAGTGACAGGAGCTGAGTCACCACAGCCCCATCTGTTGCATAAATGTAGCAGTGATGTCACAGCAATATGAGGTGGGTTAATTAGTCAGGGCTAATTAGTGCTGCTGATATTCCATATAGGCATGGCTGCTTGTCTAACAGTATGTAAAACATTTTGTCCCAGCCCAGTGTAGGGACCGCAGCCCTTTCACATCCCAGTCTAGATGGACAAAAAGGGCATTTTCTTGATACAGCTATTGACAATTTTAAAAGTAAAAAGACTACATAGAGATAAAATCTTTAAAAAATAATCCCTTTAGTTAGTGCTCTGTTTCATTTACAGGCTGAGAGAGTTAGGATTGTTCAGCCTGGAAGAGAAGGCTCTGTAGAGACCTTAGAGCCCCTTCCAGTGCCTAAAGGGGCTCCAGAAGAGCTGGAGAGGGACTTTGGACAAGGGCCTGGAATGACAGGACACAGGGGAAAGGCTTTAAATTGAAAGGGCATAGGTTTAGATTAGATATTAGGCAGAAATTCTATGATGAATAATGAAATTGAACTCTGGTACTACATGTTCCATTCCTGCCCAGTCTTCAGAACCACTCAGAATATGATGGTTAAAAATACCCAGTGTGTAAGACCCAGCCTGGAATTTTATGAAAGGAAAGAAAACCCTTTTCTCCCATCACTGCCCTTTTCATCACCACCTTCTCCACATCTTTGTTACCCCAGCCATGCTCATCCCACCTCTACCACCTCCCACTGTGGCCTCCCTTGGAATTTGGTGTGGTCTGGAAAGGATGGAATTGGAAAGCCTGGGCTGACTCAGTGCCCAAACCAGTGACAGTGACCCTGCAGGGAAATCATCCCTCTGCTGACCTTCCCACTGTGCTCTTGGAAAAACACTGACCCAGTCCAGAGGCTGAGCAACAACCATGTTCTTTTATGAGTAACCATTTGAAAATAACTGAGAGTCACCTTGGAGAATCTTCCTTCAAATCCAGCCCTGTCTGAAAATCGCATTGCTGCAGCTCTAACAGTTTCCTTTCCATTTCACTCCATATGATGGACAGAACATGCTTTGCCCTTGCTAAATGATGTGTGTTCTGAGCAAGACAATCCTTCGGTGGTCTTTGAGCTGTATTTTTGATCTGATATCATCCAAAGAATAATTTATATCATGACTTCATTGAAGACACAGTCAGAGATGAATCGAGAGCATTTTGTGTAACTGTAATCTAATTAAGCTGCTTGGCTCTCAGAGGAACAATTAACATGTTATTTTTGTTTGGTTTTACCTCAGGTCCACAGTGCAAAAACAATCAGAAGACCAATTTTGAAGGATAGACCAGCTCCCCTCTGAATCCTTGATCCAGTGTCACTGGGCTGTATTTAAAAAAGCCCCAAACAACAGGATATTTTGATTCTGAATGAGGGTTTTTTTTAAATCTAGGTGCCTACAACATAATAAATTATGCATATAACACAAATCCTCTTGGTGTGATGCTGTTCAAACTTCATGTGATGCTACGGAACAAAGCTCTGCTTCTTTGATATTTTTTGCATCTTTTTTAGCTTGGAAAATAATAATGCAAATGTAGAGGTGGGAATTAGGCTCTGCTCACCTTCCTACCCTACAAGCAACAGACAGATTTGTTTTACAAAGAGTTTACATTTTGTTTACAATTCATAATTTGTGAATTTTGCACCTCATTATGCAATTAGAAAATGTCTAACTCTCATCTTATCTTAAACACCTCTTTCGAGTAATTATGTGAATTGATCTGAATGCTTTTTCTAATATGTTAGTAAAAATATATAAAAAGATACATTTTTATTTACTATCTATTTACTAAATGTACACTTAGGTGAAAGGAGCTCCTGCGAATGGCTTTTCATAGCCCTATCTCCCTCGTCTAAGAAACAAAATGTTATGTAAAACTGCAAAGATTTGTGTTGCACACAGAAAAATGCCCATTAATCCTGGGG
Organism: Monarcha castaneiventris obscurior; assembly: GCA_026261815.1. Classification (NCBI taxonomy): domain Eukaryota; kingdom Metazoa; phylum Chordata; class Aves; order Passeriformes; family Monarchidae; genus Monarcha; species Monarcha castaneiventris. The sequence continues at coordinate 1,812,059 of JAMPIT010000437.1, forward strand.
TTTATACAAATGGCATAGCTGGTATTAGCAAAAAAGCAGCCCACTGCTGGGAGGATGTTTTATGATAATCTTTCAGCTGGTGTGCAAACACAGTCTTGTGCAGAAGACAGGTTTGAAGGGGATTTTTGGTGGCAGTTGGCTGAAGTGCTTTGGCTGAGAGCAGGAATCCAAGGTTTGGCCCACGGACACCTGAACAGCTCTGCTGCCTTGTGGCTGTGCTCACACTCACTCAGGGCTTGTTCCCTTGTGCAGGGAACAGATTTATTCAAAAGCTGTAGAGTTCCTGTGCGTGTTTCCCCTTGGGTTTGTTCACACAGAACCACTGGTTACGCTGTATTTTGCTTTTTTCTCCTGCTCAGAAAAAAAGAAGTAGTTATACTTTGAGTAGAATGCTCTTCAGTTGGGGTGGTACTTAAAACCTCGTTTTTTAAAATCAGTTTCTTAAAGTGATGAACTGCACAGGCTTGAGAAAGAAAAAAACTTCAAATGTTCTCCATACGACAGGATTCAAAACCTTTCCATTTATAACCCTTTAATCACATCGTGTGGGACACTGAAACTCCTGGAGCTGCTCTGGCTCCTGGTGCTGGCCCCTATCAGATGTTAAGGCAGCCAAGGGCCTGCTGATGTCACTGATTTAGTTTGGGATCTCTCCCTCATTCCCTCTGTCCCTGGGCTCTGCTGTGTCCCTTGCAGCCTGAACATTCCAGCTGCCTCGGGGATCTCCTCCCACAAGGCCTCTCTGAATGTGAAACGCCCCCTAATGAGCACTTTTTTTCTAGTTGAAGACCTCTAGGTATTTTTATTCTCATCTTTTTGGAAGCTACCGTGTGATTAGCTCTGAGATAACGCCCAATATTCTGTGTTTTCCAAAGGAGAGGCTGCAGCACAGCTCCCAGAGGGGGCAAATTGGAGGGAGTTCTGGCTCCAGTGGCCTTTTGCTGATTCCCATCAGCCCAGCTTCTGCTCCTGTGATCAGAAAATCAGCCCAGGGCTCCCACAGGACACTGAGCAGGAGGCAGGCAGCTTCAAATGTACAAGCAGAGCTCTGGAAGAGCACAGCCTGCTCTGATCTCGGCCACTCTGCTTTAAATCACTTTTTCTTTCATACAGCATTCGATTTGGGGATTGCTTTTCATTTACATTGGGACATTTGCTACCATCCAGCCCGTAAATGTTCAGTTTTTAATGCACTAAATCAGAGCTTTTTGCAGACAAATTTACAAGTCATGACATGACCATTGGCAGAAATGTTCCTTGGTACTAGAGCTGGAGCAGATCCCAAAAATCCATCAGCTGCAAATAGCCCAAGAAGAAGAGGAATCAATCCTCAGTCAGCAGATTGTGGAGCTGCACTTCCCTGCTGGTGTCCCAGCTGCTTTGCCTGTGCAACACAACAATTTCCTAGTAAAGGAGAAGGAAAAAAATTCATTTGAGGTAAAAAGTGAAGAAATGGTTAGTGAAACGAGACATTTCAATGTGCCCTGCAAGATCCAGGGATACGGTTTTCCATGTCAAAACAAATCCTTGTAGCACCACTGATGGTGGGACAGTGACAAAAAATGCTTCTGCCTCAGCTGCTGTTTTGGGGTGAGCTCAATAATGTCTCTAAAAGGAAAGGAAAACTTACTATCTGCTGGCAAGTCTGGGAACTCCAATATTCTGGATCCTGTTCCACTTGACTGCAGGAAGGGAAATTGCTTTTACATCCTTAATTCCTCAGGTTTCCAAAGGGAAGGCTGATCATTGGAGCTGAATTTGAAAAATTGAACTATATAATGCGCTCAGATAATTAAAAGTGTGAGGTGTTAGGTGATGTGTTTCATGTTGGACACAGAAACACTGATGGGATCATGAAACCAGAGACATTTTTGGGTGCATCTCAAATTCAAACTCTTGTTTCTGGCTGTTAACACTTACAGGGAGCAGAGTTTAGCACATAAAACAGCATCAAACCCAAGATGCAACAAAAATGTAAATGTCCAGATGCAGATTGCTATTGTCAGCGCTGTGTCTCAGGCTCATTTTGAAAGGAAACTCGAATACATGGCTGAATAAGGAATTCTGAAAGGCTCAGGGCTTGGTATTGAGCAGAGAAATGAAAATAGTCGAAGTTTGCATCTCTCTTTGTTCTGCTGTAATGGAGAAAATGAGTGCTCTGAGCAGCAGCGCTAACGAGGCCCATTCTCACAAGGCTCAGGACTGAGCTTTCCATGATTTTCTGATGTCTGATAAATGGTAATATTTCTGTTCAGCTTTTCTTTTGAGGGGGAATAAAGGGCACATAATTTTCCTGAAATACGCAGCATTTCAGCAGCTTCAGGAATCCGCGCCTCCGTCAGATCACCGAGATCAACCCTTTCTTTTAAAGCTCATTACTCCTCTTTATATTCAAATCTCACTTTACTTATGAACTGGTATCCAGGGCTCTTCTAAATCACAGCCAGCTTAACAGTGGGAATCACACACAGCAGCAGTGGGAATTCCAGTTTAGGAATCTGCTTGTTTGGCCGGTTTGGACATCACTGATTGTTATGAATTTTCAGTGCCACGAAGTTTAACTTCATCTTAATGCACGACGAAAACAAACGGGGACTTTACCTAAAGAGCAGAAATTTATATTTCTATTTAACAAATTGAAAATAATCTCTGAAAATAAACCCATCAGTGCTGTAACGAGGCCGTTTTTGTTTCAAAAAGCGATTTTTAGCTGTGTGGTTTAAGCCCCGCCAGAGCGTTCTCGAGCTCCTCTTGTCTCTCGGTTTAAATTCGCAAGCCGACAGTTTCGTTTTGACGAGCTGCAGGAAGCCTCACACACCACAAGATGTCTCAGCGACAAACCACCGCATTTTATACACGGGTTTAAAATAAAATAACTCAATTTTCTGGTGTCTGCCTCGGGTTTTCCTTAGTGCCTGACAGGGGCTTTTCGGCAGCACATGAGGAAGCAAAGCCTGTACGAATTTACCCGTTAGCGTGGGCAATAAATGGGTATTTTAAATAATCGATGATCCAAATGACTCAGTGGAAAACCTTAAGCTTCAAAAAGGGAAGGCTCAGCTAAGAGACACGAAAGTTTTCCTGTGTAGGTTAAAGGGAAGAGTTATTTGAAACTACAATTAATTTCCACAACGTTTGCCTTTCATAAGATGTTAAGTATTTTTAGCTATTCATACTCAGGATTAATATTGTTTAGAGTTACTTTGAGGAGACAGTTCTTTGCAGAATATTTTCTCCAAGGTTACATTTTCTTTGGGGCCTGATGTTATTTTCTGTATGAAACTTGCCTTCAGCGTGTAAGGTTAAGAGAGAGCACAAGGAAGTTCCCCCTGTGAGCACCAGGAGGGTTTGCACACATGAAATGTTGACTTTAAAAAAAGAGAAGTTTCAGCTTTTGAACCAGAGTGCAAGGTTTTTTTCCTGCTTTCTATTGCTTTGTGTATCTTCAACACTCAGCACTTTAGCCTCAGAATTTTCTCATTTTTCTTTTCACTTCCCTTTTCCATTGTATCACTGTAGTTTATCTTCCCCCACTGCCCCTCCAGATGAACTCCTTACATTCTTTATCTGTAATTCTTTCTTGTTTCACTTTTTCAGGGTAATTCAAGCTGTGTAAATAACTGATTGTGTAAATAACACAAGAATTGTGTGACCACCTATAGACATTTTAGGTAGATTAAACCTTTAAGTCCTCAACAAAGGAAAATCCATGTGAATGCAGTCCAAAATTATTCCCTTGTGCTGGGAAGAGCTGATGGCACCAGCTGTGAGCATGAGACCCACCCGATGAGGAGAGACATTAATTTATCATCTGTTAATTAAGCTGTTTGTAGAATCCCTTTATGTTTTGTGTTATATCCAAATGATAGGAGGGATTTTCACAGGGATCTGGGATGGCCCTATAAGATATAGAACTTCTCTGACTTCTTAAGGGACACTTGAGAGACTCACATTGTTCAGTGATTAATGTGTGTGCTTTAGATAAAGTAACTGCAAACTATTGATTAAGGCACAGTTACCCTTTAACAGCCAAGCAGAATTTCAAAGGAGATTGGCCTTTGTCTGGATCGATAAAATTCTTGCTGCAGTTCCCAGCTGTAACTGCTAAAACCAAACAATATGCATGGCTCAGGTTTCAGAGCCAGGTGGTTTATTAAACTCACAAAATTACTGATTTTAGCAGATATTTCTCCAAAATCAGGGTACTTACAGCAGTAATATAAGGCCTAGAAACTTCTCATTGGTCAGGCAAATCAAAAGGCTAAAAACAAAGTAAAAACAAGTCAGCAAAAGGTTAAAAAAAGAGTAAAAACACAGAACAAAAAGATGATCTTTGCACCAAAGAAAGCACCTTGTAAGACTAAAAGGGAGCAGATGAATAAATACAGGCAGAACAAGGAAATAATAAAAAATACTCATCAAAAGCTATGGCTCATAAAGCATTGTCAGGAGGTTTGCATACATCGTGGGAAAGCAGTGCTTTGAGGAAGGACCTGGCAGAAAACAATGGCATGGGGCTGTAAATGTCTGTAGGTCGTTCCAAGCACGAGGAGTGGCCTGAGAGCAAACCCAAAAAGCCGAGGGAAATCCGATAACGAGACCACGAGAGCTGGCACTGCCACTGGCACTCCTGGGGAAGGACAAGGGCAGGGAGAAAGCTCGGCTGTGTGAATGTGGGGAGGGAACACCGAGGGGACAGAGCTGAGGGGAATCTCTTGGTACAGGCACCACAAACACATTGTGGGTGAGCAGGAGGGGACACCGAGGGGACAGAGCTGAGGGGAGATGTCTCTTGGGTACCACAAATAAATTGTGGGTGAGCAGGAGGGGGCACTGAGGGGACAGAGCTGAGGGGAGGCGTCTCTTGGGCACCACAAATAAATTGTGGGTGAGCAGGAGGGGACACCGAGGGGACAGAGCTGAGGGGAATCTCTTGGTACAGGCACCACAAACACATCGTGGGTGAGCAGGAGCGGCACAGGAGCACCGAGCACAGCTATGGAACAGAATGCTGGAGAAACTGAAACACAGGGAATGCTCAATCTGCTAAAATCCCCCCCATCTTCGGAATGTGGCTGGACTTGTTACTGTCCATGAATTTACATTTGCAAATGGTCCCTGCAGTGTGCTGTGTGCTCAGCAAGGCCTCCACCTCCAGAGTTTGCATCCCAAATTACAGACAGTTGGCTAATCCAGGCTGTGGGATCTGAGGAGATGGATGTCCAGAATCCAAACAGGATATCTGAGCTAATTAAACTGGAAGAAGCCTAATTGTAGCAGCACAGAACTCAGCATGGCCCATTTACTTTGGGAAAAAAAACTGTTTGAGGTGCACACAGCACTTCAAAGTGATGTTGCCTCCCTTTGCAGCGGACTTGGAACTCGTTTGACACAGGGAAGTGTTTCCTTTGGTGCAGTTACCTGTCAGAAATGAGATGGCACCGAGGCATTTTGAGTGACACCAGTTATGTGATACTGGAAAAGCCTTGGCCTGCATTCCTTAGACACTACACTTCCCCTGGATTCTCAATTATTGGGACAGCAGGATAATGCTACTATCCAAATTTGCAATGGTTTCTTCTGCAGCTCCACAAAATGGCATTTCACCCCACTGGACCCACGTTCAATGAGCTCCATGAGTAATTGCTAAACTCAGAAAACCCTTTGTGACTTTAAACCACAGGGATTTTATCAAGGAATGGCCTTGGGACAGCTCCCCATCCTCTGGGTCTGTCAGCTTTTAAATGGTCCCATCCAAACACATCTTGAGAGGGCACGGGCTCCTGCAGGCCTTGGGGCTCACAGATCCTTTTTCCCTTTGTGATACCCAATCTCAAGTGTGTTCTGCTCGTTTTGTCCTGTGTGACTCTTCTGGCAGCACAAAGGAACAGGTACAGCAAACTGTGTAAGGAACATGAGCAGATCCTGAAAGATTTGAGCCCTTTAACTACAAAACACCTGCAATGCTTCTGCACGAGACTGCCAGAATGCAGCAATTAAAAAATGCAAAACAGCAGGGTGAGCTGACAAAAAAATTCCCAAACCTGAAGCAAAATAAAGAGCTGACCCCAACAAACAGCTGACCCCAACTCTTCAAGGCCTTTCATCCCATGAAAAGCTTTCAGCTCCCCGACTTCAGCTCTGCTGCCTCGGGGCTCTTCAGATTCCCATTTCTCACCATCCCAAATCCTTCAAAAATCCTAGAAGTTTTTTAGTGTGTAATCAGTAAAAATTCTAACTAATAAAGCAATACTTATGCAGGAACAAATCATCACGGTGCTGTGGGTTGGATTTTAGCACCAGCAGAATTCCTGAAACACCAGGACAATTCTGCTTGCTGTGTTCAGCCAAGCAGCTCAAGCCCTCCCCAGCAGGACGGAGCTGGAAAACACCTTTGGAACTCCCTGGCTATTGATTTCACCACGGAACACGTGATGGCATCAGAAATCCAACAATTCCCAGCCTTCCACTGGGGAGCCTGTGCTCTGCTCCGTGCAGAGCTGAGCCTCAATCCCACCTCCTCTGCACCTTCCTGCCCAGACAACTTCCCAAACACCCTCTCCAAGAGTTGCTGAGTGTCAGGGAGGCTCTTTGCCCCAGGTGGTTTGGAGCAGTGCATTCCACCTGTCTCCTCATCCTCAGGAAGCCCCCGAGTGCTCTGCTGATCCAAGCAGGATGGAAAAGCCCAGGCAGCTCCCGGAGCAGAGGAACTCATTAAGTGCTGGCTCTGGATTGATGGCCTTTGTCGGCTCCAATGGAACATTGATCTCCCTGGGGACCAGTCCTTTGTGCCTTATCAGCCTTGCCTTCAAGGGGGCACCGGTGTGGCCACTTTTCTCTGTCTCAGTGATTTTTTTAATTAAACTTTCAGGCATCTAATTCCTCTGAGAAGCTGTGCCTCCAGCCAACTTGACTGGTATTTATTTTAAAGCTTTAAAATTATTCCAAAAGGTTGGGGTCTCCTTGGGCAGATATAACGGGCCTGCCTTCACTTCTCTGGGAAACCAAGCTCTTAGAAAACTCAATTTTTAAATACTTGATATTCTATAAAGTGAATGGAATTGAGTTTATTCCTTTCCTTTGAAGCATAATGTAAAATATTTCTTCAAGTTGATGTGTCATTTTGTCTAATTTGATTACCTGCAGCAGGGCCTGTGTGCCTGAGAGCTCATTCTCATTTTTAGCTGTACAAGCTGGTCTATTTTATGACTTTATTTCTCCCTTCAGAACTTGCTTCTTGACTAATTAGAGACCCTGGTGCACCCTCATTAAATCTCTCAGGAGTGTTTCTCCCTGAGGAAGTCCTGAGGCCACAGAACTGAATTCTGCTTTATAACAGACACATGATTAAGAGAATTCACTCTATACCAGCCACATGCAAACGTTTGTAAATGTATTGATATGAAATATCACATTTTTAAACATTGACTTGCTGGGTTTAGAAAGCCAACATTAACGACTTTTAAAGATCTTTTTAGGGACAGCAGATTATATTTTCCATTGAGCCAAAATCATCAGACCAGGCAATGAGAAATCCAGACACTTGCCCTGCTTTTAGCAATGGAGTCTCAGCATGAGTCAGGATTTAGCCCCTGGTAATTATTTAGTCTCAGTATTAATAACAGCTGCTATTGAGAAACTTCCCTTTATTTACTATTTCAGCAAATCCACCTGATGATTTTTTTGGTCTTTGAATAATCTGTGCATGAGACAACAGGGTATGTCTGGGTGATTTTATTGCTGCTTCACCCTTCTATAACTTGACATTCCTGTCTTTTTATTAGTAAGAATGAAATGTAAACTTCCTAATTCCCACCCGCTTCCTCGGTGTAATCCTGCCACGAAAAACCAGGAGCACAGGAGGACCCCTGCCACGACTTTTCCAGAGCCCACCACTGGGAAATCACCACAAAACCAAAGGGATTCAGCTCTTCCCTGACTGATCCCGTGCTGGCCTCTATCTCCTCTGAGGAGGGCAGTCCAGCAGTGCAGGACCAAGGGAAGCTTCATGTGGATATCTTGGACAACAGGACATCAGAGCTGCACCTTGGAGACAGCTCTGGAGCCAGGCTCTGTCTGGGGCTGTGTGAGGAGCACATCCTGCTCGTCACAACCTCTGCAGAAATTGTTTACAGAATGCACAAACACCCAGCAAGTCCTCAGAGAGCTGAAGCCCTAACCCCACTCTGTTTTCAAATGAGAAACACATCCGTGGAGAATTTATTACAAAACAGCATTTGATCACTGCTGACCAAATGACTTGGCTGGTTTACATCTTGAGAAAAATTGATTTGAATCTTCATTGGGTTTAAGCAACTTAAACACTGCTCACCTATTTCCATGGGCTCGACTGCCCCTTTCTCATCATTCAACTTGAACTGAATAACCCCAAGTAAATAATAATAATAAAAAAAAATGCTACAGTCCTATCTCAGGTATGAGATATCCTACCAGGTGTATCAAGTTTCTGCAGGTATAACAGTAGAATTTAATATTGTCAAAGTTCTTCATAAATATTTACAAAGTCCTTCATAAATATTTATGTATAAAAGTTCTTCAGAATCCAGTATTTCCAGACTTATTCTGTCCAACAAAATACGCTAACAGTCACCAGAACTGGAGGATGGAAGTTCTTAGAGGGTATTGAATTCCTTCAGGGTGGTGAAAGTCTCCTTTGACTTGCGGTACTGCTTGGCAAACGTGGCCACTCTCTGCAGAGCTTCCGCCAGCCCTTCTCCCGTGATGGCACAGCAGGGCTGCACGTACCAGTTCCTGTCACTGCAGTACTTCTTCATCTTGAACCTCCTGGTGATCTCCTCAGCGTTCAGAGCTCCAGGCAAATCCTGCTTGTTTGCCAGCACGACCACAGGGACATTTTTTATGGATTCGTTCTTTAAAATGAGTTCAAATTCTCTCCTGGATTCCTCCAGCCGGCGCTTGTCAGAGCTGTCCACCACGTACAGCAGCCCGTCGGCGTCTTCTAGGAAACAGCTCCAGAGCTCTCTCATTTTCTTCTGTCCTCCAACATCCCAAAACGTCACTGTAAAATCTTTCCCTGCTTCGATCATATCCACATTAAAGCCAATTGTTGGCAACGTTAGAAAAGCATCTTTATACCTGAACTTGTAGAGCAGCGTGGATTTGCCCGCAGAATCCAGCCCCAGCATCAGGATGCTGGCTCGCTTCACTCGGGAGTGTTTGGCGTTCTGGAGGCCCATTTATTCTGGGGAGCTCTCTCTTCCAGCCCCAGGCTGGGATATTCCCCCTCTTCCGTGGGGCCAATTTGTGGTGCTGCCCTTCCCCCTCCCGAAGTGAAGCAGGAGAGAGGGAGAAGAGGCAGCTCTGAGCTCTGCAGCAGTCAAACCTCTGTCCAAACACACGCTGCTTTTATCGACTTGATAAGAAGCCAGGAGGCTTCCGAAGGTGCCGAGCTCCGTGCCAAGCCTGTGGGTGGGACTGGGATGAGTAACAACGGTCCCAGTGGCACAGGCACAAAGGTTGCAGGCTGCCAGCATGTTTGAACAGCCACGGTCCCAGTGCCTGCAGCCTGATCCGTGCACTCCCTGATCCAGCCAGGGAAACGGCTGCCCTGTCTCAGGGAGAATCCCCCCGAGCATCCACAGCCCTCTGGGAAAACTGTGGGGTAGGAACATGAGTGGTGAGGAGCAGAGATTTAAGGTTTGCCCATCCTTAGCAAGCCACAAAACCACCAGGTAGCTGATTTATGGGCACATCTCATATCCCAGCAAATTGGCCTCAAGGGTTGTGAGCTCCAGGCCCGTGGACTCGATTAAACCCTAAGAGAACTCCACTAAAACTGGGCTCTGCTCTAAGGAGCTGCCTCAGTGACTCCTCCTGCCAGGGCTGGAAACGTGGGGAGTTTGTTTGTGTTGTTTGTGAATGAGTTTAACTGCACCCTGTCAGGTGGAGAATAAATACAGACCTTATGGGCTGCTCATCACTGAGGTTCTGCTGCCTCCAATTAAAAATTCCTGTTACCTTCCTTTCACTCTGCTCTGTGCTTGCCCAATGAAGATTTCCTTCAGGAAAGGGACAAGAAGCGAGGCAAAAACCAAGTCTTGATCATTTTTTTTGCCACTATTCCAAGTAGCAGAATAAAACAAGAGGAGATAGAAAATTTAGTCAGCTATTAATGAATTCCTATTGACTCTCCATTTCTCTGATAGTGGGTGCACATTGGGCTGCTCTGACACATCCTGACTACTGCAGGAGTTGCCCTTACACCCAGGAAACCATTTCTCTTTGCTTCAGAAAGTCCAGAATCAGCAAAAAGATGTAAAGGTCTTGTGGTCAAACGAGCTGCTGACTGATAGGACAATCATTTCGATAATTACGACACCGGTTGCGTAAAATCCACCTCAGCCCTGACAAACAAGTTATAATCTGTTGAAGCTAAAAGGGTTAGACCAGGACTAATTCGGGGCAACAAGAGATGGCAGTGACGTACTCACTGCTGTACATTTTTCATAGTTAATAACACCGATGGATTATGTGTAGGGTTTTTTTCAGGAGCAGGTCATGATGCATTAAACCAGGGAAGAAAGGGTTTGCATTTCTTTAAACAAATGGATGTGGATGAATGGAAAGATGGGGAGGCAGCAAACTGCAAAACCAGTGTTAACACATCAAAGGGATCACAATTCCCTGATGCAATTCCACTAAAATACGGATATCGTGAGCAAGGCAGAGATGGTTGGTCTGTCCCCAGCTGTGATTCGAAGATCACTCACAGTTCTCTGCTCTGTGTTTGCTCCACCTGTACTGGGTGTTTATGGTCACAAGTGTTATTTCCTCCATCAGCTGCCACTTCAGAGCAGGGATCAAGCAGAGCCTGACATTTTACGAGGTAATCCATGTGCTGGCCAGGCCAGGCCAGCTGGGCCTCTGCAGGTGCTGGGCTTTGGCAGTGTCTGACTGTGCCAGAGTCCAGAGCGAGATCTTGTGATCCAGAGCTGCTTCCCGTAAGGATTCCCTGCGTTGCTCCGGAGATCAAAGCACAGGAGAGTGTGATGCAGCCCCTTCTGCCCTCTGGCTCTGACCCCACACTGCACCTGAGCACCGGGAAGGACGGAACCTCCACCTTTGCTTTGTCCAAAGGTGTGTTTGCTGTGCCAGGCTGCCACCGCCTCGTCTGTTGAGTCTGCCTTAAGTCCACCTGCAAACCCCAGAGTAATAAACCGGGACAGCTGATTTAGCACCGACTAATCTGAGCTCCAGCTCCGCACAGTAACCCTTTTGTAAACCGGGCAGCTTTCTGTAAACCCCGCACATCCCCAGGTTATCCAGGCGGGACATTCCAGCTCCTGCTCCACTGAGTTACGGGCTGTGATGGATGCGCTACTGAGGCAGTGAATCCTCACCGGGGGCACTTCCAGAGGCCGAGGCAGGAAGGGGAGGAAGCTCCGCGGTCTCTCCTCGGCCTTTGCCCTCGCTCGCTGCCGGAGGGGAGCCGGGAGCGGCTGCCGGGGAGGGCGGAGGAGCTGGGGCCGCTCGCTGCGGGCGCTCGGGGAGGCGGAAGAGGAGGCGGCTCCTCCCCGCAGCTCCTCCGCGCCCGGCCCGGAGCAGCCCGAGGGTAACGGGGATGGGATGGGGTGGGATGGGATGGGGATGGGGATGGGGATGGGGATGGGATGGGATGGGGATGGGGATGGGATTGGGATGGGGATGGGGATGATGGATCGGGCACCCCAGGGTGGGGTGAGGTGGCTGCGGGGGGAACCGCGGCGGGGAGCGAGCCCCGAGCGCTGCTGCGGTGCTTGGTTTGAGAGAAAGCAGAGAAATGGCTCGGAGTGGGTCCCTGGACTGGGCAGAGGGAGGCACATCCCCTGGCAGCCATCCCTTCCTGCTCGGCTGGGACCGCCCAGGTGATCCCGGAGCTGGGAAAAGGTGCCCGGGACAGAGAACAGGAGTGGCTTGGGCAGCCGGGAGTGAACACGAGTCGTTGGTAAAGGGCCTTTAAATAAAAAGCTGGAAGTTTTGTTCCATTGGAACATCGTAGCCCGGGATCTTGCAAAATTGCCTCTAGTTTCGATGGGTTTTAAGTTTAAAAATGTTGAATCGCTGGCCGGTTTGGGCTGGAAGGACCTTAAATATTGTCTCGTTCACCCCCTGCCGTGTGCAGGGACGCTTTCGATAGACCAGGCTGCTCCAGGCCCCGTCCAACCCGGCCTTAAAGCCAAGTTTAAATAACATATTTCCAAATTATTTCTGCTGGTAGCTTTAAAAGGGATTTATTTTTCTACACATCTATCATGATGGTATTTTAAAGTCTTTATATTGGAAATTATAGTTAGTAATCTTTAATGAATATGAGAATTTCCCACCTTTTTCCTGCCAGCTCCATAATTCCCTACCTGTGTGGGAGATGGATCTAAAATCCCCGTGGAGCGTTCTGAGCCCTGTGTTGCCTGGCATTTGTTTCAAAGTTCACCACTTTTACCTGCTGGCACAACCTCGGCTTGGGGGAAAATGAAAGCAATGCCCTGAAAGGAGCAGTTCCTGCTGCAGCCGCCGTCCCCAAATGAAGGGAAAAGCTGCCAGCAGAAAATCTGGGAGCGGTGCGGGAGCTGCAAGGGCTGAGCCCGCACCGTGACTGAGCAGAAGCGCTCAGAGCTCGCTGCTTCAGCTTCCTCCCTTCGGTTCGAGCACAGGAGAAGGTGGGGATTTGCTTCCCTGGGTGCTTGGGCTTTCCCCTGCTTGTGCCGTTTTCCCGCTGTGTCTGAAGGGGTTAATCCCTGCCTGCCCGAGGTGCAGCACTTCCATAAGGATCCAGCACCTTTAAGGCTGTGTTTTGTGGGTAAAGGACCTGAACTGATGCTTATTTTCCCGGATTTTTCATTATGTAGCAGATCAGGAATTGTCTCCGATTTTACTGGTCACAGTGTCATGAAACTGGGCTTTTCTGCCTGTAAAGAATCTAAACATTTAGAAAGTTTTTTTTTTCCATTAGGCAGCCAAGAACTGATCAAACTGATCAGTTTTCAGTGATATGGTTTTAAGTTGATCATCAAAATAAATGTTATTGATCTAAAATCAAATAATAAGCACTGACATATAACTTAGGTTATTTTATTCCTGTGTGTATTTTCCTACTGTCCACTCAAAGTCAGGTTGGTGCGTAAAAAGAGAAAATTCCTATTAGTTAATCACTGATTTTGAGAGGAATCAGTCCAAAATTCTACAATTTAAATACTTATTTATATAAAACTGTTTTCATCCATTTTAAAGCCATCCTTGGTGACATGTTCTCCAAATTCTTCCTTTAAAGGATGATTAATTTAAAATCAGATCCCACACAGAAACACGAGGCAGGTGGGCAAATCAAATTCCTTTGGATTCCTGAGTGCTGTGCTGGGGGTTGGATTTATTTGTCAAATATAAAACATTTATATTTGACAAATAAATAGTCCTGTGGTGATATTTTTGAAGATAAAGAGTAATTAATTGTGCTGTGAAACCAAACCTTCCATCATCCTGACTGTGTCTTTGTGTGTACTCGTGCAGGATAAATATTACTACTTCAAACATCAGAAACCATTTGGAATTCCCACAGTTAGGCACTGGAATTATTTTGGTTTAAAGATGTCTAAAATATATGATAGAGCATGTGCAGTTTTAGGGAAATACAGTGAAGGCAAACACTGGAGGGTACAGGACTGGGGATCTGGTTTTAACTGGATTTTGTGAAGATTTATCCATTGGAATCTCGAATCCTGAGCCTGCAGCAGCAGCTTCAGCACGGATTCCACAGGGGTTTGGAATGACCTGCTGTGGAGCTTGAGCTCCAGGCCAAAAAGGTGCCTCAAATCCAAAAATGACCTGGCTAAAGGTAAAAATGGTCATGATTTTGGTCAAAAAGGGCTTTATTACATCGCTTGATTGAAGGAAGTTGATTTTTACCTTCCCCTCCCTCTCAGAACAAGCAACTGCTCAAGCCTTGAACGAGGATAAAATATTTGCTTGTACTTCTCCTTTCTTGTCCCATGTGCTCCAGTATGGATGCTGAAAAACTCCAGCAGAGGATTTCTTCAGCTCTCTGCAGCATTTTTGTGAGAGTTCTGTCTTTCCCATGCTGATTACTTTGACCAAGGTTACAGTACTGTAAACTTCTTGCACCTGCGGGTTGTTTGGCAGAATTGTTATGGTTTTGACCAGAAAACATTCAGAGATGGTATCTTAGAACTTGGCCAATCCCCTTGGGGGGTGGATGGCAAAACCAATCACCTTATGCCACTTAATGCACTTTGTGAACTAACACATAAAAGTCTTCTGAGAACTCTAATTAAAGTGTTTCCTTTTTGCCCTGAGCCTGGACTTTGTGTCATTTCTCTACTCGGCTGCGGTGAGAACAGTGACACTCCAGCTCACGAAACTCAGTTGAACTTCCTGTCTTTCACAGAAGTAGCAAATTTTTGAGGCCTCTGAGCATCCATTTAGCGAGCATTTGTTGGATTTGGTGCACGGTGCTCTGTCCTCAAGGTGGAATCGAGTCGGAGGCGTTGTGCTGAGATCCCTGGGATCACAGCCCTTGGAGTGGGATCCTGGGGGGAGATCAGGTCCCTGCAGGGAGATTGCCAAGGCGAAAGCCACGTGCTTCCAACACAAACCCTGCTTGGCAGCGGCTCCGTGTCCTGCCGGGATCCATGGGATGAGGGCTGTGACAGCATGGGGAATGCTTGGATTGGCTGCTAACACAGCACAACTGCAGCTGGCACTTCAGACAACACGAGGAAAAGGTAATATTTGAACAACAGCCCTCTGAATGCCACTTTCCCCTTTCCTTTTCAGCAAGGAAGATGCTCCAGGACTCGTGGAACGGACTCTGAGGGGCACTGACAGATCCCGACCATGACGCCAGTTCCAGCCAGAGCCTGGTACAAGAGACCCTTGAAGTGGCTTTTCCTGTTGCTGCTGGTGTTCTCCCTGATCACCATGTGGTACATAACCTTCTCCTCCAACGCTGGCCTGGAGGACATGAACCTGCTGTACTTCTACGAGGCCGAGCCCGTGTACCGGCAGCGGCGCCTCTTCTCGCTGCGCGAGCACCGCACGTGTGCCAACGCCGACCCCTTCCTGGTCATCCTGGTGGCTTCCAGCCCCAGGGACGTGAAGGCCAGGCAGGCCATCAGGATCTCCTGGGGCTCCCGGGATTCCTGGTGGGGCCAGCGTGTCCTGACCCTGTTCCTGCTGGGGCGGGACACGCACAGGGAGGACACGGCGGCGGCGCTGGCGGTGGAGGACGAGAGCGTCCTCTACGGAGACATCATCCGCCAGGATTTCATGGACACCTACAACAACCTCACCCTGAAGACCATCATGGCATTCCAGTGGTTCTCTGAGTTCTGCTCCAGCGCCAGGTTCTTCATGAAGACCGACGACGACGTTTTCATCAACACTCCCAACCTGGTGAAATTCCTGCTGCAGCTGAATTCCTCGGAGAACTTTTTCACCGGGTATCCCTTCATGGATAACACTGCCCACCGAGGCTTGGACAAAAAAAGATACATCTCCTATGAGGAATATCCCTTCAAGCCGTATCCTCCCTACTGCAGCGGCTTGGGATATATTCTGGATGGAAAACTGGCTCTGAGGACTTATGAGCTGATGAGCCACATCAAACCGCTGAAATTTGAGGATGTTTATGTGGGAATTTGCTTAAATATACTCAAAGTCAACATCACTATTCCAGAAGGTGCAGAACTATTCTATCTCTATAAAATCAAATTTGATCCCTGTAAGTACAGGCATTTAATTGCAGTTCATGGCCTTACACCAAGTGAACTGATCCAGTTTTGGCAGGATTTGTCAGCCAACAATTCAGAAACTTGCCTTTGATTCCAGCTTCATTTAGAAACTTAAATTTGGTGTAAGAGTGGGTTCTAGAGATGACGTTGACTGCTGGGGCAGTGTTTCTCCAGGCCACCCCAATGCTGTTAAATAAAAACAGCAGGGATTCACAAAGCACTTTTCCATGTGTGGATCCCACACCCAGAGGTACTTTGGCATGCTCTGTCCTCTGCTACTTTTCCCCCTGAATTTCTCCCTGAATCTTCTGGAATGTACAAACAGTCACTGAGGAAAGACTTTTCTGCCAAGAAACCAGCTTTGAGGATGCTTCCCCAATTCCTGCCTGGATTGTTTTTATTGTTTTATTACCACTCTCCATTGTTTGTTCTCTGCCCAGCTCGGAATTAACCCAACCTCTTTTGCTGTGTAACCCTCCCTAGAGTGTCACACCTTGGTGTTTGTGCCACCTCCGTGGTGCTTCCAGGAGTGTTCCCAGCCCGGGGATCCTGTGGGATCTGCAGGAGCTGATGAGAAATGCTGGGAATGTGGTGCACTGAGTGTGTCTCTGTCCATGTTAAATGGAAGGGCAGGGAGTTCCCAGACCAGGGAGATGCAGTGGAGCTCACGAGCAGTTTGGACTTCCCAAAAACATTGGGATAATCAATCCCCCCACACCTGTGTGGGTGATGCATCCCAGGAGTTTTGGAACCCTGCAGGGAAGATGAAAAATCATTTCTGTTGTGATTTGTGTCTGTCTCTAAATGAGTTTTTTTGTTCTGATTTTAAAAAGCAAAAAGGAAGGAATTCCCCCTTTAACACTTTCAAGAAGACCAACTCCACCCTGTGTGTAAAGACCGGTTTTTAATCACTTTATTCATATCAGCAAGGCCCAGTTTTCAGTAGTTTACACTTCTAATGGACAACGATACAGAATTTGCATTTGCATGAACATAATTAACCTGGACACATCCACTACACGGGGGAGAGACTCCGGAGACGTCCTGGCCACGCTCCCAGGGATTCCCGTTGGGCTGGAACAACCCCAGAGCCCCTTTGTCTCTTGGAGACAAAGCACGAGGGCTGCCCAGAACCCCAGGAGCAGGGCTGAGGCGTCCCCAGTGCCTCCAGCACGCTGGGCTTAATGGGCAGTGCTGGGTTTGGCTCTGCTCAACAACTGCACGCAGGCTTTGGGTGGAATTCGGGGATGGGGTGGTGTTTTTTAGGGATAAAAGGTCTCAGGGACAACACTCTCCAGACAAGGATTGCAGATGTCAGTGTTCTTACTAAGGAGGGCAAAGCTTTTAAAAAATAAAGGCTTTTTTTTCTTTTTCTTTTGAAAATAAAGTATTGCATAACTGAGGGAACGATGCTCTTGTATTCCTAGATCCAGGTAAAATTCCAGCTGTGCCGTGGGTTTAGGAGCTGGGATTTGATTGTTCTCTGAGCAGATCCTGGGAGAACTGCCTTGCTGTGTGATTGTTTACACATCTTAAACCCCAAACCCCTCCGTTTTTCTCTGAGCCTGCCGTGTGAAATGCTTAGAAACAAATTATTTGCCACAAGAACACTGATCCTACAGCACAGTTTGTATTGCTTTTTCCAAAAAAAAAAAATGGAATTGTGACTCTGCTGCCTTAAGAAAACAGAGAAAGCAGAGAGTGCTCGGGGTGAGGGAGGAATGAGAGTCACGGGGAGGTGAGGATGGCCAGAAATTCTCCTGTCACCTGCAGGAATTTGGGATTTCTGCCCCAAATGCTGACATTCTCACAGGTTACAAGGCTTGGGTTTATACACAGTGATCTCTTTGTGCCACCTGAAATTAATTGTCACCCATGGTGACAGCAACATTGGAAAAACATCCATCCTGCTCCTGGTTTTCCTAAAAAAACCTCATTTCCAAATCTGCTTTCTATCTGATTCTGCTTACTGTTATTATTTAAGCTTATTATTGCTTAAAAGGCTGTAAAATTCCCAACTGAGCTCCTGTTTCTGCTCAAAGCCACTCTTAGGGAAGTTTTTAGTGTGAGCAGCCAGGCAAAAGGTGAAAAACCTTAAAAGCATGAAATAATCTGGGCACTGAAGTCGGGGGGGCCCAAATTTTATTGCATCTGCCTAGACTATTGTACTAAAAACAAAGTCTGTAAAACATGGGGTAAAATCTTTCCAAATCCGAAGTTTTCTTTCTCATGCAGCTGTATTAAATCAGAACTCCAAATATTTGTGATTTTGACGGGAAAACTGTGGGGTTTTCTGACCTGAAAAGCCTAATATTAAGAATAAGAATTCATTGGGCAAAGATGTTTGGAAATTGCTGCTGGGTGGGGAGCAAAAGTGGGTTCCAGTGTGAAATTCCCAGTCTGGATGTTATTTCAGAGGAGTGAAAATGCTGCAATGCTTTGTGTGCACTCTGGAACAAACAAATTCCAATAAACCCTGCAGGAGATGTAGGGGCAGCATTCCCTGTGGGCAGTATAACTGGGATGTTTGGGATATTTCCCTAAATTTTGCCTCACATTTGTGGATGACTGGTGTCAGAGCAGGCTGGAAAAGGGAGAAGGTGCCTGTGTCCATGGAAATACTGATCCAAGTCCGCAGGCTTCAAAAAATGCAGGATTGGCCATGAAATATTCAATTCCCTGTTGCTCAGATAATTCCCAGAATCCCAGACTTGTCTGGATTGGAAGGGACCTTCAAAACCACCTCATGGCAACTTCCTTGGGGCTGAGCAGAGCAGACACAGGAGCTGCCCTAATGCATGAAATCCTTTAATTCTTCCCTCAAGAATTGCCCTCAGACCTCTGCTTGTGGTTCTGGAAAGGCTTCAGCTGCACCCACATTTTGCTTACCAGGGCACCCAGATTATCCTCCAGCCCTGGACACAGCTGATCCCTGGAATTTGAAGTTACCTAAGGAAAAACCATTTATAGAACACCTGCTCCCCTAAGCCTTGTCCAGTCAGCACTAAAAATAAAAGCAGTGGGACTTCAGCTCATCATGAACTGTACAGATCTTTTTGTGCTGGGACTCCTCAGCTTTAGAAAGGCCATTTATGAACATCTTGGGCACACCAAGGGCCAGCAGCAGCAGCTCTGGGCTCTGCAGGGGCCAAATTCCAGCAGAACATTCTCAGCTGGAAACCTGGAATTTTGTACATTGGCCTAAAATCCTACTTTGGGAGATGAAAGGCTGGTGAGGTGTTTTTTTTTCTGTAGTATAATCACCTATTAAATGCTTTTCTGTGTAAAACAAGTATCAGCTACGTTAGCAATAATCCATATTATTTAAAGCAGGCCTGTCCTGTATCCTGAGACACAAAATTCCTTTTTTTTTTTCGGGCTGTGGCATTGCTGTTTCTGCAGCCAACACTGCTCAAGCTGATGCAGCACTTTTAATTCTGACTTCTGGAGTCTAAAATCATCCCGATATTTTAATTTCACCTCTGTGAACGGTTTAACCCTGCAACAACAGCAGCAGCGGGCTGGGTCCTGGGGGTTTAAATCATTTATCCCAGGAGCTGCAGTGGGATTTGTGGGAATGCCGCTGGATCCGTGCTCGGGCCAGGCTCAGGCCACTAGAAGGAGCCCCGGGGCCACCAAGCCGCCTGTCCCCAGCTCCGAGGGACAGGCTGGGAAAGGCACAGCCCTTCCAGGGATTCCAGGAACGCTCAGAGGGATGAACTGCACGGCAATCCGTGCTCCGGGCGGAGAGAATCATCAAAACACCCCGCCTGAGTGAGCCGGGAGCTCGGATTGGAAGCAGCCCCAATTCCCGGAGCTCTGGCTCGGCTCAGTGGTTCCAGGTACATTTTCTCATGCTGGACCATACAGAAGATGCTCTTTGGCAGCGACTCCACGCATCAGTTCCGTGCCCCGAGGCTCCCGCCGGGGGAATTGATGTCCCCGAGGGGATCCAGGCACAAAACTTCCCTGGATGAGCAGCAGCAGCAGCTCCCAGCTGTGCCAGCCGCTCCCACCGGAGGCAGCTCCCTGTTTCTGGAGAGGAGCCCGGGCAGGAGAGCAGCAGGAATGCCCCAGAGCCACGGGCAGCGGGAGATTCCCGGCTGCGGCACCGGGCAAACCCTTTCCAGATGGAGGATGGAGCGTTAAGGCAGCGGGAGAACCCTGGGTTGGTCGGCTTGCATAAGCGATGTGTGCATGGATTCCTCTTGTCAGCCCCCGGGCTGTGTCACCACAGAGTTTGGCACAAAATCAGCACGACTGGAAAGTTGTAAATGCCTTGGTTGGGATGAAAATCTTGCACACCTTGCGGCAGGGAGCACAGGTAGGCACTGCACGGGGATGTGGGAGACCACAGGGAGCCTCTCACCTCCATCAGTCCTTCCTCTCTAAACCCGAAGCAGCCGAAACTCCTTTTTTTAAAGTAACCACAGCAAAAATCCCCAGGCTAAGCAGAGGTCGTTGGCATGGATGGCTTTGGCCAGGACAGAGCTGCCGGGAAGGTGGGAGAGGAGCTGAAGGTGCAAAACCAGCTCTTGCTGCAGCTGCAGGGAGCTGCCTGAAGGGGCTGGGAATGACAGGGAATGGTCCTGGAATGCTCCAGGCGAGCCTGCAAACCACTCCTGCCCTGCCCTGCCGTGTTTGCCTCCATCCTGTGAGCGTGGCTCCCCTCCAGCGTGAGCTGCTCTCCCTCTGCTTCCTCCTGGCTGGGAATTCCTGGCAGCTCCCTCTCCCGTCCATCCCGGTGCTGCAGGGAGAGGCAGCGAGCCGTGCCCCAGGGTCATGGATCCCTCAGGGATGCCCCAGGGTCATGGATCCCTCAGGGATGCCCCGTGCAGGGTCATGGATCCCTCAGGGATGCCCCAGGGTCATGGATCCCTCAGGGATGCCCCAGGGTCATGGATCCCTCAGGGATGCCCCAGGGTCATGGATCCCTCAGGGATGCTCCGGGGTCATGGATCCCTCAGGGATGCCCCGTGCAGGGTCATGGATCCCTCAGGGATGCTCCGGGGTCATGGATCCCTCAGGGATGCCCCGGGGTCACGGATCCCTCAGGGATGCTCCACGCAGGATCATGGATCCCTCAGGGATGCTCTGGGGTCATGGATCCCTCAGGGATGCTCTGGGGTCATGGATCCCTCAGGGATGCTCCGTGCAGGGTCATGGATCCCTCAGGGATGCCCCGGGGTCATGGATCCCTCAGGGATGCTCTGGGGTCATGGATCCCTCAGGGATGCCCCAGGGCCATGGATCCCTCAGGGATGCCCTGTGCAGGGTCATGGATCCCTCAGGGATGCCCCGGGGTCATGGATCCCTCAGGGATGCCCCAGGGCCATGGATCCCTCAGGGATGCCCTGTGCAGGGCCATGGATCCCTCAGGGATGCTCTGGGGTCATGGATCCCTCAGGGATGCCCCAGGGCCATGGATCCCTCAGGGATGCTCCATGCAGGGCCATGGATCCCTCAGGGATGCCCTGTGCAGGGCCATGGATCCCTCAGGGATGCCCCAGGGCCATGGATCCCTCAGGAATGCCCTGTGCAGGGTCATGGATCCCTCAGGGATGCCCCAGGGCCATGGATCCCTCAGGGATGCTCCGTGCAGGGTCATGGATCCCTCAGGGATGCCCCAGGCTCATGGATCCCTCAGGGATGCCCTGTGCAGGATCATGGATCCCTCAGGGATGCTCCACGCAGGATCATGGATCCCTCAGGGATGCCCCAGGGCCATGGATCCCTCAGGGATGCCCTGTGCAGGGTCATGGATCCCTCAGGGATGCCCTGGGGTCATGGATCCCTCAGGGATGCCCCAGGGCCATGGATCCCTCAGGGATGCTCCGTGCAGGGCCATGGATCCCTCAGGGATGCTCCAGGCTCATGGATCCCTCAGGGATGCTCCGTGCAGCCAGCAGCTCTCAGCCCAGTGCTGTCCATCTATCCTGGGAATTCCCATTTTTCTGGCAATGACCATCATCCCAGCTTCTCCAGAGCCAGGGATGGATTAGTGGGGATGCCCCTGCTACACAAACACCCCTCTCCTTCAGAGCTGTGGGTGGAATTCCCCTTTTCCCAGGGCAGTGTTCCCGGGCTGTGCCCTCCAAAGGAAAGGCACAACGGGAACATTTCCAGTGAAGGGGACAGGGAAGGCAAACTCCACACACTGAGCTGGGGCACAGCTCCACCTCTGCTGCTGGGCCATTCACCCACAGGATGCTGCACAGGGGCTCTCTCTGCAGTTCAGGAGGAGCAGAGGCTGCCACGGGATCCAGGCACATTTTGCACAGCACTGGGAATTCCAATTAAGGGCTGTGATTATCCCCAAACAAATTAAAGGAGGGAAGTTTGTTGAGGGAGAGGTGACCTAGGGACAAAACTGAACGGACAAAGATGGGGCTTCCTTCTCGAGCAGGAATTTGTGCTCTTTGATTTTTGCCTGGAGAGACCCCGACCCCCTCAGCACCTCCCCAGCACAGCTCAGCCTCACCCAAACCCCTGCAGGAGAGTGCTGGTAAATGAGGAATATTGTACTTTGCCAAGGAACAGGCAATGCCAGGGAATCCCTCACATCCCTGACCCACCTCCAGACCCAGGCACAGGCAGCTTCCATCACCCTGAAGGCTTGAGCACATTGCCCAGGACCACGTTTTGGGGGAGATCCCACGGATTTTTGTAAGGCAGGATGAGGATAAACGAGCCACCCAAACTCCTGCCTGCCCTGTCCCTCTGCCATGACACAGCTGCTACCAGAGGTGCAGCACACTCAGCCTGTCCTCACTCCAACTTACAGCAGTCACAGATTCCAAAATACAATTAAATACTGAAAGTTAGACCTAAACATACTTCGAAAAATCTAGATTTAACACAACCTTTCGTCTCTACAGTGCATTGATGCTGCCTGGCATTTGCATGTCATCCCCAACCCCAGCTCCAGAGGGGTCTGCCCCGGGATTAACACCACAAATCCATCTGCAGTGGTACAAGGAAGTCTTTCACAGGTTTGACTTCCAGCTCTGAGGAACGCCCTGCTTGGATGAGCTTCCCAACAGTCACTCATGGAATTCCTTTTCTCTTGCATCACTTTCCAAGTCCATGCCATAGAAGTAAGGTCAGGGTGATTCTGGGCGAATGACAGACATTCTGCTACCACAACTGAGCTCTCTCTTCTGATCCAGGAGGTTCAGAACTCCTGGGATTTTGCTGAAGTTCACCATTAGCTGGTTTGGATACAATATGGCCTAGAAGAACTGTTCTAGAGTAATGCACAGCCTGAATAAACGTGGTAATTCAGGAGCTCTACCTACTCACATGCTTGGCAGGGTTTATTTCGGGGCGGGGAGGTTAAACAAAGCGAGAGCCAGCAGTGGCAGCAGGCTGAGAGTTGGCTCCTCTTCCTCCTTCAGACCACAAACTCTTCTCCTGTCCACCCTTCTCACTGCAGGGCACAGAGATGAGGAACATGAGAGCAGCTTCTGAGCAGTGACACCCATGAGGGGAAAGCAGCAGCACCGCCCCGACCCCGCCGTGCCCCCGCGCCCGCCTCGGGCCGGCACACGGGAGGGGAGGAATCAAACCAAAACCTACACAGGATTCGTAAAGAAAAGGGACAAAATGGGAGGTTCCAGTCGGTTCCTAAGGAGCAGCGAGGGCACGGGAGGCGGGGACACGGGGACAAACTGGATTCTTGTCGTCGCTCAGCATGGATTTGTTGTATTGCTCCTTTGTCAAGCCGAGAGCAGAGCCCTGAGGGCTCCGCTCCTCCCGCGGAGAACCCGGAGGGCGCTTCAGAGCTTCCTACTGTGGTTAAAATGTGCGAGTCTGTTCCGAGTCCGGAGCGAGCCCGGGGCTCCCTCACAGCTGCTCCTCTGCTTTGCTGCTATTCCTGAACTTCACCACCATGACTGTGATGTTGTCGGGGCAGCCCCTGTAGAAGGACTGCAGCACGATGCTCTTGGCCCCGAAGTGCGGCTCGTCCAGGCGCTCCTTGATGAACCTCACGGCCTCCTCGTTGCTGAAGGCGTCCCACAGCCCGTCCGAGGCCAGGATCATGAACTCTGGCTGCAGTTTGTCCAGGTCAAAGCTCAGGATGTCGGGGTCGGGGATGACAACGTTCAGGTTCTTCAGGGGGTAATCGCCCAGCGAGCGCGACATGGCCAGGATGCCCTGCACACGCCACGAGCCATTGAAGCTGATGAATCCTCCTGGGGAGAAACAGCAACGCTCAAAGCAGCTCTCTGGAACATCAAAGCAGCTCTCTGCTTCCTGCCAGACCCCCCCAAAATTCATCCTGAGCGGTTACAGAGCTCAAAATGCAGGAGGTGCCTTTGGCGGATCTCGGAGCGACTGAATCAGGAATGGCTCTGCTTTCCCCCAGGAGTGGCTCTGCTTTCCCCCAGGAATGGCTCTGCTTCCCCCAGGAATGGCTCTGCTTCCCCCAGGAGTGGCTCTGCTTCCCTCAGGAATGGCTCTGCTTCCCCCAGGAGTGGCTCTGCTTTCCCCCAGGAATGGCTCTGCTTCCCCCAGGAATGGCTCTGCTTCCCCCAGGAGTGGCTCTGCCTTTCCCCAGGAATGGCTCTGTTTTTCCCAGGAATGGCTCTGCTTTTCCCCAGGAATGGCTCTGCTTTTCCCCAGGAGTGGCTCTGCTTTTCCCCAGTAGTGGCTCTGCTTTCCCCCAGTAGTGGCTCTGCTTTCCCCCAGGAATGGCTCTGTTTTTCCCCAGGAATGGCTCTGTTTCCCCCAGGAATGGCTCTGCTTTCCCCCAGGAATGGCTCTGCCTTCACCCAGAGAAACCCCCAGCTTCTGGAACAGCACAGGAATTCCTGCTCCATACAATCCCTCAGGAAACCTCTGGCAATGTGCAGAAGAAAACAGTGAGGGCAGATGTTGCCATCCCTGAGTTTGTGAGGACAGGTATTTATGAGAGGAAGGGACAGGTATTTATGAGAGGAAAGGATGGGTATTTATGCTGGTGGGAGCACACTGATAACCTGAGGGCTTTAAAAATGTTTTATATTCATGGAAAAAGTCGTTTATTCCCATTTTGGAGGGGAGAGAGGCCCTGCATTGCTGGGGCAATGCCCATTGCAGGGTTAACATAAACCACAGGAACTTCCTTCCTCCATCACAGAATTTGCTGCTGCTGTGGGAGCCAAACCAGGAATGGATTCCAAAAGGACTTGGACAAATCCAAGGAGAATTGGCTGTTAAAGCTGATGATCCCAGTGTAAATTCCAGCCCAGGAGGTGGCTAAAGTGACAAGGGATGAAAACAAGGAAGATTTATTGTGGGAAGGCTTCTTTCCCTCTACTCCTGCCACGATTTCCATGTTTGTGCTCGTTATATGGGAATAAAAACCAGCTTGGATGAAGTAGATTCATGCTCTGCTGATTTCAACACTAAATCTCCCTCAAGCTCAGACCAGGCCTATCAAAACCAGGCTTTGGGCAGGGCTGGGGCTGAAACTCCTGGGATGCTCCTGGTTGTCCATTTGTTCCCTGGGGAGATCCCAAGGAGTGGTCACTGGGTATGGATGCTGAAAAAGCCTCAGCAGAGAATTTCTTCAGCTCTCTGCAGTAGTTGGTGAGAGCTCTGTCTTTCTCATGCTGAACTATGCAAAACATGAGAAGGTTTCTGTAAACTGAGTTTGCTATCTTGCACCTGCAGATATAATTAGAATTGTTCTGATTTCGACTAGGAGAATGAACGATGTGAGAACTGACCAATCACTGGTAGGGAGTTAGCAAGAGGTCCAATAATCTCTTGCCATTTAGGTAGACACTAAGAGAACTAAACACATAAAAACCCGTCCTTTGTTAATTAAATAATTCCATCTATTCGCTGGACTGCATTCCTGTCTCTGAGTCTTTCTTACTCTCTGGCCAGCAGCTGTGACAACTGGGCTGCTGAAGGCTGCTCTCCTACCCCAACCAGCTCATTTAGGGGTGGATCATCTGCTGCCACCTCCGCCCTGTGCCCCACCCCTGGAATTCTGGATGGAGAACAGGAGATGTGTCCTGCCGACGCCTCAGTCGGGCACTCCTCACCCTCTCCAGGAGGGAAATATCACTTTTAACACCAAATAAAAGACGAACCTCCTAAAAACTCACCGGCTCTCTTAATCCTCTTCCTCTCCTTCAGCTGGTAGGGCTTGTGGTCGTGGGACAGGGGGATGGCGTTGCCGTCCTTGTCGCAGAGCACGCCCCGGGAGTCGCCCACGTTGGCCACGGTGAGCTCCTTGTCGGAGAGCAGCGCGATCAGACACGTGGTGCCTGCAGGGACACGGACACAAGGGGGGTGTGGGGTGGGGAACAGGAAAACAGGAAAGTCTCATAGATGTGACTGCCTGGCAAAAGATGCTCAGAGTATGGAAACTCTTAAGCGAGATTGAAATGAAGAAAAGGTTTGAGTTACCCAGCTCCAGTTAGTGAACAACTGGAAAACAATGGTGTGGCCATCTGAAAATAACCCCCCTTAATTAAACAATGCCCTCTGCTTGCAGACAGGTCCAAGGGTCAGAGGGTCCAAAATGTAGTTTTTACAGTTTAAAATGTAACCCCATATGGTAATGCAATGATTCTTATAGGCTGTATGTAAACGTTACAAGATTTGCAGCTTGTTCTAGATTGGTTAATGGAAATTAGAATATTCAGCACAAAAGATGATTTATTGTGCTGCAAACGGGAACTTGTGCTCTTCTCTTGCTCTTGCACTCTTGCTCTCTTGCTCTTACTCTCTTCACTGCTTCTTTACCCTTATTTCTCTGCTCTGCTTCGAGCTGTGTCTGGCAGCTCCTGGCAGGTCTCTTATGATGCCTTAGGTTTTAACTTTTGTATTTTACAATTTCTGTACTGCTCAGAGTGTAACTCTGCAGTTCCTTGTAGCCTGGAATTTCTGCTCTCTCGTGCTGGGCAGACACAACAAAGCCTCTCCAGGCTTTGCCTTCAAGGACAGCCAGGCTCTTCTAGGCCCAAAATGTGTAACCCAAAGCCTCTAAGGGGGGAGCAAGCTGAGGGGAATTCCATCATTGAACTGGGGCTTATGGAGAATTACCTGATATGCAAATGAACCAAAGCTATAAAGGTGTGAAGAACTCGTGACCTGGGGTCCATCTTGGGGTCCATTTTTGGAAGCAGCCTCTGGCTCCCCCAGGGTGTGCCTTGAAGGCTTTCAAATAAATCCCAACCTTTATTCCCTTACTCTTGTCTAGTCTCTGTTTCTGGGTGGCTGGAGAAGGCATCATTTACCCCCACGCCTTCATCAATAAATCTCATGCTCTAAGACCAGCTCCAGAGATCTCCTGTCTCCGTTTGTCCCGACTGTCCCAAACCCCACACACCAGAACCTTACAGGCGTGAACAGATTAATGACCAGCAGGAAGATGTTCTTCCTCTTACAGGACCCCAGGATCGCTGAGCTGATCATTTCCAGGATTGTGGAGTCCCAAGCTGTGGCTGATCCCCTCCAAGCTGTGGCTGATCCCCTCCAAGCCCACATTAATGGTGGTGGAGGGGCAGAAAAAGCAGGAATTTTTCCCATCTCCATCCCAGTTCTCATCTTCCCCTTGCAGTTCCATCAGAATTGGCTTTTCCCAGTGGGAATGGCCACGGGAAGCAATGAAAGCCCAAATGGCCCCCAGAGCCCCCAGGACCTGAGCCTGCAGCACTGGATGGTGCTGGGGAACCCCAGAGCTCTCTCCCCTCAGCCCCGCCAGAACCGAGGTCACTTCTTGATGTTTTTATTGAAAAAAAAGCTAAAGATTGGACATTTGAATTACTTTCAGCTTTAAATGCACAGAAAATGTAATTAGGCACTGGCCATTGCATCAAAAGGGGACAAGTGAAGTTTTGCAGACACTGACACAGATTAAAAGGGAATTTGATTGTTCCCAAAGAGACTCTGGTATCCCTCGATAAAATTAATGTCACTCCCTTCTCCTTTTAGGCAGGGAAGCACAAGGTCGAGTTTTCACTTTTGTTGTTAATTTACATCTGATTATTCATTAATAAAAGGATTTACCCACAGCTGGGCTGCTCTGGGAGAAGCACTTGGGGATGAAACTCAGCCCCCAGCAGAGCTCCAGGGGCCTGCTCTCCCCAGTGCTCCCAGCACTGACTGCTCCTGGCTCCTGCCAAGGCTGCAAGAGAAATATTCCCCAAAATTCCTGGTCAGGACAAGGATTTCAACTCCTGGCAAGCCACCCCTGGTGGAAGTGTGTTCCCATTTTTCCAAGCCCTCTGTGAACAGGACAAAGCAGAGCCCCAAAGCACAGCCCAAGGAGGAATGTGCATTAGAACACAGGATTCTTTTAAAGAAAATCAATCCAACAGATCTTCCTGCAGTTTTAGTGGATTATCTTGGGATGAACACCCCAGAAAAGACAACTGATTTTACTGTGATCATTTTATTGTGATCATTTTATCATTTATTTATCATTGTATTGTGATTTTACTGTGATGGAGCACAATGATGACTTAACCTTGGAAGGCTCTTTGCAGAGGGGAAAACCCCATTTTTCCCCCAACAAAGCATTTATTATCCCCATTATTTATGATTCCTGTTGCAATTTCCTGCTTTAATTTTCTCATTTTCTCCTGGTAATCACCTTCCCTGGGGGAAAACACCTGCCTGCAGTGCTGGGAAGGGAGCAGAGCACCTGGAAAAGGGGAGTCCTTGGCCTGTTCATTAAAATCCACTTCTCCCAGCTCCAGCCAGGACATTTGTGGGAAGCAGATGGATCTGCCACCTCTTGGGCTGAACTTTCATCTTGGAAATTTTGGCTTTTCTGCACTTCCAGCAACGGGAGACACTCACAGGACTGGATTGGGGGCTGCAGTCCTGGAGTTGGGATGAAGGGCAGAGCCTTGGATTTATGCTCAGAGCAGCTTTTCACAGCTGGAACCAGGATTCCAGGGAGCACAGAAACCCTGGATATGAGGAATTTCAGCAATTCTTTATTAAATCCTGCTGGGAGGGAGGAGTGGAGGGTGAGGGATCCCTGGGAGTGGAGGATGAGGGATCCCTGGGAGTGGAGGATGAGGGATCCCTGGGAGTGAAGGATAAGGGATCCCTGGGAGAGGAGGATGAAGGATCCCTGGGAGTGGAGGATGAGGGATCCCTGGGAGTGGGGGATGAAGGATCCCTGGGAGTGGAGGATGAGGGATCCCTGGCTCTGGGATTCCCTGGACATGGTGAGGGAAGGCTGAGCACAAACCTCTCCCCTCATCCCAAACCAGCTGGGCCCCAACAAACACCAGCTAAGAAAAGCCATTTTGGGGCTGACACCTGGCTCTGGATACAATTCCTAAATATCAATATCTTCTAGGACTGCTTGACAGCAGGGAAAAATGAATTCCATCTCTTTTTGCTGTGTAGTAATGAAACTCAATTTCGCCAGGACTCCTGGGGAAGAAGGGCCATCCATTAAGGAAAAAAACCCCATTTTCTGCAGGATGAAACCACCTCCAGAACCTCCCAGCAGTCTGGAATTCCCTGGAACACCAGAGTTAAATGCCAAAATGCCTTGAAAGAACCTAAATTTGCCACAGATCAGGCATTGACCACCTTGGGTGTTTAGGGATGCTGTAAATGAAAGGAATGGGATTAAGAGCCAACAAAGCTTTGTTGGGAGAAAATATTCTTGCACAAAATTACCCCAGCCTTAGCTAGTCAAGAATGCCACTTTTTAAACTAAAGGATTTAGGGATTAGGAGAGGATTTGGACCCATCTGTCACTTTTGGCCTCCTTTCATTTTTTAAAGCTTCCTTACTCAAACCTCATGAAAAATCTTGCCAGAGTTTGACTGTTTCCAGACAAACTCATTTGATTTGTAGCTCTGATGTGTTGATTTCCTAAAGGGAAAGATCCACAAAAAGAGGGAAAGATTCACATTGGGATGTCGAGTCCTTCAAGGCTGCACTTTATTAACACTGGATGTCACCAGAAAGGCCAAATTAACACCCAAAATTGTGCCAAACCCAGAGCAGTTTGGCTTTATTCTAGCAAAGGGATGCAGCTGAATTCAACCCACTTTGGGAAGCATCCCTGAGGAGAAAGGAGTTCCTGGGGGTGCAAAATGGTCCTTCCAAGAGGGATGGGAAAGGTTTCCTGCCTGGCAAAGGTGTGGAAGTGCTTCCCTGCCCACCAGACCCTGCTAGTCAGTGACTGAGCCCTTGCAGCCCCTCAAACCTTTCCCTGCCCAGCTTCCCTGGCTGGAATCCCAGCTGCTCGTCATTTCTGCATTTCTGGACCCTTGGCAGAGCTCCAGGATGGGTCTGGGTGATCCCTCATGCAATTCCCTGCCACACAAAATTCTGTTTTCTCCCCTTTCACCACCATCACTTTTATTCTGCCGATTTTCAAAGATTGTTCCCCTCATTTTTTGTGCCCTGCCAGCAGCTCGGGTTCCTTGTTGAGTTGATTTTGGGGTGGAAAAAAGCCAAATAAAAAAGAGGAAAATGCTACCACCAAGGGCTGGAGTGCTTGGAGCAGCCAGGCTCACTGGCAGCTGCTGTAATTATATTTAACTGCCCATTTTCTGTGCTTTGCTCACAATCAGCTCTCACTTCAAGGGCAGGTAGAGCCATTTCTGCCTTTATCATAAATAAGGGACACAATCAGGAGGATGAGAGGGCTCCACTGCTGTGTTTTCATTTCTGGAGGTGCCTCCACCTGCTTGGGAAGCTGGAATTTTGGGGTTTCATTTACAGCTGTGCTGTCTCTCCACTCCGAATGTGTGCTGGGAATTTTCTAAACCAGTTATTATGGAGCTTCTCATTTCCACATGATTGTTGCTGGATGAGATAAATCCCCAAATATATGTTTGAAGCAGTTTTAATCTTTAATTCTAACTGCTTGAAACCCAAATGCTAGAAAATGTAAATAACCAAACCTGAAAACTGGAACTTCTCTGTTAAAATGCCTCCAAAATTGCCTGGGTTTGGCTGCCCATGGCCTCACATCACATTTAAAATCAGGTTCTGTGCCTGCCCTGGGCACTCCCAGCTGGGAAAGCCCAAAAATCAGTGATTTGTGAAGGAGAAAAGAGCAGAAAGCAGGAGGTACCAGGGACACAGAGACACAGGGAGATCAATCAACATCAGTGCTCAGAGCACAAAGTGCTGGGAGAAAAGAAGTGTCCTCAGCTCCCTGGCATCCCATCACTCACAAGGAACATCTTCCACCTCAGCCTGACTGGAGAAGGCAAAAACATTTCACAAAAACCAGGACAAAAGTTCAACCTGCACAAGGTGTTTGGGGAAACACTGACAGGGAGCCATTTTTTGGGCAGTAAAATGTAAATTATGAAGAGCCACAGCCATACCTGCTTCATCATAGGACACAGTCAGCTTCTCCAGCATCTCCCTGTCGATGGACAGGATCTGCTGCTCCAGGATGGTCTGGTAGGACAGGACACTGTTCTCCTTGTCCTTCTCGTAGTCTTGGAGATGCTGCTTGAGCACTTCGGGCAGCCGGGACTTCACGTACTCTGCTGCTGACTGTGGGGCAAAGAGGGGTTTAATTAATTAATCCCTTTGTGTTAATTGGAGTTGGGGTAGCATGGAGCAAACCCCCCTGAGCTGAGGCACCTCCCAGCCTCCCCCAGGGAATTCCTACCCACAACAGCACAGCTCCATCAGAGCTGCTGCCTTTTGAAAACACGACAATCAAACCTCATGTCTTTATTCCAAATTTTAAACACGGAGTGGAATCAGATTTTATGTGTTTAATCAACATTTTAAAGCACGAAGTGGCAGAGTGGAATCAGATTTAATGTGTTTATTCTACATTTTAAAGCACGGAGTGGAATCACTTCACCTGCTCTCGATACACGGCCAGGCCAGAAATATTTATATACACACAGAAAATTCCTTTAATTCCTTCCTTCCTCCCGCCGCTCAGGGCCCTAAGGAGAGGGAATTAACACAAGGGGGCATGGTTGGACTGATGTTGGGAGCCGTGTGTAAAAATGTACTAACGGGGGAGTAACCACTGAGAGCCCCTGGCCGGGATCCCTGGCAGCCTCCCACACCCGGAGAGACCCAAACCCAGCCTGGATTTGGCATTTCCAGCACCACCATCCCTCCCCTGGGACCATCCCACTCCCACTCTGACAGGGAATAAAAATTCCCTTCTTCTGGCACAGCTTTGGGTTGGGTTTTTTCAGTTGCCCATCTCTGGCAGAGCAGCAAGGGCTCCATGCTCCTTTTCCTGCCAATCTCAAGGCAAAAAAAAAAAAAGGAAAATAAATGACAACAAAGTTATTTTATTCCAGGCCTGGGAGTGACCAGGAGTCACCTCTGCTCTGCTCAAGGCTCTTCCTGGGGTTAAATTTAGTTTTCCAAAGTCACCCAGCGATTAAATTGCAATCTTTAAACACCCCTGAAGTTGTGTTCCCTGCTCCTGCACGCTGAGCCCTGTGACACCGAGGGAATTACTCCTGGAAAACCAAAGAACTGCCCACATGAACACAGGATAATGAATATTTTAACAGTTGCTTTTTCCACAGGAAGGCCAAAAGGCACATTGTACACAGATTATTTTAGCCCGAGGTCAGGAATTTGTGTTCAATGTTTCCTTTGAGAACAGATTTGTTCTCTTTGATCCCTGGGGGGGATTTTTGTGCTCCTGGGAAGCACCTGAGCTCAGGGATTGGATTTGCTGGTCAGTCTTCCTCCTCATCATCCCTATGGGAAAGCAATTCCGTGGCCACTCTTCTAAAACTGAAACACCAGCATCCCCTGGGAATCTACTTCCAGCAAATTAAAGAAAGGATTGACTTTAATACCTTAATTGACTTTAGGGTATTTCGTCCTACCATGGAAAATTAATATTTCATACGGGGAGAACACATTTTGAAAGATCTACAATGAAATCTACTCGCAGAGCTCATTCACTACAAAAATCCCATTTTTCTCTGTTTGTTAAACCCCACCCCACCCCCAATATAAAAATCCCATCAGGAATTGCTGAAATCCCTCATTCTGCAGCAACCTGGACCCAAATGCAGCCGGTGGCCTCCTGTCACTACCAAATCTGCCCACAGTTTTTAACTGATGGGAAAGACACATCCAAAGCAAATTTTCTTTCTAGAAATGATGCTGGAATTTGCTCCCTGAAGTGGCTCCTTCTGGGAGCTGCTTTGTACGTGGGGAAGGCCTAAAATGTTCATTGAGGGCTTCTTTATGAAGCTTCTTCAAAAATCGAGTGGTGCCTGGACAAAGCAGCTCCTCACTCAGTGATGTGGACAATTTTGGGAAAGTTTGGAGCACACAGCAGGGTTTTGGTGGGTGGAAGCCCAGCAGGGACAGCTGCATCCTTCCTCATCCTCAGCACATTCCACAGGCTCACCACATCCCACAGCCTGACTTCCCCAACCCACCCAACCTTTAAAATTCATGTTTTCCCCCCCAAATTTCATGTTTCTGGCACTGAAACACTCCAGCAAGGTTTAATTAATTGTGTTCTAAATGCTGCTCAGTGTGAATCCCTCTCCAAGAGGCGAAGGCCTGGGAATGCTCTCATCCCGTGGTGAGGAGGATGAGGAGGAATGAGGCAGAACATCCCAAATTCCCTGGTTTTCCACACAAATGGAGGAGCACACGTGGGGCAAGGAGTGACCCGAGCTCTCCGTGACCAAACTCAATTAATTTAATTAAGACACGGAGTGTTAATTGTCTCCACGGCCCCATGAAAAGCCAGTGTGGGAAACAAGAGCCATGGGAAGGTCAGGACATGGCCTGGGAAGCTCGGAGGGATCCAATTAGCTGGAGCAGCCATTATTTATCAACACTTGCAATTAACACACCGACCCTGGAGACTTTCCTGCCTCAGCCCTGCCGTGGCACCGAGCCCCTGATTTACAGAGATGGGAGGGACACCACAAATTCCTGATATTTGTGTCCTTGAGAGAGTTCATTCTGCCTTCCCAGCTGCTGCAGACATTCAGGGAGCAGGGCAAATACAGGATCCAGGGGAATACAGGATCCAGGGCAGATACAGGATCCAGGGAAATACAGGATCCAGGGAAATACAGGATCCAGGGCAGATACAGGATCCAGGGCAAATACAGGATCCAGGGCAAATACAGGATCCAGGGGAAATAAAGGATCCAGGGGAATACAGGATCCAGGGGAAATACAGGATCCAGGGCAGAGTGTGGCATTCCTGGTGTAGGCCCTAAACCAGGGATGGATTTCAAGACACACCAAGATCCTGCTGCTCCTCCTTTTCACAGATTTCCTGTGGATCACCACAAGTTTCCTCCTTCAGAGACGATGCCTCATCCCTGGAAATGTTCAAATCCAGCTTGGATGGGGCTTGGAGCAAGCTGGGATAGTGGAAGGTGTCCGTGTCCAAGTCAGAGGAAGGACACAAAGATTTCTGAGGCCTGACAGTGCCAAAGGTCTAAAGCTGCAAGTCAAAGAAGGGTTTGGGAGGAAACTTTAGGGAAATGTGAGTGAAAACTGTCCTGGTGCAGAAAAAGCCCAGGATTAACCCGGTTAAGCCCTGAGCTGCTCCGTGATCTCAGACTCAAGGACACATCCACACAGTCACAACACACCCTAGAATGAAAGAATATGAACACAGAAACAAATGCAAACTGAAGGAAAAAAATTACTCAGAGCAAAGGCAGTGAGAAAAGATTTCACAAATCCATTTGGAACAAGGAAAACTCAGGGAAAACGTTGATGCACTGCTGAGCAGAGGAGCTGTTGACAGCTGATGGCCTAAAAGCTCCAGGATTTAATGTCTGTCTGTACTAAACTGCTCATTACCTTTCCCTCGAGTCACCACCTGTCCCCTGCTGCCTTCACTGGCAGCTAAATCCCAGGCAAAGAACCAAAACCTCCAGGCAGAACAGGGCAGGAACAGGTTGGGAAGTGCTTGTAAAGATGAGATATTTTCCAGCTCTCTGGGGCAGCTGAAATCCACCCAGGAACACGCAGGTAATGGGCTGAAAAAATTCTCTTTAAGGAGCTCTGTGTTTGGGAATTCCCAGGGGATGGGGAGATGCTGCTTGGGAAGGGCACTTTTAAAATGATCTAAAGGGAGAGAGGTGGAGTCACAGAGCAGTTGGTGTAACTGTGATGCTGGAAAATCGGGATGTGGGATCAGAAGATTCCTACACCCAGGAAAAACCCGAGGTCTGGAAGGCAGAGGGAGCAAAGTGGTTCCTCAGGGTGCTGGGGGAGCTGCTGATCCCATTCCTGCCCTCTACAGCCTCAGGAGCAAATTCTGTGCTCATCCCAAAAAAAACCCTGTGCTGGAACCTCTCAGTTCCACAAATCACTCCAGACAAATCCTTCCTGTTGTCTCCTGAAATCCCAGCAGATTTCAGAGAATCTTCAGGGATTAAGGTCCCTCTCCAGGGCCCCCTGGACCCAAAGGTGTTCCCAGGGTGGGGGTGACTGTCACTGTCACCATCCCACCCACACCGACCCAACCCTTCCTGAAAAAGATGGAAAATCATGGAAAAGATTCCAGCCTGAGGTGCTGTCTGAAATCCATGAGGAACCCATTTGGAATTTCACAGCCCACATCTCAGACCAGCACTCCTTAGCAGAAATACTTTTAAATACAGGTTTTTGGACTTGCATCTTTTTATTAAAAAAAAAAAAAAAAGCCCAAATTCACCCACACGATTCATTATTCTAAGAAAAGTGCACTTAACTTATTAAACATCTCTCCCTGGGAAAGTAAAAACCATGGAAAAATGAAGCTGTGGACAAGAAAGGTATTCCAGGAAGTCCATCAGTGAATTTTCACAGCAACTCCCTAAGGCTTTCCTGTTCACTTCCAAAAAGGACAGTGCAGTAATATCTGTACATTGACATAAATACATAAATTAAGATTCTGAGCTTAAAAAAATCCCATTCCAGATGAAATAAAAGACCTGGAAGTGCAACTTTCCCTGATCCAGTCACCCTGGCAGAGATATTCCAGCTGAATATTCCAGGACAACCTGATGAGCAAATTCCCCTGCTCAAACACAGCCAGGATTTATTCCCATTTTACTGCCATTCCAAGCGTTGTTTCTTGGCATCCTGACGCTCTGGAAGTGGCTGAAGAATATTCCTTGGATTCCTGCCTCCCTGGGAGCCAAACTTATGGCAGACAAATCCCCTCCTCGAGCTCTTCCCACAGGAAGGGCTGGCGGGGATGGAATCAGATCCCCAAATTCTGCTGATTCCAGGGAAATTCCCGCTCCTCTCCCATGCCACTGTTGGTATTTAGGATCAGCTGCCTGTCCTTCACCAGCAGGAACAGCTCCCCTGAAGCCAGTGGGATTTTGCTGAGGCAAACCTCTTGGAATAAGGACATGGAGCTATGAATAGTCATTCCAAGGGAAAACATATGAGAGCAAAACATAATCTGCTCTCCAGGGGATAATGCAAGAACCACAAATGGCACCAGGACAAACAGTTTGCCCTCTAAAGCAAGGAACTATTTCAGGACAAACATGCCAACAGAATTTTTGGCCTTTAATCCCAAATTTTGGTGCATTTAGCCTGTTGTTTTTATTTACAAGCATCTTTTTCTCTCTACAATAAACATTAATTGGTCAATATGTATCCTAGGAAAGCCCAGCTCCCAGTTTTAAGATGAAGTTACGAGCTGAAAATGTTTGAGGAGCTCAGAAATTCTCTGCTGGGCCTTTGAGCAACACTGGACACCAAAACCACCACTATTCCTTTGCAGTCCATGCACTGTTATTTCCACAGGAGGCCAAACATCAGCTCACAAACACGTTCACTTCATCAGACACTCTCTAATAACGAGGAAATTAACCTGATTCCAAGGAGATGGCTAAAGTTCAAATTAGCATTCACCCTGGATTGTCAGAGATGTATTAAATCCATAATTACAGTAATCCAGGGCTGAAGCAGATGTGGGAAATAAGGAATTGCCCAGTGAGGCCTGGGCTCATGAAATGGGAAGGAAAAGCCATCAGGAATTTGGAAATGGAAGGAAAAGCCATCAGGAATTTGGGCTTTGCTCGGAGCACACGAAGCTCCATCTGGGGGTGGATCTCTGGCTCCCAGCAAGGCTGAGAACCACGTCCCCACGTGGGTAAAAATAAAACCAGGATGATTTATGGCTGCAAAGTGCACGTTTTACTTCAGCCCTTAGAATAGCCCCTGCCACTCGCTGCTTGAAGAGAATTATTGAAGTGGCCTGGAACAAGGAGCACGGAATTCACAACAAGGTTTGGGCTGGAAAATGACATGTCCTGACACCTCAGGGACACCCATGGGACACTCCTGCAGCTGGGCATGGAGCAGCACAGGTGACAACCCAAAAACCCAATTATTTCCCATTTTCCAGTGAGGGACTGGTTCATGAAAACCTCATATGAGCCATGTTTTTAATAGCTGCTTTTAATTAATGAATGGAAACGAACCAAGCCGTGCTCTGTTTGATGGAGCCAAGCTGCAGGTGAGGGAGGACAATGGATCTCTCCCCACTGCTTTGGAAGGGCCACAAGGAATGTTCTGGAACCTGGGGGTCCAATTAAAAGGTTCATTTCATCAAGGCAAGGGCCCTCATTATAATGATGTCAGTCTGGCCCCTCCACTCGGGACCACAGCACTTCCCTGTGCCACTCTCAGCATGAAGAAGTCACTTTGGAAAATGGGGGAATATTCCCAGACAATCTTCCCCAGCCCCTGGAAATTAATTATTAATTATTATCTGTGCTGCCAGAGGATAGATTCCCTGCCACAGGAAACCTTCCCCTTATCCCCAGCCTGATATTCAGTCTGTGCCATTGAGGATAAAGAGAAACAGAAACTGTTGACTTGGTGTGTTCACGTGGAAAATTGTCCTGTGACTCCTCCCATCTTTGATGGGATTATCAATAATTAATTGATAAATCCCGAGGAATTGCACTCATTTGCTGTGGGAGCACATGCAAATAATTTGAGATTAATAAACCCAGGCACAAATCTGGGTATCTGCCATGGCACAGCGTGGTCCTAAAAGAAGATTTAGGGGCTCCATGAGCTGTCCATGAGCTCCCAGGGCAGTGGTGAGCCCAAAATGGATGGAATTAATAAAAGCAAGGAGATGGTTTTGGTGTTAATTACTGGTTCTGGTGTTAATTAGTGGTTGGGACCACGCTGTGCCATAGCAGATACCCAGATTTGTGCCTGGGTTTATTAATCTCAAGTTATTTACATGTGCTCCCCCAGCAAATGAGTGCAATTCCTTGGGATTTATCAATTAATTATCGATAATCCCATCAAAGATGGGAGGAGTCACAGGACAATTTTCCACCTGAACACACCAAGTCAACAATTTCTGTTTCTCGTTATCCTCAATGGGCACAGACTGAAATGCAAGAAATTCCACTGAAACTTAAATTAAAGCTTTTTTTTTTCTGGTGCCCCAAGAGGTTTGGAGTCACCATACCTGGAAATATCAAATCCCAGCTGGGCTGGTTTATTCCACCCTGAATATTTGTTCTGACAACCACATATATACCCCCAAAATTAAGAATATTAGGAACAATGAGAGTAAAGGAATTATTCCTGGAGCTAAAAGAAAAGCATCAGCACTAAAACTGCACATGCACAGACACAAACTCTGAATCTTAACTAGAAAGTCAATTATTATCCATGCCTCTTTTAGGAGAAAAATTAAGATTAGTGGGGAAATTAAAGTGAAAATGAGGCACAAAGCAGTTGTTTGATAAAATCCCTGTTAGCTCTGACAAACAGGGAGCTGGAGCTGGTTTAAAGGTGATGGATTCCATAAATCCTGGAAGATGCACGAGCACAGACACACAAGAGCAGCAATAATTCTGACAAACACCCACATGGCCATAGGGAAAGGACGTTAATGTTTGACTAATATTTGAATTTACCAAAGGGCACGATTTAGTCAATGGCACAAAGCAAAATATGTGTGATTGAAGTGCTGAAAAAAAATAGGGATGTCAAGATTTCACCTGATTTTGATGCTAATTGGGTGGAACTATTAACAGAGATGAGCTGAATATGAAATGAAGGTCTGTAAAAAAAAAAGGTTTTAAAATGCCTGAAAAGACTTGGCCATTACCAGGTAACAATGCAGAAAAATCTGTCCCAAATTCCCATTTATTTACTAAATATCAAGGTGTAGGGATTGCATTTGAAGGCCTGCCAGGAACATTTCACCCAACCAGGAGGAAGTGAAACATTTTCTCACATCCCTGTAATCAAATCTAAGCAAAGGGCATCGTTTTTCATATTGGCATAAACAAGCACTGAGAGAAAGTGCAAGAACCCTAAAAATGATGGGCAGAGTGTCATAAACCCACTGAACTTAGCCAGGTGCTGAACTGCTGCTGTTTTCATACAGCAAAATGCTGCATTTGGGATTTTACTGAGCCCATCAAGTTCAACATCAAAGGTAAAAAAGAAAAAAAAAGAGGTTTGCAAAATGACTCGACTTTAAATGACATTTCCAACTCCGTGCCTGGAACTCTGCATCAATGCAGGCCCTGAACCAAAAGCTTTTATTAGGAATTAAAATGCCTTAAAACTACTCCAGGGGATTTCCACAGGTGTCTCTGTGCAGAAGCTTTTCCAAAGAGCAGGGGTTTTTTTTAGTGAAAAACCAGTTTTACCAGGAGCCTTTCATTCTGCTCCTGGAGTTGAGGGAAAAAATGTATTTATAGCCTATTAGACTCAATTAAACAGCACGAAGCATTCATCTTTCTTTGCCATTGTTCTCTCCCTCCAAGCACTGAGGGAGAGGAGTGGAATTATTTTAATCTAAATGGTCTCTCCTGATTTAGAGACATCGCTTTGTGCCAAGCAGGAATCAAGAACTGGAAAGATTCAGTCTGGGTGAGTTACATGGGAGACCAAAAAAAAAAAAATCTCTATTTTCACCTGCTTAGAATTTCACCAATGTTCAACCATCTGGTCACAAACCTGTCTCCTGCTCTTCCCAGCACTCCTAAATGGAATATTTCTGTGATTCCATCCAGCCCAACTCCAAAGCTCAGCAAGTAGGAAACACACAGGAATTTTTAAGTAACAGCAGGGTGCCAATGTATAAAATATTATCACTTTGCCTTCCTCAGCCATAAACCCCCTGAGGGAATTGGGAAAGCTCCTGGAGCAGGGGCTGTGGCCAGATGTTGTCCCCTGGAGCCAAGTCCTGTCCTGATAAGGCTTTTCCTAAATGGGATAAATCTAATGCTGGAAACAATCCTTAAGCTGCCGTTTAAGCCTGACCTTAAAAAATTCCCTATTAAGAAATCCCGTTAATAATTAGCCTTGTGTTACATCCAAAGCTGTGAGGAGGAGGTGAGATGGAGATAAAACCTTCCAGGGTGAGAAGGAGGAGCTGTGGAGCCTCGGGATTTATCCCAGGAGCTCTTCCAGAGGGATCCAGGAATGGAGACACAACTGAGACTTGGCCCAGCCAGATTTTCCTCTGTCCCTCCCAGAGCTGGGACAAACCCTGCACACAAAGAGTTAACAGGGAAAAGGGGCCCGGTGACATTTTCCTTCAGAAATTAAAATTTCTGAGGGGAACAACTTGGAAGTTCAATGAGCTCTGGCTCAATGTAATGATGATTATTTCCTTAGATCCTCTCCTCCTTTTGGATTTGAAAAATCCACTGTATTGACCCAAATAATGAGCAGAGGGATCCAGGAATGGAGCCACAACTGAGACTTGGCCCAGCCAGATTTTCCTCTGTCCCTCCCAGAGCTGGGACAAACCCTGCACACAAAGAGTTAACAGGGAAAAGGGGCCCGGTGATATTTTCCTTCAGAAATTAAAATTTCTGAGGGGAACAACTTGGAGGTTCAATGAGCTCTGGCTCAATGTAATGATGATTATTTCCTTAGATCCTTTCCTTAGATTTCCTTTTGGGTTTGAAAAATCCACTGTATTGACCCCAATAATGAGCTGGAGCCAGGCAGGAAAGCACCACATTCCCAGTCCCTGTAAAACTAATCCGGAATAAAGCAAACTTTTGTCTCCTCTCCGTGTGCTCCTGGAACACCAGGCTGCCAGGAAAGGAGATTTTTGTGATCATGTGGGTGATAAGCAGCTGAAACCTGAGATTGTGGCACAACTCAGCGTTTAAAAAGGCTCCTGGAATCCCAGGATGTATAAATAGTGGGGTAATAACGATTGATTGTGGTGAGGTCATTAGGGAATTGTTAGTGGAAAACCCTGTTTGCTTGTTATACCTGGAATCTGAGAACCAACAGAATATCTGAGGGTTTAAGAAAACAATAACGAAAAAGGAGAATTCTTTTCAAAAGGGTTTTTTCCAGAGAAGGAAATTTGCCCTCAGAGGACTTACTGGGTCAGAGAGGTGAGGATGGGAAGGCTCTGAGGGGAGAGATGCTGTGGCTGTAGGGACACAGGACAGATCCCAGCTCCTTTTCCCAAACACAGGAGGAATCAGAGAACATTTAGGGACATCAGTGACTGAGGGAAAAAAGGATGGCCCCAGCAGGATCTCAGCCCCTGAGCTCAGCCCATCCTGCTACAGAGTGACGCCCTGGAGCTCATCTGCAGTTTCTTCTCCTGAGCTGCAGGACCCAGAAACTCCCATTAAATAAAACACCTCCTTCAGGAAGAAGAGACAAACCTTCCAGAGGGGATAGAATTGATGGCAGAGAGTAATTATATAAACCACTTAATTAAATGGCAGAGGCTCAAAGACAGGGACTTCATTAAAGAGAAAAGCAGCCAATTCGAATCCATAAATAGTTTCCAAAGCCTGTTCATTTTCTAGGGCCATTTCACTACATAAACACGGAGAGCTGTACCCTTGAGAGAAGGAGAGGCATAAATCAGGCCCCAGTTAAGACAAACACCAATGCCTGGATGTTATTCCTTCTTCCCTCTTAAAAATGTCCATGCGAAAGAATAAAAAAGGGATTTCTCCTGCCTGTGTGAGCAGCACATCTCTGGTTATTGAGCCCAAAGGCACGTGGGGAGCAGGTTTGGAGGTGTTCTTGTTCACATTCCTCAAGTTCATGAGCAGCCAAATCACACCAAATTGGAAAAGATGGGAAAACAAGGAGGAAGGAGGCAGATGTAGGAAAAAAAGAAAGGAGAGACTCAGGAAAGGGAGAAGAGTGAGTGAAGTGGAATAGTCAGAAAAAGGAAAGATGACCCCAAATGTGTTCAAAGAACACCTGGGGGTGGCACTCAGTGCTCTGGGCTGGTGACAGGGTGGGGATCAGGCATGGGTTGGACTCGATGCTCTTGGAAGTCTTTTCCAGCCTCAGTGATTCAGTGCCAGGGAAATGGAAGTGACCATTTAAAGGCCATTTTCCTGAAACACAGTTTAATTAAATAAGATGGTACATAGCCACTTTGTTTCTCTAGCTCGTCAGGACACGGGTTGTTAATTGCACTTATGAACAAGGCAGAAGGTCAAGGAGGTTTCCAGCTATTTTCATCACTGAATGGATGAAGAACGGGGGGCTGAGCAGGAAATTATCCAGCTGAGGGGGGAAAAGTAACTTCAGGACAGGCTGAGCCTGTTACGAGCTGAGACCTGACCCACAGACACTCTGAGTGACATTAGAGAGTACTGTAGTCATAATTTAGCAGATTTTGTATCTTTACACCTTTATTTTAGATCTTTAAACATCACCAGGCTGCCCTGCACCCAAACAGGGCCATTCCAGCACCACAGCACCACACTCCAAGTGACAGCTGTGACCAGGTTTCCTCTCACTGGGACAGCAGCAGCCCCTCTATCAAGTGAGGCTGATTAAATGTTCAAGCAGTTTCGTTCCCTTTACTGCTTCACTCTGCAATTTCCTCCTATTTTTAAGAGCAGCCCCAGCACGGATTAAAGGTCCATGATAGCACACTATAAAAACTTCAAAGCAGCAACTGGGAAGTGATTCTGCTTCTGCATTAGAAGCTCCTTGAAAAAGCTCCTGCTCCGAAGAGATAACAGCACAGCTTTGATTTTAAGGCTTTTGTATTGCTTGGAGTGTTTGTATATTAAAGTGACACAGCCTGGAGTTTTCAGATTTCATGGCAAGCCTTGAGACAACAAAAAGCAAATACCTTTTATCGGGAACGTGGAGCGAAGCAACTTACGCAGCAGAGCTTAATATTTTGGCAACGTTCCCAAAAATATTCAACCTTTCACTTCCAGGAGCTTAAAGAGAAATTTAAGCAAACCTGAGCCAACGTTTCTG
Source organism: Monarcha castaneiventris obscurior (assembly GCA_026261815.1). NCBI lineage: Eukaryota > Metazoa > Chordata > Aves > Passeriformes > Monarchidae > Monarcha > Monarcha castaneiventris. The sequence goes on from JAMPIT010000437.1 coordinate 1,854,994, forward strand.
AAGAAAAACAGATTTGAAATTCAGAGAAACCCAAGATATCCCAAGGGCTGGTTGGGCTTTCTTCCCTTGGTGGTGAACAAGTGCTGGCAGTGCCCTGGGAGCTGGAATGTGGCTCCAACCCCCTGATCCCAGGCACTTGGACCCTTTTCCCTGTGAGCCACATAAACAGGGCTAACAAACTGCTCCCCTCACAGCCTTTGCCTCCCAAATCCCACTGAAACACCTTCCCTCTTGGGAATGAGCTCCTCAGGTTTCCCTGAGCCAGTTCTCTGTCAGCCTGTGAAGTGTAGAGCTGCAAGCTGAGGAGATCGAGTTTGTTTCTCAGCAAAACAGGGCTGGTACCAAATCAATGTTTTGCTGTCCCTCAGGTATTGATTTATTATTTCCCAAAAGCATTAATATTTTCCCCCCCAAAGTCTCTGGCACTGGGGCCCTTTGGTGCCGTGCTCTGTCCCTCACCCTGGTGCTGTTCCCTCTCTTTGGTGTTACCCCTCAGGATGGATGAATTCTGTGGGGTTTTTTCCCCCTGCTGCTCATTATTCCACCCAGATCTTCTCCACAGACCGATTCCCACTCCCCCTGTTATTTTCCAGAGAGTTGTCCAGGGCAAGGATCAGGGCTGAGTCCCACTCCCAGGAATCAGCTGATGACTTCCCAATCCTGACTCTCCAGAGCTTTCTGGACTCCAGCCCAAGGCAGGCAGCTCTGGGGACATCCCCACAGTGCTGCAGGATGAAGCAGTGGGAGCATCGCTCTTAATCCTCTCTCCAAGCCCTCCTCTCATCCTCTTATCCCAGAGAACTCCAGGATTACTCTCAGAATGATGATTCCAAGGTGTTATCTCCGCCTGAGCTCTGTTTACTACCCCTGATCACTAAACCATGTCTAAACCTCCCTGTCTAAACATCATCTCCAGGTGCAGCTGCTTTTAAATCCACCTACACAACCCATTCCCTGCAGGCACTGCACGATCCCAGCTCCTGGCTCACCCTTCCCACTGTCATCCACATTTATTCCCAGCTTCTCCAGCCACACTTGGAGCAGCAAACTCTAAAGGGATGAACTGTGGTCAAACCAAAGGAGCAGAGCAGAATGGAAAAATCCCAACAGCTTGAAGCGTCTCGAAAGATCGGGACTAAGAAATGTGAGAAAATCATTTTGGGCAGGAAACTGTGGAATCACAGCTTTCCACCCCAAAAAAGTGGGTTTGTTTCCTGACGACCGACGGCGGGACACAAACGGGGAATGAGAAAACAACATCTGAGAGAATCGTAAGGTTCAAAGAAATGCTGCCAACACCGAGCGAAAAAAAAGGGTAAAACCAGGATTTGGGAAAGTTGTGGGTGTGACAGAAACTCAGCTAAATAGAGACAAATAAAATACCAGCAGGAAACGTCGAGGGGGAAAAAACCTGGTGTGTAGAAGAGTGAGAAACTTATTTTGGAGCCAGCACGGTGGTACAGCCAAATAATGGCATTTCTCAAGGAGAAAGTCTGTGGAGGGAAGAGAAGGGACAAAAGGCAAGGCTGACCATCAAGGAGCTGCTTCAAGGAAAGGGAATTTTGGGAGCCACCTTTAAGAGCTTTGCTAAGAGGCCAAAAGAAGGGAGAGGTGCTCAAGGTGCTGAGCATGGAGAACCTTCAAAGCCTCATCCACGGCGGTGCCTTTTGGAGTGTCCAAATCCATGCACTGGCCTCCAGTTCCGTAAAAAACCATTCCCATTTTCCCAAGGAGAAGGAAAATCACAGCTCAGCAGTTCCTGCAGCTGCTCCAGCATCAGCAGCAGCTCCTGGGAGGTTCCTGCTGGCCAATCCCAGGCCCTGGCACCACTCAGTGCCCTGCCAGGAATTACATCCCTGCATGGAGCCCGTCATTCCCTGCTTTTACAGAAAAGCCTCTTGGGTTGGGATGAGTGCTGACAAGGGCACTAAGCTGGGCTCAGGAAGGAACTCTGAGTTCCAGGTGATTTTTCCAGCTGCAAAGCCCCAGGAAAAGCTCAGAGCCCATCCTTGCCCAGGAGTTGGTGCCAGCTCAGCAGCTCAAAACCAGATTACTTTGCCTTGCTCGGCCTTGGGATTGAATCCTGGCTATTTTTATTCCATCTCGTTCTAGGAAGGAGAAAATCCCCTGCAAAATAAACACTGAGAGCGAGCCTCACCTTAAGGAGCTACTGATACCCCTGTACCAACCCAAAAATATTCCAGGAGGGAAATCTGGGAGCAAATGAATGGGATGAGCTAAACCAAAGGCATGTGCTGCTCTGGGAGGTGAAAATGCTGCTTCAAGGAAATATTTCATTTCATTTCCCACCTCAGAGGCTCCACCAGAACAAACCACGTGAGCAAAAAGCCCAGGAAAATGGAATCAGGGCTATTTCTGAACTCCTTATCTCCATTTTGGAGCCCATAAACTCCCTTTGCCCCTCATGTGGATGCAGTATTTCCATAAAGTGGATTTGAGTGAAGTGGGAAATCAAATTTGCAAGAGCAATGACTGCAGGAAATCACGAGAAAATGCTTGATGTTCCCTGACACTTAAAATAATATTCTAATCTGGTTTTCTAAAGCTTTGCAATAAACTCTGCTGCCTGGAAATCAGGTGGAAATTGGGGGTGAATGAGTCCAAACACAAAGTTATGCAATGTTTTCATTTATGAAAACACAATGAGGGGATATTCTATTTTTAAAGAACCGCAGATGAAACCACCTGAAAAGTGAAATATTTAAGGCCAGCACTCAAAGTGAGACATAAAATGGAGTTTATCTTGGGTTTATGGGTGAAAAGCTGTTTCACCAGAGATGCTTCCTCAGTGCCATCCACACACGGATTTTCTGCAGGGCTGCTGGGGAAACATCCTGGATTTTATTTCCACAGAGGTTATTTTGGTCACTAGTCCAGTTTCACATGCACACGAGGAGCCACAGGCTATTTTTTGGGACCAGAAGGATCTTGATGGTGCTATTTTTACCTCTCATTGCTGTGCTTTTGCCCTTGGTCTCTCGGCACAGCTTTCCCACTTCCAGTCCCAGTTATTTGGCATCCTTTCCTTGAGCAGCCCCTTTTATTCTCCTTAAAAACTTTTATTTAAGGCCTCAATTTTCCAGCAGGGCCCAAATGCTGTTACCCAACCTCGTGTTCTCACTGTGGTTTTGTTCTGCATAACGAGACATTTCGAATTTTCATTTTATTTGATAAAATTTTATAGCGTTTTATATGTGTGAGAAATACTTGTATAGAAATAGATCTATTTATAAATGCAGAAATATATAAAATAACATACAAATATATATAAAAGGATAAAACATAATATATAATATTATATATATAATCTACAACCTATAATCTATAATCTATAATATAAAATATATAGTCTATAATCTAGAATCTATAATCTATAATATAAAATACATAATCTATAATCTATAATCTGTCATATATCATATATCATATATCATATATCATATATCATATCATATATAACATATTATATAGAAATCTATATAGGTATATATATTTTATAGATAAATATTTATATATTTATAGACAAGTATTTTATCAATTTTGGGGCTTTATGATCTGCCAAATACAGTTGGCCTTGATGATCTTTGAGGTCTTTTCTAACCTAAATGATCCTGTGGTTCTTTAATATATTAAATAAATAAATATAAATTTTATAATTTATTAAAAAAATAAATAAATAAATAAACAAACAAATATAATATATTTTATATATTATATATTATATACATTATATATTATATAAATTATATACATAAAATATATAACATTTATTATATATTATGTATATTATATATTGTATATATAATATATATTTTATATATAATATATGTTATATATATTATATATCATATAAAAATAAATATAAATTTTATAATTCATCATAAATTAATACACTAAATAAATAAATTATAAGGAAAACAGTGAAGCTCAGCTGTACCTGAAACCCAAACTCTGAGCACCCCACGAGTGCCACATTTAGGGAATATGAGTGAGGTGCAATAGAACTCTTTAAAATGTTTTAAAATTGGACTTTACATGCATCAGTAGGATGTGCTTGAGGGAAAATGCTTTTTCCTGCTGATTCCTGTGGTTTCTCTTTGGCCTTTCTCAGTGCTCACAGGAATTATGGAAAGTCAAATATCCAACTACGGGGTTCAGTGAAAGAGCTGTTAAAATGTGTTCATAGGTAGGTGGCCAAGAAATAATCTGATTTTTCTCTTAGAAACCGAGCTAGAAACCCACTCCAACAACATCTCTTAGTGATTGAGCATCGTGGTATTTTAGAGTGAATTCAATGACGAGGAAAATCTGTTTTTTTTTTTATTTTACCAAATACTGCCAAAATAACCTGCAGCTTGCTCCCTGCTCCAGGGACTGACACGTATTTTGCTTTGAAAGGCATCGAATAAGATCATTTCCATGCAATTTGGCTGAGTATTCATCTAGAAAACGCCACGAGCAGCAAATCCCCCAGGGAATTCAGGATACTTCCCACCTTTGGTGTTTGACTGTGCCCCTTCCAAAAAGATGCCCGATTTTGAGTTTTTAATCCAGCACCCAACGTTGTAACCAGAAAGAAAGGAAGTGAAAGCTTCCCCTCAATATTTCCATTTTTTGGGAACCTTCTTGTATTTTTTGGTGGTGAACAACTGCAGCAATCCCAGGGGTAAAAGCAGGGGATGCAAACTCTGAATTTCCTGCTTTGTGGTGCACTGGGAGAGGGAAGGAGAGAGGTTTTTTCCCCAGTTTCCACCACTGGAATATATATATATATATAAAAAAGAATATCTATCTATATCTAGAGATATATAAAACATATTAAAATATATAGATATTTTAATATAATGTATAATAGATATTATATAATATATATATTACATAATGTTATATAATATATATTATATATTATATATTATAGAATGTATACTATATACTATATCCTATATAATATATTATATAATGTATTATATATAATACATAATACATAATATATAATATATAATGTATAATATATAGTATATGATATATGATATATGATATATGATATATGATATATATAATATACAATATATAATGTAATATATTGTATATAATATATAATTAAACATAATAATATATGTTAATGTATAATATAGAAAACATATATTTACATATTTATATATATATATATAAAATAAATAAATATAAATCTACCAGATGTGCTGACAGCTGGAAATCTGACCAGCTGAAATCTGCATTAATACCCTGAATAATTCACCCCAGTGGGGGCTTTGTGGCACCAATTATTCCTTTGCAACAAACCAACGAAGAAACCAAAAACTCCTTTAGCCAAGGAATGGCTAAGCAGGAAAAAAATCAAAGTATTCCCACTTCCAGGCCTAAATCTCTGCAAAGCACAATCTGTGAGCAGAATCCTCCATTTTGTAACTCTGGCATAAATAAAATCTCGTTTGTGCTGATCCCAGGGCCTTTTCTGGCTGCAATAAATACTTCAAAGCCTTATCTTGGGGTTAAAAATAGAATTTTTTGGCCAGCCCGGTGCTGCGTGGCACCGCCCGATGTGGCAGGGTAAAACCTGGAGCTCTGCTGCTGCTTTGCCTCGTCCTGCAGAATGAAAGAGCTCAGTCAGGTCAGAAAGTGACACCAAGGACACGAAGCATTTAAATCAGAGGTTTCCTGGGAAAAAATGGAGTGGCCATGATTAAAAAATTCCTTGGAAGTGAAGGAAAACTGAAGGAAGCTACAGAGCAATGGCCTGAGCAGAACAGGATAGCTGATATATTATATCTTATTGTTATGTAATGTATTCTAATATAAATTATATCTTATTATATATAAATTATATCTTATTATATATAATATATATCTTATTATATATATCTGATATAAACCTCAATAAACAGACGGAAAAAAAATCTCATTTTCTTGCATAGCTTGTGATCAATTCTGGGCATAGTTTATATATCATTTCTAAATTAGAAATATTATAGTTTTAAATACAATTATAAATATTGTAATGGTTATATTAAATTACAGAATATTATTATCTAAATTATAAATATGATAATGATTATTTTTCTAAATGCCATTCCTGGTGGCATCCCATTCCAGGGAATAGGGTCATCACTCTGGGCAGCATAATTGAATTAATTTTTCACCACTGCAGGTATGTAGATGTAGAACGGAAGGAAAATCCAGCCCACCTTAACTGCAACTCATAAATCAAATTAAACCCCACCGTGCTGAAACCACGGAGAGGAAAAATATTTTATAAATACATAACAAACCTTGAAGTTCACAGCTCCTTCTTCAAGGAAGCGACACAAAATATTATTAATTCCAACATCCTCTCCAGGGCTTTGTCTGCAGGTTTATTTTAGGGGGGAGAAATTTTGACAAGGTCTCTCTTTGATGTGTCCCTTTCAGATTTATTTCAGGAGGTGTTTTTGGAAGCGGTGTCACCACACAAGAGGACAGGATGTTTGGGAATTTGGCACTGGGAAAGGGAATTGTTGTGTCCTGAGGTGCAAAACTCAGCTTTGTGTGGAAGCTGCCAGGGTAAAAGCTGGAATAATATTCAAACCATGAAAATTCCTGCTCCACGATCCAGCCTGGGGCAGGTTTCTGCATCCCACTCACACCAACATCCTACAAACACCCAGAGACAGGGATGGGACCTGGGGAAACAGATGCTGAACACATCAAATAAAGGAATGTTGATGTAAGAGTGAAAGAATGAGTGACAAATGATGAAAAAACCACGACTTCTTAAAATCGAGGTGGTTTTGGAGAAGAAGGGAAAACAGGAATGGGATCTGTGAAATCTGATAAAACACCAAGCAAACCCCGTGGCCACACTTTTATTCCAAAAACACTCCCTGGCCACGCTGTTTTCCCACACAGATGCAAGACAAACTTGATTTAACCCCAATTACCCTCAGCAGGGACAGTCCTGCTCCTTCCCACCACGTTCCCATGGCACTGACCATGGCCTTACACCCCAAAAACGGGGCCAAATTCCCTGTGAATAATCCCAGGGCCTTGCTCCTCACACAACATCTCCCTGAGCAGCCCGTGAAGGATTTTCTTCCAGCTTTGTTTCTTTTGCCACTAAATCCAAAACTCCCCTCGTTCTCTAGGATGAGACTCGCCAGCTTTTAGGAAGAGCCCTCCTAATTCTGTGTTTAGCAAATTTGTACCATTAAAGCTTCCCACATCTCTGCTGGTGTGGTTCTGGCCAAGAACATTTCCAAAGGATGTTGTTGGCTGGGCTGGAACATGGGATTGCTCCTTGGGCCTGGTTCAAGATGCTCATTTGAGTCAATCCCAAAATCCAGAGCTTTTTGGTGGATTTTAATGAACTGTATTCTTTCTTAATTGCATTGAACATTCCACATTTGCTGTCCAATATACAGTATGAGATGAATGGGATATAAAAAAACCCCAAATTCAGTGACTGGTATTGACAAAATTCCTTTATTTTCCTTTTGGTGGAGCCACAAGGATTTGGAAGGGAATGGGAAGAAACATGGGCAAGTGAGTTTGGCCAAAGCACCTGACTGAGGAGTGCAGCTCAGTCCTGTGAGACTGAGGGAATATTTGTTATAGAGAGAAAAGAAGAAATCACTTAATTCTTTCATGAATTTCAGTGGGAAAATAAGAGAGTTGGGGAGAGAAAGTTCCTCAGCTCTGATCTGCTCCGAGAGCAGATTCCTGCACGGAACATCCCTCTGGATAAACATTTTTCTATCCTATTTCACCACCCTGCTCTCTCTCCTTCATGAAGAACTGCAAAATCCAACTAGAAAACAAAACTCCCGTGGTCCACAGTAACACAAGAATTGCTGAGTTTCTCCTAAATACAGACTCTGAGATGAGAGATCTTAAATAGTGGAGCTAAATCTGTGTAGAGATTTTGCCGAGTGCAGGGCTTTATTTCCCAGCTGTCAGCACTTGTACCAATGTCACTCCCCCTGAAACGCTGCCAGGTGGGGACAGAGCTCCCTTCTCACCTGCTGATCTCTTCATGGAAACGAGAAGAGGGGAAAAAAAAAACCCTGATAAAAGAATAGGAAGTGATTTATGAGTAAAGGAGGAAAAAGCATCTGGTGCAGCTGCGAAGGTCAGTACCTGGGAGAGCAGAGAGGCGCTGCCAGGAGCTCACAGCGAAACGAGCAGAGATGTGAGAACAACCTGGCTCAGCAGCAGGGAGAGCTCAGGAACAGCAGGGTAAGGACAGCAAGAAGGTGAGACTGGGCTGGGCTCAGAGCTCCTGATAAAATTTCCCAGCTAGGGGAAAAAGGAGGATGAAACTAAACGGTTTGCCCAAAAACTTGGGCTTCTGCAGCTGCTGCAGGTCTGGGGATCTGGTGGAGGACAAGGGGTAGCAGAACCATGGAATCACAAAGTGCTTTGGGGTGCAAGGACCTTAAATCCCATCCCATTCCATGGGCACCTTCCACTATCCCAGGGTGCTCCATGCCCCAATGTCCAACCTGGCCTTGGGCACTGCCAGGGATCCAGAGGCAGCCACAGCTTCCCTTCCTCCCAGGGAGGGATTTTTTCCTAATCCAAACATTCCCTCTTTGAGTTCAAACCATCTCCCCTCGCCCTGCCAGACCAGCCGTGGTGCTGGAGGCAGATGTGGAGCCCCCTCACACCAGGGATCGTGGGACCCCTCCCAAAGTTCAAAAGGCTGTGCAGGAATGGCAAGAGGAGCAGGAAATTATCCAACAAGACACCAGGAAATGACCAGGATGGGTCAAATTAATCACAGAATGGTTAAGTTTGGGAAAGACCTTTAAGAGCATCGAGTCCAACCACTACGGTCACCACGAAACCACGTCCTCAAGTGCCACATCCACACCTTTTTTTAAACACTTCCAGGGATGAGGATTCCACTATTAAAGCACTTTCTTACCAGGCTCTCCATTCTCCCATTCCAGCTCCCCTGGAAAGCTTGGTTTGTTCCTCATTTCAGTTCCACTGCTCAGGTGAGCAGCTCCAATTCCTGCCTGATGATTTGACACCATTTCAGTGAATTCAGGTTAACAGAAAGAAATTGCCCTCCCATTAACAGCTGCCTGCACAACTCACACCCCCCCCCGGGGTGTTTGGGGACAAGCTGCAATGTTATTAATAATAAAGGCTGAAAATAAAGAGGATAAAGAAACTCCTATTTAAAAATAAATGAATGAGTGTAAGTAACTACCTCCACACTTCTAAATTGTTATTCCCCTCATGAGCAGCTTGTCACAGCTTATTCAAATTCACATATTGTCCCTGCAGTAGATGCAGCATTAGAAAAATAATTACAGAAGATGACAAATGAAGTAAATTGTACCCGAGCTGTGGCTATAAAACAAAAAAAAAAAAAGCTGTCTGCTCTGTGTCGGGTGTTTTGAGCTATTCTCAAGCAAGTTCAGAGGTTAATTCAATAAATATAATGGTGTTTGCCAGCTTTAGAACCTGTGCAACATCATCACCCTTCAATACACCACAGCCCCAGCATCTCCAGAGAGGGGTCATTTATCCCAGCAGAGGGAAAATCCTGCTCCAAGCCCTCTTGGAGAAGACTGCAGAAGTAAAAATTTAATGAGCAGGCTGCAGAAAATTGATACATTTGTGCTTAAACCAAATAGCTGCTTAATTCTGAGTTCTTGGGCTCGGACTGGGAGATGAAAACCTTGAGGAGGAGGTGGAGTTTGGGGCTAAGGAGGCTCCTCACGGATGATGATGATGATGATGATGATGATGATGACGACGATGATGATTGTGGTCAGGTCACCGAGATCCCAGCTCCTGGCTAATCCCAGGAATGCTGCACTTCAGAGCCATTCCACCTTGCTGTGCTTGCAGCAGGCAGCTCCACGAGCAGTTGGTATTTATGACTTCTGCTGCAGCTCATTAACGATGGCTTATTACAGAAGGGCCACAGCAGCAGTGGAACTGCTGTTTACAAGGAACACAGTTTGGTTTTATGGAGCACAGGGAACAGGACCTAAATCACTGGAATTAGGGAAAGCCAAACAGAGACTACTTGGCAGGAGGTGTTCCTGACCACGGGCAAAGCTTGGCGCTGCTGTTCCCTTTCCTGGCACACCTGAAGGCTGAATCCCAAGGAAAACAGGGAAATAATTTGTGATTTGGGAATATCTAATTACAGATTCCCACTCAGGGGCACAGCTCTGTCCCAGCCCTGTCCTCAGCCACCCTCCCAGCTCAGCAACTTCATCCCGAGCACAGAGTGAAGATGAAATCACAACCATGCATTTTAATTTAATCAGCTGAAATGATTTTTTTTCTTCTGTTAATGCAAAATTAGCCTCAGATTGTACTTTAAAAAGAAAAAAACCCCTACAAATTAAATCAAATTAAATCTCGTAGTGTGAATAGCACAGAATGAGTGTGGGGGAAGTGTGGGACACAGTGCAAGGAGCAGAAACTTAACTCCATTTTTAAATTTACAGGATTGCAGCCTTAAGGATGTTAACTCTGCTTTTCCAAGCATCCTTCAAACATTTAAAGCAAAACAGTAAATTAAGGGGCATTTTCCTTCTCTCACTGGAATTGTGAGTGCCTTCACCTCTGCAGCTGCAGTTTATTGAGCACATGCAATGCTTAAAAATCATTAATCATTAATCAGGTTTTATTCTTGACAAAAGTGGTCAAATTGCTGCTGACATGGGACTCACACATCAAGTTTTTCTCCCTAAGTTTATAATGGCAGAAACATTTTAGAAACAGATTCCAGAACCCAAATCAAAACCTGAGCACAGAACTAAGGATGCTGGGACAGAGTTAAGATTTGAACTTCAGCTGGAATTTTTGCTTCAGATGTGAATGCAAAGCCATGTATCAATCCAGAACTGAGCATTTTGGAAGATATGAGCAACATTCCTAAATGGGAATAAACTACAAAGCCCTGGATTTCCTGGATTAGGGAAGATCTCACATTTGTGCCTTTCAGGAAGACCAGAACAACCTGCACCTTCTGCTACAGGAACCTGCTGCTCCTCCAGCGCTGCCTTTGCAGTGCAAGGTTTGAAAACCAGAGATGAAATTCCCTCTATAAAATCACTCTGGAGATGGAGCAAGAGAAAAGCAGGAGGAAAAGTCTGGCTGTGGTTCCAGGCATGGATCCAGTGACCCCTCTTGTAGCCTGCTCCTGTTCATGGCCCTTCCCTCTGCGCCCTCTTGCTGCTCCAGGAATGACAAGAACAGCACAGGTGAAGCCCTTGCTTTGGGATTTCCCTGCCAAAAATGTGGCATTTCTTCGTTGCTTTGGGATTTCCCTGCCAAAAATGTGGCATTTCTCCATCTCTCCATTCACAAGCACCCACAGCAGCATTTGGGGACCCAGTGGGCTCAGGAATGACTGGTTCAGGATGCTTCTGCCAGGAAGGTGATGATGCTCCCAGGATCCCTGACCACATTAATTATACCTAAAATTTCATTAAAGCTGCTTGTACCACTTCACTGAGGGCAGCAATACTTGGAATATTGCATGAATTACCTCAGTATGAACAACATGAGCTCTAATAAATACATACACCACCTATCTGTGTTGTAACCCACATATAAATAATAAATTCAGCCTCTCTAGTGCCAGGCAAGTACTACACAAACATCTCACTTCACACACACTGCAACGAAATTCCTCTCCCCAAAGCTGTCGCCTCTTTGAACTCAAAAGTCAACTCAGAGCAAAGCAAAATTGTTTAAAGATAAATGATGTGCAACCCTTGCCAGAAAAGCTGGGAGGGAAATACAGGAAAATGCTCTCCTTTCTTCTGGCTTCTGGCAGCCCCAACCTGCTTTGTTGTTTCTGACACAGCAGTGTAGTAAAAATGGAGATGATTTGGTTGGGTGAGCTGGGAGTGGGAGTTGTGGAGTATTTTAGGGACTTGATGTTCTGTAGCCCTTGATGCCAATCTGAAGCCTGGAAGTGGCACAGAGAAGCCAGGGTTTGTTATCCCAGGAATAACATTTCTTCCCAGTGCTGCCAGAATCACTTGGAGAAGAGCAATTTGCAGCATTTTGCCCATTTTTTGGTGGGGATGTAGGAACTGGCAGGATTTCTGACTATGATGGGACCCGGAGAAACTGTGAGCACTGATGGGCTTTAATCTACACAAGGACATTTATGTTTTTATTTATAGATCCAAAAATAAAATAACGGGCTTAAACACAGTTGCTGGAGTTGGGACACAATCTAAAAACTACAAACCTTGTGTACACAAAATCAGCTCCTGGTAAATCTGCAATAATAGGATCTGTTTTCATAAATTCTTTATCAGGGCAAGCCTGGCGCTGGGGTTGATGATGTTGCTGTTCAAAATGTGCATACAAATTAAATCAGCTCCAGGATCTTGGTGCTTGGCTTTACACTAAGCTCTGATGTGGGCCCACCACAGAAAATATGTCCAGTTACAATGGGAAAATGCAGCAATAAACTGCAATAAAAGGCAAACTGTTCATAGATGGGCTCTCCATCATCCCTGAGCAGCTTTTCCCACCCAAATCCCCCCCGAACTGAAGGCTCCTGCAAAACCCAGCCCCCAAGGGGAGCTGCTTTCACCTACACCCTCCCACAGGAGACAAAGGAACCCAAAGGAAATCAGGGAAATAAACTGTGGAATCCCAAGGAAAACAGGGAAACAAACTGTGATTTGGGAATGTCTAATTAGAGATTCTTCCTCAGGGGCACAGCTCTGTCCCAGCCCTGTCCTCAGCCACCCTCCCACCTCAGGAACTTCATCCCGAGCACGGAGTGAAGATGAAATCACAACCATGCATTTTAATTTAATCAGCTGAAATGATTTTCTTCTTCTGCTGTTAATGCAAAATTAGCATCGGATTTTACTTTAAAAAGACAAAAATCCCTACAAACTAAATCAAATTAAATCTCATAGTGTGAATAGCACAGAATGAGTGTGGGGGAAGTGTGGGACACAGTGCAAGGAGCAGAAACTTAACTCCATGGCCCATTCAGGCACCCAGAACACACGAATCCTGCACAAACGAGCTCTGACCTGGAGAAACCATGCACAGAGAAACGATGTGAAGTACCTAAAACAATCCAGCCACACTTCAGGCAGGGCAGGAATTTGTGAGGCAGGAAAAATGTGTGCACACAACTTGGGGGCCGCTCCCTGAACAGCCTCAATCCCAAGGGCCGGGCTGAGGTGAACTCCACAAAACCCAGCTGGAATGAGCCTTTTTCCTAAAGCAGAGGCACAGCCCTGAATTCCAGGTTTATCCTGCAGGTTCCCAGCTGGCTGTGCCTTCTGAAAAGCAGCACAGAGCTCGGTTCTACCCCGATCCCACTGTGGCACTGCTGTGGAAAAGCAGGATGAGCTCCCAGGGACTGCTCCCCCCGTGAGGGCTACCAGCACTGAGCTGCTGCTCTGCCGACAGCAAGGGGACAAAAGTGCCACTTCAAGGGGACAAAAGTGCCACTTGAAAGCCACTTTTTCTAAACTTTAAACCCTCCCTAATTTCCTCCCACTCCTGGATCTGAGGCGCGTCGAGCAGCGGCTCCCGTTCCAGGGGGAAGCTGTCAGGCTGATTAATAGGAATATGAAATTACACTATTAATACTTCCCAAGGGCAGATTCCTGCTGAATATGAACTGTCAGAGCTGCTCTGCTGAATTCCGGGCTGCAAACTGCCAGAAATTCTATCAATAAAGGGGATGTTCCTCTCCCCACTGTCAGGGAGAAATGCTGAGGCAGGCAGGGCATGAGGGAAGAGGAAAGGAGAAATAAAAGCTCTGATTCTGGGAAAACAGGGAATGAGAGCTGCCCTCCCTCACAGGGACACCACAGGAAGAGGTGTAAGAAGGAAAAGATGTGATGGGATGGTTCAAGGGAAAGGTGAATTTTACCAACATAAAATTCATGTATTGCATCCAAATTCCACATATCCAGGCAGCCCATGATCCAAACCTTGGTATTTTTACCACAGAAGGTCAAACCCCAACTTTATATCTATATCTATATTTGTATCTATATCTATATTTGCATCTATATCTATATCTATATCTATATATCTGTATCTATATCTATATCTATATCTATATCTGTATCTATATCTATATCTATATCTATATCTATATCTATATCTATATCTATATCTATATCTATATCTATCTATATGCGTGTACTACAGCAGTCTCCGCAGCCACTCATAAAGAATGAGCAAGGAAATTAAAATAATTAAAAGGCCAAAATAACAGGCCACGATAATTTTAGTCAAGTCTGGAGAGTTTAAAACACTTTTGGGATTTTTAATTCTTGGTAATGCTCTGCTGCCTGTGGTTTTGCAGCTGCTCTCCAGGAACACACCTGCAAGGATTCTTATATATCAATAAATTCAGTTTAGTGCAATAATCTCATCCATCACAGCCAAGCTGACAAGACAGATTTTCCTGCAAAACATGAAAGATAAGGGACAGGTATTCCTAACTCTGTTTTTGGGTGCACATCCTCAAAGCCCCTTTAATAAATGTACTTTGGGCTTCACCAAGGAGTTACAACTCAGTTGTGAATGCAAGGCGTGTTTTATATTTATGACCTGTGACAAAATTCCAGTGGAAATAAGAACTGGAAATAGTGATCCCAAAAAACCCCATAGAGCAGGGCACCCTCTTTATTTCAAGGTCCTCACTGGGCACTATTTGATGATTTTGTCAGGATGTTGGAGCCAGGGAAGTCGAATTTCTGCTTCATTCTAGGAGTCAGTTTTGGTCAATGCAGAGGAGCAAAGTTTGCTCTTTATAGATCCACACAAATGCTCTTCAAAGAAACAGCTCCAGCTGCAAATTGACCGTGAAGAACAGTCTAGAAACCAGCTCTGAGTTATCTCAAGAGCCAAATTCTTCTACAAGCTCAGTTCAGGGTTGGATTTGTGACCCTGCAGCAGGGCTGGCTCTCAGACACGGCCCTGGTTGTGCATTTGGGGCTGGGAAGAAACTTCCAGCTCCTTTTTTCCAGCCTTGCCTTCCCAAGGCCTGGCTGGGAAGGGTCATGAGGCCGAGCAGGTCACAGCTTTAATCCAAGGAAAGCCATTAACACAAACCCTTCCCTCAAGAGCCCCAAAAATAGAAATAGAGTTCTGTTATTGAAAGAGATACATCTTGCAGGGTCAGTGAACACCTTCATGTGCTCTCCTGTCTCCCCTGCAGCCTAATGGACCGACACCAAAGCATTTCCCTTTCTGCCTTCTCAGCTCCTCCAAGAGAAATGTTAATGGCAAAGCACGGAGGGAACACTCCAGTGACTCCTCTGCAGCTATTTCAGACTAAATAAGCGCTTTAAAGTGGTTTTTTTCCCCCACCAGATCTTCTCCTCGGAATATTTTCTAGGCCTTGCCTGGGTTTCTCCTCGGTGCCATTTAAAGGATTGGACAGAACTGGGTTTGAGGTTGGTGCAAAGCTGCCAGGGAGAGCAGCCCTGTGGCAGCAAAATGCAATTTTCCTGAAACCTCTTTGTTGGGAAGAGAAACCCCCTCAGAGGGGGGATTTTGCAAGGTGGATTTAATCTCTGTGGGTTCACCCTCCCACACAGCACCACCAGCTCTGCATAAAGGATACTCACAGGCCAGAAAAGATTTTACAGTAGCCATTTATCCCGTGTGGCGATGCAGGGGAAACACAAATAATACACCCAAGGCCCAATTCTGGTAAATATCTGCTTGCAAATGTCACATTTCTGCTTTTACCACGGGACAAAGGCAGTGTGGATGTGTCTGTACCTGACTTGAACATCCCCTGGCAATCCCTCCTGTGGTGGTGTTTCATTTAAGGTTTTCTTTCCTCTAATGAGCAGAAAATTAATGAAGGAGACCAAGGCAGCATCTCTGCCCTTCCATAATGCACAAAACACCCCTCAAGGCCCAGGGTTTTCTCCCTCCCTCTGAGAGCACAGGGTATTCTAACAGAGAGCTCGCTCTGTGCTCCCCAGGATGAAACGGAGTCTAAATCCCCAAGAAAATAGAAAATGAATAATCTCGAGTCTGCACGTTCTAAAAATAGCTCTCGTGTACATTCTGCTATGAATAATTCCTCAGTTTAGGAAAACTGAAGTGTCTTTTAAAGCTGTGACCACAGAGTCTGCACTTCGGGCAGAGAGAGAGCTGGGGGCACTTCTGCCCAAAAAAACCAGGCCTGCATCATTTTCCCTGGATTGTTTTGGTGCCAGAGCTCGTTTTTCAGGATCATTTTCTTCCATTGATGCAACACTTCACACATCCATATTCCTGAAGATCCCCAGGGGGTGTTTTCCATTCATAACTCACAGAGATCTTTACACCAGATCTTTCCACGCCCTAAATCAACAGAGACTGGGATAATCCTGGATCCAGGAGGGATGGGGGCATTGAGCTGCAGGAGGAGCTGCCACCAGCACATCCCAAACGGGTTTTTATCCCAGCCTGCCCAAAAAACAGCAGGGATAAACACTTTATTTCAAGACACTTCAATAAAGCGAGCCAGGAAAATACAAATTCCACATGTAGACCTTACTCCTTTGCAGATGTATAAACACTAAATAATTGTTTGGGGTCAAGATAGACAAAATATCCCTGAAAAACTGATTTAAACGGGATAGAAATAAACTTGGGTGCCTGTTGGATTCAATTAAGTTAATTAAGAACTTGTTTTCCTTGCATATGGCCCATAGCAATTTCTGAGGGTGAAGCTGGTGATGGTTTAAAAATGTGCCAGGCAGTGCCACCACCACTGATTTCATCTTCCTTTGGAAACAAAAGTCTTTTTAAACTGACACTCTGCTGCATTTCTCATCTGATAAACTTAACTCACAGACGAGTCAGGGTTTAAATCACAGCTAATTGCCCAAAGGCTCCTTCCTTCCTTCCTTCCTTCCTTCCTTCCTTCCTTCCTTCCTTCCTTCCTTCCTTCCTTCCTTCCTTCCTTCCTTCCTTCCTTCCTTCCTTCCTTCCTTCCTCCCCTGTGAAGTCAGGCAGGAAAAAAGAAAAATCACGAAATTATGTATTTTAAATCAGAACTTTCTGCCTCAAAGAACACCCTATAAATAGTGCAAATTTTCGTGCAGTGCTGTGTCACCCAACAGGCTCCAGGCAAAGCCACCCGACTTAGGGACACTGCTCCATGCCACACTTAGCCAGAAAACCCCACCCAGGAGTTCCCAGGGAATGTTTGTCTTGAGGGATGGCAAAAAAAAACCCCCAAATTCCGTGAGGATTTTATTTAAGAGAGCAATATCCAAGTCACAAGCGGTGCCATCTCTTCAGCACTGCTGAGCCTTCGAGCAGTCGGTGAGCATTAATAAATCAGATTATTCAACTTGCCACAAATTCAAGAAAAGTGAAGGTTTATGTAACAGATGCACCAAAAAGGACTCTTAACACTGATGTTGCTTCCCACAGCCTTTCCATAGGAACAGGCTCAAAAAGCCATTCTCTCTTCATTTCTTCTTTTCTGCTGAAAGCCACAATTATTCCAGCAACTCCACATGCTCTGCCCTGGCAATTTGTAAATGAAAAGCTGAGATGCCGTTCATTAAGGCTGGCTAATTAAAAGTGACTGTATTTATCAGGCTGGCTGTGCAAAGCCAAGGAAAACTGCATGTTTTCCTCGCTGAACATCACTGAAACAGGCTCAGAGCTGTAACTCTGGCTGCTTCTGGAAGTTATTCACAGTGGCTCCTGTCAAACAACTTTTTAGCCTTTTTAAAAAAATCTTAAATTCCTCAACAGCCATTAAAAAATCCACCAAAAGAAAAAAACCCCAAACAGCCAAAAAACCCAAACAAAACTAAACAAAACCCAAACAAAACTAAACAAAACCCAAACAAAACCAAACAAAACCCACACAAAACCAAACAAACCTCCTAAACTTTAAAATGCCTACCAAAAATCGCACTTAAATTTGCCATTAAGTTAAAAGTGTGGCCTGAAATAAATAAATAAATTGCTGTCCATTTCAGGCCCCACAATAAAAGCAGTGTACAGCTAATTGGGATAGGCCTGGACAAATCAAAGGAGAGAGGGAAGGCCACGATGCCAAGCAGGATTTGGGGTTTTTCAGGGAAACAGCCTGAAAACAGGAGCTACCTCTCCTCAAACTGCTCTGATCATTAATTCCTGGTGGTGATGGTGGAGGAGCAACAACTTCATTCTCTTTTCTCTCATCCTATAATCACCCACTTCAATATCACTTTTGAGCAGCTCATAAAAACACACAAATTGAAAGCCGTGGATTACAGACAGATCAAACACTAATTCAGAACCACTCTCCTCGCTGTGCATCCAGCATCAGAAGAATTTATCTTGCACGTTTTGCTGTGGGTTTGTTTTACAAGAATTGTCCAGAGAATGGTTTGTTTGCTGTGAAACAGGAGGGTTTGCAGGGTATTCGGCTTCTCAGGGCCGTGGTAAATGAGGAGCTATTTAGTGGCTGAAGTAACCAGCTGAAAACCTCACGCAAGAGGAGTAATTAATTAGGAGTAAATAAATGTATTTTTGCAGAGCTGAGGATGAACTGGAGCAGGTTTTCACGCTGAGATTGAGGGATGTCTGCTACCACTTCCAGCATTTATTTTCCACCTGTCCCAACACCAGGACATCACCAGGGATGGGGTGGGATTTCTGGAGCAGACTGTGGGACACGAGGGAGGCTGGTAAATGTGGAATTAATGAATTTGTGCTGGCCCAGCCATGCAGCCCTGGATCAGAGCGTGTCACACTCGGAGCAGTGCCGCGATTAATTCATTCTCCTCAGGCTGCCCCCACTCCTCA
This sequence comes from Monarcha castaneiventris obscurior, assembly GCA_026261815.1. Lineage (NCBI taxonomy): Eukaryota > Metazoa > Chordata > Aves > Passeriformes > Monarchidae > Monarcha > Monarcha castaneiventris. Next base: position 1,873,795 of record JAMPIT010000437.1, read on the forward strand.
CAGGACACACAGCTTCTTCCTAAGAAAATTCAAACCTTTCCCTCACCCCATCCTGGATATTTCTGTCTTAGCATTCGAAAAATGGCTTTGTAATACTTAACAAATCTGTAGGTGGAGTTTCTGCTGATTTGAATCTGTTCAGGACTCAACCACAATCAAAATTTGAAGCAATAATAGGGTTTGTCCCCTCCCATCCAAATCTACACGGGAAGTTAAACTGGATTTGAGGTGGATTTAAATCCTTTAGGTGACACAGTAGGTTTAAAATTAAAGCACCTCTTAAAAACCAGAACCTGCATTATTTTTTCACTTTGGTCAAACTCTCTGGAAGAAAAGCAGCAATTACCAACTCCCCCTCCCTGCAAACCCTGGGAAGCCAATTCTGCTCTGCTGAGAAATGAGGAGGTTACAAACACCTCTTGCATGCAAACCTGCCCAATAAATCTGATTTTTCTTCTCACTATTGTACATGAAGATCACCCACGACCAAACAGTAAAGCAGCAATAAACAAAGCATGTCCCAAAACGTGCTGGCTGAGCAAATCTGCTGCCTGGAACCCAAAATCATCTTTAATCATAGAATCATTAAATTTGGAAGACACCTTCAAGATCATCCAGCCTCAAAAAAACTGGTGCAAGGCAAGGTCCTGATCCTACAGGATCCCAGTTCTGAGCCTGCAGAGGTTACCCTGACACCTTCCCGATTTCCCCACTCCGGGGATTTGCAGCCCAGCCTATTTTCCTCTTTGGAAATGGCAGAGAACTGGGCTGGGCCACCCCCCAAGTGCCACAAAGCAGACAATTCCCAGCTCCCAGAACAGACAGGATGGAGCAGGAGGATGCCAGCACAGGCATGGCCTTTGCTCCAGGGATTTGCAGGGCAAAGCAGGTGCCCAAAATGAGGCCTTCACCTGCAAATAAATCCTGTGTATGGTGTAAAATCCTGTATGGTCACTGTCCAACCAGCCCCTTTGCTCCCGGATCCCCATTCCCACCAAAAATCCCAGGAAATGCACGTCAACACAGTTTTTCCCCTTTCTCTGTATTCCCTCACGAGAAAAATGAAACCCACGCAGGTTTTCAGTCGTGAAAACCCCCGGGTTCCACGGTGATTTTGCTCATAAATCCATTTGGATTGTTCTTAAACGGTTTGGGAGAAAGTGCAGCTGCAAAAGGGATGACAAGGGACAGTCCCTGCTCCCACCCCGGGGAAAAGGAGCTGCTCCCACCTCCTCCCTTTGCCCTTCCCCACGTCCCAAAAGGGTTTTTAAAGGATGAGGCTTCATTAGAGTCAACAGTTTGGGGTAAGAATTCCCTCACTTAACACTTCTGCGTCAATCCTTAATTTGCTGTTAATGATGGGATTGGGATCCTACAGGAACTTCCACAGGAACTTCAATTCTGTGACTCAAAACTTCTTTAAATCACAGTGATCACAGAACTGTTTTAAACCAAGGCAAAAGTAGAACAGAACCACAAAAGCCAAGAGATGCTGCACTTGAGGTGGTTTCAGGTTCATGCTAAGAGGAGCTGGCACTCCCAGGAACGTTTTTAAACTTTAAACAGATCCAAGAGGTTGAAATGCTAAACCTTTAAAATCAGTGGCAGGGCAGGTAATGACAAGAGGCAGCTCTTCAGGCAGAGCTTTTGGAGACTGACTGAAGATTTGCTCCTCACATGCAAACTGCCTGCTTAATACAGGGTTTTTACACATTTATATGACATGATTTGTTTTTTTACTTGTTACCGACTGAAAGTTATCCTCCTGGGACTGCAAAGCTGAGAGCTTTTAAGACAAGGGTTTTTCCAGAATGCCCTTTTTTTGTAATTTATCTCCATATTCTCCCGCAGAGTTTATCAAAAAGCCAAACATAGCGGGAGAAGGGTTGATGTCATTCATTTGTAAGATTACAAAAATGACAAACAAACTTTTGATAATACATAAAATGGGATTAATCTCATCATTATATTTCTTTAATATTTATGTCAGCTGGGAATATTTATTCCCAGCCAGTTAATTCCTTCAGTTTTGGAGCGTGAGAGGGAACGAGCTGATGTGCAAATATAAACCAAACATAACAATTCGGCAGGAACGTGGATTTTCCTCAGTCAACAGGACAGAGCAGAGCCTGATCCCACCTCCCTGATCCACATGGACACCCTCTGGAAGCATCCAGCTGGGACTCCATCAGTTATCCACAAAGTGTTGGTGCTCACAGGACAAGGAAAGGAAAGGAAAGGGAAGCTGGGATGGAAACAACTGAGGAGAACAAGGTCCTGTGATCGTTTATTCCCAATTCCTCAAGGATCCCAGGGAACTCCGATCACAGGCAGAGGATTTTACACTCACCAAGCAAAAAAGGACCCCCATCCAAGTGGAAAGCCAGGAAAGGATCCATTCCCAGGCTGGGGATAAAGTCCTGGAGTTGTGCTGGAGCTTCATTTTCCCCCAGAAACCCAGGAGTGTTTGCTCTCCACATCCCAAAGCCACTCACGTTCCAGTTAAATGGCACTGGGCAGGTTTTTATTCCTCGTGTTTCCCTGCCTATGGGAGAGCTCGTTTTTAGGATTTTGTGTCATTAAACATTTAGCTCGATACTTACACAGCCCTCAGCCCTGTGATAGCTAATTTGTGCCCATCTGTCTTGAAATGATTAGGGCCTAATCTAGAGAATTCATTGGGCTTCTCTTAAACACTTCCTGAATTATAATGCTCCAACAACAGAAAGTCCTTGGAAGATGCTGGATATTATTGTGGAGATGCTGATCTCCATAACAATGGAGCTCTGCAAGAGGGAGACTGATGGAAGAAGGAGCAGCAGGGCTGGCTCAGGTTGGGGAGGGGGGGTTCACTGCAGATATCTGGCCCTGGCAGAATATTTAAATATTGATTTTTCTCCTCATTCTGGTCTGTCACTGGAAGTCACCTCCCCTCCAAGCTCATTAGGCTCCACGGGCTGTAATTAAAACATCGCTGGGCCGAGTCACCCTGCAAACAAGTGACACCAAGATGAATTCACTGCTGTCCTCCCAAATACCTGAGTGAAAGGCTGTTTTTAAGGAAGGTATGTAACGACCACAGCACACTGCTGAATGCTAATATCCAAATCAAAAGCTCTTTTGTCAGCACAAGCCTCGAGGGGGATGACTGGGATGACATTCCAGCAGCAGAGCACGGGGGCAAGGAGGGAAAGCTTTCCAAGAACAATTCCCTTCTATGAGGACACCACGCCAGGCAGGCAGATCTGAGGTTTTTTTTCAGTGTTCTGTTGTTCTGTACACACAACGCATTGTTCTTTCCTTTTCCTCCCCTCACAAGTGCTGGGGAAGTGCCTCTGGATTGTGCACAGCCGTGGATTTGTCCAGAATTCCAGTAAAGCTCCTCACAGCTGAGGGCTCCATCCAGGGAATCTGAAGAGATCCACCAACAATCCCTCCCTCTCCTCCCCTGTGGGAGCTGCTGAACCAAACCAAGCTGGGTGCAAGGAGATCACAGATGTGCTGGAAATTCTACAGATAGCTACAAAAGAAGGGATTTTTTCATTTCACAATATATATAAAATATTTAACTACACTTTGTACCCTGCTCCCTCAACTCTGTGCCACATTTGTAGGACTTAGTGTGGAAATAGTCAATCTATCCGGGCAAAGAAAAACAGCTTTTCCAGCAAAGGAATAAATCAGGACCCAATAAGCACAAGAGGGAATGGCTTCCCACTGCCAGAGGGGAGGGATGGATGGGATATTGGGCAGGAATTGTTCCCTGGGAGGGTTGGGAGGGGCTGGGATGGATTTCCCAGAGAAGCTGTGGCTGCCCCTGGATCCCTGGCAGTGCCCAAGGCCAGGCTGGACATTGGGGCTTGGAGCAGCCTGGGACAGTGGGAGGTGTCCCTGCCATGGCAGGGGTGGGATGGGTGGGATTTAAGGTCCCTTCCAACCCAACCCATTCCATGATTCTGTGATAAGCACAGCCAGATGTTGCTACAACATTGAGCAGTTAGTGTGGAAAGCTGACAAAACCTCTAAAATGATTGGGATAAGTTTGCAGAGAATTATGAAAATGCCTTATTATATTCTTGTTAGCACCTATTTCTATATCAGACTCATCCTTTGTGCTCTGCACTCTCACCCTATAAAATCACAGAGCACGATTCACTTGAATTTAACCAGAACAGCTCTTCCCAAACCCACAGAATCTGTGTAGAAAAAACCACACAGAGATAAGAACGAGGCAATCCAGGAGTCCTTCCCAGCAGGAAAAGACAGGCAGGCCAGTACAGCATCCAAGACTTGAGCTGGATGTGAGCCCAAATCCAAGACTGGCAGCCTCAGGAGCTCAGCCAGAGTGGGAGAAGTCAGTATTAACTGGGAAAACAGAGAAAAGGGAATTAACGACCAGAGAAAACGCCTCACCACAAAAAACACCACAAAAAAGACAAAAGACCCCCAGTTGCAGGAAATTAATGAGTGTTCGTCAAGGTGTTGCACAATTTAGCCCTCAGATATGGAGGCTGTCAGTCGGGGAAACTGGAATTTAACGGTGACGGAGGATGAGGAGCTCCGACACCTCAGGGAATTGTGCACATTTCACCTCGAGCTGGAGGAGGAGAAAGAGCAGGACCAAGGGGCAGCTGCCAGGGACTCTCCCAGAACGTGGGGAGAGGGAGATAAAGGGAAAACAAAAGTGCTGGAGAAGTCTGGAAGTGAGGAGGGAGATAACCCAGGGAAAGGTGAGATACGGAAGCACCGGCAGGTTTGAAATCCAAATCGATTCAGGTCCGAGGATCAGACCACAAAGGCCAGAGGGTGAGGTTTTTGGAAGAAAGATGCTGGCAAAGATGTGATAATTTGCTAATTTTACATAACAACACGCAGATCAAAAAGAATACGGGATTTTTCGATGAAAACCACGGTGCTGGAACCAGGGCACGGCAAGGCCACGGCGATGAAGAAAAGCGAAATAAAAGCGGATTTGTTTTTCCCCTCAGTGTCCCTCTGTTTAAGGTACAGAGCTTGTGGGGACAACCCCACACACCACAAGACAGAACACCATAAATATCAACTTTGGAGTGAGTGCATGGCAGGAATTGCATCCCTGGAAATTGATTTAACACTTTAGCTGAATGTCTTTGAGACACAGAGATCAACTGGTCCTCTAGAAACATCCCTTACTCTCCAAATTCCTTATAAAATTATAGGCCTAAAACATATCATAATCCTTATTGACAAGCAGCCTGTTAATATAATCCCAGAAGGTTTATTTGGGGCTAAAAAAATAATAGTTTCTTTAGGTTTTGGAAGGAAAATTTCTAAGCCTACACTGATAAACCTGTACTATAAATATAAATATAAATATAAATATAAATATAAATATAAATATAAATATAAATATAAATATAAATATAAATAATATATATCCTATTTATATATACTACTATATATATACACACTCTATATACCCATACTATTTATATATATATATTAAGAATATATATGAAAATATATTAAAATACATTAAAATACATATATACACTATTTATATAAATATTTCTATTGTTCACCATAGAAATATAAGTATTCCTGTGGTGAACTATAATTGATTTTGCAGGGAATCAATTAGAAAATTAGAGATTTGTTATCTTAACCTCTCCAAAACGTTGGGTTTGTAGCAGATTGAATGAACTCTTAGGAAACGGCAATTCTAATTTAAAAATCTCTCTTGGAGTCTTTATAGCTGTAAAATATTTGTAATTCTCACCCCTCAAATTTGCCATCTGAAGCCATTTCGGGGTGTGCAAGGATCCTTATCAAGTTGTTTATCTATTTCTCCCTCACTAACAGCTTGACTGCCTCATGCCACACACGGATTTAATACAAAAACACCACTTTTGTGGCTGGTCCTCCACAAACCGAAGCATAAAAGTCACTTTTATTGTGTTCACTGCTATTTCCACCAAATACTACAAATTAAAGGGTGCCAAAATGATGCTCCTGTGGTGCTTTGTCACAGGCAGCTCTGGCTGTAAGGTTTTCTAAATGGAAAGAGACTGTCACCTTTATTTTTACAAAGGTAATAAACAACTTTTTTTTTTCCTCTTTTCAAAGTTATAGCAACACTTATTTGTGGGCTGGCAGTGATTTGTGCTGGGCCCAGCAGCCTCACCGAGCTCAATATTCACAGTACAGACAAAACAGCACAATCTGTTGTGGAGAAAAAACCTTCCCTTCCAAAATTGGATGTATTAACATCATCCCTGGTTTAAAATCAAGTGTCAGCACTGCCCTGAGGAGATTTTTTGGGGGGCAGATGAGGTAGAGAAACGAATCCTCCTCCCTTTTTGCCACGTCTGGCAGGGTGAGCACCACATTTCTGTTAAATGTGTGGAGAAAAGAGCTCAAATGATGTGATTTGTGTTGCTTACTGTGATTTTTCAAGTGAATTTGTGGGATGTGAAGCTTTTCTTTTCCCTGAGTGACTCTTGGCACAGCAGCCAAGCACAGAGTCACAAATCTGGAGCCTGACCCAAACACGGTTGCCCTGGGAGCCTGAGAGTTTCCAACACCACAGGTCCAGGAATTCCCTCCTGTGGGATGATGCAGGCAGGGAATGAACATCTCACACCACAGCAAAGAGCAGTTTAAAAGCACTTGGCAACCACGGCTCCTCTTCAGGACCTGGAATTCTTTTTAACTTCCATTTATGCACACGGATAAAGCACAAATTAAGGTTTTCCCTGTGGAAGTGGCACGTAATTTACAGACAGGATAATCCTAACTGCATTGTCTTTTCAAAAAAGTATTGGTACTTCAAAGAAATTTAATTATTTCCCTTTTGTTATATTCTGCCTGGTTTTAGTCATAGTTTCAATCAGAGCCATCAGGAGTCTTTAGTATCATTAAATAAATATCATTGCCCAGACTGATTCTACTGCAGACAGACACATTTAAACAGACAAAAATTCACCTTGAAACACCCAGCCTCGACAGTTACTTTAAAAATAAACAGACCCCAATCCAACCATTGATTAGGTTTGGCCCCTTGGGTCCCAAACTCATCAGATCAGAGCTGATTTCCACCTATACCCAGTTCCCTTCACCAGAGAGAGCAAAACTAATTAACACATCTTTATTGCTACAAGAAAATGTGCTGGTTAGGGCCTTATTTAGCAAACTCACAGCTATTATTAGATAATCTCTGACTTTTCACAGAGCAAACATCAAATGGGATGGCTGCTTTCACATGAAAGGAATTAAAAATTAATAAATCTGGCTGAGATGATGCCAAAGCGGTCAGGAAGCACAAAAAGCCCATTTGGCATTGCACAGATTTTCCATTGCAAAATAAAAATAAACGGGATACTGAGAATGTGTGAAATGCAGCCCATGAGGCCAAGAGAAGCAAAGTTTGCTAAAGAAATGTAATAATGTGGCATTTCAGAAAGATGGAAATGTATTGATATATTCAGTATTGGACCAATAAAGGCAGCAGCTGAGCTCCAGCTTCCTCCCCAACTAAATTTATAGTGCTATCACTGTCAAATAAACAAAAAAAGAGGAGTATCTTGCAACTGGATCACGTAAAAATGATGGAATTAATTAACAAACAGATTTGATTTCTTGCTTATTTGGGAGTTTCTCACCATCCCCTCCCTTTAGAGCCCAGCCAGGTGCAGTGACCTGGCACAGAAATGCCATCCCAGCTCCCTCATGGAGCTCCTTCATCCCCAGAACTCCCATTCCAGCTCTTCCCTTCCCCTGGCAGTTCTTCTAGGAATAAAGTGCTCTATTTCAGCCATTTCTCATTAGTACTACACTTATTTCTCTCTAAAACACACCTGGTAAACTTTTATCTCTTTTCTTTTTCTCTATTCTGCACATAAGCAACCAGTTAACTACATACTAGCCATTACATTGGATAAGAAGTTATTCATATTAGATTATATGGATATCAAAAGTTCTGATTCAGGTTATAAGCATCAGGTTATAGGTATAGAAGTTCTGATTTAGGTTACAAGCATCAGGTTACAGGTATAGAAATTATGATTGAGGTTATAAGCATCAGGTTATAGGTACAGAAGTTATGATTGAGGTTATAAGCATCAGGTTATAGGTATAGAAGTTATGATTGAGGTTATAAGCATCAGGTTATAGGCACAGAAGTTATGATTTAGGTTATAAGCATCAGGTTATAGGTACAGAAGTTATGATTCAGGTTATAAGCATCAGGTTATAGGTATAGAAATTATGATTTAGGTTATCAGCATCAGGTTATAGGTATAGAAGTTCTGATTGAGGTTGTAAGCATCAGGTTATAGGTATAGAAATGATGATTCAGGTTATAGGTATAGAAATGATGATTCAGGCTACATAAGTAAAAGCTATGATTTTAGGTGATATAAGTACAGAAGGTTATGCTTCAGGTTATATTAATATTCTTCAAGTTCTATTGATAAAAGTAAAGATTTGGGTTATATTAAGGTTACATAGATACCTTATATCTCAAGCTATGTGAGCACTTTGTTGCATCAAGTGCTTTCAGGATGGATTTATTTTAACCCAGCAGCCACACACACACTCTGAGGGAGGTGTTTCATCAGGGAGATGCTCTCCAAGTGGCTTTTAAGAGAGCCACAAGTGCCAGGTTGTGGCACATCCCTGGAGTGACAGAGCCTGGAGCCCGTGCCAAGGAAGCCATTGCTCTGTTCCCAGTGAATTTCTGGAGCTGCAAATAGAAAGCCTTTGCAATGCTATATTTTACTTGCCTCGTCATGGCTGGAAGGAGACGAGTGCTGCTCCTCCTGCTGCCAAAATTCCTTCAGCTCCCAAACTGCAGCCGCTACTTTTAGATCAGAGAGGCCTCGGCTTCAACCCCCCTGCCCCAAGTTCCCTGTGCCTGTTCTGTTTGGGAGCCTTGGAATGCTTTAACTCTGGGATGAATATTAACACAGCCTTTGGGGAGATCTGCTGGGGCTCTGCTAAGCCCGGCCTAGCACAGGGAGCTTTTAAACCTGCGGTCCCAGTTTATCCTATCAGAGACAAGTCCTTCATTGTGACCCTGCACAAAGGAGGCACAGCCAGCCAGCCCCCTGTGCTCAAACACCACCTCCATTCCCTCTCCTGCCTCCTTCCCACCGAACAGAGCCTTTCCCAGGACATTAGGGATGCATTCTGCTGTTTGAAAACTTCTCTGCGCTTCTGGAGCTGCTGAAGAATCCATCGGTTCTCCCAGAGCTTCCCAGAACTCGAACCCACCTCAAGCACTTTGGCATCCAAACCCCATCCGAAGCAAACAGAATAAATACAGAAAAAGGTCAGCAGGGAATACCTGGAACACCAAGGCTGAAGGAGCTCAGTGTTCCTTGGAGGCAGTGAAAGGGTTGGAAAAGGAAAAATATTTCTAATGAGACACAAGTGTAAAAACCACATGGAAACAACAGCTGAAAGTCACAGAAAAACCTGAAGATTACCCCATGGAGCTTTGCCTGAGGATTTGTGAGGAAAACCGGGTTTTTTAAGTCATGTTTATTCTGAAAAACAAGTGCCTGAAACCTCCATGTCTGTGCAGGTGATCCCTGCCTTAGTCCCTGTCCTCCCTGGCTCCGGCGTTGGCTCCTGCCTGTGGGTACCACGAGTTAAAAAACTGGGAAAAAACCCCACTTTCTGCCAACTGAGCTTCCCAGAGCTGCTCTTGATGGGCAGAGCAGTGTCAGGGCAGGAGGAAAACAAGGCTGGAGCAGCAGCAAGAGGAAATCGTGTTGTTTAGATCAGCTTCACACCCCAAAACCACATCCTGGGTACTGCTTGAGCTTGAGCAGATGAGCTGTGACACAGCCACCTCGAGGAGAAGGAAAAAAACCCGTTTCAGAGGTTCAGTCATCTTGCTAGAACAAATTAATTCATGTATTTCTATTAGAAAGTCAAGCAGGAGCACAGCTGGGTGTTGTGAGCTGGGAGAGAAGCTGGAACTGGGCGAGCCCCAGTAAGGTGCTTCCTTGCAGAACTGGGTTTTACTGGGACAGAGCTCAACCAGCACCACTGGGAGCTCTGAACTAATCCCTGGATTTAGCTCATTTCAGTGGATCGACTTTATTTTTTTCCCCTTTACTTTTTTTATACTTTTTTTTTACACTCCACTTCAGCAAATTTCAGTGGAACACACAGTTGCTGTGGAGGAGCTCCAGGGGGTTTGATCTGGCTTGTTTCCCCTGACAAAGCAGCTTATAAACAAGAGCAAACCCCACAAATCACATCACTTTTGGCTTGGAGAGGCAGTGCCAACCCACCTGCATAAACCAACCCCATTTCAAGTCTGCCCTGCTGGGTTTTTATTAGGACAGCACCCAGGGGAACTGTGGAATTAGGAATGCCATCCCCCCCCCTCCTTTTTAAAAATTTTTTTAGCACAGTGAAGCAGTGGAGGAAGCAAAATCCACGGAGAATTAACTGAACAGAGACAGAAAACTTCCAGCTGCAGTGTTTTGAGTGGCCAGAAAAAATAGGAGAAGGAGCAGGGCAGGCAGGAAGAGGGCAGGAATGGGGGGAAACCACGGCACCCTACACGAGAGGATTTTTAAGAGCTTTGTTGATGCAAAGTAATTTAGTTCAAGCAGATGAGATGTCAGTCTGATGGGACCTCTGCAATCCAGGCTGTGGAAAATATGGAGTGCTTGGAGCTGGTTTTGATGAGCTTGCAAAGAAATTACTCCCTGACTGGAAATCCAAAGCAAGAGGTGGTAAATGTGGTAAATTTCCTGGTGATACCTGGAAAAAGCTGAGCTGGGGTCACTCACTGCACTCAGGGGTTTTTACACTTGTCCTGTACTGAAATGCTTTTCCATCGTTGGGTTTTTCTTCTTTTTTTAAGAAGGTACAACACAATCCTCTAAAAGAGCCACCAAAATCCATGTATTTAGCATACTGAAGGTTTCCTAAAGATTTCAAATGTTTTAACTCCAAAATTCAGAAATACTACCTTTTTTTTTTACTAACATCCAAGCGTTCCTGGTGCAGGTTTGCTCCCAGGCAGAAAAAGCAAGGACCATTTCTTGGAAAGCATTTATTTCACTGTATAAAAAACCCTGCCTTGGGAGAAATATATATTTAATTTCATGCATATTTAAGAATACCAAGTGGATTTTATGCACCACAAAGAATATTTTCTCCCTTGCGAGGCAGCCCAAGGGAGGGGTTATTTGTGACCATCACTGGGATGTGTTGTCACACACTCAGCAGCCAGGTGTTCCCAGAATATGGAAATTTATTTTCTCCCTGTTACCATCAGAGGATGAAGGCTGCACATATCCATGCAGGTTTTTATGTAGGAGAAAGCAAAAAGCAGATGGGGAATTACATCCCATTAATTCTGCCAGGCAAGAGGAGAGCAAGAGCTCATCCCAAAGAGATCCTGCTGCAGACACCTCCTGGAACAGCAGTGCTGGTATTTTATTTATACTGGACTACTGGGCTGAAGGGAACTTCTTGTCCAGTCAAAATATGATCAAATTACAGAGCGGGTCTGTTTCAGGTTGTTTTCACTTCTATTAAAAAAATAAGATTAATTCGCAGACAGACTTGCTCTGATAGAAAGTTCCTCCAGTTTGCATCACAGCTGTGATGGCCATTCCCAAAAAGTGGATTTCCATGTGTCTTAGAATGAGATGTTTGCTTGCAACACAGCTGCTCAGTTGATTAAATAAAAATTAAATTAAAAATTAAAAATTAAAGGAAAAGTCTTGTCTTGCATGATTTCTGCAGAGTGGTTCAGAAACTTAAAATAATAATAATAACAATGTGGTTTTGGTACAGTAAATAAAAATCAAATTGAGACTGAAAACCTGCAGTTATTAGAGATTAACAGCCTTTATACTTCAGCAGAATTTTTCTCTTCTTTTCTACCTTCCTTCAAGAAGGAAATAATTGAAAGTTTTTCAAACGTAACTTTTCAAAAACGAAATGTGCACTGAGCTCTGCAAATCAATATTTGCCACAGGCTGGTCATTACCTCAAAACAACCCTGAAGCATTACAAGAAACCCCCGTGATTTATTGGGATTGAGAAAGATCAAATAATCAGAATATGACAACAAAATGAGTATGACAGGAGTATGATTACATCCAAGTTTCAAAAATTAAAACTGCATTATTTCTCTGAAGAAAATTCAGATCTTAAGATGGGATCAATTCCAGATGGGGCTAATAAACCCAACAAGACAAAGATGATTTTAAAGGCTCGTGTTTACAAGAGCTACTGAAAATATTTTGAAAGCAAGGTGTGTTCTCCAGCAAGAAAGGATCAGTGAGGGGAGGTTTTGTGGGTCACCACCCCATGCCAGAGGCAGGCACAACACACACCCCAAAAGCTCAGCCCCTCTCGTGCCAACCCATCCTTTTCACTTGGAACAATTTAAAATAACAAATCTTCCAGACCTTCTTGATTAATTGACCTAAACACCAATAAATGCTCACAGATTTTTCATCTCCTACGTGGGCTTGACTCCAATTCCTGTCACTTGGTTCTGAGAAATTCTGTGGATGAGCAGCTTCAAATGGCAAATTTTCAGTGGGACCCCTTGTTCTTTGCCAGCTGGGGAAGTATCAAAGCGTTTCTTTTGAATATTCTTAATTTTTGCTACAGGAATCTCCACCTTTTCTGCAATGAGGCACCAACCTTTGTTAGCTGGGTTTTCCCTCATATTTTCCCCGTGTTTTTGTTTTGCTGGATTGACACACACGAGTTCAACAGCCTCTGAACAGGTTCCAAGGCGTTCCCTGACATCAGAAATTGTTGTCATTCCACTCATCTTCTGTCAGCCCAAGCAAGGGCTCAAAACACCAGCTGGGAGAACCAGGAGAGGACAGGCAGAACTCCTGGACATCCTAAAAAAAGCAGGAATGAACTGGATCCAGCTGCAGCTTCAGCCTCTTTTTGCCCTTTCTCCTCTCTCCTCATATCCTGGCTAAATCTTGTCTTTTTTTGGTCTCTGAGTTCTGTTTCCATTTCATCCAGATCAATGCCCTGCAACTAAAGCAGCCAGGAGAACTCAAACCTGCAGTGGGAAAAGCTGCAGTGCATCAGGATTACATCCAGGGAGCCATGAATTATTCAGCCAAGATAAAGCTACACTTTTTTCCCTGTATGGGCAGTTTTAAAAATTGATGAATTTCACTTTTAGGGCAAGTTTGAAGCAACCTTTACAAAACGGGAGCAAAAAGTTACTCCAACAAGCTCTCCCACCTCTGGCTGCCTTGGCACAGCAAGGATTGGAGGAAAACCATCTCCTACAGTCAATTTGGACACCTCTAAACAATAAATAAATTTTTAAAAAATCACCAATCCTACAACAGTTTGGGTTAGGAAGGATCTTAAAGATCACCTCATTCCCACCTTCCACCAGCCCAGGTTGCTCAGGTTTTATCTTAAACAATCCAGGAGATGTAAGAATTGTTTGTATTTTAAAGATGACCTCTCTCATCTCTTAATAAACCTCTATTAAATATCATTTCAGGGTAAAAAAACCAAGCTGCTTTTAGAATAGAACAGGAGCATTTTGGAGCTCCTGCTGCTCACGTCCACACCGTGACCCAACACAAAAATGCTTCTCCCCACGCTTGATTCCTTACATGAATTTGTATGCAAATTTCTTGTCCAGAACAAATGCATTACTAACTCTGATGAAATCTAGAGATAGGGCTTTGCAAACTTCCCTCTTCATGCTGCAAAACCATCCAAATCCAGATTGCTAAATTCTGCTTGGAATTCAGTTTCTGAGACAAGACATAAGGATTTCAAGAGCTGCATATAAAATAAGAAAACTTAATACCCACAGAAGGAGTAATTAGTACTAAAATCTCTCACACAGAGCAGAATTTAGCCCAGATATTCTTATCTTTACCAAAATGATTCAATTAACAAATGAATTGATTTTGGTTTGCTGTATAAAGGAAAGGACTTCACTCATTTCACTGTTATTTTTTAAACTTTCCCTCAAACCTCCCTTTGGGCTGCCGAGATCTTCAGTTTATTTTATTAAAAATTAAGAAGTCAAGCTCTTTTCGTGCTGTCCCATTCATGCCATAAATCCTGCAACTAAAAGAGGAAGGCAGGGCTAGGAAAGCCCCAATTCCAGTGCCAGGCCCCTGCCAGGTATCCAAGGAATGCACCTGGCAGTTCAACCCAGCCTGACTTTGGGCCCTTTGGAATCCAGCTGCAATCGAAAACAGCTCTGCTCTTATCAAGCCGATGCCAATAAGATGTAATTAAAACATTTGCTAACTCCAAGGGGTTCAGATGGCCTCAGATATTGAAAATTCTCACACCTGAGAGAGCAAAGTCAACCCTGGCCTTGTAGCTCCTGCTGAAGTGCAGGGAACACTGATAATTCCAGATCCCCAAGGAGCAGGGATGGGAGCTGTTCTCCCAGGACATGGGCACCTGCAGCTACACGAGAGCAAAAAAAAAAGCTTTGCTGGAGTGTTTTGATGCATTTCCCTCCTCCAAACACACTTTCCTGGCAGGCTTTTGAACCCTGACATTTCCATAATGCCATTCCTGGGTAGAACAGCTTAATGAGTGTGGTAGAAAAGGCACCACTGATGTGTTTTCAAACTGTTTAGTGGGGATTCAAGATCCTCTGGCAGCTCAGGGCTGGCTGGGAGCTCATTCCTACCACTAATTACTTCTCCCTAAGAAATATTTACATATTTGCTGCTTTTGACCACTCATTATCTCTCTTTTTTCCCCTAACATGTCACCCGTTCTTGCTGCACAAAAATAATGCCTGTAGGTTCTTTCCTGTGGTGTGGGGTTGTTTAAGCTTTAGGCAATAACAAAATCCTGTTCAGCTTTCTTCATTTGATTTCCTCTCCTCCTGTGGGGCAGGTTTTATCCTGTACAGAGGCAGGATAAAACACAGGCAACCTCGCTCACAATGTAATTAATTTAATTTCTTTTTATTGTTCCCAACTCATCCCTGGTCACCTTGAAACGCCCCTCACTGCTAGGAGCAGTTTTCTTGCAATACACAACTTTAATCCAAGACAGATCAGGAGGCCTTAAATGTTTTATTAAGGTAATTTTGGAATTGAAAACCAAAACCACTTCACTCGATATTCTGGGGTGTTTTCACAAGAAGAATAAACCCTGCTAAGTTCCCTAATTTAACTTTTTTCCTTATTTAAATCTGAGCACGCTGCCCGTGCTCACTCGCAGCCTCCACATCCCCATCCTCTGAGGAGCTGGGCTCCTGCATCAAAAGCTTCCAGGAATTTTTTCAGTTTTTCCAGGGTGCATATTTAAGTCTCAACAGCAGAAAATGAGCGAGAAGGAGGAGTGCAGCCCCAGGAACCCACCCTGAAGCACCTGCAGCCCTTCAGCTGAGGGCAACGCTTCCATTTCTCGCAGAGACTCCTCTTTGTGCTGCTCCAGAGAGGGCCAATTATGCCGAGATTTCAAATTTTGCCTGCATGGAAAGGCTGCTGCTGGCAAGGACAGGGAACACCAAGTCCTTCTGCAGAGGAACAGGGGAGCACAGGGATTATGTTCTCAGAGGGAAGGGAGGGCTGAGGGTTAATTCACTCAGGGTGTCCTGAAAGCACCACACCTCCTGTGGCACTCCAACCTTGCTCTTTAGATCACTTTTTGAAGCAAAAATTCTGTTTCACACCAAAATGCACTTAAAACATGACCAACAGCACAGGGTTTGGCCTAGGTTCAAATCAGGGCTCTCAGGGTGCCTCAGGAACTCATTTTGGTGTGAAAACTCCCCCCCCAGATCCATGATCTGGAATAAGAATTGGTGCTGCTGGGCCTTAGGTGCCATTAATTTCTTAATGGTCGCATTAAACAAAGAACCTGAGGCCTGCAAAGCCCAGCAGGAAGGTGCTGGTGTCACATTAAATAACAGAAGGCACACGGGAGGGGTTATCTGGCAAAAATAAAAAGGAGCAGTTGCACCTGGGAGAAAACAAGAAGGGGGCTACAAACGTCTATTTTCAGCTGTGTTCCTGACTTGTATGAGAGCAGCCAGGAGACATAAGCAGAAATTTGAACCTGTAAAATGATCTGCAAATACCTGTTCACAGAGGTATAATATGTTTTTGTGACCCACTTTTGAGATACTTTGAATCAGAGGCCCAGTGAGGTCAATTAAAGCCACTGCGACAGAAAAAACGTGAAGTTTTCAATTTGTGTCTTAAAAAAAAATCTCAATTGAATGGTGTTTGTCACTGGAATTGTATTTAGCTTTCCTGTCAATTGGAGGTGCTGGGAAACTCAGCAACAAAACATTCCAGTAAAAATATCTCTTTTCTATAATAGGTTTGAGGTTACAGCCTCTCCTATTATTTATCCACACCATCTTCCATCCCTGTCAGGTTTTTCCTTAATAAGATGGACACCACCATGCCAAAAAAGCTTTTAAAACCTACATTTGAGACAACTAATTCCAATATGCAGCTGGAAACACTTTTGTTGGCTCTTCTGCTGTGGCATCTCGGGCAGTTTGGAGTTCAGCTCTCTCAATTGAACGTTTACATGGACACTTCGGAGTACACAAACTCCAACTGAGGCAGCTTAAAAGCCTGGAGTGCTCCAATATATCCCAAGAGATTCCTTAAATTTACTTGGAGTATTTTTCTAGTCATCACATGCAGAGCTACAGCCTGACCCAGTGTGCAGCTACTGCCTGCAGCTGTGATACAACACAAAAAGGCAAGTAAGTTGCTTTTCTTTTTTAATGTTTAAAAATAAAACTATTAACAAATTTTCTTTCTCAAAGCCTGAGAATATACTCTATCACCCTAATATGATAATTAATTAAAATAATAGATGTAAACAGCACATATTTGCCTCTGAAGGTTGAAGAAAAATAGAGTTACTGAAGTGGTAACCAGTGGAATCAGGAGGTTCTCCTAAAAGCAGGAAAAAAAGCGTGCTTTTTAAAAATAATTGACTGTTTTGCCATCATTCTCTTTGAAGATGTGGTTACCTTGGCCAGGCAGAATTACCTCCAATTCTTGTCTGTCTCTAATTCCAGTTATTACTGAATTCTGAGGAGAAGGTTCCTGACCTCGTCACATTATTTGGCATCTTATTTAGTTTTCCATTCTGCTTTTATTTACAGCAATGATATCCACAAAGGAAAAAAAAAAACCCCAAACTCACACAACTAAAAATTAGTGGTAAATAGCATTCTGCTTCAATACAAAATAAAAATAATGTGAAGCAATATATCAGGGTACATAAGAACTAAAAAAGAATTCAGGTTGATGATTTAAATGTTTGCTAATTTAAACCATCACAGAAAGTGCTTATTTAAAGCACTGATTGAAATAATTCTATCCCGGAGGCAGGAGATTGCTCCTGCCCTCAAAGTTAAAAATAATATCCCCATTAACCTCAGCAACAATTTCCTAATTGCCAAGGATTACAAATCTTTCACGCAATGTTCATCCTCTGAGAATTCCGTCATTACTTCACTTTCCCAAACCACTCCTGCAATTGCAGTCCTAAGGCTTTTACAAAAGTCAAACTTCAGGGATGTTTTTCGTATGACAGCATCAAACATTTGCAAACATGAGGGAGCGTCACACCAAATTCTCTGTAAAATAAGGCAGCACCTGACATTAATATTTATGGGTGGGGCTGCCTGGGGCTCTCCTCTGCTGTGGTGATGCCAAATGGAGCAGGTGCTGGTCCCACACTTTGTTCCCTCTGTCCTGAGCAACAGGCACTGGAATTTGTGCCATTTGTGCCAGCAAACCCAAAGGCGTGGGCAGAAACAAAGAGGGCAAAGTTCACCTGGAGTTACAACACTGGAAGTGCTTTTTCAGGAGCCACAAAGGAGCGCTGCCAAAACCACCCTGGGGTTTGCTGTTCCCCTCAGTCTGCACTGAGGGAAAACCGGGATCCATCCTGACCATGGGAATCTCATCACACACAAATCCAGCACCCTGGGGGTCCCTACTCCCCTCAGTCTGAACCGAGGCAAAGCCAGGATCCATCCTGACCATGGGAATCACCCACACACAAATCCAGCACCCTGGGGCTCGCTGTTCCCCTCAGCCTGCACCGAGAGAAAACCAGGATCCATCCTGACCATGGGAATTACACACAAATCCAGCACCCTGGGGCTCGCTGCTCCCCTCAGCCTGCACCAAGGGAAAACCAGGATCCATCCTGACCACAGGAATCTCCTCATACACAAATCCAGCACCCTGGCGCTCGCTGTTCCCCTCAGTTTGCACTGAGGGAAAACCAGGATCCATCCTGACCACAAGAATCTCCTCACAGACAAATCCAGCACCCTGGGGCTTGCTGCTTCCCTCAGCCTTCACTGAGGGAAAACCAGGATCCATCCTGACCATGGGAATCACCTCACACACAAATCCAGCACCCTGGGGCTCGCTGTTCCCGTCAGCCTGCAGCGAGGGAAAACCAGGATCCATCCTGACCACAGGAATCTCCTCATACAGAAATCCAGCACCCTGGGGCTCGCTGCTTCCCTCAGCCTTCACTGAGGGAAAACCAGGATCCATCCTGACCATGGGAATCACCTCACACACAAATCCAGCACCCTGGGGCTCACTGCTTCCCTCAGCCTGCACCGAGGGAAAACCAGGATCCATCCTGACCACGGGAATCTCCTCATACAGAAATCCAGCACCCTGGGGCTCGCTGCTTCCCTCAGCCTTCACTGAGGGAAAACCAGGATCCATCCTGACCATGGGAATCACCTCACACACAAATCCAGCACCCTGGGGCTCACTGCTTCCCTCAGCCTGCACCGAGGGAAAACCAGGATCCATCCTGACCATGGGAATTACACACAAATCCAGCACCCTGGGGCTCGCTGTTCCCCTCAGCCTGCACTGAGAGAAAACCAGGATCCATCCTGGCCACAGGAATCACCCACACACAAATCCAGCACCGTGGGGCTCACTGCTTCCCTCAGCCTGCACTGAGGGAAAACCAGGATCCTTCCTGCCCATAGGAATCTCCTTACACACCACAAATCCATAGGGTTGGGCCCTTCAGGCCTGGGATGGATTCCAGCAGTTTGGCATCTCCCACCCAAGTGCTCATCCCTGAGTTACCACCACTTTGGGAAATGGGATTGTCTCCTGCCCAGGGTTGCTGCTTCTCTCCCCATTGGGAACTGGAGACTGTTTTTTTCCTACTTCTCCCTGTGTGATTCCCCTTTCCTCCCACACCAGTAAAGGGCCAAACTTCAGATAATTAGGAATAAATATCCAATAAAAAACTAGTTTTGTTTGGTGAGATTATCAAGACTCCTGCCCAACTTCCCTGCTTCCCAACAGAAATAAAACCACAGGAACCACATCACATATATGCCACATTAAAAAAAACCCAACATGAAAAAGCACCTTCTACATCCTACATAATGTCCTGGACATCTCCAAAACCATTTGAGTAATAAAAAATAAAGCTGGAAAAATCAGAAAAGCCCCATTCACACTGCAAAGCAGGAAAGCAGATGAAAGCTCAGGGGTATAAACATCAAGAACACTAAGGAGACAGCATGTTTCCTTCTCCCCTTCCTCCTACTCCCACACTTCATTGCTGAAGCACACAGCCTTGGACAGAGATTTCATTTCATGCCAACCACAATCAGATATTTCAATACCTCAGTGTTTGTTTGGAGGGAGCATACATTCCAAGGAAAATGCAGTCCATGCACAGACTACCTGGAAATAAATCACATTCCCATTTAAAATGAAGTTTAAAGAAGTGGCACAGCACAGAGCTGTATTATGGGCCACGCACTTTCACCCAGAAGAAATGTTTCACACCCTCCAGCAGTTTTCTGTCGGGAAGAGAATGAAAAAGTAAAGAGATTTATTACATTAAAAAGCATATTGATTGAAAGCAGTGCTGTATGACAGCTTCAGCTATTATAACAGAACTTAATAAAATCAAATGTTTACCCCTGAAGGGGATTTGGAGGGGAAAAAAAATAAAAAAGGCTTTATCAACACTTATGACAATGAGCAAATTTGCAAGGGATAACATTTTTGCGCTGAAAGTAAATGCAAATAAGTGCACATTTCTCCGGGGGAGCTTTGAGGTTTGCCCACATGAGGAGCCGTGGCTAATTGCGATGTGGCTCAGCAGTGAAAACACGTCCTTTGATTGTGTGGCTGGAGATGTCAGCTGCTCCCACAGCTGGGGAGCAGACAAGGTCGGAGAGGATGAGAGCAGGCGATGTTTCAGCATCACAATCAATTTGTAGCAGCAGCAGGACGGTCCTTTGTGCTGCCACACTGCTCCTGGGGCTTGGTTACAGGCCTGACCCAGGGAATGATGCTCCTTCCTTCCCCTTGTCCACTCTGCTTGTTCCTTCTTCCTTCCCCTTGTTCACTCTGCTTGTCCCTCCTTCCTTCTCCTTGTCCACTCTGCTCATCCCTCCTTCCTTCCCTTCATCCACTCTGCTCATCCCTTCCTTCCTTCCCTGCCCTTGTCCACTCTGCTCATCCCTCCTTCCTTCCCCTTGTCCACTCTGCTCATCCCTCCTTCCTTCCCTGCCCTTGTCCACTCTGCTCATCCCTCCTTCCTTCCCCTTGTCCACTCTGCTCATCCCTCCTTCCTTCCCTTCATCCACTCTGCTCATCCCTCCTTCCTTCCCTTCATCCACTCTGCTCATCCCTTCCTTCCTTCCCTGCCCTTGTCCACTCTGCTCGTCCCTCCTTCCCTCCCTTCATCCACTCTGCTCATCCCTCCTTCCTTCTCCTTGTCCACTCTGCTTGTTCCTCCTTCCTTCCCCTTGTCCACTCTGCTCATCCCTCCTTCCTTCCCCTTGTCCACTCTGCTCATCCCTCCTTCCTTCCCTTTTTCCACTCTGTTCCTCACACAACACCCAGACCCCATGCCAGCTCAGTCTGCTGCTTTTCTGGGATGGCTTTTCCACAGGAATCGAAAGAAAGGTGGATTTCTCCTCCCTCCACATTATTTGATGGCAAACCACTGCAGACCTGAAAGCCTGCTCTTTGTGACTTCCTGTTCTGTTTGGTTTTTAGTGTGACCAAAATATTTCCCTTGACCCTTCCTGAATCAGGCCTGGTCCAAGCTGTATTTGCCACATAAACATCGAACTTCACGGCATAAATGAGCAGTTATTTAAACTCAGAGTTACACATTCTCACCAGTCTTACTCACCCTGAGTATTTGTCAGTATTCTGGCGCCTGCAAACCTTTTTTCTCTCGTAAACTGTAATGAAATTTGCATTTTTTCAAAGCTATGCTGCTTTCAAATGAAACCTGCTTTTGGCACGAGCTTTAAACTGCTTTAATAAAACCACCAGCTGAAGTGTTGAACACCAGCTAAAAAACAGGAGTAAAAGCACATAAAACAGCCCAAAAGGAAAAACAAAAATCTGCAACTTGTTACAACTCCCGATTTTACACACAACTTAAAACAGCCTGGAGATCCAGTATGGACATTTTTGTGAGGATGAAAATTTCCTTTTGGGATTGCCTTATCTGTAGCCTTTGTTGTTTTATGACTTTCCTGGTGAAGTGAAACTCTACAGGCTCATAAAGAGAAAGGGTCATTAAATGTTGATGACCTTCTCTTACGTGGGAGAACTCCTGGGCTGGAACTGAGCCAGGGGAACTGGTCTGTCCAGCTGGGCTGGGATCTGGTGACAGAGCCACTGATGGTGAACCTGAGCAGGAAGAGGAGCAGCCAAAGGGAACCTGGAGTTCCAGACTCTGTTTTAAAGCACACAGTCCATGCCAGGAGGGCTGGAATGGGCACAGCTTCTTGGGACATGGCATTTCCAGAGGGTTTATGGGATGAGGGACAAAAGTGTGGCCACAGGACCAGCAGGGATGAGGAATGTGGGTGAGGAGTCTCTGTGGGGCACAGAGCAGGGGGCCCAAAGGGTGGTGACTTCACTTAAACTTTGAGAATTTACCAAATATTGCAGTGAAAAATTGGAGCAAGAGGCTTGTGACTTTCTGTGCATAATTAGAGCAGCTGCTGCCCTTAAATTAGGTTTGGGAAGTCTCCTTCCAAGGGCAGAGATTCAAAGCAGGAGGAGCACACGAGTGTTTTGTTCCTTTCCCCAGATCTGTCAGTGTTTCTGTGCTGTGCTCTGAGGGAAGAGCAAGCCCTGAACCTCAAGACCCAAGAAAAATTAGTGCCAGGTACCTCTGGAGTGCCTTTCCTAGAGTGGTTTGGGTCGGAAGGAACCTTAAAGCCCATCCCATCCCATGGCCAGGGACACCTTCCACTAGACCAGGATGTTCCAAACCCTGTCCAACCTGGCTTTGGACACTTGCAGGGATGGACCCCCAAACCTGGCTGATCTCACACCACAATCCTGCTCATTTCTGAGCAGATCAATGTGTCCCAAGGCTCCTGGGGGCTGGGGAAAGGTGGAGTTTCACTTCAGCACACACAATACCTGTGTACTGAGGGAGACACAAAACCCCAGATGAAGAGGGGCAGCGCTAAAGAGTCCTGAGAGGAAGAAAAAATTCAGAAGCGCCAGATCCAGTGCATGGGAATCCTGCCATGAGCATGGGACATCCCCACAGTGCCAAAACTGCTGCAGGAAACTGCAGCCACCAGCAAAAACCAGCCAGCAGCAAAACACAGCAGCCACATGCCAAGAGATTGTTTCAGAAGTGAAACCGCCAGAAGCCAAATCGCAGTTTTAAGGCACAATTGACACCGTAAATATTTGGGTTTCTAGCAAAAAGGGAGGGAGGAGAAATCCTACCCTGCTCCAAAAGAGCTGCTGGAAGCACGACATTGGAGGCAGAGCAATCTGCTGGTTTAATTAACCCACGCCACAGAGGATATGAATTTTCCTTCTCTCACGCTATCGAACACAAAAATAGCCAAACTCCTGAGCTGTGGAACAGAAATTGTTAAAACCCCACTGCTCCAAGACTCTTTGCTCCCCACCCACAGCAACTCCCAACACGAACACGTCCTGTGGAGGAGTCCTGAGTTCTCAAGTTCACAGGGAAAACTTCAGTGACTTTCATAATCTGAAAGCATCTCACAATCAAAATTGACTTCATTAAACCAGTGGCAATCTGTTGGCAGCCTGCGAGCCCAGACAGGGAAACACCGATTAAAACAAAGCTGGCAAAACACATTAAAAATTAATTGACTTCTTGATTTTTATCAGAATTGAAAAAAGGCTCAATCCTACACCCAATGATACAGCCCCGAACGGCAGCAATTAAAGTTCCTCCTTCCAATTACAGCTTTTTACACCATTTTAATCAATTTTTGTACAGCAAATGAGCATTGAGTTTAACCCTAAATCAGATCAGCATGGTGGTGTAGGGTGAAAATCATAATCCTGGAGCACGATATGCAAGAATAAAACTTAGATAAACTAAACAAAATGACAGGAATGTTCCTACAGGCCATTTCTGACTTGTGTTTTAGGCCACTGGAGGGGAATTCATAAGCAGGTTTGGGACTTGCCTATCAACATGACCTCACCTATGTAAATATTTATTCAAACATTTGGGTACTTTGCAGGGGATTCCAGATTAGAAACCAAAGGAAATTACTATAAAAGGAAAACTGCCAGCAGTTTCTGTTTAAGAACTGCACAGCCTCAAAGACTTCACCTTACAACTGAGCTGTAACATCCAGAGAAACTCAAAAGCTGTTGTTTGATTTATTCCTAGCTTTTATAAAATCCCAAGCCATTAATCCTGAGTGGCCTTTACTCAGAAGCCTGATAGATAAATTTTCATAGCTGAGATTGCTTAAGTAGTTCAGTAGCAGAGGGATGGGGTTGGAATTAGAATTAGCAGATTTCAAAAAAACCCCAAAAAACGAACTAAAATTGTCAGCTTTCTCTTCTTTCAGCACAGCACAAACACCTTCTGCTATTAGGATCAGAGAGCTGGATTTTAATGCACAGCAGGTTTATTTCAACCTCTCCTCCAGGCCTCACCTCA
This sequence comes from Monarcha castaneiventris obscurior, assembly GCA_026261815.1. NCBI lineage: Eukaryota > Metazoa > Chordata > Aves > Passeriformes > Monarchidae > Monarcha > Monarcha castaneiventris. The sequence continues at coordinate 1,897,744 of JAMPIT010000437.1, forward strand.
GCATTCCTGTTTCCATAGCCTCACACAAGGCTCCTCAGGACTCTCCACCATTATTTTCTGACCTTTCCCTTTCTTTTTGTGTCTTTCGAAGTTAATCAGTAACCAGAGACTTCTGCCAGCACTCGGTGCTGCTGATTTCAAGGTCCTGAGCCCCAAGGAGCATCAGCCACTTCCACACCATTCCCTCCTTCCCCATTCCAGCTCCCCAGCCTTTCTTATGCTGGGAATAAAAATAAAAACAACATTAAAAAAAGGTGTATTTGACATCCTAAAACACTGCCTCAGCAGCTCCAAAACTCAATTATTCCATGCAAAAAAGCTCTTAGCCACAACTCCACATCATAAGGGACAAGTCTTGCCACGTCCCTGTTCAGGAGGTGGAGGGAAATAAAAAGAGACATTTTTTATGAGACAGTTACTGAGCTTTAATTTCCCACATCCGTTTACGACTGCAAACAAGCACAGGCAGGGGAAGGTCCTATCTATTACCATAATTATTTTTAAAACCTTCACCCCACAGGGTTAGGAAAAAAACCAATGATTTACAGCAGAGCCATAACTATAAAACTGCAGATGGGAGCTGAGCTACTTTGCTCTTGTCTGATGCTGAGATCTCATTAAACTGCGTGCTTAAACCTTAAATATTTGAGAGTAAATGGTAGTTAAAACAGGCAAATCATTCTCATTAAGCAGCCAGCCTTTCCTCTGCTCAGCTTCCCAGCTCATCATTTGTTACTTGGGCATTTGTGGAGGTTGACAATGCTCCATCTTCCAGCCTGTTCGGCCCCAAAATTCCTAAATAAAGGAGAAAGGGCAAGAAAAAAAAAGTACTCAAGCCATCTTTAAACCTTATAAAGAAGCTGATGAGAGAACAGATACTTTCTTCTATTATAAGTTAAATCACCTTGAACAATCCTTTGGCCAAAGTCATTCAGTGAGACAACAGGCAGCAACTTTTCTTTGTTCTTTCTAAGTCTACTTCTTTGACCTCTACCTGCTCTGATTATTATTGTTATTATTACCATTATCATTACATCTCCAAGAAACTAACTTTTCATAAAAGATTGCATTACACACCATGTATCCAGTTTTCTCTCTGAAATATTCTTGCCTTTAACAAGTCCCTGCAGCAAACCACAGCATTAATAATTATTTTTGCTTACTCCTTTCTTCTCAAGCCACCCACAAAATCCAAGGCAATGGCTGCCAACCTATCCAGGCTAAAATTGGAAGCTGGAAGAGGAAATGACATAAGAGAAAAGTAGAATTTATGCAAAATGTTGGCGATATGAAAGCAGAACTCAGAAATCTTCATAAATTAGCAGCGCACAGTAATTGAAGCTGCTTGAATCATGCTCCTCCATCCTTCCACTTCAACAGGATATGGCAGGAAGTAATTAATGGAGACAGGCTCCTTTGCATATAGCTGGAAATAATTAATCTGGCATCTTACTTCTGGTACCGGCTCTTTGCAAAAACAAATTTTTCCCCATACAGAACAGTTTGTTTCACACGTAACCCCAGGGATCAGCCGTTCTTTATTCTTTAAATAAAGACATTTAATGGGAGCCCATATGGAAAATTTAACCTTCACAGAGGCTTTGCTATGTGTGTAGAAAAAAGTGTTTCACAGAGACATTTATCTTTAAAAAAAATAAAATAAGGCATACAAAACCCCAATTCAAATAGAGACTTAAAATTCAGTATTATGTACTAGGGATTAAATAATGGTGTAAATTTTTATTTTTGCTCCCTCATTTTCTATTCAAAATTGCAAAACCTGCTTAGAATAAAACCCGTTCTTCATTATTTCTTTTTTCTTTTTCTTTTTTTCCTGTACGCACAGCACACACTTCATGCTCTTCTGATCAGTTTTATGTAAAATTTAGTGCTTGAAACTAATTAGGTCCTCAACTTGCTTTTGTAGGAGTAAAGGCCATGAAGAACACTTAGGATTCCATTATGAATAACAGATGCGAGATGCATACATTTATAAAGCACTAAATTTAGAAAGATTCGAGGCGAGATCTGCTGAACCTTTCCAAATTAAAAACCTCCTTGTACTTTGCCACTGAACCCATCAGAACAAGCTCGGAGGAAGCAGAACACAAGAGGCCGATGAGTTTTCCACAGCTCCAACGTGAATGCATCCTGTGGATGGAATTTCAAGATCCACAACAAAGCAGGCAATAATCTGCAGGGCACATTAGCTAAATGACAACATTCTCTGTGCTCGCTGGGGGTTATTTAATCCCCTCAGCTTGCAATCTCGTGTAGGGCAAGATACAAAATTCATGAAAGCAATCAGATCCCACTTCCATCCGTAACCACCTCGGAATACTCTGTTTAAAAACATCACTCCGCTACTTCCCCAGTTGTTTGGGTTTCCCACAAGGAAACTCGCTTTACACAAAGGCAGAGCCCCAGCACCTTCCCTGCCGGACACAAAAGAGCCACATGTTCCCAGTAAAGTGCTCAGGGCTCCTGTTCCTCCAGGAAAAGCTGGGAACCGCTTTGGGACACATCAACACTTCCACTCGTGTTCCTCGACTGCCCGGGGATAGCGAACTGGCCCGAGAATGCCAGGAGGAGCTGGCAGAGCTGTGCCCCGACTGAAATCAGGTAAAAAAACCACCCCAGACAGGGTTCAGGCACCAGCAGCATTTTTTATGAAGCCGACAATTCTCAGCATCCCAAGAGTTTGCATTCATTTAAAGGGGGTGAAACGTTTGACACCGTGAGGAGAGCCTGAGCTCCCTTCCCAACCCTGGCAGTGGTTTCCTGATCCCGAGCCCACGGCCTGGCTTTTCCAGGCAGCCTTTCCAGGTTTAGCAGGGCAGCAGCTGCCACCCCCCGTGCCCTGTGAATGTCTGGCCACTGCCAGGGCTTTTCTAGGAAGGACTTTGGCTCTTTGATCTGCGGGAGCAGCTGGAGGAACAGCCAGGCTCTGCCGCTGCCTCCCCTTTCCCACAAAAAAAATTCCCAACATTTCTCTCCCTCATCCCATCCGCTTCTCTCCTGGCCAGCAAAAAGCCTGCTGGAGCTGATTTGCCACACAAGGACAAATTCCTTGTCCTTTCCCACAGTTACGAAACGCGTGCCTGGTGCCACGCAAGAAGCGGTGTGGCAGCACCACATCCTAAAGGCAGAGGAAGCTGCAGCTTCCACGTTTGCCATCTGCAATCCAGGGAACAACCCCGGCGAGCTGGAACCATCTCACGGCACAGCCTGAAGGAGATTACCCTGCCTGGGAGAGCGGAGAGGTTAAACACCGCCAAAGTGTCACAATGACAGCTTTGCTGGCTTTTCCACTAGGGAAGGGACAGCGCAGTTGTAATGACATAAACTCCACACAATTCCCAAACACGATGCTCATGCTCAGCTCGCTCACTGGAGAGGGAATTACCGCGAGGCACATTTTACACACACACACTTTAAGAGCCTTCAGGACCAACTCCTGTTTAACCTCTGCCGATGAGCCCAGCCCTGGCAGGGGGAGAAGCCAGCCCGGTGCCAAAATCACATCACACCACACTTGGCTGTAACAAAAGATGACTCCGGGGAGTTTGTGCCCATCATCGTTATTCCACGCACGTCAGAGCCACCTCCAACAGCTTTTCCTTCAATTAAACCTTTACTACTGCAAAGGGCAAAGGGGGTATGGACACATTTATGCCGTGCTGAGCGTGGAAAGGGTAACGAGGGATAAAGGGAAGGGAGGATTACACAGCCCTTTTTTAGAGACATCCAAAAAGCAAGGAAATCCCCCGCCCCACAATGTACAAGACAACCACACAAACCTGGTGGGTGAGAACACATCCATGCCTTGCCCTGGACCATCCTCCCTCCCGCACCACCCCTTTTTTTTTGTTGTCGCTGTATTATTTTTTTTTTTTTTCCAGCTGAGCACTTGCCTCTCCTCCGTGCCCATCAAATATCCCGAAGATGGACGGGTGAGTCTTGTTCACCAGGTCAGTGATTACTTCGAACCTGTCCTCCATGTGATCCCTCCGGCCTTGGATGGAGTAGACAGCCACGTTGTGGCTCTTGAACTCCCAGGTCTTGGAGAACTCAGCGTCCAGCACGTCTAAACCCCCGAGCCTGTCATTCTGCATGATCTCGGCCACCTTGCCCTTCACCATCTTCACCGCATCCCTGCTGGACTTAACAATGGTTTTCACCTCATCCGTGTGGAAGAAATAACTCCACAGGGCCAGGCTGATGCACAGCAAGAACAGGGTCTCCGGTCTAAGCAAGAAGTAACGCATGATCCGACCCAGCAGAGACAGCAAAGTCATTGTATCCTCTATCATTTATTATCGCGACCGTGTCTCCCCACACCATGCAGCGGGGCGGCTCCGAGCCCGGGGCCGCTCAGTGCATGCTCGGCCGGCCGGGCAGCGCCGAGCCCCGCGCTCCGCTCCGCTCCGCTCCCTCCGGCTGCGCTCCCGCGGGCTCCGGGCGGCCCCTCAGCCGCGCCCCGGCCCCGCGGCACCCCGTCCCTGCCGCGGGGGAGCGGGCCCGCCGATGGATGCGCGGAGCCCTCCGCCGCCGGATGCCTTCCTGAACGCCGCTCGGCGCCGCGGCTCGGCCCGGGAGGTGGCTGGCAGGGCCGCCCGCGGTACCTGGCTTCCCGTGTCCCCCGCGCCCGGCGCCGGCCCGCCCTCCTTCCCCCGGGCGGAGCGTCCCGGCCGCCGCCCCCGCCCCGCCCGGTGCCGCCGCCGGACTACAAATCCCGGCAGCCAGCGCAGGGGCGCGGGGCACGCTGGGAGTTGTAGTCCGGGAGCGGTCGGGAAAGGATCTGGGAGGAGGAGGAATGCTAAGAAAAGGAAAAAAAATATTTAATCAAAGTGTGCTCCATCCCTGAAACTGTGCAAAGCCGAGTTGGAGCAACCTGGGATAGTGGGAAGTGTCCCTGGCCAGAGGATGAGATCCTCCTTAAGCTCCCTTCCAACACAAACCATTCTGGGATTCTCCTGAAGGATGAACTTGACTCACATATTCCCCAATCCCCTTCACAAGCTCGCAGTCACAACGGAAACAAAGCAGGAATTTGTTAATTATTAAACCGAGAGTAGAGTTTTGTTGAAGAAAAAAAAAATAAAGCATCTACCTCTGACCCATTTCTGTAAATTGTCATTTTCCTGTAACTGATAAGCACTGAAAATCACAAGCTGTGAGTGTGTGAGCAGAAGTTTGCTGGAATAGAAACAATTTAATGTTGTGCCCGAGCTGTTTGCTGCCAGCTGTGGGGCAGAAAACTCACAGAATCAACCTCAGAGAGTGTCAGAGCTGACTCGAGAGTCAAACACCTCCGAGTGGGGTTGAAAATGAGTTAGCAGACCACAAAACCCGGCTGAAATTCTGAGTGAAAAACTGTAAACTTCAGGTATGAGCATTCCAAGTTTTCCAGCAGCTCCCGCTCCCTCTGGACTTTTGTTACTGTAGAAATCACACATAAACTCTTTGTTTTGCCACTTCTTTCAAAGATCAGCTGAAATAAATGACACAACCCCAAGCCTGGTTAACCCAGAGTAAATAATTTCAGCCTTTCCGTGTCCCATTCTTACATCCAGCTCTGAGAAATAGGAAAGCTCATGACAAATATTAAATATAACAACAGAACTGCTTTAAATCTTAGAGGTACATGACACTCTGTTAGTATTTTATCCAAAGTTTTACATTTCAGGCCTAGAAAAACTCTCACCTTTATCTTCTCCTCTGTCACAATGTGCTTGAGTTGAGCCATGGATTTTTTACCCAAAAGGCCAAAATCTGCACTTGTGAGTTGGGGAATGAGGTACCAGCACAGGCATTGCAGCACCTATAGCTAAGGAGGCCGATTAATTAATTTAATTAAACATACTTAATGAATACTCCAGGAAAACTAAGGCTGAATGTCATAAAAAGAGGCTTAAATAAGAAGCACCAATGAAATAATATTTTTGAGACTACAAAAATGTGTTGCTAATAATTCTAATAATATTATTAATAACGCTGTCTCTAGGATGGCTTTTGAAATTCTGTTCATTTCATACTTAATGAAAGATAAAATAAATGCAAAACATGGAGAATGCTGGTCACTCCCACCTAACATTTCATTATTATTTGCCATTTTACTGCAGCATAAATGGGAGCTGGGACTCCTGTGGAAGTTTTGCTTCACTGTTGGCAATTTGGGTCCAGATTATGGAATTAGGAAGGGAAATGAGGCCACAGAGCACAGAAACCACTTCCAGCCCCTCCTGCAGCTGCCAAGGGCCGGTATCCCACAGTTTCCTCCAAAATCCAGGCTCCTCCCCGGGCCGAATGCCCCAGGAGCAGAGGATGCTCCATGTGGAGCAGGGGGAGGAGTTTTCCATTCATTTCTAATTATTTTATCCTGCTGGAGACACTGAGCTGCTTCCCTCAGCTCCTGGGCTCTGCCAGCAGGGTCCGAAAGGCTCTGGAACTGCAGAGTGGCTGAAATTTCCCTTGGGAAGGGGCTGGAACACCGGGAAAGCCTCGTCCTGCTGGAGAAATGGGATGGGGAATCCTCCCTGGGAGCGCTCAGCCCTTGGGCCGGAGCTCCCGCTGTTAAATGTGAATTTTGCAGGGGTTAAGGGCGAGTTCTGCCCCAGTTCAGGGCAAAATTCAAAGTTTATTGAGGCAGCCCCGAGGCTCCGGCCAACAAATCCAAACCCGGAGCTCGTCCTGCGCTCCGGGGCTGAGCCCTGGAGTCTTCCCAGGGGAGAAACAGAACTTGGGATGCACAGATATTCTCTCAAACCCTGGAAATCAGCAGTAAAAAACGTCATCGATATTCGGATTATCGGCTGCTAATCAATTCTGGTGCTGCTGGGGGGCGACCCCAGGCTTTTGTTCGCTTGTGAAAGGAATGAAAAGCGATTTCTGAGGCGGGTTTGGGAATAAACCGGATAATTATCCACTTGGAAAACTGGGAAAAAGCATTCCTTGCTCAACAGCTCCTCCTCCTGCTCGCACGTAGCACGAAGCCATCGGGGCATCATTTGTTCTCGCGTTTTGGCTACAGAAACAAATAATCTGCTACTGCAAAAGCGAATTCCTTGTCTGCTCAGCGCTGTAATACACAGGAATTGTGGATTATAAGCAGAATAAACTTGGGAATTCTTTTGGGTCCAGGAGAAAAAAAAGCAGCATTCAGCTTTCCTAGGCAATTTTTGTGGTGGCCAGAATTAAAACAGGGAGTGAGATATTGGGAAAGCTCTCACTATTTGCCAGTCTGAACAATACCAACATTTTTATCGTTGTCGTTTCTTGCTTGTGTTAAACAAACCCCAGTGGTTTTGATTGGAAGAAGCCTCATTTTGTGAATGTACTTAGGAGGATAACTTAAATACAAATCACAACAGCAAAAAACTTTCATTTCCTGTAGTTGCAAAGTGAATTTACCATTATTGCACCCTGGGGATGAACAGCAAGGACACAACACTGATGGGTCACCAGCTTTCCTGGACACATTCACTACAAAAAACATTTAATTTGGTGGGAATTTCTTTGTAAAAATCCTACCAGAATCTGTGGGATGTCTGTTCTATGATATGCTCTGGGATGCTAAAACTTGGAGGATGTTTCTGTTGCTGTTGGCTGAACTCTGCTGCCCAGTTAAAAAGTTTTCCCAGGATTTTCAGGTTCAAGCACTTTTATTGGCATAAATCAGATGTGCACAATGATGGGGCTCGTTGCTGGTTAGTCCTGCAAAGCAAATTATTGAAATTAAAGAAAACTATAAAAATGAAAGCAAAATATTGCCCAAAACCTGCAGGGCCACCTCCCTTTTCTTCTGCTGAGAAGTAAAATCAGAATAGAAAAATCACCACCAATAACAACAACTATAAAAGAAGATTTTTTCATATCAGGGCTGCAATGCAGTAAAATAATTTCGTGCTTCTCTTTCCAGATATTGGAAAGAAATAGATTTTAGGGTGTTTGGGGTGGCACAGGCCCAGCTCTCCAGAGGAATGACTCGGTGGCAGTATCAGAAACTGGTTTGGATTTGGATAACAGCTAAACAAGGTTGAGTTGTCCCGACAGTGGTTTCCATCTCAGTCGATGTAAACAGCAATTTTCCACACAAGTTGCTCTTTTCTCTTCTCCAGGATTCTGAATTCCGGGACATCTTCATGTGTAAAATCTGATTTTCATTTATTTCCTGGCGCCTGACCTTGGTGTCAATGGGAATGAGAGGCCCAGGGAGATTTCTGACTCGTGTTTTAACACCATCTTTTATTTAAACACAAAATTCTGCTGTGGGATGGTGTGCACCAAACCACAGCAGTGAAATTATTATCTATCCATTATATATAAATTATATATCAATTATATATCAATTATATATCAATTATATATCAATTATATAGATAGGAACACATCCTGGATATACTGGGAAGGTGAAATACCTGCAGGTGCCTGGGGTAGAAATCCCACACCTGCCTTTCTCTTGGTAGGGAATATAATTCCTGATTATAAATATAGAATTCGGTGTAAATTATACCTGAAATGAACATTAAGAATGTTAAGAATGAATGTTAAGAAAACAAAAATCTATCTAATTTCCCAGGTAATCTAAGGGGTGCTGTTTATTAACTTTTATATGTTCTTACTTTTAATATCAGAGCCAAACTACTTGGTGAGACAATCAAGGAAAGATGCCAATATGATTTTCATGGAAAAATTTAACCATGGATGTATTTCAGAAGGAAATTCTGGGGTTTATCAATCTACAGAGCCTTGAATTACCACAATTTTAGAATCACAAGAAAAATTTGGCCACTGAAATCACTGGGAGTCTTTACTTGGTGGGAGCACGGGCCCCAAAATATTGATTTGGAGTCCACCTCTCCAGGGCATGGCACACTTTGGGAGAGAGAGATTATTCCAAACAGATTTTCCCTGTGATTTTCCAGAGATGAACTCACCAGGAATTGGGAAATGACTGAGACACCACCAGAAGCACCCAGCAGATAAAGCTGAAGATGCTCCTGAGGGCCAGAGCTGCTCTCTGAAGTGATCTTTGATTTAACCAGCAGCATCACAACAGAGTGCAGGCATTTGGGAATGTTTGTAAAGCACTCACTGGTGAATTAATACCTCACAAACTTCCCACTTTTCCAGAGAACTCCAGGACACGCAAGGAAAATATAAATAGAAGCTCAGCAATCCGGAATCACTTTGCAAACTGTCAGAGTTCTTATGAAACCTTCCTCAGATCTGGGCACAAATTGATAAAAAGCAGCAACAAAGCAATCTTAATTTTCTTCTTCATTAATTTTTACTCTGTTTAGCAGCTGTTTCGTGTCTGTGGTGCAGACTATTTAATTTGCATTAAGCACGAGGCTGCAAAATTGATTTACACATTTGAATGCCTCACATTTTCACTCCGAGGCCCTTTAGGATGCAGAACATGACAGGCTGCATTTGGGATTAAATCCTTAGGCCAGGCTTGTCCCAAAGCTGAGGTGAGAGGGGAGCTGAGGTTACAGGTGCCTTTTTTGGTGACTTCTCTAAAACTAAAATTAGCTGTGCCCTCAGCTGACTGCACAGTGTAAAACCCAGGCTTTGCTCAGTGCTTTGACTGCTCCAGAGGTTCATTCCAGCCCTGACGCCTTCCCTTGACCAAATTCTTAATAAAACCTAAAAAATTTAAGCCTTCCAAAAGGCAAGACTGAGATAAGTCAGCTCTGGGCTGATTTAGATTTCCCCAAGCAAGGCAGATGAATGGGTTTTGTGAGTCCCTGAGTGGCACAGAGCTGGCAGCCCGTGCTCCCTTTGTCTCTGGGAATATGGGATGGATTCTCCCACTGCTTCATTTCCATAGGCAGCCTCAGGACAAGCTCCCGTTGCTCAGTTCCAAAGGCTCGCTTCTTTATCACCAGATTTTGGTGGTGGAGATAAAGAAATATTCAAATAAGGGCGGTGAAAGGATTTTGTAATGGAGGATTTATTGTGACTTGCCCTGTTTTTTCAATGGTGGTGTTTGTATTCAGGCCCAGTGCTTGAAGTTTGCTGCAACAGGGGCTGCCAATAAGTAAGAAATAAATAAAGATGAAACATTCCCACCTCTAGGGCTGAAATGGGAGATGTTTTTTGGAAGTGATGGGGAAAGGAGGAGATTTCCTCTAACGAGCTGGCACAGAAAACTGAAGGGGCATTGCTGACGTCCACTGGATGCAGCCAGAGCCTCCCTCACACAGCCATAACCTTCTTCAAAATGCAAAGAATACAAAAGCACAGAAATAAACACAAAAGGAATTAAAAAAAAAAAAATCAGGAGTCAACAGTTTGGGCCACTCAGAGAAGATTTAAACCCGTGCAGTGTCAGGGGACAGGGATGAGCTGCTCAGAGATGTTTGTGTTCTGCTGAATCCTACCCAAGGTTTGGGTTCATCAGAAGGGAATGCAGCAAGGAGAGGGATAATTCCCATTTACAGCTCCCACTGCAGGGTGTTTGAAGTGCTGCCTGTGCTTCTCGAGTGTCTGCAGTGACAAACACATTTCTTTTTGTTTGCTCTCCGGCTTCTCCCAGGCAATATGTTGGGTGTGATGGGAATGGCGTGGTTTGGCCCAAAATAGCTGCCTGGGCTGGAGCCTTCAAGCTGTCAGAACTGTCTCTCCTCCTCCCCACTCGGTGAAATCTCCATCCACAGTACCATCTGCTTCCCCAGGATGCAGATTTGCCGCATTGGAGCTGTGTTTTAATGGGGGAAATCGTCTGACTGCGATTTAATTTAATGACTCTGATTGAATTCCACCCTCCTTCCAATTCCCACATCACTCCTGGGTCTCCTGAGGCACCAGAAGCTGACACCAGATGTGGGGATGAGTTTCAAACATCTGTGGGCTTCCCTTCTGCTGCTTCCAGCTCCTTCCTGCACGTGCCTGTGGGAAAAGCTGGTGGGAGCAAGACGATCCTAAATCCACTTTTCTTCCCTGCAAGCCCCGGTGCTTTCAGCATTCCCAGCTCCCCAAATGTGCCACGTTCCCAGGGCGTGTTTGGGAAGGGGGCAGTGACTGGCAGCTGCCTTTGGCTGGTGCAAAAAGGGGCAAACAAAGGAGGAGCAGGAGCGTGGAAGGGCTGGGATGGAATTCCGTGGATCCCTCTGTGGGAGGCTGTTTATCTGATGGATGAAGGGATTTATTTATAGCCCGTGACTTCTCCAAAAACATCGTCCTCTGCTGACCTTTCTGCTCAAATTGGAAGTCAGGAGAGCAGCGCTGCCAAGGAAATGAAACAACTTTACTTAAAAAAATAAAAGCTTCTTGTTGTGTTGTGAGTCCCCTGTTAACTGCTGGGTCTCCTGATTTTTTGCCTTGTTATCAATCCTGATCGCTGTGGAGAGCTGGGATTCTCCAGAACGAGCAGGAAACGTGGGATATGGAGAGAAAATCACCACGAGTTCACTTCACAAGGGAGTTGAGGACACATAAGCAGCAACCTGATCCTCTGCTGACACCACCAGCTCCTCATGCGGGGCTCCCAGCAGCACATTCCCAATCCCTTAGTTATGCTCCACAAATAAGGAGCAGGGGTTTGCACTTTTCCTGGCTGCCACAAATTAGTCACTGCTTCCCAAAAAGCCACGGAAAGCAGGAACCAGGCTCTTTCTCCTCTCCGGACCCTGCTCCTGCCGAGTGCCAAACCCAGTCCCACGCCTGGGCTCGGCTCAGAGCTCTGAGGGGTTTGCACCAGCGGGGATCCTGCCCTGGCTCGGATCCCATCCCCGCTCTCCCAAATCCCTCCCAGCAGCCGGGAAAAGCAGGTTTGGCCGCGGGGAAAAGGCTGGAGCTGCCCCAGGACAGGGTGAATTCCACTCCCTCTCCAGGGCTGCTGTGCAATGGGCTCGGTGCTTCGGGGCCCGGATGCCTCAGGAATCCCAGGATGTCCCATCCCATTCCCTCTCCCCCAGCTGAGGAGAATCCGTAAGATGGAGACGCTGGGGATGCTCAGGAGTTTTCTGTGCTGTTGCCACAGGAGCCAGGAAGGAAAGCTCTGCTGTAAACGGGAAAGTGCTGCAGGGACGATCCAGGATTTCCCTGCATCCCGAGGAGGGGAAGGCTCTGCTCCCATCCCATTCTCCGGATTCCCCTTGTGCCCCTGGTTCCTCCCATCCCTGGCTGGTGCTGGGGTGCTTTGGGCAGTCCAGAAGCTGACCTGCTACAAAAAAGGGCACCGAGCACTCTCCTGTGGTCAGCACGAAGCAGCACAGCCCTTCCTCTGTGGACTCTCATAAAACCCCAGACTGGTTTGGGATGGAAGGAGCTTAAATCCCATCCCTCCCACCCCTGCCATGGCAGGGACACCTTCCACTGTGCCAGGCTGCTCCAAACCCCATCCAGCCTGGCCTTGGGCACTGCCAGGGATCCAGGGGCAGCCACAGCTTCTCTGGGCACCCTGTGCCAGGGCCTCCCCACCCTCCCAGGGAAGGATTTTTCCTACTTTAACTTTTGAACATAAGAAATGTGCCTCAGGACAGGCAGCTCAACTGAGCAGAAACACCTTAATAAGGGAATTAATCCTGGGCTTTGGAAGCAAAACCAGAGAACTGCGTGCACATAAAGCAGTTTCTCCTTTCTGCTCCTCGCTGTAATGGGAAAAGTAAAGTATTCAAGAAATAATTTCCCAGCTTGGCTGAGCGTTAAGGAACAGCACTTTCTGTGTAACAAATACGCGGTGCTGGGGATTTGTAACGGAACAGGAGGTGGCTGAGGCACTTAGATGAGAGGAGCTGGGCCAGCAGCCAAAATTTGGGTTCTGCTGGTTGTGTTCCCAACCAGGAGCAACAGGAATTAATTCCTGACTTGGTGTATGTGAGGACAGAAAAGCAAAACACAGCAGCATGTGCAGGATCTGGGGGCTGCCTGCAGATTCACCCGTCTTTCTTCCATTGTTTTGCTTTATCTGCTCTGTCTAGAACTGAAAATTTGTAGGAATCTTGAATCACAGAAGTCTTTGGGAGTGGAGGGAGATGGATTTGCAGCCTGAGAAGGAAGACCCCACTCCTTCAGTGCCTTTTCAAGCATTCCCTTCAGCAGGAGCTGCTTCCATCACACATGGAACAGCAGAACCACAGGGAAAAACGTAAATGCCAAAAAGTTCTGTGCCTCTAATGGTTATTCCGTATTATTTGCAAGACTTAAGGGTATTTTTCTTTATCTCCCCAAGTTTCTATCCAAAACTACCAGTGACAAGCACTCTCAGGAGCATCTGCAGGGCTGAGGTGGAGGGAAGAGGTGAAATGTGAGGGCTGGAGCTGCAGCAGTGGCAGTGAACGTTGCCTTGGGTGACCTCCAGCTCTGAGCCACCACAAAACCTTCCCTCACAGCCAGTTCCAAGTCAAAAGTTGGGAAGATGTGAGGAAGTTCAAGTCTCCTTGTCCAGGGAATTTGATGGCAGCTCGTAAAGGCCTCTGACCCCAATAAAATGGGTCTGTAAATGTCTGAGAAGTCCCACAGTGACAAACAGCAAGGCAGGAGGGGCAATAAAAAAAAAAAACCAGTTAGACAGAACCTCTCTGAAGGAGCAAGAAACCCTCATTTTAAGTGAAAATAGATTTTAAACTCTGACTAAGTTATACCGGGGTGAAACAATGCATATTTGAAAGCTGCCATTTCTCAAGCTGCTCCATTACTTCCTTAAGGTTCATTTATTCCTTATTTCTCTCTGGTACAGAGACATTTAATGAAGTGCTGGGGCTTCAAATTACTTTCTCCAAATAGCCAAGTTCTGCTGAACAATCTAAAATGGAAGGATTTTTAACTGGGACCCTGCTCTGGAAATATTTCAGCTCAGAAACAGTCCTGCTGCCCTTCAGCCTGTGCTCTTCTACACAAAGTTCTCCTGGATTTATCCTGGGAATGTGGGGGGTCAGTGGGGCTGGTTGGAAGGGATGTGGAATTTTTATAGCCCAGTGCATAAATAAGAAAAAGGGAAAATCCCATTTAATAATTCTTTCTACACTCCTGCATCACTGTTCAAGACTAGTTCTTTTCACAGGATATATTCTGACAGTGCTTTGCTCAATTATTTAAACACATTAATAGCTGTGTGTTTAAAGCATAAATAGTGTCATTTCCCCCTTGAACTGTATTTTGGTGTGTTTAACTCTTCAAAAGTTCTAAAAGGACACGGTGTAAAGGTGTGACTCTCCTGGGTTTTTCCTCAGTGCCAGAATTTCAGAGGCTGCAATTCTCTGCTTTCTCACTGTTCCCACATAGCTCCTTAACCCCCCTCTGTCTCCTGGCAGCCTCAAGATTTAGTTTTAAAATAGGCCTGGGATTGTTCTTTAATTTAAATCTTTAGAGCTCTTTCAAGAGGGTGTTGAAGATTGAAAGTTGCTATAAATATCTGCTTCAGGAATCACTTACATTGGTTTCAGGGTTCTCATAAAAACCAAACTTTTCACTGAAACATTTGAAAATGATAACACTTTTCTGGGGCTTTTTTTTTGTGGTGGAAAACTGTTTCTTGGCCATCTTTTAAATAAAAATCATTTGCAAGAACACCAAGTTCACTTAATCACATCTAAATCTTGGCCTGATACATGAATCTGTGGCAGAATTTTGGCTAAAAGGACTATTTGACTACTCAGAGCTCTCCCTTTCTCCAGCAAACTCAGATTATTTTGATAAATATCCTTCCCTTTGAGGTTGGATTCTGAATATGAATATGAAGAGGAGGATTTCCACATTTAAGTAGAAATGAGACAAATTATGGATAATTTTGCCTTTTTTTGTCAAAATGGGCTTTGTTTTCTCTCCCCATCAAACGATATTTCACAGAGGCCCTCTGGGGCTACACCTGGCATGAGGAAAACGTGGCTGAGAGGACTGAATTTATCTTGAAAATAAGGGCCAGTAGGTCACTCTGACAGGACAGCCAGCCAGGGAGGAATGTTTGATATAAAACTTTATGGAACATGAAATGGGCTTTAATAGCAACTCTGTAAAGTCTTGGAAAAATCAGTCTCTGTGGAGCTACAGAGCCCTGATTTTACAGAGCTTCAAGAGGTGGCAAGGCCATAAAAGTGTTGTGTGTGAGGGAAGAATTAAAAATGGAATTGAAGGTGGTTCATAAATCCCTGAGGAGCCAAAAGCTGTGCTCTGGGTATGAATTCCTGCTGGGAAAGGTGGGCAGTAAATAAACTCTGGCACCTGCAAATCTCTGGTGTGTTTTGGGCCTGAGGTGGGATTTACCCCTGAGCTGGAGTTATCCATCACTTGATCATTAGGGCTGCATTTCCCAGGAAATCCCCACCTCTCTTTTGTGATTCAATGATTCTGTGAACTCAGATTTAGATTTAGGTGGAGTGGCAATACCTAATTTTTTTGGTTTTTTTTCCAGGAGTGAAAATGTCCTCGTTTCAGAGCAGATGAGGGGACGGGATGAAAGCCTTTTATAATTCTGAAAGGAATCACTCTTTTCAGGCCAGTCTGTTATTAATCATAAAGATGGATATGTACAAAAGAAGATATTTTTACATCTACACTAAAACGCTGACATTTCCACAGTGACAAATGGCTCTTAATAAGAGGAGGATATAAAGGGGGAGAAAGCAAAGAGAAATGTTAAAAATTAGGCCTCGTGGCAGCTCTGAGGGGGGCGAGGCAGAACGAAGATTAAAACTTCAGAATTACAGCTCTTATTAATTAATTTACCAAATAACTGCATCATATTTAACAACAAATCCACTTTTTAGATGTGTGGAGAGAAGCAACTCCCCTCTGGGAGTGCTTGATTCCATCGAAAACAAATCTTCACAACAGAAAGCTCTGTTTTGCAAAGTGTGAAATAGTTTCCAGAAGACAGCAATAAAACCTGGGAAACTTCACACAAAGCAGTATTTTATGGGAGTATTGCTAAAGCTGACGAGGAAAAATTTCACCACAGAAGAAACACCCATTATTTCACTGAAAAAAATTCCTGTTTCTTACAGGAGGGAGAAATTCCTGTTCCTTTCTCTGGACCAGAGTCCCAGAAAAACTAGGACATGTGTAAAGGAAATATCTAAATAAAGAGGATTCATAACCAGGGAAAGGTCTGAGCCTCTGTCAAAATAATATATCTAAAGCAGCAGCAGCACTGATTATGTTGGCAGGGCAGAAACGCAGAATATTTGCTTTCTACGAGAAAACACATCAAGATTAAGAAAAATCTGCCTCAAATTCTCATTTTCAATTAACCAATTTTGTCACTCAGAAATAAAATAGAAGGTGGATCCACTTTTCTGAGAGGTGTTGCTGCCAAGTATGGCCAGAGCTGACTGAAAAAAACGGAAGGTTCCAAATTTGTGGGGCCTGGAGATCGATAAATGTAAGATAGTTTAGCAAAAGATGCATTTCTGTGTATTTTAGCCTCCCCCATGGGCTCACTCCTCAGTGGAAGAGAGAATTCTGTCAACCTTTCCATTATTATACATCACTGACACCCCATTTTCTCTCCAGAACTCTGTGGAATTTTCTTCTTCCTCAGAGTTATAAAGCACCAGGGATTGAATCGGAATTTTGAAAGCGTGGGGATACAGGAAAATTCCATTTAAATAGAATCAGGAATCATTTCACTTTGAGGACAATGACAAAGACTTTCTGGAAGTAAGTTTTACACATGATGTGGCCTCAGCAGAGGGGCTGAGGGCCCTAAAAAACAAAATCCCTGAGCTCATCCTCTCATCCTGAATCTTTCCCTAAAAAGCCCCAATTTTCATTCCCTGCTTTTCCTCCTAAAACCCAGCTCCCTGGATGTCACCCAACACTGATTTATCTTCCAGAGGCATCTCCTGCACAGCTCAGGTGGATCCTCAGCTCTTGCCCTGTGTTTGTTGACATTGTAGGAGAGGGAAGTGAGCACACCCCAATGATCCTTTTGAAGCTCCCATCCCTGCTGGAATGTTGTGTTGGAATGACAAATGTTCTTTTGCATATTCCAGTGCACGATTCCCTGTGCTTCCAGCAGGAGCTGGAGGAAAGTTTTGTGCTGCAGTGATTTAGAATTAACCTGCTGCTCTCTGAAGAGCCCTTCCAGTCTTTGTTGCAGCTGGGCTGAGTTTTGGGAAGGCTTTGGGATTCCCTCAGTGCTGGGGATGGAATGAGCTGAATCTTCCTGGAGAAGGGATGAAGCATTTCTGGACTGTGTTTATTGCCACTCTTCACAACTTCCAAGCTGGATGAGGAGAGGAGAGGGAACAAGAGGCAATGGCAGCAGGAGGGAATGCGATATCCCTGAGCAATGGAAAATCCCTGATTCCCATCCCATGCCCCTTCGCTGTGCCATCACCTTTAGCAGGGTATTCTGAAGGAATTTTCCGCAGATTAATGACAGGAGGAACAGTCTCAGTAGTTCTTTGAATGAATAATCTGGTTGAGAATCACAAAATACAATCCCAGACTGGTTTGGGTTGAAGGGATCTTACAGCTCATCCCCTGCCAGGGGCAGGGACAACTTCCAGAGCCCAGGTTGCTCCAGCCTGGTCTTGAACACTTCCAAATGTATTTTATTTTTCTTTGAAAGTCCTGTTAAAAATTCTTCTGCAGCATTTGACAGAGCTGTGCTTGTTATGACTATCACGATTTGCTGTACAGGTGTAAAACTGTCATAAAAACGCTGCTGTTGATTTACTAGAAGCAAATAAAATGTCTTTCTTACTGCTTCAGTCAGTTCCTGTACAATGTGTGCTGAAGATCTGTGAGATAGCAAGGGTGGTTGATTTAAAGTAAAAATACAGAATGATCCTGGAAATTAGAGAAGAGCAGAACCTTGCTCTCAAGAATTCCCAGTTTTATCAGCTCCTAGTCCCGGCTCTGCCAGTCACTCACGGCTTTGTATCTGCACCGTTCTAGATTTTAACCTGTTTTAGGCAGCTTTTCCTTCCCAGGTAATTTATTTTGCCCCAGAACCAGCAGCAGCTCTAAGAGTGATGGATGGCACGGGGGAAGAACTGCTGGGGATAAATCTTGGTGCCAGCTTGGAGAAAGCAGAGGGAGAAAGCAGAGCAGGAACACGCGGCTTCCCTGAGCTCTTCTGCTCCCAAACAAAATCCCCAGCTCAGGGAGGGAGCTGGGATTCTGCCGGGCGCTGGCAGCAGGAGCAGGGGAGCTCTGGGTTTCCCAGGTGCCATCATTCACCGGGCAGCGTTTATGGGTGTGCCGGTTTTGGCCAGGATCTAGCAATTTATCCTCTGGGAGAAAGGCAGGTTACAACCACCCTTCCCCCCACCAGGTTCGGGAAAAAAAAATTCCTCGAAGGAAAGTGAAGGAGATAAACTCTATTTATTAACAAACACACAGGAAAAGGATAATAATACTAAATAGCAAAACCCCTCACTGTAACAAGAAAACCTGGGAAGAAATTGGAGCCTCTCGTAGGTGTGGTCCCTCCCTCTCGGAGCTGCCGTGGGGGGTGGCCTTAGGCCCCCTCCGGGCCTGAAGAGAAGTTCCCCTGATGTGTTCTGATGTTGTTGAAACAGTCCAGAAGAGGGAAAAAAAAAAAAAAAAAAAAAAAGGAAAACCCACCAAAGTCCTAGGAAACACGCCGGAGAAAAAGGGAAGGAGATCAAAAACCAAAAAAACTGGCTGAAGAGACAGGCAGGGTGCTCTCTCTCCGTGCTACCGCCATTGGAGAACACAGAGGAGTCTCCATCTCTGTGTCCTTGGGAACTTGCTTTGAAAAGTTCATTTTTTCCCTCCCCTCTTAAGCTCAGTTTAAAGGCACAGAACTAATTTTCTGGCATAGAGCCGCGATAGGGGATACACATCATAGAGTCACCCCAAGACAATGGGACACTGGGTTTGTGGCACACTCGGTGACACGGAGCTCACCTCGCCTCCAGCTGAGGCTGGCTGTGCCTGATGCTCCGAGCCTGCTCCGTGCACATTCCATGCACATTCCTGCTGCAGATCACAGCTCCATACCCTTCACTTCGTTAATTACCCGTCTTGATGCGGAATTAAGGAAGCTCCTGGACTGGTCTGGCCGGCTGTGGGAAGCTGTGGGAAACGGGGTGACTCTTGCAGGCAACAATGTCCTAATTAAACTCGGCGATTTGCATTACAAACAGAGCGAGTCAGCGCCATCAGTGCAGCCCAGATAAATCCCTTATCGAGTCCCATTCCTTATCCAGTTTCTGTGGGGTGTCCCACAGAAGCCCCATCCCAGGCAGGAATCCTTCCAGACAAACCTGCTCTCTCAGCCAGTGTTTCACACCACTGGGATGTTCTTTCCAAGAACTGAGGAGTTTTTCCCCTTCCCAAGGACAGGGGGGGATGCTCTGTGGGTTCCTTGTCCTCCCACTCCTCAGCAGGACCAGGAATAAGGCAGGGAGAGGCTGGGCCAAGCAGAGCCACATTTATGGCCTCTGTCCTCATCGCCTTAACTTCCATAATTTTCCAGCATCCACATTTGAACCATTTTAATTTTGATTTCTTGCTGTCTTATAGGTGTGAGGCAGAGAGATTCCAGGCATTTTCACCTTGCTTTTCTATGGAAACAAAGCTGATTTTCTTTCATTACCGCTCTTTCTCTCTCTGTACATCCCACACTTTTCATCCCCTTGACCAATTCCAGGGAAGCTGGGAAAAGAAATACTGATCTCAAGGGTGTAAATTTTGTCAGAAGAGATGGCCAGGAGGAGAAAAGCAGCTTTATTACATAATCCTTGCTGGGCAGCAGAGAAGCCCCACGAAACACAAGCACTCTGCCTCTTATTACACATCAGAGAATCCCATTATAAGGTATGAAATAATAGGGGGCAAAAAAAAAAATCATTATTTCTACATGTAAGCTCTGTATAAACCCGGAGTTGCTGCTTTTCCATATAAAAATCTTCACACCAAAAAGGGGAGGTTGTAGGGACCCGAGAGGAGAGAACTTCAGTAAATAGTGGTGGATTTGATTTACAGCCCTGGAAGAAACTTGGTCTGGCGTAATTGACAGAGATTTATAGTCGTTAAGTAAGAGAAATGTAAGCCTATGTTTCTATAGTTATAAGCAGAATTGTATTGGGTATTATGGTGGAGGGCTTAGAGTATAATAATATGATTTTGTAACTTAAGTTAAGGATTTAGATGTTAAGAGTAGAAGTACATGGGGGTACGTGACATGACAGGTCATTGGCTGAGAGACCTCTGCATTGCAGAGGAGAGAAATTATAGCTGATAGGTCAATAGGTCAAAACAAAGTTTTGTTTTAAGTGTCTATTGGATTAGAAAGTTATAAAAAGCTGTGTAACTTTGGATCTTGTGACTATTCGCCATTTTGGAGGTGTATTGCTCAGACCCTTATGTCTTACGACTGATGCTGGTTTGTTTTTAGTAATAAACCTCCTTAAACGCTGATAGTACCATCTCTTTAATTAATAAGTCCGACGCGTGGAGCTGTGCCGGGGAACAGCACTTTAGAGCAAGAATTTACGGCTTCTGAGAGTTGCTCTGATAAGCCAGAGATTTATAGCCAGAGCAACTAAGGAGGGGCTCTGTGCCCCTCTAAAAAGGGGTCCTAAACATCAGCTAAACCAGCAGCCCCCCAAAAAACAGCAGGCAGGGAGCCAGAAAACATCGACAGGAGGTTGGTGATTTCCTTTGTAATTTGAACATTTCTGCCTTGTTTTGGTTAATTTTCCCTTGCTAAGAACAATTGCTGTGCCACGGTGTCACTTTTGTATGATTGGGTTTGAATTTGCTTGGCAGGAAAGCCCAGGGAGAAGCAGTAAAAGGAGACTTTGAAATATAATTCTGTGGGGAACATGATCAAGAGACCTGAAACAAGGGGCAAAGTGCTACTAGGAGAGCCTCATTCCTGCTCTTCAGGGTAAGATCTTCACCAAAAACTGTTTTTTTAATGTATTTCCAGTCATCCATCAAAGGTAGAACATGGTTTTGTCTGCTTTTTTCCTTGTCCTTGTTGCTCCTTAAAAATTTTGAATATTTTTTAGATTATTTTTTCGCTGTGTGTGAAAAAGAATATTGTAGAGCACGTAATAAGATAAAATTGCTTTAAAAGGTCGTGATTTCAGGCAAATCCTGTATTCTGAGTGAAGCTGTCCACACCTCATTATGCACTGTGAAAGTTATTAATGATTCCTTATCTCCCTGTGGGATATCAGCCAGGAAAAGCAGCAGGAGCAGCTCAGGAAGCAGCAGCAGAGGATGCCTGGGGGTTTTCCACTCCACCATCCAAGCCCTGCTTGGGAATGGATCCTGCTCATCCCACCCTCCCCACAGCTCTTTCCCAATGGATCTCAGCTGTCAGGTAAAACTTTGGGAATGCTGTCGGAGCTAAACAAACCCACGCAAGTCTCACTGCTTGGTTTCAGCTGAGGGGATTTTTTTGTTAAAAGTGGAGGATTGCTGAAAAGACTGAAAATTTCTGTGTGGTTTTGTACTTGGGAGCGATGGAAGAATCACCTGAGTTGCCCTGGCTTTTCTGCAGATGGTTTTGGAGAGGATTCAGGCAGCGTGGAGGTGCCAGCCCTGCCCTCAGCTGCCCTGGGGTTTGGTGCTGAAGGATTCAGAAGAGGCTGCTCCACCTGGCAGGGAAGCTGAGGAACCTGGAGTGGGGATATTGTCCTGCCAGGAGGTGGCCACTGTGGGGATCAAACACCGAATACACTGATTTTCACCTCAGAACACCTCGTGCCACCCCAGCTTTCCAGACTCCACTGAAATCCATGGCTGAGAAAGCCTGGTTGGAAGCAGGAGCTCCTGAGGATCCTCTCTCTGAATGACAAAGGTTGCACATGGAGCATTTTGTCTACTGCTGCCTGGGGCAGTCCTTCACCATTCCTGGATTTTCTAGGGAAAGGGGACAGTTTTTAAAGAGAAAACTTGATTTGGTTGAAAAGCACGAGGGGGGAAAACCAAAAGGGTGAGGGAGTAGGGCAGGGTTTGCTCCCAGGTGAGCTCAGGCTGTGTTTGGCAAGGCAGGGAGGAAAGGTGAGGCTCAGACATCGCTTGTGGCACATCAGCCCCAAACGAAGCTGATTCATATTTGGAAATGATTTGGCTGCAGGCAGATGGTTTAGAACACCATCTATTATGCAGATTCCTTCCTAATTTTCTTGCCCAATTAGATCATTAAAACGCCTCGAGCAGTTGCGGCCTGCTCTTATTTTGCAGCTTTTCTGAGGAAAAAATCCCCCTCTTTTCCTTACACAAACCTTGTCCCCACATTCCCTCCACCCTGGGGTTTCTGGCTGAGATTTGGGAGATGCAGAGATTGGGAGCTGTTTGAAAATGATTCTAATCAGAGGTTGCAAAAGGAGGAGGTGGCTTCACTGCAGACTTTCCTGTGCCGCATTTTTGTGGCTGCTTCACTCTTGACACCATAATTCTGCAGAGACATTAAATTGCTCCTAGTAGGAACTAAAAGCCCCACAGGGGCAGAGGTGTTTTGGGAGGTTTGAAATTAGGGAAGGCACTAATTGTAAATATTTTTTTGCCTGGTGTGTTCCTCCCTGTCGCAGTCCTGAGCTTGGGCTCAGCTCCAGGATCCAGGTGCCGGTGTCCTGAGCTTGGGCTCAGCTCCAGGATCCAGGTACCGAAGTCCTGAGCTTGGGCTCAGCTCCAAGATCCAGGTACTGATGTCCTGAGCTTGGGCTCAGCTCCAGGATCCAGGTACCAAAGTCCTGAGCTTGGGCTCAGCTCCAGGATCCAGGTGCTGATTTCCTGAGCTTGGGCTCAGCTTTGAGATCCAGGTGCCGGTGTCCTGAGCTTGGGCTCAGCTCCAGGATCCAGGTGCCGGTGTCCTGAGCTTGGGCTCAGCTCCAAGATCCAGGTACTGATGTCCTGAGCTTGGGCTCAGCTCCAGGATCCAGGTCCCGGTGTCCTGAGCGTGGTGCCAGACAGAGCTGGCCCTGTTGCATAAATCAGAGTCCTGTGGCCAGAGGAGATTTCAGCAATCGAGGAGGAGGGCGGGGAGTGGAGGACACGCTCTGTAATTGAGGATCAAAGCTCCTGGTTTCTGCCTCTCCATCCACAGAGGAGCTGCTCCCTGCAAAGGGATCCCCTTCCCGGCTGTGTTGGGGCACGTGGACAGGTGAGTTCTGCTTTATACAACCCCAATTTTTCATAGGAAAAGTCTTTCCTCAGTCCCCTGGTGCTGGATTTGATGGGGAGAGGCTCAGGTGTAACCTGATTTAATAAAAGCAGAGTGTAATGGGCAGAAATGGGATATTAACAAGGATATTGCTAAAAGTAATTAATAATATTTCTAACGACAGAAGCATTTGTTTAGCTCACCTGTCAGGAAGAAAAGAGGTGGGGAAGCTGTGGAAGCAAAATGTGTCTAAAAACTTTGGGAAGCAGCTTTTTTAGGATAAAATCCCACTCTGTTTGGAACTATGGAGTTAATTGTGTGTAATTTCTGAGGGATAAATTTCTTTCTACAGATCTTGACACCACCAGGAGCTCTTTACTTCCCAATTAAAAAGTGAGAAATGGGAGTTTTTGGTTCGTTTCCTCTTATTTACCAAAGGACAGGAAGTGCCAATAAGTCAAATAGTCCTGTTTTCCCTTTTCCTCTGCAGCTGTGTGTCCTGCTGATGACCTAATGTAACACTCAGTAACTATTAGCATTGATTTAGTTCATATTTAAAATAAATCTGTGTTTATTACTGATCATTTTACATTTATACAGTATATAGTACATAGTATATAGTATATGGTATATAGTATATGGTATATGGTATATAGTATATTGCATATAGTATATAGAATAGATTTTTATTATTATTATTATTGTTGTTGTTGTTATTGTTATTATTTATAGAACATTCTGGCAACAGATCAATTCAATCCCTGCTGCAGAAAAAGCTGGATAATCTGGATATCGTTTCCTTTTATTGGAACTCTGCATGTGTGGTGTTCTCCATGCTCTCAGTTTGCACCTGGGACTTCCAGCAGCAACTGGAGCACGAGACATAAAATCCAATGTGCAGTGGTAGAAATCAGCCTTGTAGCAAATTCTGTGTCAAAATCCACAGCTGGGGAAGTAGAGAGGGTTTAAAGTGATTTTTAATTAAGCTGCTCCAACAGAGTCTTGAGTAACCCAGTGCAAGGTGAAATTGTGGCAGAGTTTGGCCCGGGGAATGGAATTGCCACAACTCTTGGATGAAAAAAGATCCCACGGAGCAATGGGGCAAGGTAAGGTTCCCATCTCCATGGCTGCCCATCCTCTCCCCCACAGGAAGCTCTGGGAAGTGGGGATGGATGTGAAGAGGAGCCCCCCTGGCTATCTGTACTGGCTCTTCTGCCAGTTCGAGCTCATCACCTGCAGTTACCTCATGGAGCCCTGGGAGAAGGTTCTCTTCTACTCCTTCAACCTGGCCATGGCTGGGCTGCTGCTCTACACTGCTTATGTCTGCCTGGTTTTCCACCTCAGCTCGGCCTTCCAGCTCCTCTGGGGCTTCCTGGGAAACCCACGGGAAAATGCTCTTTCTGTGGTGAAGTAAAGCCACCAGCGACCTGATTTTGGGGTCAAAGAAGTGTTTTCGTGACCATCCCATTTTTGCCCAGGAGCAGGTACAAGCTCTGCTTCCTTCTCTCTTCGTGTTCTGCTCTAACAGCAAATGATTTGGCCAAAATGGCTCCAATCAGTCCCTGTTTTTACTGTTTGCTTCTTCAAGAGCTTTCAATTTTAGTGACCCACTGGAATTACAGAGCTGGGATTGGGACAGGAACAACCCCCCTGAAGATTTTGTTATTCCAGGGGAAAGGAACAACCCCCCTGAAGATTTTGTTATTCCAGGGGAAAGGAACAACCCCCCTGAAGATTTTGTTATTCCAGGGAAAGCTGCTTGGACATGGAGAGTTTTCATCTGGAGAAATGATACGGCGTGAATTTGTTCCTGTCTGCCAGAAGAGATGTGCACACAAAAATCCTGGAGGAGTGGGAGCTGCTTCCCTGAGCTTGCTGTGTGTTTATGGAATGATTTCAGTATTTATTCAGTCTCCTTGATTGTTTTATACAATGAATTACTTGACTGGTTCCTTATCATGATGCAAATAATGCCGCTGATTCATTAAAAATGTGAGGATGTGCTGCTATGAAAATTCATGATGAAATTCTGATTCTTGGGCTTTATAAAAAGAGATCATTTTTGGTTTGCTTTTAGAAGATGTGTATCATGTAGAGAATATGAAACCACAGATTCCCTTGTGGTAGGGTTGCAGCTGAAAATAAAACCCCTAAAAACTGTAAAAATGCAATGTCTCCTTTTTTCCTAACCCTTCATTCCCTACTTTTCACCTTTTACACTCTCCCTGCTGAGCAGTGTCTGAAACGTGAACCTCTGAGACTGTAAATAATGTGCTGGCTTTGGCTGTGACTGGTTTGGCTGGAATTTATTCCAAATTCCATGTCTTTTTAACCTTAAAAACACAAGATTCCTGTGCTGCCAGCTTCCTACAGTGGACAGGAGCTCCACTGGGATGAGCTTGGGAATGAGAATTGGAGTTTGGAATCCTCAGGAGATGGAGGGAGCAGAGTAGGGTGCACAGGGTGACACAAATCCACATTTCCCCAACCACACTGAGGTGAGTTTTGGGACATTTTCCATGCTCCTGGAATGTCCTCTCCTTCCAGAGAATGGGATGTTGTTGTAGGTGGTAATGCAGGGATTTAGGGAATGAGGCTTGGTCACAGGAGGGGACAAAACAAAGTGAAGACATTCATGATGTCATTTGTCACCTCAGCTTGAGAGTCAGCTGCTTTCCCTGTTTATAATGAGGGGGAAATCGGGTAGGAGATGGAAATAATTTCTCTGGGGAAGTGAGGGCAGCTGTGCTCAAACTCACATGCCTTTTAGCAGTGCCCACGTATCTCTAAGTTTGTAAAAAAAATCAGTTTAATACTTTCAGATTCGACTCAGACTGGATGTTTTATTAAAGTAATATAATGGTTGAAGCAGCAATGAGTGTAGATTTGCTTTCGTGCTTGGTCTGTATATTGTATTTACTGCTATTTATCAATATAATTTATATTTACCGATGTTTGGTAACAGAAGGGGGAACACCCAATATTTTAATTATGTCACTCATTAGACTATTTATGGAGACAGTGATTTTTTTTCCAGCCTGTCAGTCTCTAATGCAGAGAAATACAGGCACTGCTTTGCATTACAGGTGCAAAATATCTATTTCTCAATATGCAAATATCTGTTTCTCAAGACGTGCCTGGGAGCGAGCCCAGGGCAGGAGCAGGTCACTCTCAGCTCCAGCAGAGGACTTCACACGGGCATCCCGAGCATTTCTGGCCATTCAGGAATCCCACATCAGGCTGGAAGAGCAGGAACTTTTCCCCGGGCCTGTTTGTGTTTCTTGCTGCCTTTCCCATGTGCTGTTTGTGGTCTCCTCCAGTGCCTGGTGCCCCTTTTGCAGCAGCTGGGGTGGGGTTGTGCTGGTGGAGCTGCTCTGCTCCCATCCCCACATCCCAGCTGGGCTGGGGGAATGGGAGAGAGCCAGGAAAGCACCAAAATCCAGCAGAGGAAACAAGGGCCCAAGTGGCAGCTCCCCACAGCTCCTGGTTCATTTTCCTCCTCACACCCTTTTCCCTGCCTGTCCCAAGACTCCAGGATTTAAAAGATTACATCCAAATTCCAGTTGCCATTCGGGTTTCCAGCACTGTCTGCCTGGGCAGGTTCCTGCTGGAAGCACCAGGAGCCCAAGGAGCTCCAGATTTGTCAGGCCAGGCCTGTGCAGGCTCAGCTGGGAATGGGATCAGGATCAAGCAGGGCCGGAGCTGTGCCAGGAGAGAGTTAGGCTGGATTTTAGGGAAAGGTTCTTCCCTCAGAGGATGCTGGGCACTGCCCAGGCTCCCCAGGGAATGAATAGGCACGGCCCCGAGGCTGCCAGAGCTGCAGGAGAGTTGGGACAGCGCTGCCAGGGATGCCCAGGGTGGGATTTGGGGTGTCTGTGCAGGGACAGGGGCTGGGATGATCCCTGTGTGTCCCTTCCAGCTCAGGATATTCTGTGATTCCATAATTCTATGGAATGTGATCCTGCCTTGTGCAATCCAGAGCAGAAAAGTGCATGGCAGCCACATCCTGGAAGTGTTGGGACAGCGCTGCCAGGGATGCCCAGGGTGGAATTGTTGGGGTGGCCCAGGCTGTTCCCACATTTCTCCACATTTTTTTCCATCAGCAAAGTTTGTCCCAGCTCCACAGGCTGCACTGAGTGGCCACACCACTTCAGGTTTCCTCACCTGATGCTAAAGGCTCCAAGCCTAAAGTAATGAATGCAATGCTGAAGCGGGAAGCGTTTGGAGAGGAACAGGAAATGGGATATTCCCTGCACGCCCTTCTCTGAGGGCACCGAGGTCAGCTGTGCCTGTCCAGGGGAAGTTTCTGTCCTGTGGTACTAAAAAAGGAATGCAAGGATGACACTCAGCACCATTCAGGTCCCTGCCATTTGAAAAGGAAACATTTAAATTGAGCAACTTAACCCACGCTGGTTCAGCAAGAGCGGAAAATAAAGAACAAAATAAGAACCAGCTGCTAAAACCAAAGTGCTCGTGCTGCTCCCCAGGAACCCTTTGATGTTTGCAGCCACAACACATCCTGGTGGATTCCTGGCATCCTCATTAGGAGGGATTATTATTGCAGGACTTTCACACCTTATCTCCCATTAATCTGTGTTTTATCGATCCCAGGAGTTTACACCTCCTAAAGTTTACACCTCCTCAAGGCACTAAAGATGATTCCGTTCGTGTGGAATTTTACCCCCTCAGCTGCTGATCACTTTAGGAGTTTCTAGAAGCTTAAGAGAAGTTCTTTACTCCTTGTTGTTACTGCCATTGTTTTGCACTACAACGTCTGCACTTTGCTTTATTTACAGCCACGTGTAATTGCAGTTCTTATCTTGGCTCTTCACTACCTGGCCTGAAAATCCTGCTTGCAAAATGAACCTGTCAGCACCTCCCGGCCTCTGCATCCCACAGGACATTCCCATCTTGCAGAGATTTGCTTAGAGCAGGGCAGAGTTTCCAACAGATCTGTTTGCTGCTCCAGAGCTGACCTTAAATTACTCCGTCCTGCTTGGCTGAAAGTTTCTGCTTCACTTTCCTGCTCAGCTGAAACTGCTTCATGCAACACTTGAGTTCCAGTCTCCCTGTGACAGCAAATTCCTTCTTCCTCTCCTGCTGACATTTCCAGTACAGAGTGCAGATGTTATACAAAATAGGATATATTTAGATCTTTTTCTAGGTATTTTTTACAGGGATAAAGAGAATTTGGAAGGTGAATGTTCCCTGAGGGGGCCAAGGCTCTGCCTCTTCTTTTCCACCTCTTCCTCCTGCCAGAGCTCCTCTCTCAGGGTGTCAGTCTGGGGATGCTGGAGCATTCAATGAATGTTTGATTTCTGCCCCTGCTCCAATCCCTTTGGAATCACCACATAAAAATTCCCAGGAAAGGTGTGATCCACCTCAGGGAGCAGCTGGAGCATCCAGCTAAAGCTGGATTTACACCCGTGCTGGCTTTGGGTGTGAATAAAGTGCAGGCAGAACCATGGTACCTTTGGATCTAAATAAAGTGCAGGCAATTGTTTAAAAATGATTCAAAAAATATTTCTAAATCTACTTTAAAAGAATTTGGTTTCGAGATGAAATAATCTGGGATCCCGGCAGAGTCTAGGGAATTTCCTGGAGGAAAGGAGGCTCAGGGGGAAGGAACCTTGTGGCTCTGCACAAGTCCCTGACAGGAGGGGGCAGCCGGGGGGAATTTGGGATCTTATCCCAGGGAACAGGAGGAGGGGGAACGGCCTCAGGTTGGGCCAGGGGAGATTTAGGCTGGATATTGGGAAAATTTCTCCATGGAAAGGGTGCTCAGGCCTTGGAACTGCCCAGGGAGGTTTGGAGTCCCCATCCCTGGATATGCCCAAGGAAGGGCTGGAGGTGGCACTCAGAGCTCTGGGCTGGGGACAAGGCGGGCATCGGGCACAGCCTGGACTCAATCCTGGAGGGCTTTTCCAGCCCCAGGGATTCTGGGATTACACATCCAGGAGGTTTCTCACTGCACCCCACCTGGCAGGGACACCTCTGGAAGTTTTATGTCCACACTACAGGGAGTGCTTTGGAAAAGTCAAATCCAACTGGGAAAAAATCCTGGAGCAGCTGTGAATCCCCACATTTCACCAAGCATTTCAACCCAGGCTGACCTTGTCAGAGAGTGGGAAAGGCAGAATTCCAGCCTCCTAAAACTCTGGATTATTTTCACTGAGATCATTCACCTTTTAAGGAAAAGTCTAAGCCAAGCCCAGGACTCCAAAGGTTTTCTCTTTGCCTGCATTCCTGCTGGATTAACTACACCAAGCTCTCATCCCTGTGCAGGAATTCATTGCAGCAGTTATGGGTTCAGAATTGCAGCCTTTCCATCTCAGCCCTGCCCTACAAAAAGGCAGGAATTGAGGAAGAGCTCCAAGGGTTAATCACCATCCCCAGAGCACAAAGTGTCAGCAGGGTGTGCAAACAACACCAACTATTTCACAGCTTCAGGAGTTTCTCACTGAGAAGGGATGAGTTTAAAATTGGCTTTCAAGACTTTTCAGTCCTTGTTGGGGATTTGTGTCATCCAAAATGGTTTCACTTTAGAAAGCTGAATATTCGAGTTGCACAAAATCCCTTCAGTCCCTTGCTTTACCATCAGGCTTCAGTTTTGTCATGGAACTGAAACCCCGACAAGTTTTAAACTCTGTTTCCTCTTTCTAACTTGTCTTAACCACGTTCCCATCCTGTATTTAGGAGGAAATGCAGATTCTGACAGCAACAAGATTCTTTGTTCCATGGTTATGTCCTGGAATGAGCTACAGGAACCATTCCCAAATCCCTCTGGAGCCTCGCTCCTTTTACCTGCTCTGGGAGGTGCAGCTGAAATAAATGGCCCTGAGTGGAGATGAATCTCCAGCAGAAGGAGCAGTTTGCTGGCATTAAATCCTTCCACACCAAGTTCAAAGCAGCTCTTGCCTTATTTTTCATTAACTTGGTGTTATTTTGAATTTAAATATTAAGAACTGCATGGGCATAAAGAGTTTTTCCTGAGTTTTTAGCCACCTTTTCCTTGGAGCAGCTCTTGGGGCCATGCAGGAATAGTGACATCAGGTGGACTCTCATGTTCAGCACAGGCACATCCCGATTTTTCTGTGGCCACTCCTGAAGGAGAGTGGGGAAAAGGGGATTGTATCCATCTCCATCAATCCCTGCTGGGAGACAGGATGGAAATGGAGCCAGGCTCTTCTCTGTGAAATGATGCCAAATCCCAAAAGATCCAACACAAGGAACCTGTACCCTTGTCTAACTTTTTAATGGAAAACTTCCTGACACAATATTCCTCTGGAATTCCCTATATTTAAGCTACTTCCAAGAGTAATGGACTGAAATAACACTGATTTATTTTGTTGGAAGTCCCCACCAGAGCAGTGTCTCAATCCAGCTTGGAAGCTCCCAAAATGGGCCCAGGAGCTGTCCCTGGAGTGCAGCCAAGGTCAGGCACCTGGCCTGGGGTTAAAAGTGTTTTCCTAGAAATATTTCACCTCAGCAATTCCCAACTGACCCATACTTGGGACCCCTGTAGTTCCATCAGGCCACCCACTCACAGATCCTTAAAGCAGTGAGAGGTGAAATCTTCACCTAATTAATTAAGCTTTTCATCATCAACATACAAGGCTTTCATCTAGAAAAGAAATTATAAACTGAGTGTTTGCACACCCCAATCCCCCTTTTCTGTGTATTTCCCCCCTCAGTTACCCAGCTTTTGTGCTGCAAGGTCTGACACAAGACATTTTCTCTGAGCAAAACTCAATTCCAAAGTTCTGCACAGCTTTTCCCATGACTTTTCCAACTCAAAATTCCTCAGGATCTGGGTGGAAATGCATCATTAAGCAGCTCTGACTTAAAATCCTGAACAATTTCTGTTGTATAAAAGGATCTTTTTGTGGGTCAGCTTGGAGATTTGCAGGAAGAGCAGCAGGGCACAGGGCAGAGGTTATCCAGGAGAATGAATGCCTTTTGTTCAATCCCTTATCCAGTGGCAGTGAGAATACTGGCAAATATTAAATTTGCTGGACACTCCCTAAACCTCTGTGAGCTCCCAAAGGGACACTGGAAACTTGAGAACCTACAAAGAGACCCAGTTTGGGTTCTGGGGAGCTGCTCCAGCCAAACAAATCCCACAAAAGCAAGCAACCCTTGGATTCATGGCTTCTTTGCCCAGCAGCTCAAATCTTCCCAGACAAAACTCCTGCTGAAAGATCCATGAAAGCTTTTCCAGGCTGGCAGCAGAGCATGGGAAGGGGGGAAGGAAGAGGGAGATCTCCAGGGACAAATAGGATGAGACAACACAGCAAATATCCAACATTCCTGGGAGACTCCATGACAGAAAACAGGGAGGAGGAAAAGGATTGATCAAAACAGCACAGTTTAAACTCAGCTTTTATTACTCCCCCTTCAGCTGCCACCAACAGGGAGTTTATTATTCTGTCCTCTTTGGGCTTGCAGAGTGCAACTGGATTTTAAAGTCACCTAAAAAAGGATGGATCAAAATATCTGTAGAGGTTTTTAATCATTTGTAGCTGATTTATTAATTAATTACTGGGCATGTTGCTTTTAATCCACTGATACAGGCATGGGATATAGTACAATATTCATCACTCTCCACAGCATTTCCCAATTTTTCTCATCAAGAGCTTTCCAGGGAAGTTTTTTGTGTATAAGGGAACAGCAATGACAGTGTTGAGCTTCCCCAAAATATGAATGGATGGAATAATCCACCAATATCATAAAAGGCTTCAAACCATTGTGCCAAAAAAATGGGGAAAATCTTCCCCATGTAAGAGATTAAAGCTGTAACAGTAGGTAGGGACTCTACCTAAAATGCAGCAAACTGGAATGAAATCTTCCCCTCTGGACATCTTTCCTTATTTTCTCCAGTGCAGAAAGATCCCTTAGGGATGGGAGGAACTTGTGGAACTTCTATTGCAATGCTTCTACCAGAAACTGAACTTTAATTGCTGATTCTCTGCAATATTATCAATCAAATATTAATTCCAGGCCATTAATTTGGGGTGCAGTGGGAGTTAAGTCACTTTTCCTGGCCTTGGGATGGTTACTGATGGTTTGGGGAGTTTTTCCTCCCCAAGGGAATATTTCTTGCATTGAAGGCACTGTCCTTACTGGGTCAGCATTTCTGCTCCCTCCCCTCCAGTGGCATCCTGGGAAATGTGGAGATCCTCCAGCATTTCAGCCAGGCTGATCCGTGGAGCTCCATCATCATCTGTGTCACTCTCCACTGGAATATCTGCATCTACAAACACACAGAAAAACCAGCTGAGCACAGCAAACAAACCCCAAAGCACCTGAGCAACCCCACGGGAAAATGGGGAAAAAAATTCAAACCAACAACCCCCCAAAATAATCAACAAATCACAAAACCAACAGGCAAAAAATTCCTCCTAAAAACCCAACAGTCCCCTCATGGAAAAAAAATGAATTCTGTATCAAATCCTTCACCCAGCAGAGATTTGGGTGCAGGAGGAAAATTCTTGTTCTCTCTCATGTTAAAGGCAAGGAAACAAAACCCATCAGGTGAAAGTCACCTGTGAAATACTTCCCAGCATTTCTCCAGGCGTGGGTAGTTTGGAGAATGCAAATACAGAATTTTAGTGACAATATCTTCCCTCACACATGATTTAAACATGATTTAGTTACACCCAATGAAGCAGTTAAAAAAAGGCCTTACTTCTGTAAATGTTGACATTCTTCCTGATGGTCTCATCCTCCTCCAGATCTTCCAGGAAGTCCTGGTATTGCCTGTGAAAGATGTGGGATTTACTCCCTTTTCCTTTGGATTCATGGAAATTTATGGAACAAAGTAAAATCCCAGAACCAAGCCCATCAGACCTGAGACCATCCCTCCACTTCCAACTCATTTGTGCTGCTGTTTTGTCTTCACCTATTCATTCCCAACTCATTTAATTCCCCCGTGCTCGTTTATCTCTAATTTTCTCCTTTTTCCCCACTCAGTTGGAGGTTATTTAGAAGCTGCTGCTGCTGGAGCAGCTTTGTCATTGAGCAAACCCTTGCAAAGGGCAGCAGATACTGAACCTTTCATCATCTGTGTCCGTGGCTTCCCTGTCCCTTTCCAGCTCCTTGAGCTTCCAGTTCCTGCGGCGCTGCCGCTTGCTGCGGTCGTAGCTCTTCTTGATCAGCACCTGCAGGGAAAAGCAGCCCCTTTTTCCACCTCCCAAAATCCCAAATCCACACTTGGGCATCTCCAATCAGCTGGACTGGCACTCAGCAGTGTTGCATTGAATTTATAGGGAATTTGTCAGTTTAAATGCATCCAAACATTTGGAAGATGTTCCTGAAGAGACAAGCACACACTGGGGTTATAAAACAGTTTTTAACCAGCCAGTGATTGGTAATTGGAACAAAACCAATAATAAATGTGTTATTTAACCATGGTAATTGGAAAACAACCCCAACAGTAAATGTATTAGTCATCATTCACATATTTAAGAAAATAATCCTTAAAAGTCAGATGATCCTCAAATTTCATTTGTTGATATCCTCTCTTCCTTCAGACACTGTTCATTATAAAATCACAGTCCCTCCTAGCCCTGGAGAACTCTGTCCAGAGAAAGGGATTTTCTTACCACATCAGGAATATGTTGGGGGTTCATCTTGTTGGCAAATTCATCATTTAAGTTGCAGTTGGCCAAGTCAAACCTAAAATAAAAACAGGGGTTTTATTCTGCTTTATGAAAAAAATTACCTCAGTGTATCATGTTTGTATTAAAGGGCAGCACGGAGCAAGCTGCAGCTCCTAAGGAAGATCAATATTTCCAGATGAAGGCAAACAAATAAAAATCCATATTAATGTGCAGCTTTCATAACCATGAGCAGCTGCTGTTCCCAAATCCTGCTCTGTTGGCACTTCCCAACCTCTGGAATCCAAACTGAGGTTCTGCTGGGCTCACAATGTTCACGTTTAAACCTTTTTAGGCATCACCTAATTTACCTAATCTTACAAAAATTTCACATTTGTTTTCACTGTGTATGATATTCATTAGCAAACAAATAATTAATGGGTATTTTAAAAATCCTTCCCATCTATTTGCCCCTAAATTGTGATTCCAAGCTGCACTCTTGAAGGCAATGCCTCAGCTCTCTTATTTCTCCCAATTTTCACACAAAAACTCCTGCTAGAAAATAATTTCCTGGATTAGGCCCAGGACGATTCCACCCCTTTTGCTGCTTTCATTTTGAAAACAGAACAGTTCAACACATGAATTCAATCATTAAATATAAATTATATATAAATTATAACACATGAATTCAGTCATTAAATACTCATTTAATGGAAGTTTCAGAAAAGAAGAACAGACCCCAGGACCAGGTCCCCAGGATTCAGGATGTGTCCCAGGTGAGTACAGCAGAAGTATTGGTGATCCGTGTCCAGCTCCGAGGTTTTCCTGACCCAGGCTTCAGCCAGAGTGTGCTTTGGGAATGGAAAAGAAAACATTCCTTAACCAAACCCAGCTTAACCCCAACACCTGCACTGATTTAAACTGCACTTGTCACTAAACTTGTGTTGCTGCATCAAATATCCAGTGTATTCCTTGCTACTCCTCATTTCTCATCTTTACAGAAGGCAGGAAAAGAAAATGCCAACTCCCAGGAATTCCCAAAGGCTGTTTCTATAACTAGATGCCTATTTTAGCTTTTAACTGAGAAGATTCATTAATTCTGATTAAAAAGCAATGCTTCTGTAGTCCAACAAAACCAATTCAGTAATTAGAGCTGCAAAGTTAACACAAAACATTTCAATAACCAGTAACAAGCAGAGTTTGAACTCTTGTTCAAGAAGAATTTCTGGAAGTGGAATTCACATCCTGCCTGTGCCATTTCCAAACCAAATTCTCCACAGGGTCCCAAGAAAAGCTTTTGCCAGTGGCAAGATCCAGAACAGCCCAGTCTGACTGTGCCAGGCAGATCCAGATCATGAATTCAGCTGAGCACAAGGCCCAAAACATGAATTAAACAGGGAAATTCTCACCTTGTTTGATCGAGCCCCTGCCCCAGCACCTTTTTTCTTCTCGTGGACCCTGTTGATGTCCATGATGATGAACTCCTCCAGCTGCTTGGGGTGGAACAGGCTGTTGAAGGGGTGACGCCAGTAGGTGTTTCCATCGATTTCAGCAACTGGGAATTGAGCAGGGAGAGAATTCCTTGTGAAAAAAGAAACCAGCAACCAAAATAAAGGCACCTGCCAGACACATTTCTTTCATTCCTGTAACACAATTTTTTAGGACATGACCCCCAAGAGCAGCAGATCTGTGACAGCTTTTACTCAAAGGAATTATTCCCTGGATCCATCCTTTCAGAGGGATTCTGCTGGCTGAGCTCACCAGCACACACACAAACACAGAACTTCAGGAAGGGGCTAAAAATTTAATCCAGATGCTGTCTAATTATACAGGAATAAACCTGACACGTGTAAATGCTCAGCAGAGACAGGGAACATCCAGGAACTCAGCACTGAGCCTGCCTGTTTTGCTGGGATCCTATGGAAACCAAGCTTGGAGAATTATCTTAGCTCACTATTAAACTTCCACAGTACAGATACACTCAACAACATTAAAGTCAAAAAATCCAAGATTTTGTGGAAACAACCAACCAATAATTGTGCCAGCAGAATGATCAGGTGCTGAGAAAAACCCCAAACTTACTCTGCAGAGTTCTGGGGTCGATGAGGTGGATGGTGCTGGTCACTCTGATGCACACACAGATCTGGCTCATGTTCCCCAGACTCTGTGCCAGCTTTGGGGACAGACACACAACGTTGTCCTGCACACCAACACAAAATAATTTACATTCCTGTTTCAGTAATTTGTAACCAAGTCTTTAGAAAATACTGAAATAAAATTTTAAACTTTGTATTTTTATTTTTGTAGCCCCAGTAACTTCTGCATTTCCCATGTAGATCCCTCCCCATCCCCCAAACCCCACAATCCCCTCCATCTCCAGATCCCAACTCATCCCACAACACCCTGAAGATGAAGCACAGGGAAGTTACCTTGCATATGGGAACAATTTCCACAGAGAAAGTGCTTTTGTAGTTGTAGACATTACTGTGAATATCGTGGGAGATCAAACGTTGGGATGATTTGGATCTGTAAAACATGAAAATAGAGTTTGCAGGAAACAAGAGGGACATCACCTGGAACAGGAGATCCTTGGAACAAAGTGTCTCTGTTACAAATGCAAATATTAAGGAAATAGAGGTAAATTTTACCATGGCTACATGGAAAACGGGATTTTTGTACAAGGCGTTTTGTCTGTTTTGATGAAAATACAGGTTCCTTGCATTTTTACTTAAAAAATGAGTTAAAAGTGAAGGATAAAAAACATTTCCCCACAGCTTCTGAGAACTCAAGGCAATAAACAGGAGTGCTGTACCTGGATGGAACTGTACACTGAAGGAAGTCCACCATCTTCTGGGCATGTTGCTTGGAAGAGTAATAAAAATCCAGGCCATCTGAAAAGAAAGGAAACAAATCCATTTCCAGCACTGTGGGGTTTTATCAAATAAAATTCATAAGCTTTTCTCTACACAGCTCCCAGCACACAGACATGAAAGCATCCATCCTAAATCCAGGTTATTCTGCCTCCAGACCAACAAAGGCACCCACTCACCATGAATTTCTTTGATCCTTAGTGTGTTTTGATGGAGCCTGTGCTTTAAAATCAGCTGCTCCAAATAGTAAAAAGTCTTCTTGTGCACAGTCTAAAACCAAGCAAACACAAAAGCATCAAGGTTATTTAAGAACCATCAAGTGCAAAGCAGGATCTCTGAAGAATAAACATTTATATGAAGAGATCATCTAGACATGGAGCATCCAAGTAAACAAAAAAGATTTCAGAGTCTTCTACTTACACCAAATTATTTAAAGCTTCCATTTCTCATTTTTGTGTAACTGGTTGCTAGAGAGACTATTTCCTTTAAAGAGGATTTCAAAGTTTATCTCACTGTTTCCAAACTACCTTAAAATACAGGAGGGTATTTAGTTATCCACACAAGATCCTACTGCCAGAATCATTTTAAAGAATGTTAATACTGGACAGCAGAAAGTTTTTCTAAACTGAGTAAGAAAAAAATCCAACCATCTTGAACACAAACATGTCCCTGTGGCTGAGTGTGAGGACATTTTTGTCTGAGAAATCCAGAAAATCACCCAAACCTTTGCCTGCTTGTTCAAATAAAAATTCAGTTTGCCTCTACCTTTTGCCTGACTTGCACCACAGCTTTCCAGAAATCCTTGGCTTCAATCCTGTGACAGTCCTCACACATCTGAGACTG
The DNA here is from genome assembly GCA_026261815.1 of Monarcha castaneiventris obscurior. Lineage (NCBI taxonomy): Eukaryota > Metazoa > Chordata > Aves > Passeriformes > Monarchidae > Monarcha > Monarcha castaneiventris. Next base: position 1,935,099 of record JAMPIT010000437.1, read on the forward strand.
AACAACGTATTCCACCACAAACACCTGCTGCAGAACTGCCCCATTTATCACCTGCAAAACAAAAGTGTTGAAGGTTTCAGCTACATTTGGGTCACAAATAACAGCAGTATTTTCCCAGCTTTACTGGAGCAGACAATCATTTTCTTCATTCTGATGATTGGCACTTAAATGACAAAATTTAGGCAGGATGAAATCTAATAATAATAAGAATAATAATTTAAAAATCCTGCTGTTTGCCATGAAAGATTTTGAAAAGCCACAGGGAGAATGCTGTGCTCCAGTTACCTCTTTCTGAACAGTCAGTTTGAGCTTGAGCCTCTTGGAATGAGGTTCTGTCCAAATGAATCCTGCATCAATCAGCCGGACCTGCCCGTGGGGAAAGACAAGAGCTTAGCAAACCCAGCTCTAACTCCCCAAACACAAATTTATGGTTCAGTCCATAGCAAACACGTGAAGAAGTGAATAATCTTAATTAAAAATATATCTATTAATATGCCAAATCCAATTAGAAATGCTTACTTAGACCATGCAGGTTAACTGACATAAAATAAAGGTGATCAATCTCAGGTCTTTTCCTCTAATAACATTCTGAACCTAAGCAATGCCTTACTCAAAAGTGTGAACTTGATTTAATCTATATATAGATCTCTGCTACCCTTTTCCATGTCATCATAAACCAGTGAGAACAAATATTGCATAAATAATTTCTGTAATGTGCAAAATGAAGGTATATTAAAAACACATCAGCTTCCCTCAGTTCATTCTGCTCAGCTCCCATCTCTACAGTAACCATTATGAAATCCTGACAGAATCAGCTTCTCACCTTGCTCAGGGAAGCTTTGATTTTCTTCAGACACAAAGCCAGGAGCTCTCTCGATTCCAAGGCACAGTGGATCCAGGTTCCTGGAGGCTGGAGATACCTGGGATACAGGGAGCATTTTACAGCACGTGGAAGCTGCTTCAGCATCTTCAGTTACTCAGAAGACGAGCGGCTATTTCCCAAGATTTCAGTTTAATAACAGCAATGCAGCCACAACTTTTAGAATCATAGAAAATCATGGAAAAGCGTCTAAGATGACTGAGTTCATCCCCCCAGCACTGCCACCACTAAACCACATCCCCAAACGCCACATCCACAGGGCTTTTAAATCTCTCCAGAGACGGGGATTTCAACAACTGTGCCACGGCTGGACAACCCGTTCCAATGAAGAATTATTCCCAATATCCAAATTACCCCTTTCCCGGCTGCTCCCTCCTGTCAGGGAGCTGTGCAGAGCCACAAGGTTCCCCCCGAGCCTCCTTTTCTCCAGCCTGAGCCCCCCCAGCTCCTCCTCTCCAGACGTGTGCGCTGTTGCCTCCCTAAACTCTGACACCGATGCATTCCAAGGACATTTCGCTGCCATCCCCAGCAGTTTCGCGGCTCCTCACCTCTCGCATTGCTTGCAGAAGTGCACCGTGCCCTGCTTGGGGATGCCCTCGGTGATGTCCACCTGGGCCCTCAGGCAGCCCACGCACATGTTGGCCGGGTTGGGCGGGATGGGGACGCCGCACTGGCAGCACAGGCTGGGACACAGGGAAGCACAGTCAGTCACAACCACAGCCACAACCACAGCCACAGCCACCCTCAGCCCCCAGCCCCGCTGCTCACATGTGTCCCTGTGCCGGAGCCGCCGGGGCCGGCAGATACTCCATGGCTGCGGGACACGCCGCGCTTTCCGGCCGCCAGAGGAAGAGGAGGAGACGGCGGGGCCGAGCTCGGTCCGGCCCGCGGGAAGGCGGAGCGAGGGGGACGAGGAGAGGCGGGCGGGAAGCGTGAGGGGATCGTGGGGGGATTGTGAGGGAGCCCGGCAAGGGTCGTGAGGGGCTGTGGAGAGGCGGGGGAAAGCGGCGAGGGAGCCGTGAAGGGATCGTAGGGGAACTGTGAGGGAACGTGGAAAAGGCTGCTCGGGGGCCATGGAGAGGCGGGCGGGAGCTGTGAGGGAGCCGTGAGGGGGCCGTGAGGGGGCCGTGGTGGAGCCGCCATGGAGAAGCGGGCGGGAACGGTGAGGGAGCCATGGAGGAGCCCTGAGGGAGCCCGGAAAGGGCCGTGAGTGAGCCATGGAGAAGCGGGCGAAAACCGTGAGGGACCTACGCTGTTAAAATTCATTAATTAAGAATTAAATGATACTTTGATTTACAAGGAGGAGCTGGTACAGCCCGTTCGGTTTGTACTCCATTTGTGATGTATCATAACCACCCTTTGGAGAAGAGGAGCCGCCGTGGCAGGGGGTCAGAATTAAATGACCTTTAACGTCGTTTCCAACCCAAACCATCCTGAGGTTCGGTGATTCTGTGGTACCAAGGTTTGTTAGTGGATTAGCATTTGTTTCCTGCAGGTTATGCTGGAGAAAAATAAAGCTGAATTGCATCAACACGGTGCCTGGCTTTTTTTAATGTGGTAGCATCCCGGCGGAAAGGAAGAGTTCTTTCACTCAGGGACTGAAAATCACAGCCTGTCAAGCTGTCTGCCGTGTTTTTAATTCTTTGGCACATTTTTTTCTTTGGTGGGCTGCTGGTATTCACACACTGTTCCTCACTTCTGCTCCTTTGAAATTAAGTTTCTATGCAGACCTCTCTGGAGACTCACTATGGACCATATTACGAAAAACAATGAAAGGAAAAAGCAAAATTTAAAAGAATTCAGTTTCCCTACACTGAAGTTTTGTTTCAGAACCTTTGCTACACAGTGGGTGTTATATATTTTTTACTTTGAAGCCCTGATGAATCACTCTGTCTTTGATGTGTTTGATTTAGGAAATAAAACACTTCCAGGCTGGCATTTGGCGAGTCCAGCGCTGGGAAAGGGGTAGGACAAAGCCTGTCCTTGATGGAAGCCACATCTTTGAAGTCACTGGGAGGAAAATTCCTGATAATGCTTGAAAAGTTTCCATTGCAGATTTATTTTCAGCTGCAGGTGTTTCCACGTAATTTTGGTGCAAATACATCAAACCCCACCTCAGCTCAAGGCACAGCCTCAGTTAATATCAGAACTGGGCTCTTTGTAGTCACCAAGGTACTCTCTATTTCCTTTGCAAGCTGTGGTTGTCCTCTGGCTTTTGTGGAAATTTTGTGTGTTTCAAATTGTGTTACAACCACTTCTGAAGAAATTAATATTTTGCACAAAATAAACAAGGTAAAAAGCAAAGCAGCCTGAATCTCACCCCTAGTGAAAGGTATATCAGTTTGCACTGATTTCTGAGGTGTTTTTCAGTGAGTATTACATGTTATATTGATTTTATATAGGAGTTTTCTGCCTCTGCTGCCATATTCTTTCACAGCATTTAAAGGATCTGTGTGATAGGCAAGGACAGCAAGCCCACCATTTAAATACAGCTTAAATTTAAACATTTAACCCCATTTAAAAACAGGTTTTAATACAGATTTGCTCTCAGGCTTGTTTGCAGGTGGCTGGGCCCTCAAGAAAGTACCTGTAGGTGTTTTTGGGAAAGCTCAAGTGCCAAGGCCAGAAACACCAGGAGAGTGTTTGTGCCAGTGACAGCAGCTCCCAGCAGCTTCATTTTCAGTAGGAAAGTCCATGAGAACAATAAATTGGGAACGATTCCTGTGATTAATTGAACAGACACCTGAGGTCACTATTCCCTCACAGAAAGCAGATCCAGGAAAGGAGGTGCTGCCTCTGCCCGAGGAGTTCCTGGGACCTCTCCTCCAGTTGGAGCTGCTGTGACCTTCCCAAAGAGGGTTTGTTCTGGGCTGCTCTTTTCATTACCTGTGCTCATTTCAATCTAAAACTCCCAGGAATTAAAGAACAGGACCAAACACAGTGTTTTACACTGGTTTTTTTACTGTTCACTCTCAAATAAATTCGGGATTCAGAGCAGTGTGCACAGCAGCTCCAAGTCACAAACAGTAAAAATACCCTTGTTTAACTGCAGGATTTTAGCAACTGCATCTGAATGGAAGCAGGGGAAGTGCAATAACAATAAAACACCTCTATGATGCCCAGTTCATAGAGTTTTTAGGTGCCCAGTTGAGTTTTTAGGAGGATCCTGGGGACACCCAATCTGTATTTTTTGCTGCTGAGGTCCTCAGCGTTCACACATTCCTGACAATTTTGCTCCTCTTCCTTTTGCATCAAGTCATGATTTGGAGGAAGGGAGCAGTTTCCATTCAGACAACAGAAGAGCTGCCAGGATTCAGAGAGGGGAATTAAAAGCAGGAATTTGAGGGAGCTGTTGTAGGCTCCAAGGTGGAGGCAGCAGCTCCCAGTGGCCACCAGAGACATTCTTGGGCAGGGACAGATTGTGCCTGGCCTGTGTGTGGGGCGGCAACTCCCAGTTTATTCCAGGATCTAGCTCCCAGTTTGGTTGTAACCAGACATCACCAAGTGGTTTATTCCTTTGAGGAAGCAGGGCTCTCCTTGCTTTTCATGGATTGCAGCTGGGAAGTTGCAAACTGATAATTTCAGCAAGGCAGCACACGCAGAGCTGTGCCTCGGCTGCTGCTTCAGCTCGTCCTCTGGGTCTGAATGGGAGGAAGAACATCCCCTGATTCCACTGGGACACGGCACTTCCAGGGGCTGCTCGCCCTGAGCTCACCTGCACTAAATTTACTGGGATAATGCTCCAATTATTATCCAGTTCTTGCCTATTTCTTCAGTTCTTGTGAGGAATCCAATTAACAATCCAATTTAGAGTGCGAGCCACGAGCGTTATCAGTGCTGAACTTCAGAGGCAGGAACAAGGGGAGCCGGAACAACTCCTTTAAAATAGCTTTGTGACAGGGATCGGGATATTGTGACATTCCGCTTTCAGCTGATGGAGATGAAACTGTGTTGCATCACCAGCTTTAATGAGCGTTGTCATAGCACAAATACCTGTGGGTTGGCTTCCTTTTCATGTGTGTGTGAAACTTGCACGTCAGACATGCTGGATGCAGTGCAGGGATACCTCTGGAATTGCTGCCCTGTGTCAGCAGAGGGGGATAATTCCCAGCCCTGCTGAAGCAGCTGGGAATAGCTGGATGCTGCCAGTGATGCCTTATCCTGGTCTTAAAAATCAAGAGGCGAACACGGTTAGAAGGGGAAAAAGGGTTTTACCTTGGTATTTATTGTAAGGATCCTTAGGTGCACCACGAACAGGTCGAATACACCTCTGTGCACCCCTCTTCTAGATCTGGTCTTACCTTCTAGGTCTTACTAATTAGCATATCTATCAAATATTCCCCAATGAGAGGCTCAAATGAGCCCCCTCTCCCAAGGAACCTTCCCCTGGATGGTTCTATCTTAGTTTACAAAATGTGCTCTGGAGAGGACCTTGGGGTCTGGGCACCCTGGCACCCGAACTACAAAGCCTCTAAAATGTTTAGTCTCTTAGCTTAACAAACAAGTCCAAGAATGTAGGCAAAAAAGTACTAAGAATACAAAAGTTGCAAAAAAGTGTAACAGGGATATGAAAGAAAAGACAAAATTCATCATGGCATCACCAGGGGCAGAGCTCTGCTGGGTTTGGGCACTCAGGGGAGCAGTGGGTGCACACGGCAGTTTGGCACTGAAGGACATCCTCTGCTTCCTAAATCCCTGGAACCTTTTAAAAACCTCCTCTGTGCCCATCACGGGCTTACAAACAGTGGAATGTTTCTTAGTAGCCTTTACAAACCAAACTAACCCAAACCATGCTCAAACAAGGCGACATCCCAGATGAATGACATTAGATTTAGATTAGATAGGGGGGAGCAATTTTTCCCTGTGAGGCCCTGGCACAGGGTGCCCAGAGAAGCTGGGGCTGCCCCTGGATCCCTGGCAGTGCCCAAGGCCAGGCTGGATGGAGCTTGGAGCAATGTGGGATACTGGAAGGTGTCCCTGCCCATGGTAGGGGCAGGATGGGATGGGATTTAATTTCCCTTCCAACCCAAACCATTCTGGGATTCTATGAAATTGGACCATCTGGGTATTGCAGGGGAAAATCCTCCTGTGATAACTCGAACACCACAGCTTAATCTTCCTTGATAACCACAGATAGCCATGGCAAAGGTTCCACTTTAAGGAAAAGCATGGACAGGAGCCAGGAGGTGTTGCTTTAGTCCTGGTGTGTTTGTTACCAGGCTGCACCAAGACTGAACCTCGGACTAAGAAATAATTGTTTTAAAAAGGTAAATATTTGCTCATCAGAACACGAGAAGGATCTGAGGATGTTTGTACAGAAGCTGTTTGCTTTCCTCTTGCCTTTGGTAATCTTCCGTGTCCCAGATGAAACATCTCATCCCATTAAAGGAATCCTGGTGAGAGGGTGGGGTGAGCTGAGAGCTGCTGGGAGAGGGTCCATGACAGTGTCAAGTGTGGACATCAGGAGAGGTTCAGGTTGGATATTGGGAAGAATTCCTTCACTGAAGGAGTGGTTAAGCTTTGGAATGGAGTGCCCAGGGTAGTGGTGGGGTCACATCCCTGGAGTGTTCAAACAACACTGGATGTGGCACTTTGGGATATGGTTTAGTGGGTTGGAGGTTGAAGGTTGGACTTGATCATCTTGGAGATCTTTTCCAACCTCAATGATTCTGTAATTCTGTGATCAGAAAAATGAGTGTATTTTTCACAGAATTTACATTTTCACTTTTCTCTGATGAGAGAGCATGAGAAGAACAATGTGCAGGTAAAAATATTGCACATGATGCCTGTTCAAAAGCTGTATGTAGAAATTATGGGTAGAGTTGACATTTCCTAGACTTCAGTTCCCTGACCTTCCTTGCCTCGCTCTGGCTGGCTGGAGACAAAACCAGGGAAAATGCCAAAAATACAGTCCAGTGAATGAAGATTGCTTAAACAGGGAAGGAAAACATGGAAAAAGGAAGAGTGGGAGGAGGACGAGGAGGACAGGGACACTCTGTCCACCTAGGGCTTCACCAGACCACTGGGACATTGTAGCATTAAGCATTTTCCCAGTGGTAACCTAGGCTGTGCTGAAATAAACGGAATTTACTAAATGAAATGACAATTCACTCCTTCTTCTTAATTATTCATTATTTTATTTTGCCTGCTGCAGTCCTCTCTGATGGCATTTGCATTTTACAATTATTCGGGGAGATAAATTCCCAGGGGGAGATGTTGCAATTGTCGTGGGCTGGATTTCTCTTCCCACGTTCCCACCTTGTTGGCACAGGCACAGCACGGAGCTCTGACACATCCCTGGGAAAAGGTGCCTGAGCAGCTCTTGCTCAGCCAGAGCATTGCAAAACCAGGAATCTCTGTATGGCCAAGGGAGGGGAAGCTTCCCAAGCTGATCCCAGCGCTGCAGCTCATGGTTTATTTAGGAGTAGCTGCGTTTATGTGAAAGATGATCCCAGTGATGCTCCTTTGGCAATTGAAGATTTCTTGGGGAAAAGAGGCCACGGAGCCAGGGCTGCTGCAAGGGGCTGGTTCAGTGCCCGAGTCCTGAGGTGGATGGATGGAGGGGATTGGAGAGGAATGGTTTGGGTTGGGAGGGACCTTAAAGATCACCCAGTGCCACCCCCTGCCATGGGGACACCTTCCACTCTGCCAGAGTGCTCCAAGCCTCATGCAGCCTGGCCTTGGACACTTCCAGGGATGGATCAGCCACCCTTTCTCTGGGCAACCTGTGGAACGTTCCCAGGGAATGATTTCTCCCAGGGAAGGATTTCTCCCAGGAAAGGATTTCTCCTAATACCCAGTTCCAAATTAAAAATGATACTGAACTGGGCGTGGGGCTCTGAAGTATTTTGGTGCCACTAAAATACATCAGTGATAAGGAAGAGCTTTTGGATACCAAAATTAGCCAAAATTTGGATATCAGTTACCTCAGATTATTGGATAGCACGGGAGACACATGTCTGTGGAAGGTTTGGGCACAGGCAGAAAATTGGAATTTTTTAATGTGTCTCCACAGCAAGCCTGAGGCAGCACAGACTGCTGGGTGTAGGTACCCACACCTCAGTACCAGTCTGATTCCACTTGAGTTCACCTTCAGTTCTCACATGGGGAGAAATACTGAAAAGGAAAACCAAAAGTGTGTGGAGAAAACTTCCTGGGATGTATTATTTACCCAGAGTGAAATCACAGACGTGTCCCAAACTTCCCCTGAGCAAGGCGTCATCTTGTCCAGAGCTGGATGTGTTGGATTAGTTTGCAGCATCTTTTTTTGAGCTGTTCCTTCATAAATCACTCAATCTGTGCATTTGGCAGATAATTAGTGCCTCAGCGAGGCTTCTCTCTTGTGCAACTGGTGGCTGTGGAAAATGCAAGGAACTGATGGAAGCCCTTTCCTCTGCCAGCCTGAAGGGTGAGGCCTTTGCTCCCTGTTTTTAATTACAGTGCTGCAATCCCGTTCCAACCCTTTCCACGTCGGGCTGCTTTATCCTGAGCCTCACTTGTTTCATGTCAGGTTCTCCATGATGAACATTTTACCTGCATTTTCTCCTCCTGTTCGTTTTTTTTAGTACCTACGGCTCCTAAAAATTCACAGAGTGTAACTCATCCTTGAGTATGACCTTGAAATAAAGAGGTATTTCTGATCCACTCCATGATTGCAAAGCAAAGATAGGAGCTGCCAGGAAAAATAACGGGAGCAGCACCCTGGCTGACCATGGATCTATTCCTCACCCTGCCACAATTTACCTGCATTTCCTCCCTCTTTGCTCAGTCATTGTAAGAAAAGCAGAATCTGATTTTTTTCGTATGGATTTGCCAGATTTACCCTCTCCATTGTGTGGATATTTCCCCTCTCCTCTTTGTCCTGGTTCCTGACTTTCTCCTTTTACCTGAGCACATTCCAGCACTGAGATCCTTATTTTGATGCAAAGGGTTTGTGTTCACGGTTTTAATTTCACTTTTAAACCCAGACTAATGCGTGTCGGTAACTGAGGAGGGCTATAATTTATATTAGGCCACATAAAGCAATTTCCAAAGCATATTTTGAGCTTGGAGCTCCTTATTCCAATAAAAAGGAGGCCTTGGTTCTCCTGGCTGTACTGAAACCCCAGGATCAGCAGAGTTTATCAGCTCTTACCTGTCCTGATGGAGCAACTGCTGAAATAAGGGTGGGGCAGGCAGGGATGATGACAAGTGGGAAATCTCCGAGTTAATTCTAACCTCCACCCGTGAATCAGAGCCTTCCAGCCAGGGAGTTTCCATGGAAGTTGCCTGGAGATATTCTCAGGATTTGGGCTCCTCCAATCCAGGCAAAAGATTTTTTGTTTGAAGGACTGTGAAGGACAAAGTTGATCCTGCTTTGAGGCAAGGGGCTTTGTTTAGTGCAGGCTGCGTTTTCCTTGCTGGGTGTAAGGACAGAGTGAAGAGGAGCCCATTTCCTCTTGTCTTTTCCTGGTGGAGTCGTGGGACAAGCTCAGATCCAGCCTTTGGAGCACCTCAGGAGGCATCAGACCTCCTCTGTTAGCTCACAAGCACTGAATTTTCCATTTCCTGGGATTATTTTCCCAGAACATTTCACTGATTTCAGTTCCCTTGATTCCCTTGACTGCATCAAGTTTGCAGCAGGGCTGCTTTGGGTGGTTTGATGTGGCTGTAGGGGCTGAGCATCTGTGCTTTAAGAGGAGTCCAGCTTTGCTCCTGACTGCCCAGTTTTTCAGTTTGGGGTAGGATTTCAGGGTACAGCTGTTGTTTGGTGTTTGAGGAAAAAACAATTGAAATTATTTGGGTAGGGCTGAGAGGATGTCGCTGCTTTTGCGGCAGTGCTGAATATTGATGATTCTGTGTGATTAAGAGGAAGTTACTCCTCGTTCAGTAATATTTCATTTGCAAATCAGCCTGTTCTGCTTTAATTTCAGTGCTCAGCCTGGCACGTGGCCACTTGTCCACGTCTGTGCCCTGGGGTGCAGCAATTCATCTGTGAGAATTGTCCCAATTTTGGCTCTCGTTGGTGCTGCACAAGTGTAATTTGCTGTTCATGTGGTTCTGCTGACTCTTCTACACCTGCTGGGCTTCTTTTACAACGCCTTAAGTAGTTGTGTGGATTTTTTTCCCTAACTTCCAAATAATTAAGGGATTAAATTTAGAAGCGGAGCATTCAAATGGAGAATTTTAAATTATGGCTGAATCACAGCAATGAGAAAAATCTTAAAAAGAAAAAGGAACTTGTTTAAGGTTCCAAAATTTGTTAAGCACAGGGATTTTTCCTGGAACTCTGTGTAAATTGAACACTCAGACATGCAGGGGCACCGGTGGTGATCCTGATCCCTGTGTTCCCTGGGGAACAGCACAAAGGGAAAGGCCCTTTGAAAGCTGTTTTTAATAGTTTTGGGTAAAAGCTGCCCGCAGGGGCCTCGGGAGGAAACTTCTGGAGGTTCATGGTGTGGGCACGTGGATGTGTTGTGGCCCTCAGTAATGGATTTGGGAGGTGATCCATGAAATTGGCCAGGAAACCTTTATGGCAGGATAAATGAGAGCTGTGATGAGATGAAATTAAGAAAATGAGTTTTAAACAAGAGGTGTATGGTGCTGGCCAGCTGAGCCCCAACATTTGCCATCCCTTACATTAATGGGGCATTTGTACTTTCAGGGTCAATGCAGCTGGAATTGGATCATCTCCCGTTCTGCTTTTTGTTCCAGTTTTCCCTGCTGGATTATTGGTTCTGTTTGCTCTTTTCATTTGGCTTCTTTTTGGTATGAAAACTTCCAGCTGCTGTGCTCAGCCTGCGCCACAATTAGCACACTGGAGCAATTAACTACAATTAACATGGAGCAATAATGAAGCAGGAGAAGAGTGTTTTATAAAGAGCCTGACATCATATCCCTCACAACAGAGCTGTCACTGGGCATACTGGTGTTACTGGAAGCTCCGAAATTCCTCCCTCCCACCTTAGTGGGCAGCTGTGACCCCATGGAAACCTCTTCCCATTGTCCAGGAAAGGTTTTATCCCCAGGGAAAGGGAATTCAGAGCTGGAACAGTTTCCTAAGCTGTGCTGTGGTCTCAAGCTGTTGAAAGTGTTATCTCACCTCCTCTCTCTTTTAGCTGGGGAAAAAAATGCTTCTGTTCCCTGCTGAGTGCCGAAAATCCTCCCAAGTCTCCTGCTGGAAGCCACTGATTTGGAATATTAAGTAGGGAGAGTTATTCCAGTTTTTCTGGTAGCAAGGAGAAATGAAGAGGGACTGGGAAGATCTCAAAAGGTTTTTAGCAGAGGTCATTTGCAGCCGTTTCTTTCCTTCCCAATAAATACATCTTGCCTAAAACCTTTAAAATTTAGTAAAGAACCTGAAGAATTCACACAAAAAATGAGTTTTCACTCGATTAAGGCTGCAAGACCCTCCCAAGAAGCACCTGCTGCTGTTTTCCTGCACCTCCCAAAGGCAAACAGAGAACAGGGGCAATAAGGAAGAGAAATTCTTTGCATGGATCCCTCCACCATGGGAGGGCGATGGAAATCCTGACCAAAGCCCTCCCCGGGTTCTGTTTGCCAAAGGAAATGTTTAAAGAGCAGTATTCCATCGGGTGTGTGCTCCTGGAGATAAGAGCTCCAACCTTTGCATTCCTGGAGAAAACTGCTCCTCCTCCAACTCCCAAAGTTGTGTTTGATGTCATGGGGGAGAAAGCAACTTTTTAAGGAATTAAAAAAAGATGGAAACAGGACTGGTGAGGAAGTGCCCTGACATTCCCACCATGATATTATCTAGATGAGCAGAATCTTTGGAGGCAGAATTTATACCAGCTTGCTAAGTAAATAGTTTTTCACCTGCAGCGTTGGGATTGTAACTTTTATTCTATTTTACAGACACTTTTCAGAGGATTTGTCACAGGTTTAGCCATTTTTCATCTCCTGCAATGCTGTGTTCATTACTCCAAGTGTGATTACAGCTTGGCACCTCATATTTGCAGGTTCCCAACTGTGATAAACTGTCAGGACATCTCATATTGGAGCCTAAACCTCTCAGCTGAGCACTCAGCACACTCAGGTATTTATTTTTAATGCCTTCATTTGAAGCAGATCAGAGGCTTTTTTGCCCCCTCCAGAAACAGGAGAGGTCTTGGGCTGGAGCATCAGTGAGGATGAACAGCTCAGTTCACCCCTGGATCCTTTTAAAGGATTCTTAACCCTCACCCCAAAACATTCACCACAAAATAATCCGTCTGCCACGGTGCCAGCGTGGCCCACACACATCCAGAATATTTATGAATGGCTGGAAAGCACAGAAGAGCTGAGTCATGCAGCCAGAGGTCATTTCTGAAGAATAAAACTTTATTTTTTTTGCTGAAAAAACTGCATACACATGTTCAGATCTGTGCAACCTTCACCACATGTCTTCGTTTCCAAACAAACTTGTGCTTTGAAGCATGCAGGAGCCCACTGCAGCTTGAGGAAGAAGTTAAGAGGTTTTGGTTTTTTTTTTTTTAAACCTAGGACTGTGCAAACATCATTTGAAAGCTATTTACATTTTGCACCTCTCACTTCTACTAACAGGAGCATCAGCTGGTAGGGACGGGCGGTGTTGCAGCTGTAATTTATGATTTGGCATCCACGTTTGATTTAGGTGTAGAGTGAAAACCAAACAAACCTCCCATTGTTCCAAAACCTCCCCACAGGCAATGGTAATAAATCTAATTTCTCCTTTGTAAAGGAGATCTCTCAAAGCGCTCAGCCTTCCCTGCAGGTATTAAAATATTATTTCCACTCTGGATCTTCTTCCCCTGGTGCTGACTTTGCTACCGTGGTGAGTGCAAGCAGCAAGAAAAGAACTTGATTTTCATCAGAGAAGGCAGGAGGGCACTGAGACAGAGCAGGGCTGCTTCTTCCTGTCGTCTTCACTGAGCTGCAAGATGAGGTGGAGCACTTTTATCAAAAAGAAAATATTTTAAACCATCAGAACTCAGATGCAGAAATTTAGACATGAAAAAAGCTGGATTGAAGTTCATCCTCCTGTTGCTTTCTCTTCCAATTTCCTCTCCCATCCATTAAAGCCTGGAAGTCAGGAACCAGCCAGGTATGAGCTCCCAAATCCTGCTGGATATCCTCATTTTTCATTACGCCCCAACATGGCCATGGATGGTGTGGGTAGAACTTTGTGTGTGCTGAGCCACCAGAACAGTCTGTGCCAGAACAGAGTGATTCAATGGTGCTGCTGGAAGCGGGAGCTGCTGGGATCCTGGGGCATTCCCGCTGCTGTGTCCCATTCCCAGAGCATTTATGGGAGAGGGGCTGTGCTCAGGGCCTCGCTCAGCTCTCCAGCCCCGGCGGTGAAGCGAGCAGGGTTTTCCTAAGTGCCAAACTTCAGCGTGAGCACGATTTCACAGAGCTGTGAGAGCTGCTGGGCCCTGCCACGGCCGGCTCAGTTCACCACAGTGCTCTCAGGCTGGGCTCCAAAAATCTGGGAGAAGAATTGCAAGGCCAGGCGGACGTGGATGGGCACGAAGACGTAGGCCGTGTACACCACCATGGCCACCACGGTGACGGTGATGGTGTGGAACATGGACTGCTCCCAGGGCTCCAGCACGTAGCTGCACGTCACCAGCTGGTACTGGTAGTACAGCCAGTACAGGTAGTCCTTCACCCTCTTCACATCCATCTTCAGCTCCAGGCGGCTTGGAGGACACCTGGAATGACAGGGAAGTTGGGATTATGGCTGGGATGTGCCACGGAACTGTTGCAAAGCCATGAGAATCCTGTTCTGTGCAGTTACCCTTATCAGGGCCTGAGGAATGTAAGAAGTGGTAAATTGGGAAAGAAGATGTTGGAAGACAGAAAAACAAGGCAGCAAGAAAGCAGATAAAGAGGGACTGAACCATCCTGGACTAGAACCAATCAGGTCCCCTGAGAGGTGCGTGCAGGGTGTGTGGACAATGCAGAGGATCCAACTGAGTCATGTGTGATCGTGTGAATGACACAGAAATGCATAAGAATGGAGAAATGTAAACAATAAACGGATTCCTGCATAATCAACTTGATTCGTTGTTCAGGGGTCCCGTATTCCCGCATGGAACCACTTCACAAACTCCTTTTCCAAGGAATCAGTGCCACCAGCTCCCTGGAGCAAAGGGAAGCGTTGAGTTCTGCAGCTGCTGCTTGGTTATTGGAGCTGCAGGAGCCAGGCATTCCCAGTTCCCAGAAAAGCTGTGGCTGCTCCATCCCTGGAAGTGTCCAAGGCCAGCTTGGAGCAGCCTGGGATAGTGGGAGGTGTCCCAGCCCACGGCAGGGATGGCACTGGATAATTAAACTCCCTCCCAACCCAAACTTTCCACATTCTGGGTGTGTTTTCCTATTTGTTCCCTGTGGAAATCAGGGAAACTGGCATTTAAAAGGAAAGGCTTTGGGCCAGCTTCCATAAATGTTCCATAAATTCCTCGTATGCCCTGGAATAAAGATGAGATTAAACAACTGCTATGTACCAATTTCTCTGCTTGCTTTTGATAACCATTTTCATTGTTCTGCAATTGCTGGCAATAAAGAAAAGACAAGTTATGAAAGAAAGAGGGAGAAAAAAGTAATCTCCGATTGCAGAAGGATTTTTTTCAGCTCATTCCAAAGAAATGAAAAACGTTACAGATTAAAAGAGTATTTAATGGAAACTACAAGTCTAGGGAAGATTTTCCTCTTGGGTAATACCTTTATACATTCATTGTTCCTGGCTCCACTTGGAAAGGAGAATGGCTGAGCAAGAATTAATGGGGAAATAGGGTTTACTTCCAGTGTTCATTGGTAAAATTGCTTTTTGGCATTTTAAACAATCTTTAAATGCAGGCTAAAAACATCTATTTAGAGCAAACAGAATGATAAGAAACTGTACAAGGCTTTACAGAGGGATTCCTTTATTTTGGGGTTTAAGGACATTCCAAGTGGATCAGTCCACAGCAATTATCTGTCAATACAGCAGATTTCCCTGCTGGAAAACCTTCTAATGTCCCATTTTGTTCTACACTCGTGCTGCCTAAAATGCCAGGAACAAAGAGGCTTGGACACATCCCATCCCTCCAGTCTGGTGTTTGTAGTGAGTTTGGGCCAACAGAACTTTGCTGTCCCTCAAGGCAACAAATCCTAAAGTAGCACTGGGAAATTTGCAGTCTGGGATTGAAATAATGATGGGCCACTGCTATTGGTCAAAAAGATGACAATATTCTGTGGTTTCCTGCTCTGTTCTGGGGGGATGTGGGGATTTACCAAAGGGAAGGGGAGTTTTCCCCCTAATTCTCCCAAATCATTTCCTTCCCTCCCATCTCCCCATATCTCTGAGAGCAAGAAAGTTCCTACAATTCTTCAGGGGACAGATGAACATTTTAAATCTAGCAGTGGCTGTCTCTGTGACCAACTTTCCTTGCAGGGGCTCCGGCTGGGGAGAAAGGCACTGCTGCTCTCTGGCCTGGCATGAATGGAAGCTGAATCCTTTCAGATCATTTATTTTAAGCCAGAACTCCAGAGAGAGGCCTTAAAGCCTTGTAAATACTGCAAAGCCTTCAATAAAAGTGGCCCAGCTGGCAAACTGGGACTCCCTGAGAGCCAAAAGCGTTTAGACTTTCTGCAAAAAGAGCAGCATTTCCCACTGAGGAGGTGAAGCCCTTTCCTGTACAGTGGGAAGGAGGAGGAGGAGGAGGAGGAGGAAAAGGAGAAGGAGGAGAAGGAGAAGGAGAGGAGAAGGAAAAGGAAAAGGAAAAGGAAAAGGAAAAGGAAAAGGAAAAGGAAAAGGAAGAGGAAGAGGAAGAGGAAAAGGAAAAGGAAAAGGAAAAGGAAAAGGAAAAGGAAAAGGAAAAGGAAAAGGAAAAGGAAAAAGGCCCTCACACTCTCCAGGGTTATGGGATTTACGCTGGGGTTAGGGCTGTGCTGGTTAAACTCATCCCTTCCGTGGGTAAATCCCTGCTAATCCCGACCCCTGCACGGAGAAGGTGCAAGGCTGGAGCACTGCTGGGGGTGTTTAAGGCTCTGAGTGAGCAGAGGAGCACAGACTCTTGTGCATCTCCATCCAGAGCTGGTGTAAAGAGCAGCCAAAGGCAGGAAAAACATTCCCAAGGCTGATTTTACTGATATTCCCAAGGCTGATTTTACTGATATTCCACGCTGCAGCCTCACCACCAGCGCTTGGAGGGACACATGAATAAAGGATGAGGGAGTTAAAATGATGAGCAGCCCTTTGGATTTAAGCAAAGCCCTTTTTCCAGCCTGGGGATTGCATTTCCAGGCAGCTCCAGCACAGCCTGGGTCGCTTTCATTGTCCCAGCTGCTGGTGCAAGGCAGTAATTCCATCCCCAGGCACTCAGACATTCTGGAACAGCAGCAGGAAGCCGAGCTGCCCTGGTGCTCTGTGGTCTCCTAATGAATGATGGAGGTTGGGATAAGTAAAAGGCAAGCAGCAAATTAGAGTCTGTGCCCTCACCGCTCACACGCTTCCCCTGCTTTTCATCCAGCCAGGGGCTGCCTCCGTTAGCTGGGAGCTGGGAGGGATAACACAGCTCCAGCTGCATAATTTATAAAGGAAAACACAGCAGGGCAAGGGCAGAAAAGCCATTTTTCCAGCCAGTGAGAGACAAAGGCTCCCCCTGGCACACAGATCCCTGGGGGAAGGGACAATTTGCATTTGGGCCCGGTGTGAGGAGTAAGGAGCAGCCCCAAACCCCCCAGCTCCACAGGGCTGTGGCAGCTTTCCCACCCCAGTGAATTGGAGCAGCAATCAAAGGGAATAGCAGATCACTACACAAACTTCGGAGGCTAAAAATGTGGATTTTAAACAGGGTTGGTCCTAGAGAGGCTTCACTTGCATTGCTGTGATTTATTGTATCACTGCTGGCACTCCCGACTTGAAAGGACCCTGAGTTACTCCACAGCTCTCACTACTCCAGAGCAGCAGATAATTTGTTCTTATGCAATTTTAACTCAACGTTCATTTGTCTACAAATTTGGATTTAAACATTCAGTGGTGTTGGGGAAACGCCTTCCTGTTCACAGGCCACGGGACTCTTAGAGCCAGCTATGAGGGAAATGAAGAGAATTCAGCTCCTGTTAAGCAATATTCAGATTATTTTCAGCAATTCCACTTCCAAGGGGGAAAAAATGCAAGAAGAGAAACCTGTAAAGCAGCTTTTACTGTTTTAAGTGGCTGCCTGATTTTCTTGCTTGTTGACACATGTCTCTGATTAGGGCAGCTGCAAAGATAAACCAGCATCCAAATATCAAGGTTTCATTGCAGAGCATGCCTAATCTCCCAAATTTCTTTATTAATGACCTTATTTTCTGGAGTCAGAGCTAGTTTACTCTGTAATTTCTGCTCTGAGCAGCTGGGATTTGGGGAATTTTGTTCCCATTATCACTCTGCAACTCTGACCCGTGGCCGGACAGTTCCTGCTGGGAAATTCCTGTGGGAAGAAACATTCTTGCAGGGGAACTGGGAGAGACTGGTTTCCAAAGAATGCTTGAAAAACACCTTATGCCCTCAGCAGGAGGGGTTGCTCGAGTTACACATACAGGAAAAAAGGGTTTCCAACATATATTGGGAAAAAGTTTATCTGGAGTGGGGAAAAACAAAGCCTGGAGCTGGTCATTCCACAGGTGATCTCTGCTGCTTTAAATGTAAAGTAGGGATGAGGTAAGGAATAAAGGCAGCAAACAATCAATCCATCCCCAAAATGGAAATATTTAATTTGCATTTTTAATTGGCTAAGTTAATTGCATCATTAATTGGCTAAAAATTGGTCCTTTGCTGAATAATGGCTGGGATAGCCCCGCAGCAAGAGTGGGTGGGGTTTGCAGCATCCTGAGGGAATCCTCTCGTGCTGGAGCCTAAATAAAATCCTCCCACGAGCCCCTGAGGGAGTCTCAGTCCCTGCACCCCTGAGCACCCACATGTGGGCAGGTGCAACCAGGCAAAGTGCCAGAATTAATTTCAAGTTGTCTGATCTGTAAATAATTTGGGATGTTAGGCGCTAAATGGGTAATCACCCTCTTGGGATTGAAATAGAAACCCGATCTGCAGGTTATTTATGTGGAACTGTTCTTATTTGTAACTCCACTGTGTTAAATGGGTTTGTTCTGCTGAATAGCCTGACTTCTCCAAGGCACCAATCTTGTCCCTCCTAATGCTGCTGGTGTAATTCTGGGATGAGCCCAGTGATTTTATGCAGGCCAAGTGCAAAGAGAAGCAGGAAGGGATTCCCATTCTCATTTCCATTCCCAGCCCATCAGGCATTTCCTTTCATGTTTTATTCAGCGAGCACCAAGCAGTTGGGCACAAATTGAGATGAGGCAGCAGCTGGTGCAGGGAATCCAATCCTGGAATTTCCTGGGAACACCACCTCAGCCCGTTCCCCTGGTGCATCCCTGAGGCTCTGACCCCACACGGAGCGTGGCCACGGAGCAGCAGCTCAGCCTGCAGAGCTGCCTTCCCCTCCTGGCAAGCAGAGCCCTCAGGTTCCTGTAGCACTCCCACACGGAGCTTTAAATGAACCCTCCAGCTTCTTCTCCCAGGGAGGAGATTCCACACAGAAAATGGGAACGAGAAGAGCAGCAAGAATCCCAGCTCGGCTCCCACTGCTGACAAGGACGCACCTCAAAAACCACCTTGACTTGCAGATTTTCATAAAGAAGCACCCCTGGAATTCTGGAGTGCCCAGCAGAGTGGGGCAATCCTGGTTTCTCTCCCTCAGCTCCCTTGGCTGTGCATTACAGAGCTCCAGGAAATGGCAATCCCATCCATAAGTCCTTTGCAATGCAGGATGAAGGCCTGAGCTGGGGAGGTTTCACTGCTGTGCCTGACTCAGCCATTCCCCGTGTGGGTGAGCGAGGTTTGACTGCACCAGGGGGGGTTTGCTGCAAAAAAAAAATCTTCCAGGGGTGGAAGGGGTAAGGCAGAAAGAGCCATGGTGTTTTCAGCCCTGTTTCTGCTTTACCTTGCTCAGGGGAACAAACTCCAGCATCTTCCTAACCTTTAACACCGACTTCCTTCCTGCTGGGAGCACACGGGGGCTGTTTTGGTTCTTTCAAATGTTCTGTAATGCACACAAGGCCCAGGACCTCTCCCTGTCCAGGAAGACTTCCTGTAGCCTCCGGTAACTTCAAACCCCTCCTCGAGTGGTAGGGCCACACCTGCACAAAGTCCAACCCAACTTCCTCATGTCCACCTGAGCTCAGATCCACGTGGGTGCTCCTCCTGCAGCACTTCTGGGCTCCCAAGCTGGGCTTTGGGGCTGTGATTGAGCTGCATCTCTGCCTGCAGCACACGGATCCCAGAGCCCATGGGTTCCTGTCACAGTCTGTATGGAAGAACAGCCTGAGGATGGCTGAACTTGCTCCTTCCGTTGGGTTAAGTACACAGATGGAGTTTATGATGGCCTAAAACAATGTGGAAAAGTCCTTTTAAATGAGATGCCCACATTTTGGACCCTGAGGAAAGCAGAGCTTGATCTGCAGCAGCCACAGGGATCTCACTTGGAGAGAGGCTTGTGGCCATTCCATACCAGCAGAGCAGCTGAAGTTCAGACTGATTTCATGCCTCTCCTGCCCCTGACAGCTGGAGGCTGCTCCCAGCAAAGCCACAGCTCTAAATAACTCAACTGTCCCAAACTTTGCAGCCTGGCTGATTTATCAGTGCCCAATCCCATCCTTACTCAGGCACAGGGAAAGGAGAAGATGCAGTTTCTCTGTAACAGCAGCATTCCTGGAGCAGCTCTGTCCCATTTTCTTCCGAGGCCAAATTAATTTTTCAACAATTTTCCTGTTCCTCCCTCCCCTGAAGTTTCCTCTGTCGTTTCCTTACATAACCAGCTGCTCCTTGCAGTGTATGTACAGATCCCTTCCTTTCCAGCTTTCCCTAGGCTGGGCATAGTTTGGGCTCTAGATCCTCCCCCTGGGACAGGATTTGTGGTGAGCAGCTCTGCCAGGGATGATGGGGAAAATGGCAAACTGAATCCCAGGGAAAGCTTTCCCTGTATTTTCAGTGTGAGGAACATGGTTTTGGACAGAACTATTCCCAACCAAAACCTCAGATTTGGGACTAGAGACCAGCACCAGGCTTAAATTGCAAACACTTAAAAATTGAGAGTTCTCCAAGAACTGTTCCAGGAATATCTCAGAGGGGTTTTGCCTTCGCTCCTGGTGACAAGCCTCAGTTCCTTGTGAGATTTGGGACATCATCTCCATCCTTCGAAGGCTTTCAAGTTCAGGAGGTTGTGTAAACACATCAAGCTATAAACAAAATAACCGAGATGTCTGGGCTCTAAAAAAAGAGATTTACTTTCAGTTGTGGCCCTTATTTTATTCGACTCATTTGCTTTGCTCTGAGTCATTTCTGAGGCAGCTGAAGGTAACACCTCGGGTTGTGTGCAACATGAGAAGGTGAATATTGTCACAGCTATGACAGGTATTAGTGGAACACAGGGACCAAACTCTTGTGCAAGTGCATCTCCCCTGAGATCTCCCGAGAGGAAGCAGTGTTGCACCACTCCAGTCACTGCCCCGACAGGGGAAAAGCAAAAATGGAGTGAGATTCTTGCAACAGATGAGAAATAAAAAGGGAAATGCACTTTAATCACAGATTTAACCCCATCGATGCAGCAAGGAACAGCTTCCTTTGCAGGCCACTTCCTCCCTGTGAGCAAACAGGTTTGGACTCACACAAAGCTGCTGATATAAAACAAATTAAAAGCTCCATAAAATCGGGCCTGGCAGGACCCAGAGCGGAGCCCTGGCTGCTCCTCAGGCAGCTGGAGCTCTGTGTCCTGGTGCTGGGCACTGCACCTCCTGTCCTGGGTGCCTTTGGGGCTCAGAGGGGTGGGACAAGCATTGCCATGGGCCCAAGCTGCTCCTCAGGCAGCGTTTCAGCCTCTCCCATTCCAGCTGGAATAACATTCCAGCTTCCCTGCTTTTCTCCACTGAACCTGCACCATCCAGAAATCACTCCAAGGACTCATGGAACTGCTCTCAAGACACAGTTATTTGTACCACACTCGTGATGTTTGTGAGAGAAAGAGAACTGAGCATCCCAGTTCCTAAAGCATTAAAATCCACAGTCCTCCAAGTCCCTTGTGCTGAGTAAGTAGAGTCTCAGCATTTATTGCAGGGATTCTCCTCCATATTATCCAAGCTTTATCCAACAGGGAAAGCAGTTCTTGCACCTCCTTCCCACTGAAGGCAGCCACCAGCAGCTGCCTAAGAAAACCAAAGAGCAAAAATCGGCCAGCAATGAGAATTCCCAGCACAGTGGTGTGAGCAGCACAGTCACCTTCCCTCCTCTGTCACCCCCCACCCACTGCAACCTTTTCCCTCCTGGCTGTTTGACTCGTTTTTAGGGAATCCCTAGAGCAAACCATCTTCCTGACACCTGGAAATCCCCGACTGCAGAGCTGCAGCAACAAGTCACAGGATCACGGAACGGTCTGCCTTGAAAGGGACCTTAAAGCTCATCTCATTCCACCCCTACCACGGCCAGGGGCACCTTAAACCCAGAGAGCCCTCGCTGGAACGCCACCAGCTCCCTTGGGGAAGGCACAGCACAGCAACCCCCGGAGGTTCTGCGGCTGCCGGCCCCGCTCCCGGCCTCCCCCCCGCTCCTTACCGAGCCTCCGGGGACCCGCCGTGGCAGCGGCCGCGCTCGCCAAGGTCAGCGGCCCCTGCCTGGGGGATGCTCCGGGACGCGCCTCCGCCGCGATGCCCTTGGGCGAGCCGAGCTGAGCGGGGAATGAGCACCGGCACCGGGAGCACCGGGCTGCGGGAGCACCGGGATGCAGGAACACCGGGCTGCGGGAGCACTGGGATGCAGGAACACCGGGCTGCAAGAACACCGGGCTGCGGGAGCACTGGGATGCAGGAACACCGGGCTGCAAGAACACCGGGCTGCGGGAGCACTGGGATGCAGGAACACCGGGCTGCAGCGCACCGGGATGCAGCGCACCGGGCTGCGGGAACACCGGGCTGCAGGAACACCGGGATGCAGGAACACCGGGATGCAGAACACCGGGATGCAGCGCACCGGGCTGCGGGAACACCGGGCTGCAGCGCACCGGGATGCAGAACACCGGGATGCAGAACACCGGGATGCAGAACACCGGGATGCAGCGCACCGGGCTGCGGGAACACCGGGCTGCAGCGCACCGGGATGCAGAACACCGGGATGCAGAACACCGGGATGCAGAACACCGGGCTGCAGCGCACCCGCGGCCCCGCGCCTCCCTCACCTCCGCTCCGCGCACCGCAGCTCCCCAGCCCGGCGCTGCCCGCGCTTAAATCCCCACCTTTCTCCCTCCTTCCCTCCTCCCTCCTTCCCTCCTCCCCCGCTCCTCACCTCCCTCCCGCCCGCTCGCTCCTGTGGCCGCGGCCCCGGGCCGGTGCCTCCGCCCCGCCCGCTGCCGCTGCCGCAGCCGCTGCGCTCGGGCTTGCGGCGCCGGGGCGCGGGGGAGGAGGAGCAGCGGAGCCGGGCTCGGGGAAACCCGTGGGATGGAGCCGGCTGGCACCTCCGGGACGCCAGCTGTTTCCCTGGAGCGCCGTGTTTCCCTGGCTTTTCCCGGCGCTGGCGTCATGCGGCATGCGGGGCTGCGCCAGAGCTGCCCCGCACGGAGCGGCTTCGTATCGCCCCCTTCCATGGCCACAGACTCCCCTCATATCGCCACAGACTCCCCTCATATCGCCACAGACTCCCCTCATATCGCCTCCTTCCATGGCCACAGACTCCCCTCATATCGCCACAGACTCCCCTCACATCGCCCCCTCCATGGCCACAGACTGCCCTCGTATCGCCCCCTTCCATGGCCACAGACTCCCCTCGTATCGCCACAGACTGCCCTCGTATCGCCCCCTCCATGGCCACAGACTCCCCTCACATCGCCCCCTTCCATCGCCACAGACTCCCCTCATATCGCCACAGACTCCTCTCACATCGCCCCCTCCATGGTCACAGACTCCCCTCATATCGCCACAGACTCCCCTCATATCGCCACAGACTCCCCTCACATCGCCACAGACTCCTCTCACATCGCCCCCTCCATGGTCACAGACTCCCCTCATATCGCCACAGACTCCCCTCACATCGCCACAGACTCCTCTCACATCGCCCCCTCCATGGTCACAGACTCCCCTCATATCGCCACAGACTCCCCTCACATCGCCACAGACTCCCCTCACATCGCCACAAACTCGCCTCACATCGCCACAGACTCCCCTCACATCGCCCCCTCCATGGTCACAGACTCCCCAGCACGGTGCTTTTCCTGCCGAGGGTGCCGGCAGGTGCCTGCGAGCATCCCGGCTCCAAGGGATGAGTGGGAAGGAGCTGAAGCTGCAGCGCGGAGTTCCAGCGGGAGCAGAGGGGACTGGGGATGATTTCACCATTTATCAGCAAGCCCCAGGTATCGTTTCCAGAAGGGCAGGAGGGGATGGACCAGGACCTACCAGATTTTATCTGAAATCCTGTGAAATATAACATGACCCTGCCAATCATGAGGCTCAGGTTTCTGTAGTTTATTCTGTCCCAGAGATAAAAAAAAAAAAAAAAGCTTAATTTAGTGTCCCGCTCGCTATCAAACAGCTACTTTAGAAGTCAACTTTGCAGTTTAAGTGAGAAATAAAAGTGTCAGAAATGCTTTTCCCCCGATTTCCCCCGGGGCAGCAGGATTCCAGGCACGATCTCCCTTATTAAACAAAGTGTGGCTGTTCTGGCACCCACCGGTGTCTTCCAGCCACAAAGGAACGCAAACTGCTTCGAGGGCCAGATGTAACAGCTGGTATTAAAGCTGCTCTTTTCCTGTTGGAACACATTTTAACGATGCTTTAAAACTGCTCTTTCCTCGGTGAGCACCTTTAAAAGGCACCTGCACAAACAGAGCTGCGCAGGTGACAAAGGGGCGATCAGGATGTGACGCTTTCATTCCCAACCCAACACTACCTCTTTCAGCTGCTGCTATTTTTATGGGTGTTGACTGTGGAGCTGATGCTTGCTTAGCCTTTGATCTTAAAATATTCGCATGAAAAGGTTTTGTTTTGAATTTACAGATCGTGGTGTCCCTTTCTAGCCCGGAGCAGAGCTCCCGCCTGTCCTGCAGCTCTGGGTTGTGTCTGGCCATGACTCGGGGGGGTGAAATCCCCGAGTGGGCACAGGTTGAAATGGTCCGAGTGGTTTTGTCAGGGATCAGCAGTGGGTCGGTGTCTCCTCAATCCCCTAAAAGTACTGGCAAAAGCATTTTTGGGTTATCAGGGCACTTGCTCCACACAGCAGCTCCATTTGGGGTATTCCAGGGGGCTGCTCTGTACAGAGAGCTTACAAATATCTGTCCCAAGTCTCCTTAGCACCCTGACGAGCTGCTGCTGTCTCGCTTTTGATGGGCACAGAATCACTGAATCTTGGAATCATTCAGGTTGGAAAAGACCTCCAAGATCATCGAATCCAGATGCTCCAAAGCCAGCACTAAACCGTGTCCCCAAGTGCCACATCCCCACAGCTTTTCAACCCCTCCAGGGACGGGCACTCCACCAGTGCCTTGGGCAGCTGTGCCAGCGCTGGGCAGCCCTTTCCAGGAAGGAATTGTTCTCCAAATCCAAACTGAACCTCCCCTGGCACAACTGGAGACTGTTCCCTCATCCCTGGGAGCAGAGCCCGACCCCCCCCGGCTGCCCCCTCCTGTCAGGGACTTGTGCAGAGCCACAAGGTCCCCCCAAGCCTCCTTTTCTCCAGCCTGAGCCCCTTTCCCAGCTCCCTCAGGGGTTCTCCAGCCCCTTCCCAGCTCCCTCAGGAATTCTCCAGCCCTTTCCCAGCTCCCTCAGGAATTCTCCAGCCTCTTCTCAGCTCCCTCAGGGATTCTCCAGCCCTTTCCCAGCTCCCTCAGCCGCTCCTGGGGCTCCAGAGCCTTCACCCCCAGGTGCACTCAGCACGGATGCCGAGGAAGGTTCAGTGTGTGTATGAACGCCTCGCACTTGCCTCTGACACACTCTGGCTTATCAAGCTGAGAAGGATTTGCCTCACAATGAAGTTCGGATTTGCCTCACAATGAAGTTGGGATTTGCCTCACAATGAAGTTCGGATTTGCCTCACAATGAAGTTCAGATCTGCTGATAGTCAAGTCTCGTTTGCCTTGAGACAAGACAGGGCTGCAGGGGCCCCTGCCAAGCCCTGCTGGTGTTTCCAGAGGGAAGAACCACCCCAAGTCAGAAGTGATGGAATTCAGGATTAACAGTTCTTTTATGAGAAGTAGGACAGGGTTTAATCTCAGGGAGGCTGTGGTTTGATTTATCAGGCGCTGCTGCTGAGGGAGGCAAGGCTCTGCTTTCCCCTGAGCCTCCTGCTCCTGCTGCTTCCTTCCCTGACTCAGGAGAAGCCTCTGCCTTGTCCCTTGGAAGGAATGAAAAGGAAATTAATGAAACAGGAACAAAAAGTGAACAAAAAAAAAAAAAAAAAAAGGAAATAAAGGATTAACTTTTCTGTCAGACCAGGGTTTGAAATGGAGAGACTTCATGTGGTCAAATAAATCCATTCACAAACACAACCTTTGCATTTACCAGCTGCAGGATGACCCTTCTGCACGGAGAAAGGAGCCCCAAAACCTCCCAGGCCTATAAAAGAAAAGATGAGGAACTACAACTGCCAACTCCCTCAAGGTTACCATCGTCCTGCTCCACACCTGCTTGAACCTCGGCCTTCCCTAATAGCCCTGTGCTTGTCATGGTGAAAATCAGACCAAATTACCTGGATAAAGTAGATAAAAACACGGGACTTTGTTTCCTCTGCTCTGGAAGTTCTGCCCCCTTCCTGGTTTGGCCCCTGGGGATTTGTGTTAATGATTGCTGGGGATTCCAGCCTTGGCTTTGGCTCCTGCAGGAAACATCCAGCTCAGCCCCTCGAGACAGGAATAAAATCCCTCACCTGCCAGAAAGGCCGACACGGCATTTATAGAGTCTGGGAATATTTCCTGAGCCTTTGGGTTCTGTCACATCCCTGCAGGAATATTTCAAAACAGGCCAGGCTCTTCCCAGCCTGGATCACCAGAGGGTTTCCCAGAAGATCCAATTTCACAGAATCACAGAATTCCAGAATGGTTTGAGTTGGAAGGGACCTTAAAATCACCCAGTGCCACCCCTGCCATGGCAGGGACACCTTCCACTGTCCCAGGCTGCTCCAAGCCCCAATGTCCAGCCTGGCCTTGGGCACCGCCAGGGATCCAGGGGCAGCCACAGCTTCTCCGGGCACCCTGTGCCAGGGCCTGCCCACCCTCCCAGGGAGGAATTTCTCCCTAAAATCTAATCTAAACCTCCTACCTGAGCAGACTTGAGGATGTTCCTACAAACCCAACAAAGCAACAGCCTGAACTCTTTTCATTTTCCACCAGCGAGAGATCTGGATGTGTTTCTTCAGATCTCGTCTGGCTGATGAGGCTGTCTTGATTAATGGAAAGGAGACTTCCAGGGTGAGAATTTGTCAGAGTTTGCAGAATATTCTGGGCAGAGGTGATGCTCTGGCTAAACCTGCGATTATCGTGTCGCTAATTGCGTTCCCAGCTCATCTGGTGTGTGCTGATCCTGATCCAGTCACCCTCTCCTGCCAAAAGCGCTCTTAAAGCCAACGTGACAAATGAGAGAAGAACCCTTTTATCTAATGCCAGGGCAGGCTGGCCAAAGCCATCAGCCTGTGGGGTGTGGCTGCCAACCCTTTGGGGGTGATTATCTCTGCTCGTGCTTTAGTGCCACCAGCAGCTCCTGTTTGGGGATCGGTGGCACTGCAGTGAGGCAGGAGAGGCTCCGTGGGACACTGGTGCCAGCAGGGACCGGGGCTGATCCTCCCTTGTGCTCTGACTTCCTTTGGAATTTGGTGCCAAATAAATTCAACGGCCCCTTCTGAGAAATCCTGGTTTATAGGAATCTGTTTATATGTGGCACACAGTGGATTTGGGATTATCGATCAGCAGCTTTATTCTCCTAAATATCAATATCAGTATCAGTATCAATATCAATATCAATGTCAATATCAATAGATGTTCTGGGTTAACTGGCCTGCACCTGGCTGGGTGGAATTCTGGGATCAGGGACAAGTAATTAGAAGGTGAAGGAATAATCAGCTTGGGGAACAAGGGCTGGGCAGGATCTCCAGTGCTGGGTGAGTCAGGTTTTCACATCCCTCTGCTTCCTGCTCTGTCCCTTGGCCAATATTAAATTGCTGCAGCCACGCTGGGCTCTGGAAAAGCAAAGCTCTCCTGGGATCATGGGAATAATTGGGATTTGTTATTGACCTGCAGATCCCAGCACATCCATACCCCCACCCTCACTGGGCTGTCGGGTGGGAATCCCCATCCCACGGCTGGGAGTGCCTGGGTCGCTCCCATCACTGCTTCCAAAGTGTTCCAGAGGAAAATCAAGTGGCTTTGGGAGGCTGAAGTTTTTGATGCCTCCTCCAGCCACCTAGAAACAGAGACTACACAAGAGTAAGGGAATAAAGGTCGGGGTTTATTTGAAGGGCCTTCAAGGCACACCCTGGGGGAGCCAGAGGCTGCCTCCAAAAATGGACCCCAAGATGGACCCCAGGTCACGAGTTCTTCACACCTTTATAGCTTTGGTTCATTTGCATGTCACGGTTAATTCTCCAATTAAAGCCCCAGTTCAATGATGGAATTCCCCTCAGCTTGCTCCCCCCTTAGAGGCTTTGGGTTACACATTTTGGGCCTAGAAGAGCCTGGCTGTCCTTGAAGGCAAAGCCTGGAGAGGCTTTGTTGTGTCTGCCCAGCACGAAAGAGCAGAAATTCCAGGCTACAAGGAACTGCAGAGTTACACTCTAAGCAGTACAGGATTTGAAAAATATAAAAGTTAAAACCTAAGGCATCATTTCCCTCTGGAGAAGGCAGCTGCATTTTTGGGATGCTCTGGGAGGAGTCACCCATTGAACAGATCCCTGTTGCTGGAGGAGATTTTCATCTGGAGGAGACCCAGCCTTGAGATCAATTCCACTCATTCTAATACCAGTTCTCCATGGGAAATTTCCTTAAAACAAGGAATTCTTCCCATATCTGGTTGTTTTTTTGTTTGTTTGTTTGTTTTCTCTCATATAGGTTACTGCTCCCAGTGCAAACAGCTTTGAACAGTGTAGGTCTCTCAAAAATTGATTTTTGTGTTCAAAAAATTCCATTTTGGGAAGTTTTCTGGGGAAAATGGTTTGGTTTAGATCATTGTGCTTGTCCTGGATGGATCAGGATGGCTCAGGGTCGGTGGGGTCATTAATTCTTGGGGCTGGGATGTTGAGAAAACACCCTCAGGCACAAGGTGGGACCGTTCTGGACTGGATGACCCCTGTGGGGCCATTCCAACTGGGACATTCCCTGATTTTTGTGCTTCAGCTGCAAATCCCTCCCTGGCAGAGCTGTTGGGAGCTCCTGGAGCTCCCTCTTGTGCTGAGTCTCACCTGGAGCAGCCCTTGCCGTGTTTCCCGAAAGCTCCGGTGTTTTCCTTCTCCATTCCATCCCTGCTCCTTCCCAGCTCCCAGCTGTTCCCCATTCCTCACGAGGTGACATCTGGCTCAGCTGTCACCGCATTTGGAGTCCCTGTCACCTCCATGGAACCGCTGGAATCCTTCCCACCTCAGCACGTTTTGCTCTTTCTCCCTTTCCAAGGGGAAAATGAGAGCTGGAAAAAAAAGATGAGAGATGGGAATGAAGTCACTCTGCTCCTGCCCTAATCTTGGTGGGATTCCTGGTGGGAGCTGGACTTTAATGATCCTGGTGGATCCATTCCAGCTCAGGATATGCCATGATTTGAGCCAGGAGATTTAAAAAATACAGTGTATTTTACCATTTATTTATAATATATTATTATTTATCTTATTGTTATGCATTCCTCTGGGTTTATTTTTGGAGATATTTTGCTGCTTCTGCTGCTTCTGGGTGAGTTGCAGAGGAGGTGGAGAGTTTTAGGCATCTCTTCCAAAGAAATCAGTGGGAATCTTCCCTCTGGTTTTAGTGCTGATCCAAAGCCCCTTGCAGCGAGTTTGTACATCAGAAAAAAATAAAATTCTCTTGGTCTCCTTTGCTTTTTAATTTCCTAAATCCCATAAACTCCCCGAGTTCTTGGAGTCCAGCACACACAGACAGTTTTATTCCCAGATTTTTGCTTCCTGCCGTGATTTGGAGGTACTGCAGCACTCTGTGACCTGTGCTGGAGCCCTGGGTTTTATGACACAGCCTGGATTTGTCAGAGCCGAGAACAATTTGGGTGAAAGGAAACCAGAGTTTTCCATTTCCTTATTTCCAGCGAGTGTTGCAACAGCTGCCGAGGTGAAATCACCCGCACAGGAATTCCGTGCCACAGGAGCAGGGCAGGATCCTCTCCGGGATGAAATCTCCCAGCCCTTTGTCTCATAAAACGCTGACTAACGTGGGGACTTGGATGCTGAATGGATTTGTCAGGATGGAAATGATGATTCCAGAGGCTTTGCTGGGGCTGGGGGAGGGAATGACAGCCGTGCCCTACAAGAATGAGCCACTCTCACCTTCCAGCCCGGAATTCCAGCTCCCTCAGCCGTGATCACTGTGAAAAACGAGGTTCATTCTCCTGTTAGGATTGAAAAGTTTAATAAAGGACAATAAGGGACAAAGAGAATAAAGCAAAAGTCACAGCGCTCTGCTAAGAGCACCCCTGCAATCCTGGGGACTCCCTTTACATACACATCGATGTATTACATATTCATAAACAATTATACATATTCATAAAATTATACATATTCATAAACAATTATACATATTCAAACCCTTTCCAGGAACAGTTCTCCTCTTCCCAAAATCAGCGATCTGTGGAGATAGGTCTCTTGACGATGAATATTATCTTATTTGCTGGTCCAAGCAAATAGTTCATAAGCAGAGCTATTTCTAAGTTTTTGGTTGAATAAAAAAGTATTAAAAACCCCATCTTTACAACCAAGCTACCTTAAGTAGCATCTATTTTGTAATAAACCTAATATATATATATATAACATTTATTTGTGACAAAGCCACTACTTTTAACATTACTTATTTTAACATTTGCAGAAAGCCAATATTATAGCCTCTATTTATCACCATCACCTTCCCTGAAACCTGGCACTGCAGGCAAGGAGGGAAACGATCCCAAAGAGCAAAGCCAGGGCCCTTGAGGACGGCTTTGTTTCCCAAACACACAAGGAAAACAACATTCCTCAGGAAAAAAGGGTGTCCATGACACCCCGGAGCCGCTCACAAAGGGAGACCCCGCTGGAAAAGGGGAGCCAGGTAATTTTATCCCTTCTCCCTTTGGCTCGAGTTCCCCGAGGAGACAATGGATGTGTTTCTTAGCCCAGGGCTCCTGACAAAGGAGATCCTGGAGCAGGGTTTGGGATAACACCTGGGGGAATTTGTTTCACACTCAGTTTGTGTGTCCATGAACTGCTGAAGGCACCAGGATTTTTAACTTCAGTTTGGAACCTGGAGTTCCAGTGTTAAAAATGGTCATTCATTTTTCTAAAGAACAGCTGGAATCCCAGATCCAGCTGCTTCCAGCAGTACCAACGAGTGCTGGAGCAGGTTCCACCACAGGAGCTGAGCCAAGCCCGTGTCCCACTCAGGGTTAGAGCATCTCCCTGCAAAACTCCCAATTAATTTATTGGGAATAACCTGGAAAACTGAATTAATCCAGCCTGGGATGTTTAGTAACAGATTTTCCTTAATCAACATTTTACTGCTGCATGCTGGAGACTCTTGTGGAGGAAAGGGGGGATTGCAGATAAATCAGGGAGGATTAGGATTGTCTCCACCTAAATGAAAGGAGAATTGATTATTTTCTTGCCTGGAACCAGCAGCTTTCCTTGTGTGGCTGCTGAGCTTGGAGGGTGCTGGGATGTAGGGAATTCAGCCTGGAGGAGTGAAGGGGTTTTCTTGCTCGGGTATGCCCAGGACAAGGCAGCCTCACATCCCTGGGTTTGGTACTGAGCTCTGAGCCGGGCTGGGAAACCTCAGAATAAACAGAATTTCAGAGTCACTGGGCAAGGAAACTTTAACCAAGGACAGGGAGAATGGCCTTAAATGCAGGAGGGCAGGGTTGGATGGGATATTGGGAAGGAATTCCTGGCTGGGAGGGTGGGCAGGCCCTGGCACAGGGTGCCCAGAGCAGCTGTGGCTGCCCCTGGATCCCTGGCAGTGCCCAAGGCCAGGCTGGAGCAGCCTGGGATGGTGGAAGGTGTCCCTGCCATGGCAGGGGTGGCACTGGATGGGGTTAAAGGTCCCTTCCATCCCAATCCACTCTGGAATTCTGTGATTCCCTTTCCACATGTTGCTCTCATGATCCCACAGAGCTCTTTTTTTCTTTTACCCTTCCCACACTCCCAACTCGGGGAGTGATGCCAAATCTGCACTTTAAATGCTGAGAGGGAAACCTGGACCCTGCAGGAACAAATGGACAAATTCCTTCTCCTTTGGGTCCTCACTGCCCACACAAATTCCTGCTGAGTCCGGTGGTACCCGGTGAGATGAAAGAGGAGCATCCCTAAATCCCTAAAAAATGGTGCTGGGGGAAGAGCCAAAACAGCCCAGCAGCACCCCAGGCTGAGGGAAGGGTTTGATTTCCTGGGATTTCAGTGTCACCTTGCTCCTTTCAGGTGACTTTGCCAATCCCCCCTCATCTCCCGTGCAGGCTCTCATTGGCCACGGGAGCAGCTGGGACCAAATAAAAGTGATTCTCTCCCAAAATACGATTTCCTTTTTGCAGGTGCCGTGGAGGGGGGACCCTCCTGGGAGCAGGAGCCTTTCTAAGGTAGGAGAGGGTGGTAGAACTGAAGACTTAGTGGCAATAGGATTTGTCTGCAGAAAAATTCCTCTCTATAATCAATGTATAACTGCTCGAGGATTAGGGCTTGGTTTTTTTTTTTTCCCTCACACATCTAAGAACTAGAGATAATTCAACAAGATAAAGTGCAGTCATCTCCCTGATATTTAAACCTGGTGGATTGGGGTTCCATTCCTGTTGTGAACTGGAATATCCCATAATTTTAGGGAGCACACAACAGAACAAGTGTATTATTGCCATGTTATTAGGGGAAATAGGTTAATAATTAGGAGATGTTTAGCTCCAATTAAATATAGATTAATTCTATTAATTATATGGCCCTGCAGCAAAGTTTAATTCTTCCTATTTTGTGTCCACTGTGAATTATAATTTTAGTGGGGGGATTCCAATGAATGATTTTATATTCAGTGGTGGTGAATTAATGTCATGGCAAAACCCAAAATTCCAGTTTTATTGAAGTGCTTTTATTTAGAATCACAGACTGGCTTGGGTTGGAAGAGACCTTAAAGATCATCTCGTTCCAACCTCCTGGCATGT
Organism: Monarcha castaneiventris obscurior; assembly: GCA_026261815.1. NCBI lineage: Eukaryota > Metazoa > Chordata > Aves > Passeriformes > Monarchidae > Monarcha > Monarcha castaneiventris. Next base: position 1,967,326 of record JAMPIT010000437.1, read on the forward strand.
AAAAAAAATCTTTAAATAATTATTTAAGAATAATTAATATAGTAACAATTAACATAAAAATCTGTTTAGGGATTCCTTGCTGTGAGCATTTCATTTTTTCAGGCTGCTGAGGTATAATTTGATTATTAATTATGTTTTTCCAGTGTTTGACAGCAATCCATCAATCTGGCTGCAGAACTGGAGGGTGGCTGGGTTTGGGGCTTGTGGTGTGTGACAGGAAAACTCAGGAATGGTTTGGATTGGAGAACTGATATAGAATTTCCCCATAAAGTTAAATTTTTTATTTATTATTAAATTATTTATTTATTATTAAATCCCTAAAACCTCCGGGGTTGTTTTTGTGTGGGAATTATGGCTTTATTTACTTATCTCCAGCTGTTCCAGGACACTCCTGCATGAGGATATTGTTCCAAAGGAGAATTTTAGGGTTTTTCCCTCTCCCCAGGCAGCAGATGATCCTTTTTCTCTGTGGCTGCAGCTGCAGGCTCTGGCTGCTCCCTGCCTGAGCATCTCCCTCCACACCAACTTCCCAGGAAAACCCTTCATGGTAAGGCTGGCAGGGGCTGCTGGGGAGAAAATCCCAGCCTTGGACAAAAATCTGTGCACGGAATCCCATCCCAATTCAACACTCATGGAGAAGGGATAATTTATCCTTCTGGATTGAATGCTCCCAATGGGCAGCAGTGACCACTGGGGATTTTATGTGCCATTAAATGATTTTATTTTGTTTGAAAATGGGGAGGGAGGAAAAAAAAAATCACTCTTTTCTCTAAAATGGAATTGTTAAAGATGGAAAAGGTTCTAATCCAGCCCCCAAATGCCTGATTGGAGCCAGGTCTCCTTTTGCCCTCGGGATGCCAGGGATGGGGGGGTCTCCCCTGGAGGTTTTCCCATGCAGTGGAATGCTGTGGCTCCTGAGGGAGGTTGGGTTTCAGCCTCAGCAAGAAAGGGACTCTGTTCCATTTGCATTTACAGCTGGGGACCCTGCTTTAAGAAAGGAACAAAGGTGCTTTTTGTGAGGAGTCACCTGAGAGGCAGCACCTGTCCTATAGGAAAAACCGGGGCTTTCTGACTTTGTCCTGGGTCAGCTGAATCAACACCTCAAAAAAAACCCCAAAACAAGCAGATATGAAAGTTTACACTAAAAAAAATCCAGAAAATCAGGCAAAGACAAGGAAAAAAATAAAGATAAAAATTCTGGAATACTCGACACTGATTCCAAAGTAGCTGAGTTTGGAAAACTTGATGTTCCATTTTGTTTCCACTTATTCTTTTAGAGCAAAGCTTTTTATTGTGTGCAGTTGGACCCTGAAATCATTATGGAATTCTCTCCATATCCTTGCAGCACCTAACAGGGGTTACAAGAGAGCTGGAGAGGAACTTTTCCCAAGGGCACCGAGTGATAGGACAATGGGAATGGCCTTGAGCTGAAGAAGGGCAGGGATGGATGGGATATTGGGAAGGAATTCCTGGCTGTGAGGATGGGGAGGAGCTGGGAAGGAATTCCCAGAGAAGCTCTGGATCCCTGGCAGTGTCCAAGGACAGGGCTTGGAGCAGCCTGGGACAGTGGAAGGTGTGGAAGGCATGGAATGGGATGGGATTTAATATCTTTCCTAACCCAACCCGGCCTTGAGCATTTCCCGGGATGGGGCAGACACAATTTCTCTGGGAAGGGCTGGGATGGAATTCCCAGAGAAGCTCTGGATCCCTGGCAATGTCCAAAACCAGGCTGGACAGGGCTTGGAGCAGCCTGGGACAGTGGAAGGTGTGGAAGGCATGGACTGGGATGGGATTTAATCTCTCTCCCAACCCAACCCAGCCTTGAGCATTTCCCGGGATGGGGCAGCCACAACTTCTCCGGGAACCTCTCCCCACCCATCAGTGCTTGTCCTTGAGGCTTTAGGGACGAGCCAGAGGCGGCTGAGCAGGGATTTACTGTGTGTGTGTGTTTCCCCACAGCTGCGGCCATGCGGAGCTCCCCGGGGCCCATGGCGCTGCTCCTGCTGCTCGCTGCGCTCCCCGGGGACGCGGCGCTGAAGGTGACCCCGGCCGTGCACTACACCAAGCCCAAACCTTCCCAGCTGGCGGCCTCTGCCCCGGGGAAAACCCCGTTCCCAGCAGCGCCGGGCAGAGCCGAGCTCCCCACGCTCTTCCCCTCGGAGAATTCCACGCTGGACTCGGCCGAGTTCTTCTTCAATTGCTGCGACTGCTGCCCGCCGGCCGCGGGGCCTCGGGGCCGGCCGGGCCCTCAGGGACCTCCAGGTGTGCCCAGCCCCGCTCTGCTGGGGTACAAACTCCGCGGCCAGCGGCTTTTCCCTCACAAAAATGTTTTGGTAGGGCTTGTGCAGCCCCTGAGGGGAGATCGCAGCGAGCTGCAGCTCTTCCTGAGGGGCAGCTCCGAGCTGTGCTCCTTGTGACGGGCACAGCACCCAGGGAACGGCTGGCGCTGGGCCAGGGTTAGGTTGGATATTAGGGTTTTAGGGAAAGGTTCTTCCCTCAGAGGGTGCTGGGCACTGCCCAGGCTCCCCAGGGAAGGAATGGGCACGGCCCCGAGGCTGCCAGAGCTGCAGGAGCCTTGGGACAGCGCTGCCAGGGATGCCCAGGGTGGGATTGTTGGGGTGTCTGTGCAGGGAGAGGGGCTGGGATGATCCCTGTGTGTCCCTTCCAGCTCAGGATATTCTGTGATTCCATAATTCTATGGAATGTGATCCTGCCTTGTGTAATCCAGAGCAGAAAAGTGCATGGCAGCCACATCCTGGAAGTGTTGGGACAGCGCTGCCAGGGATGCCCAGGGTGGAATTGTTGGGGGGTCTGTGCAGGGACAGGGGATGCACTGGATCAACCCTGTGGGTCCCTTCCAGCTCAGGATATTCTGTGATTCCATAATTCCATGGAATGTGATCCTGCCTTGTGTAATCCACAGTAGAAAAGTGCATGGCAGCCACATCCTGGAAGTTACAAGCCACCAGTGTGAGTGGAATTTCCCTGCCCGTGCACTGTCCTTGGGACCACACTGGGGTGGGACTATCCCAAATCCCTGCTGGCAAGGAGGCCACACTCCTCAGTTCTCTGTCCCTACCCTGACCCCCTTGGATTCACAGATGTAATTCCACATTCACTTCAACCATGGCTTTACGATGCCCAAAAATATCTTCAAGCTGTTTTGCATCTTTACTGAAGGTTTCTTTCTTTTTTTTTTTTTTTCATTTTTTCCCATTGCAAAAGAGGAAATTAAAAAGAAATACTTTGGGTTCAATTTAAAAAACAAGTAAATAAAGCACAAGAAGCAGCTCTCTATAAAGGACCTAAATATTTCCTGAAATACACTTTCTCTCTTCTTTCTACTGCTAAAATCCACAGAGCACCTCATTCTGCTCCTGGTCTAATGAGTAGTGCATTAGTCTGCAAATGTTCACTTTAATAGCACTGATATTGGAGATAGGAACTGTTCATCTGAGGAAAGGTGGGAAAATAATGAAATAATTCTCCTTTAATCCAATGTACTCCAGGGATTTTCACTTCCCACAGCTTGGGAAGGATTGGCTCATGGAAATTGTAGCGGCTGCAAAGGAGTTTGGTCTCACATTTCTTGATAGAAAAGTCCTTGTGGTGATTGAAGGTGCCATGATCTGTTCCCAGACAGGCACTGGGAATCTCTGGATTCCCAAGGGGATGGAAAAGTGAAAGGATTTCAACCCCTCCTTTCTGCAGCGAGGAGCTCTCAGCCAGGTTCCACTTGTGTATTTGCAGAACTAATTCTCCTTAAGGAAAGGGACAATTCCAAAGCTGTGGCGGCTCCTTGGATGTGCTCAGATATTAAAGACAGATTATTTCTGGTGTTTTATGAACCTCTGAGCTCCTGTGGCTCTGAGGCAGCTCAAAGTTGGTTTTAAAAAGTCTTAAACTACAGCCCAGAGTGAAATGCAAAGCTGTGAGATTTGATGATGTCAAATAAAACAAGCAGCTCTTCCCAAGGCGATGGAATCACCTTATACACACTCCTCAATGCCTTTTTCCTTAGCTATTATTGCAAATGTTATTTACAGAGTTAAACCGTGGAGTTACTGAGATAATTTTGTTGATTTTACAGGTCCCAAGGGGGAGAAGGGAGATGCTGGGCTGCCAGGGCTGTCAGGAACTCCTGGTCCTCAAGGTCCAAAAGGATCTAAAGGAGAAAAAGGTAAACCAGACTGATGGAAAATGCTGTTTTCTTCATAAAATACCACAAAATTATTAAAAACCCCGCATTTTTCAAAGCAAAAATATTGCTAGGGTTTGAGGCCTGGAGAGGTTTAGCTGGCATTAGTGCAGGGACAGGAACTCAGGTGGTGGCACTGTTTGCTCAGGTGGAATAGGAGCAGTTGCTGATCTCACTCCAAACTCCTTGTTCTGAACAGGACTTCAAAATCTGAGCTCAGAGTGCTTTGGCTTAGGGATGGGAGTAGAAAAAAAACACCCCAGAAGTTGTGTGCAGGTGTAAAATCTGCATTTCAATTTAAATATTTCAGGCAGAATCACTTCAGTTGAGATGCTGAGCAATGATTATCCATCAGAATTGCTGAAAGGAAACCCTGCTCTTCATCTGGGGCTTGGAGCAGCTTTGTCCTGGCAGGATCCTGCTGCTGCCTCTGGAGAATCACCTGGGGTCCTGGCAGCTGAGTGTGGTGCTGTTCAGCCACTGCAGCCCCTTAGGCAGTGATTTACTGCTGCAAAAAGGCTTTAGGCCACCCCAGAATGAGGAATGCAGAGCTGCCATCATCCCCACCTTCCATTAAACAGCAGCAAGTGCCTCCCAGAGGGGCAGAAATCTTGGAGTGAGGTGGTGCTCAGGGCTGTGGGATGCAGCTGAGGCTCCTGAAGGTGTTTTTTGGAAACTCTCATGAGGCTCATGTCTGGTTTATTAATGAACTGAGGGTCCCGGTGGGGTGTGATGTTTGCTGTGCTGCACACAGCAGCAGCAATTAATTAATTAATAATTCACGCTGGCATGTCCTAGGAGGAAAAGGGGAGCAAGGGGAGCGAGGAGCGAGTGGAAACCCCGGTTATCCAGGGAAACCTGGGCTGCAAGGTAGGTCTGGGAAGCCAGGATTGCACTGACCTTTCCCTCTGCTCTAGGTTTTACCACAGCATGGAAGGACCAACCACTTTGGATGGTCCTTCCCTATCCAGAGCAATCCAATTTTATAATTTTTAATTTTCTTTTCCCTCCCCCAGGTGAAGCTGGAGCCAAAGGCAATAAGGGCAGCTACGGCTTCCCTGGACTGAAGGGACAAAAGGGGGCTAAAGGGGACACCTGTGACAATGGCACCAAAGGAGACAAAGGGGACAGGGGGGATCCCGGAGAGCCGGGAGTGGGCGGGGAACAGGGAGACAAGGGGGAAAAGGGGGACACGGGGGAAAAGGGCTACTGTGGGGAGCCAGGGGGGAGAGGGGCCAAGGGGGACAGAGGGGAAGGGGGCACCAAGGGGGAAAAGGGCAGCAAAGGCGACACGGGCACCGAGGGCATCCGGGGGGCGGCTGGCAAGCAGGGAGAGAAGGGCGAGCAGGGCCTCAAGGGTGACAAAGGGGACCCGGGCCCCGCGGGCTCGGCCGGCCCCAGCGGCCCCAAGGGCGACCCCGGCCCCAAGGGCGGCCGCGGCTCCCCGGGCAGGAAAGGCTCCCGTGGGGCCAAGGGCGCCCGCGGGGACCTCCCCAAGTCCCCACGCTCGGCCTTCAGCGCCGGGCTGTCCAGGCCCTTCCCTCCTCCCAACGTGCCCATCAGGTTCGACCGCGTGTGGTTCAACGAGCGCCACGACTACAACCCTGCCACGGGCAAGTTCAACTGCAGCGTGCCCGGCGCCTACGTCTTCTCCTACCACGTCACCGTGCGCGGCCGCCCCGCGCGCCTCAGCCTCGTGGCCAGCAGCAGGAGGGTGGCCAAGGCCAGGGACACCCTCTACGGGCAGGACATCGACCAGGCCTCCTTCCTGACCATCCTCAAGCTCAGGGTGGGGGACCAAGTGTGGCTGGAGGTTGGGAAGGACTGGAACGGGCTCTACGCCGGCGCGGAGGACGACAGCGTCTTCACGGGGTTCCTGCTGTACCCTGATGGTTTTGAGTTCATGCTCTAAGTTTAGAGGGTGAAGAGGATACTGAGGAACATCTTTTCCCTCTGCTGTGAGAGGAGGAAAGGGCAGCACGTTGGTTTAGTTGTTATTTCCGTGATGTTTGAACAAAAATGTTTCTATTTGCAAGGTATGGATTAGTTTGAAGAAGTCGCACGTCCTTTGTTCGTTGTCCAAAGGGCAGCAGGACCAGCATGGGGAGGGCATTTCCCATCACAGTTTGTAATTAGAATATTCAAATCATGGAGTTCCCATCACAGTTTGTCATTAGAATATTCAAATCATGGCATTCCTATCACAGTTTGTAATTAGAATATTCAAATCATGGAATGAAACTCCTTCCCAGCTCCTGCAGCCCTTGCATGGTCCAACCCCCTCTAGGAATCAGTTCTGATCACCTCTGATTTTGCTAAAAAAGCCACAGTTTGATTTATAGAGCTCAGCCAGATGGGAACATGAGCAGTAGGTTCCTTGAAATCACCTGAAAAGATTGAAAGTTCTTTTCTCACTGAATCAGTATTATGTAGTGCTTTTGTCTTGGTCATGAATTATATAAAAAATTGTCTAAAAGAGTATTAGATCAGTGTAAAACCCCTCCCAACTGTTGGTCTTAAATCTGAAACTTTCAAAAGTAGCCAGAACTTCCACACTTTACTATTTTTATAGGAAATATTTTATTTCAATAAGATAAAGTTGTGGATGGACTGAAAATGCACTGGCTTTGTTTCAGCTCATCTTTCTCAGTTTAATCTTTGGTTTGCAGCCTCTAAACCAATCTGGTTTTAGGCTGAGCCTTTCCAGACTTTGCCTCATTTAAAAAGGGGAAAAAGAGGAATAAGTGATCCTAAAAGTCAGATATCTCTGATTTATATTTTTATTCATGGTTTAAGTGTTTGATGGGAGATGGGTCACTTGAAAAGAGATTTAATTTTTTTTTTGTAAAGGATCTGGGGGCTGTTTGAGCCTCTCTCTGAGGGAGCCAGGTGAATGTCTGGGAGAGGAGAGAAAGAAAAAGCAACTCTGAGTGGGTCTCTCCTGTTTTTTTTCTGGTAAAAGATCCATGTAAATATAAATGTGTCTTTTCTAGACAATAAAACATTGATTTGCTCTTCTCTTGGAAGCAGCCCTGGGGCAGTGGGGGAATTTCTGGTGCACTTTCCTCCCTGCCAGAGGAAACATTATTTTTTTTTATTGCTAAATTCTCTAGAGCTGCCTCTTGCTCACCTTTCTCTCTGCACTTTCTATCCCTTAAACTTCAGCCTGTTGCTGCCTAATGAGAAATCAATGCTTATCAGGGAAAAATTCCATCTGTGCAGTGCTGAGGGCTGGAAAACTGGGAGGATAAAGCCAAAGCACCTTTGGGGGCTTTATTTGAGGAGACTGGGATTCCAAGGAGTGATTATTTTATAGGCCCTGTGTAACATTATCCTCACATTTCTCGTTATCCAGGGGAACTTTTATGGCTCCATAACCATTTATCAAGCTTTAGGATATTCCTAAATACGTGTTTAATATGCTGCTGCATCAGTTTGGGGTTGAGAGGGCACCAACCCAGTCAATAAAATCACCTGGGCTCAGTGTCTTCCCTTTGAAAGAGTGGATAAAATGCCAGGATAATCCCACGGTTTTATGGGAGCTAAAGTGTTATTTTTTCGCTTTGACTCTTGCCCTTTTTCTTTTGGTATTCAGCTGGGTAATAGTGGGAGCTAAATTGGCTTTAAAGGTGGGAGATTGGGGTTAGGGAGGAAAGCTTTATAAACACCAAGTCCAATAATTTAGATTCAAAGCCTTCAGGATGCTGCTGAACAGCTTTGGCTGGGTAAAACTCTTATCAGGGTATTTTCTTTATAGTGAGGGAAGCAGTTTGGAGCCGTGGGAAGGAGGGATGAAACTCCAGGAGATCTTGGGAATGGGGAAAAAATGGAGAAATAAACTTTCCATGTTTCCAAGTCCTTCCCAAGCTTTTTGCTACAACTTTTCTGGGCAGGTGGGAAGCAGTGGGATCAGGAGATGCCCCTGCTGAGGCCGGGCTGTTCCTGGCTGTGATGTTCTGTGTCACCTGGAATGCACCCCAATGAGATCAGCCACGCCAGCCTGGCCTTGGCAGGGCTGCTTCCTCTGGAATATTTCTAAGGAATTACTCCAGGAAAGCTCTTTGTTGCCTCAGAGACCCTGCTCTGTGAGCTCCCACCTGCAAGCATCTTATTCCTAAATCCTGAACTGGAACAGTTCCTGAATATCCAATCCCAGCCAGCTGCTGGGAGCTCGGCAGCCTCGGTTTTCCTCTGCAGAACTGGTGCCAGGAAATATTAAAATACTGGGGAAAACACAAAAATGTGGCCCTGTAGGTAACAGAGCCAGATCTACTCGCTGCCTCAAAAACCTCAGTCCTCGTTTCCTTGTGGTACAACCACACAAGAAAGGAGCATTTAGCAGAATTGTTTGTGCTTTGTGTGCCTCTTTTCTCTTTATATTCACTTTATTTCTCCCCTCTGCAAACTCACAGCCTTTCTTTTTCTTAAGGTTTTATTTTAGCTCCATCGCTATCCAGATTTTTCATCTCCCCAGGGCATATCTATTTGTTTGGATGACTAACTTGCTTTTCCTGTGGAAATGTGAATTTCTAAGTTGCTGATCCAAGTCTCTCCGCTGATAAGTCATTGTCCATCTGTCTGCTCCCTCCTGAGCTTGTGCTGGGAGCTGCAGAGAGGATTAATGTGTGTGGAGCAGGCTGCAAGTTAGGCCTGGATTAGCAAGAACAGCCCCACGCCTTGTTTTCCCCGTGTTCCTGTTGGTGTTCCTGGCTCATGAGGGAGAAATCCCCCTGGTTAGATTGATTTTTTTTTCCCTCTTTCCATGCCCAGGGAAATTGGTGAAAAAAAATCCTCTAAAATCCCACCATCATTAAAACCCAGGTTCCAGCTGGTTTCATCCTGCTTTAAATGTGGATTTGCTGGCCCTTTGTGCAGGTTCTTCAGGAAAAACAGTGGAGGGTTTGCAGGAGGTGGCTGGGCTTTGCTTGCAGGGTAAATCTGCTGCAGAGAACGCGGTGCAGCAGCTCAGGAGCCACTTAAAGAATCGTGTTGGGTGTCTGGCTGCTAAAACAAGATGTAAGGAGCTGCAGGGATGTGATTTATTGTGGAGGGGCTGAACTGCTGGAGTAGAAAAAGCTCTTTGAGCAGCGCTGCAGCCGTGCACACCTCACCTGCTGTGCCAGGATGGATTCCTGGGCTGGTTTTTGTGCCTCTGCATCCGAGTCCTCGCAAGGATTTGGGAGTGGGGGGAGCACAGGGGCTTCTCTGCCACCATCTTCCCTTGTGTCCCATGGAGCCGGTGCTGGATCCAGGATGGACCTGCTGTTGGGCAAGGCTGAGTGTCTGGGATGGAGGTTTTAGGAATTTGGGTGAGGAAACACTGCGGCTGGAGTGAGAATTTGTGGGAGAAGCAGCCCCGAGGTCAGGGCGGAAGGAGGGGCAGGAGCTGGGATCCGCTGGGAATCCAGTCTGTGGGGGAGCACAGATCCCTCTGCAGCCCGGGGAGGATCCCTCAGGGGATGTCTGGAGGAGGAGGCTGGGATCCCAGGGGAAGCCCAGGCTGGATCAGCTCTATGGGATCCCATGGGAAGCCCAGGCTGGATCAGCTCTCTGGGATCCCATGGGAAGCCCAGGCTGGATCAGCTCTCTGGGATCCCATGGGAAGAGTGAGGAGTCCTGCCCTCGAGGAGGAAGGAGGGAAAACATGGGATGAGCTGCGTGCAGTCCCCATTCCCTGCTCCCTCTGAGGGAGTGACCCCGGGAAGAAGAGAGGGATGAGCCAAGGTGTTTTTAAAATTTGAGTTTATTTCTCATCACCCTTCTCTGGTGATAAATTCCCTTCCCCCCTCGGACTCTGCTCTGCCCGTGACAGCGATGGCTGAGTGACCCCTCCGTGTCCCTTCCTCACCCCAAACCATTCCTGGGTTTTCTCTCCCATCCCGGCTGAGCGGGCAGTGATGGAGCAGCTCGGGTGTGCCGGGGGTGACCCTCGCTCATCTCTGGGAGCTCTTCGCTCATTAATGAAAACACTCAAACCCCTTTGCAAAGGGGACCTGTTCACCTTCTGAAACCCCTTTGCAAAGGGGACCTGGTCACCTTCTGAGCAGCTCGGTGGGATCCGCTCCCCGCGGGTTTTGGGATGCTGAGGGAGAGGCAGGGACAGCAGATGGCAATGTGGCGCTGCGAACCGACCGAGGAATTCGGCATGGGCCGCGGAATTCCTTGGAAAATCAAGACGAGCGAGGCCCTGGCTTTGGCTCTGGGTGCAGGATTTGGGGCCGTGCGATGGGTTTTCCATAGGATGGGGTGGATTTGTTGGGAACCCGCTCGGGAGTGGCTTTGTCCCCTCGAGCTGGCACTGCCGGCCAGTGCTGGGCTCGGAGATGTTGGGATGGGGACACTCCCAGCCTGCCCCTTCCTCTTGGGGAATGTCAATTTATGATTTTATGCCTCAGAAAGGCCAAGCTCAGGCCCACAGTGGGGTGGTTCGTGTTTATGAGGGCTCTCTGTGTGTGTATTTTGATTTAAATGTTATTTTATCTCTGAGGATCCGTGCCCACAGTGAGAGCATGCAGAGGGCTGGAGCACAAACCTCAGCTCGGGATATGGGAATTATTCCCCAACTTCAAGAATCCCAAGAAGTCTGTGACCACAAGGGGGACTCCCTTTGCTGCTGTTGATACAAGGCTTGTGATAAAACCAACCCAAATCTAAAACCCCCACATTTCTGGGGCCTCTGCATGTGGAAAATTAGGAGGCAGAGAAACTGTAAATGCAACATAAGCTTGGCCATCTCCCTGATTTATGGGACTCATCAATTAATTAGGCAGACAAATGGTGTTATCTCCATCTGCAATTGATTTTTGGCTGGCAAATTAGTGGGAGACAATTAGAAGTGTTCCTTAAAAAAAGGGAAAAAGAAGGTCCATTAGGCTTTCTGGAACCCAAATCCTCAATAAATGCAGTGGCTCTGCAGGGAGAGAGAGGCTCCTGCTTCCCCTTTAATGCCTGGAGAAGGAGGCAAAGATTTTTTTTTGCAGCTGCTGGTGTTTCCCTGGTGCCTCTTTTGCTCTGGAGCTCCTTTGGGATGGAAAAGCTGGGAGAAAATGGGAGATTTGGGAGCCATTGGCAAGAGCAGGATTGTGGTTACAGAGCAAACAAAACCAAGTCAGGGCTCTCAAATCCATTTTACAGCACTCGGGGGGTCTCTGTTCCCTGGTTGGGTACCTAAAAAGTTTGGCAACTTTTTTGGACAAATTAATATGCAAATTATTAATGATAAAATCGCTATTAAGATAGAAATTTATCACATTTCCTAAATATTTCTATATCTAAATTCCTTCAGCGACTTTTGCAGTTTCCCAGTTGAGAAGCTGCAGGAATAACAACCTGTTGCAAACACTAAAATCTGGATTTTGGGCTGGGTTGTGGCCCCCCATGAGCTCTAAATTGGGGGTTTAACTCCTAATACTTCACTCAAGTATAAAATAATATTTATTTTAAAAATCCCTCTTGTCCAGGCTTTTTTCCTCATTAGGCTGCAATGCAAAAGCTCCTTAAACACCGTCAGTACCTCTCACACCAATCCCAGCCATTTCAGAATAGCAATAATTATTTTTTCCACCAGGAATCTCCAGTTCATGCTCTCTGGAATGTCCTGAGGCTGTGGTTTGATAGAATTTAATCCCTATCTCTCAAAGGCCAGGTGATTTTAAGGGGGAGAGGGAGTTGGTGTCACTTAAATCCTTAAAAACTGAGTCTTTATGATGAACTGGAGCTCTGCTCTCTCATTGCCAGAAGATTCAATTTGTGCTGTTAAATGAGGGATTCCTGTACAGGTGAGAGTCCCCCAAAGCTCCATTCCCAATTTATTTGATGAGGAATTCTGGCTTTGCTGCTAGATTGCCAACTTAGGTTTAGGAAGAATTGATTTATAAACCCTCCTCCTGTGGCAAAATAGGGAAAATAACGTTGAACTCTGAGAGGGGAATTGGAATAAAAATATTTGTGGGATCACCTGGATGATTGGAGCCAGAGTAATGAAGCTTTGGAGCTGAAATTGCAGCTCTGTGGTGTTGAGGGATGGGTTGGATTTCCAGATCCAGCTGTGGGTACAAAACTCTGACAAAAACTGTGCAGAAAGTCACAATGTTCAGGGATTTTAAGCTCCTTAAAGAAAATTCCTCTTGTTTGGTCACTGAGGAGTGAATGAAGCAGGAATCCCTCCTGTGCTAGACATTCTGAGCTGGTGGTCAGGATCAGATTTGGAATTTATGCTTCCAAAAGACACTGGAAAATCAGATTAACGTGCTTTGCACTGAGTGGGGAAATGGGATGGGCTTTTTTCCTGGGAGAATCTGCTGTGGATCTCAATCCTGGTCTGGATGTGTCTGCACAGGCCTCTGCAGGGGATTTTTGGCGGGGGGATGAAGGCAGGAGCCTGAGCAGCTCTTTGGGAGCAGGGAGCGGATTTGGGATGATTCCCTTGGGGTTAGGTTGTGATCCCATGTTTGCTCTGCAGATGTGCAGCTTCTCCTCTGTTCCTGGTGGGATTTATGGCTCCAGGGGGGCCTTTCCTGCCTTGCACATGGATTTTTGCAGGCTCCAGGCACACCTGAGGAGCAGGAATTTGCCTCTGGATCCAGCCCGGAGGACGCCTCTGGAATTCCCCTGGGCTCGGGATCACCAATGCTGATTCTCATCCCTGGATTTGACTTTAGAGGCTGGAACTGGGCACAACTTCCCACTGAATAATAATAATGGGAGAGAACTGCAGGCTCTCACAGCAGTAATCAGGGTTATAAACAGCAGTGCCACAGCTTTTTCCAAATTTATCTTCCCATTCCTTAGTCACTGCTCTTATCCCTGTTTACCTCCAATGGAAATCTTTCCACTCAATTGCTTGGAATTGACTCAGTCACTTTAAGGGAAATAACTTGGGAAAAAAAAGGACCTAAATATATATTTTTTTTCCTCATAAAACCTTCCTAAAACTTTAAAAAAAAAGATAAATCCAAATTACGAGCTGCTCTTCCCAACGGAGCCCAAATTCATCTGCGACATAATTGGAATTACAGCATCTCTTGGCAGCCCAAAAGAGTAATCAAGGAGAAAAACTAAACCCATCCCAGGCCCTGGAAAGTTATTTTAAAACTAAAATGAGCAAAAAAAAGTGACTAAAAAGAAATCCAGTTTTAGTGATGAATGGTTACAGCCACATCTCTGGCTTATCCTGAGTAAACAAGAGATAATTGAAAATATTGGGATATCAACAACTCTGGGATTGAAGTGACCCCACAGGCAGCAATAGCTGGAATTCTACGAATTAGATTCCAGCTCCCTCTTGTTTATAAGGGAAAGTTTTCAAGTTTTAACTTTGCTCCCAATTAATCACCAGATTATTGATTTCCTGGAGTTCCAGGAGCACTCTGGAGTGAGAGGTGCCAGCTGTGCTGCTCCAGATGTGCCTCTCCCCTGGCTGGGATCCTGGCACAGCCTTCATTTGCTGGGGAGTTTGTTAAATACCCCTGGGAGGGCTGGGAGGACCAGAGAAAATATTTTCTGTGCTGCCATTTCTGCTTTAATAGAGCCTGTAGTGGGTACAGGAATATTGGCTGAGGAAATGTCCTGCTCTGCTCTGTTTGCATGGGAAAACTCTGATTTTTGGGCTGCTTTTTAGGGAAAAGCCAGATAGGCATCAGGCAAAATGTGGTGTGAAATATTCTGAATTTCAGAATTACAGGAGGAGCTGCTCAGTGCTGGGGCAGGGGGGAATCCTGGAATTGTTCAGGCTGGAAAAGCCCTCGAAAGGCACTGAATTCCCCCAGCACAGCCAAGGCCATCCCTAATCCATGTGCCCAAGAGCCAAGGAAAACAAAAACCCTGGAGAGCTTTACTCAGTGAGCTGCTGTGGGCAGCAGCTGTTCACTACTCTGTGCTTAATTTAAACAGAGAAATATTTGCTCCTCGGAGTAGCTTCTCCTCCCAGGCCTGCTCTCCGAGGGCTCATCCCTGAAAAATCCCAAACCACTTCCATCCTGAAGGAAAAGCCCTTTCCCAGTGGTCAGGGGTGATCCTCTGCCAGTGGGATTTTCCAGCTGCTGTCTCCCAGAGCAATCCCAATAAATCAGTGCTGCTGAAAATTCACAGCTTGAGTGGGGCTGGAAGGATTTATACTTTGGGAAAATGATGGGGTTGTTTTATTTCTGTGCTGCTTTGCTGGAGCCTGGGGGAGATGTGAGTGGAATTGGGGTGCTGGAGCCACTGCTGGGCATTCCCAAGGGATTCTTCTCAGCCAGGACGTGCTGGGATTTATGGGAATCGCTTTTCCTTGAGATTTGACTTCAAATCTGCCTGAGATTTGCCAGCCTCCGAGCAGGGGGGCTTTGGGGATTTGCAGTGTTTGCAAATTTGCAAATGCTGGAAGTGCCATTATCTGAGCAGGTCTTTATTAATCCCAATAAATAAAGGCATTTTCCCTCTGCAGGAGACAGGCTCTGGAAATCCTGGGAGCGTGGGGTAAGGCAGGAATCTGCAGCTCCACACCTTGGATAATCAGGAGCTCTCTGCAGCCAAACTGAGCTTGTTTTTTAGAGCCTCTCCACAGGTGTCATGCTGAAGCCTTGGGAGCTGGGAAGGAAATGGGGATGGAGAAGGAAAACTGGATTTGTCTTTGGGTGGCAGGGGGTGGAACTGGATGAGCTCTGAGATCCCTTCTACCCCAAACCATCCTGTGCTTGCACAGATTTGGTTTAAGTCAGTTTATTGCTCCTTTTGAAGTAGCTGGAGATCCCAGAAATTGTGTGAAACAATAAATACTGTCCATGGTGACTTTTCCTGGACTGATTCAGTGTTGGGGTCAGGCCCTGAATGATTTACTCAGAGCTGTCCCCAGGCCTGTGGTATCTGCCCTGGGACACAGAGAAGTTACCAACAAATTAATTTCTTGCTCTTGGGGGAAACAATACAAAAGTGACAGCGGCTGAGTTCCTCTTTTTATTTATTGGGGCTGTGTGTTGGCTTTTTCTCAAAAGTGGCAACTGCAGTGAAATGGAGCTTAGAACAAAGGAAAGGGGGATTCACATCTGGTATTAATTTTAGCCCAAACCTGCCAGGTTGTGTTTATCCTTCCAACAGCACTTTTCAAACTTTGCCTGCCCTCCTTCACACTCAGAGCGCTGAGTGAAGCCTCTGCTGTGTAGAAACTGTTTTTTATTTTCCCTTTCCACTGCTCTTCAAATATTCCACCTTTAATTTGTGCTTTATCTCTGTCAAAGCCCTTCTCAACCTGCCACTCTTCTCCCTGAGCTCACAGTGTTCTCTCTCAGGGACCTTTTATTGCTCTGCAGAGGGAACTTTCCATGTTTTCCTGCTCCTCCTGATTATTTTGCTTCCCAGCCCTGACAGCCCTTGAAGGGGCTGTGAATGGAGGTGTCTTTGTGCCATTTGCTTCCTCTCAAGCACAGTCAGGTTTTTAATACCAGCACGGTCTGAGGGGAAACAAAATGCAAAGAATGACATTTGGAGGAGGGGAAGATTTGCACGGTGTCACTTCTCCCATTCAGGGCAATGGCAGGGCTGGGATGCTGCAATGATTGATTTCCTCACACTCCTGAGGAGGCCTCCCAGAACTCCAGCTGGAGCTACCTGCAAATAAAACTTTTGCTTGATTATCCCATGCCAAAAAGCAATTAAAAAGTAGTCAAAATCCAGCTCTCTGTAAACTCAGCCTAAAACCAGAACAGCTTCTAGTGCTCTATTGTGTTTTTAAGGGATATAAATGCTGCACACTTCACTATTCAAATGTCATTTTCCTTCTTTTTTTCTCTTTTTTTTTTTCTAGAATTCCCATTTTCTTGCTTTGCTTTTGCTGCCTCTTCTCCCCACTTGTTGCCCAATTTTCCTCCTGCAACTTTAACAACTGCAGACTCCTCCAGGTACTTCATTCTCCTTGGGATATTCACGTGCCCTGCCCTCCAATCCCTTATTGCCCCCAGGTTTTGTTCCCACTGGAAATGCCCTAATTGGTGTTCAGTGCCTCAAAACTTCAGGGGAATGTGAGACAGGGTTCCAGAATTTGATTTTTCTGGAGCTCATTTGGAGGTCAGTGTCAGCTTGGAAAACATTCTGCAAATGCATCCTCACCCGTGGATTTCTTGTGGACAATTTGTGTTTGAAATCCAGGGAATGGCTCCTGCTTTAACCCCCAGGCTGGGTTTATCCCTGAGCTCTGCTTGGGGCATCACCCAAAGCCAGCTGTAACTGGTGAGGGTTCATCCAATAATCCATGAATCCCTGGAAAATTGAGGAGTGTTAAAGATCTGACTTGATTTTTGCTTTTCAATCCCACTGGTTTGAAGAGGATTTCAAAGCCTTCAGAAAGAGAGGAACTTAAAATGCTTCTCACTTTGGACTCATCATTTGTAGCTTATTAAAGCCCAGCTCTAGGTTTTTATTAGATAATCAATAAATCTAATCAAATTTTATAGGAAGGGTGGTTTTATTTTATGCTGTCATAAATTCTCCTCATTTTGCCTATCAACATTTACAAGGGATTTGAAAAGCGCTGTGAAAAAGAAACCCCATTCTGTCCCTCACATCCAGTTCATCAACAGGACCCTTAAATTTCTGTCCATGTCACATTAAAAACAGAATTAAAAAGGTTTGAGAACCACTTACTAAATCTGTGCCCCTAAATCACCCCACAGATGGAACTTCTCATCCTCATAAACAGCTTTAGGAACGAGGTATGGATAGGGATGAATCACTGATGAAAATTCTGATAGGTATTAAAACCCCCAAATTTTGTAGTGTTAACTGAGCCCTTTGCACCCTTGAGCTGTTCTGGCATTAAATAGCCCTGGGATGGGGCCTTTGGGATGTGCCAGGGAAGTGGGAGCTGTTCCAGCCAGGAAATGGGGAGGAGTTGCTCACCCCAGCCCTCTGTCTTGGGGGGTCCCTGCTTTGGCTGTGCACCCTGGAGTGGAGTCAGGGATGGTTTGTGTGGAGCAAGGAAAGCAAAGGGATGTCCCTGCTTTCCACTGGGCTGGAATTCCAAGGGAATTCAGCCTCAAAACCACCACCCTCCTGAGCAAAGTGCTTTAGGGGCAATGCTCCTTTACAGTCAGACTCAAGGCAGATGAATTCTTCTGGGAAAAAAAAAAAAATTAACAGTTTTAAAGTAGTGGAATCTGTCAGTGTTTCCTCGGAGAAGAACATTTAATATAAAAATGACTGCAATGTGTGATTTAATCCGTGGTGTAAATGTGCTGTTCCAAGCTGTTATTCCTCTGATTTTTTTACCAAATATCGAGTTGGGTTTGGGCTTGACATTAGAATGACTTCAAATTAATACTGGGGACAGGCAGAGTAAGAATGGGGGGACTCAGGAGCTGAGGTTGCACCTGTAGTAAATGTAACCCATTAGCTACACCGGGTGTAGGGGTCTGAGGTTTGGGAAGGCTGAGGAACCCCACAGAGCTTTAAAGGTGATCTTCCTGTAAGAACAGCCTCAGTCAGAGCCTGGGAGCAGCAAAGCCTGACCGAAAGGATGACATTTCTCTCCTGGGATGGGTTTTACCCCCTTAAGGCCCTGCCAGTGAGGATCAGTGCAGGATAAATGACCCCCCAAAAGGCTGCTGGTTCTTAGTGCAGATCATTCCTGTGCCAGGGCTGCCTGGGAGGGCAGGATGAGTTTTGTGGGAGCACAGAACCATTGGAATTTTCACCCAGAGCTCTCCTGTGGCACTGCTTTAAGCAGGCAGGCTCCTCAGGGTGCTTTCTCATTCCCACTTCTTCCTTTTACTTTCATTTTTTTTGTTAGGGAGGATTTTCTTGTGTGTCGACGTTGCTCCTGTTTTTATCTCCTGCTCCAAGCCCTTCCTTCTGCCCTGTGTGCCTGGGAATGTTTGCTGGGACCCCCGTGCTCGTGCCCTGCTCCCTGGCTCTCCATGCTCTGCTCCCACGTGCCAGTGAGGTGGGATCACCCTGGGAATGCCTTTTTAAAGCTCCTGTTCACTGTGACATTTGCTCAAAGAGGGAAATGTGTGGCCAGTGCTCAAGGGAGAGATTTTTGATGGCGTGCTGAAAGTGTCTGTGGCCCGAGTTATAAACTTATGGAATTGCTGAGGTTGGAAAAGCCCTCTGAGATCAACCATCCTGTGGGAGTTGGGTACAACACAAATCCAGGTTCTTTATCTTCACCTCTGGGGAGCTTCACCTCGAGCCCCAGCAGATGAGAAACGGCTGCAGATGTTGTTTCAGGTTGTTGATTTCTCCTTCTCTCTGCCAGCTCTCAGCTCCGGCCGCACATCTGATGCAGCCGAGTCCGAGCGGGCACTGCCCAGCCCTGGGCTGTCCCGGCCTTTCTGTGCCCTTTCCATCATCCAACCATTCTTCACAACGCATTTATTAGTTACTGTTCTGTACCAATTCATTTGCACCTGTTCTAGACACGGAATTTCTACCTCTTTTTCATTCCACCAATCATTTTGTGCCACCACCACCAGAGAAGATGGAGGAGAAGGAGAAGGAGAGGAAGAACAGGGCAATGCCCAAAATCCTCCATCTTAAACCCTTTGTCCTCATATTAAAAACCCTAAAATCTACTTTTTTACCTTGTAAAATACTAAACCACTACTCATTTTCACACTCTGGTGGCTTGCAATGATTCTGGCAGTGTTGGTAACTTTTCCCACGGGCTGAGGTCAAAGCCGGTGCCATTCTGGGCTTCTTGCCAGGGGCTGGGACCCCCTTGCTGGGGCTGCTGAGCCCCCAGGGCAGCCCGAGGTGTGCCCTGAGCTCCCAGGGCAGCCCGAGGTGTGCCCTGAGCCCCCAGGGCAGCCCGAGGTGTGCCCTGAGCTCCCAGGGCAGCCAGAGGCGTGCCTTGGGTTCCAACACCATCCCAACCATCCCCAGCAGTGCCACGGCCACCAAGGCCCTGGCCCCAAGTGCCACATCCTCAGGGCTGTTCAGTCCCTGCTGGGATGGGGACTCCACCTGTGCCCTGGGCAGCCCTTGCCATGAAGGAATTTGCCCAACATCCCAAATCTATTTAGTAGTGATTTAGTTCAAGGACAGGCTCAGGAAGCGTTGCCAAGGGATTTCAGGTGCCCTTCTGTTGTGCAATATTGTGTCCTATTTTCCCAGCCCTCAGAGTTTGCAGACGCCTCGGATTCAACAACCACTGCATATTTTAATTTATTTTTTTTTTCTGCTGTAATTTATTTGTGGCCAAGAAGACACGGCTGGGTTATTAATACTCTCTTAATTGCTCTGTCTGCTGGGAGTAATTTGCCTTTTGTGGCCGAGCAGGAGGTGACAGTGGCAGCCAGGCTGTGACCTGGAATGATGCGACTGCTTTGATCCTGACCTTAAAACCAGGGCAGGAGGCCTTTATTCATATTAATACTTCTCCCTGCTAAAGCAACTCCAATTTTAGAAGAAATTGGACTTATTCATAAGTTTTGATGATGCATTTTTATGGCACAAGGGTTTGGAAAGGTCCTGGCTCTGCAGCTGCACCCGATGTGTTACAGGGAGCGGGGCCTTGGGGGCATCACTGAGGTCAGGAGGGGCCTGGCCTTTGGTGTTTTGGCCTTTGGGGGTGGAACCCATGGAGCACCCTCACAAAATATCCATTATTTTGGAGTCTAAATATAAAACAAGTCAACTTTTCATAGGGAAAGAGAAAACAGCAGGGATCTGGTAAATGCTGCAGATCTTCCTGAGGACCTTCAGTTCTTGTGTCCCCTCTGTGCTTGACCCTTAGGGAACCCTGGGTTTGATGCCCAACCTCAAACAGAAATCACCTAAAACTGAGGGTGTTTTGCCTTTTTTTCCCCATCCATCCTCATTTTCCCCCCTTTCCTATTCCCCCCTCAGCCCTTGCCGTGCACACATTGATTTCCAGACTGTTTCTGGCCAGCAGGAGTTTCTGATATTAATGATGGGGGGGAGACTTTCAAAAGATCCTGGATTTTAAAAGATTTTAAAGCAACTTTGAAGGCAGTTTCCTTTCAACTCTCCTGAAAACTTGTACCGCTGTAATTTGTTGCAACATAAATAATTAAAACCTTGCATCTGTAGGATCTTGTAGTTATCTTCTCTTAACTTTGGGAGTTTTCCTGGTAATTTAGATTTGGATTTGTTTTTGGGCCAAAGGTGGACTGTTATTATATTAATTTAAATATCCTGGGGTAGGTTTCTAATAGGGTTTCACACAATTAAATGGTGACCTTGAGAGGAGGCTTGAAGCTGCTTTATCTCCTTTTCCAAGAGGAATTAACCTGTTATTCCCATTTCCTTGGCCACTTGTCTGACCAAAGCCAAGGGATGGGGGAAGTTCTGCTTCCCCCTTACCCAGTAACAAAACTCTTGTTGGAATTAGATCCAGACTGCAGCAGAGCAATTTTTGATAAAATTAAGAAGGTGCTTGATGAGGCCTTGGTCCCTCAGCTCATTTGCAGGCCCCCAGGGAATCAGGGGGTGGAAATGAGGGTGTTCCTTGTCCTTGGTGTGGGCTGCTGGATGCAGAATTGGCATTGGATCTGATCCATGCTGTGGGATCAAACCTGCTGGTTTCTGTCTGATCTCCCCCATCACCGGGGTTTTGGGATCTGGGGTTCATAGGGCAGACTTGAAACTTGTTTTTTATTGACTTTTTAACTTTTCTGCTGGAGATCCACACCAAAACTGGAACTTTGGCTCCCACCAGTTTGAGGGTGCTCTGAGGCTGTTCCTTTGGGATAACCTGGATAATCCTGCTGGATATCCTGCAGCTCCTGCCCTGTTGGTGCTTGGGGTTAGGGCTGGTCAGCACAGACCTGCAGAGCTGGGATCAGCTGGGCACCTCGGGCATTTTGCCTTTGATCCATGGGCAATCCTGGCTGGGGACACCCATTGGATTGGGGGGGTTCTGGGCAATCCTGGATGGAGACACCCATTGGATTGGGGAGGTTCTGGGCAATCCTGGCTGGAGACACCCATTGGATTGGGGAGGTTCTGGGCAATCCTGGCTGGAGACACCCATTGGATTGGGGAGGTTCTGGCAGCCTTGTGCCCAGCTGGGTTCCTTCATTCCCCTCCTGGGTGGAAGGCCAGGCTGGAGAAGCTGCAGGAATCCAGATCTGGTTCAAAAGGCTTGGAAAACTCCAAATTTCCTTCATACCCTTCCTCAGCCTTTTAGTCAAGAATTTCTGCTGGTTCCTTGCTAAACTGGAGGGAAAAAAGGAATAAGGAATGAAACCTGACAGGCTGAAAACTTTGGGTTTTCTTCAGTTTCCCCTTGCACAAAGTGATGCCTCCTCCAGACACCCAGAAACAGAGACTAGACAAGAGTAAGGGAATAAAGGTCGGTGTTTATTTGAAAGCCTTCAAGGCACACCCTGGGGGAGCCAGAGGCTGCCTCCAAAAATGGACCCCAAGATGGACCCCAGGTCACGAGTTCTTCACACCTTTATAGGTTTGGTTCATTTGCATATCAGGGTTAATTCTCCAATTAAAGCCCCAGGTCAATGATGTAATTCCCCTCAGCTTGCTCCCCCCTTAGAGGCTTTGGGTTACACATTTTGGGCCTAGAAGAGCCTGGCTGTCCTTGGAGGCAAAGCCTGGAGAGGCTTTGTTGTGTCTGCCCAGCACGAGAGAGCAGAAATTCCAGGCTACAAGGAACTGCAGAGTTACACTCTGAGCAGTACAGAAATTGTAAAATATAAAAGTTAAAACCTAAGGCATCAAAAGGAGCCAAGAAACTTGGGAATCAAGGTCCTCCAGGATCCTCCTGGGGCCACCCAAGCTCCCAATTCCTCTTTATCTTGTTTTATACCCTGTGAAATGTTGTAGCTCAGGTGCCTCTCTCTGGATAGGAGTAACTACCTAATTCTGCTTTTCCTTTCCAAGAAATAATTACTATTTGCTTGGGGATGTCTCTCTTCTCTGCTTTATGTAGGTTCAAATCTCATAAATTTAGCTTGAAAAAGTGATGATGTTGCCCTTCCAAAGTCAATGTTTCAGAACAACTGCAGGAGGGGAAAATTTAGAGGGCACCACCATCCAGAGAGGTGCCTTTTTAATCCTTTCTCTTTAATTTGGGTCAATTATTGTGGAATAATCTTATCCATAACAACCTGGCTGGGCAGGGTGACATTCCCTCAGTCTGTGTCTCCAGCTCATCTCCCCTCCTCATCTGTGTCCCTGCATGTGGAAAGATAACATGCAAAACGTGGAATATTTTTAGCTATCCTTTAGTAAAAATCATGAATTCCCAGTTAATGGAGCTCGAGTGTCAGGGAGAGTCATTTCAATTCTACTTCTGACAAAAGTAATACTTCAGAACATGCAGGGAGCTTGGAGGAATAATTGTACTTTCCTTATTTATGTGGCAACTAATAATGGAAAAGAGTTTTTTCTCTCATAATGGGATTTAGTCTCATGAAACAGTGATTTGCTTCATTTTGACTGTGGAGAGTTCTTTTGGCTGCAGCTCT
Organism: Monarcha castaneiventris obscurior; assembly: GCA_026261815.1. Lineage (NCBI taxonomy): Eukaryota > Metazoa > Chordata > Aves > Passeriformes > Monarchidae > Monarcha > Monarcha castaneiventris. The sequence goes on from JAMPIT010000437.1 coordinate 1,989,946, forward strand.
CTTGAGATGGGAACAAGGGATTTTTTTTTATTCTGGATGTCAATTGCTTCACCAGCCACCTGAACTGGGGGATGTGGCTTTAATTTTAGCCACATCTCTGACTACTCTGTTCAGAGGGATGCTGTTTGACAGATAAGGGATCATTTACAGCAAGAATTACTAAAAATATGGAATAAAACCTGCTTTTGTGACACATTCTGAGGTATTTGGGGGCTGTCTGGTGGCTGGGATTGAATGTCTTGGACTGGAGGGCCTGGGCCTGGTCCCAGTTGTTTCTGCCTTCATCCCAGCAGGTAAAAGGGGAAGAGGATTCCCTTCAAAACCTTTTATTTTGATGGACAGAGCAGAGTGAAAATTCTGATGACCACCAAGATTTTGTGGCTCTGTTGAGAATATTCCTGCAGTTTATCACTGGGGATGAACTGGGAGTTGGTAACACCTCGTCCATGAAAATCCTGTTGTGTGTTTGACACTTCATCAAAACCTTCACAGGGGAAAAGTTTGGCTTTCTCTTTTTTTGTTTAATGTTAGGACTGAAAATATGAACTCTGAGAAGCTCTGAAATTGAGATTTATTTGTATAAATAAATACAAAAAAAAATTTAGCACTTAAATCAACTTTCTTTGCATCTCAGCCATGGTGTTAGTGGCTCCTGCTGAAGACCTTGTCTGATGAGGAATAAATAAATAAATAAAAAATAATTTAAAAAAAGAGATGAAGTTTTATTGTAAATTGATTCAATTAAAACCAGAAAAGTTGGTTGTGATAAATAGAAATGCTTTATATCAATTGCTTTATACCAATTGCCTGGGAGGCTGCTGAGGGCCTGGCTCAGGCTGCCCAGAGCAGCTGAGAAATTTGAAGAGCAGAGCCCATCTTAGCTAATATTAATTGAGACTTTGGGGGTATTTTTGAACGAATTGAGGCATAGATTTCATGTGTAAATCACAAAGATGTTGTTTGAACTATTTTGGAGTTTTTAAGTGATCCGTTTTTCCCAAGCAGCCAAAAAGCCCCTCCCTTGCACTGGTGCTTTTACAGAAACTGCTGCAATTAAACCACAAACCCAAGACCAATAAATACATTTTTCTGCTGCCAAAATCTTGCTTGGGGCTGATCTCTCCTCACCTGCCCTTGCCCCAGCTTGCCCAAACCAGTGATTTGTCCCATTTTTCTGTCATTTATCCAATTTAGTCAAATATTCCCTTCTTTGCCAGCTCCCCCGACCCGGGGCTGCCATGAATATTCCCAAAATTTTCCTTTTGGGATCCTTTGAATCCTTATTTTCCTGAAACTCATTTTCATAACATCGCAGCTTTTGCTGCAATATCACTTTCCCAGCTCCTGAAGCTTAAAAGAGCAGCAGAGCTTGGCTTTACATCTTGCTGGATGCTTCAGAAGTGATTTCCATTAAGGTGCTTAAATGAATCTATTTTCAGGAAAACACTGGCTTTTCATGGGTGAATAAAACCTAATTCTGCCTGACGAAAACATGGCTATAAATAAGAGCTGATGCCACTGCATTAAGAAGCAGCAATTATAATTAATGGGCAGAAAAATTCTATTTCTGGAAAGATTTCTTGTCCACAGGGTCACGGATAGTTTTTATTTATCTGTTTGGTTTTTAACTTGCAAAGTGTCCAAGTGGATACAGACAGGGGCTGTATTTTATTAAAAGCAGGAGCTGAATGATCTGGCTGGAGTTGGCCAAGTTTGGAAGAACTTAATTGCTGAAAATGCACATTTTCCACAGGAAAACTCTCAGTGGATAAACTCTGGCACAGCCAGCTTGGTGTTTTTTTATTTTTTTTTCTCCAAGCTTGGGAATTTATTTATTTTTGTCTCCGGGGCTGTTTTGATGCCTCAGAATTTCTCTCTCACAGGTGTTGAATTTTTCCAAGATAAAAAGGAGTTACACGGGAGTTCTCCTTGAGGTTTCCCTCTGCCAACTTTCTCTGGCATTGAATTCTTTTTTGATGCTGTTTTATGCTTGATTTCTCCTCAGTTCTGCCAGGTCTTCTTCCCCTTGTCCTTTCTTCCCTCTGCCACTGTAACATGTTCCCTTCAATGTTTTCTGAGATCAAAGCCTTCTCCTCTCCCTTTCTTCCACCTGTCTTGAAAACAGAGATTTCAATTAATGTGGAGGCAGCTGGGAAGGAAAAGTGAGTCAAGAGCACTCAGGAGTTTAATTTGGGCATCTCTGAGTTTCTCCCACCTAATTTCTTGTTGTTAATGGGCCTAAATTTCAGTGTCTGGTTTGATTTCCATGAAAATCTTCAGGAATTCCAAACAGCCAGGGAAAAGCAGCCCCAGGAAAGGAGCACAAAGAGTTTAGAGAGGTCTTGTTTACTTGGATGCAGTTTTTGAGGATGAAATGAATCTTTAATTGGCACCCAACTCTCTGGGAACGCTGCTCCATGGCTGAGGGCATCCCTTGGGATCATTTAGAGGGAGCAAGGAATTATTTATTCATCCTTCAGCTGCTCAAGTGAGCTCACTTTCCTTCATCACAACAACTGAGGAGAGATTTGGATGTTCTCCCTCTGAATTGATGGATCTCCTCAGGCAAATCCCTGGAAAGGAGGTGGAGCTGGAACCTCTGGCCCTTTCTTTGGCAATTTTCCCACTCAGGAGCAATTCCTGAGGTCAGGAGGGGCTGCTGGAAGGTCAGGAGGGGCTGCTGGAAGGTCAGGAGGCAAAATAAGGATGGATGTGGGTGATTTTTTTCCATCAGAGGATTCTGAGGGTGCTCATTCCTTTTTGGGAAGCCACCATTTCTGAGGAAACCTGAATTCTCCACCAGCAGCACTGTTCTACCAGCTGAAGAAAAGATTTGGTAGCTGGATTTCTTGGGAATAAATGGTTTTTTTATCCTTGGTGTGTTCTGCCCCTGGCTGGGCAGGAGGGTTTGAGGCAGCAGGTTTGGGCACATTTTGGGTGTCTGTGCCTGGAATTCCCTTGTCTGGAGCATTAATTAATTAACAGAATATAAAGAATAATAGGGAAGAGAATCCTAAAGTTAAGACCTGTTTAGGCTGCTGCAAAATCCCAGGTGAGACTTGAATGCTGTTGTAGGAAGGGATTTTTTTGGGAAAAATGATCCAAAAAGGACAATCTGGATTAATCCTGGTACTTTGCACAAAGAGAGGACACTCAGACTTGAGGAAGTAAATCCAAAATCCCATCTTCAGCATCATATTACGTTAAAATTATGTGCATTGGATGAAATCTGAATAAATACTAAATAGTGAGTGAGTGTTTTCAGAACTGTCACAATCAACAATTTATTATTACATATAGAGAAGAATTAGTTATAAAAATTTAATCAGATGTTAAAGATCATTTTTTTTTCCTGTTTCCAGCTCTATCTCCTTAATAACCCGAGGTGAATCAGCCTGTTTGGAATTGCTTAATGCTGAAAATAGGTTGCAGAAATAGGACAATACCTGAGCATAAATTTAGGATATTTGCATTGGCCTTCAAAGGAAGCTGAGCTTGCAAAAAAACCCCAACCCACAAACCCAACCAAACAACAAAAAAACAGCTGGGGGGAGGTGCATGACACAGAAAAATCAGCTTTTCCTGGAATTAAATTCTCTGGAATTCTAAACCAATGCATTTCCATCCTCAAATTCTGTGTACTCAGCTGAGGGAAGCTTTGGAGCAGAGAAGAGCAAGACTCAGACTCTGCTCTTCCAATTTCCATCAGCTCAAAGCCAAATCCTCCCAAATCAGCCTGAATTTTGTGTCTTCAAAGGCAAAAATAGCAGGAACTTTCTCACCCCCTCCCCTGATTTGTGTCAGGAGCCCTTTGGGGCCTCTCAGGTGAGGAACATGAGTGGGGTTTTGATGGAAAACCTTCAAAATTAATTGGTCTCATCATTCTGGGTCTGCCAGTGTTGGGAGTTCTTGCAGCTATTCCCAGGTATTTGGAGATATTTCAGTTCAAGGATCAGTCCATCCACCCTAAAAATGGATATTTAAAAAGTAAAAAGCATCAAAAATCGACCTACCAGAGGCTTGAGGTGCCTTCCTGGCGAGTCAGAAGTTTTCTGTTGTTTCAGTCAGGTTCATGAAGAGGCTCCTGATGTTTCCAGTGTATTTTTTTTCCTAAAAATTCCCACCTGCTCCTCTGTCCCCTTCCCACCAGCTTCTGGGGGGAACATTTCCATCGCGGTTTTCCTGTGCAGACAAACTCCTGAGGTGGCAAAGAACCAACTTTTGCAGTTAACTTTTATTTAAGCTCAGGCAGCGATGATGAGCTCTGCACCCAGACAATTCTGCAAGGGCAGTTCACTCTCTTGTAAACAGTGGGTTATTTATTTTAATTTTTTTTTTTTTAAAGGAAGTATTGGCTTCTAAAACATCTGGAATGCTTTAAAAAAAACCTTCATGACCCTCTGGTGTGATTTAACATCTCGTACACATCCTTTTCTTCTTTGGCTTTGTCATTGGGGATGAATTCACTCAAAAGCCCTCGTTGCATTTCTCTGGTTTTTAACTTTTAATGCCGCCTTTGTCTCTACTTCATCTCCTTCCTGTGGGTTAATTATGGAAATCTTCACTTCCCACCTCCCTGGAGCTGGTTAAAGGCATCACTCTGATTTTTTTATTTGTGTCTCTGTGTCTCCTCATCCAACCTAATGCTCCATAAGGCCCGGGGTTTAAATTATTTAAAGTGTGTTGGAGCTTTCTACACTGTGTCAGTGCGAGTTGTAACCAAGATATATTTTAAAATATATTTTTCATGAGGCCATAAAATAGCCCCATAATTCTGTTTGTCGGACTTGAAGTGTGTGAATAAACATGGCAGGCAGTGGATATATGGGCTTAATACTTTCAGCTATTTGAAGTTGGTGTATATATATTTTTTTATATTTTTTTTCTGTGTATTGAAGCTGAAGAGGAGCAGGAATTAAATAAATTCTTTCATTATGGAGTAGTTAAGGTTGAAAGGGACATTTAAAGGTCATCCCCCCTAAAATGAGTAGGGATTTTGTAAGACCCCTGCCAACCTGACCTTGAATGACCTTGATTCTGACCTTAATCAAGGCTGTAATAAATGAATTAATTAAATTTTATGATCTTGATTTTCAGGGCAGGACTTGGCTGCAGTTGGGGGTCACAGCCCTGATGGGTTTGAAATTCCACTGGGGCAGCACCAGAACTGTGCTGAGCTCCAAGAGTTTTGGAGGCAGTGCTTGTGTACTTTAAAATCTAATGAAATTAACTTTAATTAATGCATTTTTAGATCAAGATTTGATGATGCCTCTAAAGGTGGAAATAAAGAGAGGAGGCTCTTTAGGAAAGTTTATTTAGCACAGCGTGGCAGCCTCTGCACCCCAAAGTGGGTGACAAATACCCAGGAATTCCTGGTGCAATGCCAAAGGAAATGAAGCCTCGTGGGAGGGAATTGTTGGGAATTTTGGAGCCACTTGGTGCAATTTCCAGGCCACGTTAGCCCTGCATCAATTCAAGGCTCTGCCTGTAAAACCAGGCAGCAAAAGAGCCGAGCTGGAGCACGAGGAGCAGCTTGGTAAACAAGAGATTGATGTGTTTTCCCTGCAGGTTCAGGCTCAGAATGCAAATCGAGCTCGACCCTGCTCTTCAGCACAGAATCCCAGCGTGGTTTGGGTTGGGAGGAACCTTAAAGCTCGTTTTGTTCCACCCCTGCCCAAGACCAGGGTGTTTTGTTCCACACCTTCCACAGACCAAGTTGCCCAGAGCCCCACCAGAGATTTATAAAAATAATCTGTTGTTATATTTCTCTTCCTGTTGCTCTTCTCTAGGTAAAGACTGTTCAGTTTTTGGAAATATTTAAAAGATCTCCCTCAGCTTCATCACCATCAATCCCTCCAAGCTGCTTTGGGATTCCAGGAAAGGAGCAGCCCTGGTGCCAGGGAGGTTTTTGGAGAAGGACAAATCCTCTGTGAGGGGCTTGGTTTGTGTCTGTGCTTTCCCAGAAGCCTAAAGAAATAACAGAGACAAAATCAATGTTTCCAAAGTAAAACAACTGCTGGTTGAGGTGCAACTCTCATCATCACCTATAATATTTGTTTCCATGTGCATAAAGATGGATTCCAGGGAGGTTAATTTTATTTTTTTCCACTATATGCTCATTTTCTTTCTATTCTTCTCAGATCTTTTTGTTTTTCCTTAAACCCACGTTTTTCTTGCTGCCAGGTGCTTCATTTCTGTCCATACCTGACTGGGCTCAGTGTGGCTCCTGCATAAACCTTCCCATTCTCCTATTCTCTTTTCTTTTTCATCCACAAACGTAAAATTCAGAATTAGTGGACTTAGATTATTGGGAGTTTAATCCATTATTGGGAGTTTAATCCTGATTGATTTTGCAATTAATATTTTCTATTGCTTAGCCCCTCCTCAGAATATAAAAATACTGAAAATTCCACTGCAACAATAATAATTATTCCTCCAATACCATTAAAAAAATTATCTTTTTCAACTTCTATTTTCTTTTCTAACCCTGTTTGTTTGTTTTGGATTCCTGTCTGGAACAGGAGTTGTGTTTCTCAGTCCACGTGCAACAGGTTGTGGATGAGCAAAGGAGAAGACAGTGAGTGAAAGAGTTTGCTCTGTGATCAGGGAAATGATGATAAATAAAAAGATTTCAGGGTTTCCCAGCAGTTGCTGCTGCAGCTGAGATCATGTGATGAGTGAAAGCAGCTGATGCAGGACAGGATTTTTACCTGACTTTTGTGGTTGAACCAATATTTGCAGTAAATAATCTGCTTTTTATCCTATGCATGGTTATAGGTGGTTGTAATTATGCTCTTTTTGACCTTAATTTAAAAACAGAACATAAAAGATTGAAGCCAATGAGATAAAAACACTTCTAAAATCGTGATTAAATATCTGGCCCACGCATAACAAATCTTTTGCTGGTGGAACTCCACACCAGGAGAGGTTACTCAAAGCTGTTGTCCTGGAAGTGCAGGATTAGGCTTTGCCATAATAATATAGATTTTCCCCTGCTTAATATTGAAGTGAGTCTTTCCTTGCATCCATAGGGATGCTGTTACTCAATCCATGTGTGCTGCCTCATTTTCCCTAGTGCAGAATTAAGCAAAGCAAATCTCCAGGCTTAAATTTATCCTGCTTTTATGGCTCTACTTTCATTCTGACACAAGAGAACACCCTTAACCTTGTATCTCATTCCTGCCCAGAGTATTTGAATTATTTTCCTTTAAATTTCATATTTAAATAATTTTTTTATATTATTAATATAAACGATACAAGAAGAGTTGGAACAAGAGAGCAGAACATTTATTGTGGAATAGATTGGATATAGACATTTTTTTATTGAAAAATTGTAATATAACCACAAAATGCCTCAAAATCTTGTGCTCTTGAGTTTTCAATGTTTTCCTTGTTTTACTTCGTTTTTAGTGGGGCTCTTCCTTGGTGAACTTGAGGTGATTTTGTGGCTGCTGGAGGGTTTTGTGCTGTCATTTCCTTGAGGCCATTCCCAGTCATATCCCATGTCCTGCCCAATCTTTCATCCCTCCCATGGAAGTCAGGAAGGGCTTTTCTCCACGAGAATCAGGATAATTACTGGAGCAAAATTACAGCCCATTATCTGTGGAGTGTCAGAAGGTGGCAGCCAATTTCTGCTGTTTGCTCAGGACGTTGCGGCTCCTTCTCACTTGGGAAGAACAAACCCCAAAATGAGCTGTAAAGGTAATTTTCAGATTGCCTGTCAGCCCCAAACACATTTTTATCCATCATCACAGTGACACAGCGGTGACTTCCTCAGCATTTTATGCTTAATTTGCATAACCCACAGCACCCAGACTTTCTGGAGACTTCAGAGCAACTTTTCCACGTCAGAATTAAATTCCACATAATTTATTTCCACGTAGAATTCACAGGAAAAATAGATTAAACATAGATTAAACAAAGGCTAAAAAGTTTACTGTTGTTGACTCATGATCTGAACTCCTCATAGTGCTGCTGCACAGTTTGGGAACAGCTTTCCATCAAAATGAAAAGAAATGCCATAAACTAAAACTTCTCCTCAAATAAAGCATCCTGCTATTATTTTATGCCTCTTAGATCTGGGACTGGGGTAGTAAATACTTGGCAATAGGGTTTTTAGAGGTTTTGGTGGCTTGGGGTTTGATGCCTGGTTAAATGAGAGTTTTATCTTTGCCAGATAAGGGTGACTGCATTTATCACACATTGTCCTGCTGTATGTCCTAGGCAGAAAAAATAAATGTTTAGCTCTCCAGACTTGCAAATTGAGTTTATTTGGTGCTAAAGAACTCGGATGACTTTTACCTCATGAAAAATTCCCAGTAAGGCCTTCTAAAAGGAAGTCCCACAGGAAAAAATTTAAATTATTTATTTACTTATTTACTACTTCTTCAAATCATATCAATACAATGACAAAGAAGGTAAAATCTTAATTATCTCGAGGGTTTTTTTTTGGGGGGGGGAAGGATTAAGAGTTGTAATTTCTATTTATATTTGAACAGGATGCGGCCTACACTAGCAAAACCAGGCCCCTGATTGATGGGAAAGCAGGAAAAAAATATCAATTATTTATTTGCTTTTTTACTACTTCTTCAAATGATATCAATACAACGACAAAGAGGGTAAAATCTTAATAAGGTTGTGTTTTATTGGGGGGGAAAAAGGGATTAAGAGTTGTAACTTTTATTGAGTGGAACACGGCCTACGCTGGCAACACCAGGCCTGTGATTGATGGCAAGGCAGGAAAAAAAATAAATTATTTATTTACTTCTTTACGACTTCTCCAAATGATATCAATACAATGACAAAGAGGGTAAAATCTTAATAATCTTGTGTTTTACTGGGGGGAAAAACACAAGATTGTAACTTTTAGTGAGATTTGAGTGGAATGCGGCCTACGCTGGCGAAACCAGGCCTGTGATTGATGGGAAAGCAGGAATGGTCAGTCCAAAAGGAAAAAGCTGAAGGAAAAGTAAAATAAAAATGAGAATGGATATTTAAAAATGAGAAATAAAAGATAAGAATAGGCAACTAAAGGAAGAGAACAGTGGTGGTGTGCTCAGTTAATCCTGAAACAAGAGGTGGTGCTGCCTTCCTTCCTGCTCTGTTTTAGGGGGAAGACTTGGAAGGGAAGGAGGAAGATGAGTTAATCCTCAAAAGGACATCTCTGGGAGTGATTCGTGCCAAAAAATCTGCTTTGGAGAATTCATTTTCATGTTATTTGGATGTATAAAGGGGCAATTAATGATAAGAGTCTAATTGGGCTTTAGTCTGAGCTGGACTGGGATGGTTGATCCCAAGGGGACACTCAGGGGAAGTGTTACACAAAGCACTGCTATTACGGTTTTGAGTTTCTGTAGCACCAACTAGAAACACTTCATTTTTTATTGTGGAATACGAAAAATTCACTCAGTGACCAGAAATACTCAATTTTAGAACAACTGGGGTTTCTCTAAAGGCACATCAAAGCTGCTGTGAGGGGAGGGCTCGGGGAAATACAGAGTTGAGTTTCCCGCCTGGAGTTTTTGTGTGATAATAAAGGTGAAAACGGGAAAAATGTTCTCATCTATCACAAGAAGAGTAAAATTTACCCTTCTCAGAGGAGATGTTAAGTTTTCTTCTCCATCAACCCTCGGTAGGGCAGGAGCTGAAGATGCTCAGCAGGAGCTGTGACCTTACAAGCCCCAGGAATTTGTTGCAGGTGAAGCGAGGGGAGGTTTGGATCCCAGACACTGAACCATTCCCCATGGAAGGAACATTTGGGTTTAACAAACACCTCAGACTCTGCTTTCCCTTTGCCCCTGCTCATTAATCGTGACCCAGCAGCTTTTCCTCCATCATCTCTCTCTTCTCCTGCTTAAAAGAGATTTTTTTTTGGTAATTACGAGGGACAAAGCTCGTTACAGGCTGAGCAAGGGAAGTGCTGTTCCAGGAATGTTCCTTCTTAGAGCTGAATTTCTTCCAAAGAGAGGTGACATGCATGACCTGTGAAGCGCATCTAAGAAAATTAGTAACTTTTAGAAGGAAAAAGTGACTTGTTTTCCACATAATATTTTAAATTTTAATAAAAAATCCCCTTACAAATAATAATGGCTGGCAAATGGGCTGTATATATTTATTTTAGAGAAAAGAATAAGGTTTGCTGCTTGGTTATTGAGTGCCAAGACCCAATTATTTGATAAATAAAAAAGAATTTTAATACTGGATCAGTACTGAATGTCAGTGTTTAGTCTTTGCAGTGGCCTCTTGAATTATTCTGATTAATCACCCTTTTCTTTTTTCTCTTGAATTACCTTATGATTATTTTTTAAAAACCATTGGTGGTCTCAGATCTTTCCTTCCATTAGAAGCAGTTTATCACTTTTATGGATTCCAAAGGAAATTCTCACCTTTTTAAGGTGGAGGTGCTAAAATCTATTGGAAATTTGGAATTTTCCTTCAAGTGTTGCCTCAGTGCAAAGATCTTTTCCATTATTTCAGGGAATAGCCCAGAGACAGGAAAAGATTTGCTGAAATAATTTGCTTGGTTTTAGGGAAAACCTGGATCTACTGAAATTTTCTGCTTGGTTAATGGTTGGGCTTGAGGAATTTGGGGATTTTTCCAACCGTAAGGATTCTGAAATTCTATGATCATGACTTAATGAATTTTACAAGGGTCCTGTTGCATTTTGAATTTTGCACTGGGATGGGTCATGAATTGTGGTGTTTTGTAACCTTTTAAGTGAATATTCCATTGGAATGTTTTATGGCAATATCCCATTTGATTATTACCGAAATGCAGTGCTAAAATCTGAGAAATTTTGTGTTTATCCAAACTCTTGCAAGAGTTTGCTTTTCCTCTGGGAGATGAACCTGTTCATACCTATTTCACTTCCTTCATTTTCAGGGCATTTTTCTTTTCTGCAGGAACTCTTTTTGAGGAGTTTAATTAAGTTTAGATGCAGAAAATTTTTCTTCTTCTCTTTTTCTTTTTGAGGTCCAGATGGGGAATAAAAATGTGATCTCCTGAGATCTTACTCACACAAAATACTCAAATACTGGGAAAAAAATAAAGATTAATTTCTGTTTCACATCCTCAGACCCTTTAAACCTAAATGGTGGTGTGAGACCCCAATTAGAACCACTTAGGAGAAACTCCTGGGGGTGGAAATGTCTTTTCTGTGGAAAATGAAGCAAAATACAACTTGGAAGCGTTTTGGAATTGGGGTTTTATTGTATTCATAAGAAAATAGTGAATGTCACATTTGAAATTGCCACTCATTTAAAGACTTTTTGGGGCTTTTTATGTTCTTAGGAATTAAATATATTTGAATGAAAATCCAGTTGTTGCCAAATCTTACCAGCTTTTCCAAGCAGAACCACGGATTTGCCTCTGCAGAGAAAGGAGAAATAAAATCGTTGAACTTGAGGTCCTGGAAAAAAAAATCTGCTCCAGAATTCTGCACTTTTTCCTTGCAGTGATTTTTTTCAGGCCATCAGTTTCTGCCTGCTCCGTGATGAGATGAAGAGACCACGATGACAAATTCCAAGGCTCAGTCCAAATAAATCAGTTTATCTGGACTGTGTAATTGGGAGATGTCTCCCTTCTGAAGGATGGCAGGCAGTGATTGAGGTACTGATCATAAATAAACCTGGCAAACTGAGTTCTGTGATTTTCCTGCACTCCTGAATGCCCAAGGAGCAGCATCCAGGCTTGGACAACTCCCTTCGGATTGAGGGCTGGATCTTATTCCAGTTTTGTTCACTGCTGATTTTTCCTCTTCCTGAATTAATTTTGAGATGTCACCCATGCCCTGCTTGCCTAGGAAACGTTCAGGGAAAGAGAAATAAAGGATATTTTACTGCTGCACAGTGTGGAACTGTGTGAAAAGGGATTTCCTTTGCTTTAAAAGCTGGATTCCTCCAAAAACCTCTGGACGAGAAAGGCCACATAATCCTCTCTCTGCACCAGGGGATATGCAGAATTTAAATTTGCTGCAACATAAACCCCCTGTCATTCCTACAGATTTGGTTACAAATAAATAAGGGAAATACTCTTATTTTTCCTTCATCCAGGGAGCAGCACTGTGATATCCTGCATTAATTTTACATAAAATACAAGTTGAAGGTGCTTGGGTAATTTCCTTGGAAAAATAAATAGCATTTTCTAGTGGTAACAGGAGATAGGCTCTGGGTAATCCATTTCCTTGTTATTTTGTCTCATATTTTATGGGCATGAGATAAAATTGAATTAATCTTTGTTAAAAGATGACCTTTGCAATAGGCTCCCTGCTGAGTGGTTTAATTATTGGAGTGGGTATTCCCAGCTTGAGAGCCAGGAAACATTGATTTGCTTGGAGTGTATCAAAGAGAGTGGGGCAAATTCCTGCCTGGTGCTGCCTCAGTGAAGTCAGAGCCACTTCTGGAAAAGGAAATACTGGAAATATCCATTTGGGAATGCCTGTTATGCCCAGGGGACTCTGCTGGAAAATGTCTCATCATCATGTTATAGTAGTGGGAATTTTGCTGTAGAAATGTTGTTGTTTTGGTTTTTTTTGGTTGGTCTTTTTCCTAAAAATGCTTTTAGTTTCTTTAAATAAAATGGATTTAGTCCATTTAGATTGGATGTTAGGAAGGAATTCCTGGCTGGGAGGGTGGGCAGGCCCTGGCACAGGGTGCCCAGAGAAGCTGTGGCTGCCCCTGGATCCCTGGCAGTGCCCAAGGCCAGGCTGGATTGGGATTTGAGCAGCCTGGGACAGTGGGAGGTGTCCCTGCCATGGCAAGGGTGGCACTGGATGAGTTTTAAGATCACTTCCTTCCAACCCAAACTGTTATTTGATTGAAAAACCCCAATAACTGAGCAATGTGTTCCTTTATCAGAGAGCTGGAGATTTTAGACCACCCTTGGAGTTAAAACACCCCAGAAACTTACATATAAATGTGTCAGTATCCCCCCACAGCCAATTTTTCCCCTCTGAATGGTGTAAATCAAGAATTTTCACCTCAGACTGTGGTCCCTGCTCACCTAAAAGACGCCACGGCAGTTTTTTCCCCAGTGATCCTTCCCCATGGATCTGGGCAGTGCAGATCCCTCCTGCCTGCAGAAACAGGCAAACCTAATTTAGTCTCCACAGACTGAATCCTGGAGCAGGGTTTCCGAGGAGCCAATTATTAGTTAAACAGGGGATAATTGGATTTAATAGGAAAACTGTGCAGGGCCTCAGAAGCAGAGCAAAGCCCCGAGAACAATGGGCTGTGTGGAAAGAGGGCAGCTGTCAGTGGAGCTCTCAGGGATTGGTGTTGGACCAATATTAGTTCATATTTTCCTTAATGACTTTGGCACCAAAAGTCAAAACGTGCTAATGGAATTTGCTGATGCCACAAAACTGGGAGATAGTGTCAGCACTGAGGAGGATGGGATTAATTAGGCAGGATTAGATGACCTCCAAGCCTAGAATAATAGAATTAGGGGAAAATTGAGTAGTGCAAGCTCAGGGTCGTGTCCTGAAGAATAATGAGCTGAATTCCATCAGCAACAACAGGAGGAGTCGGACCTTTGGGGCTTTTCCTGGATCATAGGAAGTTTTTGACCCGTTAATGGGATGCAGAGCACGGTGCAAGGGGCTGTCGAGTTCCCAGCCAAAATCTGTCTGGGATTGTGGTTACCTGTGCTCAGGGAAAACCCATCTAGGGCTGCAACAGATGCTTGGAAAAGCTGCTGGGGGCGCCAGGGCTGGCCCCTCTGGAGGCTGGAGCAGCTCTGCTTGTTGAGCTGAGCAAAATGAGAGCAGGGAAGGGATGGGGTTGCTCTCTGTGAGGGCATTGGGGGATAAATGAAGGGGGGAAAGCTGTTCAGGTGATGTTTTTGTGGGCTGGACAAGGTGGTGTAAGCCAGGTTTGAATGAATTAAGGCTGCAAATTAATGGAAGGTTTGGAGCTGCAGGTGGACTGGGAATACTGGGCAAGAAACTTGAAAATTTTATGAGGGCCAGGGCTGATAAATGGTGAAGGTTCCAGCTGCTGGTGGGGATGCCCAGGAGCACTTCCAGCGCTCTCTTCCCAACAGTGCAGAGCTCAGCTCACTGGCATCCATCTGCATTCCATGTTTGCCTTAAAAATAACTTCCAGCCATGTCCACAAAACCAGTTTGAGGAGCTGCTGGTGCCCACAGAGGTCTAACACCAGTGTGGGGAGAGACCACGGCTGAATTTGTGCATCCAGAGCCTTGTGGGCCCCTTGCAGAGACCAAATTCTGAATGGATGCCTGGCTGGCACCTGTGGGGCAGATATTTATTTTGTAACTTCTTTAACAGCTGATTTGCTGTAAACTTCTCATTTTTGGGGCACACAGGGAGGGGAGGTGGGCGGGGAAGGTTCATCTTGAGGGCAGTGGTTGTTTTGGGGAGGAAATCGGTAGATTTTTGTGGTTATAGAAGAAAATAGGGAAGCAGCAGAGAGTTTTTGGGCTGCTCAGGCACGCTGCAGGATTAGGACACATTCCAAAGAAATGCCAGGTGGTTTTTTTGGCCATATCTGGAGCCAGGCTCATCCCTGTCTGCCCTTGCCAAGCGTGGCTGTCCATGCCTAGGTGTCACAGTGAGGGACAACGTGCTGTGCCTGCCTCAGTGGCACTGATTGCTGTCCCTGTGCTCTGGGACTCCCAGCCCTGCTCTGGCACACTTGGAGAGCCCAAATCCTCAAATTAAAACGATGAGAGACAAATCCAATTAGGAATGTGTTGCCAGCTCGCCAGTCCCATCCATTCTGCAGCTGAAAGCTGCGTTTTCTGTCTCGTCCACACTCATCTGTCTCAACAACAGCAAGGTACAGGAACAGAATTCCCAGAATCCCAGAATATTTGGGGTTGGAAGGGACCTCTGGAAATCGTGTTTCAATCCCCTTTCTGAGGCAGGGTCACCTGCAGCAGGTGATGAATCCAGGTGGGTTTGGAATATCTCCAGAGTGGGAGTGGGAAACAGCCAATTGTAAATAACTCCTTTATTTTTAGTGGAGTGGAATAATAAGATGCACCTCTCAACATGGCCTTTGGGTGTCTTCAAATAATCTTTTTTTTGTCAAACCTCCTGGCTGCCTGACTTGAAAGCTTTGGAAAATTCTTTGGCCTTTAAATTGTCCCCTGAGACCCACCATCAATAGAGAGGGACAGGCAGGAGCAACACATCCACTGTTCCTGCCCCATGCTGGGTGTTGAAGGAGTTTTGGGAGCACCTGGGCTCCCAAACATTGTTTGTTTGCCTCACAAAATGAATTTCTCTGCTGCTGAGGCAGTGTCAGGAGCGAGTATAACAAGGCAAACACCCATTTCCCTGCTTGGCAGCCATTTCCTGAGGAAAACCTGCGAGTCTTGGCCTTTCCCGAATAAAACCACTCACAACCCTGTTTTGAAGTGCTTTAAAATTATTAGTTTATTATTTCAGTGTAATTACATTCCGAGCCCAGCACTTTCCAGAAGGAGTTGTGGCTCTGCTCTCACAAGTAGGTATTATTTGCGTTATGTAATTGTAGAGCTTCGGTTGCCGTGGCAACAGGACACAGTTTTAAATTTAGAAACTAATTTGTTTTCTGTCACTTTGCTCTTTACTGTTAAGGAGACAAGCTGTTTGCTATTAAATAAAACTCAAAAAGAAGGGGAGATTAAACGTGGATAAAAATATAATGTAGAAAATATCGTGTAGCATTCACTCGGAGATGAAGGAGAAAGCACTGGCAAGGCCAGGAGGGAAATTCCTCTGTTCCTTCAGAATTCAGGGGAAATTTTTGTGCTGCTGAAGGGGATATTTGATGAAATCCAGTGGGGCTGCTGCTGCAAAGGCCTAGGAGGCCAGGAATCCCAGATTCCTGAGGTTATAATCCCATTTTTACCACTGGTTTTGCTCTCTGCAGCACTGTTTTACAGTTCTCTACAATACAGCCTCCCTGGGCACTTGGCCTCTTTAATTTGGGGTTAAAATAGTGACAATATGCAAGTTACTGGATTAAGTTATGGAATTAAGCAGCTGAAACTCTCCAGGTGAGCTTTAGCTCTCTTCCCTACAAGGAATTTCCTTGTGTTTCCCTCATGAGGGATTTCCTGGTGTCTGTCTAACCTGTCCTTGAACTGCTCCTGATGGAGATCCCTGAATAATCTCTTCCTCTGATCAGCTCTCCTCAGTTATAGAGGGAAAAAAAAAATCACATTTCCTGGTTAAATCTCCTCTGCTTCTGTTTAAGCCCCTTTCTCTTGTACCATTCCCAAAGGACTTGTCCTTTTTCCTTTATTGAAGGAGCTTTTCCTGTCTCAAGGCTTCTCTTGGGCCCCTTGAGGGTGTGTGGGTGCAGGAAACACCAAAATTTGTGGTTAAATGAAAAGCAGAGGAACAGAATTCCTTGGCAGTAGCAGGGCCACCAGTCCGGTGTGCAAACCAAATTGAAAAAAAACCTTAAATTTTTTGTTTTGACCTGTGAGTGACTCAGATGCCTTCTTGAGCCTAAATACAAATGCAAAGATGGCACAGTTCTAATTTTAAATTAGATAAATTTATCTATTTATATATATTTATCTAATTTATAATTTACAAATGAGGTAAAGAGGAGGTGGGGTCATTTTGTTGGACGATTTAGTTTAGACTGTTGGATTATTAAAAAAAGAAGGAAAATAAACGATGAAAAAGGAAGCACTCAAAAGTACTGGTCAGTGTTAGTGAGGCAACATCTCTGGTAATTCAGCCTGGATTTTTGGGATGTTTCTGTGTTATTACATTTTGTGTCAGGATGTTTTATAATCTACATTGAAGTAGGCAAGATCACAAAATCAGAGTGAAAATCTCGGTGCTCAGAACTTCCCGGTGAGGTCAGCAGAGGATTCCTCAGGTGGGAATCACCTCTCAGTGCCTGGCTGAGCACAGACACTTTCCCAGCTCTGTTAGAAGTTCAGGAATCCTGCATTTATCACAGCAGCTCCCTGGAGTGGATTTTGTCTCATGGGTTGTGTGTGAGCTCTGCTCCAATTGCCTGGGAAATCGTGGAAATGCAAAATGTGAAGGAGGAACTGCAAAAAGTGAAGGAGGAAATGCAAAAAGTGAAGGAGGAAATGCAAAATGTGAAGGAGGAAATGCAAAATGTGAAGGAAGAAATGCAAAATGTGAAGGAGGAAATACAAAATGTGAAGGAGGAAATACAAAATGTGAAGGAGAAAATGCAAAAAGTGAAGGAACGTTTTAGGTGCTCACCAACTTCCACG
This sequence comes from Monarcha castaneiventris obscurior, assembly GCA_026261815.1. Classification (NCBI taxonomy): domain Eukaryota; kingdom Metazoa; phylum Chordata; class Aves; order Passeriformes; family Monarchidae; genus Monarcha; species Monarcha castaneiventris. Next base: position 2,007,161 of record JAMPIT010000437.1, read on the forward strand.
AGGTTTTTGGGCTTTGCTGCCTACAAAAACGTACTAAAAAAACGAGGGAGCTGATGTTATTCCCAAGAAGCTGGTCAGTCTCCACATGGATAATAAAGGGATGGAAAGGAGGTGGAATAACAAGTGCTGCTGGCAGAGATGGATTGCTGGGCTGAGCTGCTCATGAGCAGCCCTGCTTTTAATGGCTCTGTGTTCAGCCACTTAAAATAGATCAGTGGGGACAATTTAGGACACTCCTAAACATCCATTGTCACCCTGACGTGCCAAATATGCCACGGAAATAAAATAATAATTTTCCCCCACTCCTTCTGGGAATGCTCCGTGGCAAAGCAAGCTCATTTTTTAAGGAATTGTGCGAGTTTTCTTTATCTTAATGCTTTGTCCACGGTGGGTTTTGTTGGAGTTTTAATTCTCAGACTCTTTCTGGAGCTCTGGATTAAGCTGTGATGTTCCCTTGGAGACAAAGGTGGTATTTTATATTACATAATATGGCCTCGGTACTTTTTCTTAAACAACATCTAAATCAGCCTGGGATCTTTACAGCAAAAGGGAGACTATAAAATATTGATGTTCCTGCTGGAAAAGTAGGTCTTTCAGATTAATTTTTTTTCATAAAGTAGAAAGCCAGGGATTTTTAAATGACTGGAAGAGGCAGGCTGGTGAATTGAGCCAAGAAGCTGCAGGTTTGTGTTGGAGATGTTTTATTTTTTTACTCACACTGGTGGCCTCAACTCAGGCTGGTGAAACCTGAAATTCAAAGTTAAAACTTCTTCTTTATTTTCCCCAGGATATTAATAAAATTATAACCAGGCTTACCCTCCAGGATACCTTTATCTGCTCTGGGCACTGAAGTGCTGCTGAAATAGTTTTTAAACTGATTAAAACCTTTGATCAAAGGTTCAGCACAGCTGAAATGTGTTTGTATAGGTCTCACATTGTACTCAAATTAAAAAAAAAATATAAAAAAAATAACAAGAGGTGGGTGTGAGCTTTGTGGTCGCAGTGTGTGGCTTTGAGAGAGGAGTTTGAAAAGCAGCAGCACTTTCTGCTTGTCTTTAGAATAAAACGCGTGGAATTTTGTTCAGCCAGAGGAAACGGAGCCAATTATAAATAACTCCTTTATTTTTAGTGGAGTGGAATAATAAGATGCACCACTCAAAGTGGCATTTGGGTGTCTTCAAATAATGTTTTTTTTTTTTCTTTCTACCCAAGCAAACACTGCAGAGAATTTATAAGTGATTGGTTTTATCTTAGCTCAAGAGTTTGCTTTTTTCCTGCCATTATTCCTGGGTTTAATCAAAAACAGGGATCGAGTTGCTGTTCCTGGAGCTGTTTGAGGAGAGCTTGGGTAGTAGTGGAAATATTAAAGCAAACACAAAGCTAATAATATAAACACACAACAAAACGTGTGTGTGTTGTAAGGCAAAATGTGTGCTAGAGATGGAATTATGACTGTGTGGAGAAAACCAGCTCAAGATTGAAAGATTCATTCATTATTTGCTGCAATTTTGGGGTGGTGGTCACCAAAAAAAATGATCTAAGAAGCTTGGGAAGTGTGTGGGGGTATTTTCTGAGGGAGTGAGGGTGCAGCAGCCTCTCCTGGGCACTGGAATTGCTCCTTCTCTCCTGATTATTCCCCTATGGACCCTTCCTGAGGGATGCTCAGCTCTCCCCATCCTTGTTCTCAACACACCCAGAACTTCCCTCACCCTTTCCTCAGTTTCCCCCACTGAGAGTTGGAGCTGGGCCTTCAGCCAGAGCTCTCCTTTATAATATTTTATTTTCCCCTTTGGGTGATGAGAAAAGTGCACAAACCCATAGAATTCCCTGGATTTCCCTGTTCCAGTTTGCTGGGATGCTGATTTAATAATCTGGATTGTGCAAGAGTGAGAGGGGCCTGGTGGCAGTGTGGATCTATTTGATGTAATTGCCACTGGAATATATTTTTCTTGGAGAACTCTTGGACATGGAATCCCACAGTGTTTGTCAGCACTTTGTTAGGAGAGCGCAGAGGAGCTCCAGATGTTTTTCTGGAAGGAATCAGCAAAAGGCACTGACAACTTTATTGGCTGCTGACGTGAACTTGGATCCATCCCTGCAATGCTTTTGGAAGGATGATGGAATTGCAACAACACAGCCCTGAGGTTAAAATCCAAATCAGGGAGTCTTTGCTGCATCTTGGATGAGCATTTTTAGCCAAAGCTTCCCAATGTTGCTCCTGATTTGGCCATTCCAATGATCCATTTTGCTGCGAAAAATGCCAAGCCCGAATGGAAAATATTGGAAGAACGCTCGGAAACACAATTTGCAGGGCTAATTTATGTTTGTCCTGCACACCCTGACAGGATTTTTGCAGTGCTGGGCTGTAGCTTTATGCCCACTCAGTTTCCTTATCAGCTCTGTGCCAGTGCCTATCCCATAATTCTCTCTCTCACTGGACCTGAGCCTGCTCAATTTACTTGAGCTGCCAGTGGCACCTCTCCCTTCCTTAAAACACAAGACTTTCCAATTTCCAGGAATGTTTACAGTCTCCTCCTAATTTGGAGCAGGTGTTTGAGCCTCTCTCCTCTGCTGTGCAGCAGAAGGTTCATATATTTTTCATGATAGACGGAGACAAATCCTGGTGCTTGGGATGACCATCTGTCAGTGGGCTTGTTCTCCTGGACTATAAATAAGACGATTTGGGGTTTGTTTTGATTTATTTGGTTGTGAACCTGGTGTTGATGAGGCATCCCACTTCCCATGTGGAGTTTTATGGTTGGTCATTGCCAACCTGCTTCGTTCCTTGATGGGATTTTTTTGTATTGGGATAATTCTGGTAAAAATCAGGTCATGGGAGTGTGAGCCAAAAAATCCCTGGGGTTTAATGTCTCTGTTTAAAACAGATGGAACTGTCCCATGATTCAGGATCACTCCTGTGGGATGTGCCCCAGAGTTTCCTGCTGACAGGAAATAAATAATAATAAAACCTTGGAAGAGGCTGTCCAAGGAATTGATGGAATCACTGTCCTTGGAAGAGTTAAAAAAATGTGCAGATGTGGCACTCAGGGACAGGACTCAGTGGTTGGGAACGGTTGGATTTGGTGATCTTGGAGGACTTTTCCAACCTCTGCGATAATGGGAGATTTTAGAAGGGGCTTTTGGTCCCGCTGGAATTTTTGTGCTTTTCCAGGGATGATGTTTAAACCTTCTGGGTGCTCCTTGGTGCTATCTGAGCTCATCCTGCTCTCTGCATCTCATCCCCTTCCCTGGAGAGACTGAAATTCCCAAACTCATCTGTCCAGCTCACGGCATCCCCCATGGTGGCCCCTCTGCTGCCTTTTGGATTCCTCTGTTTTTTCCAGCATCCTCACCACTTTCATGGCTATTTTCAGGGCACGGATTCTACCCTGAGCAGGGTTGAAGATGTTCTGGTGTTTGCTTGTGAAACCAAGTGGCTGTGGGACCTTCATGATGGGTTCCCTCCAAAAAACAGAGTTCCTGATGGAAATCCCCTGTGGGAAAGGGCAGGGAGGTTCAGAGGTGATGCCATCACCCAGCAGGAAGCTGGGAGTCTGTAAGGAGTCTGAAATCCCAGTGGTTTTGGCACAGTTTGCTGGTTTTTTTGAACTTGATTAATAATGGAGTGTCATTAATGTGCCTCTGAGCGTGCTAACACAGCTGCAGCTATTGTGTTTTAGGAAGGGAACAGATCTTGTATCCCTGCCCCAAGAAATCTTATGGGAAATTTTCCAAGAGCTCCTTAATAGCAGAGCCTAAATATCCATTGCACTCCAAGAACGAGCACTCTAGGCTCTGCTTAATTGTTCTGGCAATTAATTTGCTACAAGAGCGCTTCCAAAGGAGCAGGTGGGCCAAGGCTGTGGGGAGGTGAGATTGTATCAACCTCCATCCAATCTTCCCTCATCCCATCCGAAATGATCCCTGCAAACCTGCTGGAGAAGGGCATGGATCCTGCAGGACAGGTCCTGGTGAGTTGGAGTGAAACCTTTCCTGTGGCTGTGCATTTGAGGGGATGTTTGGAATGAGTTTCTGTACTTTGGAGGTACAAAAAGCTCTTCCCTAAATCCCTGTGTCATCATGGAGGCTCTCCTGCCTTTCCATAGTTTATATGTGGATAATTGCTTACCCTTGGAATTCCAGCTGGTGCTGATGGCTCCTTTTTCCCAGAGAAAAGAGCATTGAGGAAGAGTAGAGAAAGGTGGGGTTTGGTTTTCAGGGAAGATCCCCCTCCCTGCACCAGGATTTGACCAGAGAAGGGTCTGGCCAGGTGAAATTCTGTCCTTGCCATCCATGGCTTTTTTCTTTTTTTCCAGGAGCAGAAGAAATGGTTCTTCAAATAGAACTGAAGAGATTTTTCAGAGCTTTTCTTGCAGTTCAATGCAAAGTAGGATTTGGGAGACGTGTGCTGGAATGAAGGGGATCTGGGCATGTGGAGCACTTGGGCAGATCTGAGCATCTCAGCTGCAGAAGGAAAGAAAATTCATCACTGCCAAGTCCTTGGTGTCGTTAACTCATGGATTGGAGTTTGGCTCTTCATTCCCCAGCATGTCTAATTTTGGTCCTGTGGAAATAAAATAATTATTATTAGTTCCCATAATTCCAGTGTATTTCAGTCAGGTGGAAAAGAACAAGCAACGTTTTTGACTGGTTTGACTGATGGATGCTAGGAAATAAAATATAACTTCTGCTAGAAAAGGATAAAAATAAAGAATAGGGTTGTTCTTCTTCATCGATTTCCAGGGTAGTTCAGAATAAATAACTTGGGGAAGTTTGGCACAGAAAACCTCAAGAGCAGAAATCCTTTTTGTGTGGTTTTATCTCAGTCTAATACAATAATTTGGCAATTAAGCTCTTTCTTGGTATTTTGTGGTGAGATGGCCACTACTGGTCTAAAAATTGAGCTGTGATGTCTCCTACAAGAGACACTCTTGAGGTGTTCAGATCCAGGAGAAAGTTGTCTGAGGTATTTGCTTAGTGTGGCCTCTTCCTCAATGAGTATTTTGTTCCATTTTCTTCTCTGAGTGCAGGACCTGCTTAGGGGACTAAAAGCTTGAATTTTTTGGACATAGTCAGCCCTTTCCTTCCCTTGACATGGTGCCACCATCACAAATGAAGTAGAACATCTTCAGGTCCTTCAGTGTGTGAAGTAAAGCTCCAATTTGTGCTGATTTTACATCCAAGGGCAACAGTGCCCTCGCTGCTTTTGCTTCCTGGCGTGCTCAGAATTTGTGCATTTTGCAAGAAATGGCAGAGTTATCTCAGCCTGCAGCTGAGAGCATCTCGCTAATATTAAGCTCTCATTTGGGAAGGTATTCCAAAAAACAAGACTTTTCAAAAAAGAGGGATAATGGGTGGAACTGAGTTCTGCAAAGAGAGAAAATTTGGTAGGAATCAAGGAATGGAATATTTCACCTCTTCTGCCGTGATCTCTGTTTTGAAGTCTGTAATTGTTTGACTGCATTTAAATGTTTTTCTGTAGGGTTTTATTCTCTATCTAGACACATCAGGAAAGAAGAAATTAGCTACCTACTCTTCAAGTGACCAAAGGGGCAGCTGGAAATAAATTAGGTGTACAGTTAAAAATTTAAACAGAATCTGTGTCTATGCCGTGCCTCCATGAACAGAAACGTGGATCACTTGGCAGAACTTTTGGAATTCATGTCTCCACTGTCCTGCCTGCCCTTGAAGCTAAATTGTGAAGCTCTGGAGAAGAGGAATGTCCTCCTGGTGCTGCCCAGTGCCCTGGGATGACTTTGGAATTTGTTATTCCCGTGTCCTGACTGACTGCAGGAGAGCAGTGAGGGGAGCACGTTCCCACTGCCAGGATGGAAAGGGTCAAGGGCTGCAGAGCAGCTCAGAAATGTAGGATGAGGGTTGTAAATCTTGGATCTGGCACTCCTGGATCTTTTCTTTGTGCTAAATTAATTGGGTTGTTCACCTCTGCAGTGAGAGCTTTGCAGTTGTGGTGCTGGAGCATGTCCAGGGCAGGGAACGGAGCTGGGAAGGGGCTGGAGCCCCAGGAGAGGCTGAGGGAGCTGGGAAAGGGCTGGAGAATTCCTGAGGGAGCTGGGAAAGGGGCTCAGCCTGGAGAAAAGGAGGATCCAGAAGGGAAAAGCTCTGCAGCAGAGTCTTCCCCAAACTTCCCTCACTTTCTTTTCCCCTCATGTTTTCTCCCACATTTTTATTTTCCCCTCACACCCTGAGGGGCCGGAGCGAGTCTGGGGAAGGGAGCGGAGCTGGGAAGGGGCTGGAGAATCCCTGAGGGAGCTGGGAAAGGGGCTCAGCCTGGAGAAAAGGAGGCTCAGGGGGGACCTTGTGGCTCTGCACAAGTCCCTGACAGGAGGGGGCAGCCAGGAGGGATTTGGGATCTGCTCCCAGGGAACAGGGACGGGAGGAGAGGGAACGGCCTCAGGCTGGGCCAGGGGTGGCTCAGGGTGGACATCAGCAGGAATTTCCCCATGGAAAGGGTGCTCAGGCCTTGGAGCTGCCCAGGGAGATTTGGAGTGCCCATCCCTGGAGGTGTCCAAGGAAGGCCTGGAGGTGGCACTCAGAGCTCTGGGCTGGGGACAAGGTGGGCATCGGGCACAGCTTGGACTCCATGGTCCTTGAGGGCTTTTCCAACCTCAGGGATCCTGGGATTTGTTTACCCAGCTGAGTGTTCCTTGCCCTCCCTCACCCCAGGGTCCTCCCCACCCTGTCCCAGTGCTGTGCCAGTATTATTTCTAATTTATTCTATATAATATTATTTATAATTCATGGCAACAGCAGATGGAAAAATTGCTTCCCCAAAGTGTTGAGGTGGAACAGCAGCAGGACAAACACCTCCCACCTCCAGCAGGGAGGTGCATGGAGGTCAGCAATCAGGATGGTCTCTCCGAGGTAAATCCATGCATTTTCCTGCTGCAGGAGCAGCCCAGCTCTGTAATAAGCAGAGCTCCAGTGATTTGGAACCTCCCACTTCACCTAAGCCCTCGTATCTTGTTTTCCTTAGCATTTCCTTAACCTTCAAAGAGGAATGGATTAACTTTTTAAGTAGGAATGTGCTGGCAACTATCAGAACTTGTGTTTACCACCCTGAAAAAAAACTTGTCAGGAGAATAACTTTAGAAGAGGAGGGAATGATTCCTTGCTTAATTATACATTAAAAAATGGTAAATTTATTCCTGCAGATTATTTAAAACAAATTATTCAGTCACCCTCAGGGAGCACTGTGAAACGGGGAGCGCTTGGGCTCTTCTGCTGGAACAGAATCCTCCTCCCCTGGGCTCTGGGTGAGAGTGTGAACTGGGATTAGACCATGGAAACTGGGAATAGGTGAGGAGCAAAGGATCACATCAGCTCTTAATCATCACAGTCCTGTTATGAGGGAGTGAGTTTGCTGCTCCTGTGCTTATCTCATATTGATTAACACAGGTTTGCTCTTGGCTTGTGCTACGTGTGACAGTAGAAGCCCCCAAAGTGCCACCATCTGCTGTGGGGGAGAGAAAAGTGGGAATAAAACACTCTCAGGGCGAAGTTTAGGAATGATCCCAATGTTATTTGTGACCTGGAAGGTCTTTTCTGGAGGGTGAGAAATCCCTTCACAGCTCCCTGCTTTGTTGATCCCTTCAGAAGGAGGCTCAGTCTTGGGGTTTTTTCTGTTTAATCTGGAATCTCTTTTTGTCCTTGGCTGGATTTTCCCACAGGAGGCAGCTCCAAGATTGCATTCAGGGTGTGAGAGGACAAACAGCCAAATTTGAAGTGCTCAACATTCGCCCAGAAGACAAATTTTTCAGGGTAACTAACAAAAATAATTTGTTAGTCAATATTGGTTTTGAGTTTTAGGAAGCCAAGTGGAGTCTGGGATGGGCATTTTGTGTAGGAAACTCTCTCCTGCCCCATTTTTCAGAAAACATGACATATATAAAAACAATAAAGTGATTTTTTTTTCCGTACAATAAAAGATCTTTAAGCCCAGTTCCCAGAAGTATGGGTAGAAGTATGGAAAGTGTTCTCCAATAATAAGTTTGCCATTTTGTTTTATTTGCAGGATGACAATGCTGAGTAATCACAGAACACTATTTACAAAATTAAACCAACAGCAGTGCCTGCAATTGAAAGAATTAATATATCCACACACTCCAAAACAAACCCCCAAACAAATCAGAGAGAATTCATTTGTTTGACAGCCATACAAAGCGAATAATAAAGTGGAAAAACCCCGAGTTTGGAGTTATTTGGCTGGGAATAATTTGAGAAAGGGAGAGAGAAGGTGGGGGGAGGAGGAGGAAAGGTAAAAAAGCAGTGTTTTAAATTAAATTGCAGCTTAAATTGGAGCATTCTTACAGGATGAGCTGCATGAGGTTACAGGTGTGTTTTTTTAAAATTCTTTGCAGTGGTTTCCAGCTCATCCTTTCCATCATCTCTTAGTTTTAGGCAGAATGTGTCAATGAAGGGTTTTTCTTCTGGGTGAGATCTGGACTTTGTGTTTTGCATTTCTGGTGTTCCTTGGCAGAGGGAGCAGTAAGGGATGAGCTGCAGCCCTGGAACTCTGAGGAGGTTTTGGGCTCCTCCCCATTTTGAGGTGAACAGGTAGAAATTGGGCAGGTTGGTAAAGGTGTGTTATAAAATAAGTTTATTTCTGTGTATTTTGGTGAGTTGGGACCTCTCTGAAAAGTCAGGACACTGCACCCGCTGAGGTTTTAGCGAAGTATTCTCTGTGTGCCTGATTTTCTGCATCACCTTCGTCCTAATAAATACAGATAACTGGAATTTTATTCTTTTTCAGGCTTAGCAAGAGAGGAGTTAGCACTTCTCACACGCATGCACTGATTCCCACCTGGATTATTGCTCCCAGTTTTCCAGGAGTGTTTTTATCTGCTCGCATTTGATGAAGTTAAAATCCGCCCCTGACTGTGTGGGCCAACATCAGCCACACCCTCCCGATCTTTTTGATGAGGAATTGCTTTAGAATCTTTGGTTGAAAACTTGGCAATTTCTTACCATCAGTGTTTTTATTTCTCATTTCTTTCACTTTGTATTTTTTTTCCATTTGCTGTACTAAAACTGGCATGACTCAACGTTTTCCTCAAGTTTTTTATTAACCATGGACATGAAGATTTAAAACATCACCCGGCCTAAAGGTAGAATTATTTCACTCCTGACTATTTTGGTGTTGGCATCCAAACAATTCAGTGAGTAGGACTAAAATCCTGACAGCTCCTCTTTAGGAAAGCCTGGGAGTGTTGCAGGCTGAGGTTAACCGTAGTAGCTTTTCTCTCTTCCCTGGTTTTAATCAATGCCTCGGGGCATTGCATTTGGTTCAATCAAGCAGCAGACAAAATGCAATGCACTGCTAACCTCCCAAGTCTGTGCACCAAGTTTCTTCATAAAATATGCATGCAGAACACAGAGCTGTAATGATAATGATCCTCTCTGGGTTATTCCATAAAAGATTCAGCATTTTAGGGTCTGTAGGCTTTGATTTTGAGGGTTTTTTTTTTTTTTTGCAAGGAGTTCCAAGGATTTTCCTTTTGTATTTGTTTATTTTTAATGAACTTCCTATTAGCATATGAAAGTCCTATTAACATCCACTGTGCTGAGCACTCACTTTAGCTTTGTTTCTACTGCTGGGACTTACTTAGCTGGGACAAATGTGTAATAAAGGCCTGCAGATGGCATTCTTGGTCAGCCTTTAAAGCCAGTCCTAGCTGCACAACAGCTCCCTTTTTGTGCCGAGGTGGGAGATGAGTTGGAATTTCGGATGCTGCCTTTCCCCGTGCAGGTGTTGCATGTGCTGGGTGGAATCCATTGGGGCATTTCTGCAGAGCCTGGGGGTGATAAGGATAAGATAAGAAGTGCAGGGAGCTCTCCTGATAACTACTGAAGTGATTTCTGCTGCTGCCTGGGTCTGACACCGACATAATCTGGAGTTAAAGATGTTCCCTGCTAAAGCCTGGAGCACAGAGGCAGAGGTGCTGCTCCAGTTCCTTTTTTCTCCCTGGAGAACAGGGTTTTTCAGGTAGCACAAGGGGTATTTATAGGAATACATGGCTGATTCCTGCTTGCAGCCCCAAATGTCCCAGCACAGTTACTAACCACACTGAAGATGGGAAAACCTTTCCAGAGTGAGGTGCAGGATTGTGCTGGGGGCTGGGAACGTGGCAGCCACAGGATCACGGAGTCATTTTGGTTGGAGAAGACCTCCAAGACAATCAAGTCCAATCTTTGACCAAATACCACAATTCCCCCTAAACCACATCACAAAGTGCCCCTGTGAGAGCCAATTCCACAGGATTTTTCCCAAAACGCTCAGTCTGTGGACAGTGCTCTGTGAGACTGTTACCTAGGGAGGCTTTAATGGAACAAACTGGGGAGTCAGTGGTTTTGCCAAACATTTGAAACTTCTTTCAGGCAAAAAATATCATATCCTCACCCTTGCCATAGTTCAGCAGCTTCCAGGGAACACCCCTGTCCTGTTTCTTTTCCAGTGATGATAACATGGACCCAGTTTCTCTTCCTAAACCTAATATTAGTGGATTCAGCTTGATAACTAAAATCAAATTCCCAGTTGTCCCTAGATGAATTTCCATGTGGTAGAAGCTATTTGTGTGTGCATTTTGGGGGCTGCCTCCTAATTCCTTTGAATATCCCATTTGCAGGGCTCTGTCCTGCTCTTTGATCCACTTTTCCCATGTGGTTTCTGTTTCTCAAACCCAAGGAAACCCTTTTGATCAAACCTGGATCTTTTCTACTTTTTACATGAAAGAACTGCGATTGTCAACCAGGATCTTACCTTTGGATAAAGTCACAACCACCACCACCACATCCTCGGCCTGGGCACAGCAAATGGGGCCAGGGATTGAATTGCAGCATTGTGGAATGGTTTGGGGTGGAAGGGACCTTAAATCCCACCCAGTGCCACCCCTGTTGTGGGGACACCTCCCACTATCCCAGGTTGCTCCAAGCCCCAATGTCCTGCCTGGCCTTGGGCACTGCCAGGGATCCAGGGGCAGCCACAGCTGCTCTGGGCACCCTGTGCCAGGGCCTGCCCACCCTCACAGGGAGGAATTCCTTCCCAATATCCCATCTAAACCCCTTCTCTTGTCACTTTGAAGCCATTCCCCCTGTACTGCCACTCCATCCCTTGTGAACAGTCTCTCTCCGTCTTTCCTGTAACTCCTTCAGGAAGGTCACAATTGGTCACCCCAAATTTTCTCATCTCCTGGCTGATTGGATGGTGCCCCAGCAGGAGATGCAGTGCAGGGGACCTGCTCCCCACATCCCAGCCTTGCCTGGTGTTCTTGGAGGTGTTCTTGGAGGTTTCCTTTGCAGGAAGCCTCTGAAAGTGTAATTATCATATAAAGCACCCCAGAGGTCTGGCTGGGCCCAGCTGGGGCCAGGTCAACAGCAAACCCCATGTGTGGAAATAAATCCCCCTGAACACGACTGCAGAGGTAACCCTGAGTAGGAGAGGAGAGACAGGAAATATTCCTTTATTATCTGAAGTCATAGGCAGAGTGAAATGTCCTTAATGGACAGACACAGCAGGATAATGTTGGGTTAGGATGAGCTGCAGTTTGAGTGATATAATGGGATATGATTGACTTTCTTTGGGGATTTCTTTCGTGGCTTCTCTTCAGGAGACCTTGTTTTAATTGTCAGATGAGCTGAGCAGCAGTGGCGAGGTGCTTGTGCAAGGTCACTGTGGGCTGTGCTGAAAGACAAAGGAGGAAAAGCCACAAAACAGAGACAGTTTCAGTCTTGGGCTGTGTCTGGCACTGAGCTGTGCAACAAAACCTCCAGGAGGAGAAGGGAGGGTGAGTCTGGAGCATCCCTTTGCAGGGACACCTTCCCCTATCCCAGGCTGCTCCAAGCCCCATCCAGCCTGGCCTTGGGCACTGCCAGGGATCCAGGGGCAGCCACAGCTGCTCTGGGCACCCTCAGGGCCTCCCCACCCTCACAGTAAATTCATGTAAATACAGGGACATGAATTTTCTATTTTTAGGGGGTTCTGTGGATATTTCATCAGGTTTATAGAAGAATGTGGCTTCTGTGCTCTTGGGCTTGGCTGTCCTGAGAAAATGATGGAGCTGGGATTGAGGTGATGTTGTGCTCTTCTGTTCAAATGTGAGGATTTTGGGAGCCCAAGGGAAAGGGATTTCTCTGGGTGTAGAAGGCACTGAAGGGCAGCCCAAGCCCTGCTTGGCACCAGTCCATCCTCAGGGATGAGCTGCTGGATTCCCTTAAGAGGTAAGGAGAGGATAGGAAAGAAAGAAAAAATATCTGTTCCCAAATTTATTTAAATGAGGTCCATTTTCCTAAAGGAGTTTAGTTTTTAACCAGCCCTGGAAGATGAAGCTGATACCGTTTCCCCACAATTTTTCAGTCTTTTCTGTCTTGTGATCTGTATTCTGGGAATATCAGAGCCACGCAGCCGAGATCACAAGATGGAATGTTTGGGATATCAGGGCAGGAATGATAATGCAATGCCTTTTTACTTCTGATTTTCATCTTGGATCCAGCTCTGTGTCACATTAAAGAGGGACTCCTGTGCTCTGAAAGCTGTGCTGGGACGTTGCTGTCCTTCCCAAGGTTACAGGCCTGAGCTGGAAGACAAAGAGAAGCAAAATTGTTTAACTAAAGGGAAGAAGTTTCACTTTCCTTGCACTTGTTTTCCACGTAGTGCTGTCACTGGTTTATCAGGAACAAAATATATTCCAAACACACGCTGGAATAAACAGTGCACACGGCTCAGCTCTGATGGATGCTCAATACGGAGCTGTCGGAGCCGGATGAGTTTGCACTTTATTTATTTATTTTTTGGCTATTCAAATGCAAAGCCCAAGAGTCAGGGACATCATGGAGACTTGTGACATTCAGACAGATGCTGAATTAAAAAAAAAACCTGCCCAAAAATGTGTTGCTTTCATTCATAGAGTGACTCCTGCAGCCATTCCTTACCTCTGGCAGATTTAATATTCTGGGCAGATAACCTGTTCTGATGGTTAATAAATATTCTGATAGTTAATAATCATTTCAGGGTAAAAGCCATGTTCAGCTCATATTAAATCTTATCAAATGATTCTTGTTGTCTCAGTGGCAGCACTGAGACCTCGCTAACTGCTCAGACTAATCCAATCAGATTATTAATTCTTTGGAGAATGATGATTTAATTCTTTATCAGCCATGATTGACTAAAAGCTCCTGATGCAGTGAGGAGAAAGGGGCTGGGAGTCTCTGGAAAAATTGTGTTATATGGCCCCAGGCAGGGGGTGGAACTGGATGGGCTTTAAGCTCCCTTGCATCCCAAACCAGTCTGGGATCCAGAGCTGCCTTTGCCCTGGAGCATTCAGAGTTTCATCCTGGTGGGACAGAGCTCTGTGAGCTCACTGCTGTTGTGGCTGAGCCACTTTGGGAGAACAACAACTCTTCTGGCAGCCACGTCCTGTGGGATTTCTAGGATCCGTGCAGGGAAATGAGGTCGGCTCCAGAACACGGCTGTGGGGTCAAGAAATCCATTTAGGAGCCAGCTCTGGGCTGTGCTGAACAAAACCCGTGCACTGAAATCCTGTCTGTGCTGATGTGGGGCTTGTGCAGCTGCAGGGAGTCCCTGGAGCCATCGCTGTGTTTGGGAAGGTGTGACCTGCTGAAAGCCACTTTTCCTGCTGCTGTTACCTGTTGTGGTGGCCAAGTTTAGCTTAGCATCTGCAGCTTTCTCCAAGATCTGTGCCAGGGGTGCAGGGATTCCTGGGAGTGGTTCCTAATCCATGCAAACAGCACAATCCCTACAGGAGAACGTTCCTCCTTACACTGGAGATGTTTTAAGCTCGGTTTATGTAATTACTCGGATCTCTACAGCACCTCCTTGTTGGAATCCAAGACACACCTCTGGCTGCCCTGGGAGCTCAGGCCAGACCTCGGGCTGCCCTGGGGGGTCAGGAGCCCCAGCAAGGGGGTCCCAGCCCCTGGCAAGAAGCCCAGAATGGCACCGGCTTTGACCTCAGCCCATGGGAAAAGTTACCAACACTGCCAGAATCATTGCAAGTCACAAGGGTTTGAAATGAGTAGTGGTTTAGTATTTCACAAGGTAGAAAAGTAGATTTTAGGATTTTTAATATGAGGATGAAGGGTTTAAGATGGAGGATTTTGGGTGTTGCCCTGTTCTTCTTCTTCTTCTCCTTCTCCTCCATCTTCTCTGGTGGTGGTGGCACAAAATGATTGGTGGAATGAAAAAGAGGTAGAAATTCCGTGTCTAGAATAGGTGCAAATGAATTGGTACAGAACAGTAACTAATAAATGCGTTGTGAAGAATGGTTGGATGATGGAAAGGGCACACAAAGGCCGGGACAGCCCAGGGCTGGGCAGTGCCCGCTCGGACTCGGCTGCATCAGATGTGCGGCCGGAGCTGAGAGCTGGCAGAGAGAAGGAGAAATCAACAACCTGAAACAACATCTGCAGCCGTTTCTCATCTGCTGGGGCTCGAGGTAAAGCTCCCCAGAGGTGAAGATAAAGAACCTGTATTTGCGAGGAGTTCCCAACTCCCACACCTTCTAGGAACTCCAAGGCAATGGACTAAACAAGGCTGGCATTCCACACATTAGGGAACATTTCCATGGAAGCCCTTGGTAAGGAATGAGGGGCTACATTAAATGAAGTTTAAGTAAAACAAGAGCTAGAAAGAGTGTGTGGAAATTCTGGAAAAATACCTGTGGGATGCTGACCAGCCACCACATTTCAGAGTAGCTGTGCCAGGAGTTTTATGCCCCAGACAGTGTTGGAGATATAAAACCCCAGCAAGGAATTAAAAAAGATGTTGGATTTTAAAAAGTCTGGGTACTAAGTCTCATATTATTATCATCTTAATTGTATACTAAAAGGAGGGAGCAAACTCAGGTCAAAACTTACAGCCACCATTTCAGTTGATAGGTGTGTAAAAACTTTAAAGAGCGGTGGGATCAGAAGAACAAAGCTGATAAAAGGAATTTCTGGGTTATTTATCAGCTTTGAAACCTTCCCGAGGTCAGCAAGGGTTTTGTCCAAGCTTTCAGCTGCAAAGGAAGGGGCTCCAAACTCTGTGACAGAGGCACCCACGATGCCTAAATGCAGCTGATTAAGGATAATTTTTAATTTGCTGTTTGCTCCCAATCCTTTGGATGGTGTTGGCAACAAAAGGACCAAACTTCTCATGGACAGGGCTTCAAATAATGAGTATTTGTTTCTAAACTTTCTGGAAGTGCCTCTTTCTGTTGAGGGAGATGTTTGCAGCCAAGAACTGAAGTCACTGCAGAGCCTTGGAGTCCCCACAGAGGACACAAACCTGGGGGGATTCACGAGCTCTGTAGGAATCATAAAAAGCTTTGGATTAAAAGGGACCTTAAAGCCCATCTTATTCCACCCCCTGCCATGGGCAGGGACACCTTCCCCTATCCCAGGCTGCTCCAAGCTCCTTCCAACCTGGCCTGGAACACTTCCAGGGATGGGGCAGCCACAGCTTTCTGGGCAATCTGCTCCAGAGCCTCTCCCCTCTCTGAACAAAGAAAGCAGAACTCTTTGAATTACAGAGAACAGAGGAATTTTACAGCGTTTTCCTCCCCCTTGCAAAAATATAAGGCATGAGGAATTGCAGAAAAGACCTTTCTCCATGATTGTGTGGTTATTCCAAAGGTACATTCCTGAGATGACAGGTTAATATTTTAGTACAAGCCTTCAAAATAGTGAAGGAAGTACAATTTTATAACAAAAGTATCATTAAAGAATCCCAAAATTCCCCCTAAAAGAGCACCTCTTTTGGGTGACCCATTCCTGAGGACACGGGGAAGGATTGCTGGATGCAGGATCTGCTGAAGAAGAAAAATTCGGTGATTTCTCTGAATTTTTCTGGATATCATCCTGACACATTTGAAATGTGTGGGTTTTGGGCAATTTGTTTCAGAGACTTTCTGGCCTTTCCTTCCCTTTCCCTTGAATCTGGCACCTTGTGTTAGTAATTAGTGATATTGGACACTGCAGGAAATCACTTGGTAGGATACAATCCCATATCACTCCTGCATTTATATGAAATCTGAATTCTCTCCCCACATGCGAGTGGGATTAATTTACAATTTTTAATGCTCAACAGAGCTGGTAAGAAACGTAACTCTTTGTGGTCTTGATGTGCATGGGGTGCTTCTCTCAGACCTTGTGTCTTTGTAATATTCCACAGTTTCCTGTGGAAAATCCCGGTTTTCTGGTGCTGCCACACCCCCAATTTTTGTCACTGTGCAGCCCCAAGCTGCTCCTGTTAATGGCACTGGAGGTTTCTGGCAACCTGAGCCCATGAGGGCAGTTTAGAGCATTGCTCCAAGCAGAGTAAAAACACAATTATTTTACTATTTCCACCCAAGACAGGGTGGGTGAAACCTGCTCCATTTTTTTTCTGTGATGGCAGCACTGAGACAAAAGCAGAGGATCCAGGACTTCTATCCAGGATTTCTATCCCAGGCCACAACACCAACCCTCACTGAGGCACTTTTGCTGCTTTTCCCCCCCTAAAAATTGCAGCAAACTCTGAATTATGTATTAAACCCGGTGATGTGTAAAACAAGCTGTGGAGATTTATCATTCTGCTGGTGCTTGTTGACCTTAGCTCCGTTTTCCTTATCTTTAATAGAAGAGTGATTTTGTATTCCCTCAGTTGTTTCCACCGCTGTTGACTCTGGGCCGCGAGTAGGCCGCGGCAAACAAAACAAGCTGTGCACAGGAGTATTTTAAATATTTTCCTCTCTTTCAGGTGGCATTTGAGTTGCCACGGTGGATAATGGCAGCCTGTGACACGTGTCAGCCCTCGGTGCCAAGCAGCATGAGGAATAGATTTGGGATGGAGAGGAAATAAATGCAGGAATCAATGGCTTCTGCCGGCTGCAGTGAACTGTGCAGGCCCCTGTGCCTGACAATTTCATGTTTTATGCAAAAGTGCAAACTCTCCTGGAATGTGTTAAGGAGTCTCTGCTCAAAACCATTTACAGAAGGAGTAGAAGAAAATATGTGGAGAACAGAGCAGTGGCCAAAGCCTGCTTGGAGTAGCTGCTCACAACTTCGCCAGCTCTTTGCTTCTTAAAGACTCCAACTCAATATTTTAGTGGTAAAAACATCATTTAATGGAGTTATGGCATGATTACATTGTCTCTCTTTAAGGGCATTTAAAGGTTGTCATATTGTTCCATTAGCAGTGAGAAAAAAGGGATTTTTTCCTTATTTTTTTTTTGTACCCTTAAGAAAATGTGATAAAAATGGCCTTTCTTAGTTGGCCTCATCCTGCAGTGGATGGGATTTTAATTTATGGGATTGGATCCCTTGCAGACCATTCTGGCCCTACTGAGAGCTCAGACCCTGCTTCTCTCCCTTGCTTTAAAAAGCCATTTTTGTCAGCCTGCTTTCAATTTTTGCTATGAAGGTGTGAAACGAGATACTCTTTTCAAGGTCTCTAATAATGAAAAAAGAGCCCAAATTTCACAGTTGCAAATAACTGGGTGCAATTTTGCTCACTTGTTTTAGTGCTTTGAAATGTTTGATATTTAAAAATCAGGGAGTTCAATTCCTGTAATGCTCTGGTGCATTTATTGAGCATCAGAGGCTGAAAAGAGTTTGTTTTTATTTTATTTTTAATGTAAGGCTGGACTGGGGTTAGCTTGATTACCTGAATCATCTGTCTTTGTCTACAAACATAAAACTTTTAAAAATTATGAATAATCCCTAAAGTCATAAGCTAGAAGGGTGAGGTGATTAAAATTCATGTGGAGTCCACCCTTCTTGCCCTTTCGTATTTTGGCCCTCCAAGTTCTTCTCTATTACTGTCAAAGATAGGAATGAAACTTTGTTAGGTCAAAGTGAAATTAATTTTGAAATTCCTCCCGTTGGATAAATTAAAACCCCATGAATCTGCAGGAGCTGCTGACACTGTGTAAAGAAAAATACCTGCATGATACAAAGAACTGCTGCTGAATCTTGGATTTAAAAAAGGGCCTTTTATTGATTAAATGTGCAGTTTATATAAAGAAAAATAATTACCTCAGCTGTGACTTGCTACTGAATGTGAAGATGCCAAAATATCTGCCCACTAAAGTAAATTACTGCCTATATTTTTGCCAATGCGTTTCAGAGGATGAAACTGCAAAGGAATTTTGTTTTTTTTTTCCTTGAGATATTCGTATTCAGGTAAGCATCCATTAACGTGGATTTAATTCTAACACATGCAAAATAGGAGTGCAAAGAATTTGGGTTTTATGCATGAACATTTTTGTTCTGGAAGTTTTCAGGCGTTTGCTCAGGAATTAGCCCTGCCTGGCATAAAAATGAGTCCCATTCCTGTTAGGAAAGGAGAAAAATCTGTCTGTGCTTGAAGGATTTAATGATGAGAACAGAAGAATGTCACAATGTTATGTTGGAGGGGTTTTTTGTTGTCTACTAATATTTCCCATATTTCTAAATAACCACCAGCATCATTAGCTGACCAATAATTAACTTCTCCAGGTGAAGGTGAATTCAGCAGTTGAAAGATTTGTTTCAAAACCTGCCAGTGGCAGAAGTAGCTTTTTTATTTTCTTTTAGTTCCTTTTTTTTTTTTTTTCTTTTTCTGCTGGAATCCTATTTTATTTAGATTTGGAATTTTTTTGCTTTTAAATGAAGCAATAAAACCTTTAAATGTTTCCTCCTGCATCCCCGTTCCTCCTGCGCTGCTGCTCTGAGTGATGGAGCCCAGCCTCAGCCTCAGCCTCACACTTTGAATAATGCATTAATTCCTCTGCAAGATGTGGAAGGCTGGAGACTCATTTTTGTCAGGATTGTGCTTCTGGGTACTTTGAACAGAAACTTTTTGTTCCAGCTGAATGTCAGGAGGGGAGTCTTGGATGTTCCTGTGCAATGCACAATTTATCCAGTGGAGAGGGAGCACCACTGGAGCTTCCCACCTGGAATTTATTTGCTTTGGGCTTGTTATTGTTTGGATTTTTCACTTTTTTTTGGAGTTATTGTCCATCCTTCAGAGTGGCAAAATGCTCTGTGAGCAGTGAAAATGGAGAAAGGTGAGAACAAAACCTCTCCTTTGCTGTTTGCTCCTTTTAAATTCAATGGACGTGTTCCTTAAACGGGGCTAAATGGCAAAAGCAAAGGGCCAGAGCTTCAAAATGTACTTTAAAAGCATTTCTCCAGCTTGTGTACGAAGTTTTTCTGCAGTTTGAGAGCTGAAGTGGCACCATCTCCCTGAAATGAGATCCTGGCCTTGCTTTATGGAAAGGCAAATTGAAGTCCCCAAAGGTCTTGGAATGCTCAAGTCCCCTGGGAAGGCTCTCCCAGAAGAGTCTCGGGCAGAGGAGAAATTCCAGCTTAAATCTTTGTTAGAAAAGTGGCATTTTGGGCAAGGGTTAAATATCGTGTCTCTGGGGTGAAATATGCTTTTGATAAATCCTCCAACCCTGAAAGGGAGAGGCGCAGGGCAAATGAACAAATGACCCTGCAGGCTCTGATTTGAGCACTGTCACTGTTCTGACAGATTCATTTTCTCTCCCCCTCTGTGACTGAGCAGTGTCTCAGCCCCGGGCTGGGGGAACTTGCTGGAAGGGCACTGCTCAAGGTCAGCTCGCTCTGAGGAGCAGTTTTATTTCCCTGCCACTTTTGCCTGCTAGGGTCAAGGCTCTTTTCCTTGCTCCTAGAAAATGTAGGAAGCAATTAAGATTGATGCGTGCCATGAGCTACTTGACTTGTTTTGGGTTTGATTGCCTGGGCTCTTTCTAGGAGGAGGAAAAAACACCAAACCAATATTCCCCTGGCAAACCCCATCACTTGGTCTGGAAAAAGCTTCCAAAGCTTCCAAAAGCTTCCAAAGCAGCTGCACAGTTCTGCTGCTCCAGAAGAGGTTGTTTTGTCTCTCAATCTTTGACTCAAATATATATTAGAGGTATGTAATGCTATCCAGGCAAATGATTGAATCAAGAATTTGCCACTCAGCCAGTGGATATGTGAGAAACTATTCAAATATTCCTGAAAGATGGCAAAGTATTTATCTATCATCTGTATTTGGGGCTGTGGAAACCCATCCATGACTTCCTGACACAGCAGGATCCCAGGAAAATGCAGCCATTCCCTGGCTGCCACAAGGGTGACTTGTTTGCACAAATAAATGTGTGTAAAATAAATTATTAAATCAAAAACTCAGAGAGACTCAAGTAAACCCATCCATGACTTCCTGATACAGCAGGATCCCAGGAAAATGCAGCCATTCCCTGGCTGCCACAAGGGTGACTTGTTTGCACAAATAAATGTGTGTAAAATAAATTATTAAATCAAAAACTCAGAGAGACTCAAGTAAACCCATCCATGACTTCCTGATACAGCAGGATCCCAGGAAAATGCAGCCATTCCCTGGCTGCCACAAGGGTGACTTGTTTGCACAAATAAATGTGTGTAAAATAAATTATTAAATCAAAAACTCAGAGAGACTCAAGTAACACTGTGCCCCCTCCTCTGTCCGGTGTGGGTGGACGTGGTTTTATGTGGACACTGTGATATTCCAGAGGGGTTTTTGGAGCCACTGGTTCTGCCTGGAGCTGGCTGATGGGGAATGGTCCGTGGCCACTGCCATGGAATTCAGGAGGAAGAGCGCTCAGAGGTGGCCAGGGAAGTTCTCATGAGGGGTCACTGAGAAGATCCAAGTCTTTTTCCTTGTTTCAGAGACAAATGAGGATTTTGTTTTCAGGAATGTCTGACTTGGAGTTGGGGAGAGCTGGGCACATCTGGTTTTTCATCATCTTCCTGCTCCTGACTTCCCTTCCCCCTTTCCCCCCTTCCCTTTTCTTTCCTTCTCCTTTTTATCCTTCCCCCTTTCTTCCATCCACCTTTATTCCTTCCCCTTTTCTCCCCTCCCTATTTATTATTGCCCTTTACCCTCTCTTTTTAAAAACACATCACCGTTCCTTCCATCCAATCCTTCATTTCCCCTTCCCAATTTTTCCTGCCTTATTTTGTTTCCTGCCTAAAACACGCACCAGCAGATGCTTTTTAATTTTTTTTTTTTTTTTTTTTTTTTTTTTTTTTCCCCCCAGCCTGGCATTTCGAGGGCCGTAACCAGGAGCTGTTTTCCCTGGATTTGGACTAACTGAGCCCAGCTTTTGGGACAGGCAGGAGCAGGAGGCAGCTGCTGCCTGGAATTCGCGGTGAGCTGGGATTGCAAAGCTGCCTTTAGTGGCTGCGATCAGCCACCAAATTCCCGATTGTCTTGGATGTGGTAAAATCTTTGCTTGGTGTGACTCCAGCAGTTCCTGCAGCCCCTCTCTGCCAGCAGCGAGAGCAACGACTCAGCCTCCAACGTTTGCCTCTTTTTTTCCCTTGAAAACAACTAAAATCGGGGAGGTGCAGCCCTGGAGGGGGGAATGGTGCTGGAGGCTGTGCAGGACTTTCCCTTGATGTCGGTGCTTGGAGCTATCCCGCTTTTCCAGCATCCTCCCAGATCCCTGCTGGGGATATCAGAGCTCTGTGGGACTCCAGGGTGGGATTTGGAGGGATGAGAAGTGTCAGGAGCACAATGGGATGCGCGCTCTGAAAAGCGGGATGGGAGAGGCGCGGCTTTGAAGTGCGAGGAGGGTGAAATGTTCCCTGTGTCGGGAGCTCCACGGAGCCCTGGGTGCCGTGGAAATTCCTGTTAGACCATCAAAGCCAGGCTTAAGTGGAGCTCAAGTGAATCGAGCCTCGTGCCTGCGGGTAAACTTCACCCTGGCTGGTTGTTTTTGGGGAAGAAGCTGTTTGAACTGGAAAATGTGATGTTTAGGCGGGATGTAAACAGGGATCCATCAGCCAGGTGTGAAAATCGGGACTCAGAAATCCCCAGCAGAGATTTTATTGTCCTGGAGAGGGTTGGGGCAGTGCCTGAGCGGTTTTCTCTGGTGATTTATTGAAAATGTGATGATCAAACTGGGCTCGATTGTGCCTCACAGTGGGGCTGGGGAGGCCACATCCAACGGGGCTTCCTGATCCCAGTTCTACTGAAAACTTGGCAAATACAAAAATAAATAAGCAAGGAGGAGGGGAAAAGCAGGAGAGGGGAGGAATGAGAAAGGCCAAAAGGTGAATTACCCTTGGGTTGGGGCAGCCTCAGCCACTCTGGAAGCTCTCGAGGTCTTCAGCCCCTTCGGGCTCTGGGATTGTCCCCTGGGACCTCCCAGCTTCTCCCAGGAAAAGCTTTCCAAAGCTGCTTTGCCTCTTGTTTTTCAGCAACTCATCTATTCCATTCAGTCTTTCCTAAGATTAATTTCCCAGTCTTCCTGTTCAGAATCTGAGGGAATTATTAATCATAACACCGAGACTCTTCCCCAATTAATGGGTTTATTAGCTGTTATTAATCAAGTGTTGTTTACTGCACTCTTTGTAAAATGCCATTTTGCCTTTTTACCAATTCTTCACACCCAGCTCGTTGTATCCCCGATTGCTTTTGTATTCCATGGAAAACCACGAGACATTCACAATTATCAAAATAATAACCAAAAAAATCAGTGGAATTTTTTAATACCACCGCTGTTTTTTTTAAAAGTGAAAATGCTTAAAGGTGTTAAAGGGGATTTAACAACTAAAATGCAGAATTTTGAGACTGTGAATTTTTTTTTCTCTTTTCTAAGAGTTTCTGGGGAGTTGCTGCACAAACATGGCAAAACCAGGAGATTTTAGGCACAACCCAAGCACCGCCATCCCATATTCCCCACGCTGCATTCCACTGGGGAAAGCAGATCCCAGGAAAGGACGGAGGGGCTGAGAAAGCAGCACTCAAACACCTCAGCTCATTGCATTCCTAAGGAAATTCTTAAAGCACCTCCTGCTTTTCCTCACCCATGAAATTGCTTTTGCATAACCAGCACTGCCTGCTCTGCCCAGTCTTTTCTCCAGTGGCTCCAGTGCATCCTTGGAATGCCAACAGCCTTTACTGCTGCAGTGTCAGCCAGCAGCAAAAAATGCATCCTGTGGCTGCACAGGGAAGATCTTTTCTGGGGACGTGGAGAGCCACCTGTGCATATTAAACAGCTCAAGAGTGGTTATTAAATTGCAGGGAAAAATGAGATTTGGTGGGAAAGAGACTTTGCCTTCCCCCTCTCCCATTTGGCAGGTGAGATGTGGCTTTGGACACCTCAAGGAGACAGTGCTGAGGGTGTCACAAAGTTCTGAAGCTGCATTTACTGTGATGGCTGATAAGTTAATTAAGCTTCTTCTAAAAGCGATGGAAACGGCCTATTTATAGTTGAGAGCGTATTTACCAGCCTCAGAGGGAAACTGCAATTACATTTCCAGTTTAAAAATGTCATTGTCTGCGCTGACCTTTCCTTGCTTTCTCCTGCCCTTCAAAGCAGAGCGAATTCCCGGGAAGTGCCAGGCTGGAACTCGAGGAGTTTGTGTCACTTTGGAGGGCAGAGGCTGTGGCAGCTCTGAGACAGCTCTCACAGAGAGCTCTGACAATGCTGCTTTTCCTCCCAAACCCGTCCCTGCAGGATTTGCTGAAAGCACAGAGCATTCCATGACTCAGGCTGGGATGGAGAAGCTGAAGGAGCCTCCTGGATCCCGCCAGGATGGGGACAAGGGGCAGGGAGCCCACAGGCCTGGGCACGCTGCCCCAAATCCTGTGTGTGTCCTCTTCATCTCCGTGTGCTGTGGGGTGAGTTGGGGAATTTTGGAATTTTTATCCGTGAAAACCTCTCCTGCCAGGGTGGGAAGAGCCACCCTGCAAGCAACAGATTCCAGAGGCAGCCACAGAACACCAAAGGGGTTGGGTTGGAAGAGACCTTGAAGATCTCATTCCACTTCCCTCTGTCCATGGGCAGAGACACCTCCCACCATCCCAGGCTGCTCCAAGCCCCGTCCTTGGGCACTTCCAGGGATCCAGGGGCAGCCACAGCTGCTCTGAGCACTCTGTGCCACTGGATGAGCTGTAACATCTTTAATTCCTTCATGGAAGGATATTATTCCTAACCCATGTGCTCCAATTCCATTTTACTCCTCCCCCACTGCCCTGTGCAACCCCCAGGAGCTGCTATAAATTTATTTTTAAAGCTGGATATTCACTTTTTTCTAACAGGGAGCAGGAATTACAGGTGCTGCCCTTTTTAATGAAGATCCTCTGTATTTTGGTTGTTTTTTTAACAAAAGTTCCTTTGATTTTTTTGACTAAGATTCTTCCCACTTCCTGCTGCCTGTTCATATTTCAGAAGACGAGCAATGCAGGTTTTTAAGTCTGTAACAACAAACACTGTTCCAAAGCAGTTTAAAAACCCTCTTGAGGAAAGCATCCCCCAGTTCCAGATGGCTCCAGTGCTGATTGTCATTACGGTGCTGTTTGCTACAGAAAAATGAGTTTCCTCTGGGGGAATGAAACCCCACACCCTGACACCAGGACAGATGCCTGCAACTCTGTGTCCAGGAAATTCATCCCTTAGCCCAAAGCTCTGTGGCCTCGTCTGGATCCTGTGGCCAAGGAATGATTGACGTGTCTGCCGAGCCCGAATAACCCCTGGTGCCACTTGGAAATGGACGGGTGCGGTTTGTCTGCCCAAAATATCAGCAGCCAGGTGATGGCTTGTTGGGATTCAAGGCACACCTCGGGCTGCCCTGGGAGCTCAGGGCACACCTCGGGCTGCCCTGGGGGCTCAGGAGCCCCAGCAAGGGGGTCCCAGCCCCTGGCAAGAAGCCCAGAATGGCACCGGCTTTGGCCTCAGCCCATGGGAAAAGTTACCAACACTGCCAGAATCATTGCAAGCCACCAGAGTGTGAAAATGAGCAGTGGTTTAGTATTTTACAAGGTAAAAAAGTAGATTTTAGGGTTTTTAATATGAGGATGAAGGGTCTAAGATGGAGGATTTTGGGCGTTGCCCTGTTCTTCCTCTTCTTCTCCTTCTCCTCCATCTTCTCTGGTGGTGGTGGCACAAAATGATTGGTAGAATGAAAAAGAGGTAGAAATTCCGTGTCTAGAACAGGTGCAAATGAATTGGTATAGAACAGTAACTAATAAATGCGTTGTGAAGAATGGTTGGATGATGGAAAGGGCACAGAAAGGCCGGGACAGCCCAGGACTGGGCAGTGCCCGCTCGGACTCGGCTGCATCAGATGTGCGGCCGGAGCTGAGAGCTGGCAGAGAGAAGGAGAAATCAACAACCTGAAACAACATCTGCAGCCGTTTCTCATCTGCTGGGGCTCGAGGTAAAGCTCCCCAGAGGTGAAGATAAAGAACCTGGATTTGTGTTGTACCCAACTCCCACAATGACTGTCCCAAAGAAAGAGCCAGCCCACATCCAGCCTCTCCCTGCCATGAGATGCATGTGGAAATCAAAATAAAAGTGATACACCAGGAGAAATTAATAATGTTTGAATCTTAAGCCGTGCCTCAGTGAGGGTGTTTGTGTGAGGGGAGGGAAAACCAGCGGCCTGTGGCCTGACAAGGCACTGCCACCTCTGAGCTGTCAAATGTCAAATTCCAACCCAGAGGAGGAAAATTGGACATAAGGAAAGGTAAAAATGGTGCTGGTGACAGCGACTGCGGTGCAGTTCTCTGCTTCCCCTTTTCCCTCTGTGCCTGTTTGTGCCGTGCTCTGCTGGAGCTGCTGCATTCCCACCATTCCCTGGCCAGAAATGGGATTTTGTGGAGTTGTTACTCCAAATAAAGCTGCCTTTCCCCTTTTTGCTTTCTGAACTTCAGGGAGAAAACACATGCCTTGGTGGGTGTTTTGATAATTAATTTAGATTTTTTTTTTTTAAGGGTAAGATTTAATTTTCCCAATTCACTTTATTTTCAAATTCTGCCACCTTTTGGAGGTTCCTCCTTCTACAAGGTTATTAAACCACCTGACTTCTCCAGTCTTTGCCATGTCTTCTTTTAGAGGCTCTAATTGAGTTTAGCACTTTAATGTCTCCTATGATAATCCATTTAATGACCCTGCCAGGAACAGCTCAGAGGGGGAAGGTTTTGTTGCACTGTTCAAATCTTAATTTTGAGGTGTTTTAGGTTCTGAAATGACCTTAGAGAATCCACTCCTCTCACAGCTGATGGATTTGGTGGAAATCTGCACCTCTTTATTCCACTGCATCTCCTGAATGTGACACAGAGTCCCTGCAGTTTTTCATCACTTGGAGCTGATAAACTTTTCCTCCACCAAAATTTCTGCTCATGGGAGATGCTGCTGAGTGCGTTCTAAATGTCTCAGTTTTCCAAATTCTGGTGTTTGGGACACAGGTGGACAATGAGCACTTCTCTCTCCACGTGCTCTTGATTTTCTTGAGTGCTTCTGATCTGGTTTCTTTCCTGTGCAGGGGTGAACACAAAATGTTCTGATGGAGTTCGACACCAAAAAAAGACTTTTTAAAGTCTTTTAGAAAGGCTTGACAGTTAAAGAAAAGTAACTGTTAAAAATTCATTTGTAGCTTGGAAGAAAAGGGTTTTAGGAGAGGGAGTAGAAAAAAAATAACAAAGGAAATTCCACCAGAGTGGAGAAATAGGGAATCTGAGTGATTATTTTAAATGTTCTGTCCTGTGTGGGTCCATGATCTGCCACACAACTTTCAGTCTGCCTCCATCCCTTTTGAAACAGCCCCAGCATCCAGATGCTTCTTTGGAAATGATGATCTGGCCACTTGTAATGAGAAAAATATTAACTACTGAAGTTATGTTGACAGAAATGTGCTGTGGTAATATCTGAATTTACACGGAATTTAAAATCTCAGTGGGTCTTATTTTACTGAAGCCTTTTGGATTAGGAATTATTATTTATTTCTTCAAGTGTATTTTATTTTTTTCTTTGTGTTTTGTCCACTACCTAATTAATACTGAATACAGGTTTGGTGGAATTATATATTTCATAGTTGGATTTAATTAAGCAGAACAATACAAGGAATGTTCATTATGAAGGCAATGTGATGAACCGTGGGGCAAGTGGGAGGTTTCATTTCTTCAAGAGCCTTTCCTGAGGGAAAAATTTCCCAAATGAATCTTGTAAACCTGCAATAATCTAAGTACTGGCCAGGCAGCATCCAGTTTGCTCTTCGTTCCTCCCAGTGCTAATTAGAAAATCAGATTTTTGCCTAAATAAACACAAAACCAGAGCTGTGTGTAAGCAGGTTCTGAGTGCTGAGACACCTTTCCAGCTGAAACAGCTCTTAAATTCTGCATCTTTTTTTGTGCTACTTGAGGAGATTTTGCAAAAAAACAAATTTGTAAACATATGGCCAAGGTTGGAAGTGCTTTTGAAGCACAATTTTGTAGCTCATCACTTCTTGCCAGTGACAATGGGGACGTTTATTCTGATGGTTGCAGCATCTCTACTAAAGGTTGTAAACTTGGGAGAGAGGGTGTTGGCAATGAGCATCTCTGCCTACTCCAAGTGGGAATATTTCCTTCCAAGGGGAGGAAAACAGGGACTCAGGGAAAAAGGAATCCAGGGACAAAGTGAAAATTCAGCAGTGGAAAAAAATGATTCTCCTCAGAGGCTCAGTTTGGTTTCTGCTGCGCTTAAATCGTGGGTGATGTGGCTTAAAGGTAAAATTTACTCTTCTGTCAATTAATGTTGAATTTCTGAACCCACCTTCTGTGATTATGCACCAGAATGTATAAAACAAAACCTTTTTATTTAGGTGAGAATAAACCCAGATTTTGCAGATTTTGAATTATATGTTTTAAGACTGAGAGTTGATTGACCCTTCATTAATGGAAGATTTTAGGCATAGATTGGGTTTGAAATGTTTTGATGGGATGATCTTTTACAAAACACTCACCTGTCAAAACAAATTATGATTTGATTCATCTTTTCACTCTCCAGGATTTTTCAGGCTTACACCAGAAATCTCCCAGTTTCCCCCCCCAAGATTTGTGCCTGTGGGGAGCTCTGGCTCTCCTGTTCCCTGCAGAGCTCCTGGAAATGGCCGAGTTTTCCAGGCAAATCTGAATTTCTAAAATCCAAATTTTGGTGACAGATCTGGCTCTCCATGAAGATGGAAATTCAGCTGATCAGAGAATAAAATACTTGGAAACCTGGGCTGTGGTTGATACCTATTTCTAATGCTATTTTATCATTCTTTGGGGTTTCCTGCTGTCAAATATTGTTTAAAAGTGAACGAATTTCAGCCCTTGTTTGTTCAGCTCCTGTTTTCTGACAAAAGCTGCAGGAACAGGCACTGGACTGATTTACAGAGAAGTATTTCCCTCAAAAATAAAAAGGGGAAAAATGCAACCCAATGCCCTTTACAATTTAACTTAATGAAAGCCAGCTTTGAAAGTTCTAAACCACGAGGCTGCAGGAGGTGCTAATTAGCTAACAAACTTAAAAAAAATTTAAAAAGTGGAAACCAAAGTCAGTGAAAAATGGAATAAACTCGTAGTGAATAGGACTTGTCCTGTGCTTTGTTATTGCTGTGGGTGCCCAGGGAGGGGGCCTGGGGGAGAAGAGCCTTTTGTCTGCCCAAGGATGTGGCAGAACTGCTGACAAATGACACAAAAACCCCCTAAACCAGCCCAAAAATCTGAATATTTTCCATCTTGAAACGTGAAATCGTTAATGCTTCTGTAGTTTTTATTTAAAATTATGTATTTATTTATTTAGTGCAGGGTTGGGGTAGCTCTTGCAACGATTCTTGTCTGAATCCTGATTCGGTGATGCTTTTTTGGCTCCCCTGGGCATGGACAAACCCCCTGCTAATAAAGGTGGGGTTCTCTGTGTCCTGCCTGGTGGTTTTCCATTCTCAGAGGGATTGCACTGCAAATGTGGAATTACAGGAACTGCACAGCAGGGAAAAGAGCCCAGGCTGCAGGTTTCACACGGAGAAAATTTGAGCCTCCCTGAAAGCAAAAAATGGTCACATCCGGCAAAATCCTTTGTGTTGCTTCTTCCAGGGCTTCCTCGGAGGGAGCACAAAATGGGAATGTGCCTTCAGGATGCAAGGGGGGTGGGAAGACTCATTTTTGTCCCATGTGTGGTTAGTTCCCTTCCAGATGTGGGCTGTAATTCCAGATGTGGTGTTAGAATCCAGGAGTTGGTAGTGGGATGCTTGATAGCCACACCTCCAGCAACAAATAATCCAGCAAAATGCTGGAGAAATCCAGGAATGCTTTGGGTTGGAAGGGACCCTAAAGCTCATCAAGTTCCACCTCCACTATCCCAGGTGGCTCCAATCCCAATCCAACCTGGCCTTGGACACTTCCAGGGATGGGGCAGCCACAGCTTCTCTGGACAATTGTGGTCAGAGATTGAAAAACAGAATTTTTTAAAGGGATTGGAGCAGGGAAAGATCCTAAAGGAAGAGTTGGTTTTATTTTGCTTGACCTAAAAATGTTCTGGTGTGAGACCTAAACTCACCTGGAAAAGAGGAGCTGGTTGGGTTCTCCTTTGTGGTTGTCGAATGTTAAATTCCACTTTTTTTTCACGGACATTATGCTGAAGTGATAAACAGAGAGATTTTATTGAATCTATGTGAGCAAACAGAATTTTTCAAAACCATTTCTGAATGAGGCCTGACATCTGAAGCAACTCTTCTAAAATATTTCATATTATTTTGGTGTTCTGATTGAAATTCTTGCAAAGCCATGTTTTTGTGGCTGCTCTTTCTGAACAGTAACTAATTATGTTGAAAGGATTACTGTTGTCATTTTAAGAGCAGCGAAATGATGATAAAGTACAAAAATGGGGAGAGAGTTCGTGATTTGCAGTCTCGGAAGAGCAAATGGAATTAACTTGAAATAACTCTTTACATTGCTACAGTCAGAAATGGGCAGGATGTGCTATTTCCACGGAAGCTGCAGACTTTATTTGGTTTGTTGCTTGATTTGCTCTGGCTCTGATTAAATTGGAATGTGACTGGGCCTCTTACATGAGGAGATATGGCTCAGCAGAAGGCCTACACATTGTGGTGCCTTGTTCAAGGCTGAAAGATGTCTCTGGTTGGGCCTCAGGAAGGTTTCTAAGGGAAATAAAAGGGGATTTTTAAGGGATTCAAGGTGTTGCTCCTGCTCAGTTTGAATTGAATTTCAGGGTCCTTTGTCAGCTCTTTGCCTGTGGGAGCCTCTGTGTGGTTTGGCTGCTCTGCTGTGCCAGGTCCTTTCTGGGCCTGGGTTATTCCCAATCTCAGTCTTTGCTGTCAAATTCCTCACTCTTTCCTGAGGAAAATCAGTGCAGGTGCTGCTTCTGGACTTGGAGCCTGCCCTGCTTTGGTTCTGATGATGATTTTTGGACGGGCAGGAAAGGTTTTGCCTCAGAAGGTGCTGCCAGAAGCGCTGCCTGAAGCTCTCAGCATTTTTCTAGGCCTCTCCTAATCTCGGTATTTACATTAAACCACTGAATCTGCATTTCCCAAAGAAGTCTTGTAGGAGGTGTGAGAATTGTCAGGAATTGTGTGTCCAGTGTGAATAAATCTCCCTGGAAGGATCCCAGGGCTCTTCTGTGCCCTCATTTTAACTCAACTTTCACAATGACCTTTTCCAGGACAATATTGGTCCTTTAGCATTCTTTCCCCCCTTGACTCCCAACTTTTGTCCCAGGTTTTCTGTTCAGAGTTTCCCTCTCCTCAATCTCTAAAATGGTTTTGCCTGCAGCAAAAACACCTGGAGAAAACTGAAGTCAATGTACAGAGGTTGTAAATTTTCCCTTGGGAATGTGAACATGTCCAGACTCAGTTTGGCTGCATCCATCCCAGACAAGAGAGAAATACAAATAAAGTTTCTTTGGACTCTCAGTGTGGCTGATCAAAACTCAGTCAACTGAGTTCTATTAGCAAAACTCATTAAAAAACTTCATTAAGGACCCCTCGGGCTCGATTCTGCTTCCATTTATGATTAGCAGGAATAATGACCAAGATGGAGGTCTAAATCAATAAGGGAAGAAAATGATATTTTATTTAAATTGATGGAATGCTACAACAGATTTTGTGACCCTTTTATGAAGCACAGTTTAGCTTCAGTAAGGAATGAAAAGAGGGAATTTAAAGGATAAATAAAATTTTAAAGGACCTTTAAAGTCTAATAGCATGAGGTGGTTATTCAGAAAGGAGCAGTTGTTTATAGGAAGAAGAATTTGCCAATTTTTGTGACTGGATTTTTAAGTTCGAGGCAGATGTTTTCTCTCCTGGAAGCTCAAGCTAACAAAGTACACCTAAAGTATGTAAGAATTGAAGAGAATCCCTTAAAGTTTTATTTGTTTGTTTCTTTTCTAAATATCTGGTTTTAAGCCTTGAAATTTGAGCAAAATTTGAAACAGATGACTGAAAAATGTGAAATTACAAGTGACATAAAACACCCCTAAAGCCCCCTGATTCCTGACTCTGATTTTGGGCTGTAATCACAGTTTGCAGGCTTTAAATGGAGGAATTTAGGATTGGACTGAACTTTGAGATGTAAGTTTTTTTTCTAGAATTACCCTCCATCTGCTTGACAGTTTTGGACAAAATTTTATCATTAATGGGACAATTTTATCATTAATTCTTTAGTTCTCCTATGGAATTTTTAATCTTTTTTTCCCTTGTTCTTTCATCGGTTTCTTTGGGGACAATGAGTTTGGGAAGAGGGCAGAGGGAATGAAATAAATTGATTTTCATGGACGTTTTCATCCAGTTTTTGGCTGTGTTTGCTGTGCCCTTTGGGATAAAGGGAACATCACATCTCCTGGGGCTGCCCTAAAAGAGGTGAGGGCACTTCTTCACCTGGGCTGAAGTTTGTGCCGTTGCTTTTATTTCTGCTGCCCCATCGATTAATTTATTAAATTGGAATAAAATATTATTGGAAGAGGTTCCTGCCACAGGGTGAGGGAGGAGGTGGAACCACCCCATTTGTTTTCGGAGATGGCAGTTTCCAGGGGAGAAAACTCCTGAATTAAAGATCTTTTCCATGGCAGATACCAGATGCATTTGGGATTGTGGCTGTTCTTCACCTTGAGCTGTGACCCTCAACCTCCTTAAGAGGGGGATGTTTGCTGTGGCCAGAAAAGTGGGATTTTGTCTTCCAAAAACCTCCACAATGAAAGTTAGAGGAATTCTCCAACTGTGCTGGACTTTGTATGTGATGGATTTGGGTGTCTGATGGATTTGGGTGTCCGATGGCTCCCAATGGATTTGGGTGTCTGATGGATTTGGGTGTCCGATGGCTCCCGACGGATTTTGGGTGTCCTGGTGTGGTTTTGGTTTGTGGTTTGGGTGTGTGGTGGTTTTGGGTGTGATGGCTCCCGATGGATTTTGGGTGTCTGATGGCTCCTGATGGATTTGGGTGTCCTGGTGTGTGGTTTGGGTGTTGTGGATTTGGGTGTCTGATGGCTCCCGATGGATTTGGGTGTCTGATGGATTTGGGTGTCTGATGGCTCCTGATGGATTTGGGTGTCTGATGGATTTGGGTGTCCGATGGCTCCCGATGGATTTTGGGTGTCTGATGGCTCCTGATGGATTTGGGTGTCTGATGGCTCCCGATGGATTTGGGTGTCTGGTGGATTTGGGTGTCTGATGGCTCCCGATGGATTTGGGTGTCTGGTGGATTTGGGTGTCTGATGGCTCCCGATGGATTTGGGTGTCTGGTGGATTTGGGTGTCTGATGGCTCCTGATGGATTTGGGTGTCTGGTGGATTTGGGTGTCTGATGGCTCCCGATGGATTTGGGTGTCCGATGGCTCCCGATGGATTCGGAGGCAGACCCAGGAATAAATTTGAGGGTTATTCCAGCAGCACCAGCAGGAGTGGCAATGTGCAACCCTCTTACCTGGAGGCTTTTGATTTTAATTCACACCTTCCTGAACAAAATCGAGCTCAAAGAAGGGAACAGATCCCATCAGCTTTTGAAGAAAGACCTTGAGAGCTTGTGAGGAGAATTAGGAGAAGATGAAAGAGGCAGCGTGGGAGGTGTTGAGATGGGGATGAACTGCAGGGCACTCCTCTAATTAGTTTAAGGATTTAATATTTCTTCCTATTTATGAACTTCCTGTATAAATCTGTGCCAACATCTGAGGGTCTAGAGGACTTAATGGAATTTTTACCTTCCTCCCCACCCTCGTTATATTTTTGAGGTCAAAAGGGCACTTTTGCTCCATTTGGGACAATGGCTTGTTGTTAGGAATCAGAAGGAATGTTCAGAATGATAAATACCTTGCTTAGAACTTGCTCAGAGAGATCCTTCCCAGCATTTTCTCAGGACTTCAGAGCTTGAATTCCCAGCTCTCCTCTGGAAGATTGTTCCGTGGTCAGTCGTACCCTGAAGGACAATGAATTTTTCATCGGGTTCTAATTGTTGGGTTTTTCCTCGAGCTTGAACCATGCCTGATCACCAAACCATGCATCCTGTTGGACTGATTCATGCATGAAAATGCATTTTTAGCTGCATTTGCTTCACTAAATGCATTTTTCCCCTTCCTCTGCTTGCCAAAAGCTGCTGCAGACCTGTGCTAAATGTTTTTCCAGGCAGTGGAAACTCTGTGATTATGCATAATTGTGATTAAAAACCATGATGTTAATGTAATGGGTGTAAAGCCACTGGTTTGATTCGAGGGACCTGAGGGGAAAAATCCTTTGCAAAGAATTGTGGCAGCACTCGTTCGTGTGCAAGAACCTCATCAAAAATATTGCAGCTAATTACAGCCCGTTTTGGGAGACTCCTACACTGGGATTGTTCAGTTGTACCCTGGGCTGCACTGGGGGTGGTGCTTTTGTCATTTATTTGTCACGTTTGTGGCAAAATGGTGCATTTTGGGATTCTCAAATGGATCAGGATGTCTCTGCCAAGATAATGCCCACGGAATGGGACCTTGTCACGGGATAATGGCCCTGCTCCAATGCTGGGGAGGGAAAGCTGGGACATTGATCAGAAATAAACAGCAAAGTGGAGACATTTCTTTTCAAAGCCAGGAGGCTTTTATCCTGTCAAAACTGTCTATATGATGTTTTATTCCATATTTTTTCCCCTTTACCTGCATCTACACCAAGGGGCTCATGGGCAGGGGTCTGACATTTTGCTTTAATGGCGCTGCAGGTTTTTGTGTTGCTGAAAAGCCGTGTCCTGGTTGGATCAAAGAACAGATTCCCGTTTTAGGAATGGAAGATGCAGCCATTTCATGTTTCTTGGGAAATCCGGGAATCACAGCAAGATTCCTGCTTGTGTGCAAGGAGTACTCAGTTTTCCTTGCTGCTTATCAAATCAAATCAAATCAAATCAAATCAAATCAAATCAAATCAAATCAAATTGGGAATGGGATCCCATGGGGAGAGGGCAGGGTAGGATGGGATATTGGGAAGGAATTCCTGGCTGTGAGAGGGGTGAGGGGCTGGGATGGAATTCTCAGAAAAGCTGTGGCTGCCCCTGGATCCCTGGCAGTGTCCAAGGCCAGGCTGGATGGGACTTGGAGCATCCTGGGACAGTGGAAGGTCCCTGCCCATGGCAAATCTTCCAAGATTTATTGGAGACTGTGATGGAAAAGGGCAGCCCTGAGAGAGACAACCCGAAAACCCAGCAGGAAGAGACACTTGAGGAGAAAAGCTGAGCAAGGTGAGCTCCAGCAGAGCTTTTGCTGTGCCAGGAGTGCCAGCAGCCCTGGAGAGAGGGGGCATCTCAAGGCTTGGCCCTGCCCCTTGTCAAGTGATTCCCCTGGAGCTGCTGAGAGCACTCGGGGTTTCACTGATGTGCAAACCGAGGCCGAGAGCGGAGCTGCAGTGCCCAACAGGAGCTTGCTGGAGTCAGCTTGAGGATCACAGCTTGTTCCAGAGGCTGTTGGATCAGACCCCAGCAGCTGAGAGGTTTTTATTCACTCTGTTTGATATGCATCTGCCAGGACTGGTGGAATAATGGGAAGAGGCTCCTTGACCCCAAACTCTGCCGCTGGCAACATCCCTGGGAGGAGAGGGGTGAACAATTTGCATTTACATGAGGTTTCCACTTCATGAATGCATTAGGCAGCAATTCTGGGTAGATAAGTGGTGGTGAGTGTTTATCTAGCTGGTGTACATAGCAAAAGTTACCGATATTGCTGCTGCGAGGAGAAATAAGTGGAGGGAAAATGCAGGAATTTGAGATGTGCCAGCAGCGCTGCCTTTGGGAATAAATTTCAGCTCATCTGCTACCCAGTTTGGGAAATATTGCCTGATAAACACTGCAGCTCAGACCTCTGCCCCAAACCCACCCTCATTTATCCATGTGGAAAGCAGTGAATCCAAGGTTTGATCTGGAGGAGAGCTGTGGGTAGGGGGTCTCAGGGTGATTGTCCCTCACTGGGGTCACCTCACCTTGAATCTCGTGAGCAGTTTTGCAATATAAGAAAGATATTAAAGTGTTGGAGAGTGTCCAGAGGAGGTCAGTGAAGATGGTGAAGGGTTTTGAGGGGAAGCAGGATGAGGAGCAGCTGAGGGCACTTGGAATGTTCAGCTGGAGGAGAGGAGACTGAGGGGAAAATCACTGGGGTCTGCAGCATCCTCGTGAGGGGAAGAGCAGGGACAGGCCCTGATCTCTGCTCTGTGGGGACACAACCTGAGGGAAGGGCTGGAGCTGTGCCTGGGGAGGTTTAGGTTGGATATCAGGAGAAGATCCTTCCCCCAGAGGGTGGTCAGGCACTGGAACAGGGAAGGAAACAGATATTTTGAATAATTGATTATCGATTGTGCCCACCTCACAGCAATATGGGTGCAGCAGCACAGCACACAACCCCTGCTTTGTCCTCTTCCAGGCCTGCACAAGCTGAAGAAATAGATTTTATTTTCTCATTAATCAAATATTAATTGCGTGTTTATATTTTGGTGTGGCCTAAAGTGAATATTAAAGTGCCCATAAATAAAACATTGCCAACTTTAATACAGGATGGGGTTTTCTCACATTTGTCTTAAATGAGCTCATTACAGTGGAGAAGGTAATAAATATTTGATATCAGGGCATGTTAATGAGGTGCTTGCTCGTGAATTCAAAGTGTTTAGCAGAGTTTTCTCTCCCCTTCAAACATGTTATATAGTGCAAACATTTTGAATTATTTAATCAGGAGGATCTTTAAGCACTCTGGTGCTGTGTTTAAAAACCTAAACCCACAAAGCCACAGAAGCAATTAATGGCTGCAGCTTCCCAAACTGACTATAATTTGGTGAATCATATTGTTTGTTTTCAATTCAGGGCTTCCACGGAGGGCTTCCCTGCCTTTGGAGCTCTCCCTGCACACAGTGTGGCACAGCAGTGGCACTCAGCCCGTGTGGGCACATTTCTAACAGGTTTTATTGGCATTTTACCCTCCTGGGTTGTGTCATCAAGACTGTTTTAACACAGATGCAAACTGTGGGGTTTAAGTTGTGCAGTTCATCCA
Organism: Monarcha castaneiventris obscurior; assembly: GCA_026261815.1. NCBI lineage: Eukaryota > Metazoa > Chordata > Aves > Passeriformes > Monarchidae > Monarcha > Monarcha castaneiventris. The sequence goes on from JAMPIT010000437.1 coordinate 2,043,435, forward strand.
TATTTCTCACCAGTCACCTCCATGTCCTCATGGAAATGCTGCAGGTGTTGGAGAGCAAAAGTGGAGATGGGAGGGTCCAACCTGGTGCAGTTTGGTTTCTCTCCCTGGCACTTCTCTCTGCCTGCCTGGTATGAAATTTATGAATTGTTATAATCTGTGGTGGATTGGGTCTGTGCAGGCTGTTATAATTACACACAATTATTATTATTATCGCTGTATTGTGGAAGGAATTGTTCCCTGGGAGGGTGGGCAGGCCCTGGCACAGGGTGCCCAGAGCAGCTGGGGCTGCCCCTGGATCCCTGGCAGTGCCCAAGGCCACGTTTGAGCACCCTGGGACAGTGGAAGGTGTCCCTGCCCATGGCAGGGGTGGCACTGGATGGGCTTTAAGATCTCTTCTAACCCAAACCACTCCACGAGTCTATAAAAATAAAATACCCCACTAAAAGTGGCAATCCCAAATATTTCTCCTCACACAATCCCGTAGTTTTCTTTAGCCACTACATTAACAACACACTTTTTTCTCCTTTCTTTTTTCTGCTTTGCATCTCTGTGAGTGAACTTTGAAGTGCTCCTGGGTTTTGCACTTCCATCAAAGCTTCTGCAGTCAATGCAGAGGTGGGAGCAGCTCTGGAAGGTGTTGATGGTGATACCACACTCGGTGGGCAAGCCAAGGGCTCAGCAAGAAGCAGCTTCCTTTGTGAGTGGCTTGAGGTTTGTTGGTGGGTATTAAGAGGGGAAGAAGAACTGCAGGAGCTTCAGCAATTAATTAAAAGATAAATCTCTGGGTTTTTTTTCTCTGCATGTCTAAATAAAAAGAGTCTCAGAAAGGATGGGATCAAAAATGCTGGAGAATCAACAAAACACTGCTGGTGTAAATTCCTGGTTTAGTTTGGCTTTAGGAGGAATCACAAGACACAAGTCTCAGGTTGTCATCAAATCCCAATATTTGGAGTCCTCAGGCTGAGCAGAGCTTTGGGATCAGTAGCTGAGATCCATTTTTCATGTTCACATAGGGACAGAGACCCTCCAGACCAGGCCCAGGTGGAATTTTCTCTGAGGCAACTCCTCAATTGCAGGTGACATTTGTCCCCTCTGGGTTGGGAATGTGCTGCCTGTGGGTTCATCCCTCCCTCTGGAATTGTGGCAGCTTCCCAGGAGAGAATAGGGAGCAGGAGAGGGCCCTTACTCAGAAATCCTGGCTGCATCTTCACCTCTCTGTCCCACATGCCTGAGATTCCATCCCTGAGCCTTCCGGGGCTTGCAGGGCACTCTCCATGATCTGCTCCCTGGGGAATGAATTCCTCAGAGGAAAAGTGGCGAGTCTGATTAAAAAAAAATAAATATAAATTTAAAACCCAGATAATTACATGCTAGAAAAAGTGAGAGTGGAAACATTTCTCACCTCCCCCAGCCTTTCCAGAGATCCCTTCATCTGTAATCCTTGCTGCTCCTGGCTTTGAGGGAGGTGAAAGCTCCTCAGGTTTTTAGCAATCTCCCTTTTTTTTGGACGTTCCTGCTTTGCAGTTCCTTTTTCCTAACTCAGCCATTAGCAAGGAACATGATGTTTTTGAGGCAGCAGCTCCCGTGGTTTTAGCTGGGAAGAGCCTTTTAGGACAGGTTAGAAGGGTGCTAACAGGGACACCTTTGAGGGCCTGATTTTCAAAACATTCCCACTCTTTCTGACCAAAAGGGAATTGCCAGCTCAGGCCCAGCAGGCAGAAATGGAATTTGTTTTAAAAAGTGGTGCAACCACATCAAGGTTCATCTCCTTTCCTAATAAAAGGCATTTTTCTCAAATGCTGTTCGAAAATACCTGTTCTGAGTTCCGTGGTTTTCTCCTCCATGGCTCTGTTTCCTTGATGAAGGAAGATGACCCAAATTATTCAGGATGATATCACATTTATTTTCAACAAAATATCCCAGTGCCGAGCTATTTCAGCAGGCTTAATCTCAGTTTTAAACTTTTTTTCCCCTCAGGAAATGGCTGCTGAAGCATTTTGTGCAACCCAGACTCGGCTTTTCAACTGCATAAAAGTTAAAATGCAACACTAAACTCAATTAAATATTACATTTAAAGCCATTTACACTGAAAACACAGGACTGTGAGGAAGCCAGAGCACCCCTGGAAACTGAGGTGCTGAGGTCTGGGTCAAGATTCCAGAGTCTTTTCTTCCAGGAGCTGGGATTGGCCCTGGCCTGGGAAATATTCAGGGCTCATCCCAGGAAAACAAGGCCTTGAGTTGCTAAAAATTAAGTATTAGGTTTAGTCTGGAATGTTTATCAGAACTATAACCAAAAAAAAAACACCCCAAACCCAACAAAACCCAAATGATATTGCAGTGATGAATGGTTTTAATTAGAAGTAGGTAAAAAACACTTTAAAAACAGATATAATTTCAAGCAGTTTTTGTACTTTAGTGCTCCTGGAAGGAAAAGAGTATTAATTCTTGGAGCAGGAATTGGAGAAGTAATTTGGCTTGGCTTTAATTTAGTAATGATACAATCTAGCTATAATTAAATGGGAACAAAAAAATCCGGGGAACAAAATTTAGTTAATTTAGGGCCAAACTTGGTTTGTTCCTCTGTAGTTAATTTGCTCTTTAAATTGGGAAGCATCACCATCCTCAGGTAAAGAGAAGTGCAATCAACAACCCATAAATTCCACAATATTGTTTCAGTAGTTTGTGAGGGAAAAAGTGGTGGGAAAATCCTTAAATTAAGCTTATCCTGGATTATTAACTTCCCCTGTAGTCAAGAGGCCTAATTGTGACAAAAATTGACCCATTCTGATTTAGGTTTTTGACTTAGAGACTTGATCTGCTTTTTTTTTTAATCAGTGGTGCTAGATTTTCATAAATTTGCCTTTTTTGATTTCCCAGTCCACAAAGATTTTTGATACATTCAGGAACATGAAATCAAATTTCAAAATAATTTGAGAAATCTTCCACAATATCCTTGAAAATAAAATTTGAACACTTGGAGAAATCTCATTCAAATTCCTTTCCCTATTAAGTTAGGATGATGCCCGTCCACACCAGACATTTGGTAATGAGGAATTATATTTATTAAGTTTTAAAATTGATCTCCAGGAGCAGCAAATGAGTCTCTGCATGCATCTGGATAATTTGACTCTGTCAATATTGATCCCTGCTTTTTGCAGTTGCTGTTAATCCCTCTGGGAAATGGATTCTCTCTGGGATATTCCCTGAGCAGATGTTGGTTGTTGATTCTACAGTTTTATTCCTGCTATTTTCATTTTCCTGAGGAGAAGGAGAAACTTCCTTAATCCCAGGTAGAGATAGAAATATAAATGACAGCTAAAAAAAAAAAAATCGGAATTTCCTGTCCTTCTGCAGCTCCTGGAATAGTCCTGGCTGAGGAGGGAGGATAAGCAGGACTGCCTGTGCCTCTTTGAAGTGCTTTATCAGTGCTCTTACAAAATATCAAAGAGGAGACTTATTCCAGGTAAAAATAGTTCTGATTCCACCCTCCTGGGCTGGATCTGATACAGCTCCCGTGCATCCAGGAGGTGACTTCCTGCATATTCAGGGGGAAAATGGCATTGCCAGGGATGAAATTGTTTCTGAGGCTGTTTTTAGTTTCTCTGACCGTTTTTCATTTTTAATTTAATTTTGTTCTGAGGGCCACGGGCTCCTCCTTAGCTCCTGGACTGTATCTCAGTGCTAAACCCCAGTTTTGGTAGTTTAAATTCTACAAATTTTCATGGAACAAAGCTTCATTTTGCATTGGTTGGGAGTGCCTGGAGTTGCAGATTTTTGAGGCAATACAGCACAAAGTGGCAGCTTCTTGTTTAGTGAAATATTCAGCCCTGCTCATCCTGCTCTGACTTGTTCCATGTTATCTCCTTGGGTGAATTTGCTTCTTCTGGATGTCCTTTGGAATTACTCATTATTTTATTTATTGTGTTCAAAATTAGGGAAGAAGAGGATCCTATTTCATCTGAACAGGCTATTATTAATTATTAATATGTTATTAATGGGCTATTCTTAATTATGGAGAAAAAGGAATTTCTGCAACTGCATTTTCAGATCCCTCCTCCTGGTCATTTATAAATGACTTTAGAGTTAGTGTAGAAATACATCTTCAAGAACTTCTGTAAAGAAATCCTCTTTTGTGTCTGTCTTCATTACTGGCTTATCTCTTATTTTTATTTTACTGCTCTTTATATTTCATTCCCAATCCTCCATCCATCAAAAATCTTTGTAAATGGCTGAATAAAAAGGGCAAATTTTCCTCCTGTTTAATGCAAGCCAGGCTGTGATGGCTGTGACATCTCTTACTAAGAGAGAACAAAGAAACCACTCAGCTCCAAATAATCAAAGTCTGGCTTGTCAGAGTTGGGGTATGGGGCCTATTAAAGCTTTATTGCAAAAGCAGTGGTGCTTAAACAAATCTACAGACCTTTGTGGGCCTGGCTCTGCATTGGCACAGTCTTGTTAAAATCAAATTTCAGTCAAAGATAGCAGAACTGTCTCCAATAAAACTCTAATATGGCATCAAATCAAGGAGTGGGGGGTTTTTTTTATGAGTTGAAAATGCTTTATTCCCACTTCTGGGTTGTTCCTGGGGTTGGGAAGTGGCTCAGGAGGGTCTGATCCAGGTGGATAAATGGTGATGGGAGGGAGGACAGAGCTGTCCCAGGGCAGGAGAGGCTTTTGCAGCTGAGTTACACCTGGAGAGTCCCTGAGCTGAAGGAGGTGTGAGGGAAATTCCAGGGGAGAAATCCAACAGTTTTCCTTCTGCTGCTGGTTAGAAACAGGAGCTTATGGCTCCTGGGGGTCAGTGTGGGCAGCTCTTGGTAGAAAATCGAAATTTTTTATTTCTTCTGAGCTGTGTTGAGATTTTATAGTGGGGCCTATGAACGACCTGTCACCCCTCTCTTCTCTTTCCTCAGCCAAGGTGAGGACAGGAGGGAATTTCTGGGATAAAGATCAACCAGCTCCTTGCTGGCCTTCCAGCTGCTGTGCTCCAATGAATCTGCTGGATGTGATCCCTGCTGGATGTGATCCCTGCTGGATGTGATCCCTGCTGGACTCCTCTGCTCCTCTGAGGGGTGAATTCCCCAAACCTGAGAGCAGAGCTCCCCTCAGGGCTGGCTGGGACTCCCAGCTCGGCTGCTCCAGGATGCTCATCCTCCCTCAGGCCCTGTTTTCCACGTTTTCTGGAAAGGATTTGGCTTTAGCACCTTCTCTGCCACTTCGTTTTTCTCTGTTAAATGTGATCAAGTTTCCTGGGGGGAAATTTAAGGTGATTTATCCAGATTTTTCTGTTGTTCTCCTTGTTTCAGTCAGGGATTTTCCTGTGAGCATCAGGAGTTTGGTGCCAACGGTGCTGTGAGAATTCCCTGGTCCCACCCAATTCAGCAGAGCTTTTCTGTCATATAAATGGAAGAAAAATAGATTGATTTTCTTTTATAACAACATTATTTTACTGCTGCTAAACTTGGAAAGCACAAGGACTCCGTGAACGCTTTTCTCTGGTGTCTCCTCTTTGCATTTCTTTATCACCAGCTCCTCCTCTGCTCCTTTACACAGCACAACCACCCTCCAAAAGAGTTTGGTTGTGCTTGGCACAGGGCTGGGCTTCCTGGCACCCTGGCTCAGCATTCCCTGGATTTTTTTTTCCAGGTTGGGTTTGTGCCTTGGGTCAAACCAAAGTGCCAGCCTGGATGGAGAGGAGTGGCTGTGCCCCAGGTCAGCGCTCCCAGGGATGTTCCTCACTCCTGGCTGGGGATCTCAGCACCTTCCCTGGCTTCTCTCCTGCTGGAAAATCCTTCCAGGGCCTCAGGCAGCCTGGGGTGGCTGTGTGGGCCCCATTTCTCAGGGAAAGAAGCTGGAATTCTCTCTCCTGTGTGATTTATCTCCATCTGCTGCTTTTCTGTCTCCTCGTTTGGCATTTTCCTTTGGTTCTTTGTTTAACATCCCACTCCCTGATGTTTCTCTCTCAGCCTAAGTGGCAAATTCCAGTCCCTGACTTGCAGCCCCTTCTGCTGGGATTTGTAGGAGATCTCAGGCCCCTTTCTGTCCAAAACTCTCCTGTGTTTCCCCCAGGTGAGCTGAGTGTTGTGACTCCTACTTTGCCACTTATTACTAAACCTTTATTTCATAGATTTCATTCCACACAGAATGAGTTATAGGAGTCATTTTCCAAAATGGGATGTGGATCCAGCTTTCCTCATTAATGGATCCATGTGCTTTCCCTCTGGCCTGCTCCTGTAAAGGCAGCTCCAGTGTTGTGTCTGTTCCTGCTGGATTTCTGCCTGGTCAAACCCAAAAGAAATCACCTTAAATGTGACCAAACCCTTCAAATCTGTCAATTTATCTTGAATTATTGCTGGATTTCCTTAAAATCATCACAGCTCACTGCTGCAGAATGATTCCATTCAACACAGAGGCTGCACTGAGACATTTTGTAAAATATTAAATTTGCAAACTTTGAATGGGTCATTTGCACTGCTGCTTACAGGGAATTTTCCTCCTTCATCCTTACTGGATACACCTTGGAATGGCTTGATTGGAGTAAAGAACTGATGCTGTGGTCCTGAAAAACACAGGCAGAAGCAGAGCATTGAAGACTGAGGTTTGTAGCTCACAGATATTTTAACTTGGAGAAAAAGAATTCAATAAAAATAAACCTGGGGAGGTTTTCAGGTCCTTGCAACTTGCTCAGATTTCCTTAAATTAAGCAGGAGCTCCTTAGTCCTAGCTCTGAAATGTATAAATGCCTTTCTCCATGTGGATAAATTTCCTAATGTTATTCCCAGGATATTTGGAGCAGTGTTTTCCAGGAGTGCTGGCCCTTGGCAGGAACCAGGGCAGGAGCAGCAGCAGCAGGAGAATTCTGAGGTTGCTTCAGGTGCCAGGAGAAAAGGAGACTAAACTGGGATGTGGGAAATGGGCCTGATCTCCATCCCATCGATCCCAGTGGAAATCCATGAGGCCATTACAGAAAATCCTATTGAATCTTCCAATTTCTGCTATTTCCAGGCTGCTGAAGGAGCCTGAGCAGCTCTGAGAGAGGCTGAACTGGCCAATTTTGCTGGATCATGGGAAAGGCTTTTCCTTCCCTTTGACAGATGCTCAGGGAAGTGATTCCAAGTGCTCTTGACCATTTTTTTGGGATGCTGAGCCAATCCTGCACAAGACCATCACTGTCTTAGGCCAGGGCAGGATCCAGAGAGACTTGCAAATAGGTGTTTATTTTGCACATCCAAAGGGTCATTTGGGAATGGGAATATGGATGTTGGCACCTCAGCCTGAAAGGCCAGACCATTAATGATCAGGTTTGCACCGAGGTTTTACTGCTGACACTTTAGTGCAGGTCTGATTTATGGGGTTTATTACTCCCCTTTAAGGGATGATGTGTCTGCATCCAAACCCAGGAGGTGCTCTGGGAACTTAAAAGGAGGAAAGGGAAAAGGCTTCCTTTTGGGAAGCCCAATTAGGGGGATAAATGACACAGATGGCTTTGCTAATTTATGTTCCCTGTGATTTCTGGGATGAAGCAGAACCCACAGGCTGTTCCTCTGCTCCTCAGGGCTTTGGGTAGTTTACTGTTTGTGGCTGTAAAAACACAACAGGGAATACCTGAGCATATGCTGGAGCTAAATGGGAGCTGGGAAACATCAAATGCCTTTTCTTGAAGTGTTTGTGTGGAGAAAAAGGAGCTGTGACTCCGTGATTTCTGAACCCTGTCGGAACACGCTTTTGGAAAATGCTTCCTCTTAAATACCTAAATTATCCTAAAAAATACCCTAAAAATCTCTCCTTGTTCATTAAAGCAACTTCCCCCTTATGGGTTCATCTGTCAGGGCAGGGCCAGAGAGCAGCCGGGCTGCTGCTCCACAATTCCTTGGTTATTTAACATTTCCCTCAATATCCAGGGAGGAAAATAACAAAAAGGAAGGAATTCCACAGCTCTTGCAGCTCTCATCTGATAAAATGTTATCCTGTAAATTATATAAGTGTCAGCACTCAGGGAGCTCGGGATGGGCTGAGCACCTGAACTGGTTCCTGCTGGGATGAGCTGATCCAGCCCAAATCCAGAATTCCTGGGATGTGTGGATGTGCTCCTCAGGAATTCTCTGTCTGAATCCCTCTGGACAAAATGTTATTTAAAATATGATCCTAACAGGGAATCCACACAGTGATGGCTGCTGTGCTGAGCTGTAGTAAAATCCTCCAATATTTAGGTTAAAAGGAGGTGGGTTCTGAAAATGATGGGGAATATTGGGTTCTGAAAATGATAGGGAATATTGGGTTCCTTTGGGGTTTTGGTCAGGTGAGAATGGGAAGCTTGGCTGAAATGACTGGAACAGCTTTTCCTTCCACCAGAAGGAATGGAATTATTGGAAATCCCACAATTAATCTGATTCACAGAGAATTTCCAGAGTGAGTTTTTGGTTTACTTGTTCAAGACATCTGAGGTAAGTTTTAGATTCATTTTGAAATGCTATCTGGATTAAATCGTTTGAAGTTTATCCATTTCCATGGCTATGCTGTTTCATTTCCATTTAAGTGGATTTAACAATAAGAAATCTTTTGAAAAATGATCTTAAGATGTCTTTTAAGAAGTCATTAATTAATTTCCTTGGCTTTTGAGATATCACAGCCTTATTTTAGTGTCCTCCTTGCTGCTGTGACATTCTAGGAGTGCTAAAATGAAATCACATCTCACTTTGCTCAGATGACATTGGCTCAATTGCTTTTATCAGCCAGCACATGCCACTTACAGGTCATTTGTCCTCATTGGGATTCTGGAGTGGCTGAGTCATTTTTTATTCATTCTGAGAGTATTTATTTTCATGATATTTTTGCCTGTTTTACTGTGCTTTTCAGTAAAGGGCCAGGTAGGTATTAAAACCAACAGGCTGCTCCTAGCCAGTGACCAAGGAGATATTTATGGAACCATCTGTGCCACTAAAGTTTCTCACATCAGTAGAATCCATCGAGATTCTGATGGAAAATAGCAAGTTTCTAAATCCAGCTTCAATTTAAGGGCTAAAATGAACATATTTTGATATCTGGAACAGCCGTGTTTCTCTTGTTAATGAGAAAAATGCTTTTTGTGGAATCCCAGACTGGTTTGGGTGGGAAGGGACCTTAAAGATTTCATCCCAACCCCGTTCCAGTCAGGCAGCTGATGGATCTGGGAGTGAGGAATGTTGGTTCAACCCAATTCCAACCACGGAATGACAGAAGAGTCTGAGTTGGAAGTGACCTCTGGGGATCCTCTGCTCCAACCCCTCTGCATCCAGAGCATCTTCCAGGTGGGATTGGGAAACTCCAATAAAAACCACGTGGACAGCAAACAGCAAAACCTCCTGGACGTGGTGAAATCGTTGCTGTAACGAAGTTCTGTTGGAGAAGTTGGGTAAAAACTGCTTTTTATTTCTATTTTTTCCAGGTTTTTGCTTTGGAAACCCTTCCCAGCCTGCAAATGGGATGAGCCTCACTTCCCAAAGCTCTAAGAATGAGGCAGTTCAACTTTCCTGGGAGACAAAATGGATGAATTTTGACTTTGAAGCTGTGGAAGGAAAAGCAGAAGAACTCTTGTCAGACACCTGTAGTTCAAACCCACTTCACATGCACTGACTCTGCCTAAATCATCCTCATTTGCAATTCAGCTCTCAGGGATAAGGAGTTTCCTTCCATTTAGGCACCACAGGGGGGATCTCAGGAAAGGCTGAAGTCAGCTCAGAGAATCACTCGAGTTAATGCAGAAATGAGGCTGATGAATTAATGGAGCACCAGGACACGGCTTTTGAGATGGAAAGGCAGGAGGCCAAAATCAGATTTAAAGGGTATTTATTGGGAGGAATGGTGCCCTTATTAAAGACCTGCATTTCCAGATCACAGAGTGATTGGTGCTTTCTAAATGGGCATTGAAGTCACAAAGATTAGAGGGATTTTGGGATTTTTTTTGAGGTGAGTTTTTACCTGTGAAAAGGATCATGAAATCACAGAATGATTTGGGTTGGAAGGGACTTTAAAACTGATCCATTTCTACCCCTGCCATGGGGACACCTCCCACTGTCCCAGGCTGCTCCAGCCTGGCCTTGGACACTTCCAGGGATCCAGGGGCAGCCACAGCTTCTCTGGGCACCCTGTGCCGGGGCCTGCTCACCCTCATAGAGAACAATTCCTTCCCTACTGGGAATTAATCCACTATAAACCTTTTCTCTCTCAGTTTGACCCTATTTCCCATTTTAGTGCTGCCCCTGCCCCAGTCCTGGAGGGCAGGAACAGTGCAGGGTTTGCCTTCATCAGTCACAGCCCCATTTTTTGGGCTGAAACCCAAAAAACTTTGCCTAAAACCCTGCGAATTCTTTGTGGAATCGTTTGGAGCTGTGTCTTTGTGCTGGAGCTCACGGGAGTCTTTAAGGTATCAGGGCATTAAAAAAGGCTGGGGTTGAAACTTGTCAAGGGGAAATAACAACCTGCAATTGCTCAGCTTCCTGATTAAAAAACCCACAACAGTGGCTGGGTGAGAGCAATGTTATCTCAAGCATTAGTGATACTTTAATTCAACACTGCAACAACAACACAAAAATGGATTTTATTGCTCTCTATTTTATGGATCATGAATTTAACCGAGCTAAATAGTCAAAGTCCAGGTGAATAATGCTGCTTTAGTGAGCTGCTGACCACATCTCCTCCTGCATTTCACCAGCTATTTATTTTTTGTTCTGCTTACTCAGCTTCTCACATTTTGAACTCCAAAGAACAGCAAAGAAACCGAGGCTGTGTTTGCCTTTCTGAGCTGAACAAGGCTTTGTGCACCCTCTCGGGGAGGTGAAGGGATTTCAGTGAAACTTCGAAAAATATTTGGTTTTAGGGCCCAGTTTGGTAGCTCTGTCATGAAGTTTTTGCTTCAGCAATCATCAATATTGAGTATTTTGAATGATGGATCAGAACTATCCGTTGGGCTGGGAAGTGGACAGATCATATTTAGAGATTGTCCCTGCTCCAGAAAACTTCCAAGATTGATCATGTGGGAAAAATGAGAGCTGATGTGTGCATGGGGAGTCCAAGGACTGGTTTAAATTCCACAGATGATTGGGGCAAATCAGAAATAGGTTCCTGTGAACAGATTGCCCCTGGATCCTTGGAAATGTCCAAGGCCAGGTTGGACGGGGCTTGGAGCAACCTGGGATAGTGGAAGATTGATGAGAAGTGGAACGAGATTATCCTGAAGGTCCTTTCCAACCCAAATCCCTCTAAGATCCCATGAATCTGTGAAATACAAACTGTTTCTCCAGATTTCTTTTTTTGCCAACAGTAAATGGTCTCTCTCACTCAGGAATTTTAAGGGAATTCACCACTCCTAAATTTCTTTTCTTTTCCCAACAGTAAATGGTCTCCACTTGTGAATTTTAAGGGAATTCACCACTCCTAAATATCCATGGGGTTGATTTCAGTATCCATTCATTTGTAGGTTTAATATTCCTGTAACCCTCGGTGCAAATCCAGAGCTACAGCTCTGAGTCAAACAGGTACAAATGAATTAATTTGCATTTTTTTTGTAGTCTAAGATTATTTTCTGCTCAGGTTTGAATCCAAATCACCACGGTGCAAACCCTTTGCATTTTGCTGAGGATGAGGGGAAAAAATTTCCTTAGAAATGGTAAAAGTGAGATTTTTTACATAACCTGTTCGCTGTTTCAGTTCTCTTTTTCGGCACTAATTTCCTTTCTGGAGCTGTTCCTTCAGTAAAAGGTTCAGAGATCCCATCTGGAATGGGAGGCACAGAAATTCCTCAGGCTTTCCAGGGAAAGTAACTCATTCCCAAGCTAATGATCCATGCTGAGTTTCTCCAATCCTTTCAGTTAATTTGAACATGAGTAAAAGACACTTGGAGGCTGCACAGCCTTTTAAACGCTCCTAAATTCCACATGGAAACTGTTTTCCCTCCAAAAACTTCCTGTCCTTCATGAAGGATTCATTTAACTGATTTAGCAGCAGGGTTCAAAGAGTTAAAGGTGATTTTAAATACGGATATTAAAAAATGTTGATGTTTTTAATGATCTAAGAGTGTTTTGCTCCAGCTGTTCATAGGAAAAGAGATTTAACCCAGAAATTAGGGTTGGATTAGATGGTGTTGGAGTTCTTTTCCAACCTAAAGGATTCTGTGATGCTGTAATGTTGCTAAAATGCTGGGAAAATTCCAGAGGAGTGGCCCAGGTTTGTATCCCAAAAGGAGTTCCTCTTGTTTCTCATAACATTTACAGCGATGTTTTACGGGTGCCTTCATAAATGGAGAAACGTTCTTATAAAAATTAGCAGCCTACAGGGGGAAAAACCCTCTTGAACCCAAATAAAATCCTGAATTTTGCTCCATTTATTGCCTCCCCTCGTTGGGTGAGGGAAAGGTGAGCTCTTAACCACTGTTTCGATCATCTGCAGACTTTTCCAGGGCTGTTTTCCACCAAATTAAAGCCAAGCAAATTTTCTAGGGGAGGAAAAATCCTCTTTTTGCCCTCGAATTGCTGAGCCTCCTGCACAGAGCAGGGGCACAAAAGGCCCAGAACCAAATCCTGTAGCCATGAAAACAACAGGAGCTTCCTCTCCCAGTTTAATTTTCAGTAGTTATGGGAATGAGGCTCCCAGCTGCTGGAATCACACTAAGAAGGGAGTTAATCTCCTTAAGGAGCTCTCCTGGTTTTTCACCGGTGCCTTTTAGCTGGAAATCTGCATTTCAATGGCAGCAGGAATGTTCTGGGTGCAGGTGAGGGGAGAGCAGAGCACCTGCAGTGAAGGATCCATGCACAAAATCCACGTGTGAGCAACTTTTTGATGGAAAACTTGGAACAAGGAGCACGAGAATTGCTGGAAGGGAATGTGCAGATGGTGGTTTTGAAGATCCTGGGAAGTTTTTGGGACAAGAATCAGGTTTATTTTTCTGTAGGAGGGAATGGTCTGAGCTGGAAGGTGAATGCTGAAAATCTGGGCTATGGGAAGTGTCCCTGCCCATGGCAGGGGCTGGAATTGGATGAGCTTTAAGGTCCCTTCCAACCCAACCATTCCATAATTCCATGTTTTTTACTTCCTACCACTCTGCTGTGAGGTTTCCTGAACCAGCAGGACACTTCAGGGAGATTTGGGAGATCCCTGCTGGTTTTTCACCCAGCTCAGCTCTGGTTGGAGACTTCTCCAGTTGCATTTTCCATGAATATTGTCTGCAAATGAGCTGCATTTGCAAACCTCAGCTTTTGAAGCTTTCTGCTCTGGAAATGGGGAAAAGCCCCCTGGGAAGAGCAGGATTTTGTTTTGATTGTAATGTTTAAATAAGGAAAGGACCAGAGCTCCTGGAGGAAAGAAGAGACATTTTATATCCATTCCTCAGGGTTTCTAGATGAGGATCCCAGAATCCCAGAATGGTTTGGGTTGGAAGGGACCTTAAAACTCATCTTTTTCTGCCCCTTCCACTATCCCAGGGTGCTCCAAGCCCCTTCCAGCCTGGCCTTGGACACTTCCAGGGATCCTCATAGCTCTGAAAATGCCCTTCCTTTGTCAGCTGTGACAAATAACTGGGCACTCATTTAAAAACTGGGCACTTTTAAAAACAAACCAAGTCCCCTGAATGAATTGGTTTATGGTGGCATTTCCTTCTTTTCTCTCTTCCTCCTTCCCCCTCTCCCTCATTTCCCACTTTTTGGCAGCTCTGGCAAAATCCAGATTCCAGGATTCCAGGATTTTGCCTTTTGGGGGGCACAGTACAGACAGCAAAAGGCCTTCAAGTGGTTTCTTTGATGAAATAATTCCTGTTTCCCACCCCTAACTTTAATAAATATAAACCCAGTGCATGATGAAGTTTTTGGGATTTGGCTTCTTTTCCATCCCTGCTGCTCCTGCTCTGGAGCTGGGATGTTTTAGTGGCTGATTCATGGCTCCATTACTGCCTTTATTCCTTTCAGAGCACCTGGAGGGACAATGTTTCAACATTACCCTCAAGAGCTGAGCTGCTTTTTTGCATAGCTCCAAATCTTCCCTTTAATTCCACTTTAATTTAAATGTTTCCCCTTAACTTTCTGCATTATTTTTCGGCTTTAAAAAAAGTTACTTTGTTTTTTACCCTCTAAACTTCACCGAGGGAATGTGAAATTGAGTCAAACTCCAGTTTTATTTTGTTCTGCTGCAACTTTTTTTTTGTCCTGATAGGAAATTCTTTTTCTTTTTGTCCTGATAGGAAATCCAGCTTGATGTTTCAGCTGGAAAAGGTGGCACATTCCTGGTGTGCAAAATGTCCTGCTCCCACTTTTCCTGAGCACTTCCCCAAAGGTGGACACGGCCTGAGGGGATGGTGAAAATAATGAAGGCAACTTTTGTGTTGGACTGTGGTATTTGAAGGAGTTTAATTTGCAGGGATCAGTTCCTTTAACAACATTTGGGGTAAATATCCCCAAACCCCTCAAAAAAAAGTAATATTCCTTTGCCATATAAACACTTTCCCGTTCACTAAAATCCCCTTGTTCCTGGCCTGGGATTGTCACTTTATCTTTCATTTCTCACTGATATTTTATTTTACTCCCCAGGTGAACACTGGGAACCATCAGAGAACATTCCCAGGCCCCATCCACCCTCTCTGTTCCCAATCCCAGATCCAAACACCTGAGTTCCCTTTTTTCCCCTTCTCTCCACCCTCCCTGCCTTCAAAAGGAAGAGAAATCCCTGCTGGTTCCTTCCTCGGTGGCTCTATTTATCAACAAAGCCATTAATAACACTTTAATAACATTAATATCGGGGATAGAACCGGGATTTCTTATCTGTGGGTAGAACTTCAGCACCACTTTTTAAATTTATATTTGTGCCTTGAAAAATTGTCATCATTTTCTAATTAACGCCCAGGATATGAAACCAATTTCATCTTTTAAAGCCAATATTTCATGAAAGAGCAAGAGGAAAGAGCATCCCACGAAACAGTTAATGATAATAATAATAATGTAATTATAATTATTTCAATTATAATTATAATAAGAATTGAAATAATTAACTATTATTAAAATTTTTGATTTTGAGCATTTGGAAACCTCCTGCTCAAACCACCTCTGTGTTTTCACCATAAATTCGGGATGTTCTGGGAAGAAAGGGAAGAGGGAATGGTGTGAGAACCATCAGGGAGTGGCTCTGGGTGCAGCAGAACCTTTGAAGCCCTCAGGTCCTGGACACCTCCGGGGGGATTCTGTAGAGCAAACAAACCCTGTGGGATCCTTTTCCATGGAATATTTGCTGTTTTCCAGGAGTTTGCCTTCCCTGTATCGCTCAGAGCCAGGATTGCTCTGGGCCAGGGGATGAGGCCTGAGCTGCAAGGAGCACACACAGAAAATGGGCAGAAAATCACAGTGCCAGGGGTTTGTTCCTTGCTGGATTGAGATAAAGAGGAGCAGCAGCACTGAGCAGACAGCCCTCAGGACATTTTTGGGGTTTTTTTTCCCCATTTCTTGAGATCTCTTTGCTTTACCATCATCATTATTATTTTTTTTTAGAGGTTAAATTTCCGGCAGAATCCATTTGATTAGCATGGGTAGAATATTTAAAAAAGCTGGTTTGTTCTCTGTAAGATCTTTTTTTCCCACTCATTTTCTGGTTATTTAACCAGCAGTTCTTTCTCTCCACTTTTTTCTGGGTATTCAACCACCCTAAAAATGAGATGTGAACACAACAGAAATAAAATCATGCATGAAGTAAGATTTTTATTTTCATGTAGGACTCGTCCTGTTGGATTCATTCCTCCTTTGTTAGAACTTGTGTTTCTAAAACATTGCAGGCTGGCAGGTAACTTTTAAAATTTGCTTAAAAGAAGGAGGATTTTATACATGGACATTTTGGAAACAAAACTCAATTCCTAGAACGAGTGAAAAGCTGAATTTCTCCAGAATTTCTTGCACATGCAGCATCCAAAATAGCTGCGTGAGGATGGAGCAAAGTTGAAATGCTTTTTTCTCCCCTCTGCTTCTTCACACTTTTATTTTTGAGCTCTCTGCTCTCTCTCTTTCCTGGAAAATTTGTGGGAAATGGAGGAAGGTAAAAAGTGATGAATTCCAGGCCCTAACTAAAGGTCAGGAGGGCACTGAGTTAAATCCAGGCAGCGAGTTCTTCCCGAAATATTCTCTTATTTTCCAAACAGATTGGTTATGGGGTGAGCTCACGTCCTCAGGG
Organism: Monarcha castaneiventris obscurior; assembly: GCA_026261815.1. Lineage (NCBI taxonomy): Eukaryota > Metazoa > Chordata > Aves > Passeriformes > Monarchidae > Monarcha > Monarcha castaneiventris. Next base: position 2,059,613 of record JAMPIT010000437.1, read on the forward strand.
GGATTTAGCAAGAAATAGGGATGCTGCAGTAATTCCCAGATATTTCACTCAACTGGGAATTAGGAGTTTTTATTGCATTTCCATGGCTTCCTTCCCTGCAAGGTGTGACCCAAGTGCTTTCCAAGGAGCTGAATCTGCACCCCACAGCCCACAGGAATTATTTATCCTCTGGGAATTTGGTCACAATTCTGCAGCCATTCCTGTGTTTTTTGCCTTAAAGAGGCTGTAATTATCCCGTTAATTAATATCCCCCCATTTAGGCACTAATGTTGTTAAGCAGCAGATGAAGTACAACCATTAATGGTGAACAAGCAAGAGGGAAAAAGGGGGATCAATTCCATGCCCAGCATCCCACTTTATCCATTCCTGCCTAATTCCCTGCCTGCAGCCAGCAGAAAGCAAGGAATAATTTGACTTATTAATATAATGAAGATCAATGCAATTTGGGAACACAAGGCTGAGGGAACAGCATAATTATCCTTGGTTTGTTGATGTGAGGAGGAGATTGATTTCAATTAGTGCCTTAAATTGGGGAGGAGCTGCAGAGGAGTCGGGAGCTTTGCTCAGAGCTGGAATTTGTCTGGTTGGATTCTTTTGTGGGATTCTTTTCCTCCTTTAATGAGTGACAACAACGTGTCAATGGCTGCGTTGAGCTTCATCAGGAAAATCGAGGGAAGTTGTGGAGTGGGAACATTCAGATCCCTGCAAACACACAAACATTGTGATAATGTAATAAATAATGAAAAACATTTTTTACCCTGCACCCCTTCAGGAGAAGCTTCTGGGTTTTTGAGGGGGGAAAAAAAAGCAGCAGAGGCCTGGACTCGAGCTGAAGGTGCCAAAAAGCAACACTTTGCCAGCAGAAACCTCATTAATTTCTTCTTTTTTCTGGCCAAAGTGTCCTGTCCCTGCTGATTATCCTGGGAATGGCTGAGCCAGGCACGTGGGACTCTGGATCTGCCACATCCCGGCCTCCTGCAGCCTTTTTCTGTGGAGTGCTCAGCTCCTGTAGGGCAAAACTCAGAGCAGAAGGTCAGGAAAGGAACTTCCATCCTTTCCTCTGCGTCTTTTATTTGCCTTTCAGCGTTTCTGTTGATAAAAATGAGCTCCCACATCTCTTCCCCAGCAATAATTGGGATTTTGGGCATTCCCCATTAGGTTTGACAACTGCACTTGCATTCCCCATTAGGTTTGACAACTGCACTTGCCCAGTTCCACGCCCGTTTTTGCCAGGATGTTTTCCCTAATTAAAATACTGTCCAGAGGATGGCAGCTCCATACCTGAGCACTTCAGGATATCTGAAAAAAGTTCTGAATTTGTGCATTTCAGGGAGGCTGCCTCAGCCTCTGGGATGTTTATCCTGGAGACTGCATGGAAGTGTTTTATTTCCTTTCATGGTTTATTTCCTTTCATGGTTTATTTCCTTTCCTCGATTTCCCTGCAAGAAGCTGAGAATTCCAGGTGAAAGCAGCTGAAGTGGAAGAGCAGCTCTGACATTTGCTGAACTGCTCGGGATTGGGTAGGAGACCTCCCCAAATGTGGTTCTTTACCAGGTCCTGTTCCAGGATTTCTTAAGGAATATGAAGATTTAGCAAGGCCTTGGCAATGAAAAAGAGAATTGAAACTCATCCAGGCTTTTGCATCCCAACATTCCCCAGACTGTATTGTTTATATTTTTAAATGTTTAAATGTTTATATTTTTAAATGTTTATGTTTTTAAATGTTTAAAATTTTAAATGTTTAAATTTTTAAATGTTTTATTTTAGATGTTTATATTTTTAAATGTTTTAAATGTTTCTGTCTGAGATTTCTCCCCAGGAAAAGGGAGCTCTCTGGGGTTTCTCAGAACAATTCCCTGCTGTGTTTTTGGCTGTTCAAGTTTGATTTTCCTCAGTGGTTTGCCAGGTGTGAACCAGGGATGAACGCTGAGCACTGAGATCACTGCTGCCCACCCCTGCAAATTTCTCTGCATTTACCAAGAGCCACAAAATTCCTGCTGCTCATTTTTATCACCCTGCCTTCGTCCAAATGTTAATTACCCTGAATATCTTGTCTTGTGCTGCTTAATTTTTTGTAGCTGAAAGGCCCCTCGGTCCTCTCTCAGGTTTTCCTAACTCATCTTCAGTGGCTGCAAAGAAGTTCCAAATTGTTTTGGGGCAATCTGGGCGATTTTGTGGTCAGAGTTTCATCATGGAGTAGTTTAGAATTCCTTAGACAGAGACTCTTTGCAAGAGCATGGAATGACAGGACGAGAGAGAATGGCTTCAAACGGACAGAGAGGAAGTTTAGGTGGGATATTGGGAAAAAATTCTTTATTCTGAGGGTGGGGAGGGGCTGGGATGGAATTCCCAAAGAAGCTGTGGCTGCCCCTGGATCCCTGAAAGTGCCCAAGGCCAGGTTGGATGGGGTTGGAGCAACCTGGGACAGTGGGAGGTGTCTCTGCCATGGCAGGGGTGGAATGAAATGATTTTTAAGCTCCCTTCAAACCCAAACCATTCCATGACCTTGCTACTCCCCTTACAAGAAGCTTTTGTCCCTATATCCTTAAAGATGTTCATAATTCGTGTTTTAATTACATTTCATTCCCCCTGCCCTCCTCCATTTTTCCTCAATGGTGCCCAAATCCAAGAATAATTTATAAGAAACTTTCTTCTGCCGGCAGAACGTTCCTACAGCACACAGAGCAGGAATTTTCCTTAATCCCACACTGGAAGGGCTTCCTGCCTTTGGGATTTCTCCTGTGGGACAACACTCCTGCTGCTGAAAAAGCTGATTTTGTTGAATTTTTTTTCCGTAGCCTGATCAAAACAATTTTCAATGTTTTCTTGCTGCATTAACAGGCTGAAATTGCTACTAAAAGTATCAGCCAATTAGCAACTCTTTAATCTCCTGCATTGTTTGTCACCGCGGTGTGACAAAGTGACAGCCTGCCACGCTAATTAGCTGCCTTCTGCGAGGGGAAAATTGCTCTTGTTTGACAAATAATTCAAGTTAAAGAAGGACAAGGAAGTCTGAAAACAAAGTTATTCATGCAAAGACACATCAGAGAGCACCCGGGGGCTCAGGTAATTGGTGAGGGGAGGGAGGACCTCTCACCTTTTTGTAATAAATCAGAAAATTATTGAGTGGAAGGGATGAGGTGATTTTTAACAGCTTGAAATGAGTGCAGGGTTCAAAGGGTTGCTTCAGGAGCCTCACTCGATGCTGGGAAAAGTTGAGTTTCTAGAGGTTGTTGGTGTTTATTCAGCTTGAAATCATCTAAGCTAGACCTGAACTCCCTCATGAGCCATTTAAAGGTGACTTTTCTCCTCCAAACTCAGTGTTCCCATGGAAAACCCCAGGTCTGGAAAGAAGAAAGATTCAGGAGCATCAAAAAGACAGAGGGGAGCTCCAGAGCTTCCCTCCAAAAATGGTTTTAGAGCTTCAGAGGAGCCCAAATCAGTTTGTGCCCAGTCTGCTGTGAGAAAACTGCTTTGCATCCAGTCACAACCTGAGAGTGAGGAGTCCTTGGGGCATTTGTTGTGGTGAAATGAGAAGTTCAAGGGGTTGAGCAAGAATTTTCAACAGGAATCAGAAAGCAAATGATGACTTTTGTTGTTTGTGTGGAAATCAAATTGCTTTTGTCATCTTTTTTTTGGAGCTAAAATGCAGCCAACACAATGAATTTGGTGTTTCCAGCTTGTTTCAAACCTGAACTCCCTGAAAAAAATTCAGAAATGAATTGAGAACCTAAACATCTGCAAAGCTGATTCAGGGATTCTCAGACTTTAGGTGCTGAAATTTGGACTAAAAAAAAAAAAAAGTGGCCTTAACAGGCAAATAAAAGCAGTCTGATTTTGGATAACTGGGCAAAGAGGAGGAGTTTGTTTGGATGGATTGAGCTCCTGTGGGAGTGCAGGTGAACTGCTGCATTCTCAGCTGAGCCCTCCAGTCTGGCAGGACTTGGGAAAGCAGGAAGGCATTCCCGGGAGAGCCACAAAGATGATGAAAGGACTAACGAGATTGATGACTTGATGGGTGAAGAATTACTGAGGGAGCTAAATATGTATTGCTTGCTCATGTAAATGATGGATGCCAAACATTCCAGGAGCTCTCCCGAGTCAGTGATGGATTGGGTGGAATGAAGGGAGAGGATGAAAAGAATGATTATCTGCTGGGGTAGCAGGAGCAGTGATTTGGGATGAGATCAGCAGGATGGGACCAGCATCTCCTCTTTAGCAGCTGATGCTCACAAAAAAAGCCAAGGCAGAGAAATCTCAGTTGGATAATTATGGATTTCTCTGTCTGAGGAGAGTAGTTGAAATGCTTGTTTGTCTATGGATGGGAAGGTGGAAAGTAATTAGGACAAAAGTAATTCTTGTAAAAGGTTTGATAATCTGTAGGGCCACAGAATCCTTGGTTAATTCATCAGGAGTGCAGATCTAACTGGGGATTTTAGGACATTGGTGTCCAGCTCCGCCCGATTCGGGATAATTTGCTGTAAAATGTTCCAGCAGGCACAGGATTCCCAGTGAAAGCACAGCCTGCTTGGGATTTGCACCAGGAGGGATTTTGGGTGCCAGAAGTTCACTTTCTCTGCAGGCTGTCACTGAATTGTGACATTTGGATCCTTAGAAATCAACACCAAAACTGCCAGGGACACCACTGAGGCCTGCATTGCCCTGCCCCAGTGCGAAGTGAACAGAAATCCAAGAAGAAGCTCAAGGATTTTTCCCTGCCAGCCACGAGGATTTTACTGAAGGTGTTGAGCACAAGCGTCCTTGAGCTCAGAGAGAAAACCCCCTGACATATTGATGACTTTTTAATTGTTTAATGAGTTCTGACGCAGTTCTCACCCTCTTTTTTTGATGAACCCCATAGGGTCAGGGCCTCCTGGTCCTGCTGGAATCTGCCTCATCCAGCAGCAAACCCAAATCCTGTTTATCAGATTATTTACTGGGAGAATCCACAACCAGCCACACTGAAACCAAATTGTTTTCTTTCCTATTTTCCTTTCCCCGTGGGCAATCTGTAGGTGCATAATGTGAAACATGAGCAGGAGCTACTCCTCAGAGTTATTCAGGATTCTTTTCCAGCTTCTGCTCCCTATTTTCAGTCCATCACAGACCATAATAGGCTATTTGTCACCGCGGATATCTGTATACATAAAAGATAAGTAGGTACTGAATATCTGCTTTTACCAGTGTTCTGAGCACTGCCAGTGATATATTATTTTCTTTTATCTCCCCTGTGTATCTCTGCGTCAGGGGAGTGTCACTGGGTGGATCCCAGTGAAACAGGACGGATTTTAATCAACTGCTGGGAAAATGAGATATTACACAAGGATGAGAACGGCTGCTTGATAAAAACACCTCTTTAAAAGTAAAATTCCGCAGCGTTCTGGGGTTTGGCGCCGTTGTCGAGAGCGGCATAAAAATGACATTAAAAAAAAAAAAATCATCGAACTTGAGGTATTTTTCTCAGGGTAGAAAAAGCAGGATCTGTTCCAGGAAAAAAGAAGCTTCTTGGGACATCCAAGGTGAAAATAGGAATGAATTCACGGAAAGTGCTGTGAGTTAAAAAGGTGTAAAATGAGTGTGAGAAAAACCTGTGTGCCGATGTTTAAGAAAATGGTGTTCTACAAACAAAAAGTCTTTGTAAAAGCTCTTTTTGAAGGAAATATTTTGCTTCCATTCTCCTTAGGGAATCTGCTCTGGAGCTGGAAAACTTCCAGTACTTTCTAGAAAAATCTACCCACAAATTGAAATAATGATGATTTGCTTCTAGCACTTGGGGTTCAAAAGAAAGGGGTGAATTCAGGAATGGACCAGTTTTCAAGGAATAGTTGGTCTCTTTCCTGAATCCATGAAAATTGCTTTCCTTTAGGCGTTTGGAGAAATCATTGGTGAAATTTTGTCGCTACCAAAGGTAAAAAGCAGATTTTTTTTTCGTCAGCTTTTGAGCATTCAGGAAGAGTAATGAGTGTTCTCCAGGCTTAATTGGTGTTCTGAATTCCCCCCAACACAAAGACAACATGGGCCAGCTCCAGAGAAAACAAGTGTTTATTCCTTCAGCTGGATCAGAGCTGCAGTTCTGCTCTTTAGTTCCCATTTGTGGGAGGAGGAGAGGTCCCTGTTTGACAAAGGAACGAGGAGGGGTCTCTGCAGTGGAGTTTGGCTCAGGACACTTCTCTGGCACTGGAATTCTCCAGGAGAGCTGTCAACTCCATCCCCCCTGGTGCAGTGAGAAGAACAAAAGCTCTGGGATATAATTTTGAATTTTGTTTACCTTTGTGAGAGGCTCCAGGTGCTTCTGTTTGCTCCTGATAAGTCTGGGAAGTTTTCGCTGCGTGAGCCCAAAAGCCTGGCTTTGGATCCCAGAAGGATGGGCTCTTTTTTCCTAAGGATAATGCACATTTTGCACACGTGGAAGCTGAAAATGCTGGTTTGGAGGTGGTGATTTCCAGCTGTGGAAGGGCCTCTGCAGCCCAGGTTAAACCCAAGGAAAGGAGTTTCTGCTTTGGGCCTAGTTCGAAATTCAGCGTTTGGTCTGCACAAGTTGTTAAATGATGAACATTTTTTCATACCCAGATGTTTTTAACAATACCCCAGAGCTGTTTTGCTCTTCTTTCCAACTGTCCAGTACTTCCAGGTGCCTCCTGGCTGTAGGAGGAAACTTTTCCTTTTTAATTAAATCACTGAGATTTAACTGGGGGCTAAGAGCTCAGAAAGGATTTGTTTTCCTGGCAGTCAAGATTGTGGCAAGTCTGACAAAAGCTTAAGCAGGTTTTTAGGGATTCAAACCTTATTTTTCTCATTCCCAGGAAGCTGAGCGAGTTATTTTGGGGAGGTGGATACCTTTAGTGTAGTGTTTTTTTGGGTTCTTCCTCCATCCTCTGTGTGTGCTGAGGACACAAGATTGTTACTCCTTCGTTTGGAAAATTTATGGGCAAATCCATGAGGGGATTGGGAAGCTGTGGGGCTAAACTCAGGCCTGAGGGTTCATAACTGAGCTCAGCACCAGTAAAAGAAGTTTACTGTGTAGTATATGATACAAAATAATTCGTGCTAAAATTTTAAAGATTACAGCATTTAGCTGAGGCTGAGAAAAGCACAAACAGGTGGCTGCAAAAAATGTGCTGTTCAAGGATTTCTGTCTGAATAAGCCCTGAGAAGGAACATTCCAGAGATAAACATTTTGTGGGATTTCCTCATCTGGCAGAGCTCCAGGATGTGTGTGTATATACAGAAATATGGTTCCAGGATGTATGTGTAAGCAACAATAATATACTTGCACCAGAAACTGATTCCAACAGCAAAAATCGAATATTGATTTCAGGAACTGTCGTCAGATGAGGTGGAAAAAACAGGAAAATCATATTGTTGTATTGAAAAGATAAAACTAACAAAGAAGAAAAAAGGTATAAAAAGACACCTCAGAGAAGCTGAAATTTGTGAACAGGTGAGATTGGAACTGATAGAGGTCGGAACTCACACCCAGCACCCATTGCCTGGCTCGGTGTTGCTTTGCTTTGTGGCTCTTTCCGAATTTTATACTTTGATTATTAATAAATTCTCTTTAATTATAATATTGATTGGCTCGTTTATAACACCTGATAAAGGGCAGGGAATGAATTGTGAGGGGAAGCAACGTGCTCGACACCCCTGTGGGAAGGGGTCACCCCAGGCAGATCCTCGCCCGGGTTCCCCCCAGGCAGGTGACCCCAGAAAGCAGCACTTGGAGCAAAACTCGAGGCCAGGCTGTGATTGCAGCCAGAAAAGTCCTGCCAGGTCTGTGGGAGCCCAAAATCTCCAGCACTGAATATACGAAACAGCAGCAACCCTCATTTCACCCTTCACAGAGTTCATCATTCCGGTGCAGTGTTCCCCCAGCAGGACACAACAGCAGCCAAAAGGAAAATAATTGTTTCTCCTTGTACAGGAATGCTCAGAGAAAAGGCCCCTGGGACTCCTCTGAGCAAGTCCAATTTTTCCAACCATATCTAGGAAGAGTTTTACCATCTGCTTTTAGCACATCATTTATCCAACGCTTAGGCAGAGAGAGAAAATAAAAACCTGCTGCTCCCCTCCTGGGGAAAGGTGCCTCTTAAAGAGGATGGGTGACCCTGCTGGTCCAATTTGGTCTGGAATTATTGCTTGGATATTGGAAATTCTCTGTGCAGGAAGCAAAGTGAAAAGGCATCAGGAGCAGAAGTTGTTTTTCCTTCAATTCTTGCTTTTTCCCCCCCTTTATCTGAAACATTTAATAGCAGGTACAAATGATGTATATGAAAGTAAAGCAAGTGAAAGTAAAGCTTTGTGGCTTGGGATAGCAAGGTAATAATTTTTATTATATTTTACATGTTTAAAGGTGTTTTTGAAATACTGACTGACTTTATTGTGACTTGTACAAAAGGAGAAGCAGCACGCTCAGGAAAGGGAGAGCCACGAGCTCTTCATAAACCACACTGAGTTCAGCATATTAAAAAGTGTCCACTCAGATAATTACCCTTAATTATTAATTCTTTCCCATGATCAGCTCGGGTGGCAATGGTGCAGAAAAAGCCAAGCTTTGGGTATTTGCAATCTGCTGCAGTTTGGCACCTTCTGTGTTTACCAGAGACTGATAAAAATGACAAAACAGCTGCTTTTTAAGAAATTGTTTGCATTTTCCCAACTTTTCCAGTCACTTCTTTTAATGCCCACTCAGGTTTGAGTTGCCAGGTTCTCAACAACCCCCGTGGGCTGATGCAGCTGAATTTTACTGCAACAAACTTTACTTTTTTACTGAAATTTACTTCCTGAATGAATCGCAATCTGCTTTTTATTTTCGATTTACTGGAAGTTTTACCAGCCCAACAACTTAGGAACTTTGTGTGACTCTCAGAAAGAAAGTGCAGATTAGTTTTAAACAAACGAGTCTTGGCTGCCTGGCACAGACCAGCTCAGCAGCAGTGAATTTGCATCAGGATGATCATTAAGGGAATTTAAATGCTTGCGAGCACACTTTCCCTTAGATATAGGTGGGACTCGGTGTTTTCTCTTTGCCAAAGCTCTGATTTTTTATCCTCTGGGGATTTTTAGCTTTGGAGCTGCTCCTTGCTTGGCTTTGACACTGGAATCAGCTCAGGCTTGGCTGTTTGGGGTTTTATTCCTGGTTGAACCCCACAGGGTCTGGGATGTGCTGTGGGATTGCAGCAATCTCCTGTCCCGGGTTCTTTGTTGGCCCCGGGGAAGATCTGGGGGGATTTTTAGCACCTTTGGGATTTTAGTGCTGGGGATGGAGGGCTCAGGGTGAGAGGAATTTTGCTCTGTCCTTTGCACGTGCAGCGCTTGACAAGCCCCAGGGTCCCTCCTCCTTCCTCTGTCTCTCAAATTAATTTGAATAAAAAGGCTCCTTGTGGTTCTACTTTTGGTGGATTTATCCCTTTTTTCTCCAGCCTTTCCTCAGCTGGAGCCTCCAGCAGGGGCGAGACCCTCTTGGATGTTGTGGGAAGCTGGAGGTGCTGGATAACATAAACATGTCACTTATAATAATTCTTATTATTATTGTTGATATTCTCTTTATTATCACGATGGTGGCGTTGTTTGGGGTGAGATTAAAAGAGGGAAGGCTGCTGCTCTCTCTGAAGCTGCCCCTGGGCTTTGCAAAGCCAATAAAAGAGATTTTTTCTATCAGCAAGGCTGAGATTTGAGCCATCCTGAGCAATTCCTGGAGCAGAAAGGAGCAGGAGGGGACTGGGAAATTTCAGCAGAGTCCAAAATACCAACGCTGGGGCTGTCACACCTCAAAGTGGGGCCTCGTAAAGGGCAAAAAATGAGAACAGAGAGAATTGCAGAGGCACAAAGGACAGCTGGGCTCGCTGATCTTGGAGGTCTTTTCCATTTTCTTGTCACCTTCAGGTGGGAGGTGCTGTTTGATTCCACATAAAGAGGTTTTCCACCAGGAAACCGCTGGATAAATTCCCTTCTAAGTAGAATAAATATAAATATCCGTGCACATTCCGAATGCTGTTGCCTCGCGCGTTGTCTGTCAGCTAATAAAGGCGTGGTAATTAAAGAGTAGAGCCTAATTTGCATGTCGCCATCCCTAGGGGAAGGACAAAGGACTTGCAAGCTATAAATGGGGTTTGAATAAAGGGAAATTTATGCTGTGCTGCAATGGCAACACCTGGGTAGATCCAACTATTTTTAATTTCTTAAAATCTCCGTATTCTGAGGGAAAAAAAAGGAAATTTGTGAAAAATCAGCCTTTTCCTCCCTTGCACCTTCACTATCTCCAGGCTAAAACTGCCCCAAGCTTCTCCTCCCTGCTGGCAGTGCAGCTGTGGGCTCAGGGCTGGATGATTTTTGTTGCTCTTAGGTGCAATAGGAATTGAAGTCAAGGTTTAGGAGGCTCCAGGCTCGGGTAGGAATAAAATATGAGCTAGAAAGAGCTGAGAATTTTCTCTGAGTGGCTGCAAATTTGAGCCTGTCAGTGCTGGGCAGGCTCGTCATTTTCATGTGGTATCAGAGATGCTCCTCCCGTCTTTTTGGAGTCACTTAAACTGATAAACTCTGCCTCTCACTTGGAGCACAAAGCTGCCAACATCGATTCTGGGCACCAGGGGAAGGAGGGAGTTGGAGTTCTTCTGGGGAAAAAAAATTCTCTGCTGGAGACATCTCACATGCCAAGTCGTGGCTTCAAGCAAAGGCTCAGGCCGTGTGTGACCCTGTGGAAAATGTCCCTCAAAATGCTCTTTAAAGCACCAGTGCTGACAAAGTGACTTTGAGAAGAACCCAGAAGTGGCCCTGGGAGTTTGGCCACTCTCAGAAAGGGAAGGATTTAGGTCAGAGCCCATCTGGAGCCCAGTGGTTCCTGCATGGATTGAAAAAGTGGCTGCCATGGGGTTGTTTTGATGTTGGTTGAAGAGACGTCTCAGATCTTCAGAAATATTTCAGGTATTTCACATAAAACAAGCTCTAATTGAGAGGGCTTAAAAAAAAAAAAAGTACTGTGGATAATGTGGATGATATATGATTACCAGAAAAATAAAGAGGTTTAAAATTATTCAAAGCAATTTTGCTTGGGAGAGATTCCCGTGAGAATTGATGTTATAAAATAAGTGACGCGAAATCTGTGGTAACTCAGGGCACAGCATTTTCTGATTCTTTAAGCACCATAAAAGCATCAGAAATCTAAATAGGATTATAATTTCCCTGGGTATTTCTTGATGTTTGGATAATCTGTTTTTGTGGGCCCAGCTCTTTCCAAAGGGAGAAGCACACCCAGAGCACCAAGGAATTCCTGCTTTCTGTGGCATTTCCAGGTTGTTTTGCTGTCTGAATAATTAAATTTGTTGATGTAAACACAGGTTATTCCTGTGTTTCCTGGCAGCTGGAATCTACACTGATCCCAGAGCCTCTCAGGGTGTAACAAGAACTGAAATATCCCTGATGGCAAGATGCTCAAGAAAGGAAAACTTCTGTTAACACAATTTTGCACTTCACTCACGGAGGCAGCAGAATCCTGCACTGAAGGGACCTCCAAACCCATGGCAAAAATATGGAATTTAAACTTAGTCTCCCCATTTTGGAGGTGTTTCTTTTCCCCCGAAGCCATGCTAAAAGCAGGAGAGTGATAACACAACGTTCCAGGCAGAATTGCCACAGAGCATTTGGAATGCTAATTACTGCAAAATTTATTTATATCCAGCTTAAACTACCAGGCTTCATCCCTGACTCTGGAAAAGTGGCTGCCATCTCCCAGGGGTTGCTGCTTGGACACATCTAAATCCATCAGTTGGAATTTCAGCCATTTTCCCTGGATTTAATAAACCAGAATTTCCCCAGATGAAGGAATTTCGCCTGGGAACTTGTGGAAATCAGGCACCTAAAGCTGCTCCTTAATTCTCTATATCCCACCACCAGCTGCAGTGATGGTCAGCTTAATAAAAGGAAAATGAGGATCGTTCAATCCATTTATTTATTTAATAAAATTGGTCAGTATTAATATTTTTCCAACAGTTCCAAAAGAGATTTGGCCCAAACAGAACCCAAAATGTTCTCTAAATGGCACCAGCTGAATTTCTGTGATGCCTCTCAGTGTCCCAAACCCCAGGAGAGGCTTTGTTTGTGAAGCATCCCATGGATCTGTGGGAAAGCAGGAATCAGGAATATCACTGGGACCCAAGGAAATCAAATCAAACTAGAGCTGGAATGAATCTCCACAGGAGGGGAGGTGCAATGTCAGGGAAGATAAGGAAGCAAACACTATTTTCCAGCTTCAAAGACGCTGGAACTAATGTTGCAGGGATATTAATTACATGGGAAAAAAAAAAATTTAAAAGGCTCAAAATGCACTTGACAGAATCCCTTTAAACTAATAGAGAGTTAGAGTCTGCTAATGGCTTCTGGCTCCAAGAAGTTTCCACAATTTTCTCTTTATTTAAGTCTTAAACTCCCCAAATTAAATGCAATTGGAAAATCAGTTATTTTGCTTTGCTTTATGCTCTTGCTAACTCAGCATCGTTCCATGATCTCGTTTTCCAGCCTCCAAGTTTTCCCTCTCTGTCACTGCTACAAAGTTTTGTTAGGGCAGAGCTGGGAGAATGATCCCTGCATTAAAGTGGGCTTTAATTTCAGCATAATCTCACTTTCAACTGCTGGGGCTGTTTTATCCTCAGCCCTAAATCCATATCAGGACAAGAATCAAGAGAGATCCTGATAAGCACTTATAGATATGTGGACAGCCTGGAAAAATCTGTTAATTTCTGCTGCCAGGTGGAATTCCCAGGGATGGAGAAGCCCCAGAGCACAGAGCTGACACAAAGAGGCATTTGGGATGTAAATATTCATTTTCAGCTCTTTTCTTGTTTTTGGGCCAGAGTTTGTTGGGAAACTTTGCCCTCATTTTGGAGAAGAGAAATTTTAACTGAGCTCCGGCCAGAAATGGTTACATCGAACCTGATCCACTCGAGGAAAGTCACATTTCACTGGGATTCTCTCCTCCTAGGAGCTCTCCCTCAGCAGAGGAGGGCAGAGCTCTCTGCCTTTGCAGATATTTTTGTTGCAGCGCCAGGGAGCTGCATCTGGGCACCCAGAGCTGGCACCAAGCAGGGCAGAGGAGCTGCGAGGGCTCAGGAGGATTCCTGGGAAAACCCTGCCTGGAGGAGAAGTCCCAGGAATGCTGGAAGGAAGGAGGGATGTGCTCCGTGGAATTAAAGCAGTTTCTTCCCTCCGGCTCCTGGGATGAGATGAATTCCCATAAATGCTGTGGGGAAAAGCAGAGCTGCATTGGGGATTTGTTGCAGCTGCTGGCCAGAGGGTTAAGAAAGACTCAGAGACAGGAATGCAGTCAAGAGAATGGATGGAATTATTTAATTAACAAAGGATGGGTTTTTATGTGTTTAGTTCTCTTAGTGTCTACCTAAATGGCAAGAGATTATTGGACCTCTTGCTAACTCCCTACCAGTGATTGGTCAGTTCTCACATCGTTCATTCTCCTAGTCGAAATCATAACAATTCTAATTATATCTGCAGGTGCAAGATAGCAGAGTCAGTTTACAGAAACCTTCTCATGTTTTGCATAGTTCAGCATGAGAAAGACAGAGCTCTCACGAACTACTGCAAAGAGCTGAAGAAATTCTCTGCTGAGGCTTTTTCAGCATCCATAGGGATTGAGCTGAGCTCTGGCTTTGCAGGTGATTTGGGGGATTTTTTCCCTTTTTCCAGAAAAAGCTGTGCAGCCGAGTGCAACGGCCTGGGATTATTGGGAATTTGATCTGAAGTGTCTGCTGGGTGAGGGGCTCTGTGCTGCTCGTTGGGAATTCTCCTAATTGGGGTCCCACATCCTCTCACACCTCTTGTTGAGGCTGCCCCATCCCTGGAAGTGTCCGGGTTGGACAGGGCTTGGAGCAATCTGGGGTAGTGGAAGGTGTCCCCATGGCAGGGGGTGGCCCTGGATGATCCCTAAAGTCCCCTCCCAACCCAAATTATTCTGGAATTCCACAATCTTGTCATGTTTGTGTGGAAAAGGAGGCTGTGGGGAGCTGTCCCCAGCAGGGAGAAGCCACAGGAACATTAAAATGCTGCCATTTTTGTGGGCATTTCCTCTGGAAACAGAAGTGGGGAAGGAAGGAGCAGCTGTGAGGAAGTGAAATACTGCTTTTGGGGTGAGAGTGGTTAAGGAGAAGTTACAGCATTTCCTAACAAGGGAAAAAGCAATTTCTTCGGGCTGAACTTTGCAATAATGAAATGGGAAGCTCTGGGTTGGAATCACTCCTGTATCCAAGGGCCACCTGCTGCTGCTGGATCAGAACAGCCTCGGAAATCTCCACAGGAATCCACAGAAAGGCTCACAATGGTCGTGCACTTTTCAGGGCTGTGGAGCATCTCAGACTTCCTCAGAATGCAGTACCTCCAGCCATAAATCCATTTCGATTTCCAGGGAAAATAGAAATGCTCCAACTCCGAGAAAGTAAGGGGAAAAAAAAATCCAAAGTTCTAAAGCTGAATTAAATTTTATATTTGTCGGAGCAACATCGTGGAATGTGTAGGCCTGGGAAAGGCTGAGAAAACATCACGGATACGGCCTAAAAACAGGGGTTTGGAGAGCAGCCTCTGGAAAACATGGACTGAAATCAGAGTATCACCATCCCAAATATCCTCTTTACATCAGGCTCGGGAGTATTTAAGGCTGTTTCTTGTGTATTCACTCTAATGGGGCTGCTAAGGAGGATGGAGCAGAATAATTAGAGATAAGGCACTTTTCAATTAACTGCTCCCTGCTGCTACCCACCGGTGGACACCAGTTCCTGGCAGATAATGTTATCCTTGTGCTCCTAGAGAACCTTTGGACATCGTGTGCTTGACCTAAATTTTTAATGACATCATGAAGCCCTAGTTAAATATAAAAATAATGGGTTTGGAGGGCAGCTCTTTATTAAAGTTCCTTGGGCTGTGTTTTCCTTGTGTTCAGCTCAGCATGGGGATGTTTTTGTGTCCTGCTTTGGCTACAGAAATTCACTTTTCAACTCAGGCCTGGACTGGCTGATGTAACCCATTGGAAGCTGCTTCGGAGGATGGGATGTAACACAATTTTCCGTGTTTTTGATAAAAAATAACGAGGATGACACATCCTGAGGGATAAATGCTGGAGGGGGATGGAGGACAGGGCAGGTTTGGAGCAGAATCCTGGGCAGGATCCTGGCCTTGGGAAACACCTCCCACAGCCTCTCCCAACCCACATTTCCATCCCTGCAAGCAAAGGATTCCCACGAGGTGGATGGAAGAGCAGGGAAAAATGAAAGTGATGGAGAACTGGCCCAAACTTTTCAATTTTCCCCTCCTTTTCCTGACGTTTTAAGGCTCTTTATGTGAATTTTTTTGCTGTGTGAGGTAAACCAGGCCCCAGGCAAATCTGAGTTGCAGGAGCAGCACTTGCTGACCTTGGCAGGAACACAAAGGTCGAGTTTAACTTTTCATCCAGGAGACACTGAACAAGCTCTGCAATGTAGGAGGAAGAACAAGGATTTTTCTTTGCAATCTCTTGTGAGGATTTCTCCTTTTCATCCATTCTTTCCCTCAGAGAATATGCAGATTTCCCAGGAAACCGCTTCCCTTCACAAGGCCGCAGATTCCTGGCCACCCTTCAGTGGGAAGCAGCTGATGGCTGGAGTTTAAGTGTGAATTTTATGGAAAAAAGACACAAAAAGGAACTGATAATGGGAAAATGTGCTGTTAAATGCTATCCTGAACCTCTGGCTGCCTGGCTGAGCTGCAGGCACAGGAATCACTGCTGGACATTGGAATTCGGGCTGTTCCTGCAGGGACATGGAATGGCTGGAGGTTCCTTAGTCCTGAGAGGATTAGGACTGGGCAGGAACAACTGTAATTCAGTTTTCTCTTATTTTCAAGTAGGAGATTGTGTTATCTGCTGCTTTCCCCCTTTATTAACAATGCAAACAGCATCGTTTATTGCTGTTGATAATAACTGAGCTGATAAACTGATCTGCTTGGTTCAGCAGCCCGGGATGAAGCCCTGGAGGGAGGAAAGCTGGATAATATTCAAGGATGAGCTTCTCCAAGCTCAGGAGCAGTGAATCCCAGCAGGGATTCAGCCAGGGAGGGTCCCAGCATTTGTGTTTTACAGCTTGGCTGATGCAGAGAGACTTTGGGCAAGGGATGGAGGGACAGGACACAGGGAATGGCTTCCCACTGCCAGAGGATGGGGTTGGAATAGAAAAAGGAAGGAATTCCTCCCTGGGAGGGTGGGGAGGCCCTGGCACAGGGTGCCCAGAGAAGCTGTGGCTGCCCCTGGATCCCTGGCAGTGCCCAAGGCCAGGCTGGATGGGGTTTGGAGCAGCCTGGGACAGTGGGAGGTGTCCCTGCCATGGCAGGGATTGGAACAGGATGGGATTTAAGGTCCCTCCCAACCCAACCCCACAATGTTTCTCTGAGCTGGAAGGAGTTACCTTTTAATCAGCATTTTCTGCATGCAAACAAACACTTAAGTGAAGTGGATGCTAAGCCCCAGCTCTGTGCTAAAGTGGCTAAATTATGTTTTTTCAGCCACATTTTAACCTCCAGGAGGTTGTAGGCTTCCGATTGCAGAGCACAATAAACCACAAACCTCACGAGAAACCCCAAAGCTCACAGAAACCACAAGGTCAGGGCCTGCCAGCACCCACTTCCCACACAGTGAGAACACCCAGCAAATTAAAGACAACTGTTCAGACAATGCTCTTTGTTTCCCAATCAAACATTCTGAAATTGTGCATTTTGCAAGGCTGCTTTGCCAGAGGCCTCCTGGAGCTGCCCGTGCTGCTGCTTTGTTTTGTTTTTGTGCCTCACTGAATGCCATGAAAAGCCAAACCACGGTGCTGTGGCTGGCCCCTCGCTGCCAGCACCTGTCAGTGTGTCCCTGCAGCTCAGGCAGGGAACGTGGAGCTGTGTTTTGGCAGGATTTAGCAGGAAAAGGGAATGAAACAAATCTGTTCTGCACGTGGAGGGATGGGATTGGTGTCACTGCAAATGAACCTGAAGTGCTGCTCCAAGGCAGCAGAGGATGAGTGCTGGAGCACCCAGTAAAGCTGCTCAGGGTGTTCGTGGCCTCTCAGACCTTCTCCTGGTTTTTAGTTTGGGAAGGGGAGCTGCTCTGGGAATATTCCTGGAAGTGAGCAGAGTCCTGTAAATGGATTCATGGAATCACAGGGTGGTTGGGTGGGAAGGGAGCTTAAAGATCATCTTATTCCCTGCCCTGGGCTGGGACACCTTCCACTGTCCCAGGCTGCTCCAACCTGGCCTTGGACACTGCCAGGGATCCAGGGGCAGCCTCAGCTTCTCTGGGAATTCCATCCCAGGGAGGAATTTCTTCCATATGAACCTAAATTTCCTTTCTTTAAGTTTGAAGCCGTTCCCCCTTGTCCTGTCCCTCCATCCCTTGCCCAAAGTCCCTCTGTATCAGCCAAGCTGTAAAACACAAATGCTGGGACCCTCCCTGGCTGAATCCCTGCTGGGATTCACTGCTCCATCCTCCTCATAGTTTCCTTCAGATCCTGGAAGGAATAAACGCTCTGGGAATGTGCATTCCTTGCTGATTAATTGCCATTAACCCAGCTCCTCTGGGTGATCCTGCAAAATGAGTAACAAGTGCTACTTTAATCCCCAGAGATTCCATTTGCTTTAGAAGGACTCTTAAAAGGATTAAGGATTAATTGTAAGACATTTTTAATGTTGGGGTTTTTTTTCCCTCAGATAAAAAGGTTTATTATTGTTCTGGCTATATAAACAGAGAGAAAACATCTTTTCTGCAGAGGTAAAAGATTAAATGGTTTGAAAGCAAACACTCCAGATACTTTTTTTTTTTCCTTTGGAAAACGTGTGGTAGCTCTCTCTGCTTGTGTTTGGAATTGGAGCAGCCATTATTCCAATGATTATTACTCAGTGCCTTGCATGCTCAATGAAGCCTGGGAGAAAACAATTTGCGGTTTTATCTTCATTTCTATTTTAAATCTTCCCTTGGTTTCGGTCTAATTTCACTCAGGTGAAGGGAAAAGGGGATGGGAGAGCTCGCCATTGATCCTGGAATCCAGACCTCTGGGAAGGCACAGGGGAAGTGGGGATTTCATGGGAATTGGGGATTTCATGGGAATTGGAGCATTCCAGGTTGTTCTTGCCTTTCTCATGGGGCAGCAGGGCCACGCCTGAGAGTTCAGGAAGTCTCTCAGTTATGGAGATATAAAATTAGGGATATAACATTTAAATACAGGCAAAATGAGATAAAGCAGAGTGTAGAGAAGGGAGAAACAGCAGAGAAATTCCAGCTGGGCAGAGCACATCCTGCATGGATTATTTTCAGAGATTTGGGTTTCAAATTCAATGTAATTCATTTAGTTCTGGAAATTATTTGTTATAAACCTGTTACTGCTCATCCTGATGCAGAATTTTGTGCAGCCATAGTGTACCTGTGGTGGATTGTTCTCAATTAGGGGTGAATTAATCAATCAAATTGGACTTTTTTTCTGTCTGGAAGTCTCTGATCTTGATCCACCCCATGAAAGTTGTGGGTAACTGAGAGGTGATTTTGCAATGCCCAGAACCCGGGCACATCCTGACTCCCAGAAATTCCATGTGGTCCCAACTCTGATTCAGTTTCCTATTTCCTTCTAAAATCTAGCTCCATTATTAAATATCGAAACTTTTATCTTAAAACTTTATAAATATCTCAGTATGAGCTCTTCAGCTTCTCCAAATTTAAATTTATCTCAGCTCTGCCTTTCCAGGAAAACTGACTTGAATTCCTGAGCAGTTTGGTGTTAAAACCCCGTATTTTTTTTTCTGCAAATCTACAATTTCCAACTCCTGATTTCTGTTAAAATAAAAATAATTTAAAATAAAATTTCTGCTAAAATAAAAAATTCAAGCAACTCTAATTCCTCTGAGAATCATCCAGCTGGGAGAGGAATGAGGACGGTGATGGCACAGCCAGACCTGCATCCCACTGGAGGGACTGGAAGTGGATTTTCCAGTAAACCCCAAGAATTTAATGTGTCAACAGCTCAGATTTATAAATATACAGCTTTATTTATTATGAAACGGCTTTTCTGGGGTTTCAATTTGCCTATAATTCCGTGTTGAATGATACAAACATGCATTTCCAAGCGTTTCCATGCAGTTCAGGAGCTGCGGTTTTGAGGAATGTGTGAGGGGAAAAATTCCTGAAATGCAGCGTGTGAACACAAGATGGCACTTGGATCCCAAGGACCGACAGCCCGGGACATTCCCGACCCAGCGGCAGCGCTTTATTTCGATTTATTTTTGGAAAAAGCAGGAGAAACCATCTCAAGACAAGGGCCCGTCTTGCCTGAGTTGAAGGATTTAATATAAAACTACAGAATTTGTGTGAGCTGGGAACTGAAACTGCTTGGAAGGGGAAATGCAACTCCAGAATGTATTTTTAAAGGTAAATTCAAAATCTTTCTACTTTAAAACAAACCCCAAGGCAAAAGTCTGGGAGGTTAACACGGAAAAGCCCAAAATTTCCTGCAAAATGTGAGACAAAAAGCCAAATATTCACTTCTGTCCACTTACAGTGGCATACTTTGAATACTAAAGCAATAATTTGATATCAAACAAAAATTTAACTCCCAAGAAACAAGGAAAAAGGAATGGTGGTGATTTCACATCAGCGCTGAGTTATGGCACTCTCACCCTTTACCATAAAAACACAGGAAATGATGGGAAATGGGGAAAAAAATGGAAATTCCAGTATCAAAAA
Source organism: Monarcha castaneiventris obscurior (assembly GCA_026261815.1). Classification (NCBI taxonomy): domain Eukaryota; kingdom Metazoa; phylum Chordata; class Aves; order Passeriformes; family Monarchidae; genus Monarcha; species Monarcha castaneiventris. Next base: position 2,079,351 of record JAMPIT010000437.1, read on the forward strand.
TTGCTGTTCAACTGCTGCTCCTCAGTGATGGGATCGTACTGGAAATTCCATTGGGCTGCAACTTGCCAACAATGATGAAAAAATTCTGCATTTTTATTAGGCCTTGTAAATGATGGAAGGATTTACTGATAAGTTATGAGGGAGGGGGAAGCTTAAATTTGGAAGAGATGCTCAAAGTTCTCCACACGGGAGAAAACAATGATTATCCTGATCCTAATTAATGCCATGGACCTGGAGGAGCCTGCTCTGGCCTCAGGAGCAACTGCTGGGACAAATGAAATCCCTGAGGAGGGGTCAGACTTTATCCACTCCTTTCTCCTTGGCCAGATCCAGAACGTCCAGTCCAATCTTTAGTTTTCCACCAGTTTGAAGTGGGACTTGATCTGTTTATAGAAATCTGGAGTGTCCTTTAAAAATGGGAGTGATTTTGTGATCCTGGGTGTGCTTCTGGCAGCTTTTTATCCATGAGGAGCAGCTGTCCTTCCCCCAAACTGCTCTGCAGTCCAAAGATTCAGAGCTACCTCTCCATCGAGCAGAAAAATCCTGTAATCAAATGAAAAGAGAAAAAACCTTCCCTAAATGTTTCTCATGCACGGAGCCACCTTGAATCTGTCAGGAGAAATAATTGCAAAATGCTGCCGCAACCCCCGGCTCGCTGCGATCCGTGTCAGCCCTGACTGGGGAGTAAATAATCCTCTGAATTTACCAGCCGAGCTTCCTGCAATCCAAATGTTGTTTTAATGAAAGACTGCAGCTGTCAGAAGTGCCAAAACTTGTCATTGTTGTATGATCATCCTTTCCCCACACAGCTCGCCCGCATCCCAAAACCCCCAGGAGCAGCTCCCGGGCAGGGGGGAGCTCTGATCTTCCCAGGGGAGAAATGGGATTGCCCCAAAAGGCTCGGGAATAGGAGCCTCACAGGGAACGGTGGAAGGTTGCTGAAGTATCCAATTCTTCCCCCAAATCTGCAGATTTTAATCTCCCCCAAATCAAATTCTTCCCCCAAATCGGCCGATTTTAAATCTCACTTTTGTGCTGCTGTAGATATTCAATCCCAAAGTATCCAATTCTTCCCCCAAACTCACAGGCGGATTTTAAACCTCACTTTTGTGCTGCTGTAGATATTCAATCCCAAAGTATCCAATTCTTCCCCCAAATTTGCAGGCCGATTTTAAGTCTCACGGTTGTGCTGCTGTAGATATTCAATCCCAAAGTATCCAATTCTTCCCCAAAATCTGCAGATTTTAATCTCCCCCAAATCCAATTCTTCCCCCAAATTTGCAGGACGATTTTAAACCTCACTTTCGTGCTGCTGTAGATATTCAATCCCAAAGCATCCAATTCTTCCCCCAAATTTACAGGCCGATTTTAAATCTCACCTTTGTGTGGCTGTAGATGTTCAGTCCCCAAGAGATGGAGAGATCTGAAAACACAGATCCACTCCCAGGTAAGCAGAGTTCGGGTTTGTTTCCAAGGGAAGAGATTAAGGGATGCCACGGGAAGTTATCAGTGTGGGATTTTCCTATCAGGAATGATAAGCCAAGATTGTTTTTCTCACTGTTTGAAAAATAAGTGTTGTTCCAGAGGTGAAGAAATAAAAATGTTAACAGCTCCAACTCTCCAGCAGGTTTGATTTTATGCTTCCTTACAAGAATTTCATCAGATGAATTCCAGTCTCCCAGGACAAGATCCTCAGACAGAACAACTCCAAGGTGTTGGGGGATAATGGAGTTTTTGCTGACTGGAATTTCTGACAGAATTAAAATTTTGGAGTTCACAGATACATTGATAGAGTCTGTTTTCCTCATTAAATCTGTGGGCAAAGCCAGCTGATGGTTGTGGGAAGCAGCACAGGTAAATCCACTCCTCACTCTCCTTTGGGGAGTATTTATTCGCCAAAGAAAATGTCACTGTAAACCTGCTTTACTCTAAAACATTGCATCAGCCTCTCTGCTCGTCATTCCAGCCATCAACTCATCTATTCCTCAGTCCAGAATCAGTTCAGAGCCAAATAATGGGAATTACCATTCATTTACTCCACTTGTCCCACGCCCAGCACCGGGAGAAGTCCATCTCCTCCGCATCCAACCCAAAGCAGGAACAATCAGATTTTCTCCTTTGGAAGCAGCAGTGATGTTGGAAAACAGGAAAGGGGCAGGCAGGAAAAAAAATCCTCGGTAGTGCTGATCATCCCTGTGCTGCCATTTTCCAGAAGGATCCAGCTGGAAGGTTTAGGAGCAGCAAATTGGCTTTTTTTTTTTATTTCCGAGGTGGATCCCGTCCATCCCGGCAGAGCCGGAGCCAGCCCGGCTCATTGGAGCTGGCAGCGGGCAAAGTGTGGAGCAGGGATGGCCCTGCCCTGGGGGAAGCAGGGAATTGGGATTTGGGTCCTGGAGCACCAGCCCAGGGGGGAAGGGTTATCTCAGGTGATGGAGAGCAGAGATATCGCCTTTGAAAAGCCAGGAAAAATGCGTCTGGAATGTGCTGAATTCCTGGGAGATTTGCAAGCCTGGCTGGATGGTGAAGGTCTGAGGGGTAAATGGAGCTGCTGTTGGAAGGAGCCACAAAACAATTCACTGTGATCACAAAACAATGCCCTTTTTAAGGAGCTTCATTTGGGATAAGTGTAGGGGGAATGCGGTGTTTGGTTGAAGGCTGGGCTTTTCCTGGAGGTTTTTTTCTGACTTCAACGATTCTGGGATTCCAGAGCAGAAAGCAGCAGGGAGCTCCAGAGAAAAACACCCGGAGAGGATTTTCAGTTCGTACCCGTGTCCCTGGATAAATCCAGTTATTGTGCATCCAACTTCTGCCTTCAATCCTGACCTGGAAAGGGATGGGACATCTCCCTGTGGGATTCTTTTCCTCCTGGTGTTTTCACAACGTTTATTCCAAGAATTATTCCCTCTGCTAAGCAAAACCAGGGAATTTACCTCTTCCTTCTAACAGATCCACACCTCCCCCGAGATTTCCTTCCCACATTTCCCTCATGAAACTTTGTGGAACCATAAATCGGGTTTAAACGTGACCCGTGAGCTCTAGGAAAGAGGATTTTCAGTTCGTACCCGTGTCCCTGGATAAATCCAGTTATTGTACATCCAGCTCCTGCCCTCAGTCCTGACCTGGAAAGGGATGGGACATCTCCCTGTGGGATTCTTTTCTGCCTGATGCTTTCACAACATTTATTCCAAGAATTATTCCCTCTTCTAAGCAAAACCAGGGAATTCACCTCTTCCTTCTAACAGATCCACACCTCCCCCGAGATTTCCTTCCCACATTTCCCTCATGAAACTTTGTGGAACCATAAATTGGGTTTAAACGTGACCTGTGAGCTCCAGGAAAAGCTGGAGTAATCACATTGCTTTTGAAACCTTGGGAAAAGATGGGAAAAGATTTAATAATCTCATCCAGCTGCTGGGTCTCTATTCTGGGAGCTTTGGAAGCTCCGACATAGAGGGGATGATTAAGGGAAATTAATTTATTAATAAAGTTAATAATAAATCCTGAATTTCTTGGACAAACACCCTCCAGAAATTTAAAAAAAAGCCAATTTAGAGTAGATTTTTAATCTGAAAATCAGTGAAAAGCATCTTTCTGGAAGTCTTTTGGAGCTTGAGACGATGTTTAAAGTGATGGAATTTCAGGAATTCTGATGGAATCTCGGCTTCTTCTGGACTCCAGAGGGTTTTTTTTTGTCCCAAAGTTCTCCTGGATGTTCCCACCCCGTTCTGTGTCTGTCAGGTGAAGGCTCCTGGTGTTATTTGGAGCCCTAAAGTCATTTTTTTTAGACAATATTTCTGTCAGCTCTGTAATGCAGCAGAAAGGGGAGAAATGGGAAGAGACAGAGCCTTGCCTGAACCTTTTCTGCTCCAAACCCCTTTCATTCCATAAATCCCTGTGAGAGAGGCCTGGACAGGAGGAATCTGGGATTTTTTCCCAAAATGTTGAGGGGGGAATCATGAAAAAGGAGCTGGGAGTCAGCTCAGATGAGTGTTTGAAGCATTTGGTTTGATAGCTGGGTGGTAGAGGTTTAAAAAGGGGGAAAAAGGGAAAAAAGGGGGGAAAAAGCAGGGGGAAAAGGGAAAAAAGGAGGAAAAAAGAGGGAAAAAAAGCAGGGGGAAGAGGGAAAAAAAGGGAAAAAAGGAAAGAGAAAAGGGGAAAAAAAGGAGAAAGGGAATAAAGGGGATAAAAAGGATAAAAGGGGAAAAAAGGGGAAAAAAGGGAAAAAGGGGGGGAAGGGAAAAAAGGAGAAAAAAAAGGGGAAAAAAGGGAGGAGTGGAGAAAAAGGGAAAAAAGGGGGAAAAGGGAAAAGGGGAAAATGGGAAAACGAAAAAAGGGAAAAGAAAGGAAATAAAGCTTAAAGGAAAAAAGGGGAAAAGAGGGGGAAATGGAAGAAAAAAAGGGGAAAAGGGAAAAATAAGGGGAAAAAAGGGGAAAAAGGGGAAAAAAGGGGAAAAAAGGGGAAAAAAGGGGAAAAAATGGGAAAAAAGAATACTCTGTCCTACAAAAGCTCCTCTTGTCAGGGAAAAAAGTCCCCTGTGAAATTATGATTCTATATAATTATGTTATGCAATATACTCTATATATGTATACTTATATATATATCTTGTGTAATGTATTATTATATTATGCAATATATTCCATATATTTATACATTTATACCTATTTATATTATATAATATGTTTTATATATATATATATATATATATATATATATATATATAAAGAACATTTAATTCAATCATCAGCACCCCCACAAAAATTCAAATCCCAAGTCTATTAATTCATTTCCAAAATTGTTACGAATCTCAGTATCCAATTTTATAATTCTAGGATGGCAAAATTAAAATGAATGAGGAGGAAAAAATAGGCAAAGAATTGGGCATTTTTTTTCTGGAGGCAGAAAGTTGACCACGAATTCCATTAATTACACATAATATCCTGCCTTGGTATTCAGTGTAAGGCCTAAACATTCACTTACAGAGATAAAATTTATGGAATTGGGGAAAAGGGGGAAAAATCCTTTCTTTTTCTTTTTCTTTTTCTTTTTCTTTTTCTTTTTCTTTTTCTTTTTCTTTTTCTTTTTCTTTTTCTTTTTCTTTTTCTTTTTCTTTTTCTTTTTCTTTTTCTTTTTCTTTTTCTTTTTCTTTTTCTTTTTCTTTTTTTTTCTTTTTCTTTTTCTTTTCTTTTTCTTTTTCTTTTTCTTTTTCTTTTTCTTTTTCTTTCTCTTTCTCTTTCTCTTTCTCTTTTTCTTTTTCTTTTTCTTTTCATTATTTTTCCTTTTCCTTTTCCTTTTCCTTTTCCTTTTCCTTTTCCTTTTCCTTTTCCTTTTCCTTTTCCTTTTCCTTTTCCTTTTCCTTTTCCCTCCTCTCTCCCTTCTTTTCCTCCTTCCTCCCCTTCCTCCTTTCCCCCTTTTTCCTACTTAAACACAAAACAGTCCCATTTTTTAATTGGGCCTTTGAATTGAAACCTGAACATTTGGCTTTAGTGAAAATGGCATTTTGAAAGAGAACGACTAAAACAATAAAATAAACACTCGTGGAATGACTTTTTATAGAACATGGAATTTTTTAAGTCTGAGAATGACTTTAAAAAAAAGAAAGACAAATCCTGGGGGAATCAGGGAGTTGTTTCTTTAATGGTTTTTTTGTTTCCTCCATTCCCAGAGGATGACTGAATCCTGTTCCCATCTGCACCTTCCAAGGAAATCCCATCCCACTTTGGGAAGTGGGAGCAAACCCTAAATGCACCTGTGCTCATGTGACACCCGGATAAGGATGAGAAATCACCCCCTGATTTTTCCTTGGGAGAAGTGGAGCAGCAGGGATGCCCCATCCTCCATTTGGGGACGCCCCATCCTCCATTTGGGGATGCCCCATCCTCCATTTGGGGATGCCCCATCCTCCATTTGGGGATGCCCCATCCTCCATTTGGGGATCTTTCCATCAAGAGAGGGAGCTCTGGCTGCTTGATTGAACTCAACATTTGTATGGATCATTCCCAACTCGATGTTTCCAGATTATGATCTTATTTCTATCCATTTTCCTTTTTTTTTCATTCCCTTGGGATTTGTGCACACTGCAGCTGCTGACACAGGGGAAGGCAAACCCAGGAGCTGCGATTTTTTCCCTCTCCAGCTTTTTATCCTCTTCCCCCTTCTGCCCATTGGAATGTGTCATTATTATATGGAATCATGGAATAGATTGGGTTGGAAAGGGCCTTAAAAAACCTCCAGTTCCATGGGCAGGGATTGTTGGAACCCAAGGCACACCTCGGGCTGCCCTGGGAGCTCAGGGCACACCTCGGGCTGCCCTGGGGGCTCAGGAGCCCCAGCAAGGGGGTCCCAGCCCCTGGCAAGAAGCCCAGAATGGCACCGGCTTTGGCCTCAGCCCATGGGAAAAGTTACCAACACTGCCAGAATCATTGCAAGCCACCAGAGTGTGAAAATGAGCAGTGGGTTAGTATTTTACAAGGTAAAAAAGTAGATTTTAGGGTTTTTAATATGAGGACGAAGGGTTTAAGATGGAGGATTTTGGGCATTGCCCTGTTCTTCTTCTCCTTCTCCTCCATCTTCTCTGGTGCTGGTGGCACAAAATGATTGGTAGAATGAAAAAGAGGTAGAAATTCCGTATCTAGAGTAGGTGCAAATGAATTGGTACAGAACAGTAACTAATAAATGCGTTGTGAAGAATGGCTGGATGATGGAAAGGGCACAAAAAGGCCGGGACAGCCCAGGACTGGGCAGTGCCCGCTCGGACTCGGCTGCATCAGATGTGCGGCCGGAGCTGAGAGCTGGCAGAGAGAAGGAGAAATCAACAACCTGAAACAACATCTGCAGCCGTTTCTCAGCTGCTGGGGCTCGAGGTGAAGCTCCCCAGAGGTGAAGATAAAGAACCTGGATTTGTGTTGTACCCAGCTCCCACAGGGACACCTTCCACTAACCCAGGTTGCTCCAAGCCCTTCCAACCTGGCCTTGGACACTTCAATAATGACATTATATTATTATATTACACCAAATAACAAAAATTCCTGCCCAAACTGAGCTCTCAGATCACCTCCCGTGCGTGTTTCCATGGAGCTGCAGGTGGTGGTGGTTGGGAATTTTGGGATACAGGCAGGATATCGACAGGAATTCCCAGAAATGGGGCAGGTTGTGGCCGCTGCAGGCCCTGCTGGGCTCCGGGAGAGGGGAGCGATGGAAAGCTTGGGATTGTGCTGGGTTATTTGTGTCCCTATTCAGAATTCCTTTTGTTTTAGGCAGGCAAAGCTCCTGCTGGAGACAATGGGAATTTCTGGCAGCCGGGAATGCTAAACAGGGCCCTCACTGGGTAAACTGCAGCTCTCTTTTATTGCAGCCCAGAGCTGGATGCCGCCGATATTATCAGGAATATAAAGGGCTGTTCTTTCAATTACAGGCTCGATTTTAAGCCCCCACATTTAGCTGGAATATCAGCACTTTTCCCTCTCATGGCCACAGGTATCCCTGGCAGATTGGGAGCCCCAGGAGGCTGAATCCCCATCCCTTCTCCCCAGGCCTGCAGGAATCATGGCTGGGAGCAGCCTCATGGAGGTTTGCTCACAAACCTTTCCAGTCTAATCCTGGATGATCCAAGCCCAGTCAAGAGCCCTCTTCACATGAAATATTTGCTGCTCCAGATGGCACAGCCTGAGCCCAAGCCAACAGCAGGGGAAAAATCCATTTATTCCCATGCCCAGCCCTCAGCCAGCCCAGCTCCCTCCATCAGTCATGGACAAGAGGTGTCCTCCACAACACTCTGGATTCATGAAGGGAGCACGTGGATAAAAGGGTCCTGTTTTAATCCAGTGTCCTGATCCGTGCTGGTGTGCAGGGAATGGGGATCAGGCTGGGCCTGGGCTCTCAGTTTGCTTTATCTGCTGCTCTCCATCCTCAGATGTGGTGTTAATTCAGTATCTTTTATAACTTCCCTTCTTCTCGCTGAAAAATTCCAGATGTGGGTTTGTTTATCCCCTCCCCTTTCCAAGACTGATTTAGAAAATGATCATTCTCTTGGTGCTGCTGCTCCTTCCCAGGAAAATGAAGGAGTGTGAGAGTGTGGAGCTCCTTTCCACCCTCCCTGACTGCAGAACAACCTGGAATTTCCTCTGGAGACAGCGGGGTCCGAGCTGGGATGGCACAGAGGGAGCAGCATCCCAAACTCTGGGGAGCCCAAAGGAACAATCAGAGCTGGAAACTGAGTTTGAACTCAGTGATGAGGAAGCATTTTTGCATAATTAGGAGAACACCAGCAAATTTTCTTCCTGACACGACATTTTCCATCACTCCAATTGTTGGGATGAACGGGAGCTTTTTCTGCTCAGCAAATACCTTCAGCCTTCTGTGGAAGAAACATTTTCTGTGTGAGAGGAGGGAAAACAGATTCTCCTCACAGAGAGAAATTTTGCAGGACTTCTCTTGTGCTTCCTGCATTATCCCTCCTGCTGGAATTATGGATGAGGAGTAAGGAGCTCCTAGTGGTAACAGGAAAATAGAGCCCTGGAGCCAGTCCAGGCTTCTGTTTCCAACTTTACCATTCCACCCTCAAATTCACAGTGTAAATAAAAAGAATATTTAACTTCACGGGTGTGGATTGCAGGGCTGTCCCTCCAAAATGCCAAATCCAAGTGGGAGAGGGGTGTTGTGCCAGGACAGCTGAGATCACAATTTAAATGGGATCACACCAAGGAAATGACAAGGATTGTGGAATCACGGAATCAGTCCCAGAAGGGTTTGGGTTGGGAGGGACTTAAAGCTCATCCCCCATGGGCAGGGACACCTTCCACTACCCCAGGGTGCTCCAAACCCCATCCAGCCTGGCCTTGGACACTTCTGGGGGTGTGGAAATCCTCGAGTTTACCTAAAGCTGGAGGGTGCAGTGGATGGAATTCCTCCTTCAATGGTTTCATTCAGGCTCTCACTGCAGTTTGAGCGTATTTTTGCTGACTGTGACGTTTTCTTTGGCACATGATGTGCCTGGGAAGCTGCAAAGCTCCCAGTCCCTAATTTTAGGTCATTCTCAATATCCTGGAAAACTGAAGCATTCGAATTTGAAATTTTTCCCAACCCACCTGCCCAGACAAAGATTGAATTTCCCAAGGTGTGACTCCAAGCTCCATCCCATGGCAATGCCCTCACAATTCCCCTGTGCTGCTTTGTCAAAAACCCTTTCACTTCTTGAAGTAAAATACCTGATAACCACGGTTATCAAAATATATTCCAGCCTTGGAGTATTTTTTTCCCCCCTAAAAATGTTATTTCCACTGTCTGTCCCTGTTTAATGAGAAGTAGCAAGCAGCTGTTGGAATGTAATAACATCCCAAACCTCTGCTTTCATGCATCAGGGTGTGCAGGCATAGGGAGAGCTTTAATGGAATAAAAAATATTCCTAGGAAATGGACTCTCAGGCTTCAGTTATGAGAAGATTTAAAAGTGCATTTGTATTGGAACAAGAAAAAATAACTTTTTCTCTTCTTATCTTTGCCGTGGTTGTTCTTGACGCCGTGGGAAGTTGTGGTTCATTTTGTTCCAAGAAGTAATTTGGGTCAGGATCCATCCATGTGCTCAGATGAATCAAAATAAGATTTCTGATTATGTTGGTTTCTACAAGGAAAAGTTCATACCTTCTCCAATATTTCTGCATTTTATGGAATGGTTTGGGTTGGAAGAGACCTTAAAACTCATCCAGTTCCATGGCAGGGGCCTCCCACTGTCCCAGGCTGCTCCAAACCCTGTCCAGCCTGGCCTTGGGCACTGCCAGGGATCCAGGGGCAGATGGTTCTCTGGGTTCTCTGGAATTCCATCCCAGTCCCTCTTCACCCTCACAGGGAAATTTCCTTCCCCATATCCAATTTAAATCTTTTTTTGACAATCTCCCGTTGGAAAAATTTCTCTTCCTTGAAGCTGCAATAGTTTTCTTTGCAAGTGTAACAGTTGAAACAAAGCAAACAGAACAAGCAGCTTCCCAAATGATCAGGACAATTCTCTGATTAACCTCATCTTGCTTTTTCCCGCCTGAATATTTAAGTAATGATTTTCCTGTCATGATTTAAATTCATGATCAGAAATGTGAATATTTCCTCGAAACAGGGAAACAACTCTGAGATTTCTGAGAAAGTTCGAGCCCCTTTAATTCACTTTATGTTTCCCAGCTGCTGAGGAAGCACCAGAGTGGTGCCACTTCTCATCCCAGGAATAACAGCAAGATTCCCAGCCAAACCCAGGGAAATTGTGCTGCTCTCCTGAAGAAGAATTTGTCCCCAAATCAGCTGGGATTAATCTGATGTTACTGCCCCTGAGCTGGTTTAGCCAATAAATGCAAATCCTCAGTGATCACTCACCATTAATGCAACAAAACTGGCAATTAATGCAGGGCAAGAAAGGCTCTGCATTTTTGGCTGCCTGCAATTTGTGCCTATATTAAATTTCTTTAATGCAGCCAGAAATTCAAGGGAAGCCCAATAACTGGTCTTTGGGGTGAGGTGGGGTTTGAGGTGAAGGCAGGGAGAGGTTTGTGCTTCCAGTCCCAGCTCTCAGCTGGTGTTTTAGGGTTGAAAAGTGAAGGGATTATTTCATTTGGAGAAATGGCAGCTTTTGGCCTGGTCCAGGAGGGCAAATTGTGATAATTTTCCAGCTCTTTTGGAATATTCCATGATGAACTTGGGAGATGTGTGTATTTTACCAGCACTTCTCCGAGTGATGCTGATGTGTTGCTGGAGCAGTTGAGTGCTGATTTAAGTAACAATGTTGTGGCTTCAGCTGTTATTTAAATGTGCCATTTTTAAATGTTGTGGTTCTGTGATCCAGCCTGTCCCATGTGGAAAACAACATTAATTCTTACATCCCAAACCTGGTGCCTTATTAACACAGGAATTCTGCTGTGAGGGATGATGACCTTTGTGGTAAGGTCACAAAATCGGGGTTTTACTCTGGACCTTGCTTAAAAAGGAATCTGGAACCTTTTATAAAAACATCCAAAGCTCATTATTTTTCATGAATGAGGCTTTCCTTGGAACCACAAACTGTGATTACTACATGTAATCATCTGTAAGGTGCTTTCCTTAATTAAAATCCGCTTATAAACAGATTTTGCATGTTAATTTTCAGTTTGCAGCTCAGTTATTGACCTGAACCAGAGTAACCAATGTGGGAAACCAAGCAGGAAATGTCCCTTTGATTTCCTGCTTACTGACAACACTCTGCAGAATTCCCTTGGAAAAAGGGGTGTTTCATTATTTTATCACAAAGAAAAAGTCCCAACATTTAAATAATAACCATGATGCTCAATTAAGCTAAAAAATGGGAGTATTTCCCTTCCAAAAAACAATTTAAGTTTATTCAGGGATCTGACTCATCTCCTGCATCAGCTGCTTAATATTGTGGTTTTTTAAAGTTTAATCCTTCCATATTTCCTTTTCACATCTGACCTCTTTCATTTTTATTGTGTTTTAACAACACCTGGAGTATTGCAGTAGAAACTTTCATAAGGGGAGGGTAGAAATTCTTCTCCTCTCCTCGTTCTTGTTCTGTTTCATTTCCTTAACTCTATAAGGGGTAAGTCTTAAAAAATAATGTAATTAATTATTGAGTGAGTAATGAGCTGTTTAATTTAGGGCTTGAGGAGATGGTGTGGTTGGAGTGGGCTCTATGAGCTCTGGGATTCCTTATCCACAGTAATTTTAAGGAATTTTGTGTCATTTCTGGGAGAGATTCATGGCAGATCCAAAATATCCCAAGCACTCAGTGACATTTTTCTTTAGGAAGCTGTGGATGTTTAAAAGATTAATTAAAGAAAAATGTAATGGATATTTTCAGGGAAACAGAAGAGACTCCCTGGAAGCATTTGGAAAACTTTGGGTTGTTCTGAGTGCTGATTTTAAGTCTCAATTCTCCAATTTTGGTAATCAGGATAGAAAGGGTGGGGAAATATCAGATTCTTTGCTGGGCAGAGAGAATGGTGTGGGTGGAGAGCAGCCAAGTCTGTGCCTTGGAGAGAGTTAAAAGCTGGTGATGCCATTTTCCCTCTCATCCCAGCAAATCTTTGCTCAGTTAAAACCAGTCAAGGAGAATTGCCTGGACAATCCCAATGATATCTGAAACAAGCAGTGTGGGATTTCACAGGCTACAGATACAAAGAAATGATTTTCCTTCTCCCTAAAGGAGACACAAGAGTCCAGCTCTATGGAATATTCACTCCCAAGGCACCTCAGGCCCACTAAAATGATATTCCTCTCAATCAGCATTATTTACAATTATTTCCATTATATCTGAGGCTTTCTGGGGGAATTTTTGAGGGAGAAAAAAGTCGAGTTGGAGACAATTGCAGCAAAACTTTCCCAGCCCCAGCCAGCAAGAGGCTCTTCAGGTAAGGCATAATGAGATATCGGAATCTTTTGGAATTAATAAATGCTCCTGGAGCAGCCTTTCTATCAGGACAGAGATGGCTCTCCAGATATCCAGGAGGGAAGATTGATGGGCTATGCAGATGCTGCTGCCATTAAAAAGACCTTCAGAAAGAAACAAGCAGCATCGCTCCAAGTGTTGTTTTAAATTCACGCCTGACTTTGAAAACAAATGGATGCCCCCCTGAGATAATTGGAAAAGTTCAAAAACGATCAGGGAAGAACAAATTGAGACTTTGGGATGGACAAAAACCCCAGATAAAGGAAGTCTCTGAATTCTCCTTCCAGAGCATTAAAGACACTTTCCTATCTGAGGGTGGTTTTTAAAAATTTCCTTAATTTATTTTTTTCTCCTTCAGGGGCTGAGTCTTGACTTTGGCATGGTTGGGGAAGAAAGGAAGGTCCTGGATGAGGATTAAAGAGGGAGGTGGGGGAGGGCCTTTAATACGTGTCCCCAGCAGGGACCTTGTGGGTTAGAAATGTTTGGTACGAGGGCAGGGAAGTGCTGGCAGTGAGGGAAATTGGGAATGCTGGGGCTTGGGACAAGCTGGAATTGCTTTAAAGTGACAGAGGAGAGGTTTAGATGGGATATTGGGAAGGAATTGTTCCCTGGGAAGGGGGTGAGGGACTGGGATGGAATTCCCAGAGAAGCTGTGGCTGCCCCTGGATCCCTGGCAGTGCCCAAGGCCAGGCTGGACATTGGGGCTTGGAGCAGCCTGGGACAGTGGAAGGTGTCACTGCCACGGCAGGGGTGGGATGGATGGGATTTAAATCTCTCCACCCCAAACCAGTGTGGGATTTTGTGGCTTTGGGATGTCAGGGCCTGCTCTGCCCTCCCGGCCTGGGCCCATATTCCAGCAGCTCCCAGCTCCTTCCCACCCTCCTGCCTGTCAGAGCCCCATTTTCCTTCAAACCAAACTCAAATCTCACTCCTGTGGCTCTGCCTGAACAGAAAAACCTCCCCACCAAGCAACTTCTTCAATAATTAGGTCCACTTCTAGTGCACACCGGGGTTTCATGGCTCTTCTATCACTGCAAAATGTCAGCCTGCTGGTGTTGGCTCTTCAGGTTTTCTAATTAATGATTAATGACTGATATTCTGCTGTTCATAAAGCTGAATTTTCCCTGTTAACTGTTCAATATTGCAGCTGAGAGTGCGCTGAGATAGACTCTTGTCTAATTTAATATCAAAATGATATGGAAAAAAGCCCCTCAAACCCAACCCCGCTCCATGGCCTTGTAATTTTGCACTATTTTGATAAATCTCTCTCTCTGTCACTGACAGCTGGGGTGTGATTAGCTTAATCCTGATATTTTATGACAATAAAATTCCCATTTAACTTTTCTGTGTCAATACAAGCTCTCATCACCACCAAAATTTGCTTCTGGGCAAATCCTTTCATGCAATAAATAAATTCACAGGGCGAACTTGTGAGCTGTTATGATCTCATAACTGCCAATAATCATTATGGAATCCAATATTTACGGGCCAGGGTGGCATTTAAATAAATGCAGCACTACTGAAATGTCAGTTTATTCCAGCAGGAAGGGAAGGATCATAAACCTTCCACAGGAACTGCCTGTGAGTTCTTTCCACTTCTCGAATTCCCATCTTTTGTCACTTTTGTGGGATGAGAAATTTGCCAGCTCAAAGCTGGGGCATTCCCAGTATCCCACAGGCTCTGCAGGTGCCCCTTTTTTTCCTGACTCCAAGTTTAACATTTTCCAGGTTTGATTTCTTTGCAAAAGGAAATGTTTTTCTCAGCTCAGGCTGAGATTTGAGAGCATCAGCACTTTTCTTAAAAGTCTGAGGGTTACCTGAGGCAGGGCCTGATGGAAAGGGAATATCCTCATTTATACCCTACAATGACAGCAGATTTCATTTCTGTGCTAATTTAAAATCCCAAAAAAAAGGAGGGAGCACCCACTTTAACCTGGCCTTCAGCACTTGGAAAGCCCTGGTGTGGTTTTTATGGATTTAACAACAGGACAAAAACAATTTGCTAGGCTGACAATGTCCCTGGAAGGGGGAGCTGGGAGCATGCTGGAGGCATTAAAGCAGCTTAAACTCAGGCTGCTCCAGGTAATATCCTAAAAAACGTGGCAGGGGACTGGTGAGGAGATGTGCTGAGTAATCCCCACGAAAGCAGCATGAACCACTTGTGTGCTTATTTCTAAATGCATTTCTTGCCTCCACCCCACCACCTTTGGGGAATAGTTTAATTTCCTATTTAATTGCAGCCGTTGCGAATGCCTGAAGGTTGTTCTGAATTATGGATAGGACTAAAAGTTACTGGTTCTATTCCATGCTGGCTGTGGCTTTCAGGGTGGATTAAATGTGCTGGAAATTCACAGTTCAGGGCAGGAGCTGGGGCTGCTCTGGCTCTGCAATCAGGGGCTCTGAGAGCTGGGGAAGGTTTTGTGTCTCACTGCAGAGACATCTCCATGTGAGACAGCTCCTGGGGGATTCCTGCTCATTTGGGAAGAATTCAAATAAAATTGAGGCACAAAGTTCTACATCTGGGCTCGTACAGCTGGTATGTTCAGGAGTTTGCTGCTTTTCTGGAGCCAGTACTAAAATTAATGCTTATATTCTAATTGTAACCCCAAATTCTGCACCTTCTGGCTTCAGAAATGCCATAAATTGTGTTATATACAACAGTTCCTCTCTCTTTTCATGAGTTTAGGGTAATTGTAGTTTTTACAAGCCTCGCTCAGGTTCGACTTTGTGTCAAGACATTGAAACTGAAAATTTGTCTCTCTTCAAGGCTCTTTTCCCTTCCACAAACTCTTTTTTGCATATGATATAAGGAGAATGAAATCAGTGTGGGTTTCTCATGTGGGAATGAAAACATGAACTAAAACCTGCATCAACAGAACTTAAATCCCCTCTTCCCATATCTCCTGATATCAGAAGCTTGCCAGCATCACAAAAGGAGCAGCCACGTAGCTCTGGTTTATAGAATTCCAAAACACCTGTCAGGACAGATGCCAGCATCAGCAATCCCACAGTTTTGAGGTAAATTTCCAAGTTTTGAGGCTGGATGTTTCCCTGTTTCTCACCTGCAAATTGAGGTGGGGGCCACAGGAGCACCTGGATGGGAGCAGAGCCTCCTGAAAGGCCAGAGGTGTGAAATTCTGAACTGAGGTTCTAAAGCATTTACAAACCTTCTTTATATTCTGGGCTAACAGGAGGATTTTAGGGGCAAAGAAAAATAATGTGCACTTATATACATCTATAAAAAACCAGATTTTTAAATGTGATGTGGTATCAAAGGCTGAAAAAAAATCATATTTCAGTGCTGCAACGAATAATCCTGAAGATGAAGCCAAGTGAGATCATGGTAATTTATTGAATCCTGTTTATTATTTTGATGAGATTAACTTAAGTTGAGCCAGTGAAGGGTTTGCATCAGTGAACACTGATGAAAAATGATTGCCAGGATAATACAAGTGATCATCATTAGCAGTGACTGTGCTGTGTTTTTAATGCTTGATAATGTTTTTGTCTCATTAAAAACACTTGGTTTTTAATGTCTCCCACTCCAGTCACCATTGTGAGAATTGATATCATTTAATAAAAAATCTGGTGGGTTTATGTGACAGGAGATCAACTATCCAGGATGTGCTGGGAGCAGGCTCAGGTATTTTTACTAATTAGCAAGGGGGGTTTGGAGCACTGAGGGCAATAAGGGAGGTGCTGTTCCAGGATTTGACAGCTAACGATCATGAGAACATCATTAAAGTAATTAAAGAAGGGATCTCCATGAGCAGAAAATGATGCGTTTGGGGCTGAGGAAGCGTTTTTGCTTTTAACCATCTTGTCAATCAGAGATTTACATTTTCACCTGAGGGAAAAAGTTTTGGAGGGAGGGTGTGGCACGAAAACTCTGATTTCCACTGACCTTATCTGCAGAGGGATCCGTGGCTGGGGACCAGCACTGCCCTGCCAGGTCCAACCTTTGTGCTCCAGGTTTCCCTCGACCCTGGAGAGGACTGTGGGGTCTGGTGGCACCCAGAGACCTCTGTGACAGCCCTGGTCAACCTTGGGAGGGAGAAAACCTCCAAAACTAATGGCAGCCTTGGAGGAATGGATGGGTTCTCCTGCTCTCCTTGCTGCTGCCCTGGGTTGTGTCGCTGTTCTCACCTCGGATGAGTAGAGAAACGACACGAAATCCAGGCTCAGGGATACATGGAAGCACTTTAATAATTTTTCCAAAGGTTTTTATCTGTTAGTTCTCAAGAGTGTGTTCAATGGCATAAGGGAATTGGTCTTTTGGCCATCCACCCCTTGAGGGGATTGGCCAAGTTCTAAGACATCCATTTCTAAATATTTATCTAGTTAAAACCATAACAATACTGCAAAACAACCCGCAGGTGCAAGAAGTTTACAATATTGGAATCTTGTTTAAAATAATCAGCATGGGAAAGACAGAGCTCTCACAAACTGCTGCAGAGAGCTGAAGAAATCCTCTGCTGAGGCTTTTTCAGTATCCATAGGATTGTTGGTCCCAATCTTTCCTGACAGTGCAGGAGCAGCAAGGACCTGGCCCAGGAGCAGCAAGGACCTGGCTCAGGAACCCTCCCCACAGCCCCTGGTGTTTAAGTCGCGTTTACAAGACGTCCTCATTTTAGGAATTGCAAAAATATTGCTTTTTCCCCCCTTTTTTTTTTTTCAATCCTACTCCAGGAAAGTCTATTTTAGGAAGAAGCAGAAGGTCGTAATGAGACAAAACCAACAGGTTTCTTGTGAATTTGCTTGAAGTTTTCCCTCTGTGGGAGTGAACCAGGTGCAGAGAAAGAACAGTGGCATTTCTGATAAGCTTAATGGCAAAAGTATTTCCAGCTTGGAGTTGTGCTTGATTAAAACATCACTATGAGAAATGAATGTTGAAAGCAGAATCAAACTCTTTAATTCATTATTTTAGCTGTACCTGTGCTCAGTGTAAGGCAAGTCAAGCAGGGAGATCAGTTTTAGAAGCTTGAGGGAAAAAATCTCTCTGTTTTCATTCTAACCACGAAATCCCTATGTAGCTGCTGTGTGAGTACACATTTCAATTGGTTAAAAAGCTCTGGATTTCTGTTTTTCTGAGAGAAAATGCAATTTTTTAATACCTGAAACACAATAGTTGAGAGTTTTATTAGTTCTTTAAGAATGGAGCAGCACAAAATGGTTTTTTTTCCTGTTCGCCTTCCTCTCTGATGAAATGTTAGGATGAGCTCAGTTACAAAATAAGAGGGAACTGTTCTTGCAAATAATAAAAAAAAAAAAAAAATCAGCTTGAAACATTTTCATCAGCCAGGGAGGCAAAATAAATGACAGCATCCTGATGCCTCTGTTAGGCAAAAGCTGATTTTGTCAGTGCCAACCCAGGTTTGTGACTCTCTTAAACACTTTGGTCAGTGAAGAATCTCTCTGGGGTCAAGAAAATCGTTTTCTTGCACATTTTATTGTGGCAGCCTGGTGCTCCTGAGGGCTCCAGTGCAGTGGGAAATGAGGCTGCTCCGAGCAAATGCTGCAGCAAAAATCCTCTGGAAACAGAAGTTGCTGTTGTGACACTTTTTCTGAAGGCACGAGACAGCCACGGGCATTTTTAAAGTTGAAAAAATACATATTTAGAAGCCAGGGAAAAGCTGGGAGACCCAGATTCTCTGCATAAATCCTTAATAGCACCAGATATGATCTTCCTTGGGCCTTGTCAAGGCTGGGAACAGCATTTCCTGACCCATGGCATGTCCCAAACTGACAATTTTATTGTGTGCTCTGGATTAATGAGTCCTCTCAGATCATTTAAATAAACAGATGCTGTCTGCTAGGATGGCTAGGAGCATTTGTTGCTTGTAAATGATTTAAATGCCATCCTTCATGGAATAGTTACTTGGAATGTGCTCGTGGGCTGGAAATATTCATGGCAATAAGGACCAGCAAGAGGAGCAGTTCAAATGGAAGGGAAAAAAAAGGAAATATAATGAGTGTTTAATGATTTATTAATGGTTTATAAATATCTAAATGAGATTGTTAGGCTTATATCAACAGTGGGAGGCAGAGAAGGAGCCAGCACTGTGGGTTTGGAGTAAAGCTGGGAGTTCCTGCAGTGCCTTGGAGTGCTGGGAGCTGCTTCCAATATCCCAGAGGATCACGGGGCTGGGATTGGGGAGCAGAAACTCCTCCAGAAGGGTTTCACAGTGTGGTGTGTCCTGCAAGCTCAGGAATCATAAATCTGCAATTTCAGGTTGGAAAAGCCCTCTTAGACTGAGCCCAGCCACTAAGCTGATGCCTTCTCCAGCCACCTAGAAACAGAGACTAGACAAGAGGAAGGGAATAAAGGTCGGTGTTTATTTGAAAGCCTTCAAGGCACCCCCGGGGGGAGCCAGAAGCTGCCTCCAAAAATGGACCCCAAGATGGACCCCAGGTCACGAGTTCTTCACACCTTTATAGGTTTGGTTCATTTGCATATCAGGGTTAATTCTCCAATTAAAGCCCCAGTTTAATGATGGAATTCCCCTCAGCTTGCTCCCCCTTAGAGGCTTTGGGTTACACATTTTGGGCCTAGAAGAGCCTGGCTGTCCTTGAAGGCAAAGCCTGGAGAGGCTTTGTTGTGTCTGCCCAGCACGAGAGAGCAGAAATTCCAGGCTACAAGGAACTGCAGAGTTACACTCTGAGCAGTACAGAAATTGTAAAATATAAAAGTTAAAACCTAAGGCATCAAAGCCAGCACTGGCATCTTGACTAAATCCCACCCCCGAGTGTCACATTCCTGGGGCTTTTACATCCCTCCAGGAATGGTGGCTCCAGCACTTCCCTGGGCAGATTTTTCCAATGTAACACAATGAGAACACAAAACTCTTGCACAAAAGCTCCTGCAGATGCTCAGGGTGCCTTCTTTAGGGGAAGAACAGCTTAGGCAGCTGCCTGCACACTGGGGATTGCCTTTCTAAAATAAAAATCCCACTTTTCCTCCTGTTGCTCCTTTGGATAATTCCACAGCGGTGGAAGCTCCTCTCAGTCCAACTAAACAGCCTGAGAAGTAACTGGGAGTTAATGAAACACCTAAATGATGTCCCACTGCCCCAGAAATGTGCAGCAAAAATGGCCCTGCAACGTTTGTCTCTGGAGGAAAAAATTACTTTGATTTTCAGCTGCTTTGCAGAGCATCAGGTGACCGAGAGAGGGCTGAGGCACAGAATAAAACATGGCCAATTAGGGTGTGTGGGTTGCTTAATGAAGTGAAGTTTCCAGCTTTAAGGTGGTTCTTGCAGGCCACATGAGCAGAAGGAGGCAGCGGGGCTGACTCAGAGCCTGAGTCACTGGTGATGTCTGACCCATCAAACAAGGGGTGAAACAGCCAGGATTCCATGGCCAGGGGCTTCCAGCAGATTATCCCAACTCTCTTTGCCTCCTGCTCAAGCTGCCCTTAAATAGTTCATCTCTCCCCAAAGCCCTACTGCCACGGTTGGGGACTATTTCCATAAAATCCTTACACTTTGGATTGATAGGGACATTAATACTCATCAAATTCTACCCCTTCCACTATCCGAGGTTGCTCCAGCCTGGCCTTGGGCACTGCCAGGGATCCAGGGGCAGCCACAGCTTCTCTGGGAATTCCATCCCAGTCCCTCTCCACTCTCACAGGGAACAATTCCTTCCCAATATTTCATCTAAATCTCTCACCAAATGGTTGCTATTTAATTTTAATTTACTGGCAGGGATAAGCTTGGTATGTGGTGCTTGACCTGTTGAGTGCAGAGTTTTCATTATATTTATTATTATATTTATTTATTATTTGATTTATTATTCTATTCATTCAGCTCCCAGTCTGCTCACCTGTTTGCCTAATAACCAATGCAATCAGTGTAAATTGATTTAATTAGACATAAGGGGGCCAGAGACAGGCAGGGGTGGGAAGAGAGAGTGGATCAAGCACCCAAGTGTTGTGAGTGGTGCTGGACTCTGTTGAAGATGTTTGAACAAAACTCAGATTCCGTAGGATTTTCCAAGGAAAACGTGATTTTCCTGAGTTTGGTGACTGCAGTGATGAGCAGGCCTATCCCAATTTCCAGCCCTCACTCCCACCTCACGAGCTGGACTCAACGATCCATGTGGATCCCTTTAAATTCAGGATATTCTGTAACTCCAGGAGCCCTTTCCTAGCAGTTTTCTGGTGAATGCTGAGTTTCTTCTCCCCTCAGCACGTGTCAGAGCTGCAGATGAAGCCAAATCCCTCGGGATTGAGCTCCCTGAGACTGACACCACCTGGAGTATGCAAAGAGAAATAAATGCAGATGATGGATGCGTGGGATCATCCCAGGGTCGCTCTCCCTGGGTCACTTCCCTGGGTTTCCATTGCTGCAGGCTGCAAGGAAGGTTGACTTCAACATTTTATTTGTTGTCACAAATTTTTAGCAACTAAGAGCCGCTGCTGAGTGAGTCAGCACTGCTGGTGGGGAGGGAAAAACACCCTCAGAGAGAATTCCCTTTGAACACTGACCTGGATCCCGAGTTTTTATAATATATTACAATGAATTCTGGCTGCTTGTCCTTATGGAATAAATCTAAAGCCTAAAGCACGAAGCAATTTTGGGGTTTTTTTGGCCAAATTCTCGATCTGATCTGAGGAATGTGTGGAAAAAGTGGATTTTGTTCTCCTGGATGCAAATCTAGCTGCTTGCCCTGAGGAATTCTGCACTGCTGCAAGTGGACAGTGGCTCTATCCTAGGGAATGAGGTCCTGCAGCAGAATTTAGGGAATGATGTGCTGTGCACACACCTTGTGGGTGGTTTTAGGCACTCCTTGATGCTGCACATGTTCCAGGGTGATGAATCCATGCAATTTGTCTGAAGGAATAAGCAGGAATCTGCTTCAAACCTCCCTGACAAAATTGCCATTGAAGGTAAAATAATAGCATTGATTACCAGGGATGAGGGGAAAAATTGATTTTTAAACACCTCCTGTGTGATTTGGAGAGATTGGCATTGGATAATTCGTATTAAACATAAAAATGGGGAGGATAAATAAGAAACCTCTTTAGACCAATTACCCAGGCTCCGTTTTTGGCCTGTCATAAATTCCAGAGGCCTCCTTAGGAAAAATGCAGTTTATGGAACTCTAATAGATGAGCAAGGCTGGATTAAAAAAATCCCTTCCTGCACCTTCTCTGGGCTGGGAGGCTGAAGAAAATTCAGCTCATTCTGGGTGTATTTCCATTTAAAAAATAGATGTGCCCTGAGGAGAGGCTGACTGGCTGTGGTTATCATGGAATGTGTCTGACAGGAATATTCCTCTATTTCTGCCTAATTGCTGGGCCTAACTTTTGATTGCAGTCTGAGCTAAAGCTGCCATGAATATATCCACAGAAAATGCCTTGGAGGGCAAAAACCTAAACACAGCTTTTTAGAAATATGACATTTTTTTTGTTTTCTTTTCTGTGAGGAATCAACAGTTTCTGAAGTTCTTTCATTTTTGTAATTTAGTTTTCTAAAATTGGGAAGGAAGGGGGATGAAAGGTGTGCTCTAATATCATTAAGGCTGTGAAATAAAATCAGTTTTGAATCCAGCTCTTCATTTCTGTAAAGAGCTCGGTTGACACCACTCAGGAATTGGTTTTGAGCACGGCAACAACTTGATCCTCTCATCAGCAAAGCTGTTGTCAAAACATTCAAAGCAGGCAAAGCTGGCACTGCTCATTTCCAGCCAGCCCTGAAAGGTCAAGGGCTGAATCTGCAGCTAAAAAAAATAGATAAATAGCAATTTTTTTGTGTGTATCTCTCGCAGAGAGTGTGACATGAGCTGGTGGTTGGAGAAATGCGAATCTCTTCGAGTTGTGGTGTCATATCAGGTTTGCCCTTCAAGTTGTGTTGTGTCACATCCCATAATGTGACATGACAGCCCCACTTCACGTGTCACAGCACAGTGACACTCCTGGGGTGGCTAAAAACGTTGGATTTCAACAAAGTTTGGGAAACACTGGTCTGAGAGGGGCAGTGTTGGGAGAGGGAGAAAGGAAACCAAAGTTTTAATAGCAGGGTTCAGAGGTGAAGTTTTAATTTTTAAATTCTTTCTGTGGTTGAAATGGGGTTAGAACTTCCTAATTTAGGCTTGAGATCTGTAAGGACGGAGGCTGAGGTGAACGCTGAAGGCTGGTAATGAAAGGAGATGGAGATCCCAACCCTTGGCAAATGGAAGGAAAGTTTGGGATGGTTCTTTGTAAATCTGGAGTGGGTTTGTGGTGGGAGTAAAGAATGGAAACTTCCAGAGCCTCAGCTTGGGCTTTTTGGGGTTTTCATCCCTTTTTACATCACTCTGAGAGCTTCCATCACTCCTCTACTGAACCTCCAACACATCACTTGGGCTCTAATGCTGAGGAAAATTTCCCAAATGCTCCTGATCACGTACAATTCCAATAAATACAGGAACAGAGCTGGAAGTTTGATTTCCCCTTTCTGTTTCTTTGGATTTTATAACTCATTAAATTCCAACCCGACGTCCTTCACTTACATCAATTTTACTGCAGTCTTTACTGAGCTTGCCTTTATTGATTTCAGTGGAGTTCAACAGGCATAAAAAATGAAACTAAAAGGAGAATCAATTCCACATTAATTAGCCAGCATGCATGATTTTATGCTGCTTAATGACTCTTGTAATCATCTACAACTGTACCAAAGTGAGCAGCACTCGGAGCCAGGCAGGGCTGTACAGGAACAAAACCCTCCAGCAGTGAATTCCCACCATTTGGGCACTTTAGAGAGTGCAGTCTTTTCCATAAAATCAGATCTAGATTAGAAATGGTGGCAGGGAAGGAGTGATTAGAAACTAGACGAGCTCAGACTATTTTTTTTTTTTCCCTGGCAAAAAATGCTACAGAAAACCCACCCAGCTCCTTCCTGAGTCCCCCAGTTTGGGAAGGATTTGCAGGATGGATCTCTTGGACCCTCACCTAAAGACCACTGAAGCAAAGAGAAGATTATTTACAGCCCATTTTAGCGAGTCCTTTGCTTGTTTATTTATTTCTATGGTACTTTTCAAACCAGGGCGCCGCTGTGGAAGGTTTTACACTGCAGGAAAAGCCTCAGGGTTCCTCACCCAGGAGCACTGAGATAGGGTCAAAACTGTCGTTCCTAAAAACCTTTGGACCTGGGTCTAGAAACAAATCAGGGTGTTTTAGACTAAAATTATGGCAGTGGGGAGGCTTCTGCCTTTATCTCTTGGATGGCACTTTCCCCACCCTGCTCACTTGTGCCCTGTCTCGTGGTGATTACTTTATTTGAGGACTGGCCTTCAGTACTTCCCTACCTTATTACTCTGAAATTACTCTGTGTATCAGTCACTCCTTATTGCCTTGGTGGACTCAACCCTAGGCTTGACTTCTGGCTTAATAAATAGGTAAGGAAATTTCTACTAGGAGTTTTCCACGCCCTTGTGTTCAGAGCACCCCTGGAATCCCCAGCGGAGGATGCTGTTTCACTGCCTTGTTCACACTCCTGTCTACGGGCTCCTGCTCTGGGATCTTTTTGTGGGCAATTATTTAGGATTATTGCCTTCAGGGATGCTTAATTTCTGTCTGCAGAGTGGGTGGGGTTTAGTGTTAAACAGAATTTTCCTCTGTAATCTGTTCCCATGGTCTGTAGGCTAAGGACTGATACACAGAAATCCAGTGAGTGACTGGATTTGGTACTAAAATGGACATTCCTGACTGCCTGTAAAACCACAATCCTTTTCCTGTTTAATATTTACCTCTCCTTTTATTCCAGGAACACAATGGAAGTGATTGCTTGGATACAGATGACATTATGGTCTGTCTTTGCTGTGCTTTTTTTCCCCTTTAACTGTGCATTTACACATGAATGGGCCATTGGTTCTAAATGGCAAGGAGATCACAGTGAATTATATTCACTTTAGTGATACAGTGTCAAATTCAATCTCTGATAAAATTCCACATCCTTTCAAATGGAGGGAACCATTTTCATTTGGATCGGCGGCAGCTGAACTTTCCCTTTCAGATTTCCACTGGTGGCACAAGTGGATGGGGCTGGGAGCTTCACACACCAAGTCTGAATCAAACTTCTCTGAAAGCCAGGGTTAGCTTGGGGACATAAATAATAAAAAAGAATCTGCTCTTCATGATCAAAAATTAAAATAGAGAGGAAACTTCTGTGCTTGATTGCAGGCAAAATCGAGAAAGTTGTTGCCCAGAGAATTTATCAGCAGGACAAATTAAGAAAATTGTTGCTGAGAGTATTTCTCTAGCAGCTCTGTGCTGGTTAAAAGCAGCTGTCTCATCTCAACACTGCCCTAGCTCTGGTTATTTGTGTGACTGAGCATCTCACAGCATCAGGTACAGATAAATATCGTGTTCATGTGGGTGTAGTGTTCCCTCAGAGCTCCTGTTTGGCCTGGAGGCTTTCACATCTCTTCTACAAGGGCTAAATGTATGATTTTTCAACACCTGGGTGACCTCATGGGAAGTGCTGGGCTCCTTTGTACTCGGGAAATTCATTCATGGACCTTCCTGGAGCAGGATTTTTAGCTGTGGGGTGCTTAAGGATAAGAAATCAATGTAGGCCCAGTTTCAGTTTATTTTCTCATGGCAGAAGCAGTTGGATGATGCTGTCAGGTGTGACCCTTGCTGGCTGCACCCTGTGCCAGCCCTCATCACCCTCCCAGGCAGGAATTCCTTCCCCAAATCCTGCTGGCAGTTTAGGGCCATTCCCCTTGGCCTGGTCCTCCAGGCCCTTGTGGAGCAGAGCTGTGAGGGAGAAGGGACTTGCTGGGAGACTCCAGGTGGAGAAAGTGAGCAAAGACTTGGAGATGGGAGATGTGCAGACACGTTTTGTGCCATAAATCAGCCTCTCCTGGTGGGAGAGAATTCCAGAGTCCTCGCTAGAGGTTCAGTAGACAGACAGGACAGACCAGCATTCAGCCTTCTCTTCTTCTAGGAGTTGTTTATCAAGTTCTTATCAGCTACAGGGTTACAAGGAGCTTTTCGAGAGTAGAGAGAAGCTGTGAGTGACCTCGTGTCAAGATTTTTCTGCCCTTTTAAAGGCATTTTACCCAATAGAAGTTTGAAATGACAGATATTTTTACTTTTCCACCAATGTCCAGTAAATCACCTTGTAACACAGACAGGAACTGAGGCAAATTCTACCCAATCATGCTGAGCTACTTCTGCTGCAGAAAATGGAGGTGTGGAAGAAGGAGCACGAAGCCTAAAATGATGTAAACATCCACCATTTTGGAAACCTCACTATTTATCTATTTACCACATAAACAAACCCAAAACCTCGAAATTCTTCACACTGTGACATTCTTACATAATATTCTACGGTCTAGTTCACATTGGTGTAGATTTTAATTCTTCCCAGAGTGTGGGCAGTTTTCTCCACAGATAAAGGTCAAAACCAGCATTGTCCAGGGGGGGTTAAATTCTTTAAAACAGGCAGAGGAATATTCTCTGCACTCTGGATTCCCACAGGGAGAACCAGGAGAAGGAGCTCTTTGGCAGTCACGGCTATGAAATAGGGAAATAAATGATTATTTTTCTGGAAGTTCAGTCAGGAAAAGGTGGGATTTGCCCTCACTGCACAGTCCTTTGCTGCTCTGCTCAGGTTCAGCTGCCACTGCAGGACTCTGCTGCAGGAGTTATCCAGAGGGATGGGAAGGAGGATGATAAACCAGGTTGGGATAAAGATTTCCATGCCCCTTGAAGCCACAGTTAGGCAGAGCTTCCAAACCTTTCACAGGGAGATGAACCACCCTGGGTGGGGAGGGGAGGAACATCCCCCACATCCCTCATCCCACGGGAAGTGGGCTGAATGTCCTCCCCTACAGTTTTGGGAGTTAAAATGAATCCCCACTCTCTGATGGGCTCCAGGTCTCCCTCTGATTCCTTATTGACTCCACAGCCCTGCCAAGAGCAAGAGGAGAAGGAAACTCCATAAGTTCAAGTCAGTGTGTGACCAGTTCTGTCACTTTAATTCCCATTTCCTCCCAGTGGCTTTTGGGGTTGTGTCACTCCAGTGACTCCCCACAGAACAAAACACAAACTTTTCTGTGCCCATGGATTGTTTGGAAGCCGTTTGTGGTGTGGAGAGCTGGGCTGTGGCACAGTTCCAGACCCTGATCCCATTGATTTTGGCTGCTCTGGCTGGAAGCAGCTCCGTGGAGGAGTCGGTTTCATTTTCAACCCTGTTTTCGGGAACTGATTTCACATCAGACAGCAAAACCCCAACTTTATTTTATCTGCATTGCTGATGCTCTAAGAAGTAACTGCAGCACTCATTAAAAGTGTCCTAACCCCCAAAAACTCACACTTTTAGTGCCTTAATTCTGATGTTTTTTCAATTTATTACACTTCTGTATTTTCGGAGTAACCTGCAGCCCACTGGGTGTGGGGTGAAGGAGAAAATCACTTTTCCATTTTAATAGAATTATTGATTTTCGTGCCGTTGCTATAAATCCATTTATCCACTGCAACAACATATTCATAAAGACTTCTTAATTTTAAGCCTCTTCTTTTTGCCTTCATTTAAATGTCACGACCAAGTGATTTATCAGGGAGGAATTTTAGCAGCAAAATTAGACTTTGGTACCACCTCAAGAAACAATACATCAAAGACAACCAGCACACATTTTTTTTTCATCCCTGCAACTTCATTATCTGTCAAAACCCATTAGGAGTTCGTTTTCCCCTTATAGTTAAGGACTGAGCAGTAAAGACTAAGAGATTTCTATATTTTACACCCTTGAGAAGATCTATTCATCAGCATCTTCACAACATTCTAGACAAGACATCTAAAAATGTCTCCTAACATTTGTCTGAGCTCATTTTTGAGAGGCATTAATGACATTTCACTAATAGGAGAGAATATCAGTAATTAACTGTGCTGTTAGAAGACCATTACATCTCCCATGCATTAATAAATATTTTTTTGATAAAAAATGGTCATAAAAGGTAATTTTGTGCTCAGAACTTTGGCAAAATGAGCATCAGGTGAAATAAATACACCAGGAGTGTTGGCATTGCCTGACTCAATGAATGGGATGTGATGATCCTCATGGATAACGGGAAAATAGGGAGGAAATTGGGGAAAGAAGAACATTTTGGGTACCTCCGAACATGTTGTAGATAAATACACAAATTTCTGTGAGTCACCAAGGTGATTTTGCCCCAGATTTGCCATTTTTCTGTGGTTTTGTGAAATTTCAATAGACTTAGTGTTCTTTATAACCATAATTACTTGAATTTCTGCCTGAAATTTTAAATCTGCTGTATGAGGGGATAATTCTACAGAGCAGCATTGAGTGGTGTTGAAAAATTCTGCTTTAGCCTCTGGCTGCTGTTTATTTTGTCCTTTGCTTTCCTTCACTGTGCTATCATCACTGTGGAGGCATCACTGCAATTTTAGGAAAGGCTTCTATTTCTGAATTTAGGGGAAAATAAAAAAAGGGAAAATAGGTTTTTCAATTGGATTTTGAGGACCTGGAAGGCTCTAGTAGCCAATTGGGAATTTAGGAGAAATATTGTTATGTTGGGTAGAGTTCATCAGAGCTGGGGGAGTCCTAATTTAGCACAATATGTGTTTAGGATGATTTTAAACTTCTGGAACCCTAAATGCTGATGGATTTTGGTGCCATGGAATTTTCTACCAGGATTGGTCTCTAACTCTGAAGGCATCACAGGAAAAGGGATGGTTAAAGGACAGAGCTGTTGGATTGGGCTTTTTTTTCAGCCCAACAGACTCATTTCCCTGCCTGATTCCAGAAAATGAAGCAAAAAAGTTCTGCTTCTCATTTATTCATTGCAGGAGGTTTGATCAGCTTTGTATTTTTCAGTGAATATTGATTTAGGCTTCTTTGGAAGCCTAGG
This sequence comes from Monarcha castaneiventris obscurior, assembly GCA_026261815.1. Lineage (NCBI taxonomy): Eukaryota > Metazoa > Chordata > Aves > Passeriformes > Monarchidae > Monarcha > Monarcha castaneiventris. Next base: position 2,107,628 of record JAMPIT010000437.1, read on the forward strand.
CAGAAGTTTTTCCCTACTTTAGGAGAGCACAAGCAGAGATTGAAATATCCTGTGATGGAAAACTCAGTTTAAGAGTTATTTGATCAAGGCTAAGGAGAATGTTCCCTAAGGAGAACACTTTGGTATCGATGATTATTTGTGTTCCTGAAAGGCAGCAGGAAGGGAGAAATTTAATGGAATTATTTTATTTTTTAAATTCTGATTATTAATCCATGTTCTAGATGTGACCTTTCTCAGTAGGTTGGTTAAGAATGAACATAATTCATGGAAAGCAAATCTCTCCTGCTGAACATGGAATTTTTTGGCCCTGAATTCCGTGTCTGTGTGGTCATGACTTTTCCTGCCTAAATTCCCCAACCATTCCACACAGATGAACTAAAACCTTTAAACCCTTAAAAAAGAAAAGAGCAATTATGCAAGAAACACCAATCAATTATGCATGAGGATAAATATATTAAATGAAAGCACTTTGGATGAGCTGTGAGCCAGTTAAGGACGTGTGTGGTGCCAGTGCTGGAGATCCACATCCATGACAAACAATGCAATCTGCTACATTGGAAATTGATGGATTTGCATTCCATTATCGCTTTCTGTTGAAGAGTCAATCTCATTTTCTGCTGTTTGAGGAACTCCGGGGTGTGATGTGTAAACACGGGGAAATTTAATCAGATGGCGTTAGATTTGTAGAAGTAAACAAAGCTCAGCAATAACCGTGGGATGTTATGGATTTCTGATTATTCCCATCATTTCAATTCAGTCTGATGCTGTGGAGCTCATTGCTGAGGAGAAATTGGTGATTTATTCCATGAGAGGTAATCCAAGCTTGGGATAAATCCCTGGGCCATTCTAGGGAGGCTCTGGTGAGGAAATCAGGATAAACTGGATGTGTTCCTGGTAGGCACAAAGTGCTGGGCTCAAGTACTCCTGGAATTTGTGCCAATTTCCAGAGAACGTCATGGATTGATTTGATCTGACACTCACACACCTTGCACTGCTCCTCTCCAGAGACTGGCAGGAAATGGGGCTGGGAGGGAGCTTTTCTCTTGCCCAAATTTATGATCGAGGTGTAAGAACTCTGTTCCACAATTAGAGAATTTCTCCCAACTCTGTCCAGTGTTTGCTCCTGGGGTAAATGTAGGAAGTTCTGGAACAGTGAAGAAAAAATAAATACAAACAGACGATTTATTAATTTTACTGTTTAATTACATATTCAGACACAATATTAAGAATTTTGAAGTACCTACAAGGGAATTTTAAGTTTATCCCAAGTGCAGTGAAGTGCAGGAAGAGGAGAGGGCCTGGATTGCCAGGACAAGGGGGAATGGCTTCCCACTGCCATAGATAGATGGGATCTTGGGAAGGAATTGTTCCCTGGGAGGGTGGGGAGGGACTGGGATGGAATTCCCAGAGCAGCTGTGGCTGCCCCTGGATCCCTGGCAGTGCCCAAGGCCAGGTTGGACACTGGGGCTTGGAGCAGCCTGGGACAGTGGGAGGTGTCCCTGCCACGGCACTGGATGAGCTTTAAGGTCCCTTTCCACCCAAACCATTTTAGGATTCCAAGAAGGGAGAAAAGCCCCTCAATGGCTCAATTCCAAATTCTGAAGTGTTTTTATTGTGGCATTCCACTGAGCAAAAGGGAGCTGCTTTCAATTAGTATTTCAGTTCATCTGCAAGGAGGAACGGGGAATGAGGATAAAATAAACAGCGCTAGGACAGAAATGCATGGATTGATTTTCATTGTGGCACAGAAAACCCCAAATTCTGAGTTACTGCACAAACTTTGGAGCTTAAGGCACTGCAAGGGGATTGTTCTTGCTCCAGTTTAGCTGTTTTGTGTGTTTTAGCTGAAGTTGTGTGTGGTACTTTTGAGAAGGGAGCAGGGCTGGTGCCTCTGTAATGCAAAAGAGAAGTGGGCTGTTCATCATTATCCTCAGAAGAAGTTTATTTTAATGCTAGGTTGATTTTTCTGCATGTTACATAAAGTCCCTTTTTTTTGGTAATTTTCAAGAACTACCAGTGTGAAAATATTCCATGAAGTGAGAGACTGAAATATTTAACCCATTTTTAGAGAACAAAGTAAAATTTGAAGAAAATCCATTAACTATTTGAAGAAAATTCACTCATGCCTCAGATTTAAAGCTGTAATTTTAATGTAACCTTTGATTATTGGAAAGTGAAGCATGGAGGAGTTTTGATTGATAAAATATTTGCTATTAAATACAATATGTTGGTGTTTAACTGCTGAGCACTGATGGAGGTACTACAGTACACACACAGGGTTGTTTTCTGAAGTTTGCAGCAGGAATTTGAGCAGGAATTGAAATAATTTATCTGAATGATCCCAGGAGCCAAAGGAGCTGGGTTTCCCACAGGATCATTCCAGGGCACAGGGGGATGTGGTGCTGCCCTGTAGCTGCATTTCTCCCTTTGTGATGGCTTCTCATCAGAAGATGGCAGCAAAATCTTATGAACTGGAACTCCGGCTCTCCTCACACATTTCCATCCTCAGGGGCTGTGGGATGCTGGGAAGGGTCTGCTGGAGCTGGGTTTGACCCCATTTCCTGCTCCAGCCACCCCAGACAGAGCCTGATGAGACAGATCAGATGCAGTGGGCTGGATCCTCTCCCTTCCTTCATTTTTCAGGACAGCTGCTCTAAAGGAGCTTCCAGAGCCAGTCTCTTTGTGCTGCCTGGGAAAAGCAGATCCCAGGAGCGTCCTTAGCCTGGAGCAGGCTCTGCTCTGTGGGGCCCAGCAAGAGGGTGAGAGGCAATGGGCAGAGATGGATGCACAGGAAGTTCCACCAGAACAAGAGGAAAAACATCTTTACTGTGGGGGTGACTGGCACAGATTGACCAGGGAAGGAAGACCAGGAAATCCCAGACCCCTCTGGACACAATGCTGTGCCCTGTGCCCTGGGATGGCCCTGCTGGAGCAGGGAGGTGGCACCAGTGACCCACTGTGGGCCCTGCTGGCCTGACCCATCCTGGGACTCTGGGACCATGTGGAAGCTCCTCTCACTCAGCTGGCAGAACTGGTTGGGATGGGAGGGTTCTGCTCTGGAGTCCCCAGCCATGGCCATCCATCCATCCATCCATCCGTCCGTCTGTCCGTCCGTCCGTCCGTCCGTCCGTCCGTCCATCCATCCATCCATCCATCCGTCCGTCCATCCATCCATCCATCCATCCATCCATCCATCCATCCATCCATCCATCCAACCATGCATCCATCCATCCATTCATCATCCATTCATCCATCTGTCCATCCACTATCCATCCATCCACTATCCATCCATCCATCCATCCATCCATCCATCCATCCATCCATCCATCCATCATCCATCCATCCATCCTTCTATCCATCCATCCCTGTGCCACCCTGAGGGTGCTGCCTTTGACCAAGCAGTGCAGGCCTAACTCCAGTTCCCATCACTTGGCTGGGCCAGCCGTGTTTTGGGTGGTCTCTCTTTGCTGGCATTGCTCAGGGTGGACTTTCCTTGGCTGCCCCATCCCATCCCATCCCATCCCATCCCATCCCATCCCATCCCATCCCATCCCATCCCATCCCATCCCATCCCATCCCATCCCAGCCCTGTGGCTGTGGGGTGGCCACCTGTGGGCTGTGGGTGGTCCCCTGTCCCTGCCATTGGCACAACGAGCCCGGGTGAGTGCTGGGCTCCCTGCCAGGGGGGCTGCAGCCAAACCTCAGCTTTTCAGCTCCACCTTGTCTCTGCTTTAAGCCACCAAGTCTTGTTTTGGTCAAACAGTGCTGTATTTTGCATTTTGGTGTCTGTCCCTGTCTTGGGGTGACTCTATGATGTGTATCCCCTATCGCGGCTCTATGCCAGAAAATTAGTTTTGTGCCTTTAAACTGAGCTTAAGAGGGGAGGAAAAAAAAAAAGAACTTTTCAGAAGCAAGTTCCCAAGGACATAGAGATAGAGACTCCTCTGTGTTCTCCAGTGGCGGTTGCATGGGGAGAGCTCCCTGCCTGTCTCTTCAGCCAGGTTTTTGGGTTTTTTTTTCCTTCCCTTTTTCTCTGGCATGTTTCCTAGGACTTTGGTGGGGTTTTTTTTCCTTTTTTTTTTTCCCTCTTCTGGACTGTTTCAACAACATCAGAACACATCAGGAGAACTTCTCTTCAGGCCCAGAGGGGGCCTAAGGCCACCCCCCACGGCAGCTCCGAGAAGGAGGGACCACACCTACGAGAGGACTCTAATTTCTTCCCAGGTTTTCTCGTTACAGTGAGGGGTTTTACTATTTAGTATTATTATTCTTTTCCGGTGTGTTTATTAATAAATAGGTTTTTATCTCCTTCACTTTCCTTCGAGGAATTTTTTTTTTCCCCGAACCTGATGGGGGGAAGGGTGGTTGTAACCTGCCTTTCTCCCAGAGGATATATTGCTAGATTTTTGGCCAAAACCGGCACAGTCCCCTTGGTTTTTGGGTGCTGCAAGGGCCCCGCTGTGGAGCTGAGGTTCAGCTGGAGCCAGCACCAAGTGTTTGCTGGTTGCTTTAATCTCTTTAATCTTCCCTTGGCTCAAAGCTGCTTTTTGGGAGTGCTCGTGTTGGAGCTCAGGCTTTCCTGGAGGGCTTTGGCTGCACACTGATGTCTGCCTTGCTATAGAAAGAACATATCCAGAGGCTTCTTTCCTCCCTCTTCCCGCAGAAAATGCCGAGTGCACGGCTCTTCTGGCTGCTGCTGCCACCCAGAAGTGACATATGTTTTTAGATATTTTAATAGGAAGTAATATTTGTGTACACTAATGCCTAGCAGCACCTTAAATATAATCATATGTAATTCATACAGGAGGCATGATTTGAGCCCAAAATATCTTCCTTTTTTAAAAATTTTTTTAACCCAAAATGCTCTAAGTTTAACTTCAAAATGGGCATTGAATTTCTCTATGGCATTCTGGGTATTTTCTCGTGAAAGAAGTGTCTGTAATTTCTGCTCTGTAATTAGAACCCAATTTAATAATTACATGTCCTGCAAGGAAATGTTTCTTGAGCAGGGCTTTGTTCTTCTGCAGCTGCTGGAAGCACAAAGATGGGGATTATAAGAAATAGTTCAGATGAAAACGAACTGGTGAGGGCAAAGTACCTTCAGAAGTGATCAGAGCTGCTGAAGGGTGAGTGGAGTTGATCAAATCCACTTTTTATTATATATAGTGTGGATATGTACACCTCATACGCATGCATGGCATAAATCACACTGGATGCAAAAAAAAATTAATTTTTGTGAGTGCTAATGACAATTTTTTAGATGAAATTTGGCAGATCAAAGACGCTGTTTGCATGGCTTGTCTTTCCTCTAGGAAATTCCATCTCAAGAAAAGCTAAACTAAAAATTCCACAAGGGTTTTTCTAGGGTGTCCTTCCTCGAAAACCTTTATCAAGCATATTATTAACTTAAGGCTAGTTCAGAATCATTTTAGCCTTAAACATGAATAATTTCACACTGACCTGATGACAGGTTCAAATGCTTTCCTAAACTATGAAGCTCAGCTAAAGGATCATACACTCATTTCATTAACTTCTTCTTCCAGGCAATATCGTACCTTGGAAATGACTTAATTAGTTGAAATTCATGGCAAAGGTATTTTGGAAAGCTGCCTGGACCGGGAGGTGTGTGTAATACAGATCTGTGTGTCTCGCTTGTGCTGGATGAATTGATCATATAAAAAAGTTTATTTCTTGGGAAGGTCTTCAGAGAATGCTGAGAAATTTAAAATGTATGGAAATGGCCAATTTCCATAATTGTTGGAGACAATTGCAGAGCTGATTCCGGGTCTCCCTAGGAGCTTTGCTCCCCTGCTGTGCTGTAATGCTGATAAAGGAGATGGCTCTGGGCTCTGGTGATGGGGAAAGGGCAAATAATTTCCATTAGAAAATTCAGCTGGTTTAATTTTTTAGCATAATTAGAGTCATTAAGGTTGGAAAAGCTTTCCAAGACCATCGAGTCCAACCTGTGACCGATTCCAGCCCAGAGCACAGAGTGCCACCTCCAGGAATTCCTTGGACACCTCCAGGGATGGGGACTCCAAACCTCCCTGGGCAGCCCCTGCCAATATCTGACCACCCTTTCCAAGGAGAAATTCCTGCTGCTGTCCAACCTGAGCCTCCCCTGGGGCAGTTGGAGGCTCTGTCCCCTTGTGCTGTCAAATGGTCACTGATTTCCTCCACAGCATTCCTCGGTGTCATTCTGTAGGAAACCGAGAAAACTTCAGTAATTAGTGGTGGATTTGATTTACAGCCCAGGAAGAAACTTGGTCTGACATAATTAATAGAGATTTATAGTCCTTAAGCAAGAGAAATACAATCCTATGTTTCTGTAGTTATAAGTAGAAGTGTGTATTGGGTGTTATGGTGAAGGGTTTTAGGTATATTAACGTGATTTTATAGTTCAAGTTAAGGATTTAGATGTTGTAGTAGAAGTACATGGGGGTCTGTGACATGACAGGTCATTGGTTGAGAGACCTCTGCAATGCAGTGGAGAGGAATTACAGCTGATAGGTCATTAGGTCAAAACAAAATTTCGTTTTAAGTGCCTGTTGGATTAGAAAGTTATAAAATGCCGTGTAACTCTGAATCCTGGGAAAACCGGGAAAGACCAAAAGAAAAGGCCTAAAAGGCACCAAACGGCACTTCCAGAAGTGCTGATTTCCATTCCAGCTCAGCTGAGAGAGCTTTTCCCAGATCCAGGGCAAATCAGGGGTGCTCTCCCAGGCAGGAAGGGCCCGGCTTGGAGAGCTGAGAGTCCTCATTGGAAATTCCTGCGCGGTGTTAACCGAGCACACAAACTCTCCTTGTCTCTTCCAATAAAACATAAAAACCACCCCAGATTGGGTTAAATCCCTGCCTTGGGATAAGAGCAGCCACTTGATTCCAATAGCCCTTGCTCAGGATCATTCATGCCCAGAAAGTTTCATTTTAAGTGCCTATTGGATTAGAAAGTTATAAAATGCCATGTAACTGAATCTTGTGAGTATTCGCCATTTTGGTGGTGTGTTACTTAGACTCTCATGTCTTGAGACTGATGCCTTTTTGTTATTTTCAGTAATAAACCTCCTTAAACGCTGATAGCACCATCTCTTTAATTAAGAAGTCCGACGTGTGGAGGGGAGCCGAGGAAGAGCACTTCAGAGGAAGAATTTATAGCTTCCATGAGTTGCTCCTGATAAGCCAGGGGTTTGTAGCAAGAGCAGCAAAAAAGGGGCTCCCTGCCCCTATAAGAGGAGCCCTGAATACCATCGAGTGCCCCCTGAAACACGGCACCACAACAACATCATTCATCATCTGCCTGGTGACGGAAGGCGGGGTCACAGCTGGCCCAGGCAGGTGGCAGAGCTGCAGGCAGATGTTTGCAGCTGCAGAGCACAGCTGGACACATCCTGGGTGAGAAACCACTTGAACAGAGGATTTCTAGGTATGCAGAGAAGTGCTGGAAACTCTCCTGAAGGACTTGTGCTTCAATGGGATCTGAAATATTAATGCCACCTCCTTTTCAGGCCAGGGGACTTTCTCTAGCACTGCCATATGTTGGATCCCTGGGGACACCAGGAAGCTCAGGCTGGGTCTGGATGAACATGATGATGTTGAGATGTTTGACCTCCAGCACTGACACAAGGCCAGGGTCTGGCAGTTTCCTCCTCTGTTTCTTCCTCAGCTTTTCCACAAGGAGATGTGAACAAGGACAGTCAGGCTTGTTTCTTTGCCTCCTACCATGGGCTGAGCAGCCAAACCCCACAGATTTTTTTTTAGGCTGCTACTGTGCCTGTTCCTACTCTTCAAAAGATTAAATTGAGCTCACTTTAAAAGAAAAGCAACAGCTTAGGCTGATAAATCCAAAGGATGTTCCCGTGTGCTCCATCATTAATGATGAATGTGCTCAGTCTGAGTCTCCCTGGAATGGGAATGTGTTATTGGGCCTCTCCTTGGACCTCCAGGGACTGTGGGCTCATGGAATTTTGCCAGTCCAGGTCTTCCTGCAGAGATCCCTTCAATTGCAGAGGCAGACCTACAACTCCAGCCTTTTTTGGGGCTTTTCCTGGTGTTTTCCATGGCAAAGGATGGAGTGAGCCTGGTGTTCTCTCCAGCAGTGGTGGGGATCACCTGCAGAATTTGGGATCTCTGCAAAAAGGGGTGGCTGGTGTGACTTTATTGGGGTGTCTGTGGTGTCTTCTGCAGGTCTGGCCTTGGAGAACCCTCTGGGACCTTTGGGGCTGCTCATGGTGTGGATTCAGCCCCACCCAGCCCTTCCTTGTCCAAATAAATTGACTCTGAAGTGCTTTAGATGTAGCTGGTCACCTCTAGTGTGGTTTTTGAGGCAGATTTGGTTTCGTTGGAGCCACCTTGGGAAAATTCCAGCCTTTTCCCAACCCCAAAATGGAGTAGCAGGTGGGTTGTGAGGAAAAAATTTGCCACATCAGGCACCTGCAGCACCAGCACAGGGGACATTTTCATGGCACTGCAGGAAAATCCTGAGGGATTCGGAGGAGGAATCTCCTCCTCCCTGCTGACAGCCAAATTGCAGAGTGCCGTGGCTAATTGCACGTGGCTAATGTCTCCAACATTGCAATTCCATGTAAAAAATTGCCATCCTGGCCCTGGGAACGTGAAAAAGCTGTGCTCAACACTCGAGGTATTTATCCCTCTCACTGAGCAAAAAGAGTTGCTTGTCCTCAAAAAGATGATGAATATGGAAATATGGAATGCTACAACAGAGAGTTTTGGTCCTGTGGGAAGATTGATGGATTTGGGCAATGTTGGTTTTTTTTTTCTCCCCCTACAACCAAGTTCTATTCAAAATCCTCCCATTCAGCACCTCCTGAAAATTAATTGAGCTGCTTTCTCTGCCTTGGACTTATTTGCATATTTTAGCCTCCCCTTTCTAAAACAACTTAAAAACCCAGTTACTCTGGGAATCACAACATCCAGAGGCTGGGAAACCACCAGGTAAACACTCTGGTGTTATTTCCATGGAAATATTTCATTTTATTGTAATTGAGCAAGAATTAGGATAATTTTTAATAGTGACATATGGCAATTACCACTGAAAACGTTTCTGAGAGACTTCTGAGTTGTTTATACCATTGCTGGAAGGGTTATAAAAACAATGTGAAATTCCTCGGGAATTGGACTGTTTGTTTCTATCCAGGGGATAATTTCCTGCAGCAGAAGTGAACTATTAAATTAATCACGCCATATTGAAAGGGCAGCATTTGCATTGGGCTGACCAATGAATCATAACCAACAATTTCCTTTTTATAGCTGAAAAAGAGAGAGAGGAGAACACACAAAATATGAGGAAATGATCCATAAACAGCTCTCTCCTACAAATGACAGCTCTACGTTGGGAAATTTTCATTTAGGAGGACGAAAAACAAATCCCAGCTTGGCGAAGGCCCCTGGAAAAGTCATGGCCCTTGTTCCCTTTTGTGAGTAACTGCAGCTTTTTAGGGCTGGAGAGTGGCTCATGTGGTGTCCCAAAAAGTGACTTGGGTCTTAGTGGGTTTTTCATGGCATTTGGGTCATTTTTAATGAATTCAGCAGTGGTGTCTTTTAGGAAAATCTGGTTATTTTAGCATTAAAAAGAATGTATTTGTGGAATTCTTTCCCAAGCAGTCATGTGAGAATGGATATGAACAACAACCACATCAATCACAGCTGAAGGATTCTGAGTCCGATGGGCTCAGACCATGAACCCCTTAATTTCTGCCATAAATTCTGAGGTTGCCATGAGTTATTCCTGTTGGGATCCAAGGCACACCTCTGGCTGCCCTGGGAGCTCAGGGCACACCTCGGGCTGCCCTGGGGGCTCAGGGCACACCTCGGGCTGCCCTGGGAGCTCAGGGCACACCTCGGGCTGCCCTGGGGGGTCAGGAGCCCCAGCAAGGGGGTCCCAGCCCCTGGCAAGAAGCCCAGAATGGCACCGGCTTTGCCCTCAGCCCATGGGAAAAGTTACCAACACTGCCAGAATCATTGCAAGCCACCAGAGTGTGAAAATGAGCAGTGGTTTAGTATTTTACAAGGTAAAAAGTAGATTTTAGGGTTTTTAATATGAGGACGAAGGGTTTAAGATGGAGGATTTTGGGCGTTGCCCTGTTCTTCTTCTTCTTCTCCTTCTCCTCCATCTTCTCTGGTGGTGGTGGCACAAAATGATTGGTAGAATGAAAAAGAGGTAGAAATTCCGTGTCTAGAACAGGTGCAAATGAATTGGTACAGAACAGTAACTAATAAATGCGTTGTGAAGAATGGTTGGATGATGGAAAGGGCACAAAAAGGCCGGGACAGCCCAGGGCTGGGCAGTGCCCGCTCGGACTCGGCTGCATCAGATGTGTGGCCGGAGCTGAGAGCTGGCAGAGAGAAGGAGAAATCAACAACCTGAAACAACATCTGCAGCCGTTTCTCATCTGCTGGGGCTCGAGGTGAAGCTCCCCAGAGGTGAAGATAAAGAACCTGGATTTGTGTTGTACCCAACTCCCACAGATTCCCACTATTTTCATGAGCTGGCGTTGGCAGGAGCGTGAGAGATGTTCTGGTTCTCCCAGAACTCACTCCTGGCCTCAAGCAAAGCACTTGAAGTGCCCATGGCTCACCTGGAAGAGGGGCAGCAGCACTTTTCTCTGAGGGGGAGCAGCTGAATTAATGTGAGAGATGCCTGAAGTTCCCAAAATAAAAGATGCCTTCACCAGTTCACCACAGGCACTGTCAAGTGTTCATCCCAATATTCTTAATCCAGCTACAGGATTTTTTTACAAGCCTTTGAAAAGGTCTGGAGCTGGAAAGGAGGAATATTGCACCTCACCACAGAAAACCAGGAAAGACCAAGAGAAAAGGCCTAAAAGGCACCAAACAGCACTTCCAGAAGTGCTGATTTCCATTCCAGTTCAGCTGAGAGAGCTTTTCCCAGACCCAGGGTACATCAGGGGTGCTGTCCCAGGCAGGAAGTGCCCGGCTTGGAGAGCTGAGAGTCCTCGTTGGAAATTCCTGCGCGGTGTTAACCGAGCACACAAACTCTCCTTGTCTCTTCCAATAAAACATAAAAACCACCCCAGATTGGGTTAAATCCCTGCCTTGGGATAAGAGCAGGCACTTGATTCCAATAGCCCTTGCTCAGGATCATTCACGCCCAGAAAGTGTTTGAGGAGCAAAATTGTGCTATTGGTAAAACTGGAATTTAAAAGAAATCAGAATACAGAGGACCGGACTGCATTTTTTACCCCCAGACTTATATTTTTGATTTGTTTTTCTTTTATTCTCCTAACCTTTCCTTCCAACTTTCCGAAATCCTTTTGGCTTTTTAATTATGCTCCAAATCCTTCCCACCACATCAGCAAAAAGTGGCCTTTGGTGTTTGCCTCTTGTGGAGCTGGGGAGAAGCCAGATCCTGTCACTTGTGGAAGTTAACACTCCTGGCAGAGCTTAAGACAGAATCCTGGAATATTGAACAATTGACATTCTTAGTTGCAAGTGGAGATTTTTCGTCGATATGAGGTGGCTGCTCTGTTTGATGACTGCAAAGTGTCTGAACAGAGAACAAATCCATGGCTGGGGTTCTATGGGGAAGCTGGTGCAGATGGAAGGTGGGATGCACACCTAGAAGGCTGGGATTTCATTCAACAGAGGAGAAAGGGACAGTAAAATGTGGTTGAAATTGAGAATTAGAGCATTATTTAAATGTTTTAGTAGATATAAAATTGGTTTAATGGATAAAAACGTTGTGGGAAGCAATGCAAGGGGACAGTGAGAGCTGGAAGATGAGCACAGGGAGGGATTAAAAGGAATAAAACAGAACTGGTGGTGGGTGAATATTTGTAATAGAAATGGTTTAAATTTGGATTAATTACGTTCATTTTGGATAAAATATATCTCAGCCTTCTTAAGCAAACATTGTTCATATAAAAATCTGAACAACATTTGACTGGAAATGCTGATAAATTTGTTTGGTCCAGCCCCATTTCTCTACAAAGAGCTAATTTGGATTCTCAATCCGTATCTTCTGCTGTTTAATTTCATACATCATAGGAAAAGCCATGTTTATTGCAGGTGATTTCCAGGTGTTTGGATTCTTTTATTTATTAAATAATTAAAAAATATATTTTAATATTTCAGGTGTTGATCAAGCTCACCCCACTCCTGAGCAGAAAAGCAGAATTTGAAAGGAATTTTCAAGTGATTTTTGCCTAGTTGGAGAATGCATGGAGCTGTTTAACTGGGAGTCAATTAGGTGAGCTGAATAATTAACAAAGTCAGTTTTTCCTGGCCAACTTCCTTAAGAAAGTGCCTGCAAAACTTTGCCTTTGAGGGCTGACTTTGCCTTTCAGAGAGAAGCCTTTTTCGAGCTGCTGTTGGTGCCTTTGACACAAACGGGGCTGGATTGATCCAGCCTGTCCTGGGTGCCCAGGGCTGCTCCACATTCCCCTGAAACTCCCCTGAATAAACAGAATATCCACGTTGTGACACCAGATTCCCAAGGAAAAGCTGGAATTGCCTCTGGATTTTGTCAGCCCCATAAAAAGGCACCACAACGGGCAGGAAGTGGCTGGGTGTGAGCTGGGGGGACTCAACCACTGCTGCTTGTTCTGAAATTGTCAGGACAGCTTTTGTGCAAAGCCTCCCCCTCCCAAACACTTCAAATCACTCTTTTTTTTTCCCCAATATGATGCTTAATTTATATATTTTAACATTCCCTCGATGTATGCCAAAGGACTGGAGGTCCAAAACTGTTGGAATTCATCCCTCCCCTTGCAGAGCAGATTGTCCCTCTGAGAATCCCTCCAAACCTCCCTGCCAGCATCCCTAAAATCCCCCAGCTTGAGGATGATAGGACACCGAGTACCCTGGAGTGGCTTGATGTGATTGAAAAGCAAACATCAGCTTAAATAGCAGCTCTGAGCAATAAATTGATTTCCAAAGGGACAAAATAGATCTTTTTAGACAATCTCGGGCTCCTTGTCTCTGCAGAACAGTTTGGTATTTAAAGGCATTTTTCAATAATTGAAAATCAACTTGAGGGGATTCTCTGTGATGTGCACAGGAGACAGGAGGTTTCACACAACCCAGCTGGCTTGGGCTCAGTGCTGGGCTCCAGATCCTGCCCCAGCTGGGGAGGAAATCCTTCACAATCCTTTCTGATTGACAAAAACAATGAGTCAAAGTCCTGACAGAGCAGCTACGGGGAAATAACAGCTCAAACTAGGAGACAAGGCTGGGAAAGGAACACAGGGACAGTGCAGAGTCTCTCCTAAGAGCATAAACCAAAAATACTTACCTCATCCCACACTCCTGAGGGCTTAAATGCTTTGGTAGGGAAATAGGAGCAGATTTGATCAAAAGTCTGAAAGGTGAAAAGTGGCAAAAGACAAATTAGGAAGTCACAGAATGATTTTGGTTAGAAAAACCCTCCAAGATCATCCAGCCTGGGACTGATCCTCACCTTGTCACCCGGCCCAGTTCAGTGGTTCCTTGGACACCTCCAGGGATGGGGATTCCAAACCTCCCTGGGCAGCCCTTGAAGGGGAAAAAAACCCAATTAAAACAACTTAGAAAACACCAAAACCCCTTGAACTGTGAAAGGGAGCAGATGGCATTAATTCCTCGTGTCCTTTCTTTTCTGCAGGGAACTTTCCTCACCTGTGACCTCTTCATGGTGCCCTCACTTCTCCAACCACCTCCAAAGCTGCTGTAGACGAGCAGTGGCCTCTAATTTCAGCTTTTTTCTTACGCAGCAAAGCAGAAAAGTAGAGAAAAGGCTGGGGAAGCTCTAAATTGATCTGTAAATATGTCCAGACCCATTTACAGAGGGGAACTCCCCTCCCAAATTCCAGTTGTTAATTCCCCACTCCTGCTTTTCCTCTTTAACTCGCAAATTGCATTTCCTGTCAGTTGTGATTCTATTTGGGAAAGCTTTGAAACAGGCAGAGAAAAGCCTCTTTTCCCTATTTGCTGCCATATCGAGGCAGTTTGGAGGAGACAGAAGGGGATTCAATTTAGCCAACTCAGCTCGTGCAGCAGATGTCAAAGCACGGAGCTTGTTTGTCATCAGCCTTCGCGGGGGAAAGTTTCCTCTCAAAAATCGCTGAAGAAAACAACCTTGCTTGTATAACAAGCCTCGTTGGCTGCTGGATTTTCAAGCAGATGCCTCCTTTCCTCAGATCAAATAGTTGAAATATCATCCCTCGCCAGGTAAAGGGAAAAAACTTCATTGTCTGCATCTTTTTCAAATCCAGCGGAAAAGCGCTTCGGGTTCTGTGTGAGCTTTTTTTTTTTGTCCTGCCTTTTCAGATCACTGCCTGTGCTGTTCTGGCACTCCCAGGATCAATGATAACAAGCAGGTCTAGATAAGACATCCAAATTTCTTTTTGCTGGGAGTTAGAACTTGGTAGAGCTGCAGTGCTCCCAGGATATTCGCTGGTGTATATTTATTTATGGAGCCCTTTTATTTATTTATTTGTCTTAATGAAAAAATGGAAGGCATTTATTAAAAAAAAAAGGAGCTTTCAGAGAGGATTTCTAAAAAATAACCCGGATTTGTGCCTTTTGCAGTGATTGTGGGTTGTGGACTGCTGTATTTACACAGTTGATTCATGACCTTTCATGAGGTTGGACTCGATGATCTCTGAGGTCTTTTCCAACCTAAATAACTCCATGATTTTGTGATCCATGGGGCTCTTTGCTAAATAAAGGAACTCCAGCTCTTAAATCCCATCCTTCATTTCCTGTGCTTTAATTACCTGTGACCTGGAGTGATTCAGTGTCACTTAAGAGAGAAAAGGTGCTTTATAAATAAATCATTTTCCTCCTGAGAGTCCCAAAGCATTGGTTTCATATCCTGTTATTAACACAGGGTCGTGCTGTCCAAAGGAATTTTCAGCCCCCCTGAATTCTGTGTGTTGTTATTATAAAGATAATGAAGTGCAGTGATTTCAGCTAATTTTGTTTGCAGAGGGTCACTCCAGAGAATTATTGGGGAATAATTCCCTTTTAAACTGAGGTAAAACACAACCCAAAGAGATTTCATTTGTCTCATTAAAGCCCGTTTGAAGGTGTTACCTCCACGGGTTTTATTGGAAAAGGAGGAGTTGTTATTGCATCTGGTTGTGCTCTCCAAGCCCTGACTCAGGAGTTGGGCTGAACTCTGGATTTGGGAAGAGTCAGGCAGGTGAAATAAGTGAAGCTAAAGCCCAGGAACACCTCCAATCCCAAGAAGTGTGGACCTGAAGATCCAAAGAAAATCCAGCCCTCAAGGAATGATTTATTAGCATGGATGCAGGTTGTTTTTGCTAAAAGCCAAACCAGTTCTCTGTGTTTTCATGCTCAAATAATTAAATTTTTCTTATATTAAAATTCACCAAACCAAATCCTCTGGTGTGACCCATAAAATTTAAGATAACCAAGAGTGTAGAGGCAGATGAAGATTTATTGGGCTGCTGGTTTGGACCAGCAGAGCAGCAGCTGGGAGGTCCAGATCCCACCTGAGCTCCAAGACACCTGGAGGAACCCATCCGAATTCCTGCTCATAGGAAAAGCATCCCATGTGTGGAAAAATTTGCATCCAAGGAAATTAATTGCTGGCTGTGGCACTACTGAGTTTCCCTGAGAGGTTCAGCAGTTCTGCAGCTCCGAGGTGTGGGAATTGAGTGAAAAGCATTGGGAGAATTTTCTCTGCTGGGGAAACGTTCCCATGAACCCAACAAACACCAGGAGATTTTGGAAATCTGCCTCCCTGGGCCTGTCTCACTTGAACGCAGTTGGAAGGTAAGAACAAACTTCAAAATGTCCAAATAATCCTAAAAGCTTCTTACTGCAGAGTCCCCAAAGTCTTGCTATAACAAAATTTATATTGGATGTCAAAGCCCAGGAACTGATTTGTAGTTACATTAAATCCAGGGCAGTCCTGGAACAAAAATCCAAGGAACAGACACTTTCTGCAGACTGTAATTGCAAAGATTTCCTTCTCCTGCCCTTTTGTAAGTAAAAGTGATTTTGGAGATAATTTTCCAAATGTTTCAGTTAGTTTTTCCCTTGTGCAAATTGATTTTAAACTTACCCTTGTTAATTAATACACATTTAAATTACGTTGGGTAGCCACCATTTAGGATTTCACCAGCTCCAGCCCTGACACAGGAGAGGAACAGGCAAAGCAATTAAAATTTCACCTCATTTAGAATCAACCACACAACTTCCAACAAAAGGCCAGGGTGCATTTAAATGGCACCGTTTGGAGTTAGGTTGGAATTTATGATTTTCTTGTTGGTGAATGGGTGAGGACTTAAAAATTTGTGTTTACAGGGGAACGTTCACTTAGTAAATACCCAGGAATTCCTGGAGCAGAGAAGCTGTGGCTGCCCCTGGATCCCTGGAAGTGCCCAAGGCCAGGTTGGATGGGGCTTGGAGAAACCTGGGATAGTGGAAGGTCCCTGCCCATGGCAGAGGTGGAAGGGGATGGGATTTAATGTCCCTTTTAACCCAAACCATCCTGTGATGATTCTAAGAAATGCTTCAGGTGGTGTGGTGACCTTGTCCCCATTCTTCCGTGTTCTACCTTCACTTTTAACGTTGTAAACCATGATCAGGAGTCAAATTCCACAGGAGAGACTCAACAAAAAGCCCAGCAGGACACTGGAATTCCTTTGGCTTCCTGAAAGGATGCCCAGCCAAGCCGTTGGTACAAACTTGGCTGTGGTTGAGAATTTTTCTGCCATTTTCCTTTGCATTCCCAATGCTGTGAAATCCCCCTGCTTCTCCCCTCACTGCCCCCAGGGATGGGACCAGAGGAGCATTTCCCTTTGGAATCTCACCCTTTTCCATGGTCACTCCTCACTGGGCTTGGGACTGGTGGTGGCAGGGAGGGCTGCTGTGCTTTGCTTTCTGGATCCACCATTCCCATTGCCTTGGATTTTTCCTGGATTCAGAGAAACATCATTTAGGCTGGAAAAGCCCTGAAAGATCCTGGAGTCCCACTGTTATCCCAAGACTAACCATATCCTCAGGTGACATCCTTGGATATTTTTGATATTGGATATTTGAACATTTTTCAGTTCCTACGAAGGTATTTCTGACTTTCAGGTTTCTCTTTGCTATCCTTTCTCCTGCTGGACATGAGGAGGAACGAGACACACACTTCCCATAAAAAAGATTGGATAACCCTGGCTGCTGCCTGCCCTGCACTCCCAGTGGCCGTGTCCTTTGCAACCACGCTTGAGAAATGTGGGAAATTCCAGTGAGAAATGCTCCTGAACCTGGTTAACCCCACAGGCCAAATTAATTTCTCTCTGAAATAATTGAAAATGCGCTGCCACCAGGGCTCTGTCCCTGCTGAAATCGTTCCCTTCTCCCTGCTTCCAGCAGGGAAATCGGATTCTCCCTGCCTCTGCCTGGCTGTGGCTGAGGCTGCAGTGTCACAGATGACGTTAGCAGCCATCATTAGTGGCAATTTTAGGCCCTAAGAGGCCTAGCAAATATTTCACCTTTCAAGCTAATAAAAGAAATACTTTCCTTTTAAATTGGGTTTAAGATACACTTGGCCAGACCCACTCAGCCTCTTCTCCTCTGAGTTCATGATCCACTTCCTCCTCCTCTGCCATAAATTAATGGAAAGGCTTCGGTTCATCCCAATTGAGCCCTCTGGGTTTGTGGCCATGCAGGAAATGCTGATTGCAAAATCCCATGGTTGCTGATGCATCCACAAGATGTTGGAATTGTGCAGCCAAAGCGATATTGGACCTGCTCTGGATTTTGCAAATCAAACTCGCTTAAAGTAATTCCCAGCTGTTCTTCCCTAGCTGAGTGAATTCATGGATTACCTCCATCTGCTCCCAGGAAGTGTCCAAAATTTATGGTTTATTGGACATGGTGATATCAGTTAAAGGTTGGACTTGATGATCTTGGAGGTCTTTTCCAACCTTAATAATTCTGTGAGGGAAATAGAAACATTTCAGAAAAAATCACCCCAAATAAGGAGATATTGGTGAATGCAGGTGCTGTTTAACCTCAACCTCATTGCCTTCAGGGAAAATTAAATAATCACAGGATGGCTTAGGTTGGAAGGGACCTTAAAGTTCATCTCTGCCATGGGCAGGGACATCTTTCACCACACCAGGCTGCCCAGATAAGTTGGATAATCATATTTTTAAATGTTTTTAGCTTGTGACATGGTAGTCAGCAATTACTGAGTGGATTTGTCGTGGTCAAGCGCCACAAACCGGTAGCACAAACGAAAATTTCCTAAATTCCTCTACAAATACATTGTCCTAAAAAAGTAGGCTGAAACCCAAGGCCATTTGTACATGAGAAGGTTCCCTACCAGAGCTGCTAGATCACTATTAATTTATTTGACAGCTTTTAGGCTGAGTTCAGATATTAGAGCTGTCATTGTAAAATACTTCCATTTTTCCTTCAACGCTGCTTTGAGATGCTGCTGCTTTGAAGCTGTGTCAAAGTAGCTCTGAATCAGGAGAAACTTTCCATATTTTTTTTTTGTGAGTTGAAAGTCTGAACAGCCTCAATATGCTGTATAAAATTGTTCTGAGGATCGAACCTCCTCCTATGGTACCCTGGAGCATTCAGTCACTTTCAATAAATCTCTTTTAATAATTTCTCACTTGTCCTTATTATTACTAACAGCCAGAGCATCTCAAGGCAATGTCAGAGTAAAGGCTTTGGCTGGATGCAGGAGGAAGGCTTATTTGAAAGTTAACATGAAGGAAAAGTAATCCAAATGTGAACTTTTTGGGGGAAAGTGGCTGGTTTTTTTGCATGAATTTACAGATGGTGTCGATTCTGTCAAAAAAGTCTCCGTTTCTTTGATTTAAGGAGTTGTGTTACAGGGTAAGGATGGTGAGAATGGAGTTTGGGAGGTCTGTTTTTCTCATTTTCAAAGCTTTGCTTTGATTAGTTTTCTTTCATTATCTCTGGAAGAGCTGCGTTCAGCATCTGCTGGGAATATCTGCCATTAAATAATTCCTGAGCTATGGATTTGGGCTACTTGACTGTCTCCTTGTCCTTTAACAAAAATGCTCAACCACAACTTTCAATTAAAAGCATCCTGTGAGTTTGGGAAAGGCTTTTCATCCACTTGAAGTACTTTGAGTTAATTGATCCCCACAATGTGGATGGAGAATTCAAACTGGACAATGCTCCCTTGTCTTCAGCTGCATGCCACACTGATTTCCAATGGATTTATCCAGGGAGTGATAAAAAGCTAATTCCAAGTAATTATCTGAATAAATAAATGTAATTCCCCACGTGGACTCAGCTGGATCACAGCAAAACCTTGGCCAACAAATCTTTCAGCACCTCTTGTGGGTTTGACTCTGCTGTGCAGACCACAAAGATATTCCCAAGGTTTCTCCTCCCAGCAACCTCATTCCTGTGGTTCTGTGATCCAAACTGCATTTTCTGCCCTAAAATCCATTTCCTCTTGAGGTATTTGTTTACAAATGTGGCAGCTGAAGAGACGCCCACAAGGCACTGCCTCACCTTTGAGCCAACGTGAAAAGATTTAGTCTCAGGTCTACCCCACTACTGAATGTGTACTTCTTCCCCTGAAAATGTTCCCAGTTCCCACTGAAGCCATATCCTGCAGGAGGTGATGCTCCTTGTAGCACGGTAGTTGATAAGGAAGGACAAAATCAGCAAGGAACTCTTCATTTTTTGTGGTTTTGTGCTTTTTTGTTGTTGTTGTAGGACTGCCAGGAAGAGTTTTCAAACAAGGTTTGGGGAGAGCGAGCGGAGCCAATTCTCTCTTTATGGTTGCTTTTTTCCCTCATAAACCAACCCTCAGCTTTGCTACCAGTCTATCATAGAGGAGATTGAATCTCTATAAAACTCTTGACAACTGCAGTGATAATTTCAGCCTCCCAGTTTATGAGATTATAAAAGGCACTTTTCCCTCACCAGTGTGAAGAGCTGGGTTTAGCCAAGCTGCAGTTGATGATTCAGACCGTTCATTTTGTGCCTGAGAGAGATCCTGAAGCCTGGCAGTGCCTTGTGATCAAGTTATGTGGTGTGGTTTGGAAAAAAGGAACAATTTTACAGGAATCATTGGTCCTGTAACACAATGAAAAGGATCTTTTCAAAGTGTAGCTTTCATAATATACACCCATCTAGTAGTGCTGGTGCTTACAGGGTGATGGGAGCATGGGCAGAGCAATCACTGGGCTGCATTTAATTTAAAATAATAGAGTTTTCAGCATATTGGGACAGAAACCAGCAGTGTTTTACCTACAATGAGCCTTTTAATGGAGCACAATGGAATTTGGGGCTTGACCTCTTCTCCCAGGTGGCAGGACAAGGGGAAATGGCCTCAAGGGGAGGTTCGGGCTGGATTTTAGGAAAAATTTCTTCACTGAATGGATGATGAAGCACTGGAAGGGGCTGTGGTGGAATCCCCAATCGGGGAAGGGTTCAACAACGAGCAGATGTGGCACTTGGTGATGTGGATTGATTGGCAAGGTGGAATTTGCCCAAATCTGGACTTGATGAAGATCTTTTCCAACCTGAGTGATTCCATGAGTTCACAGAGCCTGGGGCTGCTCTTTGCAGCCAGAAGTGTGGGTGCAAAGCAGAGGAGAGCTCACCGTGCCCAGGCTGCGCGTGAGGGGCGCGGGATCAGCTCTGTTATCTCGCTGTCCTCTCGCTCAGCAGCTGGGCCAACATTCCCAGCAGACATTCCTGGGAGCAAGAGAGGAACAGCAGGGATTGGGGAGGTAATGGAGCAGAACTTGCTTTTCACTGCTCCTGTCAGTGCTTGGTGCTACTGAGGGGAAAAGAGCTGGGAAAGAGCAGAGCTTGACTTTTGAGCCACCAGTTTTGGGTTTTGCTTCCCCTCCTCTGGTTCAGAGTGAGGTTCTTGGATCTTCCAGATTTTGTGATTCGGAGATCTGAGAAGTAAAAGGAGGAATCTCATTTTGAGCCCTCGGAAGGGAGGGCACCGATGCCCAGCCCCTTTCTGTGCCCACATGTGAAACCTGGAGGAAAGAAACAGTGATTCCTGGTCAGTCAAATTTCCCTGAATGTGGTAGACGACACCAGAGGGAAGAGGAGAGCACTGGAAGGAGACAGGAATATCTGTGTGGCTGCCTGCATCTCAATTTCTCAGCAAGCAGGCTAAAAAGACATCAGCTCTTCCCTCAGGATATTGATTTCTTGAGGGGAAGGTGAAGCCTGAGGTTGGGATCCCTTCCCGAGCGCTCAGACTCTGACCCGTGATGAGAACAGACAGAGGAGCTTGGGGAGGCTCCCACAAGGTCCAGAGGTAGAATTGTAGTCCTGGCAACGCTGCAGATGCTCCAGAAACATGACAATAGGAGCAGATAAATCTTTTAATTAAATATTTCACATATCAGTCGTAATTACTTCCAATTAGTGCTAATGAAGTAAGGATGGTGCAAACAAGCAATATAATCTGGTGATAAGCATTTTTTAATTAATATGAATGGCATGGATAGCACTAATTGACTCAGTCTGGGTTTGATTTTTTAAAAAATACTTTGGTGTTGAAAGAGTCTCTTATTTTTCTGAGCTCCTTTTCCTCTCCCTCTCCCTTTCTTCTCCTCCACTGCAGCATTTTTTGCTACTTGGGATGAAAATATTTTGAGTATCCCAAGCTCAGTTTTATCTGAGGACGATTATTGTCTCAAATTTATATTTTATATATTTTATATATTTTATATATTTTATATATTTTATATATTTCATATATTTCATATATTTTATATATTTTATATATTTTATACAGTGATGAAATTAAATCCTTGACTCATCTCCCTCACCTCAGTTCCCATTTTAACAGAACCACTGGAAATTGGATGTTTGTGAGGCATTTTCCAAAAGCAAATGCACCATGCAGGAAGGAGATAAGTTCAGATGCCAAACCCATCAAACCAAATTTGAAATCTTCTGGTACTCTCAGATATTGCCATTCTTTATCAACATTTATGATCCTTTTTAGGAATCCCAGGCACAGAAAATGTTGTAGCTTATTCTGATGAGGAATCCAATATATTTAATTGTCTACAAAGGGTGGCTTTGCCAGGATGAATAAAACCTTCACCATGGTCACGAATCACACCCAGAAGATTTATGGGGATGGTTTTCCCTGTTTTCTCTGGCTTAGGGTCTCTGAGAGCCAGTTCAGGCTCCCCTATCCTATTTTGATTTTCTTTTCCAACTGCTGATCTTGTGCCAATCCAAGTAAAGATCTAAAGTAAAATCTGTAAAGATTTGTAGGGGAAAAAGAAGAAAATTAAATATAAGATTTTTACAGGCCTATTTTTTTTCCTGAAAATTGACACAGGAATTTGATGCAGGGAACTCGTCCACCTTTTGCAGAGCAATGCAGTAGCTGGGAATTTTTCAGGAACAAATAACCACATCTAGGATTAACCCATAAAGTTTTAGGAGTGGGAGCACAAACTGGAAACCCACTCCTGGTAATCACAGTCCTCTCCCTGCTGCTGGTGGATAATTTTACAATTTGAGAATCAATCTTTTCCTTTGATTTAATCCAATCCTCTGCAGTAGCTGTGGGGTTTTAATTACTCCTGGAGATCCAGGAAGAGCTGCCAGTGTTGGTGTTTCCATTCCCTTCCTTATCAGTGCAAAGGAGAGTGGGCAGTGCTGCATTAAAGAGAAACATTGATTAAAAAGATTGTGTTTTCTTTGGTGCAGCCTCATTTAGTCTTTTAAAAACCATCAGAGAGGACAATTCCATTGGGCCCAGGATCCAGGGCTCACAGACACCCTTAATTCCCGTTGTTCCCTCTGGAATTTGTGACCATTAAACACATTTCAATATCAGCCCTTGGACAGCTGCTCATAACTCTTTCCATTCCTGAAATTATGTATTTTTAAGACACATTAGGAGATGGTGCTTGAAGAGAGGAAAAATAAATGAAGGCATAAAAATGAATAACAATTATTTTCTCTGCCCGTTTGAGGTGAGCAGCGAGCAGTCATTGTCCTCATAAATCATCAAGTGTCCAATTTAGGGAGCAACAATTCAAGGAATTTCAGCCAGCAAAATGAACTAGGAGAGAGCAGCAGTTTTATGAAACATTTCCGAGACAGATTGGGTGGTTAACTGGCAAATTGGGGAGTCTATAAATAAAATATGGAAGGAGCAGCAGACTAGGAGCTCCTTGTTTTACACCCAGCTTGTCCTCATCAGTAAATCTGTTTTAAAAGCTGCTGGGTGGTTGATGAGAATTGTCTTCTCTCTTTGAAATGATACGGTGTCATCCCAGCACTGAATCTCCTTGTGCTGGCCATGTTATTGGGTGATTTGTTACAATAAATGTATTTGCTGCTCACTTTATGCTTGTAAGGACATTTTTTCCTCTTGGTGGAGGTAATTAGACCTAAAATTTTCTGTCTCTGAGTGACAACTCCTCCACAGCTCAGGAAATGCTGAGGCACCAATAAGGATGAATTTCATCTTGTCATAAAAAATTGATGAAAGTACTTGATTTTGCAGGAGGCCCACAGATCCCATCCAGCTACATGAAACTGGGCTGGAGGAGAGGTGGAAAATGAGTTGGAATTTGAATTGTGGATTAATTTTTTTTAAATACTATAAAACCTTTTGTTTGCTTTCCCTCATGCCTTTGATTAAGATTTGCTGAGAAGCTTAAGGAGGGAACTCAGCCCTTCTTCTTTTTTCTGGAAGGGTTAAACTGCATCTTTGTCTCTCTTCATGAAAGCCAAATTTCACATGCTGTTAAAGCTGAATTTGTTTGTTGCTGGTCTTTAACACAGGCAGGACAAAAAGCTGCAAAAAACAGGCAAAAAATGAATTAGCAACACAAATCTGTTTTAAAACCCAGATTTAGGAACTGTTTTAAAAACAGAAATCAGATTTAGGCAGAACAGGAGATCTTAGACAACCTGCCCAGTAAGAATTATGTTAACAGAAGTCACTTGGTGCTGAGAGAATGAAGACTTTGAGTTACAAAACAACCCAGCTTATTGAGAAGAACACAAAGCTGTAAAATTGAGGATCAATCCAAACTGGGACAAGGTTTTCCAAAGCCTTCCCTACTTCACTGAGCTGCTGGAGCTTATTTCAGGAGATAAATCCAGCAGATTTTCCTCACAACAGTGGATAACCCAGGCCTGAACCTGGAACAATTACCAGCAGAAATAGCATTTATTGCTGTTAATTCCATGCTATTGACTATTGAGGTGGTTCCATGATCCAAGTCCAGCTGAGCAGTGCCAGGAATTGGATTTCCATTTGTGGTTTGTGCCATAGCTCAGCCCTCACCATGAGGGATGGAGATAAGGAACTTCCCAGAGTCGTTCCAAGCTGGGAATTAAAGGATCCTGAATGGCTTTATTGTTTCTTTAAAAGTGCTGGTTAATCAGGAGTTAATCAGGAGTACGTCCTTATCACACCCAAATGGGAAGGTTTGGGAATGTGATCCCAGGATAAAGGGTAGATTCCCGACATTTTTAGGTGGGAAAACTTAAGAAATCTCACAGGCTGAACTGACATCAGGTTCTTGGTGGAGAAATCAAAAGTCTTAAAAAAGAGAGAAACGTAAAGCCTTAAAAAAGAGAGAAATTCAGGCTGTTTAATAAATGCCTCCTTTGGACATGATTTTGGAATTCTGCGCTTCCAGAGGGCCCCATTCCCTTGATGCCTTCTCCAGCCACCCAGAAACAGAGACTAGACAAGAGTAAGGGAATAAAGGTCAGGATTTATTTGAAAGCCTTCAAGGCACACCCTGGGGAGCCAGAGGCTGCCTCCAAAAATGGACCCCAAGATGGACCCCAGGTCACGAGTTCTTCACACCTTTATAGGTTTGGTTCATTTGCATACCACGGTTAATTCTCCAATTAAAGCCCCAGTTTAATGATGTAATTCCCCTCAGCTTGCTCCCCCCTCAGAGGCTTTGGGTTACACATTTTGGGCCTAGAAGAGCCTGGCTGTCCTTGAAGGCAAAGCCTGGAGAGGCTTTGTTGTGTCTGCCCAGCACGAGAGAGCAGAAATTCCAGGCTACAAGGAACTGCAGAGTTACACTCTGAGCAGTACAGGAATTGTAAAATAGAAAATTAAAACCTAAGGCATCACCCTGTCCGTGCAGTCACTGGGATGCTCCCAAAGCAGCATGGCCCAGCTGCAGCCCCTCTGGGCAGTGCTTTGGAGGCTCCCTCTGGATGGAGGCTGCTCCCTGCTCCTGGCACAGCAGCTGGATCACCCAGCCCAGCGTTTAACTGCAGCTGGGCCTTGCATTTGCCTTTCATCCCCGAGCCAGGAGCTGCAGCCTGATCCAAACCCATGGATGGGAGCCCACGGGCAGAGCAGGAGTCTCCCTGGCCTTGCTGCAGGATCAGGGCTGGAGCCAGAGCAGCTGCTGCCCTCGCTGACTTTGAGGCATCACTGAATTTATCCCTCTCCCCACCCGTTATTCCCAAAACCTCTGCACTCCAGGCAGCTCCGTGCTGGTGCTGCAAATGCTGTGCAGGAACACGAAAACTGACTTGGAATTAGAGAATCTGCCCTCAGGGCTGGAAAGAAGTTGCCAGGTGTGAACTGTCTTCTCCTGTGTGGCTTGAAATTCCATGGAATCAGTGGCTTGAAGGAATCATTGAGTCCCAGAATGGAAGGGGCCTTAAAGCTCATCTCATTCCACTCCCTGCCATGGCAGGGACACCTCCCACTGTCCCAGGCTGCTCCAAGCCCCAATGTCCAGCCTGGCCTTGGGCACTGCCAGGGATCCAGGGGCAGCCACAGCTGCTCTGGGCACCCTGTGCCAGGGCCTGCCCACCCTCCCAGGGAACAATTCCTTCCTAATATTTAATCTAAATCTACCTTACTTCATATTAAAACCATTCCCCCTCATCCTACAACTGCATGCCCTTGTAAAAAGTCCTTCTCCAGTGGAAAGAAGCAGGAGAAAGCAGATGAAAGTGTCAAACAGGAATATATTTGGGTTTGATTACGTTGCCCTTACCCTGGCAATGTATTTATAAATGCACTGCTAGAGGAAGGGCACTGCGACTCCAGAGTGATTTCACTTTTGTAAAAACATCCCATAGGAGGGAAATCCTACCCTGCTGCAGCTCTGTGGAGTCGTGTCAATGTCGTTTGGGAATTTCTGCAGGAGTTTATTCCCGTGGAATTGCAATGGCAGAGTTTCTGTAGCTTTGCCAGGCACTCCTCAGAACTCAGAATTTTGTATTACAACACACAAAACACACCTTCAGCTGCTCACCACGTTTCTCCCAGCTCTCCTACAACCCAACCTTTCCCAAAGTCTCTCAGACTTGCAGAAAACAGGATTGGTTTGGATGCAGAGGATCCGAGGTGTTGGTTCCTGCCTTTTCTTCTGGCAGGGAATGGGATTTGCCTCCTCCTGGTCTGGAGTTTCTCCCTGAAACCTTCCATGGGGAGGCAGCACGAGATGTTTGTGCAGACCCAGCTGGGGAAATGGATCTGTGGGGTCACTCTGGGATGATTTTTGTCACCTACAGAATGAGCTAACAAACAGCTTCATTTTCTGCCTCTTCAATCCCAAATTTTACCCCAAATCCCCGAGATCCCTTGAGGTCAAACCAGGTAACGAGGAGCCAGGGTGTCAAAAGTGCAGCGCGAAATTTCAAATGACTTTTAATTAATCTAATTAAAATTAATTGCTTCTGCTTCTTTGGAGAGTCTGGACCGGGATGAGCATTTTCATCTTCCATATGCAGCCCTTCATCTCTGCTCGTGTGCTTTGAAGTGAATTTCTCCAGCACTGCCATCAGCTGAGAGGTTTGTATTAAGTAAAGTGGAGAAGCTCTGCTTGTCTCTCACGTCCCAGGATGTTTGGCTGAATTTTATCAACACAGCTTTAGTAGGAAATGATTCATTAAAGAGGAGATGCAATAAAAAAGGTAAAAAGTGTGTGAAAGCTCTCAGGTATTTTCATTTCCTCTTTAATGACTAATATGCGCATTGACTCGTTATTATTTTCGCTGTTCACAGGTTTTTTTATTAATTTGAGGTCAAACAGAGTGAAACCCCAATATGTTTAATTTTGTATCTGTGTTTGAATCTAAGTAAAACTCTGACTTATTTAAAAACAGGGCCGTTCCAAAGGATTGACAGCTGCTCCAGCTTCCATTAAACCCTTTGGAAAGGCTCAATCCTGGCTGAGGACAGGATTGTCTGCACTGGTGTCCATCAAAAATCAGTGTTTGCCATGAGTTCCCCCCGGAGCTGCTGCAGTTCCATCAGGCAGGAGATGATTCCTGTCATACCTGGGCTGTTATTTCAGGCACAATCCCGACCTTGAACAGGGATTATTGTCAAGCAGCTGCCCCAGAGAGCCTCTCACAGGATGGAATTTTGTAAATAACAATAATCCACCATCTACACGCCTTAATTAGCACTGAACACCTTGTTTCACCTTTTAGTTATTGAAAGGTTTGATGACAAGGTGTTCCTTAGCATTTTTTAAGGCTAAAATCCAAAAGGACACCTGTTGGGATGAGACTCGAACCCCGTAAAGGAGACGCAATAATTTAAAATATTCATGTTGTTTGCATTGCACTTATTTGTTTTGTTTCTTTGTTTGGGTTATTATAAAAGGGGGAAAAAAAATCTTGATTTAAAGGCATCTTCTTCTTTTCCCAGCCAACATTTCCCCCTCAGTGGTCCCGCAGTGAGTGAATTATTGGGGATTTATGAACATATTAATCATCTCCATGGAAACAGTTTGCAATTTCACAGCGCAGGAGTTTGACTCCCTTGCATGACAATGAAAAAAGAGGAAGGATCTGAAAAAGAGGAAGCTGAGGGGAGATGAAAACCCCTTCAAATTCAGACCCAAATTTATCAATAATCACTCCTGGTCTGCGAGAGGAATCAGCATTTCCAGTGATCCCAAAACCTTTGGAATTTGCAGGCAGTTCAGGTCATGGATCCTACAAAAGGCTCAATGAGCCCTTGCTGCCATTGATCTTTGGGAATCTCTTTTTGCAGAGTAACCAGCTAAAATCTCTTGCCCTGTGAACCTCATTCAGTAGAGTGAATATTTCTATACCATCTTTAATATTTTTCCCCAAGCTGTCCTGTCCTGGATGTGTTGTGATGCTTTTCTCAGTGAGAAATATTTGTCTGCAAGTCCTTCTGATTTCACCTTTTGTTTATGCAGATGTTTTCCCTCAGTTTGGGTTGGGGGAAATAATCTGTAACACACTTGACTTGCCAGCTTTGTGTAGCACTTCATGGATTTCTTTGGAGATTTCTATGTCATATTTTCAGTGTTACAGCACGAGGAAATTCAGCATGAAGTTAGGAGGAATTGGCCCATATCAGCCACAGCAGCTGCTGTGATGGAAGGCAGGCAGAGAGATGAGAGGAGAATTTTGCTGAGGTGAATGGTTAATATGCTCTTGTAATAATAAGGGGCTTATTTATGCTGCATTAATATTTTGTAGCCCTGCTGTCTGCTTTAATGTTTAATCTCCCTGCTGAAAGCCCTGAGAAACACTTTTTAGCACAGTGGTTTTTGCTGTGCTGGGAGGGACAGGGCAGATTTTCCCGAGCCTGAAGAAGTCGCTGAGAGCTTTGAGGCTGGGATTCGGCGCCTTCTGTGCAGCCCTGCCGTGGCTCCTGGGCATTGCTGGCATCTCATCCCAGCTCCTCACCAGCAGGAGCAGCACTTGGGATCATGCAGGGGAGCAGGAGCAAGTCTCACACTGGATTATAAATTAATCACGGGCTCGGGGATAGGTTTTGCTGCCCTTCTTGCTCATGTGCAAGTGTGCCCTCTGCTCTCCGTGTGCTGGCAGAGAGGGAAGGGTCCTTGGATCACAGGATGCAGCTGGGGCTGCTGCTCGGGGAGCAGGGGGTGGTGGGATGTGCTGGTACTGCAGGGCTTGTGCTGAAATCCCAGTCCTGTGCCTGCAGGGGTTTTGGGATCACTTCTGCCCACCTCTCTCAGTGCTGGGGCAGAGTGGCTGAAGCAGCCCAGTGGAAAAGGACCTGGTGGTGCTGGTGGGCAGCAGCTGAACGTGAGCCCAGGTGGCCAAAAAGGCCGATGGCTCCTGGCCTGGATCAAAAATAGTGTGGGCAGCAGGACCAGGGCAGTGTTTGTCCCCTGTACTCAGCACTGCTGAGATCCCACCTCGATTCCTGTGTCCAGTTCTGGGCCCTCACTGCAAGGAGGGCATTGAGGGGCGCTGGAGCCCCAGGAGCGGCTGAGGGAGCTGGGAAAGGGGCTCAGCCTGGAGAAAAGGAGGATCCAGAAGGGAAAAGCTCTGCAGCAGAGCCTTCCCCAAACTTCCCTCACTTTCTTTTCCCCTCATGTTTTCTCCCACTTTTTTATTTTCCCCTCACACCCTGAGGGGCTGGAGTGAGTCTGGGGAAGGGAGCGGAGCGGGGAAGGGGCTGGAGAATTCCTGAGGGAGCTGGGAAAGGGCTGGAGAATTCCTGAGGGAGCTGGGAAAGGGGCTCAGGCTGGAGAAAAGGAGGCTCAGGGGGGACCTTGTGGCTCTGCACAAGTCCCTGACAGGAGGGGGCAGCCGGGGGGGGTCGGGCTCTGCTCCCAGGGACCAGGGACAGGAGGAGAAATATGGATACTGAAAAAGCCTCAGCAGAGAATCTCTTCAGCTCTCTGCAGCATTTTGTGAGAGCTCTGTCTTTCCCATGCTGATTATTTTAAACAAGATTCCAATATTGTAAACTTCTTGCACCTGCAGGTTGTTTTGCAGTATTGTTATGGTTTTAACTAAATAAATATTTAGAAATGGATGTCTTAGAACTTGGCCAATCCCCTCAGGGGTTGGATGGCCAAAAGACCAATTCCCTTATGCCATTTAACACACCTTTGGAACTACCATATAAAAGCCTTTGGAAAAATTATTAAATGGCTTCCATTTATCTCTGAGCCTGGATTCCGTGTCGTTTCTCTACTCATTCACGGTGAGAGCAGTGACAGAGAGGGAACGGCCTCAGGCTGGGCCAGGGGAGCCTCAGGTTGGACATCAGCAGGAATTTCCCCATGGAAAGGGTGCTCAGGCTTTGGCAGGGGCAGCCCAGGAAGGTTTGGAGTCCCCATCCCTGGAGGTGCCCAAGGAATTCCTGGATGTGGCACTCAGTGCTCTGGGCTGGGGACAAGGTGGGCATAGGGCACAGCTTGGACTCGATGGGCTGGGAGGGCTTTTCCAGCCTAAATCACTCCGAGTCTGTGCCTGTTTGGCCCTGGGAGGGCTGAATGCTGCTGGTGGAAAGGTTGTGACGGTGCAGTTTTCCCTCGGAGGGACATCCATCTTTCACACTTTGATTGCTCTGATGGCAATGTTCTCTGATGTTTACATTTTAATCAAATCTTGCCAATGTTGTTGGCTTCCACTTCAGAACTCCGTGACTGGTGAGGTTTTGTGAAGCACCTGTGATAATTCGGTTACTGATAATCCTCACAGAATGAAATCAATCTTGCAGAAATGTTCAGTGACAGAAATCCCTCTCCTTGCATCACTGCCTGATTGTGTTTCCAGGGCTGCTTTTCCTCTGTGTTTCCCAATTCTGACAGAACTGGGCAAAAATTCGTGTGTTGAACTACATCTAGTAAATCTACAATCGATACAAACTTATCTTTTTTTAAGAGACTTTCCTGTTTCCTTGCTTTAACTGTATTAAACTCTGCACGTTTACCTGCATTGAACCTCAGTGTCTGCTTCCCTTGCCAAAGGGACTTTGCATTCCGTGACAGGGCTCAAATATTTGTTCTTTGGGAATTAGGTGGACTTCATTTGGACTTGCCATTTAGTTTGTAATACCAAGAGAACTCTATTTTAAAGACTAATCAGGCAGTTGTGTATTTAGTTCTACCTTTGTGCTGCAGCTCTTGGGCACTGATGGCGCCCTGAGGCTCAGGTGGGAACTTTCCTCTAAGGAAAATAGGAACAAAACCCCAGTTCCTCTACCTGGGGCCTCACTAACAGGCCCTCGAATCTGTAAAAAAACCCCAAACCATTTCTTGAGACTATTGGCAGAGTTTTTTCCTTATTCCCAGCTCCTAAAAGAAATCTATCAGAGAAAGAACAGAGGGATTGGAGAAAGTTGTCAAGAGGGTTGTTCCTCCTTTGGGATTGGAGAAAGTTGTCAAGAGGGTTGTTTCTCCTTTGTGTTCCCAAATCTTGCAAGCACGATTTAAGGTGGCATCTGGAAAAGTGCTGCTCTTAAAATGTGATTAAAACCAGTTTGTACCTGATATTTAAGGAATGAAGAAGGGAGCTCGGGATTAAAAAACTGAGATAGGGCTGCAAGAAACCCAGGAATAACAACGTGGTTGGGGGTAAATTTACTTTTACAGTAAATCCCAGAATGGGTCAGGCTGGAAGGGCCCACAGTGATCCTCTGGTCCCACTTTCCTGCTCAGGCAGGGTCATGGCATGGGATGGTGTCCAGAGGGTTGTGGGATATCCCCAGGGAGGGAGATTCAATCACTTGGAGTCCCAAATGAGGTGGCAAAACTCGAAATTAGAGCAAACCCAACCGTGCTGGAGGCATGGGATGTGTGTTCAGTGTGTCCTGCAAACCTGGGAGTTCCACCTGTCCCACAACTCCGGTCATGACCTGGCAGAGTCACAGAAAACAAAGTTGATTCTACCCGAAACAATTCAGTTTCTTCAGAGCAAGGATGTTGAGAACCTTCAGCCTCCTTGTGATTTAAGCTGCGTGCTCAGAGCCCTTTGTCATGAGCGAGCTGCTTCTGAATGTCTGCTCAAGGCAAGAGGGGTGAAGTCGTTGGATATTTTTAGCTCTTTTCCATGCCTGTGGTTTTTATATGCTAATCTGTTTGTTTCTTTCCAGCCTTTGGAATATTCATTCCGCCACATCTAAAATTTGACACCTGCTGTAGCTTGTATTATCACTTTCACCCTCAGAAACCCAGAAATTATTAAGGTGGAGTAATTGCTATCCTATTATATAATAACTACTTTAATCCTGCAATCATAACATGATTTGAAATGAACCCTTTTGTGCCATTGATTTTGGAATAATTACTGTTATATTGTACTTCTGCAAGAGTTATTCTCAGTTAACCACTTGAAAATAATATGCTCTACTTATTGAAAAAAATAAATCTGATTATCCCCCAAAGCTCAATGTTCTCTCTGCATCTGTGCCTCAATTGTCTGCTGGTGACCTGAGATGCTCAAACTGGCTCCTTTCTGTAACTACTCCAGGAAATATCCGTGGGCCAAACACCTCATTCCAAGCAGCCTTTTTTAGGGGGGGTTTTCCCCTCTGAACCAGGGATGTGGTCACAGTTCAGCTCTGGTGGGGTTGACAATTGTTTAATCAGGAAAGAGCAACAAAGACTCAAGGAAAAGACAGGATTATTTTCCTGCCTCCAACATCTGCTTTTCGTTTGTCTCTCTATAGACATAAAAATTTCTAATAAAACCATCAAATTCGATTAAATGAGGTTTTGTCCCTTTGAAGCAAGGCTGATCTGGAAAGAGATGTTGTCCGTATTTAAAGATACGAAGGAAAATATCCTGTGCTTGTTGGGAACATTCCCATTTTCAGCATCTTGTCCTTCTGAACTTCGAAATTCTTGCTGGGAAAAGGTTTTTTCAATAGGGAAATCATGGAAAAATTGTGCATTCTCAGCTTTTTCTGATTTCGTGGAAGCTCTGGTGTGGCCTCTCCCTTCCTGTGTTGCAGAATGAAGAGGAGGGAAGATGTTTGGCCATTTATTTCCTTTGCATCTTTCCCTGCTGGAAGAGCAGGGATGAGTTTGGCTCCTTTAGTTATCGACGAATCTTTTTGGAAGGGATCAGAGGTGTGACATTCTCTGTCTGGAATTTGATGCAACATTGATAAATGAAAAATATTAGAGTGAAGACAATGACAAAACTCTAATATTTCCCTGAAACATGCATTTCTTCAGGACTAATAACCAGAATGAGTGAAGAGCTTTGTGTCATGGAAGCTCCAAAATGAAATCCCAGCTCTTCTTAACGAGTCACCTTTGTAGTGGCTGTGGAAGAGATTTGTTAAAGAGATTTTGATCTGAGTTTTCCAGCTTTGCTTCTATGTGGACAAGATTGTCACATCTCTTCAAGGCTGCTCTTTTCAGTGAGCCCCAGAATGTGGGTCAGCAAACTTGAGAGCACATGAGCAGGCTGATAAAACAGAAGTGAAAGACTTGCTAATGTGTCAAGTATTGATGTTGCTGCAAGCCTTCCCTTGTCTCCTGCTCCGTGAGTAAATAATTCACCACTCTCCTGTTAAGTCCTCGTGGTGCTACTGAAGGATTTTTTTCATTAATTTATAAATTTCATCTGGGAGGGGTTTTCAATGGTTTCGGAGCTGTGGTGGTGGGATGGGTGTTCCTTGGGTTTATCCAGTTTTACATGAGTGGTTTCCCTCACTTTTTCAAGGTGTGCACATCTGCTGTTTGCTGTTTCTGAAAAGTCAGGCTGGAAATTGCAGTTATTAAGCAAAATACAGCATATTTTTAAAGTACAGCTCCAATTGTTATTGAAATGGGAGGTGAATCATGATTGAAAGTGCGAGGGAAATGCTGATGGAGTCAGGAATCATCTCACTTGTTCTTTTCCTCCTGGCTGCAACAAAAAAGGAATATTAATCTCACCCAAACGCGTAATTCTTTTCTAGACCTTCCCCCTTATTGCAGCAGCAGCGGGGTGATGTTTTTAGGGGAGATTCTCCATTCAATTCCCCCGTTAATTTGGGATCTGTGGCGTGTTGATGTTCCCACCTAGTCCATGGGAACTTCACCGTGGCTGGTGGCTCTGTCTCTCTGGAATGTGGTCAGTGGCACGGAGGGAGCTCCAAAAGCCTTTCCATGTTTGTCCTGTTTATCCCTGCGTGGCCCAGGCCGCTGCCAGAGGCAGGCTGGGTATTTATAGCTGGAATGTTTGATGTTGGTGTCGCCTTCCCGAGGCCGTGTCTGATTCCTTCGGGTTCAGCGGGCTCCATGAGACTGCTCCTGGTTTTTGTGCTCCAGGCAGAGCTCCCTGGGTCAGTGCCAGCCTTCCCTTGGTGTTTGCAGTGGATTTTCCTTTAAAATATGCATTGCCCTTTGGATTTTGTGTAGGATCAGCACCTTCTGGTCCTGGCGCTCCAAAAGCCCTGAGGAAGTTTAAGGCACGGGTTGTTTGGGATCATCGTTCCCTTGTTTCTTTCCCAAAGGCCTTCCATTGAATTAACCGGGTTATTTATAGCAGCCCTTTGGAGCCAGCTCAGCCTACAGTGCTCGGGAATTATTGCAGAGCTGCTGGGAATCCGTGTTGTGGGAATTCTCTGGAATTGAGAAAGGTGGGAAGCACTGGGATAACCCTTTAGTGCTCCCCTGGACCCAAACCTTGGGATGGAGGGTTTTGGCATGTCCTCACTGAGCCTTTCCTGCTGGATTTTCTGCTTTTCCAAAGAAAAGAGCTGTAAATTGCCTCATGGGAATTTCTTGGGTTTCAGGGTGTTTTTTTTATTCCCCAGAAAAATACATCCATGAAGTGAAAGTGTCTGGGCCAAAGGAGTTTATTGGTGCTCAGAATTTAATTTAAAATCATGTTTGTTCAGTCGTCACATGAAGATGATGAATTCAAACTTCAGTGCACTCTGGAAGCCAAGCTTTACATCCTGTTTGCCTTTAGTCCCTGTCTTATTCCCCACTAATTACCTTGACCATTTCAGTCTTTTTCCCTGGGTTTTATTTCACTTTGTAGGAAAAGGAGAAAACCAGGTTCTGTTATTGTGTTGATTCCTGAGAATTGTGGGAAATAGGTCCTAAATAGGCTTTAGGATAAGTAGTTTTTTCTTTTTCTGCAGATAAATAGGAAGAGGTTGATGCGTTTGGGTTTTCACTCTTTGTTGCTTTATTTTCTTTTTGTCTTTATCCTGATGCTCCCTTTCTTCTCTTCTTGGATGTCTTCCTCCACCTACCAAAACTCTGGGATTTTTTGTGTTCGTGCCGACATATTTAGGCTCAAGTTTAACAAAAATTAAATGTAAATTTGGTAATGTTGACAAAGACCCACTCAGGCCTAAGTCTGGTGGTGACCAGGGAGGATCAGGGCCCTCAGGACAGTGGGAATTGGTGTTTTTTGGCCAAGACAGGTTCTACCAGGCTGCCTCCACACAGCCACGTCTTGGAATGCTCTGGTTGCCTCATCCCAAATCCTGCAATTACATTCCTCAGCCTCCTGAAGAACTTGCTCAAATTTTGTTCTCTAGCAGTGCCCAGAAGCATCTATGGAATAATCACCTTCAAAATTTATTGCTTCGTGTTTTTAAACTTCAACCCTAAAATGCTGAGACAGCTCAATGTGTCTGGAGCCACTTTCTGAATCCCAATCATTCCAACATCTGACCTGTGATTTGGCCAGCAAATATTCCTTCGATGTTTTTGCAAGGAAAAGATGTCTCTAACACTATTCTAGGCAAGGTTTACAAGATTTCATGATTAAAAATGCATTTTTATGCTGTTTCCAAAACACCACTTTCATTTTATTGCTCGAGTGGTATAAATTCCACAGTGAGCACTCTATGAAATGCTATTTATAGAAGCAATAAATGGAGCTGCAGTCCTGTGCTGGGCTTTGCTGGCTCAAGATGAGCTGTATTTTATACCTGGCAATTATGTACAGAAAAGCAAGAGGAGAAAATGCTGTTTGCAATGATTGTGGGGTTTGTGTGACCCCGTAGAACATCAAACAGCGACTACTGAGACCTGTGAGGATGATCTGAACTAAAAAATCAGGGTGACAGTAACAAATTGTCCTTTCCTGCTGCCTCTGTAATTCAATGAGCCGTGCCCAGGTATTATTGCTGGAATGGGGATTCCAGAGGAAGCAGCAGCTGCAGCCTTTGCTGGGAATGTGGGCTTGGAGATATTCCTGGCATGATTTAGGGGCTGAATTCCGAGTCAAGTAGAGGAGCCAGAGTTTCTGTGCTGAGGAGATCCCTATTCCCACTCTGATCCTGTCTCCTGAGCATGTGGAAGTGCCTGAGGAGAGGAAACAGCCTCAGGTTGCACCAGAGGAGGCTCAGATTGGATAAAAGGAAAAATTCCTCTTGCCCAGCCCTGGCCCAGGTGCCCAGGGCAGTGCTGGAGTCCCCATCCCTGGAGGGGTTGGAAAGCCACCAGGATGTGGCACTTGGGGACAGGGCTCAATGTTTGGACTTGGTGATCGTGGAGGGCTTTTCCAACCCAAATGATTCCATGATTACCTCAGCAGCCCAGGGTTTAGCTCCAAGGAACACAATTCCAGCTGGATTATTCTCAGTCAGAGCTGTAGGAGATGTGCAGAGCAGAGAATAAAACACTTTTGTGACAAGGGGATATTTTTCTTCCTTCCACCTTAGGGTTCAGAATTTGGTGCTGTTTCAAAGCTTTTG
Source organism: Monarcha castaneiventris obscurior (assembly GCA_026261815.1). Lineage (NCBI taxonomy): Eukaryota > Metazoa > Chordata > Aves > Passeriformes > Monarchidae > Monarcha > Monarcha castaneiventris. Next base: position 2,143,995 of record JAMPIT010000437.1, read on the forward strand.
ACATTTAGTGACAATTTCCCTTTATATTTTAAGGGGTTTTCTTTATAGATGGAAACAAATCCATGTTTGTCATGTCCTAAGTGAAACCCCGCAGCATCCCAAGCAAGGGAGAGCAATTTAAAGTGAGGTTTGAGAGTTACTCAATGACTTTTACGGCTTAACAGGGGTTAGGAAAAAGGAGAACTTAGTTTTGAGCAATTTCTTCCAATTTTTGAAATGATAATTTGAATAAGCTCGGAAAAATACCAGTTTATTACAGTGTATTAATATATATAGAACTATATCTGTATATATAATATATCTCAGTATATTAAAAAACTGAGACTCAGAACTAAAATTAATATAACTAATACAAATAAACTGCTGTAAACCTATTTTAATCTGAGGTTATTTGTGACTAAATCAAAAATGTTGGAAGATTCTTCCACTCCAGCCTTGGGAATGAGTTTATCTCAGTGGAGCTGCTATGGGTGGATGGTAAATAATTGAGTTATTCTGATGTCATGGTAATGACACAGTTTTGGAGGTGTTGAATAACAACTTCTTGGACTTTCCCGACATTTTTGAGTTCAGAGAGCTCCTGGCTGGGAGCAGCCCATGGCCATGCTGGGATCTGTTTTGTCAAGGCCCACGGGATGCTCCTGTCCCTGTGCAGAGCTGCTGGGGAAACACTGATTTTCCTGGCAAGGGAAGGACTCAACATCTGCCAGGAAAAAACAATGGGAATGAGGCACTTTGCTGCTGGTGAGGAGTCAGGGCTGTCCCAGGGGTGCTGGTGCTGAGTGGGGACTCAGGGTCACTTTGCTGGCCTGATCTTGTCACTTAATTGAGGCTTAATTTTTTGGTATTATTTGGGGTTTGTGCTGGTTTTTGAGAAATTAAGTGGTTATAGAGTAGATATGCAAATTAATTACAGGCAGCACTTTGCACCTCATCCTCAATTCAAAATAAAAATGGGAAAAACCTACAAAAACCCCCTTAATACACCCAAGGAACAAGACCCCAACCCGAGCATTGTTTTTTTTTTTTATTTAAAAATTCTTTTCCTGCTATTTTTGCTCACTTAATATGCCAAGGCTGTAGGACCTCTGCTGCACTTGGGAAATCAAGGAAAACAAGGCTGTTTGGAAAAGTGTGGAGTGTGTGGGGAGCCAGCCCTGTCCCAAGAACAGCATCCAGCTGTCTGAGGGGTTTTGGTGTCACCAGGTTTCATTTTAATGTGCATGATGTGACACCATGTGTGGAGGAAGGTTCTAAAAGCAAATGAAATTATGGCAGCTTTGTTCCCAGTCACTTAATGCACAAGGGAACTATTTTTGCATGTCTTGGTGAAGGAAAAGGATCCATTAAAATATAATTTCCTCTTTTTTTCCCCCCTAAAAAATCTTGAATTTGAACAAAGGCAGGTTTGTTGCAAAAAAGGAAAAGCCACGCTCTAAAGAAAGCAGCTGCCTCAATTTCTGGGGACTGGAGGTCAGGTGTAGAAAAATCCCTCTGGAGAGGATGGGTGAGAAACTTCCGTGGAGTGAAGGTGAGGTGGCAACAACTTCAGACCAATAAATCCCCTGCTAAACTCCCCGAACTCGCCTGTCAAAGCCTTGAACTTAATTTTTTGAATGCATGTTTAATGCAAAAATAAATCTCTCTTCAGAGAGTAGCGAACTTGCCAGACTGAGTTAGACACATGCAGCTGGGCCAGATTGGTTGAATATTTAATAAGCTTGCACCAGATTTTTGGTCTTGTTTGATTTTTTTTTTATTTTTAATTTTATTTTTTCCTGCTATAAAAAAAACCCCAATCCCTCATCCTGTTGTCTGAGGAAGGAGGAGAATTGAGTATTTTGCAAATCTTTCTTTACCTCAGTGTGTTAAACGTGGTTTTGGGTTGCCTGTGCTGAAAAGGAATTCGATGTCATCCCCTGACTTAGAAATTATTTGTTAAAACTTCTCTCAAATGCTCAAAACAGGAGTCATCTTTGATAAAAGTTTTGAAGAACATCTGTCAACTGTTCTTTGGTTGCTGGCTAACTATTCAATCTTTTTTAATTTAAAATGTTGTTCTTTGGGATCCTGATGAAGCACAAATTATCCTGCCTTCAAATCGAGCCATTTTAGTGCAAAAATAGTGCAAAAATGAAGCCCATTAGAAGAGGAATGCAGCCACTGGGACTGATGAGTGGAAAATGGAGATATTGGACAGGCAGCCTGGGATGTTTTTTGGTGGGATAAATCCAGCTGTGGCATCTGAGGGGAAAAGCCAATGGTTATTCACTGCTGGCCCAGATTTATCTGTGCTGTTTTCCTGTGGGCTGGGCTCGATCCATGAGTTATTTTTACACAGTCCCCAGGGGCTTTGGGATGTGGAGAAAATCGGGGGGATGATCAAATGGAAAGTGAAGCTGTAACATAAAGTGAATAAATGTTAGGATTGGGTGACGTAGCCATAAAAAAGTGCCGGTAATTCCTCCTGACGTGATGCAGACAAATATTTTACCCTCTTCTCCCAAGGAGCAGTTACAAGTTCCCTGGAGTACGCTTCAGTGAATAGGTTTCCTTTTTTTATTTGGCCATTTATATTTGCTAGATTTCTGGGGTTTTCTGCTCTTACACAGAAGAGGAAAATATACAAAATACTGGGTCTGGGAAGGCTGCTGAGGTGTGAAGTGTGGCCTCAACGTGTGGCTGAGGGATAAACTTTTAATCAGGGGATTGGGTACAAGTTTTCCTGTGGGAATCCAGAGTGCAGGGAATATTTCTCTGCCTGTTTTGAAGAATCTAACCCCCCTGAACAATGGAGAAAGCTGCCTGCTCTCTGGGAGGAATTAAAATCTACACAGATGTGAACTAGGTGATAGAATATGATGGAAGGATGTCACAGGGTGAAGAATTTAGAAGTTTTAGGTTTGTTAATGTAGTAAATAGATAAATAGCAAAAATTCCAAGATGGAGGAGACCTTGTAGTTTTTAACCTCCATCTTTCTTCTTCTAGTCCTCCATATTCTGCAGCAAAAGTAGTTTAGGATGATTGGATGAAAAATTCTGCAGTTCCGGCCTGCGTGTCAGAGTGATTTACTGAACACTGGAGGAAAATAAAAATATCTGTCATTTCAAGTTTTTATTTGTTAATTTACCTTTAAAAGAGCTGTGAAATCTTGATATGAGGCCATTTTCTTGCTTTCTCTTGCCATGTTCTGTTCTGCTGTGTCTTTTCTACACTAATAGCTGATAACACTAAAATAAACAACTCTCTGAAGAAGCAACTAATGCGAGTTTGCCTCGTCCGTCTACGAAACTCCTTGCAAGGACTCTAAAATCCTCTCCCATCAGGAGAGGCTGATTTATGGCATGACCAGTGTGATTTTCCCAACCAAAAGTGTTGTTGAGAGCAGTGCTGGAGTTCCCATTCCTGGAGTTCCCATTCCTGGAGTTTCCATTCCTGGAGTTTCCATTCCTGGAGGGATTTAAAAGCCACATGGATGTGACCCTTGGGGACATGGGGCAGCGATGGCCTTGGCAGTGCTGGAATGGTTGGATTTGATGCTCTTGGAGATCTTTTCCAGCCTAAATGACGCTGTGATTTTGCTCTGTGTCCCTTCCTCAGGGACAGCTGGCTGCACCTCGGGGGAACTTTTTTGGGGAAAAAGAAATAATTATTATTATTGTGCAGCTATGGTGGTTTTGAACATTTAATTTATAGATTCCAGCCTGTGGACAAGCTCCATGCAAGGAACGAGATTTAAAAAAAGGAGTAATTACATTCTCTAATGGCTGAAATCCTTCTCTGGAGCCTTCTCTATGATAACTTTTGAAATTGTGGTTTTCTTCCTAAATTCTTGGAGGAGAAACTGGAATTGGTGAGGAATGTTGGATTGGGAGCTAAGCCTATCCTTTGGAAATGCATTAGGTCAGGTCTCCAATTATTCAAAAAGAGAAGGAAACACCTGAAACTCCTGAATATTCCTGGGGCTTTTGCGGTGTGAATTAATCATCCTGTAAAAATTCTTTATTTATCTGTTGTTTTGTGGAGTGAAACTTGGATGTGTATTTTTGTGGGTGATAGATATTGGATTAAATTTTTGAAGAGGTGAAAAGACAAAATAATTTGGCTTAATTTCCAAACTTGGTCAGCTTGGTGAGAGTTCTTCCGCTTTTTTGGCCCTCTGTAGTTAATGTCTATTTTTGGGCACTAATGTATTAGAGAGAAGGGAAGAATGCGCTGAATTTCAAACTATACTGTAAATAGTATCTGGATGGAACTAAATTATCCACCCTGACACAGCAGAAAATGCAGGGATATCGCCTCAGGATGTGTGATTAAACTGAGGGATTTCTCATCACGATGTCTTGGTTTTTGGTGGAGTACAAGCAATCAGAAATTGCTCTGTATTTTGTAAACAGCTGCATTTCCTATTCCACGATTCTGTTCCGCAATATTTTTAAGATCACAGACTTTTTAGAATATAAAAAACTAATAACTCTTGGGGTATTTTTGCTGCATTTGTGAGGCTTCACCCTTCTCAATATCACAAAACTCAATTTTCCATCAGAACCAGTTAATTCACAAATGAAGACTGATCCTCTCTCTGAACTCGCCTTCTGGTGAGCCACGATGTGGGGTTGACACAATCTGTTCCTCAAACGGGAGAACAAAGCTTTGTTTGATGCAAAATCCAGCAGGATGCGACTGTGGATGGTTTGAATAATTCTAATTTTGTAATGCTAATGAATCTTCTCCCTCATCCTTGGTTTTGTTTGGTAGGAGAGTTGGAAATTAAGGGAAGCAGATATTGGAATTACCAGGGCAATCAGGCTCCAGAATCACCACCCAGCAGAGGATTTTCTTTCAGCAGTGACCAGGAAATATTCAGGACAGTGGCATTAATTGTTTTGCTTTGAGACAGGTTCAAATGAACCGATTCTAAGCATATGATAAAATGAAAATCCCAGATACCCAAAGCATTTGCTGCATCACAGATGATGAATTCTAAGATCAGGGTAGGATTCTTACAGATATTTAGGCTCCTTCCATCTGAAAACTTTTGGAATTGGGGACCCAGGTTGGATTCTTTTGTTGTTGTATTTGGCTTGCAAGAATTTTTTTATGTACTTGAGTAAAAGAAAACTTTGTGAGTCCACATGCTCCGAGTAAAACAAAGACTTCTAGGGACAGAAAAATGGCAGTTTAAATCAGAACTCACATCTGTTGATGTAACTGTTCTGTCACTTGTGTGGGGTTTTGTTGGGCTTTTTCTGTTTTATTTCCCCGCTCAGCTTGGAGCGAGTGCAGATGGGGAGACGTGTGGTTATTTCTGATAACGATTGTGTGGATCCTTCCCACAAGAGCAGCGAGGAGAGGCTGAGAGAGGAGACAGAAAGGGTTCAGGGGCAGCCTCGTGGCAGGGTTTGTTCTCCCTGGCTTTTAGGAGTCACTTGCAATATGTGATTATATTTTCTCTCGTAGAACTTTGAAACTACTCTGGGCGCTGCATTTTTATTTTTATTTCTCCTTTTACTCCAGTCGTGTTCTTGGAGTGCTTGACTACTTTTTTTTCCCCGTCATTTATTTTTCTGGAAACAGTTCAAAAGACATTTGGAGGAGTTAATGAGACAATTTGCAATTTATCTTGGTGCTTTTTTTTTCTTTTGGGGGCGATCCAAAGCCATTTGAAGGCAATAGAATGGTCTCATTGACTCTGAGGAGCTATGGGTGAGGCCCTTGATGAGAATTGTTGTGAGTCTATTGACAATTAGGTGATATCTCCATATGTGAAATGATAAAATACAAGTGGAAATGTTATAGCTCAGAATGTTTTAGTGCTGCTTTGCAGCTCTGTTTTTCCAGCACGCTGCGGTTTCTCTGGTGGGGCCAAAACAGTGTTTGGGTGCAGGCACCACTTTAAAACAACCAGAGACTGCTGGAATGATCAAAACTGGTCCCCAAAAAGAAAAATAAGATGGGAAGATCAAGCCCAGGTTTATTGTTCCAATGAGGAGGTTGGAAATAGGGAGGACAAGGCTCCATTTGGTCAGTGTGGGTTGTCAGACCCCCACAGAGTGATGCTTAATGTGCATTAATTATACATTACCACACTGCTGTGATGCCAGAGCAGAGGGTAAATATGGATACAAGAAACTGAGATAAAAGACGAGTGGAGAGGAGAATTGAAATTGGTCTCGCTGGTAAACAAGGCTCAAAGTCACCCCTTGTGTTTGCAGCCTGCTGAAGGTGAGCAGGGAGATGGGTATTTGTGGCTGTGTCAATATTGGCACATTAAAAATGGAAGATAAACCAGAAGTGACCTGGAGGTGCTTCCCTGTGGGCGTCCTGCTGTGCTGATGGGGAGTTTTGGGAAGGGCTCACCCGTGGGTGTTTCCCTGGCACACAGCAATGATTCCAACTCCTCCTCTGAAGCAGCATCACCACAGGAGACGTGGATGCAGGGGCAGGTGTTCAACCTGGGAATTGCTCCAGATCCAGATTTTGAACCAGTCCATCCCTTTTTTTCCCCAGGAAGCAGCCCCAGGGAAGGTCTGCCTGGAGCTGTGCTGCTGCTTGGACAAACCAGGTCAGGAAGGTGCTGCAGCACCTGGGCATTGGCAGCATCCTCAATGAGCAGTGTCTGGATGATGCCTGGAAACTCCCTCAGACAGGAATTTTCTCCAAGTGCTGCTGTTTCTTTTCTAGGGTAGCTTTGCTTAAATCTGAAGTGGCTGTAATTGCAATTTTGCCTTTGTGTCATTAATAATTTCCTGTTATTTATTTAACTGACAAAGCAATTGAGGTTTGGGGATCTCATTTCTACACTTGGGCGTCTTTAATTGTGGAATGGTTTGGGTTGGAAGGGACCTTAAAGCCCATCCAGTGCCATGGCAGGGACACCTTCCACTGTCTCAGGCTGCTCCAAGCCCCAATGTCCTGGCCTTGGACTCCAACTTTTTATTCTGGGGTAAATCCATGGAATTTTGGTTATGTTTCACTTGATAAGGTTTCACTGTGGGGTGGAGGCAAATGTGAGACCCTCACCCTTATGCACGGATTAAATGTTTGCTCCTCTCTTTATCCATGCACGAAAAGTTGTGTGTTTCTCAGCAGAGCTGAGGGCAGCTGACTCATCCTCCCATCACCAACCTTAAGTTCCTCAGGAATACAAGGAAATGACTCTCCTGATATAATTTCCCCCTCCCAAAGTCGCATCCAGTTGCTGACTAATATCTGGCTGCGGCTCCGATTGCTTTGGTGGGAAGTGTGAATTCTTTATGGCACCTCAGGGGGGCTGCCTAATAGCTTTATCAGATAATTACAGTGCTGGAAACAACGTGTGATGTGCGCTGTGGCGTGGGGATTTGGGATGCACCCCACCTCCCAGGGATCTTAGCATTAATATCTTTTCTTCCCTCATCCATTTCCAGCAGCACAGGATGAGCTGGAACAGATGGTGGTGCCTTGTCCCTTTTGTCCCAGCCCAAATCCCAGACCTGCTGCTCGTCCCGTCACTCTGAGGAAAGCTCTGTGCTACAAGCTCGGCTTGGCTCTGCTCCAGCACTTAGGAAAGGTCATCCCTGCCTCTTCCAAGGATGTCTGGCAGGATAAGGGACTTTTGCTCCTCTGAGGGAGGAATTGAGTGGTGGATGGCACATCTGGAAGGCTTTGGTGTAGTTCTGCACCCTCAGTGCTGGATTAGGGTGGTGGAATAAAAAGCTCAGGGTCCTTTTTGAATGCACATCCACGTATTTGCTGGGAAGATTTTTGGGTTTAGGATATGAAACACACGGCTCCTGAGCAGCCTGGGGACACTGCTTCATTCTGGGAAGGCTGAGTCACAGTTCCTAAATATGACAAGTTAATATTAACAGTAAGTGGGGTCAGAAGCAGGAGGGAAGAAGCTGAGAGTCTGAGAAGTTCTCTCTTAACCTTTTCAGGCTGGAAACACAACTCCTTGTAAGATGAACAGCTCTGTATTAGAGGGCCTGAAATCCAACCTTCAATTAAATGCTTGGCTGAAGTTAAACCTCCTGCTGCAGAACTCCCCAGGGGCTGGAAAACTTCCCTTCCAAGGAGGTGGAAGAAGTGGACAAGGACCTTTCCCCACCTTCTCCAGCCACTCCTTGCTCCTGTGGCCCCTCCATGTCACTGAGCCAGGTGAAGGTTTTGTAAGGCAGGTTCCAGGGTGCTGAACTTTGTGTGATATTCTTTATTTTTGGCACATCAAACGCCTCTGAGAACAGAAAACGATGCTAATGGTGTGTTTGTGCACTTAGAAATACAAACTCATCGACTTGCAGAGGCAGAAGATGGAGGAAAACTTGGAGGAGTGAAATATAAAATTCTCTTCCATCATCAAAGTAGCAGCATCAAGCCATGACCTCTCTGTGTTCAGACGCTGCAAGCCAGAAGCAGAATTTAAATGGGCCTGGCCTCCTTGTTGCTTAAAAAAGGGAGAGAAAAACAAGTAAAAAATTACTTTTACCAACTTTCCAAACTCAGCTCAAAGCTGCTCTGTGGAAAAATGTAAGCAGGGATTGATTTTCACTGATTTCTGCCTTTCACCTCCACATAGCTGTATCAGTGTCCGGGTGTCCAATGCCTGGAAAACACCTTGGGACCCTCCTCAGTGCCACCCTCAGCCTCCTGAAACTACCCAAAAACACCTTCTATAAGGGAATATTTCAAGTTTTTCTGGAAACAATCACAGCTTCTCCAGGAATTCGGTGGGAGCCTTGGGGGTATTTGATGTTTAAACTAGAAACTCCTTCTAGAAATATTAAACCGGTGACAACTTGAATTTCTTGGCAGACTCTTCAAGGACATTGTGTGGCCTCTCTGCTGGGAGTTCTGAGTGTCACTTGTCTCAATACCTGCACTCGAACATGTGCCTTGACATGGAAATGATGAGCCACAAACTGTCCCATCAGTCTGTCTGAACATTTTACATCACAGGCTGCTCAGACCAGGATCTTTACAGAGAGCAAAATCCAAGGGTGTCATGGTATGGACAGTGGTTTCCTGCTAGATGTATAATTTATTTTAGTCAGGTCAGGCTGTACTCCTTATATAACACCCAGCCTGGCAAAAGGAAAGTTATTTAATATTTTTGCACCTTCTACAAAATTAATTAATGAATTCAAGCAAGGTGCTTTACAAGGCATTCAGCTGTGCAATGATTATAACGTTAAATAAATATTCTTAAGCATTTTGGACATCAGGAAATTTGGAAATCAGGTGTTCCTATATATCATTCCTATAGACCTGGATTATTCCTGTTAATCACATTTATATATTTATATATTTATATAAAATAATGGGACTCTTTTTTCTTTCAGTCAATCCCAGCAGCTGTATAAAGATTCAATTTTTTTTTAATATATCCAACTGATTTTAAGAGTGAATTTCTACTCTGAAAGTCTCCTGAAGCACTGACTGCACAATTTCCAAAGTCCTCCTGCTCCCCTGCAAGCTCATTGGGAAAGAACCTGGCACAGACCATCCTTCCTGTGGGAAGCACCTGAAAATGAGGGATTTTCATTCTCTGTTCAAATCTCTGTGTCCTACCCCAAAATGTTTTGTGAAGTTAAGTGTTTTTATAAAATCAAGGAGATAAATCAAATTTAGGATAGCAGTGGCGGTTATGACCTTTCATTTTGGAAGAGTGAAGGAGAGGGAAATGGTTGAGTTTCCAGTCTTCATTTTATAAAAGCCTGGAGTTATTTTCCTTGGGGAAGGACAAATTTTCAGTCGCACATCATCAAATATTGAACGTATTTGCTGCTTATGTAAAAGAGTATTTTAGCCTGGTGAGACAGAGGAGATTAAAACAAGCAGGTTGCATCCCTAAATTCAATTGTTTTCCTGGGAGATGCCACTCAGCCTGGCAAGAGATTGACACTGTGTCAACTCTGGTTCTCTCAAATTGCCCTCAAACGAGGTGCCCTCTACATCCGTCCCCAAAAACCACGGCGGCCGAGGCGGCGCCTGATGAAATTAAGGAATTAAATTTCTGGGAAAGTCTGATCTGAGTGCAGGGAGCCCTTTTTTCAATGGGATTATTTGTTTGAACATTAAATTAAACAATCTCCCCTCCCCAGAGCTCCAAGGAGCGTTGGAAGGGGCCGGCAGTGAATCTTCCGCTCCCTCCCTTTGCTTTGCCTGTTGGTTCCCCACTCCCTCATTGACCTCTTGGCCATGGGTGCATCCACAATAAATTGACAAATTTAGGGGGATGCTGTTCCTGCAGGTAAAATTAGATCCATGTCCCAGGTGTTGGAATAAACGGTGGCACTCAGTGAGGAGGTGACGGCTCTGGCCTTGGGCAGTCGCGGTTTGACGGCGCTAACGGGGCATTTGTGGGGATTTGATGGTGGCTGGGAGCAAACGCTGTCAATAACCGAGAGATCCTGCTGAAACCTTGTCTTCTTATCAGTCCTTATCAGGCTGGACACTGCCAAGAAAGGGGTGGGAATCAGATCCAGATTAAACACCAGGGTTCTCTTATCACCTCCAGCGCTACGACAGCAAAACGCTCCAGCCCCAGCCCTGGCATTAGAATTTAATATAAAAACTGGGATCGGAAAAATGATAAAATGCTTATGCTCCTTGTAAATGTCCTTTTCTTTCCTGCCCTGTCCCCTGCCTGCAGATCAGATGAAAATCTTGGGTTTAGCAATAAATAAGAAGATGTGGACAGCAGCAGGGCTGGTGTGGCACAGCCTGGAAGTTGGAGATCCTTAAAGCTTTAGGAGTAGAAAGGAATTATTTCCCTGAAGTATTAAAACATGACCAACACTGTTTGCTGGCTGGTTGATTGAACTTTCCAAACCTTAGTAAGTAACAGCAATGCCCATTTTAAGAACGTGTTTTTGCACATTGGGACGTGCAGGATCCAAAATACAGATTATTTACATAATATTTACATAGTAAATTTTCCATAATGATGCAATAGGGCTGAGCGGTCCTAGTTTTGGGCGTTGGCGTTTGTGTGTGGATGAATTTTAAGAGAAATAATAAGGAAGTCAAATATCTCGGAGAAGGAATTTGGCCATATTTCCTCAGCTTGAGGAGTCCATTTTTATCCTTTTCCCCTCTCCCCTTAAAAATTTTAACCAGATTTTGGGTTTTCAAGGCTGGAAAACACAGGAAGAGCATGATATGATTTCAATTTTACATGTGAGCTCTGTGTGGTCTAAGCAGCCTTTCAGGGCTGCAATTTTATTTAATTTGTACCCAAATCTTTGGTAGTTGATGAGTAGAAAGCTGGTGATGAGCTCTGAAGAACAAATATCTAAAGGGTGTTTCTGAGGAGCATTTCTATTCCAGAAGTGCTGCCAATTAGCTTTAGGATCAGGAAATGAATGACAACCTGCAGAATGCCCTGTCTGAGGCAGATCTGGCTGGGCTTTAAAGAAATGCAAACAGGCAGTAATTAAAATTAGCAGCAAAAAGTTGAACCCTCTTGGTGTGGTGCTGTCAGTGAAATCAAAACCCCGAGAGTTAACGAGGGCTTTTGGTGGTGTTTTCATCAAGTGTAACATTTGTGGAGGATGGACTTTGGTTTTTGGTGGTTGATCATCCCCAATGTGTGGAAATGTGACCTTGTGGTCTAAAACACACAGATAATTTCAGATATTTGTATTGCTGAAACTCCAATTTTTCTGGTTTTGCACCCGGAGTGGAGCTGAGTTTTTGGCCGTGAATTCACGTTTTGAACGTGAATTCCTGAAGTGAGTCAATCTCTCCAGACTCTTCTGGAGAGCTGCATTTCCCTTCCATGGGAGACCTGGGGATTTTGACCAAAAACCCTAAAAATCAAATAAAGTTTTCAACCCCTTAGGGTGTTCCAGGGATACTTTAGGCTCGGATCAAAGCCTAATGGTAGGTGTTGGTGGTGGCCTTGGTGCCAAAAGTCCCTCAGAGATAGCAAAGCTCCTTGGAAGGATCCTGACCTGGTGGACGCTCCCTCCTGCTCCCCGAATAGTTCCTTTCCTCTGGTTTTTGCTAAAGACATCAAAAATCATGGAAAAAGTGGATTTCAGGCAGCAGGAGCCTGAAGTTTGAGTCCCCATCCCAAAAGCACTGGGAAAATCTGGTGTTTCCTCTTGGACAAGATGAGTTGTGCAGATATGTTGAGAAAAATCTGTTATTTTAAATTGATTTTAAAAAAGATTTTAGTTCATCCATTAAAATGAAAAAATCTGTAACAGCAGCATCTACAAATTTGTTTTCATGTTTGTTTTGAATTTTCCTTTAAATTGATACCAGCAAACCCCCACCTTCTGAAGGGAAATATTTACGATAGAGCAAGAACTGAAAAATCCATTTGGTTTGAAATAGATGATGATAATTTTTTGTATTATTATGATTTAGACTTGACAAGTTCTGCTGCACAAACCTGCCTCCACTTGGATTTTAACCACTTAAATAATTGGGAAAAATTGTGGTCCAAGTGGCTAAAACCCCATAAATTTACCCTGAAGACCCAGTGGTGCTTCATTCCATCTTAACTGATGTTTCCTGCTGTGAAAAGTAAGTTCTCTCTTAGCAAAATGTCTTTTCTGTTCTGCCAGGCAATTTAAAATTAAAGGTTGACAGGCCATGCTAATGAAATAAAGCAATAAACATTTTCTGACAGGTGCAAAATGCAGCTCTTGTTCGATAAGATGATATTTGGGGGAAAAATTTGCTCGGTAAATCTAATTTGTGTCAGCTCAATATTGGCTTGAACATCAAATTCTAATTTATTGGAAGCCCCAGCAAATACTAGAACCATTTGTTTAGCACAAAGCATTCAATCTATAAGGACCAACTTCACGAAATTTAATTTTCCGAGCCAAAAAAGACAATCAAAATAGGAAAAGCAGGAAAAAACCCCCTCATTTCGGAATAAAGGGAACTGCAACTTTAGAGGGTGAAAATATTTAATTTACCATGAGAAAAAGGGAAAAAATCTCCATGAAATGAAATAATTTGATGGATTTTTTTATCTGTTGCTGATTTTTATTTCTATTTTCCCTCTTTTTAGTGGGAACACTGATATTCCAACCCTTTTCCTGGCCACTCTTGCAGAGATTTTTATGGATTGACAAGGCAATGTTGAGCAGTTGGAATGAGATGAGCTTTAAGGTCCCTTCCAACCCAAAGCATTCTGTAATTCTGGGATCCTCCAGTGTTTAAATCTCCACCAGTTTCCCCAGTGCTGCCATGAAACTGTTGGAGATGAGAGAAAGACTGGGAGGGAATTTCCCTATTATTTATTAAATATTGGAGTTAATTGGAATTCCTGCACTTCCACTTGGGTGAGATCAGTGGAGGAGCACATGAGACATTTCAAATTTCCTTTAAATTCCATGGTTTTTTATGGACGTCTCTTCTAAGGATGGTTACTCTGTGTTGTTTATGATGTTGTATTCAAATGATGGACTTCCAAATATCACATTTTATTATATTTATATATTTATAAATATAAACATTATGTTTATGTATTTATAAATATTTATTTATATATTTATTATGTTCCCCACTGTGGTTTATTTTTGAGGGGAATATTTCAGGAACCTCAGTGAAAACCAGGAGCAATCGTCTCTCCCAAGGCCTTGGGTCTTGGATTGGATTCCAGTAAAATTGATAATTGAAAATCAGAGGTCTTTGACATCTTTTGGGGAGCTGGAAATCCTGGAAATATTTTTTTCTTTCACTCTCTGACTTGCAGAAATGTAACATTTTTCTTCTCGTTGTGAACACTCAACTAATGATCTAATTGGATGAAACAGCTACAGATTAATCTGGCTGCTAATTAAGCCTGGTTAACAAGATGCTGGGTTTATGATGTGTTTCCTTATTGGACATTGCACAGAGCTGAACGATTTTGGGAATTTCTTTATGATGGCAATTCCCAAACCCATTGGCACTGCTTCCCTGGCACCTCCAGCTGTGGTGCTGCCAGAGGTTTGGGACAGATCCCAAAGGTGTGGGAATCCTTCACCTTTCCAGAGGGTTGATTGATGAGGATTCCTGTTGGAATCCAAGGCACACCTCGGCTGCCCTGGGAGCTCAGGCCAGACCTCGGGCTGCCCTGGGGGCTCAGGGCACACCTCGGGCTGCCCTGGGAGCTCAGGGCACACCTCGGGCTGCCCTGGGGGCTCAGCAGCCCCAGCAAGGGGGTCCCAGCCCCTGGCAAGAAGCCCAGAATGGCACCGGCTTTGACCTCAGCCCATGGGAAAAGTTACCAACACTGCCAGAATCATTGCAAGCCACCAGAGTGTGAAAATGAGCAGTGGTTTAGTGTTTTACAAGGTAAAAAAGTAGATTTTAGGGTTTTTAATATGAGGATGAAGGGTTTAAGATGGAGGATTTTGGGCGTTGCCCTGTTCTTCTTCTTCTTCTCCTTCTCCTCCATCTTCTCTGGTGGTGGTGGCACAAAATGATTGGTGGAATGAAAAAGAGGTAGAAATTCCGTGTCTAGAACAGGTGCAAATGAATTGGTACAGAACAGTAACTAATAAATGCGTTGTGAAGAATGGTTGGATGATGGAAAGGGCACAGAAAGGCCGGGACAGCCCAGGGCTGGGCAGTGCCCGCTCGGACTCGGCTGCATCAGATGTGCGGCCGGAGCTGAGAGCTGGCAGAGAGAAGGAGAAATCAACAACCTGAAACAACAGCTGCAGCCGTTTCTCATCTGCTGGGGCTCGAGGTGAAGCTCCCCAGAGGTGAAGATAAAGAACCAGCATTTGTGTTGTACCCAACTCCCACAGATTCCCAAGGTTTAAACACCCAGAACACTCAAATCAGCAGGGTTAGATCAAATTTAAAACAAGATTTCATTGGAATTAGGATTTTACAAAGTGTTTAAATTCCCCTTGAGGTGCAGCAGGTGAGGAGCTGAGGGCGATGCTGGATCGTGAGGAGCAGGAATTCCTCCAGCTGGGCCTCCCCTGCACAGGAAAACTGGACACAAAAACTTCTTCTGCCTCTAGCTGCCCCCAAAATTTGCTCTAAACCACTGTTTCCACCAGAGAGATGCATCCTGAAATATCAGCGCTGTTGCCAGGGTGGGATTTGTGCTGGCTGGCAAAGTGATGTGGAAAGATCTGAAATCCATGGAGGTTATTAAGCAATCCTTCTGCTGTTATGGCTTGTGGGGATTGCTTCTATTTACTCCTTGAACAACTTTTGGGTTTCTTTTTTTATTCCTCTCCAGTAAGTGTGAGGGGAATATTTCTCAATTTTATATGTCGCGAGCTCATCCAAGCCCATAAAAATCCTCCAAAAAAGAGGAAAAATCCATATGGCATATTTATAGCCAATTATTTTCCTGATTCTTCCTTTCTTCAACTCACAAGTTTTATGGGAGCTTCAGCTTTACCCATTTTGCACTCCAGCAAGCTTTGCAAATAAATACTGGTGGTTAAGAGGAGTTTCTGATCTATTCTTAAGCCCAGCTTGAGAGGAGCTGCAGCTCTGGGGCTGCCTGGATCCCATTGATGCTCGTTAAATTAGCAGCTCATTCCTCGTGGGCTGCTCATTTGTACCTTTTAACCACGGAGTTCTGGAGTGGTCTGAACTTTACAGGTATAAAAATAAAAATGGCCTGTATTTGACAAGTTTTTTGTTACTTTTCGGTTCCCAATCGAACCTCGCAGCACTGCAGCTGCACTCAGAAATCCCAAGCAGGCAAAACTCACCAGAGGCTGATTTTGGGAATATTTAGCTTATTAAATTTCCTCAGGGTGGGGGAAGAGGCTTCTCATCTCCTGCCAAAACCCTCTGGTTATGATGTGGGCTTTGCACTGGGGAGTTTTTACAGCCTCGTGCTCTGCTCTTATCAGCGAACTCCGCTCTTATCAAACTGCCACCTGTTGCTTTTTGGGAATCTCATTTCCACTTGGATCATTGGAATCTTTGGGATAACTGGTGTCCTCATCATCAGCATTTCTTGACCCCAAACTGTGTAGCTCTGAATAGCACATGGAAAGGTTTTTGATGGGTGTCGTTCTTAGCAGCAGCGCCTGAATATCTCCGTTAAAACCTGGTTTAGTCCAGGGATTAAGGAAAATGATTGTGGATGAGCGGGGTGAGGTAAGGATTAATACGTTTCTGTCTGTACCCTGGTTAATTACATCATGTTTGGTGTTAAATGCACAACTCCTGCCCTTTTTGGGTTTCAGGATATCTTTGTTGAATTAAAATGTTTTATTTTCCATCCCTGGAAGTGTCTGAGGCCAGGCTGGATGGAGCTTGGAGCAGCCTGGGACAGTGGAAGGTGTCCCTGCCCATGGGGGATGAGCTTTAAAGTCCCTTCCAACCCAAACCATTCCAGGATTTTATGATTTGGCACTTCCAGGGATCCAGGGGCAGCCACAGCTTCTCTGGGACTCCTGCACCAGGGTGTCCCCACCCTCACAGGGAAGAATTTCTTCCCAATATTCCAGATATTCCCAGCATCCCATCCAGCCCTGCTCTGTGTCCAGTGAATTCTGGGTCTAAATGGGTTTTTCCTTCATTGCTGCTTCCCTGGTCTGAGTAGAAAGACTTTTGATGAAGATTTGGCCGTGCAATTCCTGCTGCTTCTGTGTAAAAGTCCTCAAAAGAAAGTAAAATTCCTTGTTAATTTCTTAATTTTGGCTTTTTTAATCCTTTCAAAATTTAGGTGCCCGTGAGACCTCCACAGCCACACGTGAAGTTCCATAAATATTTTCAGGTAGTGATTTTGAGAGAATCAGAAGTCAAGCTCAGAAGTTTCTTTCTGCTGCACATCCGAGGTGAAGGTGTCTATTTAAGGCCCTGGAAGGATAAATGTGGATGCCATGGAGATGGGAAGCTTTATATAGTCTAAAAGGATAATTGCATTACTTTGAATTTTCCTGGGCTGGGACAGGGCTGTAATTTGGATTCCAAGGAGCTGATGGATCAAATTAGCAATGACTTTATTTGATAAAAATAATATTTTCCTATTTCAAGCATCCACGTGATTTGCCTGTAACTTTGCACCACTGAGGTCATGGCGCTCCTTGTTCCTTGGTTGTTCCTTTGGGAAAAGTTGACTTTGGATCCACTTCTGACTCTCTTTGGATCTTTTTTTCCCAAAAATGAGGGATGGGATGAGAGGAAGAGGCCTCAAATTGCACCAGGGGAGGTTTAGGTTGGATATTAGGGAAAATTCCTTCGCTGAAAGGTTGGTCAAGGTTTTATGACCCCAAATCTTCTTTTAGAGACTTTTCACTCAAAATATCTTTTTTTACTGAGATAAATCAAACCCAATCCTGCACTCACCAACCAGCTTGAATGTCCAGGTCAGTTGAATGACCAAATTTATTAAAATAATTCAATTTTTAGTAAATTTACCTTGTATTTTGAATCCCCCTTTTTTTTATTTCTCCTTCATTGTGTGGTGGCCTCTTGATACATTTCTTTCATACTAAGTGGTCTCTTGTTATCCTAAATTTACTCCTGTATTATCTTATTATAAAAATCTTAGTATTTCTTGGATGGATAAGAAAAATTGAATTAAATAGAAACATAATTTTAATTATTTTTAATGTTTTAAAATGATTATTAATATTCTTGGTATTTTAAATGTTTTAAATATTTTTAATTATTGCAATGATTTTTATTTTTTACGTTATTGTAATAATTTTTAACAATTTTAATAATTTTCCTTTTATCTTTTTTTTTTTTTTTTTACTATGTATCTTAATTCCCTTCTCTTGCCATATTGTGATTATTTTCTTATTGATTGATCGCATCCAGATATTTGAAACTGGGCAACAGGAACAATTGATTTGAAGTGTCTACAAAAAATGAGAAATCCGGATGTGCTGAGCATATTCTCATGTAAGCATTTAGTAAAAATATTATTTATATGAGAAATTCTTCAGGATTTCATTCACAATAATTTAATGCATCTTTGGCATTTCATGGCCTGCATGGGAAAAGGAAATTTCCAATAGAGAAATAAAACTTTTCTTAACTTTTGGTAAAATCTCTCATAGTCTGTGCAAGGAATATAATATTTAATTCTATATTTGACCCATCAACAACCTCTTAATGCTCTTATTTGGAAATGGAATATTCCTTCACATGTGACATTTGTGGATAATCACAGAAATTGTTTAAAGAAAGCAATTTTCTGAAGATATAACTTTTTGTGTCTGTATCTGATTTTGTATTTGTACCTGATAATTAATGGTTATTTGATTAATAATAAGACAGTGAAGTAGGAAATTTAATTCTCATTTAGAAGTTGGATTAAACACAGGAATCCTGAGGGCCAGGAATGTTTATAGGTTTTTTGTTTGATTTGGGACCTTGTGCCACCCACTCGTGAAAATCCGTGAATTTTCAGCTGATTTCCTTGAAATCTTTTTAATCCAGAGGTTGAAGATGTTTTGGGAGGGAGAACTTTGATCCGAATTTCGCGTCCCCAGCCCCCTCCGGAGCTGCGGTGTTCAATCACAAGGTGGCACTTCTGCCTCACAGATGATTTTCTTCCTCACTCGATTTCGGTCCAGGCTCCCAAAAATGCCCAATCTGAGCCTCCCGGCTCCGTCCCCCTTTATTTTCCCTGGGAATAAACATTCCCGACGTCCCTGGAAAAGGAGCTCTGAGCACAACCACGGGTTTCAACTCGAATTCAACGCCAGAATGAAAACACGGAGTGAAAATCATAAATAGGAGTGAGGTTGTAAATCTTCATTTTCGTTCCTCGCCCTGAACTTTCCCTAAAGTGATTGAGGTCAGTGAGGTGCTAAAATTGCTCCTATTGGTGTTTGTAAGGGATGAATTATCTCTTATTTTATCTGAATTCTATTATTTTTTATATCATTTTTATTCAAAGCTCATAACCTCTGCCCATGTCCCAGTAATGTGCTGGGAGCTGCTGGAGTCAAGCTGGGCTATTCCAAGATTTGTCATTTTATTTGTGAATCCAGGTAGAAATAATTTCTGGAATGAGCTTTCACACTTGTTGGATTATTGGAGACCCAGGTTTTGCTCCTCTCTTTGCCTTGGGAATATTTTGTGACTTGGAGATGGTTTGTCCCAGAAAACACCTGAGGGAGAAGGAAAACATTTGCTTTTTGAAAATGCTGGATATTCTGAGTCCTTTAGAAGATTTATTCCCACAAATCCCTGGATTTGGTCGGGTTTTTGCACTGAGTGGAGTCAGATGAGGCTCTTTATGGGACTGGGAATTCCTTGGACACCTGGAAGTTGAGCTGCAGGTGCTGGAAAAGCTGCGATATATCCCAATGTCTGATCTCTTAATATTTAAATTTCTCCTTTTCCTCGTGTCCCTCCTCTCCCTGCTCCTAACCCACAATCGCAATTCCAATCCCTCCTGATGGAACCTGTGCAGAAATCCCACCTGGGGCACTGGGAGCAGATTCAGACCCCGGATAATTCATAACAAAAGTAATTAACAATGTTTAACTGCAGCATTTATTGGGGTTTTTTTTGAGACACATCCAACTCCATGAAGACTTTGAGGGGATAGCAGTGTTGTAGGTAACTTGTAGCTCAAAAACTCTTTGACTGGGTTTTTTTGGATGTTTTTCAGGCACTTTTCCTTCCTTTTCAGAATGAATCACATGATTTTGAAAGCAGTGTTAATCTAAACAAAAATTTATTTGGTTTATTTTTGATTGGGGTTTTTTTTTATGTTTTTCAGGCACTTTTCCTTCCTTTTCAGAATGAATCCCATGATTTTGAAAGCATGATTTTGAAATATTTTCAAATGATTTTTCAAAATCACATGATTTTTAAATATTTTTGAAAGATTTATTATTATTTATATTCATACACAAGGTGTAGAATTCAACCTCACCGCAGCACTGGATGCAGACCAACATTTTTCCTGTACAAATTTCCAAACCTATCCTGGTTTTTCCTTAGTTTGCCTGGGAATTCCTTTTTATTTTGTTGTGTTTGGATGCCTTTGCTGAGCTGTGGCAACCAAAAACCCCTTTGCTCCAGAGCTGATGCTTCAGGTAGGTCAGCAAATAATCCAAATATCCAGATGGGATCCCCAGGGAGCCCTGGACCTCCTTTGGATGGCAGAAAAGCCCTGAGCTTTGTCTCAGCTCTTAAACATAAAAATAAAATTGTATTTTTAGCTTTAAAGGTGGCTCTGAGGTGGAGGGGACGTGGTGATTCTGCTTTCTCTTGCATCTGCTCCCTCTGCTAAATCAAAGGAATTGACATTTCAATTGGTTTAGGCCTTGCTTAAGTTGAGTTTTACCAGGTGATGTCAGGATAAACATTTGATTAGACCATGAATGAAGGAAGGATCCAGACAGCAAAAGGAGCAGTCATGGAGTTGTTTGTTTTCCTGGAGAATTTCTAGGCTAAAATCTCATCCAAATCTGGATTTGGGCCTAAAAGGCTCCAAACTGCTTCAGTAGGCCGAGGAATTTTAGCCCAAATTAAAGGAGATTTAATTTAAGAATTTATATAATCTGCTTTTTAATTTTGAACAATGACTTAGGGGATTTCAGCTCTTTGATAAGTTGGGGTTGTTGGTTGTTTTGGGTTTTTTAAACCTGTTATTTTGGGCCTTTTTAATGCCTGTCCCAGGATTTGGGTAACTGCTGTGGGTGTTTTGTTATCCCTGTCCCAGGATTAAATAACTGCTGCATATGCACAGCTCACTTAGGAAACTGATGCCACAGAGAGGTGCAAATTATGAAAATCAAAGCAGAATTCTTGTTCTTTTTCTCCTGAAAACTTCCCCAAGTCTGAAATGTGACTGCCCTTTCTCTGTTCTCAGCCCTTCACGTGTTTGCAAAATGTTGGGAAATATTAACTGACCTTTTTTATACATGAAAAAAAAGCAGATTTTTCAACCAGGCCCCGAATTTCCATTGATTTTTACATTATTGGGTTTTATTAGGTTTTGCTGTTTGTTTGTCCTTAACGCAGCATTGGATGAAGATTTATTTATTTCCTCAAAATCTCATTTTTGCTATGGAAAGGTTGCATCCAAACCTCTTTCCACTTTTACTGTGAAGGCTTTTTTTAAAGTCCTGAATTCCCACCAGTTAGAGCAAAGAAAGAGAATAACCAAGAAGATTTTGCTGACATCCCATTAAATTATTGAGGGGACTTTATTTTCCTAATTTGTGTAATTAGGAAATTTCCTCATTTCCTAATATCCTAATTTGTGTTGGCTGGCAAAATTCTTGGTCTGTTTTCTTCGTGGTTTTCTTGAAATGTGAATAATGTGGGAAGATATTATTATTATTGTCATTATGGTTATTATTATTATTTTTTACTATTATTATCATAATTATTTTATTATTAATATTATTATTAATATTATTATTAATATTATTATTAATATTATTATTAATATTTTTCTGTCCTATTTCTTTGTCCAACATGCTTTGCTCCATGTTTTCCCAGGATAATTCTCAGCCTGGAGACACGTGGAGTGAGGAGCTGATGAGAAATCCAATGGTGCCATAAGGTTTCCAACATTGTTGTGGAGACATCTGGGATTTTTGCAATCCTTGCTGATTCTCATTTGGCTCTCAGCAGATGCTGGTGGGGAGCACGAGAGAGAATTTCTGCCATCAATAAATGCAGATTAATGCCAAATGGATTTTCCATGTGTCAACTCCATCACACCAGGGTGGGTTGGGAGGGTCATGGACCTACACAGGAATAGCACCAGCTCCATTTTCCCATGGAGAAACTGCTCATTAAAACGTTGAGGAGGATTAATTATTTGGGATTCATGCATAGAATGGTTTGGGTTGGAAGGGACGTTAAAAACCATCCCGTCCCATCCCATCCCATCCCATCCCATCCCATCCCATCCCATCCCATCCCATCCCATCCCATCCCATCCCATCCCATCCCATCCCATCCCATCCCATCCCATCCCATCCCATCCCATCCCATCCCATCCCACCCCTGCCATGGGCAGGAACATCTTCCACCATCCCAGGCTGCTCCAAGCCTGGAAAGGAGAAGCTTCTTTCCAGTTCCTGAAGGAGCTGAGGAGATGGAGAGAGACAATTTCCAGGGCATGGAGGGCCAGGACACAGGGAATGGCTTCCCACTGCCAGAGGGCAGGGATGGATGGGATTTTGGGAAGAAATTCCTGGCTGGGAGGGTGGGGAGGGGCTGGGATGGAATTCCCAGAGCAGCTGTGGCTGCCCCTGGATCCCTGGCAGTGCCCAAGGCCAGGCTGGATGGGGCTTGGAGCAGCCTGGGACAGTGGGAGGTCCCTGCCCATGGCAGGGGTGGGATGGGATGGTTTTTGATGTCCCTTCCCAGTCTGGGATCAGAGACACCTCTGTGGATGTTTGTTTGTAATCAGTCAGCTTTGATCACTTTGCCAATGTTTCCTGCCATTTCTGCCCCACAGTCAGGAGTAAAATAATATTTTTCAGCTCATCAGGATGGTCTGGTCTGCTGGAGAGGAGCTGGGCCCCACTGGGGGCTGCTGTGGGAACATTTCCCCTTTCCAAAGCGGGTTTTGGAGCACTGATCCCTCCAGCCCTGCCCTTCCTCGTTTGTGCCGTGAGGAAATTGTGCGTTTGGCATCTCAGATTCCATAATGTGATTTCTGTTTGTGTTCAGCTGAACCTCGGATGGGGCTGAGATTCTGCTTCTCCTGCACTTTGCTGAGCAAATCAGGGCGGCGGAGCCACAACTTGTTTTTGTTTTCCAGTCCCTTTGAACAAGTGATTTTATTGCTACTTGAACGGGAATTTGGGAGGAAAAGGGGGTTGCTTGGCAACTAAACTGCAGCGTTTGCACTGGTACCTGCTGGGTGCCTTCTCCCTCTCCCAGGGAGAGCAGAGACTTCTCTGCTCTCATTCGTTGCTCATCCAGGACCTGGTGCTGCTCCTCGAGCCTCTTCTGTCCTGCCCTGAGGACCAGGGGGGCTCTTGGAAATCCCTGGCCCTTTTTGGGGGGTTTGCAGAGATTTTAGTGAAATCCTCAGCCTTTGAGGATGCTAAATTTGTGTCTGTGGTTCATGGAATCACAGGTTTGGCTGGGGAGGGATCCGAAATTCACATCATTACCATGGGCAGGGACGTTTTCCACTATCCCAGATCATCCAAAGCCCCACCCAGCCTGGCCTGAAACTGCAGCCTGTCCTGCTTTCCAATCAGGAAAGATCTAAGCCTACACCCTTTAAAAATGATCATTTTAAGCTAAGCATCATCATTATTTAAGGAGTTTTTACCAAGTCTTCAAGAAAGCCTGAACGATTTTTTTCTCAGCCTACCAACAAGGATAATGGTAAATGATAATGGAAAAAAAAATGAAAGTCTGGGAGAATGAAGGCCCCGAGTTTACAGAAAGTTTTAATCCTGCTGGGGCTGGGCAGCCAACAGGAACAGCCTTCAGCAGCCCCCGTGTTTTATTTCATTTTTAACTGAGTCTTAAGGTGACAATCTATCTTTTATTAATGGCAACTCCAGCTAATCCGCTAATTTTTTTCCTGGAATGGAGAGAAGGCAGAATGTATCCCGAGATTAGTCATGCTCCGTGATGGGATGTGCACACAAAGGGCGATGTTTTATTCATGGCTGATATGCAAAGCGACTTTCCAAATAGAAACCTTCTCCCGGCCTCCTACAGCACCGTGTCTAACACCAGGTTGTACAAATGCTCTCTTGAGAGCACCTGGTTTAAAAAAGAGGGAGAAAAAACCCCCCAAAAACCTTTCCCTTTTGCTGTATGGAAATCCTCGGGATGCTTAGAAATTATTTATCCTGTTCAGAAGTTGAAAATGAATGAAAATTGCCAAAAAAAGGCTTTATGGAGATGACAAAGGTTTCTCTAAACTCTGTTTGATCCTGAAAGATTTTGTGCAAAGAACTCGGCAAAAACTTTCCTTTTATTGACAACATTAAGAACTTTTAAAGGACACAAAATACAGGAGGCCTGGAAATGTGGACTTTTAGGGTTCCCCCAGACTTGCCCAAGCTAAATAGCTGAATCCTGGTCCTTTAAGTGGTATTTTAAGAGGAAAAGAAAATAATATTTCCTTTCCTTTTCAGATAATGGTTTGTGAACCCTACTTGGAGGAGTTTTATATCCGAGGCTGTCATAAACGAGGCAACCCTTGGATTTAATAAAATGAAATCTAATTTATTAAAACAGAGGGCATGGGCAGCACAGCCTGGCAAAGCCTGGGAATGAATCCTAGGATGAGAGAGCTTTGGAATATCTGGAAACCGTTCTGGATTCAGGCACAAATTGCAGAAAAAACTTTTATTATGGAGGTGTGGTGCAGGCAAAGAGACCTCAGAGCCCCTTGCAGGGCCTAAAGGGCTCCAGGAGAGCTGAGAGGGATTTGGGACATGGGATGGAGGGACAGGACACAGGGAATGGCTTCCCACTGCCAGAGGGCAGGGCTGGATGGGATTTTGGGAATTGGGAATTCCTGGCTGGGATGGAATTCCCAGAGAAGCTGCGGCTGCCCCTGGATCCCTGGAAGTGACCAAGGGGCTCCTTCCCCTCAATTTTCCATCTGGCTGCAAACTGAAAGCAGTCACTGGAATGAAAGTTTGGAATTTTAAATACTTTGATCCTTCACCTCTCCAACTTTCTCAGCTGTGGGTGAGAGACCATAAGCAAATTTTCTATAATTTTTACTTTCCCCTCTGAAGAAATCATAAAGATCTCTAATATTGAATTTATACCCCAAATCTTGCCATGGGCGGGGGAAAAAAACCCAATTTTTGGGGGAGGAAAAGCAATTTTTTGTGGGAAAAAGCAATCAAATAAAGGCAAAATGAGGAGTTTTATTACACAAATAGTCAGGCTGCAGTTTATAGGGAAGGTCTCATGGTGTGGCACCTCAGTTTTGCCCTTGAACATGGAAAAATTATGGAACAATTTTCCTTTCCCGAGCCAGGAATTTCAGTGTGGAAGGGCTCAGGAATTAGGGTGGGAACTGATTCCCACCTCCCACTTGATCCTCCCTAGGAAAATTGGGCTCATCCCATTCCAAGGCCGCCCTTGGCTGGGGCTGTGGAAGGATTTTTGCATTTTCTTTGACCTCCACGAGCGAGATTGGGAAAAAAGATGAAAGGATCTGCTGGAATGGAGCTCCAAGGAGGCAAAAATAGCAAAAAGCACAGCTCCTATAAATGAAACACAAGAAGCCTTGTATGCAAATCTGGTGTCAGCAGGCTCCTGGCATGAGCTGGGTGTGTGGGTGTCCTCCTAGGTGAGTAGTAACAGAGATTTTAAAAATAACCCCTCCAAAAAATAGTCCTGGAGGGAGCAGAGCTGCTTTTTTTTTCCCCCACCAGCCAAGCCCCTAAACAGCATCAAATATTTGCTGGAGTAGAAGATTTCAGGAAGATTTCAGGAAGATTTCAGGAGTGGTTTCCCACTTTTGTTGGGTGGTTTTTTATCTTGTAACAGCAGCAAATGTGGGGAATTCTGAATTTAAGGGAGGAAATGCTCCGTGCTCTCCACTTGACACATTCCCTGTGCCCTGTCCCTCCATCCCTTGTCCCAAATCCCTCTCCAGCTCTCCTGGAGCCCTTTAGGCTCTGGAAAAGGCTCTGAGCTCTCTCTACCTGCACCAATGAATGAAGATTTTCCTGCACAACTGCAATTTGTGCCCGAATCCAGAAGGGTTTCCAAATATTCCAAAGCTCTCTTATGCTAGGATTCATTCCCAGGCTTTCCCAGGCTGTGCTGCCCATGCCCTCTGTTTTAATAAATTAGATTTCATTTTATTAAATCCAAGGGTTGCCTCGTTTATGACAGCCTCGGATATAAAACTCCTCCAAGGAGGGTTCACAAACCATTATCTGAAAAGGATAAAAGTTTCCAGATGTTCCAAATGCTTTCTCATAATGGGGGTTTAATGGGGAAAAAAAAAAAAGGATTTGAGGTGTCTGACTTTAGAAAAGAACTTAATCCAACCCATTTTTATCTCTGTGCTATTAATTAACCACAGCCAGAAAAGCCACTCCCATCACATCGTCACACACCAGTAAAAACTGTGACAAAATGGGCAAAACACATTGGAATGGTCTTAAAAATTAAAATATTTCAAGAGAATTCAGATTTTTTGGCCCTCCAGCTGAAGGTGATGCTTTGTCCCCCTCACCTGGGGCTCCTTCCAGCACTGCTGGAGCACAATAATAATTTCAGTAATTAATTTGATGGATGCTTCCTATCAAACCACTCCAGTCCTAGGAGCTGCTACTGGGATACTCCATGTGAGAACAGGAAAAAAATCTCCATTAAATATTAACCAAATCCTGCTTTTCCCCCCTGCTTTTCTCCAGGCTTGCTCTGCAGAGATGCAGGTTTTGGACTGAGTTTTTACAGTTTTTATTCTGATTTAAAATGCACTTTGGTCTTGTCAGGATTGCTGAGCCTTGATTTAAATGTTGTTTATTGAGTGCCAAGAAGTAGCAGAGTAGAAAGTTTTCAGGTAGAGAACGGGGATTTTTTGGTTCTTTCCACAAATATGATTTATTAGCAAAGCAGAGGAGTTCCTGTAGAATTTATTGTTGCTTGTCACAGAAAAATCGAGTTAGAACTTTGTCTCTATTGAGCTGTTTGCTTTGTCTCGGGGTGGAAAATCTGATGGTCCACACAGTGAAATAATAACAATATTTAGAATAATTTCTTTCTTTAAATGCTCCTAGACTAATAACAACCATCATGCCACTGTGAAATTATCTCCATTTTTTTATTGAATATTTTGGGTTTGTTTTGTTCTCCGAGTTGTCTTTTCTATCCAGAAACCTCCCACTCTTCCACCAGGTGCCAAAATTTCAGGATAATTGATATATCCATAAGTTAGCAGCCCAACATTTCTTTTTTTTCCCAATTCCCTGCATTATCCTTTATATTTTATACTTTAAACTTTATATTTTATACTTTATATGTTATACTTTATATTTTATATTTTATATTTTTATATTTTATACTTTATATGTTAATTTTATATTTTATATATTTTATATTTTATATTTTATATTTTATATTTTATATTTTATATTTTATATTTTATATTTTATATTTTATATTTTATATTTTATATTTTATATTTTATGTTTTATATTTTCTATCTGATTTTCATGGAAAAGCAGAAATTCCCCCAGGATGGGCCAGAGATGCTGAGCTCACCTTCATCCCCTGTGCTCCGTAAGAGCAAAGCCTTGAAATTCAAATTATCCTGTCAAAGAAGGGCCAAAAAATCAGAATTTTTCTGGAAAAAGCTGGACTTGGCTGATGTTTTAATTTTAAGGGAATTTCAGTGTGCTTTGTACCTTTTTCTATAATTTTTACTGGTTTAATGGGAGTGACTTGTTTGGGAGTGGTTAAAAATCACAGAGATAAAAATGGTTTTGGTTAAGATATTTCCTAAGTTGGTGCAGACACCTAAAATCCTATTTTTTTTCCCCGTTAAACCCAGCCTAGACTCTACTGATGGCCTGCACTACAAGAAAAATCCATGAAAATTCACATTAAATTTAACTGTGGCGTTTCCATAGCGATGATGTTTAGCATAAAAATAGCTGAAACATTTTGACACTGATTCCGAGCCTGTGGTTCATAACATCTCTCTTTTAAGCTGAAGTGTGGAAATAAATCCCTCATTCCAAGCACAAAAACCACAGGATGAAATATGGGAAGGTAGAAGAATTTATCTCTCATTTAAGATCATTAAAGGCAACTTCTCCCCGAATTGGAATATGGAACTTGTTAAATCAAAGATGAGTTGAAAGAACATTGTAATATGAATTTATCTCTAATTTAAAATAATTAACCCCAAATTCCCTGCAAATTGGAAGGTGTAACTTGGCTTGTTACATCAAGGATGAGCTAAAAGGAAAATCCTGATTTAAATTTCCACAATTGGGTTGAGTGTTTATAGGTCTGGAGGGCAGGGCAAGGGAAGAGAGAGTTTTGGTCAACAGAGATGTTGGAATTTTGTGTTAGAAGCCAAAAGCTTTGATCTGGGATTGTTTCCTTCATCAGCAAGGACTGCAGGAAGAGTTTCAGAATAATTCCAAGTGTTTGTGGAGGTGAAGCAAAATGATCTCCTGTGGGAGTTGGGTACAACACAAATGCTGGTTCTTATCTTCACCTCTGGGGAGCTTTACCTCGAGCCCCAGCAGATGAGAAACGGCTGCAGATGTTGTTTCAGGTTGTTGATTTCTCCTTCTCTCTGCCAGCTCTCAGCTCCGGCCGCACATCTGATGCAGCCGAGTCCGAGCGGGCACTGCCCAGCCCTGGGCTGTCCCGGCCTTTTTGTGCCCTTTCCATCATCCAACCATTCTTCACAACGCATTTATTAGTTACTGTTCTGTACCAATTCATTTGCACCTGTTCTAGACACGGAATTTCTACCTCTTTTTCATTCTCCCAATCATTTTGTGCCACCACCACCAGAGAAGATGGAGGAGAAGGAGAAGAAGAAGAAGAACAGGGCAACAGCCAAAATCCTCCATCTTAAACCCTTCATCCTCATATTAAAACCCCTAAAATCTACTTTTTTACCTTGTAAAATACTAAACCACTCCTCATTTTCACACTCTGGTGGCTTGCAATGATTCTGGCAGTGTTGGTAACTTTTCCCATGGGCTGAGGTCAAAGCCGGTGCCATTCTGGGCTTCTCGCCAGGGGCAGGGACCCCCTTGCTGGGGCTCCTGAGCTCCCAGGGCAGCCCGAGGTGTGCCCTGAGCCCCCAGGGCAGCCCAAGGTGTGCCTTGGGTTCCAACAATCTCCCTGTTCAGGCTCCTGAGCTGAGATTTTTTGGGATTCATTGTAGAAAAGGAGCCAGATCTGATAAACGTGGTGGCACTGAAGGTTCGGTGAGCCCAACATCGTAAACAGGAAATTTAGTTGGGGTGGTTTGCTTTGCTCCAACAGCTGATATGCAAAAAAATACAAAAAAGATCTAAAAAAGAAGGTATTGAACAGGTAAATCCTCAGAATAACTGCTCGGAAATGAAATTCAAACCATAAGCAGCATCCTTCAATGGATATTTACAGAGAGAACTGAAATATTTGTTTGACTGTATTTGGCCATCCTGTTATTTCCTACTGAAAATGATGAAATAAGTTTAAAACAGCTGTTTTGGACAGTGGTAAATTCTAGTTTGGGGTTTTTTTTTTGCTGTCTGTCCTGATTTTCCTCATTTCTGTGACTCAGAGAGAGCTTTTTCTAAAGAACTCACCGGAGACGACACCAAAGTCTCGTTATCGCTGCTTTTGAGGCTCCAGATAATCACAGGGAACTTATTTGGGGACTGATGTGGAAGTTGTTAAGTGGCTGTGCTTGACTTCCACTGAAAATCAGCCTTAATTAAAAGATAATTATTTGAAATTGTCCTGATCCTTCGGCAACAATATTAGAAACACGGAAGGGGAAAGCAGAGGAATTGATTTCAAATGAGATCCAGGCAATTAAAGGGAGGATTTGAGATGGAATTCTCCTGGAAAGGTGGAGGGCAGGAACTTTGTGAGAAAATTTCTGGGATGCAGACTGGGATGTTCCTGCTCTTCAGCTTCCTGGTGGATCTTGGAATCTGGAACTCTTTAACAAGTGCTGACTTTGACTCCAAGCAAAAATTCGAGGTGGCAGGAAATAGTGAAATAACTTCATTTTCTCTCCAGCTCTAAAGAACAAACAAGGGGAGGAGGGCGAGAGGGGAATCCAGAACATGAATTTTTAAGTTGCTTTTTTTTTCCCTTCCTCAGCCTAGGGGAGGTGAAGGAAAATCCCAAGAGCCCCCAAACAAGGGATGGGGTTTCTCCATGCTCCATGTGGTGAGCAGGGCGATTTGCAGGGAAAAATTCCTCGTTTTCAGGACAGGTGTCACGTTCTTTCCCAGACAAGAATGTAAAGGCAATTTCAGCTCCCCCTGAGCAGCAAAAAGCGGTGGTTAGACCTTGTCTGAAACTGAAATTCTTTAGGGATTTTCAGATGTTTTCCATCCCCAGACACTGGCAAGGAACAAAATCTGAAGGCTCCTGTCGCTCTGGAGAGTTCTGCCTCAGCTGCTGCTTAAAGAGCACATCCATGGCATTGATTTCCACTGGATTTGTTCCTCCTTGGAGCACTTTGGAATCTGAGGCTGAACAAATAGTACAAATAGCAATTAAGGACATTATAAATTGATTTTCATGTAAAATCCTGGGGAAGCCTCTGGGAGAAAAAGGTGGCTTTGGTTTGTTTTGCTGTTTTTTGTTTTTGTGGGTTTTTTAAAAATTATGAATCTGTAGTTTTAAATAATGGATTTGGTCTGGATTGGCAAATTCTTCAAATCCTGGTGAAGGAGGATGATGAGATACAAACCATCAGTGGCTTTCTAAACTCCTTCTGGGAATTATTTATTCTGATACATGATTGGACTAAAAGGACTCAAGGAGAGTTACTTCCCACAGG
The DNA here is from genome assembly GCA_026261815.1 of Monarcha castaneiventris obscurior. Classification (NCBI taxonomy): domain Eukaryota; kingdom Metazoa; phylum Chordata; class Aves; order Passeriformes; family Monarchidae; genus Monarcha; species Monarcha castaneiventris. The sequence continues at coordinate 2,174,372 of JAMPIT010000437.1, forward strand.
GTATAAAAGCTAAAATAATAATTGTTATTATTATTATTACAGTGTAAGGTAGTGCATGATATCAAAGCAATATGAAAGCAATGATATTAAAGTTAACAAAATGAAACCCTTTCGAGGTGTTGATGGAACTCACCCAGATTAAGGACTGTGCCTTGAGGGATACCCTTGGTGAGCGTCCCCAAAACCAAAGGGAGGAATCCCCACACATTCCAAGGAGGAATTTGTCAAAAGATCCCACCCCATGGAAAGTTTTATGGTGCAAAGGGCTTGGCTGCCAAGCAAGTGGTCTCAGGTCAGTCCAGCAGCTCCTCTGCCAAATCTCGGCCTCAGGATTTGAGCCTGGGGCTCCAGACAGGGTTTAGGATAATTCCACACCAAAACCCAGCACATGATGCCCCCTCAATCCACGTTTTGTGCCATAAATCAACTTCTCCTGATGGGAGAAAAATCTCAGAGTTCTTGCTAGAAATTCCCTAGATGGACAGGACAGACCAGCACTCAGCCTCTTCTTCTTCTAGGAGTTGTTTATCGAGTTCTTATCAGCTACAGGGTTACAAGGAACGTAGCAAGAGTAGAGAGAAGCCGTGAGTGACCTCGTATCCAGATTTTGCAGCCCTTTTAAAGGCATTTTACCCAGTAGAAGTTTGAAATCACAGATATTTTTACTTTTCCACCAATGTCCAGTAAATCCCCTTGTAACACAGACAGGAACTGTGGCAAATTCTACCCAATCATGCTGAGCTACTTCTGCTGCAGAAAATGGAGGTGTGGAAGAAGGAGCACGAAGCCCAAAATGATGTAAACATCCTCCATTTGGGGAACCTCACTATTTATCTATTTACTACATCAACAAACCCAAAACCTCTAAATTCTTCACCCTGTGACATTCTTACATAATATTCTTATATAATATTCTACTGCCTAGTTCACATTGGTGTAGATTTTAATTCTTCCCAGAGTGTAGGCAGTTTTCTCCATGGATAAAGGTCAAAACCAGCATTGTTCAGGGGGGTTAAATTCTTTAAAACAGGCAGAGGAATATTCTCTGCACTCTGGATTCCCACACCCTACAGCCCTGCAGGTAGGGCTTTGTTGGAGCTGCCTCACCACATTCCAGGCAGAGCATCTCTCAGTGGGGGGAATCCAGCAGAATCTGGGCTCTTACCCCGTTCTGAAAGTTCTTTCAGCTCTGTCAGAACACGGGATTTCGAGAGAAGAAACGAACAGAGCAATCAGTGGCGGCAATGATAACGAGTTTCAGATTCTGCTGCCATCAAAGATGGAGCGGCACGTTAAAAATCCAGATATGGGAAAATTTCAGGTATTTCCAGATTTCCAGCTTTTACCCCATTCTGAAAGTTCTTTCAGCTCTGTCAGAACATGGGATTTCGAGAGAAGAAATGAACAGAGCAATCAGTGGTGGCAACCATAACGAATTTCAGATTCTGCAACCATCAAAGGTGGAGCGACACTTGAAAAATCCAGATATGGGAACATTTTGGGTATTTCCAGATTTCCAGCCTCACTGCATTGTAAGCACAGCATCAATTCCCGTTTGAAGCCCATTTTCTGCGCCTGGAATGTGTTTGGCACGCAGGGAATTTGTCAGGAGCTGTGGGGTTTTGTGCTGGCTGTGCTGCTCTCAAGTCAGAGGCTCCTGCCCCAGTCTGGGCAGGCTCCTCTCTGCATTTCCTTCTGCCTGCTGCTTCCACAAATTGCTTTCCCTGGAAATCAAAGGGAAACTGAAGCAATGAATTTTCTTATTCTCTTTGCAGCCTGGAGGTTTCTGGCCCTCTCTGTGGCTTTTGCACTTGGAAAGGTTTTCCAGTGAGGAATGCAGAGCTGGTCCTCTGCAGCAGCAGAGCAAACACATGTGCATGTGTTTATATGTATTTATATGTATTTATATGTATTTATATGTATTTATATGTATTTATATGTATTTATATGTATTTATATGTATCTATTTATTTATATTTATTTATATGTATTTATATGTATTTATATGTGCACAAATCCACTTCTGCTGAACTTTTCCCCCTGGGATCCAGCGATAGGACTCATGGGAATGTTCAGAACTCTTCTGAGAGGTTTCCAATGGGAAGCATTTCTTTTCTGAGAGGGTGGGTAAATCCTGGGTCAGGCTTCCCACAAAGGTGGTGGATACCCCCGGCCTGTTGGTGTTTAAAAAGGATTTGGAGCAGGCCCTCAACAGGCTGTAACTTTTGGTCGGGCAGTTGGATTAGACCAAGAAATGATTTTATATCCATAGAATCCCTTTCCCATCCCTAAGAAAGGAGCTGAGGTCAATTGCAATGACCACAAGCTCTAAAAGTCGCTATCCCTAATTGCTGTGGATACTTTATCCTTATTTCTGTGTATTCTGATCAGGGATTGGCAGTAATCAGGTAAATCTTTGTATTATTTGTGCAAGGTTTGAATCCTTCCAACACCTCAAGGATGCTTGTAAAAAGGAGGGAGAAGAACTTTTGATATGGACAGGGGGGCAAATTAAATGTCAGGAAGGAATTCTTGACAGGGGGTGGTCAAACAGTGGAACAGGTTGCCCAGAGAAGCTGAGAACATCAATTAAACAATATTTAATTAGCACCTGGAAGTGCATGACTGAGAGAGGTTTTGGGAAAAATCCTCATGGAATGAATGATGTTCCCTTTTCCTTCCTGGAGTGGTTTATGGATCCCTACCCCTGATTCTTTCAGTGCCTTCCCTGGAATCCTTCTCCTGCAAAATATGAGAATTTTATTGATGAAAATGTGCCAATGCAATTTTATTTTGACTTAGTGTACAAACCAGAGCTTTACACTTGATTTTTACTGATATTTAACCCAGGGAAAGCTCAGAGCTCTGCATTCGAGCTTCAGGGAGAGGAAAAAAATGTTTCACACCAGTTCAAGTACCCCAATGTTGTTTGGAGCAAAGTTCCGAGTTCAACAGGTAATTTTTTTCTCCAAATATAAAAATACCTTTTTAATTGCACCAATCTAGCGTGATTGCTTTTATTTTGGAGCATCATGATGATGAATCACGCTGAGATAATTGGCTTGAATAAACTGAATAATCCCTACCTATGCAAATAAAAGATGGAAAAATTGGATGTATTCTGAACATGTGGTGCTCAGGCAGGAGGGAAAGACTTCCAGGGATGCTGAGGCTGAGGACCAAGATTAGTGCTCATCATCTGCAGTTATTAATGCTTTTAAAATTTTAATTCATATGCAAAATGGGCTTGTTTTAAAAAGAATCCACTGAGTCAAGTCTGGAATAAGTTCTGAATATTGTGCAGTCGTCCTGGTTTTTTTCAACTGTTGGGAATGTGTGTGGGAGAGTTACAGGAGACAGCACTGCTTGGAGTTTTAGTCTGTGGTGGTTTTCTACTGAAAGCTTTCATTTTGTGTGTGTTTAAGACAATTTCAGGGAATTTAAGCACAATGTATTAATACAATATTAAAAATTTTATTTTGCTTTTTTTTTTTTTTTAGGAGAAAGAGTTGTCAAGGATTTTGGAGACTTTTTTCTTATCTCTGTGATTCTCATGGCCATAGAGATCAGGCAAAGAAGACAAAGCAGTTTTTCCTGGCTGAGGTAAAGATGACCATGCCCAGGTGCTTCTCTTGGTGTCCTGAACATCTCCCTCATGTGAGCCAACAGCTCCAGGCTCGCCTTTGCAAGGGAGGCTCCCAGAATTTCAGTAAAGAAGGAAAAGCTGCAGAAGTTCCTGACCAGTTTTCAGCGAAGGCAAAGCAGAGTGTCCTGGTTTTGGAGGTGTTTGAATCACACCATGAGCAAGCCTTGCTTCTTATTTTTTATCATCAAAATGGTTTGGGTTGAAAGGGGTTTTAAAGCCCATCCCATTCCACCCCCTGCCATGGATCCCTCCCAACCCAAACCATTTATGATTCTATGAAGAAAAACATGAACTTTGCAGTTTTAGTCCCACTCCAGAGTTTGTGGATTCCTCTGGGCTCTGCCAGAATTACTCACTTCCAGTTTTTCCCTCAAAGACCTGGAATGTCCACGTGCCAGCTGAAGGCTCCACAATTGTGTGCTGTTGTGATGGAGCAGCAGGAGAGGCACTGAAATAAACGATTTTTTAATTTGATGTGCTCATTGTTTGAAAGCTGAGAATCGTTTCCCTCTTTATTCAGTGGTGAGCTTTTTTTTTCCCTGCCTTTTCAGACCAAATGAATAAAGAGCTGTAACAAATATTGAAGGCTTAGAATTCATAAAGCAGTGCATAAAAGTATCTCTCCCACTTTATAAATCATATTGTCCATTCGAAAGATTTTGCTTTAATGACTGGAAATAAATTGGAGGCTGAGGTGTTTTTCAAGGAGCTGTGAAGAACAAAATCGCTGCGGAAAATTCTGCAGCACTTAAATGTGCCGAGAGGAGAAGAATTGATTGAGAATCCCAAACTCATGACGCCCTCCTTCAAATCAATGAAGAAATTGCTGGAGATGTCATAATTAACGACAAGTGGGAATAGTGCAGTTGTAGGAAAGGTGCTTTATGCAGATGGAATTATTGCAGGGGTGCTCTTCCTTTCCCATTCCCTTCTCCAGGGGTTGTGGATGTGGCCATCAGTCACTGGGATTGACAACAGCACCCAGCAGCTCCAGCTGGGGATGGTTGGGGCTGCAAGGATCAAACCCATCAAACCCTGAGTGACACCACGATGTGACAGACTGGGAGCGTGTGAAGGTTTGTTGAACACATTTCTGATCTCAGGGATGGTTTTCTGCCCGTGAAGCTCATGTGGGGATGGCAGAGGGGGAAGCCAAGGATAAAAACCTGTTGGGATCAGGCTGTTCACAGCTCCACAGAATCACCGTTCCTCACCACAGGGTTTTGTTTCCTTAAATGAAAGCACACTTTGATTTCTGCAAACAATGGTGTGGTCTGAGCATCTCCTGGTGCTTCAGACAAGAGCTGCTCAGGGGGGTGGAATCTTCTCCCTGCTGCATGGAACTAATTCAAAACAGGGCACTTTTCTGGCCTTCGGTTTCCCAAGCAGGCTGCTGCTCTTGCTGGCTCTCCACAGCCTCTCCACTGAAACAATTCCTTCTGTAACGTGTCCCCTCACCTGTTTCCATGGCAAAGAGTGAGCACCTCTCCTTGCTCTGATTCACTGATGTGTGATTTCCCCTCAGGAATTCATACCAGAGAGTGTTGTCCGTGGAATGTGGCGGCCTCCTCTTTGTCCTGAAGAACCGTGTTTGGATAGAGCATCCTCAGGGTTTAATTGCAGCCTATTCTTAGGCCTGGCTCAACGGCTCTGCGGCTTTGGATTGAAGGGAAGAGGGCACCAGGGAAAGGAGACAAATCAAGGCTGTGCATGCAAAGAGAACAGTGCCCAAAACCACTCTGAAAGTAAAAGCTCTGCTTAAGGAGTTGTTTTTTGTTTGGGTCTTTTATTTCAAGGTTGTCTCAGTGCTGTCAATAACAACTAAATTAAGGTAGGCCGCAACTTAGCCCTCACAGCCATCAAAATTAAGAAGCGTCAAAGTAAATCTTCAGCATACTTTGCTTAACAGTGTTTTAGGGTTTATTCCACTGTTTATGTTCCCGGTTTTTGGCTGGCTGTTTCCTTGCTTGGTTAATTTGATGAGGAATTGGTGCTTTGGAAGTGAGGAATGTGTTGACCAAGCAGCTCTGAGTTAGTTTTTTTGTGGGAGAAAATCCCAAGGTGAGAAGCAGATCCCCATAAACAAGAAGAGGTTCTAGAAGAAGTTAAACTGAGGATCAGGATTTCATCAAGAAGTTCTGTTTAGGGCTGTCAGTGGGTTTTGCTTGGTTGTAACACAGTTAAAAGAGGCTCAGCTCAAAATACTCTAATTGAGCCTCTTAATTAACAGGAAATGATGCCCTGTAGCTTAATGGGTCATGGGAGGTGGAGCAGAGGGACAACCTGGCAGTACCCAATTAGGTCAAGCAGCAGGTTTTTCATTTCCTTGTTTTGGGCAACCTTTAAGAGAGATTGGGAATGAGGATCCTTGGAATTGCTGTTGGCGGGAGCTGCAATTTGGGGCAATGCAAGAATTTGGAACTGGGTGCCATCAACAAAATGGTAACTGATGAAGAGGGGTTTGGCTCTTAGGATGGATTATATGGAATTGCAAAGTAGGTGAGGAGAGAATTGAGGTTATGGCAGCAATAACCATTAAACCAGGGCTGTTTGCCAAGACTTCCCACTGTAAGAGAGCAGAGAGAGAATTGTCTGGACCAGGACAAGTTGTTCCTATGGATCTGCTGGAGGGCTAAACCCCGAAACACCCAGTTATTGCAAACCCGTCCTCACCATACCTGAGAAAGGTCCTGAAAAACTAAACTGGAAAAAAAAAAAAGGCAAAAAAAAGAGCTAATTTTAGCTCAGCCTCTGAGACCAAGATGGGACAGAATAAACCCAGCATATTTAGAAGTGCCTGAGGCTTTTCCAGTGCATGGAGAATGCCTGATGCCATTTGGAAATTTAGCAGCTACTGCTTTCCCATGGCTGTTATCATCCAAAGATAACCCAGCTCCTCCCTATCTCTTTCCTGATGTTAGTTCTGATAAGTGTACATTTCTTTTTATGGCCTAAACCACTTTCAGAAGCATTGGTTTTTTTTTAAATTGATATATTTTTTCAACCATGGAATAGAACAGAGACAAGCCCAGTAAACTGCATCTGCTCCACACAGAACCCACTTGATCAATAACCCAAGAAGGAATGGTGAGTTTTCTCTGTGTTTTTTGTGTCTTTTGCTAAGAGGGAAGAGAGAGCTGTGTGTGAGGAGTAAGTAACTCCTGAATTTTAAAGAGATGGATTTGTTTGGTCAGCAGAATCTGTGCTTGATGAGTTGCTTTAAATGCACTGAGGAGACAAAAATGCTTATCAAAACACACCAAATACCCCAAAAACTGCCTTGGGAGTTGTGATTGTGTATTGTAAACAAGGATTAACAGTTAAAACAAAGCATGAGGCAGTTGGGGTGTCCCTGGGACCCCCATTCCTGGAAGAACTTTTCCACTCTGTCCTTCCCCATCCCAAAGTCAGTAAGGGGATAAAGGGTTCACCATCTGTCTTCCCTAACCTATATCCTTTTTCTTCCCCAACTAAGAGCCAAAATTAAAAACTATCCAGGGATTCAAGAAAGCTTTTCACCTGCTCTCAGAATTGGTTTTTTGTGGGTTGGGTATTTTTCTTTATGAATTTATTAAATCTCAGTTCAATTCCTGTAAACGCTTGAAGTTTTGGACACTTCCACTTCTTGCCTTTGTAGCCAGCAGTAGGAATATCTAGAAATTCCCAATATTTGCACAAAGAGTGGGTGGGAGGAGCAAAAGTTGCTCCAGAGAGGAGCAAAGGGCACATCCTCTGCCAGGCTTTGTAGCAGCCACTTCCATTCATGGCTCCATGTGGGAAAAATCTAGGAAATCCAGGGAAAATTTCTTTGTGGAAAGGGCTATAAAACATTGGAACATGAGGCCCTGGGAATGGTGGATTCCCCATTCCTGGAAGTGTTGCAAAAACATGGGGATATGGCACTTGAGGGCATGGTTTAGTGGTGACCACGGTGGTGGATTGATGGTTGGACTTAACAATCTTAAAGGTCTTGTCCAAAATTACCAATTCTGTGATTTCAGGATTCTACGAAAAGATTTCAGATCTAGCACTGCAAAAAAAAACCAGCTTTTGCTCAAATAATAAGGATTGGCACAAAGTATGCTTAGTTTTTGGTCAGCTCTACTCATTTATGAACCTTTTTTTTACATATTTTTGGTTAGGGCAAGAGAGAAACTTTTTGGAAGATTAACTCAATGTTGGATGAAGCTGCTCTGCCTATTGTGTGACTTCCAAACAAATTAATACCGCAAAGAAATCTCATTTCTATTGGGCTTTCTGATTAATGTGTTGGAAAAGGATCCAGAGGTCTGAAATCAACACAAAAAGTGTCACTTGGCCTTTTTTCCTATTGGTTTCAATAGATATTGGATTTAATTCAGACTTTCCCGTCAGGAAACCAACTCTCCCAATTGTTTCAGACAAAAAGCAATGACCTGTTCTTAAATACGAAGTCAGCCTCGTTCTGATATCATTTCAAGGGGTAGAACAGAACATCTGCACTCATCTCCTTGCTCTACTTTGAGTCTGGAATGTTCCTTCTGAGTGACTCCTGTCAATTATCTGTGGCCTGTGTTGGCTGACTCACAAATTGCTGGGAAGAACACAAAAGCCCTGTGAGTAATGGTATTGACGGGAGCCCAGAGCAAATGATAACGTCTGGGAAATAAAGCTGTGCATTCAAATCTCCTTAGAAACTTTGGGAAAGGACACAGGAACTGGATAACTTTGGTTTTTGTTAGAGAGGGACACGCTCTGTTCTGCTATTTATTCCTGCAAAATAACATTTTCTCTCGGAATTAATATCGACTGGGTGGTTATTTAAATCTGTAGTATTTCAGCATTTTGAGTCCTTTTTTGTAATTATATTTTTCTTCCATCCATTGTCATTTGTTTGTACTTCGTCAGGCACTTCCTTTTGTTTGGATTTTATATCCTTTTGCCCCAAGAGAGTTGTTATATCTGGTTTTATTTTCTTGCCTATTGTTTTCCTGAGCTAATCTCCTTGTTTTCCTTCATTTTGTTGTTCTCTTTGCCATTTAGACTCATTGTGTGTGCCTTTACTTCCAAGCCTGCCTTGATCTCATTTTCTCAGGCAGAATTGCTCCTTTTGGCTGCAGTTTGAAGCTGTATCTATTTTTGCTGATATTTTTTATTACCATGACAAATCCTTTTATTTAAGGGGCATCTTGTTAAGACAGCATCTTGTTATTTTTGTTGCTTTGTGTCCTCAGTGGGTTTAAGACTTCTCTGCCAGTTTTGCTCATGAATTTTGTATTGTCCACTTCCAAAGTGTGGAGGGGATGCAGGCCCTTTCCTATAGCATTTCTCCCTAATTTTTCATCTGATCCATCTTTTTTGGCCCTGAATTCCCTACTGCTGGAATTTTGGCCCTGCAGGGATTGAAGGTGTGTTAATTCTGTGTTCCATGCACAGGATGCCAAATCAGTTTTCCTCTTTCTATTTCATACCAATGGTCAAAGCTGCCCTTTTGCAGTTTTTTTGGGGGGCCGTTATTTGTTAAGAATACAAATAATTTGTAGAGATTCTGCTCCTGCAGTTCAGCTGGACTTGGGAATCAGGAGTTGGACAGTTGGGATCAGACCCATTTAGCTGGAATCAGCAAATCTTTGCAATGGCAACGTCCTTAATCCTTGGAACTCTTGCACATCCCATTGGACTGGTCATGGGAATTCTGTTTCTCTGCCAATGTCTCTCACAGAGAGACACTGAATTGCTTTTTTAAGAATTTAATCTATAATTTCTCTTTGAAGATGTAGCTTGAGGACTCCAAGAAGCCAAGAAGGAGCTGGAGTCTGCGAGTGCCCTGTCAGGAGTGAAAAGGGTTTTCTCTCACAGCTGACAGGAAAAAGGTCCATTCATGACAGTCCCTTCAGAAAAAAGCATTAATTAACACTTGTCGTCTGTGACAGTCACAGGTAATTCCCACACTGACAGGTCTTTGCATGGATTCCCATTTTTCCTTTGACAAGTGGACCGTGAAGTGTAGGACAGAAAGTGGTATCAGTGTCTATGCCAGGTTTTGAAAGGCATCAGAATGAGCAGGAAAGAGTTTGCAGAGCACTGGGAGCACCCAGATGCTCCTCTCAGGACAAGGGGCATTGCTCTGACAAGCAGCAGCAAGTCATTAATTACAAACAGCTAATTGGCCTCATAGGGCCAGCTTGGAGAGCATAATCCAAAAAAGAAAATGAAAACCCAAACTACTTGCTGATGGTGGTGAGAATCACAGAACCACAGAATATCCTCAGCTCCAGTCCAGCTCCTGGCCCTGCACAGGCCACCCCAACAATCCCACCCTGTGTCTGAGAGCTGTGAAATGGGAATAATCTGGGAAGTTTTACACAGATCCGCCATTAGCAGTGACATAACTGGAATCCAAGAAAAGCACTTCCCATTTCCAAGCATGACCTAACCCCACATCCATAGGATTGTGCTTTCCTTTGGCACCACCAATGCAAATCCCAGCAATTCCTGAGCTGTTTAGCCCCCATTGGAGTTGATTCCATTTCTCTTCCTGGTTTCAGGCAGGTGCCAGGGTCCTCTTGGAGCAGATCCGTGGCTGAGCTTCAGCTCCTGGGGAAGTAACTACTGCAGTTGACACTCAACTTTATTATCTTTGTAGCTTCATCTGCAGTGACTTTTTCCCTGAGACAACTTGGTCAGGCCTGGATTTTGGAATGCCTCCAGCTCCTGTTTCAATCCATAATGTGCAGCTGAGCATATGCTTTAGGATGTCTTAAAGAACAAGCATAGCATGAAGGCTGAAATGAGGCATGGATGTGTCTGCTAATTAGAGCAGCAGAGCAGGCAGCTGGAAACGAGCTGGAATCAGCTCCTCTGCACCAGTGATGTCCCTCACCTGCAGGAATTCATATTTTGGGACTCACAATGTTGGGAATTGCACTAAAAACGTTGGGATTGATGTGATCATCTGACAGAGGTCATGACTGTGAGGAGAGAGACCCTCAACAGAGCAACAGAGCTCTCCTGAGGGATTTTTCTGAGGGGAGAGAGTGCAGGGGGAATTCTATCCAGAGGGAAATGAAGAGGATGCAGCAGGATGAGAAAGTTTTCTTCAAGTATAATTGTAACACGAATTTCTGCTGCGTGGCTTCCCAGTAACTCCCAGTATCCCTGCTGGTTACGCAGGGCCTGTATCCGTGTTGGAGCTTTCCCTGCTGGAGCTCTGATTCCACACGGTGCCTCTGCCAACACTCCTGATAAAACACTGAGCTGCTCCACGAGGCCTCTGATGCTGAATTTGATATCTGGATATTTCCTACTTTATCAGCAAACCCCACCCCACCTCAGATAGCAGCACTTGGCTTCACTGCTCCTTTCTGATTATTCCCCAATTTCCAAGTTTCACCAACTTTGTCATATTCCAGCAGATAGCAACTTGCTGCTGATATTTGAGGATGTTCTGGAGCTGAGATTGTGGTACCCTGCACGCCTCACGTTTGTCAGTCACCAGCTCAGTGCTGCCTGCCTTGATTGATGGATTTTATCTCCTGTCATTTGCCCTATCTCAACAGCTCATTCTCTCCTCCTTTTCCAGGAGCAGGAAAACCTGGCTGTTGCTCTCCCATAAAAAGAGTTTATACATCAATCCAGGCGAGATGGGAATTTAGCCTTAACATCTGCACTGCGTGTTCGAATGTTCAGGCAACGGATAAAAGTTTGGGCCTACCCAAAGTCCATAAATACTCATTCCATTAAAAGCAGATTTACAGAGCTGGATCTGTGGCACACAAGTGCTGAACTTGCTCCATAACATTCCTGGAAGGCTTTGCCTTGTCTGTCCAGCTTGGATTTGTGAGTGTGTGTCTGTGTTAAACTTCTTTTTTGTGGCTCCTAGTGCTAGTTTAGCTTTTTTAATCTGATTTTATTGTGCTGTAAACTCCTTTCTCTCTTCTGGAAAGTAATTTCACTTCCCTCTGTGTGAGAAGCCTGGTAAAAAACTTACAACTATTAAGTAAAAAAATATAGAGACTTTTGTTTGCCTCCAGCCTGGTTTTTTATTTTACCTCTGGAAGTTTTTGGCAATATCCATGGCCTGGGAAGCGATGCTCATTCTGCAAAGGCAGCTTTTCCATGAAGTTGCTTTTCTTCATCAAATTCTGCTCTTGAGGACTTCCAGCATCTGCTGGCTCAGAGGAAAAGATTCTCAGTGAAAGTCCTGATTTCAGAAGTACTTTCTAATCACAGCGTGTAAGTTTTTATAGGATATTTCCGATTTTCACCCCAAACCCTGACCTGTGTTTTGAGAGATAATTAAGCTCAGCCTTAGCCTTAGAGCAGCTGGGGAAGAAGGAGCAAACAGAAGGGATTTATCCAAACTTCTGGCTACTCTGAGATGGAAAAATGCCTCTTTTAAAACACTGAAAGTTGAAAAAGCCACAAGAGCTCACAGAGGAATAGCAGGAAAATTGTCTTCTCCTCCATTTCATGTTTATTTTATGGGTACTTTCTGTGGCTGAATAAATTACAGAGACTTTTACATCCTAAATGCCAGGTTTGGGCTGGTTTAAAGTGTTCCATTTTTCCTTTTTTCTTTTTTCCTTTTTTCCTTTCCAGCTTTTCCTACAGGTTTTGAGGCTCCAACCTTGGGAAGTACCACAAGAGCAAGGAAAATAGGATTAATTTGGTGAGTGGCACAAATCAAGCTCTGTAAAAAAAAGTGCTGGTGGGTTTTATTTGTACCCAATGCTTTTTTTCTATTATTATTATTATTATTATTATTATTATTATTATTATTATTATTATTATTATTATTATTATTATTACTATTATTATTTCATTATTAATCATTCTTTTTCATTATTCTTTTGTTATTATTATACCACCATTATTAGAATTATTCTCCATATTATGAATTCTGAGCAGAGATTCTGCTCCGTTCACCAGATCAGGATTGCATTCTTTGTACAGAACTTTTCCCTGCTGAAAATTTTTCATTTTCAGCTCCAAGTTTTCAAGCCAAGTGCAGGTAAAACATGGAATATTCATGAGGAAAATGTGGTGTCAGCCTAAAACCACTGAGGTAGAGCCACATTTAAGTCACTTAAAACTTGACCTGGACAGATAATTAATGTCTTTTTCATTGGCCATAATGAAGGAAAGTTAAAAAATACCTAAATATCGGAATAATTAAAAGAAATTAAAGAAGAAAAACACCACCACTAAATAAATCTGATCAGTTCTGGGTAATATTTAGGGACAATTTGCAGTGTGAAATAGAGAAAAGGGTGAATCTGAATTTGGAACAATTGTTACAATGACAGGAATGATAATCCTGAGAACAGGACAAAGAAGAATTTTATGTAAATATTTAAAAACTGCAGAAGTAGGAAATGATGGCTTTCAAATATTAATGAAAAATTGTTCAAAATAATGCAAAATCACAGGAATTGAAAGCAAAATTTGCTTTTTATCCTCAAAAACTTCCTTTGGGATACATCTCACAATGGCAGAGGATCTCATTCATTTCACAGGAACACTAACCCATTATTTTTCTTTAAATGTTTTGTATTTTTCATGCTAAAAGCCATTTATTTCAAATTACTCACAGAAAATATTAAGATGTGATTCAACTCTCCTTAAATATCCATTTGGCTCGATTATAAAAAACAAAACCTGAGTTTTTGGAATGGTTTTTTATGCAACAAAAGCGTGTTTGGAACACTTGAAAATCTGTTTTTCCTTTTGTTCTGCCTCATTTATTTGTTGTATTCAGCCAAGCTTTCAGCTGTGCACTGCAAAGTGTCAGAGGTGGTTAAAGAACATTATTGATTCCAAAACTGCTGAAAGACAGAACAAGTTTGGGCTGAAGGGATCATTTTTCTGCACTGTGAAGGTTTCCCAGCCTCCAGTTTTGTTCCAGGGTGACTGGGTTGAAATGGATTTTTAATGAGTCCAGGGAAGTGCTGAGCAATAGGAGCAAAAAAAAAAAAAAAAAGCAGATTTTATAACATTTAGGAGCCAAAAAGAGGCAGATTTTGTAAAATTTAGGAGCAAACAGAGGCAGATTTTATAAAAGTATTCAGGGGCAAAAATAGATTTTATAAATTAATTCATGTTTTGTTGGCTGAACAGGAAAAGTTGTTGGATTGATCCACAGGAATTATATGAAATGGTAGGAAAATCCAAGTTAAAGCCTGTGGAATTACTGAGGTTAACACAAAGAGTTAATTTGGAAAGGAAAAAACAATTGGACAGTGCTGGGTACAAAACCAAACAAGGATTTTTGCCTATTTGGGTGCTGCTTGGGGAAAACAAATGATGGATTAAGTGGTTTTAAATCAAAGAAAGGAAATAATACCTCAGGTATTAAAGGAGAACTTGGGAATCTGTGACAGGAGCTGCTGAAATCCGAAACAACTAAAAAAGGTGATTTTTGTGCTGTCTGTGGTACAAAGAGGGGAAGTTTCTTGTACTTGTTGAGTTCCATATTTCAGGAATCAAGGGAAACCTGAGCTGAAGGGCAGCGAAAGTAGAATTGATTCAAGGATTTCCTTGTGCTACAGCAGTGGGAAATTTCCCAGATTTAGGCTGGAACCAGAGTTGGAATCCCAGTGTCTAAACCCCACCCTTGACTCTAGAAGCTGCAAATATTCTTGGGATCACAGAGTCAGGGGAAAGCTCCCTTTTCCTTTATTTTCTGCTCTCATCCATCTCTTCCAGGAGCTGCCTCAAAATCCTGACCCACAATTCCCACCTGCACCAGGTTTTTTTGAAATACAGTTCATAAAGGTTGGGAAAGGCTCTAAAACCAAGCCCAACCATTGGCCCAGGTCACCACCACACCCTGTCCCCTAGAGCCATGTCCTGAACAATTCCAGGGATGGGAATTCCACATCCCTGACAAATCTTGCAGGGGAGAAACTTTTCCTGATATTTAATCTAAACTCTCCAGCTCAACCTTGAGGAATATTTGGGAGGGATCCCCATTGGATCAAGCTTCTCCATGAAGTCACGTGGTTGTATGCAGGTGTGGCTAGTTCTTACCCACTTTATCGTATTTTTTTTAAAATGATGTTTATTTTGATGAGAAAGCAAAGAGATCACATTTCTTGAGCTGTTCCATCTATTCCTGCTCTTTAATCCGGGGATGGGAGTTGATCCTGTGGTGGGATTAGGCAAAAAAAGTAAATTCCCAAACTCATGACCCAGTGATTCCTCTGGTGATTCCTCTGGTGAGCTGGCAATAATGGAAAAGGAGATTCCACGATTTCTGAAGGCTCCCTGCCAGCTCTTGTGGACAATTCCGTGTGGTTTTGCCTACCTGGTTTCCAGACTTAACAATCCATAAATCCTGACTTGTGTCCGGGTATTTTCTGCTCTCTCAGAGCTGTAATTTCTCCCAGTGCATTTTCAAATTGGCTTTTTCAGAAGCCATTTCTTGGAGTGGTTGGGGTTGAACGTCGCTGTTTCAGGTCAGCCCTTGAAAGAAATCAGGCTGAAACTCAAAGTGAAAAATGCTTTGCTCAGACACAGCAAGCTCAGATCTGACAGTGCCTTGAGCTGCTATTTTCAGTCTCTTCTCAAAGATTTTGTGCTTCATCCTGAAACTTCCCTGGAGATTTGGGAAAGCAAATATGGAAAATGCCACTGTGCTCTTTATAAATGTAACTCGAAGTGTTTCAAACCCCAAAGTTTGTCTGTCAGCATCAGGAAAAGCTGCATTTAATACACTGAGTATGATTTGTTTCTCAGTGACAGCTCTTGTTCAGATCATTTTGTTGTAACTTTGACTGGGTTGAGTGAATATTCTTTAATTTTGGTGAAATTTTGTGTCGTTTTACACATCCCTGACATTTTTTCCTGAGGGATCAGCTGTTATAAAACTTGATTGTTACGTGGAGTTTCCTGTTGGTGGCTTTGTTTCTTTTTTCGGAATCACCTGATTTTAGAATAAGAAAAAGGAAATGGATAGAAATGAAAACTTCTGCCACTGATTATGCTCTCCCTGGCCTCTTGTCATCCTATTTCTTGCCAACCAAATTCCAAGGACCTTCAATCAATGGAATTTTGGGTGGCATTGTCCTGTATCCCAGCAGATCCCTTGGGAATACGAATCCACCTGGAGGGCTCTGAGTGTGGGGATGGAATCAGAGGGTTTATGTTGTGTCATTAAGCAAATGTGATCTTTTATCACCTTGGAGGATCTAAAAACTTAATAGAAACAATGAAATAATGACAAGTCAAGTCTCACCTGCCCCTTGCCCATCCGATCTCTAAGACATCCGCGATATAAAGAACTGAGAGTCTTTGCCCTTGAGCTGCCTTTCCAAAGGGATTAATCGGATTTATTCCATCGAGTCTCTGAGTTTCCATTCAAAGACATCCTGTGTTTCAGGAGGGATGTAAAATTGTGGGAGAAATTTCATTGTGGTGCCTCCTCCCAGCGAAATCCACTCACCAAGTTATATTTAGCAGAGCGTGTGATGCTCCTGAACTCGGAAACAAATCTGTCTGGGCTTTCAGGGGGGCTCGGGAATGATGGAAACTGATGCCCTGAATGCAATTTGTTTGGTTTTGTGCTCTCTGGCTTCATAAACTCTTGAAAATCGCTATAAATACAGTCAGGCACGATGCAGCATAACCAGAGGAAAGCATAAACCTCTCCTCTGGATTTTACAGTTCCGTGCACACTGTCTTTGAAATGCTCCTTTAAAATATGGGTTACTCATTGTATTCCTGTAATCCTCGAAACATGACAGGAAAGCAGCGACTCTGAGGGCTTGTCACTTCTATCTGGGACATCAGCAGGCTGAGGGAGAGGAGCCTAAAGGGTGAAGGCAAATATTCAGCTGCATAAAAAGAAGTGTTTTGACCTTTTCATGTGTCAGTCATTCATCCTGTCCACGGCGAAGCAGCGCACCTGACAAAAGGCTGGATTTTATTGTTCCGGGTTGTTGCTGTCAGATGCTCCTAAATAACCTTTGTTGTTGTGGCTGCCAGGACTGAGCTGATAAAAGATGTTTTGATTCAGTTCATCATCCCTTCTCTGGAGCCACAAAAGTGAGGCAACGCTTCATCTTCACGGAAGGGTAGAAAACAGAACTTAAAGCCTTGAAGTCTGACGTGGTTTAATTATTGGGAAGCTCTTCCCTGCCCCATTTGTATAAAATCGGAGAATAGGGGACAGAATTTCTGGAATATTTGCTAAACCCTGCAGGGCTGGATCTCTTCAGGAATTGAGACAGCATTCTAGAAAATAAGGGGCATAATCTCCTCTGTAGCCTTAAGTTTCTTGAAGATTAAGGTGCATTTCTTGTCTTCTGTGGGCAGAACTGTCCTGAAGCCCTAAAAGAATAAAAGTGCTTTGAATACAGTTAAGTTTCAGGCAAAAAAAAAAAAAAGAAACGTATTAAATTGATGGGTAAAAATTATTCCTCCCTTCATTTCCATCCAGGCTCCCTTTTGACATTTGGCTCTCTGATTATTTTCTGAAATTAACAAAATTATCCATGTCCTGCTCTGCACAACTTGGAGGTCACTTCTCCTTGGTGGCTTTGGTGTTCCAGGCAAGAATTGGACCTTTGTGAGTATTAGAACACATCATGAGAATTAGATCAAATTTATTAATCCTTTCAGGAGCCCCTTCGATTGCCAGAGGAGATCAGGATGGACGAGCTCTACCTGGGGGTGCAATTTCTGTCATGGGGCTGGAGGAGGAAATCAGGGACAACCTCTGGTTGTCCTCTGGCACCACCAACAAAGTCTTTGCCTTCCTCCCATCATACAAGACTCAGATTTTTATTAAGTAAGAGCTGCTTATCACATGAGACCTTTTATTTTGCTTTAGAAACTTCCTTCAGCTCAGTTTCTCTGCTAATTGGGTTAGATCTGCTGCTGGGGCAGAGTTGTTTTTCATAGGAAGGATAAATAATATTTATTCTTGATTATAAATTGCATCGATCGTTATTTCCACAGATTTCCTTCATGCCCACCTCCCTTTTTGATGACAAATATCTTCAAAAAACACCCCCTAAGAAATAATTGTGTAGCTAAATGAAGACAGTCATAATCTTCAAGGCCAACTTTTGCTTTAGCTCCTGTAAATCCATGAATTTTCCCGAACACATTGGATGGTGGCCACCATAACTTCTCAAAACTTTTAGCCTACAAACTAATTTCTCACCTGCTGATCTCCAGTGATTTAAAACACAACCTATTTATGTTTAATCTTATATGATTAAGACCTGAAACGATAAATTCTTCAAATCCCAAATTCAATTTAATATTATTGCTGAAAACTGCTTCCATTCTTTAAAATGAAAAAAAAAAAGAGATTCAAATTCTGTAAGTGGCCTAAACGAGAGACAGAACTGTGCTGGAAATAAAAAAAGAGAGGCAAAAATCCTTGGCCAAGCACAAATCAGAACCTGCAGGGCTCGTGCTGGACTCGCTGTCCCTGACAATGATCCTTCCCTACTTTCCCTGTGGGAAAGGGAGGACTGAGAGTATTTTAATCCTTCCCCTTCTGCTCCCAGGGCCCAGTGGAGATCACCCCAACCCTTTAAAACACAGAGTTTTCCTTGCACTGAAATGTGTTCTCTAAACAATTCCACATAAAAATCCATTGGATTTTAGCAGGGCTCAGGAACGCCCCAGATCATTCCTGCTTCCAACAGCTGATGCTTTGCTCTGACTCGCAGATGAGGAGGGATAAACAAGAATTTCCCAGCATTTTCCCTCCATTCTTACAGCAAGGACCAGGAGCTGTCTGTGAGCAGGGGATCTGCTGCTCAGCCCGATGGATTTGCATAAATAACACATAAAAAAATGAGTGTTTATCTCTTTGCCTTCTCCCCTCCTGGAGTCACAAAACCAAACTGGGTTTCAATGCGTGCCTGAATTTGAAAAAAAAAAATTATGGAGCAGTCAGAGTTCTTCTTTTGAGTAGATGTGGAAACACTTGTGAATCTTGCACAGGTATTAATAAATTATATTATTAAATGAGTAGTACCCTGATTTCTTGTCTAATGTTCTGTTTGTTGTGCTCTACCTGCTGCTGTAAATCACTCAGGATGTTCCTCCAGCTCCTGAGACATCCACAAGAGGCTTTTGCCGGGTCATGAGTTTAGGAATTTGCTTTTTTTTGCCCAAAACGTCTGGTTTACATGCTCACCTTCACCCCAGGTGAGAAATGGCAGGAGGAAAACATCATTATCCTTGGAGCTGTGCTTGGTTATTTGCACAGGAGCCATGCCCTTATTGAAAAACACGGATATTGCCAACTGCAGGGAGCTGGAGGTGCTGGGATGACACGGAAAGGAAAAAGTGTTTGTGGCAGTAAAAATGGCAAGATTGGATTCTAGCTGCTTGCCTCTGTGCAGCAGGGAGGGGAGGGATGGAGGGGAAAGGGAGAGGCTGTTCCAGTGGAATAATCCCAGGGGTTTAAATCCGAGGGGTTTATTCGAAGGGAGGATGTAAAAGCGGAATTTGCACTGATGCTTTCTCCAGCCACCCAGAAACAGAGACTGGACAAGAGTAAGGGAATAAAGGTGGGGATTTATTTGAAAGCCTTCAAGGCACACCCTGGGGGAGCCAGAGGCTGCCTCCAAAAATGGACCCCAAGATGGACCCCAGGTCACGAGTTCTTCACACCTTTATAGCTTTGGTTCATTTGCATATCAGGGTTAATTCTCCAATTAAAGCCCCAGTTTAATGATGTAATTCCCCTCAGCTTGCTCCCCCCTTAGAGGCTTTGGGTTACACATTTTGGGCCTAGAAGAGCCTGGCTGTCCTTGAAGGCAAAGCCTGGAGAGGCTTTGTTGTGTCTGCCCAGCATGAGAGAGCAGAAATTCCAGGCTACAAGGAACTGCAGAGTTACACTCTGAGCAGTGCAGAAATTGTAAAATATGAAAGTTAAAACCTAAGGCATCAGCACGGACTCACAGAAATCAGGATTCCTGCTGCAGAAACTTGTGGAAAACGTGGTGTTTCAGCCCAGGTGCTTGCAGAAACATCAAATGCAGCACTTTGTTGGTGAAGGAGAGGGTGAATGGGGCCTTTCTGAGGGTGACACTGGCAGGGAGGTGAAGCTGCTGCACCCACAGCAGGAGCTCGAGGTGCCATGGCCAAGGCAAGGGAATCACTTGGAGGTCAGTGGTTATGATCTGAGTGAGGCCAGTGGTTTGGAACTCTGAGAAACTTGCATTAAAATGAATAAATCTTTCTTTTCAGGACAGTCATTGCATGCATTTTTCTCTCTTTGGAGCCATTTTTCAGAAAGAGGCAAGAAATGATTGTGCTGTGACAAAACGAGAGCTGCCATATATCAAACAAGGTCCTTTGGTTCCCTGTTCTGTTTTCAGGTTTATGATTTGAGGTTGTTGTGACCCCCACATACACTGAAAAAAGATTCCTTGGAAGTTTCTCATTTGTTTTATTGGCCATGATCACAAACTTCCCCATATTTTGTGTTCCTTTGTTCCATGACTCTTTGTTCTGCTCAGTCCTGGCCACGAGGCCTCTGCCCCACAACACTGGGCTCTGGGAATCACTGGATATCCACAAAAACCTCTTTCTTCTTGACTTGGGGAGAAAAGAATGGAGGGGAGAGGATTGGGGCAGGAGGAAGCTTGGATTGAAAGCAAAGGTAAAGGTTTAATTCCTAGTGGCTGAAAGAATTAATTTCATTAATTTCATTTAATTCAAGAATTAAATGTTTATCTTTACCATCAGCTCTTCAAATTTCATTTTGGATCAAGTAAACTAACCCAGCCTATCAGCTGATATTATCTTTTAAATTGTATTTCTTGATGTCCTTGTATTTATTCATTTCGTGTAATTTCAGGACACAACATAATAATGGAAAAATTGCTCTTATTGGCAGCTTTTATTGAACTTAATGTCCCTGTACTAAATTCAATTTAGGATTTACTCCACTTGGAGCATTTTGCACCCTGAATCTCATCTTGTAGACAACGTCTCATTTTGGTAACACAGGTATTTCCCTTGTTAGCTCCAGCTTTTTATGTTTTGATGGGATAAATCAGTGTACAGGCCAAAAATGCTGCTTTTAGCTTCCATCCCAGTTCCTGCCTAAGGAAGAAATTTACAGGTGCACAAAATGTAAACCAAAAATGGGATAGAAAAGGTTTTATTTCCCAGGAGCTGGAAGAAATGTGGCAGGGCAGCCTCGGGCCTGATTTTCACATCTCAGCTGAAGGGTACAAGGTGATCTGGAGCAAACCTGAAGCAGGGACAGCTCAGGGAATGAGCACTTGGATCCTTTCTATTCCAAAATGCCAAGGGTGTAAAATTCAATCTATTTTTTATTCAAAATTCTTTGTGGCAATGTCTGATCTGATGGACACAAGGAATGGGAGGAAAGGTGATCACCCTGCTTGGTTCAAACGGGAGGTTTTCCTGAAATTCCCATTTATTAAATGGATATATTGAAATTTGCAGTGGATCCCTTGCAGGTGCCATAGAATATTTCCTTCATTTCTGCACCTGTGCTTTTAATTCCCGTTGTAGCTTTCAGGAGTTTAAGAGGACAATTCATTGCCAAAATTTAGGGGAAAAATTAGAAGAGAATAAACCATGAGAAGTTTATATTTTAGCAAAGATGAAAACATCAGGTGTAGAAAAAAGAAATCCAAAATATCCCTCTGTGCCCCCTCAAAATATCCCTTACTCTCCAACAGACAAAAACCAGACTAGGAAAACCTTGTTTGCCCTGGGAATAATTTCAGTATTACCGAGAGTGTAATTGTACCTTTTAAATAATTTTCATTCAATGGTCGGAAAAGTCTTTTGGGTGTGAATTTTTTCCCATCAGTAGGATCTTTTATAGGATTTCTCTCCCCTCAGCTGGGATGAGTGAGTCAATGTGTTTGCAGTTGGATGGGAGTGGGCAGGGAGACCTGCAGGAAATGGGATGTGAAACATCTACACGAAGAAACGGGGCTGGGAAATGACTGCAAAACTCAACAGTTGCTCCTCTCAGACCAAAACACAGATTCCACACTCAACTTTGAAATATCACAGCTGCCACAAGCTGTGCAAACAAAAATTCCCACGTGGAGAGGTTTAGATTGAATATCAGGAAAAAATTCCTGCACTTGAAAGGGCTCTCGAGCCCTGGCACAGCTGCCCAAGGCAGGGATGGATTCCCCATCCCTGTGGGAGTTGGGCACTCTGCACAAATCCAGGTTCTTATCTTCACCTCTGGGGAGCTTCACCTCGAGCCCCAGCAGATGAGAAACGGCTGCAGATGTTGTTTCAGGTTGTTGATTTCTCCTTCTCTCTGCCAGCTCTCAGCTCCGGCCGCACATCTGATGCAGCCGAGTCCGAGCGGGCACTGCCCAGTCCTGGGCTGTCCCGGCCTTTGTGTGCCCTTTCCATCATCCAACCATTCTTCACAACGCATTTATTAGTTACTGTTCTCTACCAATTCATTTGCACCTGTTCTAGACACGGAATTTCTACCTCTTTTTCATTCTACCAATCATTTTGTGCCACCACCACCAGAGAAGATGGAGGAGAAGGAGAAGAAGAAGAAGAACAGGGCAATGCCCAAAATCCTCCATCTTAGACCCTTTGTCCTCATATTAAAAACCCTAAAATCTACTTTTTTACCTTGTAAAATACTAACCCACTGCTCATTTTCACACTCTGGTGGCTTGCAATGATTCTGGCAGTGTTGGTAACTTTTCCCATGGGCTGAGGTCAAAGCCGGTGCCATTCTGGGCTTCTTGCCAGGGGCTGGGACCCCCTTGCTGGGGCTCCTGAGCCCCCAGGGCAGCCCGAGGTGTGCCCTGAGCCCCCAGGGCAGCCCGAGGTGTGCCCTGAGCTCCCAGGGCAGCCCGAGGTGTGCCCTGAGCTCCCAGGGCAGCCAGAGGTGGGCCTTGGGTTCCAACACATCCCTGGAGGGATTTAAAAGCCATGGAGATGTGGCACTTGAGGACATGGGGCAGGGGTGGCCTTGGCAGTTCTGGTTCACTTGATGGTCTTAGAGGGCTTTTTCCAACCTCAGTGGTTCCCATTCCGTGGTGTAAAACCGCCCTGGACAGATTCCAGCCATGGGTAAAATCTCTGTTTGACAGTTGTGAGGATATAAGAAAGGAACAGAAATTTAAGCCCTTGAATGAAATGCTTTCCAAAGGACCTTTTGGGTATTTCATCCCCAGCTTGGGCCCAGTGAGGCTTTGGGAGGTGGCAGCAGAGACAGAAGCAAACAGAATTATTTTGAATAATTGGTTCACATGGAAATGATGAACAGCTCTGGAAAGAATTTCTTCCTGAAACAAATCAGTGCAGAGTGTGAGTACAGAACACAGCAAAGATTTCTGCCTTTCCCTGGTTATTTGTTTAGTTTGGTTTGTTTTTCCAGAAATTTCTATCCACTCATTTGAGGACAAAAGTCTGCCTCTGGGAACTTCAGGTACAATGCACAAAAAAATTAATTTTTAAATGGGAAATAGTAAGAATAATGCATCATTACTGACTCCCCCAGTGCAAATTTATAGCAGCTTCATTTTTAGCCATTAATAAACAAGCTAAATATTAACATTAATTTCCCTAGAATATTGGATATTATATTATTGAGTTATTAATGCATTATATGATTGAGTTGTGTTCTGTACACACAGTGTGCTAAATGTGGTATTTAATTGTAAATTCCTGCCTCATTGCTCCATATTTTTAAAATACAATCAGTATTTCACGGTTTTAGTGGTTTATATCTCATACTTCAGGGTTTTCACCACCTATTTTTGAAAACTTTCTTTGTTAGAACCCTGTTGTTCACTGCTTCTCTGTAAATCAGGGTTTTGATGAAACATGTGAGAACTAAAAATGGGAGGGTAAGAGTTTAATGCTTCTTGAAATGCTGTGTAATGCTTGGAAGAATCCCATCACTTATACCAGGAGCCCTCATGCATGATTCCAGAATGGCTTTTTATATGGGGAAAGTAAGGAATTGAATAGCTGCTTCATTCCAGGCACATTTGGCTTTTTGTGGAATGACAAACTGATTACCTCTGACTGCTAAGAGCAGGATTTTAACGTGCTGAACAAATTCTGTTTTAATATTTCCCTATTTATATAAATGTATATCACCTTAAAATACGGGATTTCCATTCAGGATTACGTTAATGGGAAAGTTCAGCTTCACAGGCAACAGGATGGAAAAATTCATCAGGTTTCAGCCTTTGGTTCAATTTGGGAATGTGTAAAACCCATAAAACTGGTCACAGAACGAGCACCTGGAATATGAGCTGCAGATTTGATCCTCGTGAGCTTTGAAAACAGGAAATTTAGTGTCGGGAGATATTGGATTCTGAACTTAAAAATTGATTCTGGATCTGCATAAGGGGGTCTAAAATTCAATAAATCACCCGAAGGCCAGGGCTTTCAGCAGCTCTGCTGTCGTGTGAGGTGAGCCCTGCTCAGGTGGGGATGTGGGGTGGGTTTGTGGTCCTGCAGAGTTCTCAGCTCCTGGCAGGAGTCCCCAAACCACCCAGCAGCTCCGTGCCTTTTATCCTCCCTTTCATTCCAACAGGGAACAAAGTGTGTGGAGAGGGAGTGGAGGTGATGGAATGGGAAGTGGTGAGATGGGATCTGCTGCGAGGTTGATCCCAGCCCAACACATGGGGCCTCATGGAATGGTTTGGGGTGGAGGGACCTAAAAATTATCCAGGGCCACCCCTGCCATGGCAGGGACACCTTCAACCATCCCAGGCTGCTGCAAGCCCCAATGTCCAGCCTGGCCTTGGACACTTCCAGGGACCAGGGGCAGCCACAGCTTCTCCGGGCACCCTCAGGGCCTCCCCACCCTCCCAGGGAAAAATTCCTTCCCAATATCCCACCTAACCCTGACCTCTTTTGGTTAGAAGTCTGGGAAGTTGACACTGTTGACCCTTAGATCTCATCCAAAGACTATTCCGGGGAATGGAGATCCCAGTAGCAGGAATATTGGGAGAGCAGGAGAAGGAGGAGAAGTTTGTGGAGCTCAGACCTCAATAATCTTTTTTTTTCCTTTTTCCTTAAGTGATTACAGAGCTGAGGTCGCTGGAGGAGCAGAAAGGAATAAAGAAGAAGGGGGAGAGGAGATGGCTGTAGTCATAAAAGTTGCAGGAGAAGCATGACTTGTTTTATTGATGTGCAATTCCCTGGATGCCCGAGTGGCTTCACTTCTTAGGAGAAATCTCAGCGATGTTTCAGGAGGGGATATTCTAAACGAAAACTTTTATCTGCAAAGTGCTAAAATAGATTTCCTCTCAGGTGAGCTCTTTAACTTGGAGCTTTCTGGCTTTGGGAAATTCTGTTTGAAGCTCCTGTTGTCTGCACCTGCCTCTATGGGAGGTTGTTTCTTAAAAACGGGGGATTATGAGGGAAAGCAATATTTTCCTTGGTTTTCCATTTTGCAGGACAGGTTGTTCCTGCTGTTCTGCCACTCCAGGATCTCTTTCCTCAGGAACACAGACATGGAAAAATGTGCTGACATAGCTCTGCAAGGAGACCTGGCTGGTGTTGCCAAGGTGTCGGTGTTGTGAGATTTTATTGGAAATCTGGGAAAATTCGTGTCATCCCTGACAAAGATCCGTCCCCAGGAGGTACAAGCCAGCTCTGAGACAGAGAGGGAAAACAGAGCACCCCAAAGATGTTCAGAACATCTCCTCAGCGATTTCCTGCATTTCTCCAAGCACCAGCATGTTTTAGGATGTGCTTTAACACTGCTTTTATCCTCCAGAAAAACTGAGCTCCTTTTTTTCCCCAGGTAAGCCCTGATTTTTTTTGTTTTGATTTTTTGTTTTGATTTCCTGTGCACAATAAATATCCCTGTATTCTAACGACAACCCTTGCACAGAAATGGCTCAGTGGATGAATGTGGCAGTGCAGTGGCACTTAGAAAGGATCCTTCTCTTTCAAGAAGCCTCAATTCCCTTTCTGAAGCCACTGGGACACCACGAGGGTAAAACTGCCTTTTAAGAAATCTCTCCCCTCAGGTTTCCCACTGGTGGGAGCCCTGTGCTGCTGAAAGGTGGCAATTAATCCTTAAACAAAGATTTATTGCTTGTCAGAGGTTCCTGCTGGCCCAGTCACACCAGAGCCGTTTCTAGCTGGGAAAATCTGACTTTATTCTGTGCTTGTCTCCCCCTCTCTCACAAACATGATCTCCCAAACAGGAATTTCTCTTTCCTTTTGCCGTTATAGCAGCTCGAGGAGGTGTTTTTCATTTCATAACCACATCCCCGAGGACACAGAACCAACAATGAGCCTGAATTCCCTAAAGCAATTTCCTTTGATATCCATGCCCTCTTCTCCTTCTATTGGTGCAATCTGAAGTTGGGGATGGATAAAAGCTGCTGTGCTACAAGTTCATCTCCTGCCAGGGCAGGAGTTGTTCTCTGGAGTTTATTTCTGCTGTTTTGACCAATTTGTTATTTCCAAGTTTATTGTATCTCTCGGTTAGGAAACAGAAGTTTCTTCTGTTATTCAGCCTAAATTTCTGTTGTCCTTATTTCATTTTTTTTCTTCCTCTCCTCCCATTTCTATTTTCTTGCAGCTCGAAAGTAGAGAATGACACGCCTTTAATATTCACAGGGAAGAATCTTCCTGGGGAAAATAACAAATTGGGGGAGCCTCATGTAAATTTTTACTCCTAAATCTTTAGACAAGATAAGCCTGGGTATGAAACATAAAGATTGCTGGAGAAAAGAGCAGGCTGAGGCTCCTGGTGTCCCTTAAATTGATCTAAGACTGTCTCTGGCTGAGGAATGGGAGAGAAATTCATCTGACAACTGTTGGTTCTCCATGGGTTTTGGAGGGTTCTTTTTTTGGCTGTGTGTGACAAACATTTGCTGTCACTGTAGTTGCAGCAGGTTCCACAATGTGATGTAAGAGCCAGAAGTGGAGAAGCGTTTTGGGCAATTCTGCTTGCTCCTTTCAGTGTCACTCACGGGGCTGGCAGCTGTCAAACCCCCAGAGACAGGGCCTGACCATGCTGAGAGGGATGAACATTGATCTTTGTGGAAAAGGGAGCTGTAGGAAAGGCCCCTGGGCATGAGCCTTGAGCTAAGTGGCTTTGGGAAGGAGCAGAGCTGCCTGGGGCAGGTGATGGATGTGGGAAGCCACCAGAACTTTGGAAATGTGGCTGCTCTGAGAGGCAGGAACAGGTTAATAAACACCGAGAGAGAGAGAGAGAGAGGGGGAAGAAATCAGAGCATAAAGGAGATTTCTCGGTGTCTCTCGCAGTCCTTTGGCTCCAGGTTGGCTCTGCTTGGCCTCTCCCTTCTTCCAGTCTATTCATAGCCTGTATTTGGTGATGGATGTGGGAAGCCACCAGAACTTTGGAAATGTGGCTGCTCTGAGAGGCAGGAACAGGTTAATAAACACCGAGAGAGAGAGAGAGAGAGGGGGAAGAAATCAGAGCATAAAGGAGATTTCTCGGTGTCTCTCGCAGTCCTTTGGCTCCAGGTTGGCTCTGCTTGGCCTCTCCCTTCTTCCAGTCTATTCATAGCCTGTATTTGGTGATGGGTGTGGGAAGCCACCAGAACTTTGGAAATGTGGCTGCTCTGAGAGGCAGGAACAGGTTAATAAACACCGAGAGAGGGAGGGGGAAGAAATCAGAGCATAAAGGAGACTTCTCGGTGTCTCTTGCAGTCCTTTGGCCTCTCCCTTTTCCCAGTCTATTCATAGCCTGTATTTAACACTCGAGTTTGCTTTAAACACCCCAAGTACATCAAGGCTAAACAGAAGCATCTCTGCAGCGCTTTGTTGTCTCTCACAAAGGCTGCAGCTGAGAGTCCTCGCACCCCAGCACCTCCAGACACTAATTACAGATGTCAAACGAGGTGTGGGCTGCCACCACCAACATCAGAGGGGAGTTTGCTTTGATGTCTCACACCTTCCCTCCGCTGACTGAAGTGGCTGCCAGAGGTGCAAGACATCCTAATACCGCCCTCTCTTCCTGCCTGTTTATCTCTGGAAAGCTTTCCAATTAAAATTTGGGAGTGAAACAGTGCACTGGTGATGCCCTCCTCGCTTTTGATGTGCTGCTTTTATAAAGTTTGTGTGGTTGATGAACCATTGCTGTTCCAATTCACCTCTGACGCGAGGTCAGATGCACACACAGCTTTTATTTCAAGGCATTCTGCAATCTGAGTTCAACAACAGCTCTGATAAACCCTTTTATTCTCATGGAGGAGAAAACCCTGATGCTTAAGGCAAACTTCATAATTTTTTTCACTAATTAAATAAATAGAATTTTCTCTAAAACTTCTGCAATGGTCTCCCTGAAAGGAGGTGGTGGTGAGGAGGGGCTCAGCCTCTTCTCCCAGTAATCCAGTGACCCCACAATGGGAAATGGCCTCAAGTTGTGGCAGGGGAAGTTCGGGCTGGATATTAGGAAGATTTTTTTCACTGGAAGGGTGGTTAAGCTTTGGAACAGGCTGCCCAAGGAAATGGTGGAGTCCCCACCCCTGGAAATGTTCCAGTGAGTAGAGGTGGCAATTTGCAGTTTAGGGCAGGGTGGTGATTGGTCAAAGCTTGGACTGGATCTTGGAGGTCTTTTCCAACTTTAATTTTGTTTAATACTATGATTCTATGATCTGTTTCTTTTGAGAACTGACAGTCCTGGTGTTCAGAGCACATCAAAATTCCCTCTTTCTCTTTGTCCTTCCCTCCATTTCCATGGAGAATTTCTCATCCACCAGTTTGTGGGGATTAAAGGTCAGCAAATCCAGGAGCCCTGAGATTGCAGCTCATACATTCCTCCAGGAGGGACCTTTCATGGAGCCACTCTGCATCTCTCTGCTTTTCTGTGGGATCATAAATAATAACAAGGGATTAATAATAGATAATAAATAATAGGAAACATTTCTGCTTTGAGTTTAACCTGCAGCAGGGATGTAAAATATCCCCCTGTATCTGGAGAAAGCTCCTTGTCCTGATGAAGCCTTGGGGCCATCCATGTGGGATTTGTTTATGGGAGACTCAGTGTAAACCTTGAGGAAATGTCTTGTAGTAAAGAGGTTTCAAAGAGACAGAGCTGCCACAATTTCAGCTTTGAGCAGTGAGCACTGTAAATATAAATTGCCATTATAAAATGCAGTAATTGTGATTTCCAGGAGTTTAACTTTCCTATTTTATCCTGCTGTTTATACCCAACCAAGAGCTGGAGCAAAATAAAAATACATAGATCCACTCAAATGCTCACTAATACACTGTTTAATTCAAATTGTCCTTAAATAGCTTCCTAAATTCTATTTCGTTTTGTTATTTTTGGATTTATTGCTGCTTCAGTTCATAAAGCTGCTGGATTCCAAAATCTGAATTACAGTCCCTCTCTTTTTTTTTACTACAATAAGTTGTATACAAGTATTCTTGATTACTTTCCTTTAGTTCCTCATGAAATAATAAAGTAACAGCTTTTTATGCTCTATTTAAATTTTGAGTGCCAGCCAAGCTCAGTCTCTCCCTGTTTTAGCATCCATTTACAGGGAGTTTTCTAATCAGCTCTGCCCTGAGCATCATAAAGCCTCCCCTCTCTATCTGTGCTGATAACTCCGGAGATTTCCAGCCCGGGAAATTGTTGGTCATGCTTTCCTGGCTCTGCTTCCCTCAAGAATGCAGCCCTTAGGAAATTCATATTCCCTGATCCCGAGATGATACCGATTCCAGGAGCAGATGGTTCCGTGGAGTTTCCAAGGTCAGCGTTCAAGGAGGTTGGAAAACTTTCACTGAATATTTACACGCTCCACAACCTCAGGAACTTCTCTTCTTGATGAATTTATTTGGTTGGTCTTAAGCTCGTTTTCTTTCTGAACGGTCTCTTACTTTCCAATAAAAGCCCTAAAAGGACAAAGTTAGTTTTAAATCCTAATATTAGTTCTAAACAAGACTGCTGTTGGTTTAAAAGAACCTTTCACCCTTCTTGGGGTTCCTGATGATGCCAATGTTTGTTCCTCTGGCAGCACTCAACCCAAACTTGCTGTGTAGTGCATCCAGTTCCAGTCCTACAAGGTAAAAATGGAGCAGAGTGACTCTGGACATCAAATGATGCCTGTGATGGTTCAAAGGATGGGGAGAAAATTGCAGAACTCAAAGTAACCCCATCCAAAACCACCACACCAAGGGAAAAACCTGTTCTCCCTCAGCCCTCTTCTCTCCTGATGAATGTCTGAGAAATTAAAAGCCAACAAATAGATGGAAAACTAAAATGCCCCCTCACACATGCTATTTTTTGGTTATATTCCCTCCTCAGCAATGGGCTGATGTTGCAAATGAAAAACTTGGATTATTGCTGTGAAAATAATCTGTGCAGAGGAGACATCAAGCTCCATTCAGCTCCGAGGAACGGTGCTTAACTGGGGCTGTAAAATGAAAAGGCAGCAGCAGGGAGAACACAGCGCTGGGAGCTGGGTTATTATGCTCAGATTTGAACGTTAT
Source organism: Monarcha castaneiventris obscurior (assembly GCA_026261815.1). Taxonomy (NCBI): domain Eukaryota; kingdom Metazoa; phylum Chordata; class Aves; order Passeriformes; family Monarchidae; genus Monarcha; species Monarcha castaneiventris. The sequence goes on from JAMPIT010000437.1 coordinate 2,204,433, forward strand.
CAAGGGGTGAGATGCAAAATGTGATTTCTAAACATCCTCACCAGCCTGTGCTCTTAAAATGGATTCATTTTAGGAGACACTTCGCTGTCTGTATCCCCACAACGACTCACTAACTCTCTTATTATGCTTCAAGGTTATTATTAAGAGTTTTATTCATCACACTTTGATTTCCCCTGCATTTTCTGAGATGCTTCTATGTTAAAAATTATCTCGCTTTTAATATCGTAGTTGATATTTATATTTTGTCTATTTCTTCCAGCTTTGTCTTTTAAAGAACAGCTCAAAAATTTGTCACCTGGCTGATGCAATGAAGCTGAATAGATATGAAAATGCTCCTCCTGATCTTTTTTTCCAGCAGCACTTGTATCAATCTTCCTTTTCAAGGTCAGTCCCCTCCTTATTTAGACCCAAACTTTGCAAAGCTGCTCCCAACAGACCCCGACGTGGGATTTTGGTTGATTTTCTCTTTGTTCCAGGATGGTTTTGCCTGGGTTTATCCACCTGAGGATAGGAAATTTATTCTAAGGCACAGCAAGGACAAAATCTCTGCCTCGTGCTGGAGAGAGAGGGTTAAAATGCTTCGAGTGAGGGAGTTTTGCTGTAACTCCGCAATGTTCGCTGCCTTCTCCGACTCTTTCTCTTGCTTGAGTTGGTTTCATCCTTTCCCTTTTGTGTGTTTTTGTTTGAAGGGAAGGTCAGGGAGCCGCTGGTGTCCCAGCAGAGCAGGAGGGAGCTGCCTGAGAGCGCGGCCGGAGCGACGGAGGCTGCCTGAAAGGGAACTTCTGAGGGGAACAAAGGGAGCTGGAAGGACCCAGAGGTTTAAGCCACAACCCTTTGGAAACAAGAGGTCAGATCAAGGTTTCAAATTGTGTATAGTTTTCTCCTGGCTTTGATGGAAAGTTCTTTTCGAGCCTAGCTGGAAGAAAGGGCTCAGAGTGAGGGGAGGGTTTGCAGCAGCACTGATTTTTCTGCCTTCTCATCAGGATTGCACACTCTGCAATATCCCTGCTCTTTTACTGGGCTGCACAGAAGTCTGTGGAGAGGAGAGTAAATTATCCCCTTCAATGACAAATTGACTGTGTGAGTAAAGTGCACACCGAGAAAATTAATTATAGCAACTTCACCTCGAAGATTTCCTCCTTCCTTCCTGCCCCAGCCCGGGAAAGGCTGAGGTGGAGCTGCCTGGGACAGCTCAGAGCAGGGCTGGTTCTCACTCTGTGGAGCTCCACACGGTGCTTTGAGCACAGAAAATGTGCAGAGGTGAGGCTTTCTTGGAGCTGGGCGCCTGAGGGGACTCCACAGCACACAGGGAAGCAGCAACACTCGGAACTTTTATCAGCAATACTTCAAAGAGTCCCTCTTTTTATTTAAAGATTCAAATCATGGAATGGTGGAATGGTTTGGGTTGGAAGGGATATTAAAGGTCCCATCCCACCTCCTGCCATGGGCACGGCACCTTCCACCATCCCAGGGTGATCCAAGCCCTGTCCAACCTGGCCTTGGACTCTTCTGGAGATGGGCGCCTTGTGCCAGTGCCTCCCCACCCTCCCAGGGAACAATTCCTTCCCAATATCCCATCGAACCCTGCTCTCCTTTGGTCTGAAGCCATTCCCACTTATCCTGTCATGTAAAAAATAACCTATGGACCGTTCGAAATTTCCATTTCTTTACCTTTTCTCGTTTATTTTTTTTGGCAGCACGGTTGCAGGAGGGTGATACTCTGACATTCTGCAAAGGACAGCAATTGGATTTTTTGCTGCTTCCAAATTGATTTGGGTTTCAAACATGACTCAACAGACATACAAATCTTACTTAAACTTGTCAGATCCAGAATAAAATGTATCAGTTGATACAGAGTGACATTTTTAACTGAGATGTTTGATTTGCAAAAATGTTCTCAATTCCAGCTTTTTTTCCCTCATGAACTGTAAAAGGAGTAGTTTTAGACATATCCTGGCATATCTGAGTGGCCAATGATTGCCTTGATTGCTTTACTAGAGCAATAGATGGCATAATTAAATCATGAAGCTTTAAATGTTTCTATTGTGTAAATGCAAGGACAAGGCTTTAATTACTAAATTCCAATCAATAAAGCAGAGCATCTGCATTACAAAATTCTGGAGGCTGATAATGTTCCTGGAACGAGGCTGGACTTGATCAAAGCATAAAACGGAGAGAAATTGTAAAAAAAATTATTAAAAAACATGTGGACAGAGAGCTGATTGCTTTTGAACCAGTGCAAGGTAAACAGGGTTATCCCAAAATCCATACAGACTCCCAAATCCACTCAGTTCTGCTGCCTCAGAGTCCTGGAATGGTTTGGGTAGGAAGGGAATATTAAAGCCCATCCCATTCCACTCCCTCCGTGGGCAGGGACATCTCCCACCATCCCAGGCTGCTCCAAGCCCTGTCCAACCTGGCCTTGAATATTTCCATTTATGGGGCATCCCTTCCCTTTCTGGGCAACCCATTCCAGCTTTTCCCCACCCTCAAAGACTTGGTTTTTACTTTATCCAAAGTCAAGGCTACAGAGTCACCATTGGTGCATTTTGTGACGATTTTCTGATCACAAAAAATAGAAATTCGGCTCTGGATTTATAAATTTTAATTAGTCAAGTTAAGAGCAGTTGCAGCAGTGCAGATCCATAACCCTGCTCAGGCTGATCAATGTCCAGGGGTGGTGGAAGGGGTGGGCTCAGTCCTCCAACAGCTTGGGGAAAATAAAATGTAAATCCATACGACAGCACCAGAAACCTTGAGGAGAACTTGGTGTTATTAATGTCTAAAATGCCCCAAACCATGTGAATGAGCAGCAGTGACCTGGTTCTATGACCAAAAAAAAAAAAAAGCTGTACAGAAAAACCTACTCGAGCTGTTTTAATTGATTGTTCAGTCACCTGCAAATGATGCCCCTGGCTAGGAGATGCAAATTGGCCTCAAAATGTTCTCGTTCCTGTGAGGGGAACGAGGCCTGGTGTACTTGGAATCTCAATAAGCTGGGCTTGAGGAGCCTCTCCTCTGCACATGGTTATTTATACAATTTGAATATATAGATTATTACATAAATTATATCTTTTAAATGTAGATGTGTCATCTATTTGTATCATCCCTTTGGTCTCTGTGGTAGGAAAACTGTGAAACTAGAAACAGGACTCTGCCACCATTTATTTTCCAGATTGTTCCCTCAAATCCTGGGATATTTGCTGCATGTTTGAGTTTTTGGGGTATTTTCTCCAGCCATATCCGAAGTTCTCTAAATGATAATGTTTTTATTTCTTCCTTTGAGAGACAATCTGATCTCATAATCTAATTTCACAATCTAATATGTCACTGCCAAGGAGATATTTCCCTTGAAGCTGTGCTCCCTCACGTTACCCTTCATCATTTTTTCCCTGCTTCAGCTCATTCATCAAATATTTATATGCACCTTATGCACCTATTTACTCATTACTTAACCAAATTTTACACACTTAACTCACCCTTCAGTCTTCAAGAATTTACCCTAAAAGTTTATGTGATTTGATTGCTAGTGCAGAAGAAAGATTATTTTTTTCTTATTTGTGTCACCTTAAATATATTAGAACATTACCTGTCTTATTTGCGCAGCGTCAGCGGGTGGGGAATTATGAAAAAAGTACAGAAATGGGTCTGTTGGGCTCGTGCTGCACTTTGGGCAGAAGTTGGTAATCTGAAGTGACATCCAGCTGAAAAAGAGCAAAGAGCAGTGAGCCAGGAGCCTTGGCAAAATCCCGTTTCCTTCTTTGTGCTCCGGTTGTTGGAGAGGCAGAGGAACACCTTTGGTCTGTGGGGCAGAACCCAAAAAGTTCATAAATACAGATTTCTGAGTACAGGTGTATGTGGGCATGTGGGTGGTAAAGAGAAGTGGGGCTGCTCTGAGAGGATGAGTCGAGCACAACCAGAAAATAGCAATAATCAGTGTTTTTATCATCTTTGAATTGCTCTTTCTGGGTTCCTTTTGCTTCACTTGGGAAAAGGCACCCGTTCTGCATGGTTTTGTTCCTTTAGAGCTGCTCGAGGTGCTCTGTTGGTGTGAATCCTCTGCTCTGAGCTCTGGGGTCTGTGCTCCTGCCCTACCCCAACCCTATTAGAGGAAATCTTTGCTATTGATGGCAGCAGCGTGGGAGCAGCCACGGGGCCGTGCTGAGCAGCCCAATTTATCAATATTATTCACCCTCCTGAGCTGGGGGGACCTCGTGCAGCTCTCAGCTGAAGGAGGAACGTCCAATCCTCAGGTCTGCTGGGCTGGGGTGTGCTCAGGGGAAGTTAAAATGGGATTTCTTTGGAACTCTGCAAATCTTTATTCCTGGCTGGGAACAAGTGTTTGGGGGGAGTGGTGTGTGGGCCATCTGCCAGCGTTGGATGTGTTGCTGAAACCCCAGCCTGAGTCTCTGGGGATGAAGGGAGGGAACTTCTGTCAGTTCTTTCTGATTTTAAATAATTTTTTTTTTTTTGCAGGCATGAGGCAATTTTAAGTTTCTCCAAGAATATCGCGTAGAAAGAACTGGAAAGTGCATGATGGGGCCATAAAACATCTTAATTTTCCAGGCAAAGGGAGATGTTGTCTCCCACAGGCGTTGTCTCTTTGCTGGGCTTCCCTTCCCATGTGTGTTATTCCACATTTTTTACCTCTGCCAGAATCCAGCAGGTCCTGGAGCCTTTCCCAGCCTCCAGCCCCTGCTGGCACCTTCCAAACGCTGCAGCAGCCTGAGACTTTGGAGTTTGTCACAGTCCTCAAAGTGCCAAACCCGTCCACCCTTCAGAGCCCACCCTTCCAAGCAAAGGCACTGACCTTCTCCTCAAATAGAACGATTTCCTTCCATAAACAACCGAGGCAACAAATGGCTGGAATTCATCATCAAAAAAAAGCACGGAGAGTAAAATCAATTTTAAATGACAGCTCTCATTAGAGCTCTAAAACTCTGGCAATGTGTTACCTCCATTTATTTATCCCTCTTTACTCCTTGCAAGTCCTCGTTGCTCCAGTGGTGTTCCCGGCTGGCTCTGCCTTGTTTCAGTTGTGTTGCTGTTGTTCCCTGTGGTTTTAGGGTTTTTTCTCTTTTCTGTGCAGTTCCTTGTGCTGAAAAAAGCATCACCTGCTGCTCTGTGCTCACTCACCTGGGCTGAACAGGGAGAAATAAGGTTTAAAAAAGGGGAAGGGTGTAAAACTTCACAGGTGGCATTCAAAACCATCATCCCTGACAGATGGATTTCCAATCTGGACCGTGCTTTGATTTATTTACTTGTTTTTGTGTTCATTTTCAAACCAGAAGCTGCCCTGCCAAGCTCCCAGCTGACTAAAACTGTGACTTTCCCTTCCCAAAACCAGTAAATAAGAAGGAGAACATGGTGTCAGTCTTGTCCCATATAAATTTTGACATTGTATTTAAAGAAAAAACAAAGAGGGATGCAGACCTTTATGTTAAAAATTATGAGTTTAATTTAATGTTTTTTGTTTTCCCCCACAGAAAAAAGTTACTAAGGAGGAAGAACATTGCAGGGCTGAACAGGAGAACATTTTCTAGGGATGGACAAGTAGATTTCAGACTAAATTATTTCCTCAATTTATGTAGAAGACCATGAATTAAACCTGTCATGGAATGTTGGCTACAAACATTTTTCTGGGATACCTTTAGGAAAAAAAAAGTATTTAAAAAGTGAGAACAAATGATAGCTATGGTTTAGTTTTTCTGCTTTTTAGAGGAGATTGCACCATAAATAAATACATTTAAACAAATTCTAAGGTAGTCACAGTAAAAGTTCAAAGATTCAGCAATAACTGAGCTACTTTTATATATTTGCACCTTTAGTTCAGATTTTTCATTTGTTTCAGTTAAAATAGCCTTAAAGTTGTTGCTTTAGTACAAAGCTTTTTACATCTCTTTAGGTAAGATCTTTATCTTCTCAATTTGGAGGTTTTGATCCCTTGTAAAACACTGGCTATAAATGAAAAAATACGGCCCTTTCACTGGTGGCCTGGGAAGGGAACATTTCAAACGCTCCATGAAACTTCTGAGCCTGAAATTTCTAAAAAGAAAGATAAATAAGAGAGCTGGGGAGTGCAAATAAAAGAGTGAGAGGTTTATGGTGCTGGATGCCAGGAATGCTGAATGCATTCGGGTTGGAGGGAAGGAACGACAATAAAACACCAGGCTGCAAATCCAGAAAGGGATTTCATGGGAAGTAGAGGGACTAATTGTTCTTGTCAGGCTTCAAAGGGAACTGAAAGCGTTGTGGGGATGAATCCCAGACTGGTTTGGGGTGGGGGGACCTTAAATCCCATCCCATCCCTGCCATGAGCAGGGGCATCTTCCACCATCCCAGGCTGCTCCAAGCCCCAATGTCCAACCTGGCCTTGGGCACTGCCAGGGATCCAGGGGTAGCCTCAGCAGCTCTGGGAATTCCATCCCAGCCCCTCCCCACCCTTCCAGGGCAAAATTCCTTCCCAAAATCCCAGGGAACCTTCCACTAGGTCATGAGATATCAGAAAATGGGAGATCTTGATGTTTCCTGTGTTAGGGTTGTGTCTTCAGTTATCCGGAGTTTTGCTGGATGGTGCTGCCATTGGTTAATTGATTTTTTGATGGAGTTGTGTTGTTCGTGGAGGGACAGGACACAGGGAATGGCTTCCCACTGCCAGAGGGGAGGTTTAGATGGGACTTTGGGAAGGAATTGTTCCCTGGGAGGGTGGGCAGGCCCTGGCACAGGGTGCCCAGAGCAGCTGGGGCTGCCCCTGGATCCCTGGCAGTGCCCAAGGCCAGGCTGGACACTGGGCCTTGGAGCAGCCTGGGACAGTGGAAGGTCCCTGCCATGGCACTGGATGATCCTTAATGTCCCTTTCAACCCAAACCATTCCAGGATTTTAAGCTGCCCACTTTCAGGAATAAGGTTAGGTCACGTCTCAAGGCATAGAAATTATTTTTTAGAAGAAATGATTGCAAATGTTAAAATGTTTTGGTTTTGTGCCTTGAAATGAATTTTTATATTCCATCTCTTGAATTAAGAAGGGTAGAAAAATAGGAACTCTTCAGGGGAAAGCAGGAAGACACCATATGATATTTTAAAAGTGCTCAGGAGTTTAGAAAGCTTAATTTAGTAATAAAACAGAAAAATATATATCCCTCTGTCCCCTTTCTTTTTTTTTTACCTTCCTCAAATTTGGGACCCTCCAAAGTGTCCAGGGAAGGTGCAGGGACAGTGACCAAACTTTTCCTGGTTACCTCCAGTGCCTCGTTAGTGATCATGGCCCTGGGGATCTGCAAATCACGGACTGAGAGCAGATATTGGGATAATAAAGCTGCGGGATAACTCATTTAAAAGTTACTTTGTGGAGATGGTGATTGCTGAGTCTTGCAGCAATATTCACATGAATTGTCTCTTGACTTGGATTGAGTCAATTAAAGCTACTTAATTAGTGCAGTTAGTAATCATCTGCTAAAATTGCAGACGTTCTTTTGTGCCAGGGTTTGTCTGGTTTAATAACATTTTAAAACCATTTTATAAAATGACCCTGTGCAGATGAATTTGGTTAAGCATTTTCTTTAGGTTGCTTTTGCACTAAAGGACAAACTTTAAATATTTTAATATCTGAGATTTCTCACAGCAATATCATTTCTATTTTTCTCCGTGCTTGTGGTTCCTGCTTTGATTCCTTTTTACCCCTCATGGTTAAATCTTCTAAAATCTGACATTTGCATCCATTTTCCTTGGCTTTTTTTGGTTTGTTTTCCCAATTAATTTAATAATTATGAAAGGCCATCAACCTTCCTTATGGGAAATGTCATTTAATGCACCGAACTAAACTCTTAGGTTGCACTTTGATTTTGAAATAATCTGTTCCTTCTTGGGAGGAGTTACGGGACAAGGAAAACTGATAATCCCAAATTAAACATAAATCTTGGGGGAAAAAGGCAGTGGGAGAAGCAGAACCTGTAAATTCCCTCTTTTTAGAGGGACAACAGGCTCATGACTGCCTGGGAAATCGGTAGGAGGGACTTTGAATCATTCCAAAAAACGCAATCCTGTCACAAAGCTTTGGGATATTGATTCCTTTTAACTCCCATAAACATCACAAAATGTTTCCACACTGAGCAGGGATTCTGTCATTGTCTCCAACCCGAATGTTTGTGCCCAAAGTGGCACCTGGAGCATCCCCAAGAGGACAATTTTCCCCTGATTAGGAGCTGATTCCCCAGCACACCAAGCACTGGGATGGATGAGGCTTGTGTTTAGTTCTGGAGTTGGTTCTGCCATGACAAATCCCTCTAATTTTGACTCGCTCGTATTTGTCGAGCAACTGGGAATCCGAAATACTGCGAGAATTATTTTCAAGCCGAGCATTTGTTTTGGCAGTATTGGAAAAAACCCAGGGAAAAAGCAGAGATATTATCCTGTGACAATGCATCCTTTTGTACCTGAGAGGCATCGATTCACAGCAGAGCCATTTGCAGCTCTTCACACGCCTCAAAAATTGTTTACAAGAACAAGAGACAGGCTGATCTGTGAGATCCCGGGGTTTTTTTTTCCCTATAAAAATCATTCCATATTCAGGATGGGGTGGGTGGAAGGTGGCTTTGAACAATCTCTGTGTTCCTGCTTTGCAGGTCCTGTCAATAAAACCAGACCAGATTTATGGACGGACTGCACAGCCCAGGAAAGGACTGGAATGCTCAGCAGGGAATGAGATCAGCACAAACCAGCCCAGGAACATCCAGTGCTCACAGGAGAGGACACAGAAAGTGCTCCAGAGGGTGATAGGACATGGGGGAATGGCCTTAAAATGGAGTAGGGGAGATTTTGATTAGAGATTAGGAAGGAATTGTTTTTGTGAGGGTGGGCAGGCCCTGGCACAGGGTGCCCAGAGAAGCTGTGGCTGCCCCTGGATCCCTGGCAGTGCCCAAGGCCAGGCTGGATGGGGTTTGGAGCAACCTGGGATAGTGGAAGGTGTCCCTGCCATGGCAGGGGTGGGATGGGATGGGATGGGATCCATGGGATGGGATCCATGGGATGGGATGGGATGGGATGGGATGGGATGGGATGGGATGGGATGGGATGGGATCCATGGGATGGGATCCATGGGATGGGATGGGATGGGATGGGATGGGATGGGATGGGATCCATGGGATGGGATGGGATTTAAGGTCCCTTCCACCCCAAACCTTACTGTGATTTAGTGATTCTCTTCTCCCTACAGGATCATCTGTTCTTCAGGGAGGAGTTCTGGTTCCCAGAGCTCACATAATATTTAGAGTCAATTTGTTCAAAATGGAGACCCTTAAATCTTTCACTGGATAGGAATTGTCTCCAGCTGGGCAGATTTTCTTCTCAGTAGCGTGGGTGTATCCAGAGTAGCCAGGCTGAAGCCAATAAGGTATTTCAGATTTATTTCCTCCTAAAATCCTACATCTGAATTTAAGTTCAGATCCATTGCATAAACACCACCCAAATGAAATATGATTTAAATGAATCCATTTGCTGGATAAATCCCTTTTTTTTAAGTGTGGTTTAACTATTTCTCAGTTTTAAATAATGTAGAACCACACAGAAAATGCCCCTTATGTTTCATTGGCTTTATCCATGCACGCACATGGCCTTGACCTTGGAGAAAATGCCCGTAAATGTTTAATAAATCCACAGGCCAGCCCGAACTGTAAGAATTGTTCCAATACACGGATCAATAGCACATGTTGGAAAGCTGTTATTAAATAGCGAGCTGCCTCAGTAATGAAAAAAACACATCAACTTTCTATGAAAAGCTGTTTTTCAGAGGCAGAGTGAGCCATAGATCAAGCTTTGACAAATTCTGCTGCTGTTGAATAGATTAATTTTTCGCTATCAGCCCCTGTTCCACCTGTAAGAGAGAAAAGGAAGGAATTTGTGTTATGGAGACAAAGAGATTTAAAAGGAGGTGAAGGAAGGCACAGCTCTGAACAGCAATGTTTTGATTCACAAGCTTAAATACTGGTGCATCATAAATTGTAAAATGTGTTTATTTCTACTTAGTGGTAATTCCTGTTTAGGGGACAAAGGCTTTCTTTTATATTCCTGACAATCTGGAAAAAAAAAAATCAAGTCCCGCTGTCTTTTTGCACACAAAATTCTGTTCATTTGCAATTCTGTGAAATTTCTTTACTTCACAAAAAGAAAATAAATGGTAAAATATTAAAATTTGAAATTTCCGTGCCTCTCCTGCTGCTTCGTCCCAACAGCACACGGCTGTGGAGCCATCAGCTGGCACGTGGATATTCTGGGTCTCTGAGGGAAAAACTGGAAGTGAGAGACTCTGGGAATCCATAAACAATGGAGTGGGACTGAAACTGCAAAGTTCGTGTTTTTCTTCATAGAATCATAAATGGTTTGGGTTGGGAGGGACCTTAAAGCTCATCCAGTGCCACCCCTGCCATGGCAGGGACACCTCCCACTGTCCCAGGCTGCTCCAAGCCCCAATGTCCAGCCTGGCCTTGGGCACTGCCAGGGATCCAGGGGCAGCCACAGCTTCTCTGGGAATTCCATCCCAGTCCCTGCCCACCCTCCCAGGGAACAATTCCTGCCCAAGATCCCATCCATCCCTGCCCTCTGGCAGTGGGAAGCCATTCCCTGACCTGCCCCTCCAACCCTTGGCAATTGTCTCTCTCCACCTTTCCTGCAGCTCCTTCAGGCCCTGCAAGGCCACACTGAGCTCACCCCAAAGCTTCTCCTCTCCAGGCTGAACAATCCCAGCTCTCGCAGCCTTTGCTCCCAGCAGAGCTGCTCCATCCCTCTGCTCATCCTGGTGCCTCCTCTGGATTTGCTCCAGCAGCTCCTTGTCCTTCCTGTGCTGTGCATCCAGAGCACTGCTGGTGGGGGCCTCAAAAACCAATTATCAAATTTTATCAATCAAATTTTATCAAAAGCATTTTGATGTTTGATTGTCCTGCGTGGTGCCTTCCTGCCCACTCGGCAAACGAAAAGGAAGGGGGTTTGAGATGTAAACCTATAAAATGCTGTGTGTTCCCAATCCTGCTGAAAATGATCTCACATCACAGGACAACACATTCCAAATAATACCTGATATGAAATTATTCATCTGCTCCTGGATGTTCCCATTGTCAGCGACCTCAGCGGGACTTTGGCTGCTCCTTTGTGCTGCCTCCCTGCTCTGCCACCGTGACACTTCCCAAGTGCCCCTGGCAAGCAGCACAGCACCAAATGTTCTCTGGGAGGCAATTTCACTCAACAGGTGAAATAATCAGCATTTTCCCAGTAGTTTCCTGACGTGTCCACCTCCACAGTGAGATCAGTTCAAATTCTTCCTGTCCCGCTGTCCATCAGCTGTGGAAAATGGAATTATCTTTGTACCTCTCTTTTGAAAGTTTGGCTGTCAGTCAGCGCTGTTTCCATGGCAAATCCAACCCCTGGAGTCCCCAAAGTGCTCCAGCTAAGCACATGCAGCCAAAATATCTCCCAAAATGTGAAATATGATGCTAAGAATATGTCAACAAATCCAGGACAGAGGATAACTCTTCCTATAGGGTAACTGTATTATATCAGCAGCCATGAAAACCTTGGAAACACAAGATATTAGAAATCTCATTTGATAGAGATGATTTGTGCTAAAGCAATTTCTCCCAAAGAAACGTGGATCTAATTTGTCAACTGTGATTTGAAAGGAGAAATATATATATTGATTTTTTTCTGTATTTTTTTTTTTGCCCTCACACTATGGATTTTACTCCAGAGCGGGGTGGGGGACAGGGAATAAAATACTCAATTCTCCTCCCATAGTTCATCCAAATTCCCTGTAAGAAGAGATGTTCCATTCCATAGATGTGACAACCCCACCCATCCAAATTGTTCATTTTTAAGCCCTGTATAAGATTATAGGTTATGAACTATCTTTTAATAAACTAATTTAAGTTTATTAAATTTAATAACTAAATTTAAGAGGAATTTAGCAAATTTTGGCAAGGTGTCCTCAAAGCTGACTCCTCCCTTCAGGATTTTGATGCTTCATTTAATTTAATAACGGTATTAATTTACAACACAATGAAAACATTTGATAAAAAAAAGCCCCAAACATAGAATGATTCTTTTCCTTAATATCTTTTCCCTGTATTTTCCAACTGCTGGAGATGGGAACACTTTTGGAGTGGTGATTCCCAAAGTTTGCTACTTGAAGCCACAAAAAATATCAAGTCCAAGTGTTTGTCACAGGTTTTGTGATTCCCACTGGAGTCAAGAAAAGTCAAATGACTAAAAGTGAGTATTTTCCTTCATGGGACATAGGAATACAGTTTCCAAGCCTGAATTTTTTGGGAAACTGTTGTGGTCTGAGGTTGTTCAGGGCACAGTGGTGCTGAGCTTTGTCCTTGTAATCCGTTATTTTAACAATAAAACTTTGGAACCTCGTGAGCCTCCCATTGTCACTGAGTCCAAAGAAGATATGAAAAAGCTGGATAGGGATGAGAGGGAGATTAAAGGATCAGGAATTCCATGGGAAATCTCTGGCTGTTTTATTCTAAAGGCTTAATGCTCATTTTGTACCACCTCACATAGGTGATGTCCACCATCCTGTGGTGGTTTCTTTGTAATTATGTATTAATGAGAAGGAATTCATATTTATTACTTTTTTTGACTGTAACTTACAATATTGTTGCTTCTTTCCTACTGTTCTCTGTGTAAGTCAGTGCTAAAAACAAACAAACACTTGCAGCTTTTCCTCAGAAATTCTCTTTAAAGTTTGAGTGCTCTTCCCCAGACCGTGGCTGTTAATCCAGTGGCATGAATATTCCATTGTTCTCCTTGGATATTGAAGTTTAAGCTTGAAACACTGGTTCTGTTTGAAATCAGAGTCAAATAGTTCTGTTTTTAATCTAAACCAAAAGTATTTCTCTGCTATTCAAACCCCTCCATGCTGCTAAAGAAAAATCCTCTTTATGGTGTTTTGCAGGTGCCACTGAAGCCAGAATCACTCCTAACTTTGCATCTCTCTCTGTGTTCCAAGACAGATAAACACAGGCTGTTTCCCTGCCACTTTCTCGTGGTGTTTTTTCCCACTATTTTGATTCCATAATATGATATGTGAAGCAAAATCAATAATTCTCACTTTCCAGGTTAAGGGCACAGCTGAATAAATAATTCATAAGTCATTTGATCAATGTGATTTCAGAGAACATCCACCAGCAGAGACCAATTTTCTCAGATACCCCCATTATTTGAAATTATCTGACAATTGTCTTGGGTAAATTTTTAAGTCCTTATATTGACCAGAACTAATTTGAAATAAGCGCTCGCTATTTGTGCTGTGCTACTTCTTTGTGACCTGCCAGCTCTGAGTCACCTTGTGCTGCCTGACTGGATCATTTTTCAATCAAATCCTTGACTGAAAAGCCTTAAAAAATAAGATTCCACACTGGTTTGGGTTGGAAGGGACGTTAAATCCCATCCAGTTCCACCCCTGTCATGGTGGAACTCCATGGAATCTTTCCATAGACCAGACTGCTCCAACCTGGCCTTGGACACATCCAGGGATGAGACTGATGCCTTTCTTGGTTTTAAAAATCAAGAGGGGAACACAGTTAGAAGGGGAAAAAGGGTTTTACCTTGGTATTTATTGTAAGGATCCTTAGGTGCACCATGAACAGGTCGAATACACCTCTGTGCACCCCCCCATCCCCACTGCAAAGTCCCCCTCTTCTAGATCTGGTCTTACATTCTAGGCCTTACTAATTAGCATATTTATTAAATATTCCCTGATGAGAGGCTCAAATGAGCCCCCCCTCCCAAGGAACCTTCCCCTGGATGGTTCTAGCTTAGTTTACAAAATGTGTTCTGGAGAGGACCTTGGGCTCTGGGCACCCTGGCACCCAAACTACGAAGCCTCTAAAATGTTTAGTCTCTTAGTTTAACAAACAAGTCCAAGAATGCAGGTAAAAAGCACCAAGAATACAGAAGTTGCAGAAAGGTATAACAGGGGTATAAAAGAAAAGACAAAATTCATCATGGCATCAGGACAACCACAACCTCCCTGATCTGTGCACTCTTCCTCGAGTGGGAAAAATATCCATGCCGTTAAGGAAGGTGCAGCGCTTTCCCAGTGATTTTTTTTTAAGGATTGTCTGGAGTCGTAATCCCTTCTCCTTCCTGTTCCTTATTGGCACTGTGGAAACAATGGCTGTAAAGGCATTCATCTTCCTGCAGCCTCTTTTTAAGGATTCACTCTGGAATGTGGAACACATTTATCTCCCAGTCCCACGGGGCTGATCCGAGCGCTTTCGGAATCAATGGAACAATTCTTGGTGTTTTCAGGGAAAGAGGAAATGCATTAAAAGGATGTTGGGACACGTTCCAGTGGCAGAGATTTCTCGCAAGGTAAAGTTCAGCACGATGTCTGTGCTGGTGAGTGGCAGAGATCAAAACGTTTTAATTCAGAAATTGAATGCAAAGATGGAAGAAGAGTAAAAAGAGACATTAATCAAAACTTTCCTGATAATGAGGCTTCACTTGCAGATTCCATAGTAGGTTTCTGATATCTCCTTCCACACGTAAGTCTTGTCCATATCACATCTTTTGTGATAAGGGCTCTTACCCACTGAAAAACCTGCTGATAATGCCTTTCCCAGTCCATTTTTTGCAGCATGGAATTTAGTCCTATGAATTTCTCAGCCAGGTTTTCTATTTTAAATTGTTTCAGCTTTAGGTTGATTTGTTTCTAGTGCTATTAACAGCTTGTACCCCTCTGAAGTCTTATTTTTGTCCTTTATTCTTCCAGGTCTGACTCCTGCTGGGATCACACTTGGACAACAGATCCCATGTACAGCTAAAAAATATTTACTCCTGAAATCTGTGTTGCAGTTCTTTGCCCATGTGCAAATCTACATCTTTCACTTCTCCCCAAACTCTTAAAACCTGTTTTTACTATATTTACTATAATATTTATAAGTAAAAGAGGAGTCAGGGTGCTGATGGTGCACTCTGAGCACTCTCTTATCCTTCTGGCCTTTATTTTCTTGTTTTGGTGTACTCCTGTCTTGTATTTTATCCTGAAATTTGGAGGCACATTCCTGGCTGGAGAACTTCCCTAGGAAGAGCTGTAATTCCTCGTGTCCCTGCTTCCTGAACAAAGCTGCAGGCACTGTATTTATACAGATTAAAACTGATTTTATGCATCCTTATATAATGCATTCTAAAAGATTTAAACTGGGAGAGCATTTTGTAACTTCTGCATGCGAGCTTCATCATCAAATCCTATTTGTTTTTCAGATTTCGGTTCTAATTCCCATGAATCCCTTTACAAATGTCCTTTTCTTCACGGAATAATGTCAAGAAACTTTTCTGATTGCTGGGTATTGTTTCTCCTGGAACACGATGGACTCCTCTTAGGATTTGTCAAGTTTTTACATCTTCTTTTCTGGTCATGACTGAGAGTATTACAAGGGTTTGGATTTTTGGATACTGTGTTCTGAAATCTTTCCTTATTAACGAACTCAGGGAGGTTTTGTTAAGTGGGCTGGGATAGAAGATAACTAATTTTGAAGCCTTGGGTGCACTGAAATCTTGGATATCTCAGACTGTTCTAACCACAAGTAGTTTTGACAGTTATCTCAAGAGAAAAAATGATTTTTAAATCACAGCCATGATATTCAAGATTTCATACATACTAATGTAGCAGCAAAAAGTTATTTTGACAGAATATAGGACTCCCTGTTTAAAATAATTAATAAATCCTTGGAAAACTATTGTATCATCAGTTTGCAGCTACTCTATGAAGGCTGTGCTGCTCTCAGTGCCCAGGGAGGGATCTGCTCTGTAAATAAGATTTTACCATTCCTACATCTCCATTTCCAGTCTATAAAACGGAGACTTCCCATGGAGGAATGGCCCAGTTATCACCAGCTTCATTTTGCATAATTGGGTTCTCTGGTGCTGCAATAAGAGCTCCCATTAAATCCTAACCAGGCTGATGAAGCACAGAAGTGAGAGTGGAGAGCAGAAGTGAATCCTGGAGCAGTGACAGTCCCAAAAGCACCTCTGTGGAGCTGGCCAGCACTAAGACAGTGGGAAATGTTATAATGGAAAGATGATCCAGATGTCCTGCGATTGGAACTGTTCCCACTGTGTTGTTCTGTGGGCGGATTTTAGTCCTACACTGATGCAAAGCCACTAAAAACTGGGGAAGATCTCCATGTGGGATGTGGGAATTAGACCCGTGGTAGAGCAATATCCATAAGCAGTGAGTTAAACCAACTGCTTGGATGGTCAGCACTGAATTTTGAATTCAAAGGATGAACTGTTTTTATGTCTACAGTTTCTTAGTAGTTCAGAACTCTGTATAAAACCAGTGTATCTGTGTATATTAAACCAGTATAATCCAAATAATCTCTGTTAAACTGGGTTTACTCCCTCTGCTGCCTGTTATGGCCATGTCCTATAATTATGGGACTCATCCCAACAGTTATATCATCCCTTCTTCCCTAGAGCGTGCTGTGTTTATCACAAACCTTCAGTTTCTCTGGTACTTGGAATATTTTAAACTTTTTCTTCAAATGCCCAGACAGTTTTCAGATCATTCTATCTTCTCACTCTGCAACTGTGATGATATTTCAGAGAGCAGTAATAACCTACATTTTAGAGTTTATCCTTTTCCTCTCAGAAAACACGATTAAAACTCTGTTCTCTCAGTTCTGAAGGCTTAATTTATTTGTCTTTCACAGGCAGATTATTTAAAGTCTTCTAATATTCAAATGTAAATAATCAAATCTAAGACCTATTTGCTGTAGATCTTAAAACAAAATCTCTGTTCTTTAAATCTTTGTTTCCAAGAGAGGAAAGAACCTTATGCCAAAAAAAAAAGGAAAGAAAGAAAAATAATTTGCAGTTCATCTTTTGGATAAGACTATTACAAAGCTATTGGAAGCAAAAAGCCAACCTACAAAAATGCACATTGTATTGCCTCAGGTATTGAAGAATGAATTACAGGATTTGAGTCTTATTTATTTTCCAGAACTGCTTAAGAACGTTCAATCCCATGTTAAAAAGTAGTCACTAGTTTCTTTGTTCGTGGGTTTGTTGTTGAGGCACTTGGGGGTTTTGGCTGGGTGGGTTTTTTTTACTTAAACTTTAGCAAAGCAGGAGAGGAAAGTAGGGCACTGCAGCAGAGTGAGGGCCTCGGAGAGCAGAAAACAACCCTCAGCCAGCAGGGATGGGACAGTGATGGGGATGGGCCAGTGATGGGGATGGGGCAGTGATGGGGATGGGGCCATGTGAGGGATGGGGCAGTGATGGGGATGGGGCAATGACGGGGATGGGGCAGTGATGGGGATGGGACAGTGATGGGGATGGGGCAGTGATGGGGATGGGGCAGTGACAGGGGCAGTGACAGGGATGGGGCAGTGGCAGGGATGGGGCAGTGACAGGGATGGGACAGTGATGGGGATGGAGCCATGTGAGGGATGGAGCCATGTGAGGGATGGAGCCATGTTGGGGATGCCTGTGGGGATGGGGCATGACGGATGGGCAGTGGGGATGGGCCATGTGAGGGTGGGGCAGTGACAGGGATGGGGCAGTGATGGGATGGGCGTGACAGGGGTGACAGGGAGGGCATGGGGGATGGGGCAGTGACAGGGATGGGGCAGTGACGGGATGGGGAGTGACAGGGATGGGGCAGTGACAGGGATGGGGCAGTGACAGGGCAGTGACAGGATGGCAGTGACGGGGATGGGGCAGTGACGGGGATGGGGCAGTGACAGGGGCAGTGACGGGATGGGGCAGTGATGGGGATGGGGCAGTGAAGGGGCAGTGAGGGATGGGGCAGTGACAGGGGCAGTGACAGGGATGGGGCAGTGTGGGATGGGGCAGTGACGGGGATGGGCAGTGATGGGATGGGGCCATGTGGGGATGGAGCCATGTGAGGGATGGAGCCATGTTGGGGATAGGGGCTGTGGCAGGGATGGGTCAGTGTTGGGGATGGAGCCGTGGTGGAGATGGGGCCACAGTGGGGGATGGGGCTGTGACAAAGATGGGGACATGGCAGGGATGGGGCAGTGTTGGGGATGGGGCTATGGTGGGGATGGAGCGGTGACAGGGATGGGGCCATGGCAGGGATGGGGCCATGGCAGGGATGGAACTGTGACAGTGGTGGAGCTGTGATGGGGACGGAGCTGTGTTGGGAATTGAGCTGTATTGGGGATTGAGCCATATTGGGGATGGAACCGTGACAGAGATGGAACCACGACAGGGATCAAGGTGTGACAGGGATGGAGCCATGATGGGGATGGAGCGGTGTTGGGGATGGAACTGTGAAAGTGGTGAAGCTGTGATGGGGATTGAGCCGTGATGAGGATGGAGCCATGACAGGGATGGAGCTGTGATGGGGATGGAGCTGTGATGGGGATGGAGCTGTGATGAGGATGGAGCCGTGACAGAGATGGAGCCATGACAGGGATGGAGCTGTGACAGAGATGGAGCCATGACAGGGATGGAGCCATGGCAGGGATGGAGCCGTGACAGAGATGGAGCCATGTTGGGGATGGAGCTGTGACTGTGAAAGAGCTGTGATGGGGATGGAGCTGTGATGAGGATGGAGCCATGACAGGGATGGAGCTGTGTTGGGGATGGAGCTGTGATAGAGATGGAGCCGTGACAGGGATGGAGCCATGGCAGGGATGGAGCCGTGACAGAGATGGAGCCATGTTGGGGATGGAGCTGTGACAGAGATAGAGCCATGTTGGGGATGGAGCTGTGACAGGGGATGGAGCCATGACAGGGATGGAGCCATGACAGGGATGGAGCTGTGATGGGGATGGAGCTGTGACAGAGGCAGTGTCACACCGTGCTCTCAGAGCTGCCTCTGCACGAGCAGTGCAACTCCACAGCTCTGGAGAAAGGTCACCCACCCCCAGGACCTGCTGCCCAAGGCACTGTGTCACCCCTTGGGAGCTCAGCCTCATCCAGAGCCAGGGTGACCAGGGAAGGTCAAGCTGGTCTTAGGCAGGACAAGGGTATCACTTAATGTTTGTAGATGGCTGGAATCTGGTCCTTCTACCCTGTGAAATGTTCTCCTCCGCCTTAGAGAAGAGATTTCTAGGATTGGAATGTTCGAACTTCCATATGGATCCATGGATTATGGCCACAACAAGGTTTCGGAGAAGGCATTGGAGAACAGTGCTGAATGGTCATTTTCCATCTTATTCCTTCCTTTTTTCGAGTCTTTGTTATCTTCAGAGTGGATGAAAACTCCTGGAGAGGATTATCACACAGAGGAATTCGTTATCACTCTTTAACCCTGTGAAAACACCTCCACTCTGAACAAAGCCACCTTGCCTTTGATGTCTGCAGGAGTCGGGGAAAGCAGGAGCAGGTGAGACAGCGGAGCAGATCTGTTCCCTTTGGAAGTCTGAATCCATCAAACAAAACCTTAGGACGTTGTTTTAAATGCTGAAAGCAAAACAGAGCCCTGATAGGGCCCATTACTTTGAAGAGTTAATTTGGGGAGTTCTCACATCCTTGGTGGGTGAACAGAAATCAGAATCAGAATTTTACTGTGGAGATTCTACACTTTTTTCTACCCCTCCACCCCCCTCCAGAGGAGGATTCTTGTCAAAGAATTCCACATCCCAGATGTTTGATAAAATCAGGGATGCTGTGAGTGCCCACAGATGAGGCAGCTCCAAAATGCTTTTTTTTTTTTGTGCACAGGGAATCCATCATTGTAAGAAGTTTGAGGTTTTTTTCAAACACTGTATCTTTGAATCATGATTAAATTATAGTCTGATCATAGGCTGAACACGAGGATGTTGGTGAAATAACCTATGGATAATGCAAGGATACTCATCCAGGTGCCTTACACAGCTCTGGGTGGGCCATCTCTGGAATTTAATTTGATATCTTAACTTTACCTAGAATTTTTTACAGTAATGTTAATGGTTACTATAAACACGAACTGATTTCATTAACAGCAAGAAGTTTGGCTTCTCTATTTATTTCCTTTTATCTAATGCAAAGTATTTTTTGAAATAATCCTAGAAATTCCCTGTGTGAAGTAGCTCCTGGCAAAGACAAAATAAAGGTGCAGTTCTGTTACATTTAACAAGCAGAGAAATGCTTCATGAGTCTAAAAAATGATTAATGAATTTCTTATATTTAATTTTAAATACATCTAATTATGAGGAGAAATAAGAGAAATAATTCTTTATGTTAAGTTGAAATTTAGATCAAGCTTTAAAGATTCATTTTCATGTGGAACTGACTTTAAAACGATGTTTTTAACTCCTAGAGTTTAACTGTTGCTCTATGAACATTTGAATTTAATCTCTGCTGGAGAGGCCAAGGTCCAGGACAGCAGTGACACAGCAGAGATGACTCTGAAAGAGAGGGAGAAACCAGCACAAAAGCTTTAACTCCTTTCACAAGTTCAGACACATTTACAAATAATTATTTTCATCATCTTCCTGCTGCATCCAAATCTGTCAGATCAACCTATTCTCAGTTGGTGTAGAATCAGATCGTTCCTTCTCCGAGGTGAAGCCTCATTAGCCTTCACAAAACAATATCAACAGGAAATGTCGGGAGTGATGGGACTGCAGAGGTGGAAAACTGCTGGTGGAAACACAGATACCTGACAAGCCATTAATGAGATCATTAAAAACAGGCAAAAATTCAATTTCATCTGAGAATGCGAGGCTTGTAAAATGTTGAAAAATACATCAAAAAGCTGTTACATAGCTAAAAATGCTCAGGGAGTTTTGCATCCTAATGTGGGGCGCAAGCAGAGGAAGAATATCAATATTAAATCAAATGGAATGGCAGGCTGTACCTTCCCCCATCCATCCGTGGGAATATTTCATGTGGGAATCATACAAGTATTTCAATGGAAGTGCACAAAAATCCCCTTAGGGAGACAGAGGTGCAGAGGCTGCAGGGCTGCTCATGCCCAAAGCGACAGCAAGGGTGAAAATGCAGCCTTGGCAAATGTATTCCTCAATGGATTTTGTCAGGGAATTGTATTATTGGAAATATTGCTGGAAGTGTTCAAGGTCGGGTTGGATGAGGCTTGGAGCAACGTGGTCTGTGGAAGGTCCCATGGTGGGGATGGGACTGGGTGGGCTTTAAGTTCCTTCAAACCCAAACCCTTCTGAGATTTATGATAAGATTTTATGAAGTTCTTAAGAAATTGATCAAGTTTAAATGATCTCGAGTGTGACAAAGGGATGTCTGATTTAGATTAATGTATTTCCCTTATGGAATCGAGGAAAAATTTGGATTTGAAGAGACCTCAAAGCTCATCTCAATCCAGCCCTCTGCTGTGGGTGATTGATGGTGCTCAGTGTTGAATTCCAGCTGAGTGGAAGGTGGGAATCAGCTCCTGTGCAGCTCATGCCCATCCCAGGGGACAGTGCTCAGCCCCTGGATCCATTGGCTCCCGTTCGATGGCCGCCTTGTCCGTAATCTCTTGGCAGACTCCTGCAGCTAATCTTCCTATTGATTTTGGCTTAGGAACACCTGGAGCTGTTCAATCCCTAATAAAATCTGAGGAGTTCAGTTTTCGAGCCATTTAACTCATTTGGAGGCAGAGTTTATTTATTTTCTGAGGAGCAATCGAAGAGCTCTGCTTGTTCCTGAGTAAAGGTGTCGAATGGACAAGTGAAAACTGAGCCAAAATCCATCCAACCACACCGAGCTCCAGCTCTGCAACTGGAATCTTTTGGGCTACCATACATCTGCCTGGATTTTTCCTCCTTTTCCTTCTCTTCTGCTCTCTTTTCCCAGGTCGACTGGAGAGAAAAAGTCTATCTCTTCCTGATCCTGTGTTTCAATCCTGCACCACAAATCCCGATGGATCCAGGTTGGAAGGAATGCCAAACTTTCTGATTGCCTTTCCAATTGTTTTTCTGGTTTCCCCTTCTGTTATTTTCTCCACCCCACTCCAGATCCAGATGTTTTGTCCAGGAATTCTGGCAGATTTGCTGAGGAGAAGCCAAGGTGAGACAAAGCAGCAAGTGCAAATTTTGGGGGATCGGGTGTACAGATGGGGTCACCTTCCTGCATTCCCTGCCAGCTGCCCTGGAATCCTGCTTAGTTCTTCAGGAAAGGTAGAAATTACCAAATTTCAACAGGAAAAACATCAAGGAACTTTTTTCTGGGTAGAAATCATTACTGGGATGGGGAGAAGGCTGAGGTAGGGAAACGGAAAAAACATGGGAGGAGTTCACACTTCCAGATATTTATTTACCTTTATTTATGTTATTTACCTCTATTTATGTTATTTACCTTTAAATAAAGCCAGTTTTTTAGTAAAAACTGTGTTTTATTTAATGGTGAGTCCTTTGCAGAAAGTCTCTAATATTTCATTGCATAACTGATAAGCCTAAATCTCTGTCAGATAACATCTCACTTTTCTATTTATTTAAATGATGAAAGGTGGATGTTTTATGACTAAGATGATTTAATGACTTTTTCATTTACGTTTTCTTAACCAGGATGACATTTAGACAAGGGAAAGGGAAAAAAAAGTCAGACCAGCCATCAATAAATGGTTTTATTGGTTAAATTTTAATGTTATTTTTAAGCAAATAATGAATTACTTTGCCTAATAACTGCAGAGCCAGACATGATTCATTCCATAATTAGCTTGACAGCCACCATCAATCCTGGAGTTTTGTTCAGCTGATTATAAAATCTCATCTCCTTTTCCCACCTAACATCTTCCCAAGTTGCATCCCATGGAACGGGAGGTTTCTGAGGATTCTCCAAGGAAATCTTTGGCAATGACAGAGCTCCAGCCACTGGGGGTGAGCACCCAGCCCTGAGATTGAGCCTGGAGCCAAGGTGAGGGGAATATTGAGAATATTGACAGTCTGGGAGAGCTTTAAGCCTGGATCAGGGCTATTTTGGTGGGGCAGTTAAACCTGGAAGCTTTAGATGGAAATCAATCTCTCCCAGGGAGTTGAGCCCAGCCAAAACCCCTGCACTGGTTGTGCACAGGCCAGCAGCTCTGGGGGACTGAGGGGACATCACTCAGCCTTTAGTCACAGGTCTGAGGAGAAGAAATAACCTTGGGTGAGAAGCTTTGGCACGTTCTAGGTCAGATGGGCGGGAGATTCCTCAAATGCTGAATCCCAATAACAAAGCCTTCCCACCTTTCAGGAAAACAACTCAGTAGTGACAAGATGGGAGAAAATGGTGCCAAGGTGTGCCTGGGGAGGTTCAGGATGGAGGTCAGGAAGAATTTGTTCATGGAAAGGGTAGTCAGGCATTGCAAAGGGGATTGGAGGCCCTGGAGGTGTCCAAGGAACGCCTGGAGGTGGCACTCAGTGCTCTGGGATCAGTCATAGGTTGGACTCGATGATCCTGGAGATCTTTTCCAACTTAAATAATCCCATAATTCTACACCCAGCAATAATGTCAAATAGGTGAGAAGATGTGGGGATTTGTGCATTAGGGAAAATGATTGCAACTCTTTAATTCATTTGTTTTATTTACTTTTATCTTATGAAAACACATCCACATCCATTGAGATGCTGCAACTCTTGTAGATAAAATGCTTTATCTCCCTTTCCTCATACTCCCAGGAGTGGGAGAAGTTCTTGGAACCTTCCTGGATTTCCCACGGTAGATTGCAAAATATTTTTCATACAGCTGTGTTGGAGAGTAAGCATCTATTTTCCAACGGAAAAAAAGAAGAATACAAATGTTTTGGTGCATGTTAATAGTATTTAACACCTGAATTTGGCAGCAGCGCTGCCGTTGGGAAGCCAACTCTCACTGCTCCCTCAGCAAGGAGAAACTCCTCTTGTAACAAGTGGCTCACAATCCTCCCGGTGTTTTTATTCTGTGCTTCGCACTTGTGCTTGTTGACAGATTTAGAGCACTTTGTGAAAGCAATAATTGGCCTGGGAATACACCTGGCAGGCTTCCCCAGGAAGGAGCAGCAATTGGATTGCCCGAGGTCTTTCATTAAGCACTAAAATGGGTACGATGGGACGTGGCACCGGCGCTGCCGTGTCCTTCCAGGAATGCTGGGAGCCCGTGGCCCTCTCCACCCTCCCTGGAGCTTTGTGGCCTCACACTGACAGAGAGATGGGATACTGGGAGGGAATTGTTCCCTGGGAGGGTGGTGGGGCCCTGGCACAGGGTATGGCTGCCCCATCCCTGCCCCATCCCAGTCTGGATGAGGTTTGGAACAACTTGGTCTATGGAAGGTGATTCCATGATGACCCAAGAAACCTGGGATGTCCTTTGGTGTAGAGGAGAGTCCAGAGAAGTGGAGCTGATCCATCTCCATGAAGGGATGCCCAGGATGGGCAGGGAGGTCCTGTCCTGCAACACTTCCCATTCTTTGTCAGGAAGGAAGTTGTCATCCAATGGGAAAGACATTCCGCTGGGTTTTGGGCTTGTTTTATTTTGATTTTGGGTTGTTGTTGTTGTTGTTGTCGTCATTGTGTTGGGTTTTTTTTAATTTCAAACTCTCTCTGTTCTCTCAAAACCATAAAATCTCTTTTCATGAATTCACAGAAAGGTGCTTCAGGAACTGAATGCAACAGGGCCGTGTTCTGGCCGTTAATATTAATATTAATGCTTGAGTCTGGATTTGGAGATGCCTCCTAGAATAAAACCAGAAAACTGCACCTCTGGAAGAGTTTCTAATCATACAGAAGGAATAAAATGTGTCCCACTTGAGCTATTCATATTGAGGGCTCCTATCTGAAGAAATGTTTCTGAGAGGATTCAAAGATCCTGGAAGAAATCCTATGCAGGTAATATTTAGATTTATTGTCGGTTGTATGGAATTGATATCTAAGAAACTAAAAAGCTTTATCTGTGCAATCATCAGATCTTTTTGAAGTGAAGAGAGATTGGATAGAAGTCAGTGGGAGAATAAAAATAGAATTGTTATGTAAAATTGTTTTGGAAGGAAAATGAAGTGCTTTTCCATCCGAGACATCCCGGTTTCTTCCGTTCACTGTGGTTCTCTTTCCTCTTAAAAAAAAAAATCTGATTATATTCCTTATGCCTGTTTTCACTCGTGGAAGGTAATTTTAGGAAATTAATTTCCCTCATTAGGTTGTATAACTCAATACTAATTTACTGAAATGATCTGAGGAAGGAGAGGTTGGCTCGTCTTTAGATATTACAGTGTTTCAGTAAGAAACCTGGGAACTTTATTATTTCTGTCAGCTTGGGGAATTTGGTTAAGGTCTGGTTTGAAGGATGGGCTATGAAATCCCTAATAAACCTCTCTGCCCTGGAACACTTAAGTGTTTTAAGGCTGCTCTAATATTCCTCTCACAGATGTGCTACTGAGTGAATCAGAACTGAGCTTATACCCTTAGGTTAGGCCCTGTCTCAAACTCAGACTAAAAGTCCTTATTCAGGGAAATCGTTTATGAAATGCAATTTGTCCTCAAGTGTTTCTGAAACCTCTATCCCTGAAACTAAAGCATAACTCAATAATAAACCCCCAGAATTAAACCAGAAGGTCCTTTTGGTAATTGGATATTTTTCGGAAGGAAATAAACAAGAGAAATAACATTTGGACTCCTTGGGAGTGGATCTTGCTTAGTAAAGTCATAAGTATTAAATTATAATATAATTACTTGTGTGTGGAAAATATAGATATTCCTATGGGTTGTTCAGGCAGTGAAACTGTAGTCAATTAAAACAAAAATAGGAATTTATATTTTATTCAAGCCAGCAATACCAAATCCATTCCCTCCTTAAATCTCAGTAAAAAAACAGGTTTTCCATGACAACATAACAAAAAAACCCCCATAAAACCAGATATTATCACCACTATAAGGCAGGGGAATGACAGGTTAAAACTTGAGGTCTAAAAGTCAATATCAAAGTGGAGAGGTTGATTAATGATCTTAAAATACAGGAAATAATGCCAAAGCTTCAAGAAAAGCAGGTTTTGCTGAATATGATTTTCAGGGGAAGAAACAAAGCCACAAGTTGAGAGGAGAACATTAAATAAATATAAGTGAGGAGAGCTGGGAATAGAAAAAAAGTGCAAGACAAGTTGGTGTGTTCCATAAAACATGAACAAATGCTTAGCAGCATTTTACAGTTAAAAAGAGGATTTTGTTGAGCATGTACAGGTCAGGGCTGTCTGGCCCTGTGCAGTTTGGAATCTGCAGCACAGGTGGGCACTAAATTTATGTATTTGTTACATCCATGCACCCATGCATTTGTACATGGACAAAAACCTCCCAAATGCAACTTATTAGACAGAAAAAAAGAAATCAACACTGAATTTTGGGGGTTTTTAGTCTTTAGTTGGAGCGTGATTTTAACCAAAGCATTTTTTTTAGTGATATCTTGGATTCTGTTGCTGCCTCATTGTTAATCTTCAATGTGGGCCGAAAAACTCAAATATAAATATTGTCTTGCATATTTGCTGCTTTTAGTCACATACCCAGCCTCCTCCTAACCTCTTGCCTTGCTTTTGACGGCTTCATAAATACATAAAAGCTCGCCTTGAACATTTTAGCAGTTGTTAAAGCAGCCAGAGAGATAAAAGAAAGTTAAAGGACATGTAAAGATTGAGTTACGGCATTTCCCAGCATTTGGATGACAAAGTTTGACCATTATGAGGAATAAATCAATTTGCAGGCACTGTGGACAGGGAGCTGAAACTGCTCCCCTGGGAAATGTGCTCAGAGATAAAAGGAGTCATATTTCTTATTTTGTGTGGAGAAACATGGAAGGGATTTTTAGAGAGCAGGAGATATGCAAAAATTTCCCAGGAAAATGAGAAGGGAGAAGAGGATATGTATTCTAGTTCTAAAATTTCCCAGTGAACAGTCTAAAGATATTTCACATTATTTAGAATTTAAAGCGAGGTATGTAATTATGATGTATAATATAATATGAAGTATGTAATTTCAATTAGAAAAATTCAGTTATTTAGAAACTGAGCAGGGTTTCATGCATATTTGTGTTCTGTATTTCACTCTTAAAGGAATTCTGGGTTCCTGGCAAGATTCCCATGATTAATGGTTGGCATGGATGATCTTACAGTTAATGATTCTATGAAATGAGGAGCACCATGAGGTGCTGAAGGACATCCCCTGCTGCCACTGGAACCAAGAGCAAATGGCAGGAACTGCTGTGGAATTCTCCTGTTTGTTATCCAAGGTCCCAAAGTGTCCCTGGAAGGAGCATCCTGGAGAAGGTTTGGAAATCTGGTGAGTGCTTTAGAACACCAGTAGAAATTTTCCTTTTTTTTTTATCCTCTCAGGTTTTCTCCTTCCCTTTTGATCCACCAAGAATTCCTAAACAACTGCAGCTATTCCTCATTCTCCTCAGAGTAATTTCCTGCCCTTATCAAGATTGTGTCACACAAATGAAGAGTTTAATCCCCCGTAATCACATCTCAAATGGCAACCACTCCATCTCCTCAACCTTTGGAGCGTTCTGTGATGGGATTAACTGGAGATTCTCCCCTTCTGCAGCCTCAGCAGCCTGGAAGGAGGGGACTGGTGGTGGAAATTCAGCATTTAAAGGTTTAGTGTGGTTACTCAAGCTGGGGGCTGTCCTGCCCACCTGCAGAATCAGGCACGAAGATTTATTTTCTGTTGTTTTATCATCATGAATCAAACTTGGAAAAGACCAAACTCGGGAACGGCACGAATCAATTTGTGTGGTTCTGGCTGTAACCAGACAGACGAAAAGCGAGGGGGGCCTTTTTTATTCTGCTTTCCACTTGAGCTGTGTGTGTGCTGCTAATTGAAACCCTTCTCCTGGGCTCCAGCTGGAGCTGTTCCAGACGGGAGCAGGGGGAGCCAAGGTAATGTCGGCTCGAATTTGTAAAGCTTTAACCTGCCTCAGACAGCAGATGAGTCCTTTCAGAGCACACGATCCACGGGAGCACGAGCAAATGAATTTCCACGTGTTAGAACTCTCTTCCAGCCTGGTGAGAGAGCCTGAGTAAAGCCTGGATAAAGGAATCTGGGAAGCCCAGGGGAGGAAAGGAAAAAGGAGAAAGGGAAAAGGAAAAAGGAAAGGAAAAAGGAGAAAGGAGAAAGGAGAAAGGAGAAAGGAAAAAAGAAAAAGGAAAAAGGAAGAAAGAAAAAGGAAAAAGGAAAAAGGAAAAAGGAAAAAAAAGGAAAAAGGAAAAAAAAAGGAAAAAGGAAAGGACTTTCTGAAGTGGGCAGGGCTGTGGAAATGCTCTGGGAAAAGGAGGAACCACTTTCCTCCCAACGTCAGCTCAGCTTTTCTTTTCTTCTTGGGATATATCCCTGTACTTCTTTGAGAATAACATTGAGTGATTCCACAACCTGACTGTTTCTCTCCGATGTCACAGAATCCCAGATTGGTTTGGGTTGGAAGGGACCTTAAAGTTCATCCAGTCCCACCCCTGCCATGGGGACACCTTCCCCTGTCCCAGGCTGCTCCAAGCCCTGTCCAACCTGGCCTTGGACACTTCCAGGGATCCAGAGGCAGCCCCAGCTTCTCTGTGCACCCTGAAATATCAGCACAAGAACTGTTTGAGCCCTGCTGCAGAGAGAGTTTTCAGGTTACATCGTGGTGCTCAGAGTGGGGTTTAGAAACCAATGTCCTGCACATCTCAGTCTAAACTCAAACAGCACAAAACATCAAAGTTATACCCCAAAAAAACTGTCTGGCTGCTATTTGTAAAAACCCACTGAAACATTCTGACTTCAGTTCCACAAGTATTTCTCTCCTGATGCAGACACGGAGTTCATTAGTGACTGTCTGGGAGTAAAACCCTGAATATTTATCCATAGCCTGAAGCCCAGGAGTCACATCCAGTGAAATCATCTCTTAACTGTGCACTGGTCATGGCTGCCCACGTAATTGGGAGAGATGATAAAATACTTAAGTGCTTCTCGTGAGCTTTGTGTCAGAGTTATTTCATCATGGATTTGTTTTTGGTGTTGTTACAGACCCGGCTGGGACCCCTTTTTAGAGCACAGCCCTGGTTTCAGCAGAGATGAGGAAATCTCTCTGATCATCCCCCTCTGAGAGGAGATGTTTTCCTGGGTTAATTGGACAAACAATGACATTTTGAAAAATCAGATGGTTTGGCCATTCCAAAAATATTCCGAGGATATTTTTGCTGCCTCCAAACTCAATCACAGCTTGACCTAAAAAGTGCTTAAGTTGCTGTGTTGCAATGTCATTTTTTTGGGAATTTTTAGTGCAGTTTGGAGTGCTTTGGATGTGTGATTCCAACATGGCCTGCCGATGCTCCAGGAGAGGGGAATTATTTTCTCTTCCCAAACCCATTCCAGTTTAATTAAAGAAAACCAGTTTACACTTCCAGCATGAAAACCATCAATACTCAAAATCAGTGAAACTCCTATTCATGCTCCACTTAAGGCCTCAAGTCCTAACGGGAGCTGCAGTGGCACGAAATGATTCCATTTATTCTGGATAATTTCAGGAATACTCCAGTCAGCATATTTTTTGCAAACAGCCTTTAAAAGAGGGTGATTTCAGAAGCAGAACTCCCCCTGAGCAAACTATTGTTCAGTGCCAGATGATCCTGCTTGGGTGGAGCCTTGTGGGTGTCTCACAAATGTTACCACCCCGAGATGTTTACAATTTCTTTATCAGGTGGCTTGAATG
This sequence comes from Monarcha castaneiventris obscurior, assembly GCA_026261815.1. Classification (NCBI taxonomy): domain Eukaryota; kingdom Metazoa; phylum Chordata; class Aves; order Passeriformes; family Monarchidae; genus Monarcha; species Monarcha castaneiventris. Next base: position 2,234,022 of record JAMPIT010000437.1, read on the forward strand.
TCTGGAAGAGGCGTGTGACACTTATTTTTAGGTTCTGTCCTTTTCTTCCTCTCCTTGCAGCTCCCCCAATATCGGTGTTTCCTTAGAAACCCTGGCTGTCAGCTGGCATCATAAAAATCTGAGATGACACCGAGCTGGCTTTTGGGGGAGGTGATTATTGTGCAAAAGATGTGTTTTCTATTGCTGGCAAAACTCTTGGCTTTAATCCTCGTCCTGAAAACAATAATTTCAGTCAAGATTTAGGAGAGGGAGGGGCCTTTCCGTGCTTTCCTTTGTACTCCTGGTTGAGAAGGAGGATTACTCTGAGGGAAAGCTCATTGCTATGCAGAGGTAGAACCTTTTTAAGCGCTGGGTTGATGCTGGATGGATCTGTTGTCATGAGAGCCGCATGCTGGGCTTGCATAACTCTTTGGAGGTGTTTATGTACGAGCTCTCCCAAGGGTGATGTTTTATCAAACCTTATTACAAAAGTGCTCCTCTCTGCGAGCCATCGAATGCTTCGGGAGCATTAAAATGCAGAGTTGTGTCTGGTCAAGGAGAAGCAGAGGCTGTGTTTCATATTCATGTGAGACATAACACCCAGAAATTTCCAGAAGATTTTACAGGAGCTGCAGCTGTCCTGTGCTGTTGTCACCTACAGGGACCTGCATTAGGATCCCAGAGTGGTTTGGGTTGGGAGGGAACTTAAAGCTCACCCCACCCCATGTCAAGGACACCTTCCACTGTCCCAGGTTTCTCCAAGCGCCCTCCAACCTGGTCTTGGACACCAAAATCTCAGAGCTTCCCAAACCCTCAGCAAACAGGTGCACCTTGCACCGTTCCTGCAGTGCAGAAAGGAAAGGAAATTTTCCTCTAAAAAAAAAATGCAGATCAGAAAGAATCAGAGCGAAATACTTGAGGAAAGGTCACTCTGCTGAGCTGCTTTGAAACTCAGATAAAAGAACAGTGATAATCCCATTACAGAGGAGCCACAGATGCTTTAATTCAATCCTACAAACCAGGGGAGTCCACATGGAGACTTCCCTGCCCTCAGGAAGTTTTTGTGCTGCAGGAGAAGGTGCTGGTGGCACCTTGAGCTGCCTCCTTGGGCATGGGGAAAAGGGATGGGATGGTGATGGTGGGGGAAATTGTGTGGCCATGGAGATGCTGAGCAGGGACATCCCATTCCAGGGTGATCCAAAACTTCACCTAAAGGAAATGGCAGCTTTATGGACTTGAGATTTTATTTCTTTTTGGCTGATTTGGACAGAGATGCTCTGCCAGCCCTGGTGGGAAGGGGCACTCGGTGTCTTCTCCTGCTTGAACACCCTGAGGCTGAGGAGGAGTTTTATTTTCTATTTGCAGAGTTCAATTCTTCCCTCTCTCGAATCAGAAACCTCAGTTCTTTTATGAGCCACGGCTTCAGGGCCTGCAGCACAAAATCCCTGCTGGTGTTACCAGGTCAGATCTCCTGTCCTCTATTTATGTTGATTTTATAACTGAGCAAGAAGGGTCAGTTCTGATGTGTGGCAAAGGCCGTTCTTCTGTGAGCAGACCTTGATGGACCGAGATACAAAGGGTGATAAAGTTATCACTTTGAGAATGTCTCTTGTTAGAGTACAAATATTATGAATTCATTCTTTTTTTTTTCTTTTTTTTGCCTTGAATTAAACCCCACCAAGTGCAGCTATCTTTGGTTCCCTTGTCTGACACGGCTTTGCCAGTCTGTAAATTTTCTTTCAAATTAGCAGACCGAGTTTCCTTATCAACCCTTAGCCAGTTGCAATTACTGTCACTCTTTTCAGCACAGTTAATAGCTTTGTGCCAACTAAACTGAAACTTTTGTCAGGAATTGTGATTTTCCTGAGTGCCCTGAAGCCCCTGATATTGTTTTAAACGTAAGAGCTTTTCTAGACATGGGGGTGACAGGCAGAGCCAAACTTTGTTCTCTGACTTCTCAAATTGCCCTGGACAATTCAGCAAAAGCTGAGGCCGTGAAGGATTAGTTTCCCCCTCATTTTTGTGAGGGATTATATGTACTTTTTTTTTCTGGAAGAATACAATTTAAAGTAGAATAAACAGAACATGCACAAAACAGCTTTTGAAAAATGTGTGGTACAAACGTAGGGTCTTTGGGGAATCAGTGTGATGCATCTAAAATGCTGTTGGAAATGTTAATTAGTCCCATATATCCAGTACAAAAGAGAAAGTTTTCATAATTAAGGAATATAAAGAACAAAAAAGAAAATAGACTCAGGTACCAGGGCAGCTGGACTTGCCTTGCTGTGTTTTCTCACTAATATTTTTGGGAAAGGATCTTTTATGGCAGAGAATCCTGGAGAAAGAGGCAGGTACAGGTAATTCTTCTGAAAAGAAAGGTGGTTTCAGCTCTTTTCTGGTGGAAGTATCACTAAGGATACTTCACATCTCTTCCTGGTGCTTCATGCCAGTGAATATTTAGATATTTAGCAATTTGGAGGCTTTTGAGGTTGTAGGAAAGGGATCTAGAACATCTCTGGGGAGCTCAGTTGTTGTGTGAGCCAGGAAAGTTTGGGATGGGGACCCTTCTCCATAGGGCAGAGCCAGGCCTTGCCCTCTGCACGGGAATTAAAGCTCTTCCCATAAGAAGTGAGGGATTTATAAGGGATTTTCTTGGAAAAAGAGCAAGTTTGCCTGATTTGAGGAGAGCATCCTTGCTATGGGGCAGTGAGGCAGAAGAAGTCAGGGCTCCTTTGCCTCCTTGCTGCTTTCCTGTGGGAGGAGGGAGGTGGCAGAGGATTTCTTTGCTGAACACATATTTATATACAACACTGAGGGGGGATTTTTATGTTTGTCCCAGCGTTTTCCAAGCTTTTTGCTCCAGATGAGCCAAAGCAGCAGCGAGACCTCTCAGGCCCCATTGCAGTGCTCAGAGCAGAGTGGGAGAACAACCCCGAGACCATCTCTGGCAGTGGCCAAGAGCAGATGTCCAGGGCCAGGATTTAAGAACTGGGCAAACACTGAGAGAGAATTCCTCTGGATATCCTCTCCCAGCTTCCCATAATCTGCTGTTTAAGGATTTTCTGGGAAGTGGCAGCTACATCATAGCCTCTACCAGCCCTCAGTGGATGCTCCTGCTGCAAACCCTGCCTCATTATTCCCTTGCACAAGGGGATGGAATGATTGGAACAAGCAGCCCTAAAGCAGGAATATCCCCTTTTTCTAAGTGTTTTTCTAAGGGGATTTATCCTGATTTGATAAAACTGAGGGAATGTTGCAGCCAGCTCTCCCCATCCTTATTACTGGGGTGTCTTTAAATAGGTGTTTGCTACCAGGACTCGGCCTCCAAAGAGAAAAGGACAAGAGTTGCTGTAAAAAAAGATGGTCCAAACTGCTAAAAATACATTGTTCTGGGGTTTGAAGTCACATTCATGCTTCTGACAGAGAAATTAATTTGGTTGTCCCTGACAGAGCCTTTGCCCCCTGTGGGTTTATCCACAGAACTGTTTCTTCAGGGGACAATTAAAGCACACAGTGCTGAGAGTAAGGGAGAAGGGTATGGACACAGTGGAATAATAACAGAGCCCCAAATGCTCCTTTAATTACTTCCTTCTCTTCAGATCTCCTTCCTGGTCTGTCTCTTTGTTTGTATTTGTTTTCCATCAGCAGGATCCAGTCTCTTCCTGAATATATTTCCCCGAGTAACTCACTAGAAATAGCCCACATTTGATCCTACACAAAATGTTTTCATGGGGACCAAAATCCCGCTGAGTGAAGAACATTAGATCCAAAATATATGTTTATAAAAACCAAATAAACTAAAAAACAGCCTTCCCCCAGCAAACCCCACCCTCAGGAATAGAAGTTCCTGCTGATACTCTGTTTTCCCTTTTTTTCCTTCCCTTCACTCTTAGTTATTTCTAAATGAAAAATAAACAGCAATAAATTCAGGATTAGGCTCCCACTGTTCCTGTAGGACCAACAAGAATATTTGTTCCAAAATTTTTGCAGGGTAGTTGTGGGTTATTAGGAATAAAACACCAGAGAAGTTTTTGGAAGTCTGGTTGGCCCCAGGACAGTGGAGCCTACACCAGGAAGCTGCCCAGCCTTGGAGGAGGATTTCCATCTCACTCTGCTACCCTTGAAAAACCCCATTCTGCTGGCTCTTTAATTCCTGATTTTAAGCCAGGCCTTGGGTGAAAAACTGTTAGAGAAAAAAAGAAATCTCTGTGACTTGAAGCATAAGATTTTTACCCTTGTGTGTTCCTTTATACCTTTCTGACTTAAAGCCTGTGTGATTTCCCCTCCTGAGCCCCCTGTGGAGGTCCCAAACACCACTTTCTGTGCAAGTCTTCCTCTACCACCTCAGCCCCACTAATTCCTGGGATATTTTCCATGCAAACATCAGCACTGGGTTATCCATGTTGTTCTTCAGAGCTCAGTGGCAGTGCTTCCTCAGGGTGGCAGTCCCTGAAATATTCTGGTGGCTTTAGGGGCTGTTATTTGTTATTTTTCTGCTGTTTGCATTTATAGGTAGAAATGCTCGGAATTTTTTTTCTTGTGTTTTCTTGGGCTTTTCATTGCCAAAATCCAGCATCAGTGGCTACATAAAATGAAGCTGACTGAGGCTGGTGAAGTGTGCTTGGCTTGCATTTTCATGGGAAAATTCAACCTACAGATGGGCTTGGAGAGAGGTCACCTAAGTTCAAGTAAGAATTTCAATGCAGATTTGTAGATTTTGGAGGCCAGATGGCAGCACTGTGATCATCTTGTCTGATCTCCTGCAGAACACAGGCCGTGGAATTGCACCCATCCATTCCCACCTCAAGCACAACATTTTCCCTGAAGATGTTTGACTTCTCCTCTGTCAGGCCAAAATTTGAGCTGACCTCACATCGATATTGATGCCATGATGAATTTTGTCTTTTCTTTTATACCCCTGTTATACCTTTCTGCAACTTCTGTATTCTTGGTGCTTTTTTGCCTACATTCTCGGACTTGTTTGTTAAACTAAGAGACTAAACATTTTAGAGGCTTCGTAGTTCGGGTGCCAGGGTGCCCAGAGCCCAAGGTCCTCTCCAGAACACATTTTGTAAACTAAGATAGAACCATCCAGGGGAAGGTTCCTTGGGAGAGGGGGCTCATTTGAGCCTCTCATTGGGGAATATTTGATAGATATGCTAATTAGTAAGACCTAGAATGTAAGACCAGATCGAGGAGAGTGGGACTTTGAGCTGGGGATGGGGGGGTGCACAGAGGTGTATTCGACCTGTTCGTGGTGCACCTAAGGATCCTTACAATAAATACCAAGGTAAAACCCTTTTTCCCCTTCTAACTGTGTTCCCCTCTTGATTTTTAAGACCAGGAAAGGCATCAATATCAGTGCTGTTAATGACCTGGATTACTGGAATATTAAAGAGAAAAGCTTGCAAGGTCTCCCCTGGAATCTTGGTTGCAATTCCTTTTTTTTTTTTTAATTATTTGTTGTAAGATCGATAGAGCTGTACAGTTGTTTTCAGGAGTGTTTAGCAAGAACTCCAGAGGGAGGATCTGACAGCCTTGCTCCGTGATGGATTGGAATGTCAGATCAGCATATGGAGAAAGGAGGAAAAAGGCAACAGGGAAAGCCAAACCTCTTTTTTGAAACACCCTTGAAATTGGGTTGGTGACTAAATAAAGCTTTCTCGCCACCAAAAGTACAGCAACAACGGCAAAAAATTTGATCTGAAAATAAATCACTTTTTTTTTGCAGAAAATCATCACATTTTCCTTGTACTTTAGGTGATTGTTATTTTTCCCAGCAGGATTTCTCACTTTCCTGGAGAAACAATGAATCTGTGAAACTTTTCCAAAAAAAAACCTGAACTAATTTTTGATGTTTCCCAGCCAAATCCCGGTGTTGCTGTGTCAGGCAGCCAGGACAAATGTTGCACGAGTTACTGTGAGCCCAGTTCCCTGCTCTTTGTTCCCCCAAAAAGGCATTTTTTCCTTGGAATTGTCTTATTGGGTCTGACAGGAGCTCGGCATGCGAATAAAACATTCTGCGACATGAATAATGATTGCAGGATCAGATGTTCTGCTTGTAGCTGGTTTGAAGTAGGAATAAATAAAAAGCATAAGAGGGCAAGTATTGTTCATGTTCATTTTGCAGCGTTGGCTGAAGTGAGTTCTCTTGGAGCTGGCTCCGAGCTGGGAATTCCAACCTCTCAAGTGTTCCCATTCCAGATCGGGGCGTTTCAGCAGGAGGTGAAATGAGCAATGATAGGGTGGTAAATGTGGACAGGGACTGGGCAGGGAGGAGGAATTTAGCAGGAGAAAGGATGATACAGATGGTAAAAGGTGTTTTAGAGATCAGTCACCAACACCTCTCCTCATTTCTTCTTCCCACGGGGAGAGCGTTGGACTGTGTGGTAAAAGGGGTGGAAGGAAGAAGAAAAACCCAGGCCTGCAGCTTCAGTGGGATACAACCAAATCCTGTTGTAGTCCTGCATCCCATCCCAGTGTCCTTCATCCACAATCCTGGAATTGTTCAGGCTGGAAAATCACTCTGAGGTCACCGAGTCCAGCCTGTGACCAATCCCCACCTTGTCACCAGCCCAGAGCACTGAGTGCCATGTCCAGGCCTTCCTTGGACACCTCCAGGGATGAGGACTCCATCACCTCCTTGGAAAGCCCATTCCAATGTCTGACAACTTTTTTTCCGTGGAGAAATTCCCTGGATGTGTGTATGACGATGCAGACTGTGGGCTGCCTTTGTTTCCAGAACTTTGTTTCCCAGAACAAAGAATTTTGAGCATTTCCAGAACTTTCAGGGAACAAGTGCTAAAAGCAGTAAATAATTAAATGCACAGAACTCCACAAAACAAATCTTCAAATGTAGAACACGTGGAGCACGTAACTTGGGACAGTGTGGGAAGCAACAAATTCTCAGTGGAGATCTTCAGAGACCACAACAAACCTTTCCTGACTGTGACCAGAAACACCTCGATATTCCTCACCTTCTTCCAGGTCAAAATGACTTTAATTTGCAGTTCACTGCATCATCTGCAGGGTCTCAGCCCAATCTGTGTGAGGGAAGGACGGGCCATGGGTGGGAGGAAGAAAATCCTCGGTGTTATTCCGCAGTGTTTACAGCTCCTGACAGGATGGCTTTTAGGAGTGAAGGTTTCGACGTGGCTTAGCACACGCACGCTGTAATTTGTCTGTCAGTTCTCTGAAAGTTCATTGGCATTGTCAAGTCGTGTTTAACTCAGTGGGGAAATATGGATTTCATCCCTGGTGATTTCATGGAGCACTTTGATAGCCTGAAGGTTTCCCATTAGAAGCACAACCTCCCATCTCCTCCCCACCTCCTCGGGAATTGCTGCGCCTCTGTGTAGGACTTCAGCACGCAAAGGACCCAAAATGAATGGGGAATGATTCTTAAAAACTGTGGGTGCTGTTTGAAAGGATTAAATATCTGATTGTGCAGGGACATTTGCAAGTCTGGAACCTCTCTGAATATCTGTGTGTGTTCATAGAGCCCAAAGAAAGACATGGACAAAAATCAATTTTCTTTGGTAGAAGATGTCACGTGCTGAGTATAACAGAGAACTCCACTTGCTGTGCTGGGGCATGTCCAGAGAAATACAACAGGAATATTTTGGCACTTTTCTTCCCCTTTTTATTTTTAAAGAAGTGTAAGAAACTCTTTGCAGCACTGTACCTGCTGGGCTTGGTCCAATGCCAACAGAAAATCTCCACATCCATCGAGGAGCCCAAGCCAGAGGTGCCTCTGCCTTCCCACAGCTGTTGCAGACTTCAGATGGAGACCAATAAACCTTGTGTATCTGGAGAACATTTAATTTTCCATACTCAGCCATTTAGTTAAAGGTGTTTCCAGACCCCATTAACAAAAATAAAAGCTGACAGATTAAAAGGAACTTTGCTCATTTTGGAGGAGTGCTCTGAGCTGAAATAATGTTTGGTGCTGATCCTCCACTGAGTTGTGCAAAGCACTCTCTGTGTAGTTTTGGATGAGTAAATATTCCATGTCAAAATAAGGGCGTTTATATCAAAACAGTCTTTATTATTTCTTTTTCACTCTTCTGCCATGTTGGTTTTTTAAATCTGATTTCCTGTGCGCATACACCGTTTTTATAGTGTCATTTTACCTGGTGAGTTAAAAGGCAATTTTTGTAAACAAAACTTAGTGCTAACAAGAAAACTGCATTTCTTCGTGGTACAAATGAGCATAATTACGATAAAACACTGCTTTTAAGAGTGTTCAGCTGCTGTCAGTGTGCCTGACATGCAGCAGAACTGGATGCACATTCTATTCCTGGAAAAAAAGACAGGAGACATGGATTCTGTTTGGTACAACCTGAAGACAACTTTTAACCATCAGAAAACAACGTTCACTTATCAGAAGCCAACTTTTAACCTTCAGAAGCCAACTTCTAACCCTCAGAAGCCAAAGGAAATGATACTGACGTTGACTTTCAATCTGAAGCTGGGTTAAGCTGGAGGAGGGAAAGAATGGAGATAATTTTTCTGCTGGCTGCACAGAAATGGCTGCTTGTTAAACTCCAAGAGTAGATTATTCCCACGTGTTTTTTTTGTATGGTTTGGACTAGGCAGAGCGGGCTGTGCAATATGGGACGTGCCAGACTGTATGGATCCTGAAAAAGCCTCAGCAGAGAATTTCTTCAGCTCTCTGCAGCAGTTTGTGAGAGTTCTGTCTTTCCCATGCAGATTACTTTGACCAAGAGTCCAGTATTGTAAACTTCTTGCACCTGCAGGTTGTTTTGCAGTATTGTTATGTCTTTGACCAGAAAAACATTCAGAGATGGTATCTTAGAACTTGACCAATCCCCTTGGGGGGTGGATGGCAAAACCAATCACCTTATGCCACTTAATACGCTTTTAAACTAACATATAAAAGTCTTCTGAGAATTCATTAAACAGCCTCAGGCTTCCACTTGACCCTGGGCCTGGTCTTCGTGTCATTTCTCTACTCGGCTGCGGTGAGAACAGCGACAACACTGGATCACTGTTAATGCTCAATCTCATCTGGAGCACCAAGTGCTCTTTAACAGCACTGAAATGTCCCCACTCCTGCTCAGCTGCAGGTTTGAGGGGATCCCACCCTGAGGAGCAGCCACAGCATCCCTGCAGTGGGAGAGGAAAGGTGGGTGACCACGGCACAGAAAAGAGGACCCCACGTGAAGCCCCTGCAGGGCAGGACCAGATGCCGTAGGTGGAACATTGGAGTTGGATATTCTCTTCCAGGCTCCTCCAGCACCTCAGCAAAGCTCTGCAGGGACGTGAAGAACGTTTGTTCATCTCCACTTTGTTGTTCTACTCTCACTCCAATCCCTTTCCAGAATTCAAGAGTGGAAAGGACTCCAGGCAACTCATGATAATAATTCTGTGGCTGTCTTGGTAATGCCTCCATAATTAACATTTGTCCTTACAGATACAATAACTGCCCGTAATGCAGACATAAATATTCCATTTTAAATAGGCACCTGAATTCCGGGGATGAGTGGTGTGAACTTTAATTACATTTCACAAGTGCATTTCCCTCCTAATCCCATATTTTTCATTAGACACAAAATAACATTTCTGTTCATTTTGGATAGGTTTTTTTTTTTCTTTGCTTTGTTCTGTTTAAATACAAAAAAATGTGAACAAGTAGAGGAAAGCCTGTTGACTTAGCCAAATTAAATATGTACAGAGTAATTCATACAGAAAGTTTAATTTTTTTCCCTTCGTCTCTATAAAGATATGATAATTTTCTGAATCAAAATCTTAAGCTCCATATTGCTGCCATCTCTTCAGGAAAACAAATGCTAGATTCATTTGAAAGTTATTATTTAACATAATACAAATATTAATCTCTCAGTTGTTATTTAAAGCTCATGTTGTTGAGTTTCAGTAATTCAAAGAAATATAAATACAATTGAATTTGATGAGGGTCTCTGCTGATGGAATATAGACTTTGCTTTCCAGCCAGGATTTACCTGCTGATCTCATTTCTCCATGTGGGAAACCACAGCTGAGTTTGTGCAGAGATGGAAGTTGAGTTTTATTCTGAAGGTGCATCCCTGTGAGCAGAAACATCAGATTTAACTTTCTCATGGATTTTATACAAGGGCTTGAAGTGACAGGGCACAGGGAATGGCTTCCCAGTGCCAGAGGGCAGGGTTGGATGGGATCTTGGGCAGGAATTGTTCCCTGGGAGGGTGGGCAGGCCCTGGCACAGGGTGCCCAGAGCAGCTGTGGCTGCCCCTGGATCCCTGGCAGTGCCCAAGGCCAGGCTGGACATTGGGGCTTGGAGCAGCCTGGGACAGTGGGAGGTGTCCCTGCCATGGCAGGGGTGGCACTGGATGGGATTTAAGGTCCCTTCCATCCCAAACCATCCTGAGATTCCGTGATTCTCTGAGATAAAAGTTGAGCAGTTGCCTAAAACGATAAATCAAAAGTTTGGATTTAAAGCAGAAATTTCTGTCATTTCTGAAAATAGACTCAAGAGCTTTAACGTTGCATTTTTGGTTGTTTCCAATTGACAGATCCTTTTTCTCTCCCTCTATTTATTGGATATTATCTCTCCATTCTGCTTGTCATGGCAGTACCTGAAGTTTTGAGATACGCAGGCTTTGGCAGCGTTATTGACTTCAAAAGTTCCCGTGTCCTTCACTTTCCATTGTGTTCAACTCCCCAGATAAGTTCATGGTTATATTGTATAGATCTGATCCAATTTATTTCAACAACAAGATATTGCTTGGAAGGAAATAGATTCTGCTCTCTATCTTTAGGAATTACCTAAACGTGTTAAAATCCGAGCCTAACTATTTTTCACAATTAGGCTGATGGGCCTTGATGTCTTTCTGAGGGAAAAACCTGAGAAATATGCCCAGAATAACAAATCATTCGATGTGATAAGCCAGGAGGTCCAGTTTTCCTGATAACTTGTCTTAATTATCTTTTGGTTATTTTTACTCTGGGCTACTTGTTTATATTGGAAGTAAAAATAATCCCTCTGTCATCCTTGGATATTCCCAGCAGCCAAGAAAGTCTTTTCCATCTATTTCCCCTCTTCTCTCCAGCCCCTGCAGCCAAGCTGCCTTCCAAGGTATAATTAATTTATAGTTTGTACCCCAAGGAGGAAAAGTTGAGTGCTCATCACTGTGATGGTCTAGCACTTCAGTGCATTATTTTTGGGGATCTTATTGTGTTTATTCCAATCCCCATGACAAAAAAACCTGGTTTCTTTGCCCTTCATTTCCTTCTTGAATGCAATAAACCCAATTCAGGCACTAATCATATTATAACAACTTATTATTTTGGTAAATCAGACTAAAAAGGGTCTGATTTTGGTGTTTCCACTGTAGTTGGTTGGGAGGGAGGTGGGTATCCAGTCAAATAGTAAAATACAAAATATCATGCCCAGAAATTGGCTCTGTTCTAAAAGACAATCTCCAATTTGAGTTCCAGCCACTGTGTTTTAAAGTGCTTCATGACACAGAGTTCCCGCACAGGGCAAGAAAAGCTGCACAATTCTCGGTCCAGCTCATGGCACACTTTTTTATTGGCTCAGGAACCTGAATTTCAGTGCCTCATCTGGGAGTGTCAACCTTTGTAGGCAGTGGTAGGGCAAAAAATCCCACTGCCAGCAACTCTTGTTGTAATTGTCTGCACTATTTTAGCAATTCCAGGTAAGTTTGTAAAGAATTTTAATTTTACAGGGACTGAAAGGATATTTTTTTTCAAAAATGGTGAATAGTGGTCCCATTTTCATCTGGAGATTTTTATTCATTGTATTCCTTTTTAATTCGACATTCTTTTTTCTCTTCCTGTTCTGAACTGAGCTGTCAAAAACCAGTGCAGTGTCTGGAAAGTGTGCAGGGAGAAGTTAAAAAAGTCACATTTCTGTGTTCTTTTATATCCTTAATTGACCAGGAGACTCAGTCTGACCCAGGACTTCAACAGGGAGAAAATACATTTATAGAACAACACATGAAAAGAAAGAAAAGAGTAAATAGTTATTAAATACAATATTCTGGTGCATAAGTCTAAAATTATATATATATTTTATACATTCAATCAGAAATATTAAATAGCTGAGTCCTGGTGGTGAGGTCATGAAGGGGATACAAAAATTCTTAGCCCAAAATGACAGAATTTCATGTCCCTAAAACTTGGGAAAATCCTCCTTAAAGAGGCCATCTGAAGTCATCAGCATAAACCTGGTGTTTATTTTTCACAATGAAATATGGTATTTTCTTACTTTCTCCTCTAAATACCAGGGAACTTTGTTGTTGTTGTTGTTTGTAATTAATAATTCTTGGCATTTTTTGCCGCACATTTTGCTGGCTATATTTATAGAGCTGAATTTCATTCAACCTCACATTAGGAATACAAATATATTAAATCCCTAAGTCATGGTTCCTCTTCTTCTTCTTTTTTTTTTTTTAACTCCTCACATGCATTTAGCAAAAACAACATTTCCAAAATTCCCATCTGTTCTGCGTGTACACCCAGCTAATTATACACTGATTGACAGGGCTAGAAAAGGACATTTTGGGGAGATGGTAGGTTTAGGAGCTGCACTAAAAATTCCCACGTGGAGGCATTCTGCAGTTTTCCCATGGAAACTCTGTGTGGGAGTCAGGGAGATACAAATACACACAACAAATTGTGCTCTGGCTGCCGCCTGGGTGGTGTCAGAGAGATTTGGGGTTGTTTGCTTGTATTTATCCGTGCTGGAGTAAATGTGTGTGTGGGGAGGGATCAATAACCCCCAAATAATGACACAGCAGCCCTGCCCACCCCTCACCTGAATCAGCAGCAATTCCTCAGGGCTCTGCTCCTGGTTGAAGGGAAGCTGCAGGGATCCCAGAGCTGTGGATGGCCCCACAGGCACTGATGGGATTGGAGAATCCCAGCATCATTGAGGGTGGAAAAGACCTCTAAGGTCATCGAGTGCCTGATGCCCACCTTGTCCCCAGCCCAGAGCACTGAGTGCCACATCCAGGAATTCCTTGGACACCTCCAGGGATGGGCACTCCAAACCTCCCTGGGCAGCCCCTGCCAAGGCCTGAGCACCCTTTCCATGGGGAAATTCCTGCTGATGTCCAACCTGAGCCTCCCCTGGCCCAGGCTGAGGCCGTTCCCTCTCTGTCGCTGCTCTCACCGTGGCTGAGTACAGAAACAACACGGAATCCAGGCTCAGGGATAAATGGAAGCCATTTAATAATTTTTCCAAAGGCTTTTGTATGTTAGTTCACAAGAATATGTTCAATGGCATAAGGGAATTGGTCTTTTGGCCATCCACCCCTTGAGGGGATTGGCCAAGTTCTAAGACATCCATTTCTAAATATTTATTTAGTTAAAACCATAACAATACTGCAAAACAACCTGTAGGTGCAAGAAGTTTACAATACTGGAATCTTGTTTAAAATAATCAGCATGGGAAAGACAGAACTCTCACAAACTGCTGCAGAGAGCTGAAGAGATTCTCTGCTGAGGCTTTTTCAGCATCCATATTTCTCCTCCTGTCCCTGTTCCCTGTTCCCAGAGCCCGACCCCCCCTGGCTGCCCCCTCCTGTCAGGGACTTGTGCAGAGCCACAAGGTCCCCCCTGAACCTCCTTTTCTCCAGCCTGAGCCCCTTTCCCAGCTCCCTCAGGGATTCTCCAGCCCTTTCCCAGCTCCCTCAGGGATTCTCCAGCCCCTTTCTCAGCTCCCTCAGGAATTCTCCAGCGCCTTCCCAGCTCCGCTCCCTTCCCCAGACTCGCTCCAGCCCCTCAGGGTGTGAGGGGAAAATAAAAAAATGTGAGAAAACATGAGGGGAAAAGGAAGTGAGGGAAGTTTGGGGAAGGCTCTGCTGCAGAGCTTTTCCCTTCTGGATCTTCCTTTTCTCCAGCCTGAGCCCCTTTCCCAGCTCCCTCAGCCTCTCCTGGGGCTCCAGCCCCTTTCCCAGCTCCCTCAGGGATTCTCCAGCCCCTTTCCCAGCTCCCTCAGGAATTCTCCAGCCCCTTCCCAGCTCCCTCAGCCGCTCCTGGGGCTCCAGAGCCTTTCCCAACCCCGTTCCCTTCCCTGACCACGCTCCAGCCCCTTTATTCATGCCATCATATCCAAGGGATGATGGATTTAGCAGCTGAGCTGCAACAATAAATTCTGCGCATCAGCAAACCTTGGATTTGAACCTTAAATGCTGAACTTTTGTCTAAAAATAGACATGGTGCAAGATGAGCTGCTCAGTTTCTTTTTAATAAATCACCTACTTAAAAAAAAAATTATGTTTCTTTGTCCTTTCTGTTCTTCCTTTTTTAATTTTTAAATTTTTTTTATTTTTGATCTACATAGACCACTTTTACTCTAGACAAGGAAGAGGAGAGCTTGTATTTTAAATATATTTCTGTATGAGCAGGGCTATTTATGAGAGAAACTGGGAGAAACATTATCAGAAAATTTTGACAGAAATGGAAGGAAAATTGAACACAGAAAAAGGTCAAGCAGAAAGCAGACAATTTCTTAATTGTATTCTTAACAAGGGTAATTAAGCACTGGAACAGATTAATAATGGATGTGGTTCATGCAGCATCAATGAGGAGCCTTAAAATAAGATTGAATCTCTTCCTAAAATGCCTGATCTAATTCCAGCACGAGTTTTGGGTTAGATGAAGGCACCAAGAAATAAAATCCCAATCTGTGGCACAGGAGAAATGTTCACAATATTTCTGATGGCCCAGAAATATCTGATTCTGGAAAAATCCAGCAGGAGAAAATCCAATTGTTCTTCTAACGTGCAATGTGAGTATGATCAGGTTAATAAATTAACACATTGCCTAGACCATAGAATAATATTGGCTTTGTGGGTTTCTCTTTGTTACTTTTTGTTTGTTCTTTTGAAGATTATAGATGAAAAGGATCAATCTGTATTTTCTGTTTTCTGATTTCACAGTGTTGATGTGATGCTCGTTGATGACATCAACAAGGGGTTCTTGGCTGTAGTTCCCAGGTGCTTGTAGGGAGTTTTCGATCATTTTAATTGATTTTTTTTGGATTTATTTGTAACACTGAGGGAGGGAACAACAGCATGAAATGCTGCTCAGATGCAGCCAGACCTCCATGTCACGGCCATCCTGCCATTCCCTGTCCTTCAGGGAAACAGGGGTGTGCATGGGATGCAGGGGGCATCACGTAGTCCTTGTGGGAGCAGCTAAATGTGGGAATGATGTGTTCTGGAAATGGTTTTCCATGGATGGAATGGTTCCTCCCCCTGTCCTTCAGGGGCTTGCACAGGATGCAGTCCAGGAGCATTGCTGAGCCCTTGTGGGAGCAGCTAAATGTGGGAATGATGTGTTCTGGAAATGGTTTTCCATAGATTGAATAATTCATCCCCCTGTCCTTCAGGGGCTTGCCCAGGATGCAGTCCAGGAGCATTGCTGAGTCCTTGTGGGAGCAGCTAAATGTGGGAATGATGCTGTCTTGGGGTGACTCTATGATGTGGATCCCCTATCGCGGCTCTATGCCGAAAAATTAATTTTGTGCTTTTAAACTGAGCTTGAGAGGGGAGGAAAAAAAACAAATGAACTTTTCAAAGCAGTTCCCAGGGACACAAAGATGGAGACTCCTCTGCGTTCTCCAGTGGTAGCCCAGAGGGAGCTCCCTGCCTGTCTCTTCAGCCAGGTTTTTTGGGGGTTTTTTTCCTTCCTTTTTTTCTGGCATGTTTCCTAGGACTTTGGTGAGGTTTTTTTTTCTTCTTTTTTTCTCTTCTGGACTGTTTCAACGACATCAGAACACACCAGGAGAACTTCTCTTCAGGCCCGGAGGGGGCCTAAGGCCACCCCCTACGGCAGCTCTGAGAAGGAGGGACCACACCTACGAGAGGACTCTAATTTCTTCCCAGGTTTTCTCGTTAAAGTGAGGGGTTTTACTATTTAGCATTATTATCCTTTTCCTGTGTGTTTGTTAATAAATAGGTTTTATCTCTTTCACTTTCCTTTGAGGAAATTTTTTTCCCGAACCTGGTGGGGGGAAGGGTGGTCATGACCTGACTTTCTCCCAGAGGAGATATTGCTAGATTTTGGCCAAAACCGGCACAGATGTGTTCAGGTAATGAAGTGACTTTCCATGGATGGAATGGTTCCTCCCCCTGTCCTTGAGGGGCTGGCACAGGATGCAGTCCCAGAGCACCACTGAGCCCTTGTGGCAGCAGCTAAATGTGGGAGTGATGTGTTCAGGGAATGAAGCACCTTTCCATGGATGGAATGGTTCCTCCCCCTGTCCTTCAGGGGCTGGCACAGGATGCAGTCCAGGAGCATCGCTGAGCCCTTGTGGGAGCAGCTAAATCTGGGAATGATATGTTCTGGAAATGAAGTGACTTTCCATGGATGGAATGGTTCCTCCCCCTGTCCTTCAGGGGCTGGCACAGGATGCAGTCCAGGAGCATTGCTGAGCCCTTGTGGGAGCAGCTAAATGTGGGAATGAAGTGCCTTTCCATGGATGGAATGGTTCCTCCCCCAGCAGGCGACAGCCGAGAGCTCTGCTCCAGATGGGGAACGTCAAGCGCCTCACAAGGTAATTAATCTCCCCCAAACTCCCGTCTGATTTAATGAGTTGTAGTTCACAGAGCGGTGTCAGCAAGGACCAAAACATTGGCTAAGGTCTGTGGGGAGCCTTAAATCAGGGAAAAGCACCACTAATGACTCCTGGAAGTCAATGCAGGAAGGGCACCACTAACGACTCCTGGAAGTCAATCCAAAGGCTTCTCTGAGGCTGGAATTAGCAGGACAGCTCCTGGTCCCTCCTTGTTGCACTAAATGACCTTTAAAAGTCCCTTCCAAGCAAAACCATCCTGTGATTCTCTAGTGTTACACCACATTTACAATTCCATGTAATTTGGTGACACGCATGCGCTGAAAAGGGGGAAAATAATGGAATATTTGCAAATTTTCAAACCAATAGGAAATTTAAAATTGATTTTAGAAACAATCCATCAAAAAAATACAAAATTAAAGATTGCTATAGAGAGCTGACAGGAGCAACCCAAACCAACTGCTGCCTGATGGTGTTGTCCAATTTCTGTATAAACTCAATTTAAATTTCTATATTTTGTGTTCAGGTAGCACAGAAAATAATCAAGGAGGAGATTCCAAACACCTCTCAGTGATGGAAACAACAACAATTTCAGGGCTCTAGCCCAGAAAACTCTGCATGAAAAAATGATTGGCGTGAGCAGTAGTTGTCTCTTTGGAACTGTCACTGGGAATTGTTGGGAGCAATTCCTCTCGGTTGGTGATAGTGATTTACAATAACTCCCCCTTCACAACTGAATACATCCCTCAAATGATTCTTTGACAAAGAAAGTGTAATGCTGATTTTTATTTCTTTTGGTTATTTTTTGCAGTAGGCTTGTTAGGATATTGAAGCAACCGGCCATCAAGGGAGCAGCCAAAATACAGGGCACAGTCAAACCACACATTAGAGGGAAAGCCCAAGATGTGGAACAGAACTGTCAGAGAGTGTTGGACTCTGGGGACTGAGAAATGGCAGAGAAGGAGGGAAAAGAAAGGGGTTTGCAAGTTATTTTCTCTGTATTATCTCTTTATTTAATTTTAAAATGGTATTTAACTTCATTTTAATTTTTGTTTGTGTTTATTTCTGTAATTGAATATTTACATTCAATTATATATTGATATAATTGATATATAATATATATATTTATATAATTGATATATAATAATTTATATATATTTATAGAATCAAATATTTATTCATTTATTTGTTTGTGTGTTTACTTATCTTAATAAAAGGGGTTCACCTCTCCTTTTTTATTGGGTTTCTTGGAAGGTTTTCCCTCTGGAAAGACAGGATCCTTCCCAAGAAAGTTCAGGTTGGGGAGCCCAATGTCCCACCCAGCTCAGGGTCAACTCCCAGGGATGGGTGGGAGCTGGATCCTTCTGCCAGTGATGTTCCTGCTTTCCAGCAAACAGAAATACGGGATCTTTCCTCTCATTCCCAGGAAATTTCACTCTCTCAGTGCTCTTTAATTTTGTTGCCACTGTTTCAGGGAGCTGTAAATGCTTAAATTTGGTGGCTTTGGTGCCATGAAATCCTGTAACTGATAATTAGACTCCGACCTGGATGTTTACAACCCCTGGCTCCGTGTTTTCATCCAGTTCTTTCCCACTGAATTCCATGAAGGTCTGGGTGCAATAACAGGAGCGTGTTTCCAAATAATGCAACTTCTGGCTGAAAGAGATTTTCATTTTTGCCTTTCTTACAACCTACAAAAATATTTGGGTTTTTTCCTCTCAGCCTTTAATTTCTGCAAGAACCCCTAATAACCAGTGTTTAGCCACCAGGAGTCTGCATTTATTTAAATCAATATCTAATTAGCTTTCACTCCCGAAATTTAAGGAATTTAAGCAATTAAGTTTGGGCACTGATATCCTCCTGCTTGCTTTTGTTTCCGCTTGACTAAATTTTGCCTCTATTTGATCATTTCTAGACCCCCACATCACATTGATTTCTTTACTTTCTTGGTTTACTTGTGTATTTTTAAGGATTTTTTGTTTAAGGATTTTGCAGTGGAAGAATCTTTCCTCTTGACTTTCATTTTTTTTTTCCAGACAGTGGAAGATGAAGTTAAAGGATAAGAAGAGTGATTTTATGGATTCACAACACAATACAAAGGTGAGATTTCCTCTTACTTCTACCTTGAAATTTTTTTGATTAAGAGAAAAAAATTCTTCGCTGGAAAGGAATATTTGTAAAATGTAGAAATTCCTATTTATAGGCCAAAGAGAATATTTGAGGAACTTTTTAGGGTGGTGGGGACAGAGAAATCTATTTGAGGAACTTTTTGTGGTGGGGACAGGGAAATCCATCCTATGATACTTTATGGATTTAATACAATTCTTGAACCATTTATTAAATTAAAGTCTTTTTTCTTCTTTTACGAGAAGGACCTGAAAGTAAATATGAGAAAAATTGGTTCTTGCCTTTCAATATAAATATGAAATCTATGAAAAATCAGAGCTGGGATAAAATATTTCCCCTGTGTTCTTTATAAAGCACCTGAAAGGCCTCACAATAGAGTCCCATTAGGGAGGATGATTCCCCGCATGGGGATCTGTGGGAATCACAACTTTCCAGGAAAAATGGAAGTGCTGGTTTTTTTTTTTTAAGCCATGGAAAAATGAGCAACCATTTTGGGTGGAACAGAGCAGCTGATACACTCCTGCTGACCTCATTTCTTTATATAAGTGGTTTATTTATATATGGAGATATATGCAAATCCTCGACACCAAAACCACCCTGCAAGCAACGGAATTTACAGGAAATCAAAGAATTCCTGGAGCTGCCAAAGAAACTCTGCCAAACCAGAGATTCCCATTGCAGGAGGCCCCTGGTTTGGAGTTTTGGGATTGTTTTAAGAGTTTTCAACTTCTGATGTTAAACCTAAGGTTAATGGTTGGACTTGATGACCTTAGAGAGCTTTTCAACCTGAATCATTCTGTGATTCCATGATTTTGGGGTGGCACATTTGGATTATTCAGCACAAATAATGTCTGAGCAGATTTATTTTCTGCCAGTTTTCAGGACCTTGTCCCAAGTAAACTCACCATGGAAATGGTGCATTATGGAGGACGAATATCACTGGATTTAATTTGCATCCTTGACAGGACAAGTGGCTGCCTGTTGTATTCCAGGACAGAGAATGGTTCAGAGCAAACATCCCAGAAGGAATTTCTTGTTATTACAGCACTGTCAGCTTGAAATTGCACTTTCTAGGACTTGGAAATCCCATTCACACAGAGATATCAATTGTAACAAATAATCTCTTGACTCACTTTATTCCTATTCACCTTATTTAGCCTTATTGAATTAAGGAAACATAAAAATAACCCGCTTGCTGAATGTTTCTGGATACATATTTGTCATCCATGTCAGTATAAAAATAGCTCGATTTTTCTGCTGCGACTTTGATTTCTCTTCCCCAAAAACTCGACAACAGATTTTTTTGAGCTGCCTTGAAAAAAAGTTGCCTCAGAGATGACATTTCAAAGATCCAACCCAATAAATAAAGATATTGTGGCCGTTTCCCTGTATTTCTAAGCTCGTTGTTGGAAACAACAGCCTGATAATTGTGGCTGCTCATGCCATTAATGAAGCAACGCCATCTGAAGCTCAGATTTTGCAATCTTTTCTGCATATGAATAGTCTGAAGTTCAATGTAAGCTGATGATTAAGACCCACTTGAAACATTTGATTCTGCAAGATGTTGTTTTGTGCCGCGGCTTTCGGCTCCCTTTGACTTCCAAGTGGCTGGAACGTTGTGAATCACGAGTGGGAGAGCAGCTAAATGGGGAAAGAGAAGTAAATAGATAAAATATAAAAGAGTCTTGGATTCTCTCTCCTGCTGTCCCAAATCTGGGCACACAATGGCAACTCTTGACTTGAGGGATGTGAGGGAAAAGCGTTGGGGTTTCCAACGAGCCTCTGATATTTTCCTTGCTGTGCATTTGTGGGATAACTCAGATTTGCCAACTGCTGCTGCCGTGGGTTTTGGATGCTCTGTGCTCAGGGTTTTTGGGTGTTTGGTGCAGAGTCTGACCCCAGCACCTGCATCCACAGATGCACCCTCTGCTTCCATCCCAAATTTTGTGGCTCGTCCAAGTCCAGCAATGTCAATCCGAGCAAAGATTGAGGTGAGGTGACCTTGAGGAGCACAAGGAGCACACACAGGGCCTTGCTTGTTGCTGATAATAAAAAGCAGAAAAATCTCCTCCTGATCAATCCCACCCCCCACAATTTCATGGTTTTTCCTCTTTTCTGCCTAGGCAGGGAGGTTTGGAAGTGTGGTTTGATGGCAACCCACAACAGAAACTGATCCTGGGAAGGTATTTTTAATAAGGGCGTGCAAGAGTGAGCCAAATCAAATATAAACAACTTTTTTTTAGCCTAATCTGCCTCCAGAGAAATGGCAGATTCACCTCCAGCACTAATGAAGGAATCTATTCCAACCTCACTTGATTTTCTAACAACTTCTACAGGAAAAATACACAGAATATCCCATATCCAAATATATGGAAGAGGAACTTGATGATCCCACTTCCATTCCAACCTGAGATGTTCTGTGATTTATGGAACAAAGGCTGCAGGTAAAAAAAGAGTTTTAAAAATAATCCTACACCTGGATTAAAGCAACTCTGTGTTTTCTTTCTTGTTTGGGACTAGAACAAGGTTGGTCCAGTTGGATCCACAGTTTATCAGTTCCTGGTGGCTTTTAATGATCCCTGGTTTTCAGCTTCATTTATCCACACACACCTTCCATGCCACATTGAGAAATGGCTGGTAGGGACATGAAGCTGAGTCTCAGGCTGGTCTTCTTTAATGTGGAAAATGTTTAAATATCCCACGTGGTTGAAAAAAATCCATTATTTCCTAGTCAGTCTCCTTCTTGAATATGTATTTCCCCAAAATACTTCTGAAGTGCTCCTTTCATCGCGATTTTGAGGTGAAAATAAATAATAAAGTTTTGGAGCTGGCCAACAAGCTGGAAAATCTATTTCTGAACCAGCTTTGTGTACAAGATGCTCAAAATAAGAGAGAAAGCAGGATGGAGATTTCATTCCTACCTGGAAGATAAAGCCCAGCTGTTCCAGAGCCATGGAGAATATAATTATTAAAAACCACTAATCAGGCATCTCAGGTGGCACAATAAACTCACCTGTATCTTATCTCTATGCTTAGCAAAGAGATTTTTATGGAAAGAATGGTTAATGTTAAGATGGGGAAAAAGGAAATATTTGCTGCACAAATCCTCCCCTTTCAGCTTTATTTTCGTTTACAGCTGTGCAAGCTGAGTGTAAAATGCAGCTCTTTTGACTTTGTAGTATTTTATGTCTCGTTTGAACGGTTTTAAAAATTGATTGAAGGCAGCCAAGAATTGGACCTTTTCCCTCTTCTCTTGTTCCGTGGTGCTTGGTTTTATGTGGCACCTTTTCCACTAAAAAGGCACAGAGGAGGCTGAACAGCAAAATAAAAGCCTGCCATGCTCTACTAAATCTTATTACCCAAACCAGCATCATTTGAATGTTTTAAAAGTTTTATCCGTTGGGTCCCTGTGGGAGGGCAGTGTCGGGTTGGTGGCGGATTTATTTTCCCTAAATTTCTGAATTTCAATCAGGTTTGCTCTAATAGCTGTCAGCTGACCTGATTAAAGCCTACCTCTCCTCGAGTTGATTTAAATCAACTTGGCCGCCACACAGCAAGCTGAAATCCGTGCTGGCCATCTGCTGCACTAAATTAATTTATTTTGGAGAACTTTAATTCAATTACCAGGCCCATATTCCATGGCAGGTGTAGGAGAGAAACCCATATTTCAGGTTCCTATGTGGGATCTGGTGTAGGCAACTGAGGAGTGAGAGGAGGACTTGGGTAATGTAAAGGGAGTAAGAAAGGATTTCCCTGAAAGCTTTAATTACAGTTTTAAAGCAGAAGATTTAAACAGGCTTTGGAATTAGAAATATTTAAAAGAATCATATTGTGACCTTGCAAATCGCTGCTGGTGTTGCACACAATGCTACAGCACGCTAGAAATTATATAAATACTGTGACTTGGTTAACATTTCAAATCTCTGACTCAGAAATTACCATGAAAATGGGGAATATTTCAGGATCCAATGAGGCCTTTACCCATTTCTTGGCTTAGGGTTGTAGATCTGGAAGGCCAAAGCACCAGAGGCAGCTCACGTGTGGCTTTTGTGTGGTGTTGGGAGCCCTCTTGTCACATCTGTCAGCTGTTGGGAGGAGCTGCACTCCATGGATCCGCTGGCATCCAGACCCACCGAGGGTGTGAATGCCCTCATCCAACGGGAAAATATGGAATTGTGCTTTGAAAGTTCAAACAAGCTCCTGGGCTGCTCTTGGTCTCACCATACCAGTTGTGGCTCTGATGCCTTACGTTTTAACTTTTATATTTCTCAAATTCTGTACTGCTCAGAGTGTAACTCTGCAGTTCCTTGTAGCCTGGAATTTCTGCTCTCTCGTGCTGGGCAGACACAACAAAGCCTCTCCAGGCTTTGCCTTCAAGGACAGCCAGGCTCTGCTAGGCCCAAAATGTGTAACCCAAAGCCTCTAAGGGGGGAGCAAGCTGAGGGGAATGACATCATTGAAATGGGGCTTTAATTGGAGAATTAACCGTGGTATGCAAATGAACCAAACCTATAAAGTCTCTGTTTCTAGGTGGCTGGAGAAGGCATCAGCTCTTCCTTATTTATCAACAACACAAGGGAAAAAAGTAGCTGTGGTTTTTGTCATTCCAGGGGAGGCTCAAGGTGGACATCAGCAGGAATTTCTCCATGGAAAGGGTGCTCAGGCCTTGGAACTGCCCAGGGAGGTTTGGAGTTCCCATCCCTGGAGGTGTCCAAGGAATTCCTGGAGGTGGCACTCAGAGCTCTGGGCTGGGGACAAGGTGGGGATTGAGCACAGCTTGGACTCGGTGACCTTGGAGGGCTTTTCCAACCTCAGGGATCCTGAGATTCTTTTGATGTGTCTTAAAGGAAAATTTTCATTTTTCCTTCAAACTTTAATGTCCTTCAAACTTTATTTTTTCCTTCAGACAGCTCAACACTGAATTGGTTTTGAAGATAAAGGAAGAAAATATTTTACCAAGCTGCTGTAAATCTGTTCATTGATAATCATCTCTTGAGAAATGGATAGATTTTACTTTTAATCCTAATTTGGGAGGAAAAATATCCCAAATATCACTGCAATAAATCCATTTCTTACCCAGCTCTACTCAACCTGCAGATTCATTTCACTACAAACTCGGTTACCTTCTCCTGAAAGGTCAAATAAAAATGGTCTTTTATTACTGTCCTGACATTTTATTAAAATCCTGGCTGTTTTATTGTGTATGGGAAGAGAAGTGGTGGTGTGGGAGTGCACAAGAGTGGACAGGGAAGCTCTGCCAGCTTCCAACCACTGGATTTGCATCCCTTTGTTGCCACTCATTCCTTGGATGTGCTGTGCCAACGCTGAGCCTCATCACCATAGTTAATATTTTTCTCACCTGAGTTTCCGGCAATAAAATTGTTCTTAACTTTCCATTGTTTATTTGTTTGTTTATTAATAAATACAATAAATTGTGTTTTTTTTTTTTTTTTTTTTAGTATTTTTTAGTCCTCCTGTTAATCTGGATTTTCAGGAATATCCATGAGTTGTGCTGCCACATCCCCCTCCTGCCACCAACATGACCTGGGGAGTCCCTGAGGGACAAGGAGCTCTGGAAAAGAGCAGGAGCTGGGAATGACTGCTCTGAAAAGCAGCAGAGTGAGGAGTTACTACCCTGAGCAGCAGCAGGAGTGGGGACTTACTACAACCACCCTGAGCATGAGCAGCTGGAACTGGGGTGACCTCAGTTTTCAGCCACCTTTGCTTCATTAAGGCGATTCCATCAGAATTAAAGGAAGAGTTAGTGCCTGCTTTAAGGGCCCATAATGAAAATTAATGGGTTTCCTCTCTCAGAAGCATTAGATGGTTAATCAGGACATGCGTAGTTCAATTAGGGTGGGTGACGAAGATTTATGGTGTTACCAAAATGGAAAAGAAGAGAGACAAATCAAAAAAATGAAAAAAAATATTGGTGGGGTTTTGCATTTGTCACTTTTTTAGGGGAAAAACACCCAGAAATCCATCAGTGCCCTACAGGCAGAGTAGGATTTGTTTCACCTGGTTTTGTGTTTGTGATGAACTCGTTGGTGTTCTGGTGAACAGAAGTTGTGAAATGCATTCAGCTTTTCATCCCTCATTTAGATTTACTCACATTTTAAATAGTTTCATGGGTTTTTTTCCCTTTTCATGCCCTGTTTTCCTCCTACACTTGTGTGCTCATTTGAAGTTCATCAGGTTGTTGTGAGGACGCAAATGTAGAAGCTGGAGAAATTTTAAAAATTGTTAATTACACATTTTAAACAGAAACAAACCCCCATAATCTGAATAAATAACCACCCAGTGCCACCCCTGCCATGGCAGGGACACCTTCCATTACCCTGGGGTGTTCCAAGCCCCATCCAACCTGGCCTTGGACACTTTGAGGGATTCAGGAGCAGCCCCAACTTCCCTGGAAAATCCATTCCTTGCTGCCAAATTCCAGCATCTTCAAACTCTCCTTGGGCCTCTCCAGCCTCATTTCCCAGGGTTCACTTTACATGCAACACAAGGGCTGTGGAAGTTCTAATAAAAGGGGAATTTTTGAAAGGCTAAAAGCAATTTTGCCTTTGCAAAGTGTTCACCAGCTTCCATTAAATATTTTCTCTTTTTAATTGCAAATGACAGCTCGGAATGGCTCTGTTTTCACTGCACTTAGGAACATATTAGTTTTTTCCCTTCAGGGGAAGAAATGAATTTTTCCCCTCCAATCAAATGTAATCTAGAGCATTTAAATAATTCCTTTCCCAAACACATTTTTCAGCCCTGTCTATGAATGAAAACAGAGATTTATTTTGTGCTCAGTTTTTAGGGTTTTTTTCCCTTCTTTGATTTTGAGCTTCTATTTTTTCAGTGGAAATGAAGCAATTTTTTAATGCAATTATGAAATTCCAGCTTTCCCAGCACATTTCTGACTAATGTCTATCCATTCATCTGGAAGGAAGGAATACAGAACTGACTGAGGGAATACAGAAATCAACTTATTTCTGATTGATATAATCACAGGTCTCCAGGTCCTATTGCAATTGCAGGATGGATATCTACTTTTATTTCAGTTTATTGTTTTGGAACAATGCCTTCTGAGGAAGAAAGTCATAATTTCTCGTCAGCAGCAAGCTGTAATTATATGTATTTATATTTAACCTTTCCAGATCCCACTCATTAACATTTCCTTGGCACAGGCACAGTTTCTATTTTGATACAGTCCTTTTGAGGAAAGGTTATAAGGACTTTGGTAATCTTTGACTTGCTGGTGTTTCCTCTTCTGAAAATGCTGGGGCTGCGTCAAAACAGAGGCTGGGGAGCAGAGAACAAATCCTGAACTCGAGATTTCACTTTATTCTGCTAAACAATCTCATTCCATCACAGTAATACTGATTTATCTCAATAAAACCAACAAAAGCCATTAACAGTTCAAGCCTTTATGCTGTAACTGCTCCTTGATGCTCAGAAAACTTCTGTTGTCCACCTCTGGAGAATGTCTGGCCAAGCCTTCTGCTCAAGCCAGGGCTGAAACAAGGTCAGATTTAACTTCAGAGTTGGACCAGGCTGCTGAGGGCCTTGGTCACACAAGTTTGGAACATTTTCCAGGAAAATAAAACACTCAACCACGTCTCTGTTCCACCCTGAGCTCTGCAGGGACATCACTTTTCTCTCTGATTCCCGAAGATGGGGAGGTGCCGCTGGAAATGTTGTCCTGGGCTGAATTCTCCTCCTTTCCCTTCTTTCCCATTGAAAATAAAATTCTCATACAAAATCTCAAGTAGCAATAAAAAGAAATCTATTGTCATCACAGTGACTATTCTAATTATGGTCTAATTAGAAGAAAATCAAGGGGGATACTTTGAAAGACACTTTTTCTCAGAGAGACAAATTTTATTTGCTTGATTTTTCCTTCTTCCCCAACTCCTCCCTCAGTTGTTTGAAGCTGCAAAGAAAAGAAAAAGATTTCAGGGAAAAAAGGGCATTTAAGTGCATGCTGGCATTTATTTCTGACCTCTGTAAGGTTATTTTTATCTTCTAGAGGTGGATTTCTTCAGTGAGATTCGTTAGTGGAACTGGGTATAATTAATGGTTCACCAAATATCCTACAGCCTGGTCTTCCCATTGTTTCCTTGTTCAGGTTTCCTTTTGTTTGAAAAGTAAGGAATCCCCTGGCTTTCAAAATATTTGATAAAATTCCCTTCTGCAGATTCCAGCCTTGCAGACTGATCTCTGCTCCCTGCAAAGAGGAGAAGTCTCCTGCTCCATTTCTACTCCTCGTGGACTCATCCAAAACTCAGCATTTGGGGCTCTTTGCTGTTACAATTCCGTCATGGAATCATGGAATGCTTTGGGTTGGGAAAGAACTTAAAGTTCATCCAGTTCCAACCCCCTGCAAGAGCAGGGACACTTCCACCAGAGCAGGTTGCTCCACTTTGATGATTTCAAAGCTTTTCTCCTCTCCAACACTCAGAATATTCCCCGAGCACAATTCGCTCCCCTCGTCCGAACGAAGACGTTCATTGGAGCTCGCAGATTTCACATCTACACTGATATAAATAAGGAGGCCAAATTAATATAAAACGAGTGTAAAATCTATTTCGTGTCCGAGAGTTCGAACATGCAAAGCCACGATCGAAAAGGAGACAGTGCCAAGCCCGGGATTGGCACTGGGTGAACACAGCTCTGACCTCTATCGCATCAGACCTCCCTCTGTTCACATCCACTGCTTCCAACGGCTTGTTTTTATACAGTTTTTCCCATAGAGTCCGGATTTTGGATGTTATTTTGCCAATCAGCATATGCATGAAGTACACCATTCATGAAACCGGGGAGGACAAAACGTGTCCTGTCTTTGATTAATGTCCCATCACCGGAGGATGTTATCTGATGGCTCATGATGTTCCATATCTTGGTTCCTGATCCAGTCATTAGTACCTGAGCTGGGAGGGGATTTTTCATAGATCTTTAATCAGTTCTTCCAAGAAGTTCTCCTTGAAAATGTAAATATCAGGAGCCATCTTAACTCTTTCTTGATGAGTCGTTATTCTCCATAGCTCAGTTTTTGGGATGCAAATCAGTCTCCTGTAAAGGTTACAATTCTCCCAGGGCAAGTTCTGTTCATTTTTAATATTGGTTACATCTTAACTTTGGTACATATTTTGATATTGCATATTTGAGCAGGAATTTCCCATTTTTGTTTATAACATACACTAAGAAAGGAAAAATGCTGCTCCAGATTTATTGAGCCCTCTTTGGGTGGTGCTGTCCCCAAAATGCAGATGTGACCAGCAGCCACCTGGCTGCAGATGGCCGCTGTTGCTAATTGCTGCGGGTTTTACCATGAGCTAATTTTGTGTAAAGCAGGAGAAGTAATGGCCCATGAGACATTCGAGGTGATTAGGAAAAATAAAGTTCCTTGGAAGACCGAGAGGTTGACTGCCTGGAAGTTATTTCTGCACTTGAATTCCAGCAGCTCGGGTGGGCAGGAGGATCCACCCCGAAAAAAATTAAAAGTGAAGTGGTTAAGCTGCTACTCATCCTGTGAAATTGGCAAGTTAAAAACAAGATAAATAAACAAACAAAAAGCTCCTCCAGATTATATCTGATCAAATAAACAGAATAAAACCAGGTGAAGACCTGATACCAAATGAAAGAGGTGCAGAGTGAATTTTTCACGACTTCAAATAGAGGTGATTTCTGGAGAACTGGAGTAGGGAATGTGTGTTTGGTGGTGTTATTGACCTGGGATTTTTCACACAGGATCTCAGCACCTTGGAAATTCCCAGGTAGTCAAGAAGTCAAATAAAAAAAATGATTCTTGAGGGGAAAAAAAAAAAATAGTGATCACAATAAATCCAAATTGACTTTCATCCTGGCCAGAGTACAGCTACATGATGATACATTAATGTTTCATAGAGAAATTTGCTTAAAAGCACATGAACATATGAAGGGTAACTGCAGCGTCTGAGGCTGAAGAGGCTGTAAAAATATTACAGTAGAAAGATCTCTTTGAGTAAATTATTAAAAGCATATAGAAATTATAGAACAATGTAGTGTTTTAATAACCACTCTGAGCCTCAAACCTTTTCAGATCCAGGCTGGAATTGGTGTCCAATGAGAATTTAAAAGGCCTCACGTCTTGGGGGGGGATCAGCAGTCCCCAGGACACCCACACTGCTCTGGGAAGCTCCTCCCCAGGGATTTATTAAACACAGATGATCTGTTCTTTCTTTTGAGAGTTCTTGATCTATGCTACAATAAAATCTAACAGTACATTTTCATTTTAAATGACAGATAGTCATGATCCTGTCAGAGCTTTCCATTGGGAAACCTAATTTTTAGTTTTGAAATAGCGAAATAATGCTAGAGACAAGTCTTAGAAGAATGAATTTGCTCGTCAACATCCTCAAATCTGCCAGCCTCTCACTTCAGGGGAACTTTGGGTCAGGCTTTGGATTGAAAAGTGGGTTTTTTTTGAGCAAAATTATTGTGTGATATAAACCAGAAATCTTCCAGCCCAGTCTTTTAAATTCTGGAGGGTTCATGTTTAAAGAAATGCTTCGCTGTCAGCAGACAAATGCTGAAATAATTGTTCTCTAGGGGATGAAAAACACCCGTTAAAATGCAGACACACATCCAGTTCTTCATTTTTAGAGCACACTAAAAGTTTCATACACTGGGGACTGGCAGATTGATCAGGGGATCTGGAGGTTGGACAACAAACAATTGCTCATTTCTGGCTGCAGCAGCTGAACCCGAGCTTTGAGGTGATAATGATTCAATGGGACAAAAGGTTCTGATTCACCTCGGTTTTACAACATCTCCTTATGCTGAAAAGATTGTGATGGAGGAGCAGGGGGGGAGTTTGGGGCACGAGTGGCTCCTTTAGCACGGCTGAGGTTTCCAAAAATTCCAAAACAGGAATTGTGCCAATCTGCAGGAAAAGAGAGGAGACCAATCGGGGGGTGTTGGAATAACCCCGTCCTGGGGCTGTGAGGGCCAGAGGGAGGGGTCCAGTCACTGGGCCCAGCTGGGGTTAGGGTGGGTTTAGGTTTAGGCTTAGATTTAAGAGGGAAGGGGAGAGCTTTGGCTTTTGCTTTCGGAGGATTATTTAGGTTGGAAAAGACCTCTAAGATATTCCAGTCTGGAATATCCAGAATTTTCCTGGTGCTTCTGAGCCCTTCACTCATCCGTGTCCCCAAGTGCCACAACTCCTGGAAAAGGGAGGCAAGGAGGTGCTCTTGGTTGTGTTCTTCATGATGGTTAAGATTATACTTTTCATGGCTTTTTTTCCTTGTTTGCCTTTGTGTTAATGAGAATTTGTTGTCGTGTTAATGAGCATTTGTCCCCTTTTGTGTCTCACAAACTCTGGGTAGAAGCCTCAGCTTTGGCAATGCAATGCATTAGGTGTCCTTTAAGGTGTTAAAAATGAGCAGAATTTATGTTTTCAACAGCATTTTGGGACAAATCTTTTCAGAGGAGCTGTTTATTAGGTACTCTGGCTAATGAAGTGTCCTTTGATAATTAATTTGTCAGATTCAATTTATTGTTTCATAGGAAAAAAGTAGAATAATGTTGAATGTCTGCCTTTGGTGTAAAATTCAGGGTGAGTGGGTTCAGACAACGTTGCTAAAAGTAGCAAAAATTCGTGTTGGGGGTTCAGCCTGAACCTGCTGCATTAATGAACTTTGGCAGGGATGGATTAATGAATTTTGGGCTTGGATTGGGTGCTGCAGGAGGTAGTTGTGTTGTAAATAT
This sequence comes from Monarcha castaneiventris obscurior, assembly GCA_026261815.1. Lineage (NCBI taxonomy): Eukaryota > Metazoa > Chordata > Aves > Passeriformes > Monarchidae > Monarcha > Monarcha castaneiventris. The sequence continues at coordinate 2,264,431 of JAMPIT010000437.1, forward strand.
TTGTGGTTTGTAAGCAGGGAACCCAAATCTCTTTGGGTCAATTTCTTTGGGGGGAATTCCACCCCAGGGCTTGACCCCCCTTCCTGCACAATAATTAGAGGGGTTTTTTGAATGGAGAAAAGATGGAATTTGCATTCCTTGGTCTCAAATCTGTTGGAAAATCAGGGAAATGACTTTTAGTAAAAGTGAGCATTAATGGGAGAGGTTTGTTCTGCCCTGGGAAGCTTCAAGGACTTGGGTTTCTGTGCTCAGGTGCCATTAGAAGGGAAAGAAAAAAAAAATATATCAGGCAGCAAAGCAGAAGCTGAGGGTCTCTGGAGCAATCCTCGTGCTAAAATACAGCTAACCAGGGAATTCTGATATTTTAAAGAATAAAAATCCAAAATGTAGCCACTGCAATGTAGCGGTGACAGCTTGAAGTCAACTAAAGCTTGCTCCCTGTGCTCCCAGTTTTCAGGAATGTTAATTAGGAGGTAACTGGTGGGGAAGGTTGGCTTTTTCTGGGATTTTTGGTGATTTTCTCTGGAGATGTGGGGATTAATAAGGCTCTGCCTGGGTGTTGGTTACTATGACACCATTAATAAGGCCAGGCTGTTTCTATGGCAGACACGCAGAATGTTTTAGGTGTAAAGATGGCTCCAAGACAAAAAAAAATCCCTTATTTTCTCTTGTTAACAACACAAATGAAAGCCATCATTAGGAGGTTATTAAAGCTTTATGGATATTTTCCTTCTGCTGGTTGGGGCTGGAGGGGTTTGGGTCCATGTGGTTTATGGAATATTGCCTGGGAATTCAGTTTGGTTTAGAGTTCCTCCTCAGACTCATCCAGGATGTCATTCCAAGCCACGTGAAAGTGCTAATCCTTGTTTTTATAAACAAGAATCAAACAGAGTTTAGGCTGAAGCCTAACTTGGGCTGTTGGCAGGGTTTATTTGAGATGGGTCGTAATCATACCTGTTCCTATAGGAATATTGCAATTTTCTGGAAAAAAAAAAAAAAAAAAAAAAAAAAAAAGAAAAGTGTTGTCTACTCTGATTGATTCCAGGGAATTGTCAGTCCAAAGGGAACTAAAATGCATCTCTGCACATATTCACATCATTTTAATCCCTCTGGGAGCATTATTTTCCTGCTGACTCCCACTCCCAGCACTGTTCAGAGGTGCCACCGCTGGCTGTGGCAAGTTGTGCTCAAAGGACAAAACCCAGCGCCTGTTTTGTCATTAAATCCCCCAAAAATCATTGCCATGGTTCACTCTGGGTTCGTTGCTTCATTCTCTGCGTGCATTTATGCCTTTGCCATCCATTTTTACCAACACCAGCGCTTTGCCTGGAGGGGACGTCTTTGGGGAGCCGCTTTTATTTATGGGGTCAGGATGTGAGAAAGGGACTAAACCTGGTCTGGGACGCCTCGGTGCTGCCTTGGCACCGAGTGTAGAGGGGAAAGCTGAGCCAGAATTCCAGCGGGATGGGATCTCCGCGCTCGCATCCATCACTAGATGGCACAATGAGAGTGGGAATGTGCGCCGGGCCAGGCTGAGCCCTGCCAGGGCTGAGTTAATTCCTGCTCAGGAAGCCAGCGGTGACAGGAGGTTCACTCGCACACAGCCCCGGTGAAAGGGACAAAAGCGGGGCAGACAATTAACCGGGAGCAGAGGTGTGTGGCACAGGCTGGTGACAGCTCCTGGTTGGGTTTGTGACGCGGCTACTGGGGAAGGTTTGCTGTTAAAACATGAAAGAAAGTCTGGTTCTTTTTTTAAATTGTTATTATGTTATGTTACTTGTATTTAATGTGGGTGCTACAGCCGCACAAGCGCTCTCAAGCATCAGCAAAATTCCATTTTTTGTTCTCTATCCCAAATGCGTTCCTTGAGCCACAGCAAAGGGGCATAACTGGCAGTTTATATTATTTATATTATACAACTCCACGAATTCCATTTAGAAGCAGGCACAAAACGAGCTCTTGGAGAGTTTGGAATGGCAGCAGCCGAGCTCCTGCTCTCTCTGTCCCCAGTGGCAACAGAGACCTGCTCTGCTTTCTGTCGAGGGGAATCCTTGCTTCTACAATCCTACCACAGTTTTAGGTCCTTAAATACGATTTGATCATTTTCCTGGCCCTTCTGAGGCTGCTGCTCATTGAATCCCCTTTGCTGCTCCCATGGGATGCTCCTGTGGCTGCTGCCTCTGGAATCAGTGTTGTCCTCAGTGCTTCTGGGTCAGCTGGTGTTTGCTGCCACCGGGAAGAAAGAAAAGAAAAAGAAAAAGAAAAAGAAAAGAAAAGAAAAGAAAAGAAAAGAAAAGAAAAGAAAAGAAAAGAAAAGAAAAGAAAAGAAAAGAAAAGAAAAGAAAAGAAAAGAAAAGAAAAGAAAAGAAAAGAAAAGAAAAGAAAAGAAAAACCAAATCCAAATAAATTAAGCCCCATGCCCAACCCACATTTATTCACAGAGAGGGCAGTCATGGAATCATGGAGTTGGGGTTGGAAGGGATCTTAAAGATCAAATTCCACTCCCTGGATGGGCAGGGACACCTCCCACTGTCCCAGGTTGCTCCAAGCCCCAATGTCCAACCTGGCCTTGGGCACTGCCAGGGATCCAGGGGCAGCCACAGCTGCTCTGGGCACCCTGTGCCAGGGCCTGCCCACCCTGACATTATGGAATTTTTTCCTTACATCTACTCCTGGTTTAAGCCATTCCCCTTTGTCCTATCCAATATCCTGTTTAATCTTCTCTTTACTTCCACACATGATACAATTGTGTTGGGATTTTCTGCAGGGAGTGGGGATACAGCACAGAGAAGAGGGGATTTCAGCAAGCTGGGACCTCATTGTTAAATCTGATCTATCAAGGAGTGATCTCTAGCTGCTTCCACGTTTTCCACAGCGTTCCCCCCACTTGTATTTGATGAATTATTGCACCCTCACTGCTACCACTCTTGTGTCTTGGATTCACACCCCTCTGAGAGCAAGAGATGGCTCCACTGGGTGTCCCTGGCATCGCTTGGATGCTGTGGTGGCAAGATGAGGAAATCTTGGCTAATGACCTTCAGGAAGAGCAAATTGGGCGATGAAACATCCACTGATCCACGTGCCAGGGGAGGTTGCTCCTCTGAGTTGAGGATATTTGTGATATCTTGAGCTGAGAGGTGATGAAGGAATTGCTGCGTTATTCCAAGGCGTGGGACAGCTCCCAGTTTGCCCAAATGCCTGCAGTCCCTCTCACGTGATTCAGACACAGATAAATCTTTGATAGACGCCCAATTTCACTGACATTTTATATCTCCCTTCTACTGGACACACTTTAGGCAACTTAATGACAACCCTACACTTCAATATCATGGGAAGATCGACAGAGCAGAGATAACTTTGAGTTTGGGCTGTTTCTGTGAACGTTTGTCACGAGAACAGCAGGACATCCTCAACTGCATGGAGAGCTCCAAAAAGGCATCACATCTCATCTCTGCTGTAGGCAGCTGGATCAACAAATCCTTTGAAAAATATATCCACGGAATCCGTGGGACTTCTGACAGGCTTTGGAAGTTTCATCACCCTTGGAAGAAAAGCCCAGCTCTGGAGTTAATAAAGAAACAAGCAAAGCCCCAGATTACCTTGAATGCAACAAAATCCAGATTCTGATAGAAGGAGAGGAAATCAAACCTGGTTGTATAAACACGATGCTCCTCTCAAGAGTTACTTCCTTTCAGTGAGTTAGTTACTCAAAATTCCCAAGGAAATGAGGGAATACAGCTTTTGTAGGAGGGCAGAGTGATGAGAAAATGCCAGTTCATGCTTCTAGGACAGTGCTGGATGAATGTCTTCAAATTCCAATGGATTTTAGAGGAGCAAACAGTTTCTGCAGGAAAAACCTGACACTCAAATCTCCTTTCTGTCCCGGCCAGGTTCCTATTAATATTAATGAGCTTTCAGGGGTGTTTTTAAAGGGAATGATATTAAAGCAATATTCAAACATGCTCACTGGGTTCTATTGGTGTTTAAAATGGCATCACACCATTAGATAAAATAAAAGGTAATCACGTTATCATGGAATGGTTTGTGTTGGGAGAGGCTTTAGGGACCATCTCATTCCAGCCTCCCCACCCTCACAGGGAAGAGGTTTTTTCTGATATCTAATCTAAATTTAGCCTCTTTCAGTTGGAAGCCATCCCATGATCCATAACCATCATCCATTGCACAGGGACTGTCCACCTGAGGTCTGCATGGCCTAGAAAAAATTAGGACTTTTTTTATTTTCCTGTTTCCCCTCCCATTTTATCATGCTTTGATCATTGCAGAAGCTCTTTTAGAGCAGTTTTTGTGGTGAGCTGGATTTAGAAGAGGTGTAAAAATAGGGATTGGTCTTACTTTAATTTTGAGGGGTTTTTTCTGTCATTGTGCATCTTCATGTTCATACATCGGAATATTTTCTCTCTGCCAGTGATCTCCCCCATTGGATCATCCTTAGACCATTAAGAAAATCCTGCCTTTTAATTAAATGCTTAATTCTAAACAGTGATCAAGATCTATCCTTATCCAGGAACGTTTTTTAATATTAAAAATAATCCAGCATGTGTTGGCACGGCAACTCCTCCTTCCTTCTGCTGCTGCTCCTCCAGCACTGCTGCCCTGCAGCAGCCAGGAGAGTATTCCTTAAATTGGACACTTCATGATATGCCTGGAAATTCAAAATTCCTGCTCAGCTGGGTGAACTGGAAACCTCCAGCTTCAATCTGTCACTTTATTGCTTTAACCTTCCGCAGCTGATTTTTAAATATTAACATCTAATGTGGTTATGGAGTTATTGCTCTCCCTGCTTATGGAACCTCTCAGGTGAGGTCAGGTGTGTTTGTTTAATCCTGGATTTTAGAACCAGCCACGGGTGGGGAAGTGAGAATCTGGCTGCTGGGATAACGGGGGGGTTTGGTTGGAATTCAGCTCCTGGCGTGCTCAAATCAGCCCTGTGCTTTCTTAATTCCAGGTTATAACCTTCATTGGGAGGATGTGGGGAGGAAATATTGAAAAAAGATATTAATTAAGATTTTAATTTATTGGGAAGCACAGAGGCTTTCCCTCCCAAGATACTGAGTGGAAACAGTGCATGTAGATATAAAGGTGGTGCTGTAGTGGGGTGAGCTGTTATTGGTCACCACACACAAAAACTGCAATAAAAACAGTTTAATTCCATGTCTTTCCTATTCCCAAGCTCTCTCCACGAGCTGTGCATCCCAAGAGGAAGGAGCCTGTGTGCATCCATCACAACACACGGAATGTAGCTTGGGTTTCATCTGCAGCACTGCTGAAAAATAAGAATTTATGGGGTTTTTCCATGTTTATCTGTCCTACACTGGTGAAACGTGTGCAAAAAGCCCATGTGGATTTCAGTGTGGGTACTTTACTCTGACCATAAGGATAAAAGTTAATTAATGTACACCCCATGACACATTTGCATATCAGTACAGCAGTGCCATGGTTTTGGTGGTAGATGATCTTGGACAGAGCATAAAAAGTCATTTTGATGGAAAAAAATACAGGAATGTAAGTTTTCCTGTGCCAGCTTCTTCTGGATGGATGCACATTCCAAAGTCAGGAGGTTCATCCCTGGAGCACTCCTCATTCCTTGGTTTTAAAGCCTGAACAATTCTCTCCACAAAGTGGGATACCTGCAACTGGAAAATATTTCAGCAGATCACATTTTGGTATAAATATCTTCAAGTGGACTGTAAGATGGTGGGTCAGGCAGTGGTTTTGGTTTAGATCTGCAATTCAGACAATTTCTCTTTTCCTGGAAAATGGTGAATGTATTGAAAAATGAAGAATAAAAGGAAGAAATAAGTGATTATTTGAACTTGGGGTTTAAGGTGGTGGGCAAAAAGCAGCACAAAGATTTCACGTGTGTGCAGAAAATCTAGAACTGAGCAGATGCATCGTCCAGAATCTTTGAAATACGAAATTAGACAGGATAAGTGGTGATGGCCTTGATATTTAGAGTGGAACCTATTTCATGTGTGAATAGTGGGAATTATTTCTCCATTTCTGGCTTAAGAATAGAAAAATAATCATCAAAATAAAATCCTAGGTTGGTTTGGGTTGGAAGAGACATTAAAGCTCATCCCATTCCACCTCTTTCCACTGTCCCAGGCTGCTCCAAGCCCCAATGTCCAACCTGGCCTTGGACACTTCCAGGGGCAGCCACAGCTTGTCTGGGCCAGGGCTTCTCCACACTCCCAGGGATTTTTTTTCCTAGTATCCAATCTAAACCTGCTCTCTGCCTTTGTATTAGGAGCAATCCCAGCCTGTGTGAGGTGATGGGATGTGGGGTATTGATACTGAGGTGGTTGATGGTGGAATTCATTTATTTGAGTGAATGCGCCGTAGTTTGCAATGAATAATTATTTCTCAATGGCAACCCCCCAATTCTTTGCTCCAAACTTAAATGATCCCCACGGAATCAAATTAAATAATTCAACATAATTTATATCCTTATTCGAAGCTGTATCATCTCCCTATAATTCCTATGAGCAGCTCTTTTATTGAGAAGTATTGCTTCTATCAGTGCCACTTTTATGTTGGAATCTTTTTCTACAATGCAAAGCTGGGATGAAAAATGTATTCCTTCTTTCAGTCGCTCATCCCTGTAAACCCCAAAGACAAACAGCTGAAGTTCCTGGGGGTAAGGCAGAAGCATTTATCACTCCAAATTCTGGAACAAAAAGCCTGGGAGATCAGGCTGCTTTCTGAATGCTGAGAGACAACTAACATTCCACTCCAGGAAAAAAGGAGGGGAAGGGTGCAATTCACTCCAGAGCTTTCACAGTGGGGAAAAAAAAAGAGTGAAAAACATCATGTTACAGAAGTAGAAGAGAGATGAGATTTATCTGGGATTACTGCTTTTAAAATCCTAGGTGAGCTGAAATAATTCTTGAGGAGTGGGTTAGGCCCTGTTAAGTTTTATTTAATAACCTTCAGTACAACACCCAGCTCTGATCCTGCAGCTCATATGGAGGCACCTCAAGGCAATGATATTTTTTCACCTCTCTGTTACAGATAAGAGAATTAAGGGGAGGAAAGGTGAAGCTGGGTGGCAGCAAAAGTCAGAAAAGGAGCCCTGTGGGTTTTTCAGTGTAGCTTCCCTGATCTTATGTAATTAGGAGAGGTCACTTTATTGTGTAAGTAATAATTTAGTTCACTCTGGAATAATTGTTTTGAGTGCAGAGTGGTGAGAGCTGATCCTTGCACGGATGTTTTCCCAGCCCTTTGATGCCTGTGCTGGCTCGGGGGGAACAAATGGTCAGTGATCAAGTTTGTCACTGCTGGGAATTTAACTATTTAACTCTAATTCGTTATTTGAAATGTGCATGCACATCTCCGGGAAAGAAACAGCTCCTTTTCAGATGGGTTTTGACCAGATATTTTTCAGATAGTTTCAGTTCTTGAGCTGACATGGACACTCCTGACCTTTTTCCTCTCCACTCATCAAAGTTCTCTCAGTCCTGCCTGGCTGCAGAGCCATGAGATGTCCCAAATGAATCTGTATTAGCCCAAAACACAGCACTGAGATCTTTAGTTCTGTCTCCTCTTGGAGTTACAAGCTCTCCCAGCTGATTCTTTAATTTTCAAGCTGTTCTTTCCACTCCCTGCGAGGCAGGTGTTGCGTTTGGGGAGGATTTTTAGAAACTGCTTTGGTTTCCTCATGCGGGTTGTAAATTTTTAAGTGCCCTGCCCTTCCTGCCCCAGTGGCCTTTGCTTTGATCTGGTTAAACTCCTGAGAGGGGAGCCCTGGGGCTTTCCTCACTGCGGGAAGGAAATGTGGATTATTTCTTGAGGTGAAAAACAAGCCCCAAACCACTGTCTTTGAAATGTGTTCAGTGAGGAAAAGTGTGCAAGGTTAGTGCAGCCCCGGGGCGACAGCAATGTCTGCTCCACACCTACACGAGCCTGACATTGTGGGGTTTTCTAACAAAAAGCTGCTGCAAGCAGAGCCCTGTGCAGCCCTGAGCAGTGAGCAGCTCTTCCCACAATCTCTGGGGTGCTGGGAGCTGCAGGAATTAATGCAGCCAAATGGACACCTCGCCAAAGGGTCTGAAGTGGGGTTGTGTTATTAGAAAAAAGTTTTTTACAGAAAGAGTGATAAAATATCGGAATGGTTTACCCGGGGAGGTGGTGGAATCACCATCCCTGGAGGTGTTTAAAAAGAGATTGGATGTGGCACTCGGTGCCGTGGTTTAGTTGAGTTGAGGTGTTAGGACATGGGTTGGACTCGATGATCTTGAAGGTCTCTTCCAACCTGGTGATTCTGTGATTCTGGGATTCTGTGTTTGAGGAGAGAACAACTTGATTTCCAGAGAAAGGGTTGGGGGAGCATTTTGAGGTGGTGGAGCTGGTGGTCAGATGACTCTGAAGGTTTGGGGTGAGTTCTCTTTATTTTTCGTGGGGCCCAGGGGAGTGACCCTGGTCAGTGCTCTCATCCTCGTTTGGTTTTTTTTTTAATCTATTTGAATTTGATAACGTTTATACAGATTTCTTTTCTTTTATTTGCTGTTACCTTTGTAGCAAAATCCTGAGGGAATTCATTAAACTGAGTTAGGAGAGGAATGTCAGCTCTTGCAGGATGTGTTTTGTTGTATTGTCCCGAACCCAGGGTTATTTTGACAGAGGAATAATGGAGATAGCCATGATTTAAAGAACGGGAGGAATTCCTGACAGGAACAGGGATCTGTCCTTGTTGGGAGCCAGCCTGGGGTACTTGATCATGGGTATTGATTCAGCCCATCAAAATTTGTTGTGGGAAATGCAATTTATGCTCTGACCTTCAGACAGCTCTCAGCTGGAATGGAAAAACACGGCCCAGATCCTTACAGATGGGTCTGCTTATCACTGGCTCCAAGGAAATGTGGGATGGAGGAGTTTGAGCAGCTCTGCAGGCTGGGAGGATTTTCCAGTGGAAAAAACAGATGGAAATATCTATTCCATAGGCATTGCTGCACATAAAATTCCATCATAAAACTCCTTGGATGGAAGAATTATAGATCCCAGAAAGCAAAAATCTCTTCCCTGCTCCCCTTTTCAATTCCATGATGATTTTATTTTCATTAGAGATGCAAGGTATTGATGCCTTAGGTTTTAACTTTTATATTTTCAAATTCTGTACTGCTTAGAGTGTAACTCTGCAGTTCCTTGTAGCCTGGAATTTCTGCTCTCTTGTGCTGGGCAGACACAACAAAGCCTCTCCAGGCTTTGCCTTCAAGGACAGCCAGGCTCTTCTAGGCCCAAAATGTGTAACCCAAAGCCTCTGAGGGGGGAGCAAGCTGAGGGGAATTACATCATTGACCTGGGGCTTTAATTGGAGAATTAACCCTGATATGCAAATGAACCAAAGCTATAAAGGTGTGAAGAACTCGTGACCTGGGGTCCATCTTGGGGTCCATTTTTGGAAGCAGCCTCTGGCTCCCCCAGGGTGTGCCTTGAAGGCTTTCAAATAAACACCGACCTTTATTCCCTTACTCCTGTCTGGTCTCTGTTTCTAGGTGAACCTTTATAGGTTTGGTTCATTTGCATATCAGGGTTAATTCTCTAATTAAAGCCCCAGCTTAGTGATGTAATTCCCCTCAGCTTGCTCCCCCCTTAGAGGCTTTGGGTTACACATTTTGGGCCTAGAAGAGCCTGGCTGTCCTTGAAGGCAAAGCCTGGAGAGGCTTTGTTGTGTCTGCCCAGCACGAGAGAGCAGAAATTCCAGGCTACAAGGAACTGCAGAGTTACACTCTGAGCAGTGAGGCATCACTGCCACAATGGTGGACAAAGTGATCTCCACAGCTGCCTCCAGTTTATTCCCTCCTGCAGCCCACAGGTCTCTGCTCTGGGGCCACCCACAGCAATGTTTTGCAGCACAGGACGTTCTTCTCTCCTCCCACCCCTCCCCACAGTCAAATGTTGTTACAAGCCTCGGGGTAAAAGCAGTTCAGAGCCGGTTGCAATGTGGTTTTCCGTACATTAAAATGTTTAAGGAATTTAAAAGTGCACAGTTGTCTAAAAACAGACACCCTCAGGCTTCTGCTTGAGGAGCTGGAGACAGGAATTCTGTTTCAAAGCTGCTTCAGATGCCTGATGGGTGTATCAGAAAATGCTCCTGCTTATGCAGGGCTGGTGCCTGTGGTGGATTCGAGCAGCTGAGAGCCTCCAGGCTTCGTGTCTGTTGGATTTGGAACATTGCAAGTTTTATTTTGGGGGATTTATGTACAAGGCTGCCGTGTCTGGAAACTCAAGAATTGGGGTTATTCAAGATATTTTCCTTCCCTTTTGGTAGGGATACAGATGCAGTTTTGGTTTTGTTGGAGTTGAAATCCCCTCGTTTTTTTCCCCCCAAAATGACAAGAGCAATCAGCACTGTGCATTTGAATTGCTCTGGAATTAAATTTCAAGTGGAACAGCATGGTAGCTATTTCATTATCTCGGAATTTATTCCAGAATTAGGCACCAACGTTTTCAAATTTCATTTCCTTGTGTAGTTCTTGAGCCAGCCCTTGTCTGTGACAGGCTGAGCTACAGCAGGGACGGTTTAATTTATTAATTGGAGGCAGCAGGCGTTGAAAGGTTCTGCATTTGGGCAAGAACACATCTATATTTGCATACCTTAACTAGAACAAATGGATGGCAGTGCTCAGCCCTGGATTTTCAAAGGAGCTCAGGAAGTTCCTTTTCTCTTTGAAAATCCTAAACTTCAGAGGAAATATTCTTTTTTAAAATTATTTTTGCAGTGGCTCTGAAGTTTCATAACCATCAAGAAGAAATACCAACTAACTCAAGTTCAGTGACTCTGTCCTTCCTTAGCCCAGCTCCTTGGAGTTATCTCGGAGATTTTGTTCTGCTGTGTCCTACGTTTGTCAATTCTTCTTCAGTAATATTTCTGAAATTCTCTCCTTTCCAAACAAATGGCCAGCATCTTATCTGCTATCGGGGGTGTTGGGGCTTCGTCTCCCATCCTTTATCTCTTATCCCTTCCAGTCCTCTTGGAAGCTGCTGGATTGTTGCTGCTGTCTCTGGCACTGACAGCCCCATCAATTCTGTATCTCTTCACTGGTCCCCTTTCTTCCTGCTGCATCAAGAAAAACTTTTATTTTTATTTCTGAAGACGTTCCCTTTGTTTTCTCTCTGCTGTTGGCTCCTGTAACGTTGTCCCCTTGCTGTTGGCTCTGTTAACACGGATGGTTCCAGCCCCTCAGCACAGGCTCCTGAGTCCATCCCTCCTTGTGTCCAGTTCTGGGCCCCTCAGTTCAGGAAGGAGGTTGAGACCCTTGAACGTGTCCAAAGGAGGGTGACAAGGCTGGTGAGGGGCTTGGAGCACAAACCCTGTGAGGAACAACTGAGGGAGCTGGGGGTGTTTAGCCTGGAGAAAAGGAGACTCAGAGGAGACCTCATCACTCTCTACAACTCCCTGAAAGGTGGCTGCAGTGAGGTGGGGCTTGGTCTCTTTTTCCAGGCAACACCTGACAGAACAAGAGGACACAGCCTTAAGTTGTGCCTAGGAAAATCTAGGTTGGATATTAGAAAAAAGTTTTTTCAGAAAGAGTGATAAAATATTGGAATGGTTTACCCGGGGAGGTGGTGGAATCACCATCCCTGGAGGTGTTTAAAAAGAGATTGGATGTGGCACTTGGTGCCATGGTTTAGTTTAGTTGAGGTGTTGGGACATGGGTTGGACTCGATGATCTTGAAGGTCTCTTCCAACCTGGTGATTCTGTGATTCTGGGATTCTGTTTCAAGCACAGTTTCCTGTCCTCAGCCTTTTCCTGTTCAGCAGGGGCCAGAGCTTGCTTAAAAATTAGAAAAATGCAGTGATTAAGGCTGACCAGTGTGATTTAGCCCTCACCAAAGTGAACACAGGCACCCACCCACCTTTCCAGCTGGAGGATGTGTGCTGGGGAATTGCAGACGCCCAGCAAACCTCTTCTCTGGCACATTTAGGACATCATCCTCTGCAAGAGCGTGGAAAATGCCAAGGAAGGCTTGGTGGGGGTGTAGGGAATGCTGCCTTTCCAGTGAGGTGCTGGGAGGGTGATTCCTGCTGTCCAGGGAGCTGGACAATGCAGCCCATCTATTCCCTGAACCTTGGTTACGGGAGCTCAAGTTTGATCTCATCACCCATTTTCTGTTGCTTTTCTTGCAGCACTTCTGTGCACAGGCCTCAATCCTTTATTCCTGATGAATTTGCTGTTGTGACCGTGGTTAAAAGTTTTTTTGCTTCTCATCTCACTTATCCCAAAAAACCTGTTTATTCCTGTAGAACCATTGTTTTCATCTCTGTTACCTGGGAATGATCCCAGCTCCTGTGATTGATGAAGAGCTGGAAAACTTAAGCCTGGCCTAGTGCTGAAGGTTTTTGGAGGTGATTGCTGCCATCTTTTTGCCTCACACCGTCTAGGCTCGAAATAAACCTCTCTTTGGGGAAGAATTCACCTCTTATTTCCACTGCTCACACACAAGACACCTTTTGCTCTCTCCAGCACAGCCTGGGCAACAAAAGTTCTGGCTTTAAACATTCCCAATTTCTTAACCCCCTTCCAAGGGCAAACAGTTTGCAATACCTGAGGATAACACCCAAATGAGCAAATCTGGTTTGTCCAAAAAAAAAACCCACACAACTTCTCAAAACCATCATGGCCTGAAATGGAATGGAGTCATTGCAAGATAATTAACATCCCTTGGATATCTGAGTGTGCAAAGGTGCATTTGATCCCATTCCTGTAAAGACCTGATTACATTATGGTAATGAGAGTCTTCGGAGCTGCATTGTTGTTACGGGAAAGCTCCTTTTGAATTCAGCACGGCAATGATTCGCTCCCTTTGATCAGAAAGAAAAGTCAATTACATTCATATTTGAGCTGGAGATCATATAAACAAGCCCAGTCCTTTCAGTAGTGCATGGTTAACACAAAAAAAGTAATTAAAGCGCTTCAATAGCATTTCTCAGAAAGCATATGTAGGGACTGAAAACAAAGTACAGAATCTTACCCTGCTTCTCATTATTCTCTAGGTTAATAAAGGATATTTTTACCTCAGCTTGATGGTTGTCCACATATTCAAAACCCTTTCCTTCATGAAAATGTCAGATATTCTTCCTTTTCCACCTTGTCCAAGAGGGAAAGGAGCCTCTGGGGAATGGAAATGCTACTCTAAACCAGGTACCCAGGAATCTTCAGAGAGGCTCCATGTGATATCACCTGTGAATTGTCTTCTTATTGAATAAGGAAACTGGGCAGAGTTTTAGAATTCAATTGCAAAATTGAGGAAAATAGCAAGTGTATTTTGTATCATGTGGCTTCCTAAGAGAAGAGCCTGGTAGGAGGACATGATAAAGTCCTTGGCCTGTGTGCAGCGGGTGGGAATCTTTGAGATATGCTGAATTGTCCTTGTTTCTAAAGTTTTTTTTCTATTTTCAGCTAATAAATGGGCTAACTCAGGGTCAGGAATTTATATCTGTCCAGGCTGGTGCAAAAACAGCTCTCAAGAACCCACTGCAACCATCCAGCAAAGGATGAAAAGATTTGACAGGTCCTTATTCTGGGCCACAGTGATGCTCATGTGTGGGTTGAGAATTGTGGGTGTTGTGTGTGAAGAGGACCAGCTTAATTAGGGAAGAGGGAGGAGAGGACCTGTTTTTTCCTCTTAGTCCCACCACAGAAAATGGGCTTGGGAATGATGGGTTTGGATTTTTTTTTGGCTGTAATCTGGGTGCAGGGACAAAGGTCCCTGGCTTTTTCTGTGCAATGCTCTCAGGTATGAGATGTGGTTCTGGGAGTTGTCCTGGGCAGGACCAGGAGCTGGATTTTGAGCCTGGTGGGTCCTAGGTCAGGATATTCCATGATTCCCTAGATCAGTGTCCGTGTCATGGTAATGAAAGTGGTTAAAATGAGCTGCTGAGCTGCAAAGTTACTCCAGATACCAAAGCGAGGAAATGATGCTGAGCTGGGAGCTGCCAAATATGTGTAAGTTGATGTGTGATGTGGTAACTACACTGTGCAAATTCCTAAGGAAAATATTCCTAAAAAGAAGCTATTTCTAGGATAATAGTTAACCACTTCTGGGGCAAGGTTATCATCTAGAACATGGACAGACACTGACTTAAGTCTTGCCTCTGAGCAAAGCTGTATGGCAAGAAAATAGGGAAAATATTCCCTCCTGTCTCCTGCAAAGCATCAGGTGTGTTCCATGCCAGGGATGCTCTCTGCTAAACAACATTTCGAGGCACAGTAATACGTAGGAATTTTTTATAAATGGCCAGAACTGGTTACCTGGGCTCTGCTGGGAAGGATCCATGAGGGAAAAGCAGGAGTGTGTTGTTCAAAGGCAATTGTTTTAGTGCACGGGGTTTGCACAGTGCATCTATCTCGGCGAGCAGACGCTGCTTTGTATCACTGGCCAAAATTTTCATGGTCTGCTTCAGCAGGCAGACTTGCAGAATAATAAACAAGATTTCTGTATGTGTGACTGCAGCAAATACTTGTTGACGGTGACTGCTGTATTTCTTTCAGTGGTCCTGCCAGCTTTAATTAACTCAGGTTTATTCTGAACCGCGCCGAGATTAGGAACTTGTTTGCAATCTATTTGCATTGTAATACACAACCCAGAACATCGCTCTCCCCGTGTCTCCCTGACTGCAAACCTGTCGTCTGCCTTTCCACAAGTGAATTTGAACCCTGGCCATCCTCTCTGCTCCATTTAGCTCCTGCTGTTTTAGCACAGGTTTGGGGACGCTCGCTGTGTTTGAGCAGTTGGGGAGAGGGCCACTGCCTGCCAGGCTGCCTGTGCTTGTCAGACCCAGCAGCCATCAAGCTCTCAGGATTTCTTTTCAGATGTGCTCCTATCATATTTTAGAGTTTTTCCACATCACCTGCTCTTCATGCCTTCTGTCTGTGAGCACTTGGGGTTTCAAGGACTGGGCTGGAATGTCCTCAAGGCTGGAATTGCCTCTGTGTTGTGCAGTGCTTGGAGCATCGCTTGGATCCCGGGGGATGTGTTGGGTGTGTTTGTTAACTCTGCTGTAATTACACACGAGTTGTACAAACACGCATTTACCCGCCTTTGGCAGGTCTTCCATAAAGCTTCAGCACAAATTCTTCCAGTGTTTCCCCATCCATCACTTTACCCTGCTAGGACAGGCAGCCAGGCTCTGCCAGGGATGCTGCTGCACCTCCTCCTCCTGCTGCTGCTCCAACCCCTGCTCACTCTGCTCTCAGCAATCTCCTTAAAATTTAAGTTCTGGGTTAATGAAACAGAGCAAAGCCTGTTCTCCCTGGCAGCACAACTGGCCAAAATGACAGTTCCCACTCTGGCTGGGACAGAGATTGATGCTTGTGTGCTGTAGAGGAAAAAGCTTCAGTAGTGCTGGGAGAGAAGGGAAAACACAGGGATAATGGAAATGGAGGATAAATAAGTGCTGCTGCTAAGTTTATTAGATGATTGTGTTGGATTGGCTTGGACATGATTTGTTTTCTTTCTCAGGAGAAGGGAAAAGCAAAGTTCCTCACACCACTGCATTGTGTAGTTTACAGTATAGGGAAATTGGTTTCTAACGTTGATATATTTTAACTCTCCCCTTCAGCTTTCAGTACTGAAACCTGAAATTATCTGTATGGAAATGTTTTCATGACAACAGGCCAGGCTCTGATTTAACCAGGAGGTGCTGTCACCACCTCTCCAGGGGCACTGAGAGCTGTGTTCACTCATTCTCTGCTTTCTCATCGTGGAAAGGAGGAGTTTTACCCTGTGCCCTTGTACAAACTCTTTATCCCTCTGCTGCCCTCCTGACCCCATTGCCATCCTCCCACCCTGGAGGAGAAATCTACCCCATCCAATGGGGGATGTGCTGGGAAGAGCTGAGCTGTGACCAAAATAGTGCTGAAAAGGTGATTTTCAGTTTAGTGCAGAGCTTGCCTTCATTTCTGCTGCTGCTCCAAGCTGGCCTGGGTCAAGTGTTCCACTTAACAGTGGAGAGCCTCAGTGCTGGGAGCAGCCCCAGGAATGGTCCTGCTGTGGGGATAAAAGCCCTCAGAACACAGTTACTCAGCATGGGTGGAAATGGAGAGCTCCAGGCTTTTAAAAACAAACATTTCTGGCCTAGCAAGCCAGAGAGAGCCCAGCCAAGGAGCCACCTGCTCCTGCTCTTGTTTGAAGTGGAACTTAGGTCTCCTCTTGTGTCACAAATGCTTTGAGTTACTGCCAGCTATCAAATACTAATATTATTTTATAGAATGGAGCCCTTTGTGCTCCTCTGAAGGACCAGCAGAGCTATAATTGTTGCCTGAAGGGCTTTAAAATTTCAAGTATTTTTGCTCAACAGTTCTGGGAGATTTTTCTTTGAAAGAAGTCCTGTCCCAGGGGAACTGCTCTCCTCTCCACAAGCAGGAACACAGGAACTCCTTGTGGCACTAATGGGAGCTGGCCCCACTAAGAGATTCCATATAATAAAGCTCAGCCTCCACAATATGAAATACAATGGGAAAAAGATAAAATTGTAAAAGGCCTCCTTCTGATCTTGCCCAATTTTTAAATTGCCCAATAAATTTTAAAGTGATGGAAAGTCAGAGATTCCTGTATATTCACTCTTCATGGCAAAAGCAGTTTGTTTCTTGGATTTCTTCCCCTTTCCTGAAGTCAGTCTCCCTCCCTCTGCTCAGAAGCTGCTCGGGTCCTTCTGGTTCATCACCCAAACACACCCTGAGGGCAAACTGCTGTCACCTCCAGAGCTTCCCTGGCCACTGCTGCCAGGCCCCATCCATCAAGTGAACAGGTTGGAGGCAAACAGGAGCTGCCTGAGCTGCCAGCCTGAAATAAATCACAGCTCTGATCAGCACTGGCTTCCTGCTCCCGCTTTTCCTGCCTCATCCCTGCCTCAAAGCTTCCAGCTCTTGGCATGGCTCTGGATGGAGCTGGGCTTTAGTTCTGAGACTTTCTGTGCCAGAGAGGCTGGGAATGGTTGGACTGTGGGATCTGGGTCTGCTCAGACCATTGAGACCATGCCTTGTGTTTTTGGGTCATCCATGTGCCAGCTGGGAATTCAGGGCTGCAAGGTGCTCATGCACTTGGAAAAAGTGGCAGTATTGATTTTATTATTTTATTTATTTTTATTAACTGCTTCCGAGTCAGAGAACAGTTCCTACTTCATTCTGTGTGATCCACATCCAGAGAGCTACATGAATGTTGTCTTTTTCCCTGATTAAGGAATACCAAGGCTTCCATGCTGGGGTGGGATTTCTGGGATAAAATTTGGAGATCCTAATTTGCAGTTTGTTCACGACTGGGATGCCTAATGAAGGGAACACTGATTAATGTAGTTAGGAAAAGTAGTAAACAAAAATATGAAAAATAATTCAAATTTTTTGGTAGCGCTTTTGTAGTTGTTGGACATCAGCAAGTCAACACTACAAGACCTGTAGAATGTAAAGTAAGAGTGGAAGAGGAATTCTTCTCTTCCTCCTAAAATAAAAATAAAGAAGTAGGAGAAAGAAGACTACTTTGGGTTTTGAAAACATGCCGTGTTTGATGAATCACAACCACTCTCTCTCGAATGACTTTACTTAAAGGTACCAGTGCATTGCGAGTTTAATTCCTCTGGTTTGAAATCTTTCTTGAAGCTGTCTTGCTTCAAGGAACACTCAGTGAGTCTGGACAGGATGGAATGAAATGACGAATAGTTCTGTAAACATCCCTGGTCGTGGTGCACAAACATGGAAACACCCATGGATAACCTCGATGGAGGAGAACCAGCAGCTCCTTGGAGCTGGGGCTTGGGAAGTGCAGGGTGTGGATTGAGGGAGCAAAGCTCCTGTCAACAAAAAGACAGTTAATTGTAGTAATTTTTTTATTTCAAAACCGTTTTGAATCTCTAATCTTGACTTCTAGGCATCTAACTTGACTTCAAGCCTGCTTTGATTCTTTTTTCATGTTTTTATTTGTTTTATAAGATTCATTTAGCTCATTTTTACCGCACTAAAAGGTGAACTCATGGTTAACGCGATACCTTTCATTTTCATCTTTTTATCTCTCCTTTTTATAGCACACCTTGGGACGCCTCTATGCTCCACACCTTAATTTTAATCATGCTCCGAGAGCAGCCTTTATATTATTCAGGCAATCTTGGTGGAATAAAAAATGGAAATTGCGATTTGTCCTTGATGGCTCCATTTCCCGGGGAGCCTATTTGAGATGTAAACACGCCAGGCTTCACTTCCCCGTTTCTAAAGCGAGACTTCCAGGTGTGTCAGGATTACACGTGGAGCATTAGGAGGTTTAAAATGGTTTTCCTGTCAGGATGGGAGTCACAGCAATGTCGGCACTTGATGCAATGCCCCATCCCATGCTCGTGCTAATAGAGGTCGTTATAATGCGTGTTTTGAAAGTGGTGTTATTGATGAGCTGCTGCTCTGCAGAACCCAGATTGCCTTTCCAGTCTGCTTTCTGCTCACAAGTTGTTTTCTCGGTGGGAAATAAATTGTTTTCACTGTGGGAAATGTTGGTTGTTTACTAATAAGTTGTTTTCTCGCTGGGAATAGATTTTGAATGTTAAAATGGAAGATGGGGCTTTGCTTTGTGCTGGTGGAGGAAATACAATAAGCTTCAAGTCCTTGAGCTATGGGGACTTTTTAAACAGAAGATTTATGATGTCCTGTGTCAATCTTGTACCTTATAGGCTTTTAAGAGGACACAGGGAATTGTGTCTTGGCAGTCACTTGGAACTGAAGGAATTGTGGTCAAGCAGGCTGCCTGTTGATGGAAGAGGAGGATGGATTTCACTGGAGCTTGTGCTCATCTGCAGCTCTTCCAGGGGAAGATCCGTGCCTTTTTTATTCTGTTACTATCACAGAATCACAAAGCTTGAAAAAGATCTCCAAAATTGAGTCCAACCTGTGACTGATCCACACCTTTTCCACCAGCCCAGTGTTTGGAGGTGAAACCTGTCCTGAAATCCCCCCCACAGTGCAGCTGGATGTGGTGTGGATGTGTTTGCTTCCTTCACAGCAAACCTCCCTGGATTCATTAAAACTCCAACAAAATCCCCCCTGTGTGGTGGTGGGAACATTGGATCGACATTTTCTTCTGGAGGTGTTTGGACAGAACAGATGCTGACTGAAATACATTTGGTGGAACAAGGATTTCATAGCTGGAAAAATGGGACTGAGAGGGAAAATATTCAGAAATTAATTTACTTCCAATATTTTTCTTCAATTCTTTTTTCTGTAGGTCAAAGTAACCTTTTGATGACACATTTTTATGAGAGATTTCTGAGATCATCCCAGAGTTCGTAGAAACATTGTACAATAATTTGGATTGGACTGGGACCTCAAAATTCATCTCATTTCAACACCCTGCCATGGGTAGGGACTTCCACTAGACCAGCTCATGATATCCAGGAGGAATTTCTCCATGGAAAGGGTGCTCAGGCCTTGGCAGGGGCTGCCCAGGGAGGTTTGGAGTCCCCGTCCCTGGAGGTGTCCAAGGAATTCCTGGAGGTGGCACTCGGTGCTCTGGGCTGGGGACAAGGTGGGCATCAGGCACAGCTTGGACTCAATGGTCTTGGAGGACTTTTCCCACCAAAATGTTTCTAGAACTCTGTGATAGCAGTGAAGTAAAAAAGACCCAATCCCATCCAGGGAATGCATCTTTCTTGTACCAGGGGTACGTTGGATATTAGGGAATATTTCTTCACCAAAAGAGCTGTCAAGCAATGGAATAGGCTGCCAGGGCAGCAGTGGAGTCACCATCCCTGGAAGTGTTAAAAAAATGTGTGGATGTGGTGATTTTGGATATAATTTAGCAGTGCTGAATTAATGGTTGGATTTGATCTTGGGGGCCTTTTCCAACCTTAACAATTCCACAATTCTGGGGAATTTTAAAGACAGCTTGATACACATTTTCTCTAACACTTCTGTTCAGGTGAAATACAAGATTTGTTTGTTTTCAGGAGGTTTTGAACGTGTTAATCATTTTCTGTTGATCAAATGGGATAAAACTACTGGAGAGGGCTTTTCTGAGGGAGAAACAAATTGGCTTTCCAGCAGCCAGAACTGGGATGTGTAAATACACTTGTAAAATGTAAATGTACTTGGACATGTGTGGCTCAAAGATGTTTTAAATGGGGAAAAAAAAAACCAGATTATTTTACCTGGGGGAGAACTTGTGTAGGTGAAATACATATTCCCCAAAAAAATGGGCTACATGATCCCAATTTTATTCCTTGGAAAACTCCCAGAAAACTAAAAGATGTCAAGAATTTGAGATTTTGCATATATTGGAGAATTTGCATAGAATAACTGCAGTTCCTGCTGTAATTCATTGGGTGCCTTCTGCCAACGCAGATGTGAGCCCTCGGTGCTCTCAATAAATTAAAAGAATGACTGCAAAAGGATAAATCTAAAAAAATAAAATTTAAAAAAGCAGAGAAAACCAAGGAAAAATCTGGGCAGGGGGTGAAGAATTTGTCAGATGTGCAGCAGAGAAATCACAGCAATGAAAGGAAGCAGCTGCTGGAGGATGGGGTCTTCCTTCCAGGCTGGGAGAAAGTTCTTGGAGTCATCTCAGGGCCTTGCTGGGCCACAACAAACTTCTCATGCTTGGTTCCTGAATCGTGGAATCATTCAGGTTGGAAAAGCCCTCCATGATCTTGGAGTTCAACCATTCCCGGCACTGCCAATCCCACTTCTGCCCCATGTCCCAAGTGCCACATCCACACGGCTCTTAAATCCCACCAGGGATGTTGGGCAAGGAAGAATTTTGGAGGGAAAGGATATTTAAAAGCTTGGAGCAGAAATTCAGATTTGGCTATTTAAAAGGAAGTAAAGTCCAGGATCGCCATGTGGCAAAATGGGATTTGAATTTGCTTTCCAAACTGAGCCATACATAATTCTTAATCACAGGATCCAAAGGAGGTGTTTTAGGTTACTTTCCTTTTTTTAAATTTTATTTTTATTTTAAAATTCTATTTGGGTTTTTAAATTTTATTTTGTTTTGTCTCCATCCTCACAATTCTTTGTCTTTTTGGAAACTCCTGGGTTTCCATTTAGTTGTCTGTTCTCTAGAGCTGAGAGTTATGGAGTTATAGAACTCTTTAGGCTGGAAAAAACCCTTAAAGTCTGAGTCCAATCCTTAACCCAACACTGCCAACCTGCGTCCCCAAGTGCCACCTCTTGTTTTCTACCCAGTTTTGGTGGTTTTTCTCAGGTCTTTCTCCATCCACTCCATATTTTAACACATTGGGATGCCCAAAATGCAGCTCAGTGCTCCAGGTGATTCCTCTTCAAGGACACAGGAACATCCTCATCTCTCCTTCCCCCTTCCTTTTGGTATCAGTTTAGATTTGTCTGATGAAAAGCTGTCACCACCTAAAGTCACCAAACTGGGGCTGGAGGGAGGAAATCACGCTGGCATTTGGATGTCAGTAAATATTTAGAAAGGTAAAAAGGCTAAAATGGGAATTTTGTGGCATTGGAGCAGAGGAACAGATGGATTTCTGCTATGGTTTCATTTAGGTCAAGTTCAAGGGAAACCTAATTAACAGAAATTACAGCAGTTGAGCCTGGTATTAGTGCTGTATTCACAGAAATTATGATTTTTACATCAAAAAAGATAATTAGCTACTACTGTGAACCAGTAGAGGAGACATAAGAGCTGTCAGAGGGCATTTGGTGTATTTTACCATGGAATTTTATTGCTAAATCTAATTATAATAACAAATTTTTTCAGTGATTAAGACTGAGGGGATTGCTCCTGAAATGAGGAGCAGTGATTCCTATTTAGCAACCTTCCAAGGAATTTATCAGGGCTTCTTAGGCTTTGTTTTGTGGGCATAGATGGGAAAAATAATCCAAGTGGATTTTTCAAATGGATTATTTTAACTGCGTTTTGAATTGTGGACAACCAGAGATGGAGAATTCAAGTCTTAAATTGGCCTTTGAGATGAATTAAGCAAAACTGAAATAAAGCTTTGTTAATTCTGAGTGTCTGAGAGGCTTCATAGTTGTTAAGGCAGTTTTAACTAATCCCCTTTAACTTGATATTTCCAGTTAATTTGGACTTGTATCTCAGTGTCGCTGTGCTGACAGACCCTGATATAAAACCCATGGTAAAAAGAGCTTTTTGTAGGGATAAAGTGGAATTTTGTTGTGCATTTCAATGGAATGGTACCACTTTGCTGAAATCCAGAAAGTTTTCCCTCTTGCTGGGATTGTGACAAGGCACATATTTGTGCTTTGGATGACTGATTTTAATTGCTAACAAATAATTTCTAATGAATTAATTTTGGGGGGGCTGATCTTGAAAATTTTTCTTTTCTCGGGAACAAGCCTTACCTTTGTCAGGCAAAATTCAAAATGTTATCATTTTCTTGGGGCACTGAACATTTTGGAATTTAAAAATGTGGCTTTATGTGCTCAACCACAGTTTGCTTCATGTACAAAACTTTGTAAAAATATCCCTGGAGAAACAATTTACAGAACTTTTTAAATAACACACCTTGAGAACCAATTTACAAACGCCTTTAAAAATTACTCTGCTGGAGAAGTGTGGTCTGAAAAGCTGGAGAAAAGCTCAGCTTGTGCTCGTGCTGGGTCTGAACCTGTTCAGAAAAAGCAAAGTCACGTCCTGGGTGGCATTTAATGATTTTGTCATTGTTCTGACATTGCTGCCACCGTTGTTTATTTATCCAACCTGCCTGAGGCACCGCAGCTCGTTGGGGGCTCGGAAGTCTTTGACGTGCAAAGTTGGCCCAGGAACAGATTTGGAGCCAAGGAGGCATCGTGGGCTTGCTGGGCTCCGTGACAAAGGATGATCCATGGGGATGAGCTTCCCCATTTATATTTCTGTGGAGATGGTCAAGGTGATGGAATTAGCTCGGAAATATCCGTAACAGCTCATCAGGGATCTAAAGACCTTTGCGCTTAAAGATTTTTCACTTCATTAAGAAACCAAAGTAAGTAAAAGTTAACTACTAAATAATCACTGACTTCTGAAGACAATTTGCTATCAAATTAAGTCGGATATTGAGAGGGGAGGACTCTCTCACACTTGAACTCCTATAAAAGCACTTTTGAGAGACGTTTTTCTTCCCCTGGTGAGCAGCACGTGTTCAGATTTGAGCAGGTGAATTTCCCACCCTGCAGTATCAGCTGCTGCCCTAGAAAATCTTGCCAATCATCTTCCCACTTGATCTTCGGGGATAAATTGGGAAGTGCTATTTTCCCTATGTTTCATGTGGAAGGGAGGCAAGGGAGTTCAAGGATGTGAGATGGCTCCTACGGGTTTGGCTGGCTCTCATTTATTCCTTTGAAATTCCAACGTCTTCTCCTCAGTGGAAGATTTTGGGAGCTCTGTTTTCCAGCAGTGACCATGAGAAAAGAGGCAAATTAAGGTATTTTTGCAACTCATGATAAATTGGTAGCAATTTCAGGGTGAAACTCTTTGATGTCAGCACAATCTCTTAAGGTGGGGTGAATTTGGCAATTTTCCTAAATTTAGACTAACAGAACTTCAATATCTTGGAGTAAATTTCACTTCTTAGATATTTACAACTGTTTGTAGCACCTGAATAACTGAGCTGCTACTGCCTGAACAAAATTAAATGTCAGCTAAAACAAGTGTCACTGTTTAATGGCATGAAAGAAACTTAACTATGGCTCGAGAGTTTCTGGGTATTGATATTCTGGCTCTGAAAGATTTCATTGTTACCCCCTCATCAATTATTGCCACTCTTCTTGATATAACACTGGAATTTCCTTCTCACCCAACCATATTTTTACTTGAATTCTTGGCCTTTTTTTTCCACATAATAAACTCCATTAGTGAGTAGGATTTAGCCTGAGTTTTTATGTAGCTTCTCAAAACTGAAGCACATCAACCACGAGCCTCTAAAAACGCTGGAATGGGAATGTTTACAGACTTCTGACAAATACTGAGCTGTTGATTGCAGAGATATTTTTATGAGTGAGTAGCAAATGTTTCTGGAGAGATCATTTACAGTGAGGCTGCTCTGATTGAGTTATTTGCTGCATTTCTGTGGCGCTTTTTTTTTCGTTTGTTTTCTCCAAGGGAAGTCATAATAAAAGATGAGTCTGAAAATAGGCCCCGTGTCTGGTGGTTATGGATGCAGTGCTATAAATAGTGGGACTTCTGGGGGCTTTTTGGATGTCACAATGAAATCAATCTTGGGATAATTATGCTACTCTGAAGAAGTTGGAACATCAGCTTAGTCTTTTATGTGTGAATATAAAGGAGTGACTTTATTGATAGTACAATAATTGGACATTATGGAAACTGTTCAGCATCTTCCCTAAGTGTGGAAGTGCCTATAATTGTAACAGAAATTTAAATTTGATCTGATCCCCACAGCTTTTCCATAGGTGGGGGTCCTTCTTTGCCTCTACCACTAGAAATATAGGAAAAGTGTAGTTTTTCATCATAATGCAAGTAGCAATCAAAATGTCTCAACGTTTTTGTTCCTTTTGGGTGAATGACACTTTTTTTTCATCTCTTTTCTCCCATTTTACCAATACAGCTGTTAGAAATATTATCTCAGTAAATGATTTTTAGGCGGGTACTCTGCTTATCTGTGGTCTCGAGTCTTTTTCTCAGGTGAGGCTTTTACACAAAAACAATTACTAAATTATGAAGAGCTTGTTTGGTAAAAAAAACCCCAATAATCATAGATCAAATTTAGAATTTGAATCTCCTGGGACCCAGAAAGGATTGGCCCAAAAAGACTGTTCATATTTGCCTTGGAGGGAAGATAGTTTTGGGAACTCCAGGTAAATCCTTCCACTAAAAATATGGAAAGAAGTTTTGTTTTCCTGCTAACAGAGGGAAAAGAGGTTCCTCGTTAATATTCTGTATTTATTTTCTAGTTCTGCTCCAAGGATAGTGGGTTTTCATTGTACAGGGCAGTTGTAAATAAAAAGCTGGAAAAGAGAATGGAATGACTGGAAAGAAAATCATCCTGTGGATGCCTGAAAGTTCTTCCCATGGTTGGAGTTGTGGAGGTTCCTCCTCGGGCCAGCCTGGCTGATGTCACACAAATATTTGGGTGCCTCCCTGGAGCAGTAATTGCTGATTTCACAGCAGAGAAGCTGATAATCCATTTCCCTGCCTCATGTGCATATGGATTTTATGTACATATAGATTCAAGGAGAGTGAAGGCTTCAGTAGAAAGCTCAAAAATTACTTTTCCAACACCTTCATGGCTATTAAAATAAGAACACCTGAGTCCAGCCCTATCTATAGACAAGTTATAAATAGGTTCCAGCAAGAAAATGATTTGTCACCAGCAATTATTAAAAACTTTCCAGTTAAATCCAAGTTATAACCTCCTCCTTAAAAACAGAGAGGCCTGAATTATTATTTTAGGTTTCACCTGGGTCATTTTCAAACATGAATAAAACATTTCCCTTGCACAAATCATTCATCTCCACGAAACCTTCAGGAAGGGTTGAAGAAATGACCAGCAAAGGTGAAGATGTTCATGCAGATTTCGTGGTGATGGAAAGGCTTTTTAAAAACAAGAGCAGAAAGCAGAATGTGAAAAGAAATACATAAATGGTGGGGGGAGGGGGGAGAGAAATGAAGTGCTTTACTCAAATGGCACCACGACTGAATTAGTCAGGGTCTGAAGGCTTATTTCCAACAAAATATGTTCACCCAGCTATTAAGAGTGTCCTCATGAGGAATTCCTGCTGTGTGAGACATCAGTCACAGGCCAATCTCCTGCTTGTATTGAAATTGCTGGGTGAAAAGGTGATTTAAAATCTACAGTGATTGTTACTGGATTATACATCAGGGCACAGGGAAATGGCAAAGCTTTATTGTCTGGTACTGCATTGCAAAATTGGTATTAGGTTAAATCACATTGCTTGGCCATAAATCACTGGTGGAAAATGAATATACACAACCTCTTATTGCTGTGGTTTTGTTTGTGGTTTTTCCCACTAATTCCTGCTTAAAATTCAGCCCTGGCTGCTGGAAAGGCAATCCCAAAGCCATCAGTAGCTGTAAGTAGCTGATAGGAACAGTGATTTGGGGGAGCTGCTGCAAAGATTTGTGAGTGGGCCCTGGCTCCACGAAAATCATGGAGGAATAATTTGTAATTAGAAAATTTAACTGCAAAGCTCATCTCTGGTTGCTTAATTACTCGAGCTGATGGATATTTTGGGGGGCATAAATCAGAAAGTTGGACACTTGGACTCTTCCAAGGGTGGGACAGCCATCGTTCTCTGGGCACCCTGTGCCAGGGCCTCTCCACCCTCACAGGGAAGAATTTTTCCCCAATATCCCATCTAACCCTGCCCTCTGGCAGTGGGAATTTTTTCCCCCTGTCCTGTCACTCCATGAAGAATAAAACTTCATCAAAAAATCAATTAATCAATGGCATCACTGTCCAGCAAAACTTTGGGTAACTGAAGACACAGGCCCAGACCCCGAAGCCTTCCTGTAGGCCTTTAGCTTGTTCTGGCTAATATTTAATGTTTTTAGGCAAAAATAAAGTAAGAAAAAGAATTTATGAAGGAAGATTTACTTTTACTTTTTAATTTCTTGAAGTATCTGGTTAAAATTCAAGAGTCTCCTCCTCAGATTTTTATGTGTTTACTCTTTTGGCCACCTTGCAGGTTTTGGTGGCATTAAAAAGAGGTTTTGCCTTTAAGAAAGGGGTTCCACACCTGACTGCAATAACGATTCATAAAGTCCACAAAGAAATGATTAAAAAATTCCCCCTGCTTTAATGGGAGTGATATTATTTCTCTGTATGTTATTTCATTTGGGCTTTAGAGGATTAATTTACTGGAAGGGTCTGAATAGCAACAGAAATGCTGATTGCACTGAAATCACCTTAAATGAGTCAGAAAAAAAAAAAAAGAGATTTTACACTCAAGCTCCTTCAGCTGCTTTTCTTTTCCTTTGAAAGTTTTTCCTGTTTTTCCACTTACTTTGTCCTTATAAAAATATTCAAATTCTAGAAGATTTTCAGAGTTCTGGAAAGGCTTAATCCAGCTCGATTTGATTTTACACATTTGGCAAAACTATGGGTTTGCAGCTTGTATCTAAATATCGGTTAAATGAAAGTTTGGGGTTAGGAAGTGGAGTAAATTCCATGGGAATGAGCTGCACTGGGAACCACCTCCGAGCACCAACCTCTGGTCTTGATTTTCCTGGGTTTTTTTAGCCATTTCTCCAGAAATTTCAACACTTAATCTGTGGTGGCTCTTTGCGTTCAACAAATGAATTTTTGTTTGAATTGGTGGCTTTTTATTCAAATACACATCAGTAGTGTTGGCAGATTTATGGGATACAAAGGTCTGCGGCCATCCCGAGCTATTCCATGGTTTGTGGTGTAATAGGGAAGCGCTTCCCATCAGCTTGGTTCAGCTGGCAAAACCAAATCTGTTCTACAACCTGAAATCTTAATTCAAGGCCCTCATCCCAAACGGAGTTTTGGACATTTCCATTATTCCCGACGTCAACCGCTGCGTTTTGGGTAATTGCTGCGTGTTTATGGAAGCATTGCTCTGGAAAACCCGGGAAGCTGGAGTCCATAGCAGCCAATTAACACCACTTAGCAGCTGTTAAAAGGGATAATTGCCTGATGTTAGCATCACCTAACGTTATTTTTAATGCTAATTATGCCCAATTTACTCTCCCGAAACTCCCCACGTATGTTTCCAAACGTGACAAGAGCAATATTTGTGCTCGTGCCAGCTGCACGCTGGAGTTGGAAGATTTTGTGGCTCCGCTGGTAAATCAGAGCTGAATATTCCTTGCCACAGAGTAATTCCCACCCTTTCAAATGAACTTTATCCCGCATCCATAGTCCTGTTCCCTCAAAACTTCTTGGAGAATTGCAGGATTACATCTATGATTTTTCTTTTAAATCCAGCCTCTTGATGATTTCTGTGAATTCCAGATTTTTTTTTTTTTAAAGATTTATTTGCTCTATAATCTCCTGCTCACAGCAGTCTAAATTTTTCCAATTTATATAAATGACTCGTTCCTCAGCTTCTCTACAGTTTTATAAACTGAATAAAGCAGCATAAATTACCCGGTTAGGAAAGGTCTTATTGAGTGTTAACATTTTACATCCAGGATCAAATTGAAATAATTGCCTGAAAGGAAAACGCCTGAAACAAATGATGGGCACCGAAAATAGAAATCATAATTTCAAATAAAAATAGATAGAGAGCCCTTCAGAAGCTGTGGTAAATGAATGGCTGGTTTAGTTGGGAAGTGGGGATTTATTAGCTTGTGTAGATGGTGATGAAAGATATCTGTGAAAATAATTGGGCTCATTTTGGGAAAATCAGGCAGCCCATTAAAACTGCTGCACGCGATGATCACAGGAATACTAATCTGGCTTGTAAATTCCTGTGATTTTTAGCACTCCCCAAACCACTGTAAATTCCAGCCAAGAAAGGATATTTAGGTCATCCAGAGTCTTTTGTTTGTACATCTCTGCATCCCTGGGAAGATTCTTGGGTGTGAATGGATGTCGTGAATCCCTCAGTGCCGGCGATTTGAGTCCCTGGGAGCCTCTCCTGAGGTTCCAAGTTGCAGGCAGGGAGAAATCAGGAGTTGATGTGGAGTATTTACAATTAATTTTGGGGTGAAATAACACAGAAAATGGAGTTTGCCTTCTCAAACGGTGCCTGACCAAAAGCCAGACCATGTATAGACCAGGATGAGTTGTATGAGTTTTTAAAGCAGGAAAGCAGAGCTGGAATCACCAGCTAAGGCACAGGAAAATAAAATTTTCCTTTACGCCTTTAGAGATGTAAAAATAATTCAGAGAGATGTAAATAAAATATATGTGCTTTGGTTTTTAGGGCAGAAAGAGATAAAAGAATTACTATTACGGAAAATTGAAGTTGGGGTGGAAATGCTTCATTGGCACCAGTTTTCTGTAGGTTTGATAGAGACATGAAAATACTTTAAATCTTTTCACTCATGATTGATATCAATTATCTAAACATGCAATTACCCAGGTATACAATTAATCAAAACACTGAGAGATGAACAGAGTATCATTATTTAATTTCACCAACAAGTGCCTCGACAAAATCTGCTCTTGAAAGATTTTTTTTCCAACACAGGCTTCAGAATTGGTTTCGAAATAAGAAATGATCTCCCACATGGAGTCGTTTGTGGAAGTGTTGCTGGTTTGAAGTGTGGGAATACTGAAACCTTGGGGTGTTGCATCTCCTGCAGCAACAAAGGAACATGAACCTGTGGAGCCGGACAGAAAAATGTACAGGGGGAAACTCCAATAGAAAAAATAGTGATGGAATCAAAAATGTGTTCTGCATATTTTTGCACTGATTTATAAATTGCTTTAACACGGATTTATAAATGTTTGTGCCTTTTCATTCTGACCAAACAAAAAGGGTTTTTTTACTCTTCCAGTTTTTGAGCTCTGCTGTGGTTGGACAAGTGAGATTTGCTGTTCTTGGTGCCAGGGAGAGAATTTTCTGTGTGTAAAATGAACAGTGAACAAAGAATGACTTTGGTAGGTGTAATTTTGCAAAGCAATTTGATGGCTTTTGAAGATTCTTTGCCATCCTTGAAGCATCACTTTCTGTGAGAGTATTTGATTTTGATGTTCATATTTTCAGAGCCCAGTCTGAGTTTATACTTTCCCCTCTGCTCCTCTCCTTCCTAATCTGGAGTGCTGCTAAGATTTCCCAGGGCCTTCTGTTTATGAAATGCAGAGCAAATCTGAATCTTTCATCAAAATTAAGATTGAGTTGTGCCTTATCTCTCCCTCCCCTACATCTGGTGGATTTGCAGGTGAGCATATTTCTTTCCTGGGTAGTGTAGAAATTGGAAGGGTTTTTATTTTTAGTGAAAATCCAGATTAACTCCGCTGTAAGGCCAGCTCATATCTGTAATGTAAAAAGTGAACTAGGATGGAATTGATTTCTGGTTTTGCAGTAAACAGCACCACAAAATAGAGATGAAATTGAGAAGGGTGAAGTGCCTACATGAAAATATCTGTGTATGTGTAATGGCTTCCAGTGGTCTGAGATAAATAGACACAACTAATAGGAAATATTCCAAATTTGAGCAAAAACCTCACTGAGCAGGATTACAACATGAGGAACAATCCTGCAGCCATGGCAGGAGGACGAAGTAAAGGAAGCTCCCTTTGAAAAGCAGGAAGAGGAGTTGTGACTGCAGCCTTGATTTCCTGGAGATGTCCCAAACATGCTTGGATCAAGTTCTGATCCCTCTGGTTCATTCCCAGTCCCACTTGGACAGGGTGAGCAGACAATTCCCAAAGGTCCCATCCAGCCTGAAGCATTTTGTGACTCTGGGCAGGACTGAGGGGACAATGGGTGGGTCGGTGTTGACTTCACTGGAAAACTCCAGTAACTGTGGCAAAGGAAAAAATTGAGAGAAATTGCGGCCATTTTCAGACGTTTAAATATAAACCCCCACTGTTTTCTGGGCTAATATTGCAGTTGTGTAATATTTTTAGTAATGGCACTTTTGAAAATGATTTATGAATGAATGAAAGTTTTTTGGGTAATGAGACTTGTTATCCAAATGAAAACATCCTTTCAGATTAAAATTTACCCTCCTGCTCATGCCAGTTCCCATCCTTCTTGTGTTACTTACTCAAAGGGTGACATCTCTGGCAGAAAACTAAAGAGTCTATTACACATCAAGAAAAAACCCCTACTGAATTTAGCTCAGCATTCAAAAACTCAGTTGCTTGAAAGGTCCTGCTCCCCTCTGAAGGCCCAAAGAGCCTGTGGCAACTCCATTTGTCACTGCAGCAAACGGGCAGGATGTGGAACTCGCTGACAGGCACGGAGGGAAGGAAGGAGATGATGGATGGTGACTGGCCCTGGGCTGAACCAGCAGCTGCCCGAGAGCAGGGCCGGATGCTGCCGGGGCTCTCCGGAGCTGCATTCCCAGGAAAACCTGCAGATATTCTGTAATGAGCTCGTCAGCTGAGTTAACTGAAGGCAAAGCTTTCCTGTAAGGAACAAAGCTAAATGTGGCAACTGCTGAGGCTGGATCTTTCCCTTAACTGATTTTCTTGGGGCAAAAAGAGAGATGGGAGAAGAGCTACTGAAGCTTCAAAGCTCAAAAACTCTCAGTTTTTTTTTTCAAGTTGACACGTGCAGAGTCCTCTTCCCTCCCTGACAGTGTCACCATGGAGGAAGGTCACTTGATGGAGTCAGGGACACTTCTCAGTCACTCTCTCACTTAAAAAGTTGATCATGTTCACAAATATAACATCCCAAGGTCATTTAATAAGGTCGCAATGATGTTATGTAATAATGGGATTTTTGCAACGCAAAAAGATGTTTAAAGCAAACACTGACCAAAGTTTTAAGATGTGTTTAAGCCAGACCCCAAATTTCCTTTCTGCTTTACCCCTCCAAGTTTATCAGGGTTATTCCTGTGATACTGGGTGTGCAAAAAATTAGGCTTTCTCCAGACTCATTCACCAAGTTGAGTTTAATGCCAGGGCATGGTCGAATGCCCACTGGAGCTGGAAAAGGACGGGCAGGAGCGTGGGGGGACATCCTGCTCTTCTTCAGTCTGGTCTGGAGCCAAGGAAGTCCAAACTAATTGTGTTTGTATTTAACATGAGACGAGGAATAACAGATCTGACAGAGCTCACCAGGTTAGGGCTGGGATAGAAGACAGAAATCAAAGAATTCCGAACATAGAGCTGGGATATGATGTTCTTGAGGACAGTTGCAAGTAAATTGCTGTGAATTTCCAGACTTGAAATTTCGAAGGATGGAGAGGGAATCCCAGAGTTTAAAATCCAGAGAGGTGACCCTGCTTGTTCTTCTGAGGGCTGTCAGTGCTAGAGTTGGTTGGAATTGCTTAAAATTGGAGAAGTGATGAAAGTGAACTATTTCAGAGCCTGGAAATGCTGTAAAGCCACAGCATTTTGATTCTTTGTCACAGAGCCCTGCAAGTCTGAGTGTTATTGATAAAAACAACACAAGAAAATGATGGTTTAGGCTGTGGCCTCTTCTGTACACCAATGTATCAAACAAGGTATTTCCCTTTGGGTGAAAAAGCCCTGTTTTTAATGGAGTGCAGGAAAACCTTTGGAAGCTGTGCCTGGCAGCATTCATTAAATGCTACATTAAGACTGATAACCTCAGTGATGCAACCTGTATTTTATATTTCTGATAATGCTGGAATACAAATATGAAGCATCTCTATACTCTGCCCTTTGCCTCGACAGATGTCTTGGCCAGGATTAAATTAATTGCTAAATGTCTTTTCTGCCTGACAGTTGGGAATTTGAGGCTTCAGAGGTAAATAGGTTTTGAAGCAATCCAATAATAGGCTTACAAGGCTGAGAGGCAACAGAGCTGAAAAGTGAAAAATCAAGAGGCTGGGCCATTAATACCTCCTTGAAAAGTTAATCACTCCATGACAACAGGCTGGAGTCTACAGAGTGCCTGTGCTGAAGGCTTTGGCAGGTCAATATTTTGCCTCAAATGTTCATGCATGGAATATTTCTGTGGCTGTATGTTGTGTGGTAAATATTGATGGTTAATTACATTTGTAATAAAACTGTGAGGTGATCTGGGAAGGTTTTCCTGAAGAGAAGGGTAAATGTCCTCAAAGAGCCCCTCCAGAGGTGATTGCCTAGCAAATGTTGTCCCGTGTATCCCAAATTTAGGGGCTTTTTCCTGTGTTTTAGTTCAGTGCCAAGGCATGATGGAATCACTGACTCCAAACACTCGAAGAGGGTAATGCCAAAGGATGAGAAAGCTGAGGATGGTTCTTCCAAGCCTTTTCAAGGAAAAGCTCAGCGTTGCTGGCCATGGTTTCAGTGGGGACGAGAGGAAAAACAAAACATCAGAAGGTCCCTGGTGGCTTTGGGCACCAAAGGATGCAGAAGTTGAGGTGGTGCTGGAGAGGGCAGAGGTTTGGGGTTGTACCAGAAAAAGAAAGTTATGGGGAGGGTTAAAAGGTTAATGATGGATGGAGAAAGAAATATAAAAATGAGAAAAGCTACGTGATAATGTTGTTATTGAAATAAAAGTAACATTTCGGAGACCTTCCAAAGCATTTTGCACCAACAGGTAAAATACCAGTGCCCAACTGCAAAAGGGGCTGCTGGAGGTTTGTTTTCCTGTTGTCTGTCTCAATGGTAATTTAGTTTCCTGAGGGCTGGAATGCATTTGTTTAATTACAATCTTTCATTTAAATACGGTGGTGGCTCTTTTTACCTAATTACCATGGCCAGATATATAGAGACCTTTTTCCAAGAAACCTCTCAAAAATTCTGGAGGTGTTCCTAAAGAAAACAGGAACATCTGGAGCAGAGTAACACTTTTGGATATTAAAGCTTAAAACTAAATATTTAGGGTTTTTTGTGTTTTAAAACACGGACCTGACCATGAGGGAAGGGGAATTTCTGGAGGCCTGGCAGTTTGATAGATGCCACTGAAGTGTACAGAAGTGCAAAATGAAGCCAGTCTGGGCTTTTGGAACAAATTCCAGGACATCTTCCCTGTGGGCACAGTGGGAAGAGCAGCCCTGAGTTTCCATGGAGAGTGGGAATTTCCAGCCCTGCTGCTGCTGGGAACTCGTTGCCCTCTCAGCACCATCACCACTTTTGCCACCAGCAAATTACCTGCAATGAAAAACCTTGAGGGAAAATGGGATTTGCAGGGATGGGCTGTGGAATGAGCAGGAGCAGGGATGGATGGGTCTGGAATTATGATGGATTCCCCTGCCTTTAGCAGGGCTGGAGAAATGTCTTGGCAAACACATTCCTGTTCTACTACCAGCTCCTAAATGGTTTCTTCAAGGATTCTCCTTTACAGGAATTGCAGATGAATTCCCTAAAAATGGGATTTAATCTCTAATTTGGATAGGGCAGTGTCATGAGGGAAGGGGATAGGAATGGGCTCTGGGAGCACTGACCCTGAGGGAAGAGATCATAAAATAATAATAATAACTATTATTATTAAATATATTAAAAACACGATATAGTTTATATATTATATATTTATATTAAATAATAATAAGCATTATTATTATTATTATTATTATTATTATTATTATTACTATTATTATAGCAAATCCCTGTAATTTCCTGGCAGATTGTAACCATGGTCTGGTGACTTCCTTTTTATTTGCATAACTTTCCAGGTGAATTTCTACTTATCCTCTTTATTGTGTCCTTCTATGGAAAGTATTGATGGTTCTGGAAAACAGCCTTCAAAGGGAAGGAGTGAGCCTCGTGAACCTTAATTGATTCATAATTAAGTGTGCATCAGATGCTATTCCCAGAATAATTTGTCTGGTTTTAAGTATGGTTTAAGATGATTTTTTTTTTTTTTTAATAGGAAAAATTAGAAAGGAAATCTTTCTTTGGGGATTTCTCAATCCTGTTATATTTTCTTTGGCTATTTCTACCTACTTGGCCCTTTCTTGTGAATATCCAATTTGGATGGGGCTTGGAGCAGCCTGGGATAGTGAAAGGTGTCCCTGTCCTGAATGAGATGATGTTTAAGGTCCCTTCCAACCCAAACCCTTCTGTGATTCCATGAATAGCATTGGGAATGAGAGAAAAAACAAACAATTGGAGGTAAAACTAAAGGAATCAACATTTTCAATGTTATGATGATGAATTATTGGCTTTCTCTCCTGAGTTTGCCTCATACATTTGATGATGTTGAACCCACCACAGCTCCCTTTAGACAGCTTTTGTGCAGGATTGAATTCCCAAGGTATCCAGCTCTGCCTGCAGCTCTCCAGGGAGGTGCCTGGGGGCCTCGAGCTCCCCGTTTGTGCAGCTCTGATCCCCCAGACCCCTGATGTTACAGGGGCCGTGTCTCAATTGGGGTCAGTGGAGCTGAACTGAACTTTGTGTCAGATGAATGCAATTTCCAGGCCTTGATGCATTTCCCACCTTTCCCACTGCTTTTTCCTTCACTCCTTGACTCCTGCTCCAGGAGATTGATGGCCTCTCCTGTCTCTGATTCAAACACCTCTGTTGGCCACATGAACTGTGCAGGTTGTGCTTGTCTTGCTGGTGCCTTCCAGGGAGGGAAACAAATGAGGAATAGAGACCAAGCAGCAGCCACAGAGCCCAGGAAACATTTGTTTTCCTCCTGGCAGGAGCAGCTGCATCCCCAGCACTGGACAAAAAGCTCCTGGAAAGCTCCTTCTGTCTGCTGTGTGTTTCATGGTCACACTGAGAGCAGGAGATGGAGCCTCCCTTAATGAAACCCTTGGAAATGAAAGAAGAGAAAAGCAAGATCCATTTCTACACTGAGGGGATGTTGATGCACAATCCCAGATTCAGTTAGGTTGGAAAAGCCCTCCAAGATCAAGTCCAAGCTGTGCCCAATCCCCACCTTGTCCCCAGCCCGGAGCTCTGAGTGCCACATCCAGGCCTTCCTTGGACACCTCCAGGGATGGGGACTCCAAACCTCCCTGGGTATCTCCTTCCAATGTTTAACAACCCTTTCCATGAAGAAATTTCTGCTGGTGTCCAACTTGAGCGTCCTCTGGTGCAGCTTGAGGCTGTGTCCTCTCCTCCTGTCACTTATCTGGGAAAAAAGCCATCCCTGCCTAGTATGGGAAAATGAAGCCCAGCCTAAAGCCATGAGTTATTCCAGAGTGGAGAGCACCTGGAAGCAGATTTGTGTCTTACTTGTGTCCATTTGAAATATTGTCCAGCCCTAGTTAATTATTTTTCTTGTGGAATTTGGCCTAAAAGTGTAATTCTCATCCTCAATTTCCCCTTTGGCTCTGCCTTATGGCAGTTTGAGCTAAATCTTGATGTGCCTGAGCTCGATTTCACTGTGCTCTTAGAAGACTGCAAGAAAAACAGGGTGCCTTTGAATTTGCTTGAACAAAATGCCATCTTTTCCCAGTTATCCCGTGCTTTCCTCCAAGATTTTTTGCTAGCTGGGCCTCCAGCTCAGTGACAGGCAGCATCTGCTCCCAGCCTGGAGCTCTCTGTGGCTGGCTGGGGAGCAGGTCCTGCCATTCCCCCCACCCTGCTGGGAGGGAGATTCAATTTTGGCCATCTGGCTGCTGTCTCTTAAGAGCAGAGAAATAAGTCAAAGACCCGAGAGTTGGCAGCTGGAGGGGCTGACAAGTGGATGTGTGACTCTGTGTGGAAAATGGACTTTTCTGAGCTGCTTTCTGTGCTAACCAGAAGACTTTTCTTTTTTTTTTTTTTTTTTTTTTGCAGGCTGAGGATTTTGTTTTGAATTTTTCACATGCTGCTGTGGAATATTTGGGTTTTACGCTGTTTTGACATTTTGGCCGAAAGAGGAAGTTCTGTTTCCCTTTCTTGGTGTATAACTGCACATTCTGCTTTAAATATCATAAAGGAAACCCCCACCTTGTACTGATTGAAATATTGTAGTTCTTTTCTGTATGAGAACATGCAGAATTCCACACTTGGATCCTACACTTCCCTCCAGCGGATCCTCTATTCTTAGGCTGTATCAGATGGAAAAGGAGGGGATTGAGAAAAATTAGTGATTTTTTTTAGGGTGAAGTAGGTGGAGCATGACCTAGCCAGGCACATGGTACTGTGGCAGGTAAATCATGCAGATAAATGATAATTCCCCTGTCCATCAATTAATAAGAGGTATTTCCCCTCCATTTCAAGCCTTGATTGCGTAGCTAAGGCTTAGAAATCAAAACCAGTTTATACCACTGTCAATTATGATAATAGACCTTTGTCTTCTGCCTCTTCACAGATCAGTAGCAATTTATCATCCACTTAATTGCATACAAAAAAATTCTGTTCAGCCTTGAGTTAAGCAGGAAAGCAGAGCCTTCCCTTTGATCATGAGGATGTGAGCTGCAGTGGGGAATTTTCCCTGCCTTCTCCTGCCTCAAAGCCAGACCTCACCTCATGACTCACTTGCTTGAAACGAGCACTGCTTAAACAAAAGAGAAATTAAGTCAGGAGGCCCATGTGAGGATGAGTCACAATTCAAATTAAAAATTGCCTCGTCATTTAGTGATATCAAACCAACGTGCATCCAGATCCTTTTGGCTTCAGACACTTTCCTGGTGAACAATTGCATCCTTCCAGCTTTGCTCTTCTTTGACTCTGCAATTTCCAGGGCAGATGTCCCTGGAGGAAAAGCTGCTGCCGAGCTCCATGCTCTGGGATTTTGCTAATTAAAGGTTACCGAATGCTTGTTAGAAAGTTCAGGAGCAAGAGACAAAAAAAGCTTTTCTGGGAAGTGGGAGAGGGATGTGAGAACTGGGGTGGGATTCTTTAGGGACGGTGGGGGCCAGGTCTGGGTGATCCTGCTGCAGATCCCGGTTTGGGATCACGTCTGGAAGGAGGACTGAGGGAAGCAATAGGAGGACTGATACCTCTGGAGAGTGTTGTATCCATGGATGCAAGCACAGCATCCTGGAGTGTCCACCTCCATCCTCCCGGCCTCCTCAGACGTGTTCAGTGCAAGCATTTGCTCCTTTCACTCTTTCTACACATCTGAACTTGCTGGGTGTTCACTGCTGGAGAAATTACACGGATGTATCAATCCAAACATCCCTGAAAATTCCCTTTGTCCTCTCCAAGTGTTCCTGCTGTGCTGTGACATGCCCCTGGTACACACTATGGAGGTGTTGAGTCTCTCTTTAGATAATATTTTATAGAATCCTGGTAACGTTTTCCATATGAGACTGGAAACACTGATTTTCCAAGGAGATCAAACCCCACAGCAGTCTCTGTGGAAGCACTACTGGGAAACTTTTCCCATTTAGCTCAAGCTGGAACTGCAAAAAGTGCTGGAAAACTTTTCTCATTTAGCTCAAGCTGGAAGTGCAAGGAGTGACCAAATGCCAGCTCATAAACACCAGAGGTACCAAGCGAATAAAAACCCACCCTGAAGCAGCACAGGATGTGGAATTACAGTGCCAGGCACATCCAGGTGGGAATGCAGCAGCTCTGGGGTTGCAGGGAAGATGGACAGGAGCTGAATGCTTCCCCCAGAACTCACAGCACTGCATTTTACAGGCCTTGTATAACGCAAGGGAATTTCTTCCCATCAGCCTGATCTACTGGGATGCAAACCAGGGAATGACTCCTTGGAGAATGGGGAGATGCAAGGTGCATTAATGGGAACAGATTAAAGTCAGTCCATTGCCCTGCCAACATATATTGATTCTATTGTTGGTGTTACAGCAAATATAAATGATAAAAATTTGGTCTTCTGCCTCGATCTAGTTTTTCTAAGTCATTTTATTCAGTAGCAAACCACAGGCAGGGCTTGCTTCTGCCTCTAGGTCAACATAGGTCTAGAGCTTATATTAACACAAAAAAAGAGCTTTATTTAGCTAAATTAGATGCTTATTATGTGTTAGAGAGTGTCCAAGGAACAGAATGGAGCTGGGAAAGGGGCTCAGCCTGGAGAAAAGGAGGCTCAGGGGGGACCTTGTGGCTCTGCACAAGTCCCTGACAGGAGGGGGCAGCCGGGGAGGGTCGGGCTCTGCTCCCAGGGAACAGGGACAGGAGGAGAGGGAACGGCCTCAGGCTGGGCCAGGGGAGGTTCAGGGTGGACATCAGCAGGAATTTCTGCATGGAAAGGGTTGGAAGAGGCTGCCCAGGGAGATTTGGAGTCGCCATCCCTGCAGGTGTCCAAGGAATGTCTGGCCATGGCACTCAGGGCTCTGATGGGGATCGACCACAGCTTGGACTCGGTCTGGGAGATCTTTTCCAACTTGAGTGTTTCTCTGCTCTCTCTGCAGAGACTCTCTGGATGAGGGTCTCCAGAGACACACCCTGGGCTTTGTTGCCTCAGTAGAATTGTCTTCAAGTGCTGTTCAAAGTGAACATTTACTTTCGGAGCAGCCACTGTGCGCTCTCCCTTCGCAGCGATAGAAACCCTGCCCGTACCTAATGAAATATGAAAGCTCCTATCTCTTATTCATGGCTGCTGAAAGTTACTCAGCAGCAGTCTTCAAATACACCCCTGCAAGTACCTCACTCTACAATTTATGTGACAAGGAATGACGTGCAAACATCTTTGGAAGTTAAGTATTTGTGTTAATTATTGAAGACAGACATTCCAAGTGACAGACTGGATGAATACTCTCCGGAAAGCCTCCAGCCTTGTGGTGAGGAAAAGGAGACTTAGGGAAGCTCTGGGAAATATTTAACTTGAGAACTTGTAGTCATTCCATGGGCAGGGACACCTTCCACTGCCCCAGGCTGCTCCAAGTTCTGTCCAACCTGGCCTTGGACATTCCAGGGATCCAGGGGCAGCCACAGCTTCTCTGGGAATCCCACCCCAGCCCCTCCCCACCCTCACAGGGAAGAATTCCTTCCTAGTATCCAACCTAAATCCTCATTTAGTTTAAAAATATTCCTCTTTCCTGTCACAATCTGCCCATGCAAGAGTCCCTCTCCCTCTTTTTTAGGGGCCCTCTTCAGATACTGGAGGCCACACTAAGGTCTCCTTGGATTCTTCTCTTTTCCAGGCTGAACAGCCCCAGCTCTCCCAACCTGTCCCCAGAGGAAAAGTGCTCCAGGCCTAAAAAATCACCCCACTATGGTCATTCCTCTCAGTCTGTGGGCTCTGTGCTATATTTATAAATATTGATGGAGTTTGGGCTCTCCTTCCAGTCTGTCCCCACATTCCCTCCACAGGGAGAATCCTCATGGAAACACAGAACGGAGCAAATCATCCAAATCCTCCTTTCCACATTTGTGTAACGAGAAAGGAAGAAGCTTTTGTTTCACCCAAATCCTCCTTTCCACATTTGTGTAACGAGAAAGGAAGAAGCTTTTGTTTCAAAGGTCTTATCAGCTGCTATTAAAATTCTTTAGAAATAATTCTATGTGCTACAGCAGTGTTTAAGTTTCATACCTCTTTTATTCCCGCAGACTGCAATATTCCCAGAAATAATAAAAAATCAGTGCTGGGAGATCTCACACGGCAAAATTTCAAATTCTTGGAGCTCCTTTTTTTGAACTGATTTTCAAACCTCCCCTCTCACACCCCGACAGCTCCTCCCTGCCACGATCTGTAGCATCTCTCCTGTCACCCTGCTCCGTGGCAAAGGCAAACTTGTGTCTTCCAGGGAAGAAAACATCCACTGGACATGAGAACTCTTTCAGCTTTTTGTAGGAACACAACAATCTCGGGAACACAGGAAGATGCCGTGGGGAATGTGCTTTTCAAACGGAATTTTTTTTCTGCCTCAGTGCTTTGAGTGAGTTTGTTCCCCTAATTTGATTTGTTATGTGCTTGCTGTAGCTTGAAGCCTGGTTCTCCACAATTGTAGAAATAGAAAGGCCATGTCAAGTAATTTTCTGCTTTAATTTCAGTATATAACTTCTTTTATCTGCTGGTGTTTGGTGATAAACATCAATATCGTCATTAAGACCACTCCCAAGATAGTGCTGTGTGTGATAATAATTTGAATTCTTTAGAATTTATATGGAAAATTGATTGAGGGATGACACTGTACAAAATTAGCCTGAATATTTACTTCGTGTTTTCTAATTACAGCGTTCAGTGCTGAATGAAAGCAATGAAAAGTCTCCTCTACACAAATTTTTATCAAGATCCACTGTCAGTTTTTCTTACTGAATTTTCTCTCTGAAAATTAGAACTAAATCAATATTATTGATTGTCCAAGGAACTATATATCTATAAAAATATATATATTTATATATAAACCCACTAATGGAAGTGTCAGCACTTATGTGGTTGTTCTCTATAAAAGCAACCTGATAATTTGATTTATTTGGGGTTTATCAAGGAGCTGGAGTCCCTTCATTCTTCATTCTTGAAAATGTCTGTGTTTCTACATCCTCGAATAGAATTTCTATACGTTTGTGTCTCTAATGCACTTTTTCAATCACTGACTCTTTAAAAAAGGGAACAAGCCCAGATCTTTGGTCTCTTGGGCATCCATTGTTGATATTTTATTGCATTTGTACAGGCGATAAAAATGTTTATAAAAAAATGTGTTTGCAGCTTCCCACACTGATAATTTTTGGGGAAGTGTGAGGCAGTCTTACCTCTCCTGATACCTGGCCTGGTGATATTGGTTTATAGACATCTGGAAAAAACACAATGGTGCAGGATTTGGAGATCTTTAAATATGAGGATCTCCTTAGGCTGATATTTAGGGGTGGGACATACCCTGGTTCTGGTTATCCAGAGGAATTTTAGCAGATGTGAGAGATTTATTTCAGCTGTAGAAACCTTGTGGGGTTTCAAGGTGATGCTTTTTGTTCATTTCAATAAAAATAAGGTTTCCCAAAGGATTCAGACCAACCCAAAAGAATGAAATGCTGGATTTTCTCAGCCACGAGCACAGATTGGGTCAGGGAAAACCTTCTCCACACCAATTTTTCCACAGGTTGGAAGCTGGTTGAAGCTTTGGTTCCCAGCACTGTGTGCACTTGGATTCTGTCAGGGATTTTGGCTCCCAGGGAAGTCTCTGTGTGTTTGGAATGGCATTCATGGAAGGGACTCCACATTTGTTTGACGTCCCTGAATCCCACAATTGTCAGTCCTAAAACTTAGTTTTGAAATTCCTGGGCATTCTGTGAATACCAACTTTTAGTGTAGTCTCACATGGGACTTTCCCATTGGTTGAATGGGCTTTTTTGGACCTCCCTAAATCCCCAAATCTGACTTTGTACTAAATCCAGCAGGATTTAACCCAGAAGATTCCCTGGTTGGATGGCTGGTTCCTCGTGTTTAGGAGCTCCATTACTAACCGCTTCAACTCCACCTACCTGAATTTACCTTCCCTTACTTCTGTGTCTTTACCATTAATTATTTTTATTATTATTATTAATTTTTAACTTATGCCTTCCTTTTGTGAGTGGGTAATTACTGAAAATCATGGAAAGGTTTGGGTTGGAAGGGGCTTTAAAGATCATCTTGATCCAACCCCCTCTGTGGGCAGGGAACTTTCCACTACACCAGGTTGCTCCAAGCCCCATCCAATCCAATTTCCATTACAACCAGTGCCAATCTCAATTATTCCATATCCAGGGAATTACTGGAATCCAAACAAAAGGATCAGTCTTTCCTTTACTCACTTTTCTTCCTTTCCCATTGTACAAAAGCTCCTCAGTGCTGTGCTGGCTTTCAATAAGGAATGAAGCTCCAATTGTCTGTGAGAAGCTGATATATCAATTTAAATATATTTGGCCATTAATTAAGTCCCCTTCTTTTTGCATGCAAATGGATTTCTCTCCAGGGAATTAATTACAGAACAAATTTCAAGCTAATCTATCTCTGCAGTCCAATGCAATATTGTGCTATAAAACCCACTCTCAAAATGAATTTCCCATTTAATGAATTGCTATCAAATTTTTCTAAACAATTTGGCACAATGCAGTTAAACAAAACCAGGAATCAGGCTAAAACTGACTCCTGAACACCCCAGTGCAGTGCAGTGGCTTGATAGGAGTGCACAGGGATTTGGGAGAAGAGCTGATGGATTCAGAGATGGTTGTATGGCTTTTTTTAAATGGCATATTGAAATCTGGGTTTAATTTGGATTTTTTATGTTATTGACTGTAATAGTCATTTTTCAGCGGAAACAGATTAAAGCTCATACTCCCAATTTTATTTATTTTTTTTTAATTCTATCATATCCATCTTTTAAAAAACTAAACCTCCCAATAATCCTTCTATTCAAACTGATGGTGGTTATTTTTCTCGGGATGTGAATATCCTTTCTGTAGGAATACTCCTCTCCTGGAACGAGGACTAATTAGTTCTGCATCCTTGATCCTGCAAAACCTCATCCATGGATTATATTCAGTAATGTCAGGAATAGTGAAGCCTGGTGAGACTTCACTTTTTGAGTCATCCAACTTTCTTGAAAGACATGGAAAACTCTTTGGGGTGTCCTAGTTTGGTACCAAAACCACCTCATTCTTGGCAAGAATCTCGTGCTGTGGGAAGAAATTAGGATGAGTTTTTTTTATTTCTTTTGAAATATTAAGATGATGTCTAATAGTGATTAAAACTATTGGTGTGAAGAGCTCAGTGGTGCAGTGCTGGTGCAAACCCTTCCAAGCCCCAGGAATGCCAGCACCCATTCCCACGTTCTCCATGTCCCAAGCCCAAAGGACAAGGAAATGTCAGAGCTGTTGTTCTGGAGAG
Source organism: Monarcha castaneiventris obscurior (assembly GCA_026261815.1). Lineage (NCBI taxonomy): Eukaryota > Metazoa > Chordata > Aves > Passeriformes > Monarchidae > Monarcha > Monarcha castaneiventris. Next base: position 2,307,555 of record JAMPIT010000437.1, read on the forward strand.
ATGAGAGGGTGTAACTTCAGTGTCAGTGCAGTCCTTTCATGATCTGGGTGTATCTGAGCTCATTGGAAAACCTTCCTTTTCTCCCCATCTGATTTATTTTTGCTCTGAGCATTGACCTTTAGGCAACTTTATTAAGCGGAATCACTTTCCATTTGCTGCTGCTTTTTAACAGCTTTCTGTTTTACTTGCGTTTTCCTCCCCGGCAAAGGTTAAGTAGAGGTGACCCCAATCCCATTTCCCTCATTCCCCACTTCACTCTGTCCTGGCACCTCTCTCCTCCAAGGGAGGATTTATCATTGCTGAGCTCGTTTAGTTTGGGTAATAGCACAGAATCTGCTCTTCCATTTCCTTCTCTGTCACTTTCCCAACTCCAAGCCCATGTCCCCTGTCACTCTATTATCACTCCTAGAACAACTAAAAGATTTGTTTGTAAATGGGTGCTTAAAACTGCTCTGGAGCACAGTTCATGGCAATTCAGCACACGCAGGTTGTTCTGGAGCTTCTTTTATGTGGGAGTTTGTGGAGTTGTTTCTACTGACCACCTTCACTTATTAATTTGAGATTTTTTTCTGCCTGGAGAAGAAGAGGTTGTATGGAGACTTCAGAGCAGCCTTCCAGTATCTGAGGGGGCTTATGGGGAAGCTGGAGAGGGATTGTTCATCAGGAACTGTTGTGATGGGAAAAGGGAGAATGGATTCAAACTGAAAGAGGGGAATTTTAAGCTGGAGATGTGGATGAAATTCTTTCCTGTGAGGGTGGGGAGGCCCTGGAACAGGGTGCCCAGAGAAGCTGTGGCTGCCCCTGGATCCCTGGAATGTCCAAGGCCAGGCTGGATGGGCTTGGAGCAGCCTGGGGTAATGGAAGGTGTCCTTGCCCATGGCAGGGGGTGGAATGGGGTGAGCTTTAAGGTCCTTCCAACCCAAACCATTCTGGGATTTTACAATTCAAATAAATGAGTTAATAACACCTCACAACAAAGCTCAGTTGGTTCAGCTGTGTTGGCTGCCCCTTGTTCCAGCAGCTAAAAAGTTTCAGATTTATTTCTTCTACTTCTAGGGAAGTTTTCTCTTTCTTATCAGCCCAAAAGTAAAGTAAAATCCTGCATTTATTTCTACTGTGAGGCAAAACTACCTTGAGCCTTCCTGCAAGACACTGAAGGGTCCAGGATATGCTCTGCACTCACCTTGGGGCAATATACTTTAAGCACCTTCAGATAGAACTGATACCTAAAAGAAGAAAAACAAAAAAATCTACATCTGCTTTAGCCTTGAAGACAGACAGGCTCATAGAACATCAAGAGCTGGAGAGCTGTAATAAAACAGGAAGCTTTAGTAGTTATCCGGAGAAGTGAAAAGGTCAAAAGGACAGAGCAGGAGGTGGTGCCCTGGTGAGAGAAAAACAGCTTTTCTCCAGGACATGTTTAGTGTGTTGTGACCCCGGGAAATCGTGGAAAAGCAACTAAAATGCAGCTTAACGTTGTGGTTGTGATGTAAAACAGGAAATAATACTATTAAAATATGGATCTGTATGAATAAATGCATAGATATGGAGAAATGCATGTATATGCACATACTTATTTGCCTGAAGGGGTGTGAATGGAGATTAAACTGCTCAGATGCTGCTCACCAAATGTAAACAGGGGGAAAAGGAGTTTTTGGGCTTTGCAGGCACAGGAGGAATTTGTTGCTGCAGCTCAGCCTCTGAGGTAATATGCTGGTTTGAGTTTTCATCTCCTGGACTGGTTTGGCAATTTTATAGCTGTGGCCTCTGAGAAAATGTATGAAAAGGTTTTTTTGCAAAGCTGGAAAATGAAAAGTGAAAACGGTGAGGGGACAAATTGAGATAGACAACTGTCAACAACAGAATCATGGATTGTTTAGGCTGAAAAAGCTCTCTGAGATGGAGTCCAACCATGAACCCAACATTTCCAGGTCTTCCACTAACCCCACATCCACAGGTTTTTGAACCCTTCCAGGGATGCTGACTCCCCTATGACCCTGGGCAGCTCTTCCACTGCCTGACCACCTTTTCAGTGCAGAAATTCTCCTTAATATCCCACCTAACCCTCACCTGGCATAACTTGAGACCATTTCCTCTTGCTCTATTTCTTCTTCCCTGGGAGGAAAGACCGACCCCAACCTGGCTGTGTCTCAGCTTTGACACTCACTCACGACTTTCTCCAGCAGTTGGAAATGTTTATTTTCCTTCTCTTTTTCCTCATTTCTAGCAAATGTTGGCGTGGTGCTGCGTGGGCAGCGGGAGGAAGGAATGAGGAGGTCTCTTGCTGGCAAACAGCTGGAGCTGTTAAACAGAGCAGGCCAGCAGAGAGCAGAGGGAGGCACTGACGTCCACAGGGTGAAAACAGGCAAATGATGGCAATCAGAGCCCAGAGCTGCTGCCCTGGCATCCTGTGTTTAACAAAAAACTGATCTGGGAAGTTGAAAAATGGAGCAAAACACAACAAACCCAAAGGATGTTGCCTAAGCAGGATGTGGACTGGCAGGTGTGGGGTAGAAAGAAAGGATGTTTTCATTTTTAAATGGAATAATGAAGTTGTATGCCTCCAAAAAGGTGAAAATTACCTCCCCATGCATAATTGAGCAGTCTAAATAAGACTAATAATTTAATGGGAAGTGAAATTTTAAGCAGAGCTTCTTAAAATGAGATATTGCAGTAAAAATAGACATTGTATGTGTGAGAGTTTGGGCTGTTTGAGGTGAGTCCTGAGTGTGAAGGAGTTTCTGTTCCTTTAGATGACAACTTTCTAGAAGAAATGAGGTTGGGTGCAGATTAATTGCTGCAGAAAATCATAGAGTGGCTTTGCATGGAGAGATTTGGATTTAGATTCCTTTCATTCCCAAATTTCAGGTGAAATTTACATGTCCTGTTCACGAGATTTGATTTCTAAGGCCTGTTTCTAATTGTTCTGTCAGAAATTTTACTGAGTAATTACTAAAATAGTTTGAAATTGTGAATGCAGGCACCATTTAATAATTTTTAATTATAATCGGTGCAGCTTAATCACAATTACCATATCTGAAGTTGTCCTTGATTTTCAAGAGCAATTTTGGACAAAATGGGTGATATAGGTAAAATATCCACTCTGAATAAAAAGACCAACGTGGTCTTAATTTGTCTGTTTGAAAGAAAAGTAAAATTTCCATGATTTCTTTACAGAGAAACAATGAGAGATCCCTAAGAAATTTTAAAAAAACCAAAGTGAATTTTAAAAATAAAAATAAAATAACGCACTGAACTCCAGCTTTCCCCGAGGAATGCTTTTAAATATTATTTTGAAATACATACCTGCAGTTAATTTATTTAGAAGACATCTTTGATTTTCCACACTTTTCCATTGGAGGAACTTCAACCATGATAAATCAGGATGATGAAAAGTTTTCTTATTGTTTTTAGGCTTGAAGGATAATGGATGTCTCAAGAAACAATACCAAAAGCTACTTGAAAGGCAGAATTAAAAATAAATAAAAGAAAAAAGATGAGAGAGGGAACCTCCCTTGTGGATTTATGTCCTTTTGATTTATCTGGAAGAAAAGCTGAGTTCTTGTGACAGAAGGGCTTTAAGTGCCTCCTGTTAACCTCTGGATATTCTGAATTTTTGGTGGTGAGTGCGTGGGATGGAACGTAAGAAATTGTTAGGTGATAAAAATAATCTGCTTTTTCTTTTAGTAGCTGCTGGTCTTCCCTGTGTTCTCTCTCTTTGTGGTTTCCATCAATAAATGCAAGATGAATTTCTCCTGGAGTGAAGTTGTATTCCAATAAATTGGGGTTTGGGTGTTTTAAGGATGTTTGTCCAATGAGTGAGGCATTTGTAGGATTTACCTGTGCACTTTAGGGCCATAACTGCTACAAAGGAATATCCTAAATTTACAGCTGATGAGGAGCAGCATCCCTAAACACCCTCACAGCTGAGCCATTCCAAGCTGTTTCCTTCTGGGAGGATTTTCTTCCTTTACAACTTTAAATTTCCTGTTGATCCTCTTATGGGATGAAATTTGGTGCTGTCTAAGGCTCTGTTTGTCACCTTTGGGTGGCTCTCTGGGCAGAGCAGGATTCCCTGTGGGATATTCCCTGGATGCAAACCCATTGTTCCCCTCCCTCATTTCCCTTTCGGTGACCTGGGCTGTGTCTGACTGGCAGCACACATGGAGGGTCCCCCACCTCTGTGCCCTTTTCCAGAGCTTCTCAAAAAGACTCCTTTTATTCTAATAAGGCAATGACATTTCCAGCAGCCCTTTCTAAGGAGATTCCCTGCAGGGAAATTCAGCAGGTTTGATCTAGGCCTTGTCAATTTTTGCTCTCTTTTGCATCTCCTTTGACCACTCGCCTCTAATTTGGTTGGCCCCCAGTGGTGTCCTGAACCAAAGAAGGGGATTTTTGTGACAGCTGTGCTGCTGCTGTCCCTTGGCTCCTTGGCCAAACACTTGGCTGCACTTTTGCTTCAATAGAAGCCACAAATGAACTAATTTGCATCTCACATCAATTATATTATTTGGAATAATGAAACGTCTGAGTGCTTTCGTTCCTAAATCAAACCGTGCTCCTCCAGGTGTGAGAGAGATTGTGCTGCCCCTTAGAAATATTGGCTGTGCCCCACTCCTGAGTGCTGGCATTTGGGAAATTAAACCCGAGAGCCCTCAAACTTCCAGCAGAGACTCACTGATGCTTTTGACTCCCGCTCCCATCGTGTCAGCTTTGCCAAACTTCAGACTTGCTAATCAGGGCAAAGGCTTTGCTTTCCTTTGGCTGCAGTTTATTTACTGTTCTGACATGTAAAATTCATCTCGTGCCCTGATGCACCTCTACTTTTGCACAAAGACTCCAGAAGCCAATGTTTCTGCCATTTCAGAATAACAGGCCTTTGTCTGTGTCATTTTTGGCTTCAGTTTGCACACTGTGAGAACCCAAGGAGAATATTGCTCGTTAACCCTCACCCTCATCAATAATTACCGTATTTTAGTCTCCATGCTGATGCTATTGATTAGATTTGAAGAGCTTTAGGACTAAATTCAGAATTTCAAACTCTCAGGGAACTACTTTAACATTCTTTCCTAGTTTGGATTTGTTTGAACTCGTCTTCCCTTTCCTCATCCATATGTTAGATGCTTCTTGTTCCCTCCCAGCCATTCAAATTATTCAGGCATAAGAATTGAATACCATTATGGCTCAGCTACAAGAGTTTTACATTAGCCAAAATATGAAAAGCAGATTTATAGCAGTTCCTGTAAAGCCAGAGATGGTAAATTGTATTGACATGTTGTGTTTACGGAAATCTTTCTTTACCACTGTCCATTTGTGCAATGTAAACGGATTCCTTTGCTCCCCTCTCAGGAGAGCATGTTCCATTTGGAGAAATACATTAAAGTTTAAATTATTCAGCGTGCTTTGCTTTGAATGCTCTGAAATCAAATTCACATCTAGCAAATAAATTCCTCCTTATGTATTAACAATGGAATAAATACGAGGGTTTTGCCAACAGAAATTATTCTTCATCTGGATTTTTCTGTTTGTTCAGCTTTGACTTGTTGAAGGAAAGCGGGACTCTGAGTTTTCACTGCATCCCAGCTTCTGTTTGGGTGTGACTCTTCACCCTGACCTTGGGAAGATTTGGTGCCTGGATGTTCTTCATCCTCTCATTTCTTAAAAATGTGTGTTTTTGTGAAGGACTTGTTGATGGGGGAGAATAATACACAAGATTTGTGGCATGAACTTTACAGTGGACTCAACAGAACTCTTCAAAGCAACAAGAAAAAATTCTGAAGGCAGCTTTGCCTGAAGAAAACTTTCTTTGTTGTCTGAATAAGCGCCTGAAAACTGAGTAGACACTCATGATATGGTCAAAGGTTGGACTTGGTGATCTCAGAGGTTTTTTCCAAACCTTCATGATTCTTTAAGCAGTTTCTTCTCTAGAGACCTCACATATTACAGAAATGATATTAAATGAGTAACATCCCCAGCACTCCTCATGGTAGCATCACATTTGTGATGGATTCCTCAATAAAATGGACTGGTTTTATAGGAGAAATCTTTATAAGATTTGCTATATACAGAGCAAAGGGCAGAGCAAGGGGTGAGATCTCCTGAGCTCATGGACCAGTCTGAGGTGGTCCCACTGTGGCTTTGGACCTCAGCCTTCAGCTGAAGCCTTAGAGATTTCATGGGCAATTCTGGATTTTATGGAAATAGCTCAAGTTTGGAACAGATTGAGATAGAGAAGGTTTTTAGGGACTCGTTGCAGGCTCGTGATCAGGAGATATTTGACTTTCAGTGCTTGTGTTAGCAAAGCCTCATCAGAGAGCTGTGGCCTGGGAATGGGGGGGATTTGTGTCCTGCTAAATTGAATGAAGAATTTTTGGGGGTTTGACTGTAAGTGTGTTTATTCCATGGGCAGCAGTCCTGGGATCCCTGAGATGAGGGTGGTGGAGTTGGGAGTGCTCTGCATCTTGCAGGATTCACTGTAATGACTCCCAAGTGCTTCAGTGCTTTCTTTTCCTCCTTTCCCTGTTTTTTTCCCTCTGAACAAAATTTGCTGCCCTTGAGTCTCAAAAATTGGTATTTTTCTGTGTAGAACGAAATTCCTCTGCAGAGAAGAGGTGACACCTCTGACTCATGTGGTGTTAAACAGATTGTTTGATGTATTTACCTTCATTTGCTTGAGCCTCTTACTGTCAGCTCTTATCCTTCCCTGACCTTTGGGGAGTTTATGCAGAGTTTCAAAGCTAATAATATCTGCTAAACCAGGCATCTGCTAGAAATCATATGCTGTGCTTCAAATCACTCCAGAACAGGTCGGAATTCAGCTGGAAAATTGAGGAGACTCTGTTAACTTTATGCAACCTCTTGACTGTCTTTGTAAAAGAGTAAAATATATGTTGGTTTTATAGGAAATCTTTGTTCAATGTTACACGTCCCTTCCAGGATCAGAGTAAGAGCTTGTTCTACTTTGTAATTCCATAATAATCCATGGATTTTCAGTCAGTTAAATGAAACCAAGTTGTGGAAAAGTCTGGTGGTGTCTCAAGAGTGTGGGAGTCATTGGAAGAAAATGAATGGAAGGAAATTTGGGGTAGGATTGGAGTGTTTGAGGTTTGGTGCTGGAGCAGCCCTGGGGAGGGTGTGACAACCCTTGTTCCTTTTTTTTCTGCAGTAAAAATGACTTGAGATAAACATTTTGGTTTGATTTCATGTTTCTGTTTAATCTGGAATGGATTTTATCCCCTTTACCACTGGTGGTAAATCTGCTGGATATTCAGGGTGTGATTCTGCACCTCTTTTCATTGCCATGCAAAATCTCCCTGCAAGGGTGAGTTTGTGGAGGAAACAGAACCTTACAGTCTCTCTCCTCATAAATGTTCCTTTAATGGAATAATCATAAAATCACAGAATGGTTTGGGTTGGAAGGGACCTTAAAGCTCATCCAGTGCCACCCCTGCCATGGGCAGGGACACCTCCCACTGTCCCAGGCTGCTCCAAGCCCCAATGTCCAGCCTGGCCTTGGGCACTGCCAGGGATCCAGGGGCAGCCACAGCTTCTCTGGGAATTCCATCCCAGTCCTTCCCCACCCTCCCAGGGAGCAATTCCTGCCCAATCTCCCATCCATCCCTGCCCTCTGGCACTGGGAGCCATTCCCCTTTGTCAGAAGTCCCTCCCTGGCTCTTTGTTTCACTCTGCTGGCAGGGGCTGTGCCAGCTGCCTTCAGCCCTGCTCCTCCTGTTCCTCGGGACATGTTTATGCTTTTTAATTGTGATTTTTTTGGTGCTTTCTATTTTTTAAACAGCAAGTTGGTGTTGGCAGAGGGAGGTGGGGAGCTGAACGTGAACCTCATTAAAGCAGAGCCCTTCCCAGAAGAGTAAAAGGATTCCAGCATTGTCATTTCCAGTCAGAGCAATCCCCCGAGCACAGTGGGGACAGTGAGGAGAGGGATGGGAAATAACAGCAGAGCTGTTGAATGCAATAACAAATGAGGGATGAGGAGATACAGCTGGTAATGGATCTGAATCACAGGAGATGGAGATGAGCAGGACAGCCCAGGACACCAATTTGTTTGTGGCTGTCACTGGTGTGTGTCCAGCCCGTGGATTTATGGTTGGGATTGTCCCTCAGCACCGGGGCTGGATGGGGGTGAGAATTACTGCTTCCAGGGGAAAAACTGCCAGCCAGAAGTGTGAAAAATTACTCTGTGGGATTAAGGACAGCCCAGCAGCTTTTCTCTGGCTTTAGTGTTATTGCTGAAGAGAGGCTTTTTCCTCTTTTGTTTAATTCTTGCCTGAGAGTTGGATTCAGCAGTAGCCTTTGGATGTGTTCGCTGTGGGGTCCTGGGATTGCATTTTGGGTTTATCTTGATTACTGCACGTCCCCTGAGTCATTTCTGTCTTGTTGCTTCCAGTCCTGCCTCTGCTGTGTGCTAGGAAGTTCCTTTTTATCTCTTTGCCAACATTATTGTTCTGTCTTTATAAAACATTAGCTAGGAGAGGAATTAAAGGGACAGGGCTGCTTTATCACCCTGCTGTCCCCATCTCTGTTGCCCTGTAGGGAAGAATTTTGCCTTATTTTGGGATGGCTTGCTCAGTTAAGCAAAAGGATTTGTTTCCAGTTCCCATTTTTGTAGAGATTTTATGTTCCTTTTCCAGCTGAACATCTGGGCTACATCAAGGAAAGTAAGACACGAGCTCCTCTGGGGAGCTTGGCCTGAGCACGACATTGCTCAGCTTCCTCTTCCTTCCAAAGAAATTCCATTACTCCATTTCAAAGGGTGCTGTGGGAATAAATGCATGGAAAGCTTCGGGATGCCCTGGTGCCGCAGCAGCCTGAGCAGTGCAGGAGAACAGAGCTGGCCTTTAGATGTTTGTGTCTCAGCTTGTGTCCTCTGACAGATCCCTCATAATGAGGAATTCCCATCATTCTTTTCTTTGTGAACAGGAATTTTTTCCCTTTTTCATGTTTCCTTTTCCTTTTTCATATTTTTCCTTTTACTTTCGCACTGTCACTTGCTAATTTCCATTTCCACCACACTTTGTTAAATCTACTAGGGAATTCTTGGGCTTTTTTTTCGTATTTACTGACCAATAAATTGTTTATTGGGTCATTTGATTAATATCCATTCATTTCATTTATATTCAATATTCATTCATTTCATTTCATTTCACATCATTTGATGTCTTCTACATTCAAGGGTATTAAAATGATATTTACAAAATCAGCAAGCTGTGCTTTAGACTCCATCACAGTTTGGTTTTCTGATCCTATCAGCTCCTTGGATACTTTTGCTGGACTCTTCTACTTTGACAATCATTAATGAACTCTCTTGGTCATTAACAGCCCTCTCTCTGTAAAATATTTTCAAAATGCTCCAGCTGGGCTGAAGTTTTTCCCCATGAGAGGCTCAGGGTGATGAGAAGATTCACTTTGTAGAGAGGAGGACACAGCTGATTACAGTGGGCCGAGGATAGGAGAGCTCGAGCTTGAATAAATCCCCAGCTTAAATCATCTCCAGTTTGACACTGGAAGAGTTGAGGAGGCAGATAAGGTATTGAAAATAAAGTAAAAATAGAAAAATAGGAAACACAATTAAAGCTTGGTTATAATGTAACCCAGTCTTAATATTCCAGTTTTTTCTCATCACTGGCTGCTGTGTCCACACTCAACACAAAATTCCAGCTTCTGTTCCCTCTCCAGAGCCTGCTGCATCCATCCCCAGGAGCAGGAAAGCAGCAGGTTGCTGCTCCAGAGGCTCTGGCTTCTATTTCAGCCCCTCAATAAGTAAAAGAAACACCCTGAGTTTATCACAATCTCACTCTTTTGGAAATTATTGATTTTGGAAGTGCAGACAACTTCAAAAGAGTTAACAATTTTTAATTCAAGATATTTATTTTCCATTAGCTTTTTTTTCCCTTTGGTTTCTTCAGCTTTAAAACATCTCCAGCTTGATATAAACTAGGTTTTTTTTTTTTGAAATATATAATTTTAATTACTTTTGATAAGGAAGAAATCCTCAGGCTCACTACTAAAACCTAATTCCTCCTTTAGTGAAAAACCTGATTATTCATTTCCAGCTCCAAGCACCTGCAGAATTTTGGGGGCAGCTGACCCCAAAGCAGTCCAGCCTGGAGTCCCCAGTCCTGCTCCAGCAGCGCTGTGGGAAAAGGAGATGGTTCCTTGTAAAACCCAGCGGGTGAAGGAGGTTTAGTCCAGACTAAACCACATTCATTGTGTGTTGGAACCCAAGGCACACCTCAGGCTGCCCTGGGAGCTCAGGGCACACCTCGGGCTGCCCTGGGAGCTCAGGGCACACCTCGGGCTGCCCTGGGAGCTCAGGGCACACCTCGGGCTGCCCTGGGGGCTCAGGAGCCCCAGCAAGGGGGTCCCAGCCCCTGGCAAGAAGCCCAGAATGGCACCGGCTTTGGCCTCAGCCCATGGGAAAAGTTACCAACACTGCCAGAATCATTGCAAGCCACCAGAGTGTGAAAATGAGTAGTGGTTTAGTATTTTACAAGGTAAAAAAGTAGATTTTAGGGTTTTTAATATGAGGATGAAGGGTTTAAGATGGAGGATTTTGGGTGTTGCCCTGTTCTTCTTCTTCTTCTCCTTCTCCTCCATCTTCTCTGGTGGTGGTGGCACAAAATGATTGGTAGAATGAAAAAGAGGTAGAAATTCCGTGTCTAGAACAGGTGCAAATGAATTGGTACAGAACAGTAACTAATAAATGCGTTGTGAAGAATGGTTGGATGATGGAAAGGGCACAGAAAGGCCGGGACAGCCCAGGACTGGGCAGTGCCCGCTCGGACTCGGCTGCATCAGATGTGCGGCCGGAGCTGAGAGCTGGCAGAGAGAAGGAGAAATCAACAACCTGAAACAACATCTGCAGCCGTTTCTCATCTGCTGGGGCTCGAGGTGAAGCTCCCCAGAGGTGAAGATAAAGAACCAGCATTTGTGCAGAGTGCCCAACTCCCACAATTTTGTGCACTCAGGGAGTGTGGCAGCGTCACAGCAAGCCCAGAGTCCTGTGGCTCTTCAATGTCTCTCAGTGAATAACAAAACATCATTTCAGTTTCCTTCATGCCCTAAACTGCACAAGAGCCTCTCTCACAGAGCTGCTGGGGGAATTTTCCAACAGCTCCACAGCCATGACAAGAAGAAATCTCAAAGTGTGTGTCGTATTTGTAGATGAATTTTATTTTGTTCAAATATAGGACAACTCTTTCCAAATATTGGCTGAAGGTTACAGGCTGCTCCCACTTCAATTTTGCCACGCCTGTGAATTGCACTTTGTGTTTCTTTCTAGTCCATTCACTGCTGTGGGCGCTGAGATTGATGCATTTTCTGATTCTTATTTTTTTTATTAAGCCTGTAATATGTTGACCTTCCTCAGGTTCTTGCTCTGACAATCTGACATTTGTCCTTTTGTTTCCAGAGTGTCCCAAATTGTTCCCAGTCATAGGGGTATCCCTTTGCTTTCCCTTCTCCCCTGTATTTATTTCTTCTTTAGGGCACTATTTTTGATGCTCACAGGTTTTAGTGTTACATTTTTGCTGACAACTCCCAAATCCAGTTTTCTGTCAGTACCCACTGACCCTGTCCTGGCTCTCCCTTTTCTGTGCCTGGTTGGTTTGATGGCATTCCAGGTCAGAATGGATGGCATCAAACTTTCTCAAGTCGAATTGTAGCTTGAAGAGCTGCCTCAGTACTACTTTTATACCTGTATTTCTTATTTTCCATTGACTCTGGTGGATGCAGCAAAATCTCTCCTGATTTACTCTAAGATCTGTAACTAATATCAATAAATTATTAGCATTTCATCATGGAGGCCTTAATAGCAATTCAGTGTTTAATAAACTTATAATTCTCATGATCAAATTAATGAAATCAGGCAACTGTAGTTTATTCAGTGGGTAAGGATGTTGACCTGTTAAAAATGTTTTTCTGTTTTGAAGGGCAGTTCAATATAAAACTTTAAATGATAAAAGTCAGGAAATCTTTATGGGCACGTATACCAAAACCCCAAAATGCCCAGCAGGTTCTGTGTGTGCCACATCCCCCTGGGCAGCTGGGACCCCAAAGAGAAGTGTCACCCACAGAGCTCCCCAGAAATTCCTGTAAATCCAGGGAACACCTGAGCAGAGAACATCTCAGGAGAGCTCTTTTGGAGTCGTATTGCTGCAATACAAAGCACTGACCAATATGCTCAGGATCCATAAAAATCAGTGGAAATTGTTGTCCTGAAGGATTGGCCTTAGGGCTGGGATGCTTTAGGGAATGATGAGGGGTCTGCTTCTGGGGGAATTCATGCACAGTCATTTAGAAAGAGTGAGAAGTCTGGTGAATGTTCCTTTCTGAGCTATTTTTCTTTTAAAAACTCCATGGATTTAGTTTGCAATGCTGAGGTAATTAAAGCTAAGTTCTATTTTATGATTTCCTGTGTGGTTAAAACAATAATTTTCTTTACATTTTCACCTTTGCTTCAGTCTTTACTCTTATCTTCTCCTCTGCTGCTCTCTCCCCTCTCTCACTCAAGCCTGTAACAGAATTCCTTATCTCATCACCCCCTATCTCTGCTGCCTTCTCTGAAAAGAAAAGGTTGATCCAATGTTTACACCCTTTGCTTCCATAGTAATTTGCTCCTTCTGGGGCTTCTCTCTGGCTTCCCAAGTCTGGGTTTAACATCCAGCTCCTTTTGAAACACTTCTCTGTTCCTCAGGCTTCTGCTGTACTTCTGAACATCCAAATTCAGGACTCATCCAGGCTTTAAGATATTTGAACACAATTTGCAAAGCAGCTTCAAATCCATCCCCTGTTGGAAAACCAGCATAAGCCCAGTCCAGGAAGTCTTATTATTCAAAGAATTATGCTTAAAATTAAGAGTTTAGTGACAAAAGGAGTCAGGCTTGAGAGGCAGGAGTTGAAGGTTGTTTAATCCTGTTATTCTGAGGAGGCCTGGAGGGCAGATGTTGTGCCCTGCAAGAGCTGACTTTGTTATCCACCTGAAAACCAGGAGAGGTGACGTGCAGGGAGAAGGCTGCAAGGCACAGGGAAACCTCTTCAGACCTGGAAACAGCCACAGAAAAGCTTTTATTTCTCCAGTGAATGTCACTGCTTGGGAGTTTTCCTGCAGGGATAAAGGGAGAGTGGCTTTTGACACGGGCAGGTAGGGAAAGGTGGAATGGTGTTTAATTAAACAGGAGAGATTTAGATGGGATATTGGGCAGGAATTGTTCCCTGGGAGGGTGCCCAGAGAAGCTGTGGCTGCCCCTGGATCCCTGGCAGTGCCCAAGGCCAGGCTGGAGCAGCCTGGGACAGTGGGAGGTGTCCCTGCCATGGCAGGGGTGGCACTGGATGGGCTTTAAGGTCCCCTCCAACGCAACCCAATCTGGGATTCCATGATTTCTATGATCCAGCTTCCATCCTTTAGGACTGGACATTGACCACCTCTCCAAATGTAGAATGATGAAACCAGTTCTGGTTGGTTTGGGCAGCTGTAGGACTGGAAATCTCCTCAAATGGTAACAAAATCTGTTCCCTTCATCTTGGTACCAACGAATTCACCAGTGTGCTTAACACTTTCCTTTCTCTGAGATAAGTTATCCCCCCTCAATCTGAACTTCTCATTAATTTACACCTTGTGATTCCCAAGAATGATAATGACACACGGAACATTTGGCTGCTGAGCTGACTCCAAACCGAGTGCGTGGTAATTGTTTGTAAGTCCATGGAATTTAATTAAACTGCGTTTAAGCTCCTTAGAAAAGCGATGGCTGAAAATGATCTAAATAAAATGTTTACAAATGGGCACATAAATCTGCAGGCCTGGTTTGGAGCCGGGCTCTTTGCAATGCTGGGCTCGTCTCTGTGCACAGGCAGCTTCCAGCACAGACTGCCTCTGATAATTGCATTTTGCCTTAATAGACACAAATGGGATGGATGCTTATTTTTAATTATGGTAATGCTTCCTTTTTTGATGCATCTCACTAATGCTGTGCATAGAGGGATGCTTGGCTTTTTTATTTCAGGGAGAAGGGAAAAGTCTCCATGTTCAGAGTTAGGGAGGGTCAGAAGGAGGAGTGAATTTTTGTCCTTTTATTGTGAAATTTAGGGCACGCTTCAAACCCGTTTTATCCTTGTGAGATTTCTCCAAGGGAATGGAATTTGTTGTACATCAGAGGGATGGTTTCTATTAAATCAGCAGTTTTCACTCAAGGTTTTGTTCAGATATGTCACTGTTGTGTGTGGAAATACGGGAAATATGGGATATGGGAGTGTGACAGGACACAGGGAATGGCTTCCCACTCCAGAGGGCAGGGATGGGTGGGATTTTGGGAAGGAATTCCTGGGAGGGTGGGGAGGGGCTGGGATGGAATTCCCACAGAAGCCGTGGCTGCCCCTGGATTCCTGGAAGTGCCCAAGGCCAGGTTGGATGGGACTTGGGGCCACCTGGGACAGTGGAAGGCTTTAAGGTCCCTTCCAACCCAAGCCCTTTTAAGATTCCGTGATTTTAAGTAAAGGCCTGGATCTAACCAAAAATCCCTCTTTTCCCCTCTCCATTTTTCTTTGTCTCACACATTTTTAAAGCCATGAGAGTTAAGGTTAGACACACTGTTAGTAATAGGGCTTTTGACAGTTTTTAAAATGCTTTCCTAAAAAAAAAAAAAACCCAAAACCAAACCCAGTAGAGCAGGATAATGCCAGAGATTTATCAATGTAAATTGGCTTTCTGGCTTCAAATTAACTTTTCAGAAATATCACAAGACAGTCACAAGTGAAAAGCAGTTCTGTCCCAATTAGACAGAATTTTCTCCTGGTTGTTACATTTTAGGAAAAAAAAAATTAAAAAAGACATTTAAACCCCTTATTTTAAGACACAAAGTGAGAAAAATCAGTCTTTCAAAATCATTCATAACCCTTTCCACCCAAAGGAAATTAAAGGGAGCACAAACTTCTTCCTCCTGGAGAGTTTAGAAGTATCACTTTTAACTTGATTTGTGATAATGGAAATCTCAATTGACCAGTTCGAGCAGAAGACTTGGAAGGAATGCTGGGATCTCCATCCTGGCCTATTTTTATCTCCTGCTAAGTTTATTTCTAGCTGCAGTTGAATTTTGCTGTTGTGTCTCTGTAGCCTTTTATTATTATTTTTATTTCAGGTGTGAAAATCCCTAAGCAGTAGGACAAAGAAATGTTTAAGGAAAAGAGGAAATTCAATGATTTCCAGTGGTTTCCAGATGATTTTCCAGTGCAACAGAGAGTAATATTTGGGATGAGTAGGAAGTTACTCATAGGTGCATCTGCCATAGTTTGCTCTTTGCTATTAGCACATGGGACTTTTTGTATTCTTTTGGGATTTGTGGGTATTAGTGACTGAGAAGAGTGGTAGGATGAAAGGTCTGTTCTCTGTGGTGTAAAAATATCCTTGAAAATGCATCAGAGGGATTTCTGCAATTCCATAAAACTCCAGGGAGTTCTTTGTTCCTGCACCAGAGAGTGCAAAACCAGGGCTGATAAAAAATTGGGTGAAAGTATTTTGTCAAATAGTCATGGATGCTCCTTGGTTCATTATATATGTTATTCAATAATTTAAAAAAATGTATTCACAGGGGAAAAAATGGGTTAACAGTGGTGTTATTCCCAAATTTTAACGGGATTCCTCGGGTGCACAGCAATGCAGAGTGGTTTATCTCATTATCTCATTAGACCTGGGCTTATCTCAGCAGCAGTTTGGATTAAAGTAGCATGCCCCCTGAACCAGGAGAGCTGGCTTCAGCAAATGCTGAATTTAAAACAAGTGTTCTTACATTGGTTATTTTTCTTACATTGGTTATTTTTCCTGGCTTGGATAAAAATTGGTTTCAATTAAGAAAAGGGTTTTCCTCTTCCTTTCACCCTATAGGTTAGGAAAGGCCTAAACCTGGAGTCCCTTGGAAGCCAGGAAGGACCTCAGGGCACTTTTTGGGCAGCAGTGCCAGGTAGAATTGAGCAAATGCCAGAACATCTTTTTGATTTATCCCATGTCAGTGGGAAAAAAGGCAAATATTGCCTGCTAATGCTTGTCACTCACCTGCCACATCCTTGTCTTGCTTCCAGCACTGCTGATCCCTTTCGCCCCTCACATCCCTCCCCTCTGGATGAGGTGGTGGCCTCTGGAAAGAGCCCCTGTAATTCCATCTGGAAAGAGCCCCTGTAATTCCATCCATGTCGGGATGCAGAGGTTAAGTGGGAATCCTTTGGCTGCCTGACAAAAGCAAATTTCTTTCCAGGAGGCCCCTCTTAGCTGCACCTTGGGAAGGAGTTGTTCACCTCTGTGCCTGCTGATGGGCAGCGCTTAATACAGCTGCTGGAACAAGTCTGGGGTTGGTTTTTCCTCCCACAGAGGGAATTTTCATCTTTCCACGGCCGAGAGCTCTGTGGCAGCACGGGGTGAACTCACACAACCCCCCGGCCCTCTCTGCTGGCATTTCACTCCTGACAAAAACTCTACGATGTGCCAACACCGGAGTGAACACAAAAAAAGAACGTGTTTACCCTTTTTAGTGTGTTTTATCAGCTCTATTGATTTCCTGATGTAACGTCCCTGAGATCTCTCTGTTACAGAGCGCAGCAGCCTCACGTGTTCCAGAGGCTTTTCCCATGTGCCCCACTGGGAAAAATCCTGGGAGGGCTAAATCCTGATTTCAGGCACTCCATAGGGAGTTAGGAATACTCCTCTGTGACACTGGTAGTGCCATAAATCAGCCTCTCTTGCTGGGAGAGGCCCTTTAAAGTCCTATAGAGTCCTTGCAAGGAACTTGACAGACGGACGAGGCAAACTCGCAGTAACTGCTTCTTCAGAGAGTTGTTTATTCTAGTGTTATCAGCTTAGAAAGACACAGTAGAACAGAACATGGCAAGAGAAGACGAGAAAATGGCTGCTTATCAAGATTCCAAAACCTTTTTGTAGATAAATTAGCCAATTAAAAATTGAAACGACAGATATTTTTACTTTTCCTCCAATGCTCAGTAAATCACTCTGACACGCAGGCCGGAACTGCGGCATTTTTCATCCAATCATCCTAAAGTACCTCTGCTGCAGAATATGGGGGACTAGAAGAAGAAAGACAGAGATAAAAACTACAAGGGTTCCTCCATCTTGGAACTTTTACTATTTATCTATTTACTACATTAACAAACCTAAAACTTCTAAATTCTTCACCTGGTGACATCCTTACATCACATTCTATCACCTGGTTCACATCTGTGTAGATTTTAGCTCCTCCCAGATAGTAGGGAGTTTTCTCCATGGATAAAGGTCAAAAACCACGTTGTCCAGGGGGGTTTTTCTCTCCAAAACAGGCAGAGAAATATTCCCTGCACTCTGGATTCCCACACTCTGGAAATGCTCACTGAGCACTTGTAACTGGGTTTCTGTCAGTGTTTTAAGGATGACAGATAAACTCTTGCCATTACTGTGAAACCATTACCATAACTTGGGAGCTCTCGGTGTTGTGTGTCCACAGGGAAAACACTTGGAAATGTGATTATTCCTGCTCCTTCCAAGGGCTTGGAGCAACCTGGGATAGTGGAAGGTGTCCCTGCTATGGCAGGGATTTGGAAAAGATCAACTTTAAGGTCTTTTCCAACCCAAACCATCCCATGGCATTGTGTGCATGCATTGCTTGTTTACCACTAATTGTATATAAAATGGTGATCCCAATGTTGTTTAAATCCCAAACTATAAAAGATGTTCTAAACCTAAAAGAAATTTCACCAATTAGATGGATCAGCTATGGATGTTGTAATAGCATTTTTAGTTTTTATAACTATAAAAGATGATCTAAACCTAAAAGATGATCTAAACCTATAAGAAATTTCACCAAATAGCCAATTGGATGGATCAGCTATGGATGTTGTAATAGCATTTTTAGTTTTTATAACATTTTCCTTCCAAGAAACTCACCCTGGCCACAGCACAGTTTGTCAAATGTCTCTCACAGGAATTCAAGGGTATCAGGAGTATTGAAAAATCTCTATGAATTATCAAATCATAGCTCTCATCATCAAAAACAGCTTCCTTGGAAGTAGAAAGAAAACAGCTGGACAGGCATCGTTTTGGAGGGGAAAAAAGCAGGTGTTTTGTCTCATGACAGGAAACTCAAGGGAGCTGAGACTTCTGTTAATAAATATTTCTGAGGCCTGATAATGAAGCTGAGAACTTCACTTTTGAGCCAAAGATCACATTTAATCCATATTTCTTCAAGCATGCTCCTTTATTACAAATATCTACTCCTGGCCCCTGTGCCCACAAGAAAAAAAATGCTTCAAATTCTCTGCCATAACTTCATGCTGCTCTCTTTTGCTTTATTGTTAAAGATTTGAAGTAGCAAAATATCAAGGTCCAGCTTTTATGAACACAAGGATTGGAGGGATGGCTTTTGGGGATTTTTTTTTTGCAAAGGTCTCTTTAGGTTTCTCCTTTTTGGCACAACGAGAAAAACAAACCAACTTTCAAAATCCTGGAGAAATTTGCAGATTGATTTTCAACATCCAGGCCCAGGTGGCTTTTAGGGTTTGTGATTCTAATGGCAGCATTTATACTTGAGCTACTTCCGTGGGAAAAAGACACCACTAAGTTAAATATATTTAAAATGTAGAACTGAAAATGGTTAAACAGATTTAAAATTCAGAGATTTGGAGTCTTTTGAATTTCTGTCTACAATGGATCTCTTGAGGGACCGTTATCAAAACTGTTGGGAACTCTCACTTCATGAGTAGGAGTCTGATATTTCCATTTCATGCAACTCCTTTTTTTTTGCTTTGTGGCTCAGGATCAGGCTCTGAGATGGGAGATAGGAGCCCTGTGATAGTGGGTTATTTTTGTCAATAGCAATCCTGGGTAATGAGATGTATCTCTTGCTTTCATTTGAATTTTAGAAGACGTTTCAAGTTATTTTTAAAACTTTATCACGACTGTCTGAAAGGAAAGATAAGACAGAAAGGATGTGACACTTTTGGAAACTCTGCTTTGGAGATGGATGAGATAAAGGGTCTGAGTGTAAGTAGGAGAATGAGTCAATGTCATGCCAGGAATGGATTTAATAAATATAAATATGCAGGTAATTAGACTATTAATGACTTCAGCAATTCTTGCTGCAATCTGAGAAAAATATGTATTTCTTTCATGCTCCATTTCAGTTCTGCCAGCTAATGGCTTCCCTGGAACAAAAAAAACAGGGAGAGAAGGGATCATTCACTGTTTGCTTCCATTGAGGAGATGTGCTTGGTGTCAGATAGTTCTGCTGGCATCCTCCTGGGCTTTGGGAAAGGAGAGTTTTCCCTGTAAATCCTCACCTGGGAATACTCACTGAGCACTTTTAACTGGGTTTTTGCCAGTGTTTTAAGGATGACAGATAAACCATTGCCATTAGTGTGAAAACAACCTATGGCACAGGGAGTTTGCTTCAATTTTCACTCAAATTTCTGCTAAAAAAAAAAAAAAAAAATCTGTGTGCTCCAGTGGGACCATTGGTGGCTGTTGGCCAAGAGGACCACTTTTATGCAGTGGAAAACATGGAGAGAGGGGTAATGGCTGATTTTATTGAGAGGTGACAATGTTTGTACAGGAGAGGGGATGGAAAGATCCCCAGCACTGTGGTCTGTGCACATATAATAATATATAAATAAAATAAAACACCCACATGGAAGGCAGTACAGAACCCATCTGAGCTGTGCCATTATGGAAACCTCTGCTGTTCCTCTGCCTGATTGTCAGGGAAGGTTTGGATCTCAGGGAAAGGTTCTTCCTGCAGAGGGTGGTGGGCACTGAACAGGCCCCTGATGCCTTCTCCAGCCACCTAGAAACAGAGACCAGACAAGAGTAAGGGAATAAAGGTTGGGATTTATTTGAAAGCCTTCAAGGCACACCCTGGGGGAGCCAGAGGCTGCCTCCAAAAATGGACCCCAAGATGGACCCCAGGTCACGAGTTCTTCACACCTTTATAGCTTTGGTTCATTTGCATACCATGGTTAATTCCCCAATTAAAGCCCCAGTTCAATGATGGAATTCCCCTCAGCTTGCTCCCCCCTTAGAGGCTTTGGGTTACACATTTTGGGCCTAGAAGAGCCTGGCTGTCCTTGAAGGCAAAGCCTGGAGAGGCTTTGTTGTGTCTGCCCAGCACGAGAGAGCAGAAATTCCAGGCTACGAGGAACTGCAGAGTTACACTCTAAGCAGTACAGAATTTGTAAAATATAAAAGTTAAAACCTAAGGCATCACCCCCAGTCCCAGAGCTCCAGGAACATTTGGACACCACTCCCAGGGGTGCACAGAGTTGGATTTTTGGGGTGTCTGTGCAAAGCCAGGAGCTGGGATAATCCCTGTGTGTCCTTGCCTGCTTGGGATATCCCATGATTTTAACAGGCAACAACAAAACTGATTTATTCATGGATGAAGCTGCACCAGAGGTCAGTTTAATTAAAACACGAGACTACAGAATGGTGCTCCTACCCCAGCCCTGCTCTGGGCTCCCTCCTGCCTAGCTCTGCCCAGCAGCTGGACTCATCTCCGTGTGCCACTTTGTGCAAGGAAGGCTCCAGCTGGTTATTAATAACCCCAGACCTGTCAGACATTAAGCCCACACGCAGTAATGAGCACACCCTCCCCGGCAGACTCTCTTGCATGAAAAAAAACCCCAAACCCTTCCATATATTAAATATACACTCGAGAAACACGACCTAGCATTGCTCGGGTTGCAAGCATATGCTGCTGAGAATATGCAGCAATTTCAGCCTCAATCATATGTTCTCCAAGGAAACCCACTGATACCTAATTACAGGAAGATTACAAACGATAATGACAACATAATGAATTACAGAACCTTTATGACTTATTAGCACAGCTCCCTGCTATGCATCAAGACACTTGGATGGGATGTAAGGAGAGCTTTGAGTGGCATTTGCTTGTGGCTTCTGTGGGAGGCCACGGGGATTTGCAAACTGGGTACTTCTGGTTTTATGAGGATGGCACAGGTTCCTGTGCCTGCTATGGTTTTTATAAAGCTGGAGCCAAAAAGATCCTAATTATGGTATTTCCTAAACCATTGCCACCTCCCTTGGTGCCATGGCGTCCTGCATGGTGTCTGCTTTTCCAATTATTACGTTTCCATGATCCCACATTTCTAGATTTCACTAAAATCCCACATTTTAGCCCTCATTTATTCAGTTGCCTCTCCTGCCATACCCTACAGGTTAAGAACACACAAATAAAATTGCAAAGGAAAGGAATTAGGGAAATTGACAAAGCCAAGACCACACTTCCCATCACTGCTCTTCTTTCCCGTTACCATTTGTTGGGTTTCAGACATGGACAGCACCACGATGTAAGAATTGTAGATAAAATGTAGATAAAAATCTCAGTGTCCTCTGTGCAGTCACAAAAGCAGTGTTGATTTTAATGAATTCATATTTGACCCCTGACATGCTCCTTGCTCAAGCAGAGCTCTGCAATTTCGTAATTATGTCCTACAGATAGTCCTGAATTGTTGGGTTTCAGTTTGAACAGCTTAGCCAGGATTTCCTTAAGTCTTGCTAATCTTTATTCTCTTCTTGCATAACTCAGCAATATTGCAGAATTAGATGCTGTGGTTCTCAAAAATGGAATTTTTTTCCAACCAAAATAGACACAGGTGAAGTTTGAAAGAAAAGGAAAAGCTTTTGCCTAAAAGACACAACAGTGTCCAAGGAATTTATAAAGAATTTTCCTTCCAGTGGTGTATTATGGCTAAGCAGACAAGAAATGTAATGCAAACACACAGTAAATTAAAAGAAATCCTGTATTCTTTTGCCTCATTCAAAGCCAATGTAAACCCAATATGTTTTACCCACAGGAGAAGAAAAAGTTGTTTATCACTGGTGTCAAATGCAAGACCTCAGGTCATTTTAAGAGAGGTGAAACAAAAGAATTTCATGAAACCAGTACATTGAGCAAAATATCAAATATCTGTGTGTGGCTCTGTAGAGTTGTTGGCAATGCTCTGGGTTTTACTCTCCATGGAAACGAACATTTTTATTTTTTTTATATAAAAATTGAACCCTCAAGTCCCCTTTTCAATGAAATGTCACTCTCCTCTTGTGGAAAACAAACCTTTGCAGGAAAACAATGTCCTGTGAGCCCTCCCTCTCCCTGATTTCTCTTAGGAGTGGGAGGAAAATCTTTTGCCCACCCCTATTTTTAAGTTTAGTTCTGCCACTTGACTCTTGGGAAGTACTGGGCAGGTACTTTTTTATCATTCTTCCCTCATAGCTGGGAGCTTCACCTGGGTTGGAGGGCTTGTCCATGCCCTCCCAAATCCAGAGTGACTTGCACAATTCCCATGGCTGGGAACGACGTGTTTTGTAAGAATTATTAATTCCTACTTGAATTCTGTTGTGATTCAGTGGGAATTAAGGAGCTGGCCCAGTATCTGGAGATAACCTGCAGTGGAATCAACTGTGGGGTTGGCACCAAAGAGAGCAAAGAGAGATCTGATTTAGATAAAGGGATTGTCACAGGCTTATTCTGGGGACATTAAAAAAAAAAATCTGTTCCAGATTCTTAACCACAGTGAAATTCCAGCTAGAAAAACATCTGTGTGCTCCTCCAGAGCCCCTTGGAGCCATTGGTGGGATAATTTTTTATACTGTCACTTGTGACTTCTTAAAATATTTTTGACTTTTCTTTGGAAAAAAGATAAATCTATTTTTGAGAATGGTGTTTCCAACATCTTTTGTGTAGCTTTCAGACCAAATACTTTGAACAAAAAGTAATTTGGAACTTTGAGGCAGATTTAAGATCAGTTTGTCATTCTGGGGTGGTTAGAACCTTGCATCCAAGTGTTGGGCTGTGTATATAAAACAAAGGAAGAAATGAAACCAGTTTCTTCATGGCCAGTGAGCTGAAATATTTTGTTCTGAACAGTTTTTTCTGGTGTAAAAATGTCAAAACTGTAACTCTTAAAGTTTGTGTCTTCCCTTATCCATCTGCCCTGAGAGTCCTCGTGGCCTTTTTCCCTCTGCAACAGTCCCACAATAAACGGTCCTAAAGCTATGGAGAAAGTTTGTTTGGTTTTGCAGAAAATCTTCAATTTCAATTCAAGACAATTGTCCAGCTGGTTACTCTGGACGCTGGAAATTCTTGGCATAAAGTTAATAAATATAAATAGTTTGAGAGAGAATTCAAAGAGGGCTGCAGAGATGGTGAAGGTCCTTGAGGGGCAGCAGGATGAGGAGTGGCTGAGGGCACTTGGGTTGCTCAGCCTGGACAGGATGAGGCTGAGGGGAGACTCATCCCAGTCTGCAGCTTCCTCCTGAGGGGAAGAGGAGGGACAGACACCAATTTCTCTCTGGTGAGCAGTGACAGGACCCAGGGAATGCTGGAGCTGTTCCAGGAGAGGTTTTGGTTGGATATCAGGAAAGGTCTTCCCCCAGAGGGTGCTGGGCACTGCCCAGGCTCCCCAGGGAATGGGCACGGCCCCGAGGCTGCCAGAGCTCCAGGAGGGTTTGGACAGCGCTGCCAGGGATGCCCAGGGTGGGGTTGTTGGGGTGTCTGGGCAGGGCCAGGAGCTGGGATGATCCCTGTGGGTCCCTTCCAGCTCGGGATATTCTGTGATTGAGTTATGTTGTGTCGCAGTGTTGGACACGAAAGGAACACGCAGACTCAAGCAGCAGGTCAGGACACCAAGCAGGGCAAGGGGCCAGAGGCAAGAGAGAGCCCAAAAGCCCTGCCCTTCTTTATTCTCTCATTTTTATATCGTTCTTAAAACAACCTTGCATTGGTAGATGAGGTTAACACCTCTGCAATTCCACAGGATAGGAACACAGTCTATCATCTTTCTCCCCCTTAGGAGAAAGGAATGAAAAACAATCCAGAAGTTCAAAAACAATCTAGGCCGGTTACAAAAACAAGGACTGTGTTTATAGAAAATGCATGAGAAATTCTACTACAAAGGTAAAAACATAGAACACTGCAAAAACCAGGGCGACAATGTTGTTTTCATTTGTAACCACCAAAGCTCAGATATTGTTCTTCCCTTGCCTTTGTTCTGCTCTCTGTTAAGCAGAGAGGGAGGATGGGGACAATGAACCACAGACAGTAAATCCTTATATTTTCCTGATGTAAACTTCATTCATGTTATGTGGGATCCAGTTTCCTTCCCTTTGAGAGGAGGCTCTGGGTGAAGCTGTTAGTGTCGAAAGACTAAAAACTGCAATTAAAATACCCATGTTGTGACGGAAAAAAATCATTCCTTGAGATGAACTCTGCCAAGAAATCAGCTCATCCCCTAAAGGGAGCTTGAAAACAAGTGAAATAACTCGGTGCTGAGCTCGGCTTCTCCAATTTACATCCCAGTGTGCTGCAAGCACAGTCATTAAAGTGGGCAAGGAACAGATTTTATTCACAGGCAGGGAGCTCTCGGCCAGCTCCAAATGATGGGAGACAACAGGAACCTCCCAAGTTTTATGCATCTGGAGAAAGTGCTGGAGCTTCAGCATCCCCCAGGAAAGGACAGGGAATAAAACTTGAGAGAGAAATGGATCTGGAGCAGTTTGGGAAGCCAGCAGGAAAATCAAATCAGAATTTGCCAATGATTGCAGGCAGGAAAAGGGTCTCAAGGTGCTTGAAATACTCAGAGTAACTCTGGAGGTGCAAAGTTCCCTTCTGTGCATGAAAAGTGCTTTTGTCATGAGAGCTGTATTTTTTTCATGCATTTGAGTGGGAAAAACTGCAATGGATCATCCTCCAAGAATATGAGGAGTTAGAAGAGTTAAATCCAACACAGTGTTGAAGAAATCTGAAACTCTACACTTAGGAATTCAAGGCAGTGGGGTTCCAGATTAATCAATGAATTTCTGACAACAAATTTCCATCATTTGAACTGTGATAATCCTTTTTTTTAGCCTCAGATTCCTACAGCCTTCACCAATCCATTTCAACACATGCTACGTGTTAATTTTGTGGCAGAATCTGACGGCCAGGGAGGAAAAGCCAGGTTCACTCTCTCTGTTCATCATCTTTTTCTTCTTTTTATTCCTAAGGCCTGGCCACCTTTGCCAGGATTCTAAAGGAGCTGAACCTGCAGAACCACGTCAAAAAAAGTCCTCCTATCTTTTTAGCTTTAGAAATTACGCTTTTCAATTTTAAGACCTGGGCCATTTTCTGTGGGGAAAAGTCATCCCGAATTAATAAGAAAATCATAATTTAACTTTTTTGGGGGGGTTATTCTGTAGAAGAGAGTAATTATGATTTTGGTTATAGCGAGCTGTGAAATTGTGTAGGCTTCAAAGCACCCAAACCCATCAAATTTCCTTTTGAGTTGGAGTGCCACAAATTTACAGACGAGCAGATTTGATCTCTTTTCTAATGTACATGAGTTATAAAAAAATTAAGCTATCGTATTCTCCTTGCTGGATCAGAAAATAGAAATAACTGGAAGAGTGCTCTGATATTTCAGGCACTCGAAAACCAAGAATTGAATGTAAGACATTGATTTTCCCTTCCAGTAATTGTTCCAAAGAAAATGAGTTTATTCCACAAAAGAGAAAGGACTGGATGAATGTCTGCACATCAACCAAACTCTTGTTGAAATATGTGATGGTTTATATCAATAAATAGATGGGCAGAGAAAGTCGGGAAACTTGAAGCTACAATCAGTAATTTATGAAATTATGAAATAATGATTAGATTTCCCAAAAGCTCTCCCATAAAAGGATTTCACTGCAGCAGAATGAGAAGTTCAGGCTGGAAGTGTGCAGAGTTGGAAGTCTGGGATACCTGCAGCCAGTAAAAAAGCAGGATCCAACCTCCAGGTGTTTGTTCAGCACGTTTTTTAATTTCATTTTTTACATCTGTTCTGCAACCTTTCAGGCTGTTGTCAGAGCTAAGGCAGCAATTCCAAGTGGCTGGAGTGGAAACATCATCTCTGATTCCGAGCTGGAAAATTGAACCAGCGGGTGAGCACAGGTAAGCAACTGCTTTATGGCAAGAACAAATGGTTCTGTGATTGCTGAGGTAAAAGTGCTTCTGGAAACCAGAAATATCTAAGAAAATGTATAAGAAACCAATCATGAGCCTTAGCAACTCCAGGCTCACACTGCCTTGATATTGGAAAGAAGTCATTTTTAGGTGTGCTGGAAGATTTGCTGAGGTTCAATTTCCAGTTTTTATTTAGTCCTTTCATTCAGTCTGTTGTGTGAAAAAAACCAAACCCCTCTGGCATGAATGGAGTGGTTTCTCCTTGCAGTTGTTTGTTAATCATTTCATTAAACACCCCAAATATTTAGAGCCTGAAAGGACACTTATTTCTGAGTGTGCAGCTGGGTGGGATCCAGGGGAAGTTCAAATGATGCTCGAGAGATCTTCCTGAGTGAGGTTATTTTCCTGGCAGGACCACACTTAGGGATGAAATTCGATGCCATTTTGCAGGTTTTCTGATGGAACATTTCACACCTATTGCTGGGAGAAGAAAGAATTATTCAGCTTATGCATACTGGAGCTGATGTATATCCTAAAATCAATTTAAACACGTCTCTTGATACACTGAGGAGCTAGAGAGGCTTTACATGCATCTCAATGTTTTATTACTGCTTCAATTTGCAAGGTTAATTTGAAAAACATGCCCTCAGCCTAATAATTGAGACTTTTTTTTTTATTTACGAGGGTTCTTCAGTGATTTGTTTATTAATCCAATTGCAAACAGATGGTGGTGAGTTGTCTTTTTTTTTTTGTCTTTTTTTTTCCTGGCTGTGTTTCTCTCCCATCTGACCTCGTTGAGAGGTTTCCCAGTCGGCTGAAGGGGGAAAATTTGGATTATGTTTGGATTATATTTGAGATCCGAGACAGTTCCTTGAAAGAAGGTGGTTGATATGCAAAGATGGAAGGTCATGATTAACAAAAAAAACACCTGAGATGTCCTTGTAGACACAGAATTGTTCACATCTGTTCCACAGCTGGGGAGAGGTTTTGTCAGAGTGAAGCTAAAAATCTAAAAGTGACCAACAGCATT
Source organism: Monarcha castaneiventris obscurior (assembly GCA_026261815.1). NCBI lineage: Eukaryota > Metazoa > Chordata > Aves > Passeriformes > Monarchidae > Monarcha > Monarcha castaneiventris. The sequence goes on from JAMPIT010000437.1 coordinate 2,334,570, forward strand.
TCCTTCTCTTGCATTTCTCTCTCATTTTTCTGGTGTGTTTGTGCTGTGACAGGAAATTCAATGGCAGCAGATGCATCTCCCCTGTCCCCTATATTTTATTTTTATAAAATAAAATAATATTAAAAAAAAAATTAAAATAAAATAATATTTTATAATATTTTGCTAATTGAACAAACTCTGATCTTAAAATACTTAAGAGGAATTTCTGCTGCATGAGCTGAAGTTGCTCCTGGAATAACTTTATTTGCTGCTTTTGGTGTTACATGAAGACAGATTGGATCAGAGAAGTCCAATCAATCTGATACCTGAGCAATTTTACGTTAGAAATGCAAAGTGCAGAATTGCTGAAATTCATCACTTTTCCCCCCCTCATTAATACTGGAGGAAAAAAACCCCAGTCATCTTTGAAAAAATTCAATTATATTTTATCTAATGAAGAATACTCGTGCCTCATTTATTTCTGGAGAATTCCTTCTCCTTTAAATAGCTGATACTCTTAATTTTTTTTTTTTCAGAACCAGGCCTTTCCATCATTCATTCTTGTTCTATTGTTGTTGTTGTTGTTATTATTATAATTTTAAGAACTAGGCCTTTCCTCATTCCCCCAAGCTGATTTTTGCAAGGACACGGAGATGCCAACCAGGACTGGTGAAGGGGGAAAGGTTTCTCTGGATATTTTTGCAGGAAACCCCTCTGAGCCAGGGTTTTGGGCTGGTGTTGAGAGCTCCTGCTCTGACATGCAGCAGTTTGGTTTGATTTTTCTGTCTTTTGAATGTTGCAGTGACTGTGGGATATTTTATCTTCCCATAAATTTAAATTAGTGCTTGCACTGAGCACCTACAGGAGATTTCCAAGAAGAAAACTGCTGTGACCTCGGTGGGTTTGCAGGGAGTATTTCACCAGCCATTAGGGGTGGTTTATGATTTAATCCATTTTAAACTCTTCCTGTAAGTACTTATATTTTCCACTTAATTGTATCCGTTTGATCCTCGCCAGTCCTTCAGGAGACAAAGTTATTGGACCATTATCTAGTCATGAGGCATTGATTTGTGCTATATAAAGAATGTATGGATCTTGCTCTTTTAAAATGGGAAGACCTCTTTGTACTTGATCTTGTAAATGGGAGAAGACTTTTCCCTCTGTGAACTTCAGGCTGAAATCTGTCCAGATCACTTTTTTTTTTTTGAACCCCCCAACAATCCCACCCTGTGCCTGGAGCATTGTCCAAATGATATTTTCTGGCTAAAATCCATCATTTTGACCCACCTTCCTTGCCCAGTGACTCTGTGGATCTCATCAGCAATGCCCACAAATCCATATCCTCCTTTCCCAAGCTGAATTTTCTGCATTCCAAAATCCTTTCTGTTCCTAAATTTGCAAGGAATGTTGCTGCTGCATTTTTTTAGGTTGTTGTTTTTCCTCTGGAGTGCTTTAATTTGCTACCAGTGCAAATATGTCTCAAACCATTGCTAAACTCCAGCTGACAGCACCTTATGCTAATGTGGCAAATAATAAGCCCACTTTGTTATCAAGCAAATAATTTAAAATACATCAAGAAGGATTCATTATAATCTGTTATAAAAGCAATAAGAAAAGGAAGACAGCTTTTCACAAGGCCATAAAACATGGCTGGTGGAGTTCACCTCACAGCACAATCAAACCAGGAGTAAATGATGCCATAAAATCAGCCTTGCCATCCTTAATTGCTTAATTAACACTGGATTTTAAAGCAGAATTTTAATATAAGGCGCTGCAGAGATTCACCTGAGATGAAATGTAGGCAAGTGAAGTAATTTTTAATGTGTTTACAGCAGACCTCATGTCAGCCTTTCCTGCAGCTGTTGTTGCAAGGATCAGCTTTGGCTCCTGATTCCAGACATTGTAGGGCAGGACATGCCAAAATATTCTGGATTTCAGAGCTGCCACCCTCCCAGGTCATTTATCTGCAAGAGTGATAGGATCAGCATGCAGCAGCACGGATATTTTTAGGGGAATATTTATTTACTGCTCCACTGTGTCACCATGGGATGGCATCAAATGATCCAGGAACTGAGCCTTTAACACCAGAAATGGGGCCCAGATAAAAAGTGTCTTCAAATGTGGAGTGGCATGTTGTGGAGCTTAAATTAATTAAGCAATTAATTAAGTGCTATGGGGTCTTTTCCTGAAAGGAGCTCTGTGTGGTGGTACTCTGCTTGTATTTGTAGAACTGAGGTGGAATCTCATAAAGAATTATTTGCTCCCTAAAACCCCCTGAAAAGAAGCTGTAGCCAGGTGGGAGTCGGGCTTTTCTCCCAGGTAAAAAGAGGAAATGGCCTCAAGTTGCACCAGAGGAGGTTTAGATTGGAGATAGGAAAAATTCCTTTATCAAAAGGGTTATCAAACATTGGAACAGGCTGCCCAGGGAAGGTTGGAGTCACCATTCCTGGAAGTGCTCAGAAAAGGTGTGGATGTGGTGTTTAGGAATACAGTTTAATGCAGGACCTGGAATTGTTGGACTTGATGATTTTGGAAGTCTTTTCCAACTGGAATAATTCTGTGGTCATGGCTTGGAAAGGCTGCACAAGTTATATTTTCATTTTTCTTTCCTTGTGTATGGTTTGGTTAGGGTTTTTTTTTTTTTTTTTTGGGTTCTTTGGTTGGTTTTTTGGATTTTTTGGGTTGGTTTGGGCATGGTAAAGACTGTGAAAAGCAGGCTCAGTCTGTATCAAACCTCTCCCACTTTACAATGTTCCTACTCAGTGGTTTCAGAGCCTGGGTGACACAGCCATACATCAACGTCGGTAACTCGGCGCCATTTCCAGGATAATCTATGGATTTACAGGTGACACATTCCCAGATGGGGGCTGATGGAACATTCCTTTGACTGATGGGTTGCTGCTCCTTTGTCACTTGAAATTAAGCAAAGAAATTAGCTCCAAGTTTTGTGTGGAGTGAAATGCAGCTGGAATGGGAGGCTCCTTCCCAAACAGAGGTGTGGGGGCTTTGCAAAAATTCAAAGGAACCAATTTAAAGTGCAGTTCAGACATCATTTTCCAATTATCCTGTTCATGCCAGTGCTGCAATTCTTACTTTTTTGAGCCACTTATGAAATAACACTTTACTGAGGGTTAAAGAATTGTTGCAGAAAACCAAACATTTGATTTATTTATTATAATAATAACATTATTACGGGCTTGTAACAATGAAATGAACCGAATTTGCTTTCCTTAATTTTAGAAATTCCAGGAGATTTTTTGATGCTGATCCTAGTCCAGGTTTAAGCCATGAACTAATTCTTCAGCCTGGTGCTCCTCTCCTGGTCTGGGAAGAGCTTCCATGGGAATTTCTGGGCTGGTGGCTGCTCAGGTGACACCTCTGCCTGAGCCTGGGGACAGTCTAGAGACTGGATCAGTTGGTTATGTGGGGAAATTAAATCCACTTTTTTATTTCCCAGTTTCTGAGGCAGTTCTGCCTCAAAATAATGGATTTATAGGAGGTAACACCATGATAACACTTAATTATTTATTTTTTGAGCTTTATTATGAAGTGCAGAAGCTGTAGGATCAACCATGTGGGAATCCATGGACTGTAGGCATGTGAGCATCAGGTGATGCCTTAGGTTTTAACTTTTATATTTTTCAAATCCTGTACTGCTCAGAGTGTAACTCTGCAGTTCCTTGTAGCCTGGAATTTCTGCTCTCTCGTGCTGGGCAGACACAACAAAGCCTCTCCAGGCTTTGCCTTCAAGGACAGCCAGGCTCTTCTAGGCCCAAAATGTGTAACCCAAAGCCTCTGAGGGGGGAGCAAGCTGAGGGGAATTACATCATTGAACTGGGGCTTTAATTGGAGAATTAACCGTGGTATGCAAATGAACCAAACCTATAAAGGTGTGAAGAACTCGTGACCTGGGGTCCATCTTGGGGTCCATTTTTGGAGGCAGCCTCTGGCTCCCCCAGGGTGTGCCTTGAAGGCTTTCAAATAAATCCCAACCTTTATTCCCTTACTCCTGTCTGGTCTCTGTTTCTGGGAGGCTGGAGGAGGCATCACAGGACTTCTCTGAAAGCCCATTGCAGACATGGAAATTCCAAAAGAACAACCAGGAGCCCTAGAGGGGCATCGGTTCCAGGACAAGCTCCCCTCACTTTCTCTCTGTCAGCCCCAAAGGCTTCCTGTGGACACATCCTTGAGCCCAAAATAGAAGTACTCTGGTAATAAAATGTTCTTTTGCAACTTCCCAGTGCTCCCCAAATGTGAAAAATGAGGGAAAAACAAAGGTATAAAACCCTACCTTTTCCTTTGACTGTGGGGAACCTACAGAAAACACAGCCTGACACCAAAATTCTATTTCTTGCAGTTAAAAATGTCTGTTCTCCCACTCTGCTCTTGGAAGCACATTCCAAAGGAAAATGTTTGGATGGAAGACTTGAAAAATAATTATTTGTTTTCCTGCAAGACACCCTGTGCAATCTAAGCAAATAGAAATAGCACTCCTAAAATAGGAAGCATTGTTTCTATTTGTGCTGCTTCATCAACTGAACCACTTCATGATCCTGTTTCTTTATCAAGGAGACATTTAAATCGAGGAAATGATTTTTAATACTAGGGCAGAAATTAATTTCATGCATCTGCTGGCAAATGCCTACTATCAAGAACCGAGTAAACAAACATTTGCACATCTGCTCCTGCTCTGTGACAACAGGATTCAAATTAGAAAGGAAGTTGGGCTTTGCTTTTTAGCTTTTTAAAGGCTGCAGTTTGCCATTTAAAATGTTGTGAAGTGCAATAGAAGAACAGAACATGAATTTGGAGCCAGGATGAGGGAGAAAAATGTCCTTGGTGGTGATACTACGAATTTTTAGTAGGAGCTGCTGCTTTTTAGTTTAGTGTATTTTAGTTTGGTGTTTGCAAGTCCAAGTCCTGCACATGGGGTTGTTGGGAGAGTGTCTCCAAAAATGTTCCTCACCTCTTTTTTTTGGATTTGGGTGGTAAAATCTGAGGTGGAAAATCAGTGTCATTCAGGCTGCTCTCATTGGAAATGTCCTGTTCTTGGACAAGCTGTAGCTGGCAAATTCCTGGGGCAGGAAGGCAGAGGAGCTTCTGCTGCTGGAGGTGAGAGCAAGCCAAAAGCAGCAGGTTCCTGCTCTTCCAGCTCTGAAGCTTTTAGGGAGTTTCTAGGTCTTTCCATGACTATTGCAGCCACTGTTTGTGTGGAATAAAGGTATGGAGTGAGTAGGAGCAGCTAAAAATGGTGCAGGCTGAAGTAAAAATCTCATTAGCTCATGCAGACCAAATACGTTTGGTCATAGAATCATGAAATGGTTTGGGTTGGAAGGGTCCTTAAATCCCACCCAGCCCCACCCCTGCCATGGCAGGGACACCTCCCACTGTCCCAGGCTGCTCCAAGCCCCAATGTCCAGCCTGGCCTTGGGCACTGCCAGGGATCCAGGGGCAGCCACAGCTTCTCTGGGCACCCTGTGCCAGGGCCTGCCCACCCTCCCAGGGAACAATTCCTGCCCAATAACTAATCCCAGCCTGCCCTCTGTGAGTTTGAATCTGTTCCCCCTTGTCCATCTCTTGAGAAAGCTGTTGGCTAAAAGGACTCATTTTGGCAAGTTTTGGCTTTATCCTGCCTGGTTGTGTTTGCTTTCTTCAAGCATCAGGTGACACACGCTGTGTTTTAGGCTACGTGGTACAGTGGGAAATGGTCTCTGAAAAACATTTTGCCTAAACACTCCTGCAGTGTGTACTGAATAGAAATTAAATTTCCTTTGGCTGTAGCTTTACTCGTGGAGTGTATTTTGGATGGTGGTGATATTCCAGGAATAGCCATAGAGGCACCAGAAAAGATGGGAATGTCTCCACAGGAAGGATTGTGCCAGACAGCTGATTACACACTATAAATAGAGATTTAAATATGATCTAAGTAGTCTGTGGAAGGCATCATTTAAATCAGTCACAGACACATGCAGTACAAGCATAATAACATATTTTATCTCTGACAGCGACTGGAGTTGATTCTCAGGTTGGATTTTTCGACATCTGGCTCCTTGCAACACATCCCAAAAAAGTCCCAACAAGGAAAAGCCCTGATGTTGTTCAATAAATCGAGCTGAAGAGCAAATAAAACCTTTGTGGCAGGAGTTGTACATCGTTAGCTGGGATCTCCTGGGTGCAGGCCACTGTTAAATGGCATTGCTAAAAGAAAAGCAGGAAAACCCCACCCCAAATCAAAGCCAACTTAAAGGTAACACTGTTTTCATATCCTCAAAAACAAGGAGGAGGAAGATTAGGGAATATGATTGATTTTTTTTGAAAATACAACTGATGTTTTTAAGATGCACTCAGGAATTCTTCTGCTTTTCTTGTTTTCCTGTGGCCTGTGTCCTTAATATAAAACATCACAGAAGGTAAATAATGGATCAGAGGTGCCATTCCCAGAATTTCTCCTCACACAAGAAGGAAACCAGAGCATTTTTTACCTGTTAACTGCAATAAGAACAATTCTACTTTCCTTGAAGTCAATGAGACCTTTCCCATTATCCTTCTGTGGGGCCCAGACCTCAGCCAGGAATTGCTGAGGTCGAGTCTAATATAAAACCTATTGGAGTCGATGGAATTTCTCCTCCTTACTTTAGTGGATTTTGCCTCAGGCCCAGACTGGACACGATGTTAATATTACATCAGTGGAGACTCAAAATGCTGAGCCCTCATTTTGTTACTCCTAAACAATAAAATGCAGTTTGTTAGCAACAACGAGACAGATTTCTTTCTGGGCTGTTGTGAACCCTGTGACTCTGCCTTCAGAGGAATCTGAGGATGCTCTGCATGGTTTAAATTTAACCCCAAAAACTCATTGATGGTCACACACAAAAAACTTGCATTTCAGCCATCCCAGTTTGGCATAAGACAAACAGAAATATCTATTTTTTTCCAAATCGAAAACACTAAATCTTAATAGGGGGAAAAAAAAACCATCAGGCACAAACGTCTTGAATTAAAATAACTGTTTTTGGATGGGTGAAACAGAGCATGGAGTAAATCTCCTCAAATAAAATACCAGCACTCTGGAGGATTAGTTGCATGCTCTATTTCCTCCTCACAAATGTGCCATGAGTGCTGGGCACTCACCCTTGCTCTGCTGGAGTCAAGGTGTGTTATCTCCCTGATGCAGATACAGCCAATCCTTGTCAACCTGTTGGACTCGGGGCTTTCAGGTTGTAGTTGTTTATCAGACGTGACAAAGGGATCACACTTTGGAATATGATAATAATAATAATGGAAAATAATAATAATGGAAAATAATAATAATGGAAAATAATAGTATTTTTCCTGGAAGCAAATGCAGCCATGCACTAGAGCAAAATGTGATGCATTCATTAATTTGGAACCCCTCTATTAAACTGGCTGTAACTGAGGGGTTTGCAGCCTGTTTTGTTTCCTGGTTGGGGACTGGGATGCTGTGGGAGCTGAATGTCATTCCAGCCCCCAAAAAGGAGCTTTATCAAGCCTGCAGGGATGAGCAGGTTATTTCTCACTCCTCACTTGCTCTGATGTATCGAGGTAAAAACATGTGCCAAAGTAACGTGGAAAACAGGAACCTGCCATGAAATTCTGGTGCGTCCTCGGTGTCTTACACAGAAATTGACCTTTCCACGAAACTAAATCAGGAAAAGTCAGCAAGAACAAGGCAGAGGACGTAATTTGTCACTCTCTAAACCCTGGCTGTGCCCACAGCTGGAGCAGCCTGTGCTGTCTCCATCCCTGTGCCTCGGGAAGGGCACGGGAAGTCACAGGAGTCACCAAGGAAGGTGAGAGAAGTGATCAAGGCTTGGAGCAGGGGGCGTGGGAGGGATGTGATGCTTTGCTTTGCAGAGGAGAAACCCAAGCACCGTGACTGAGTCACAAACCCACGATGTGGGGGGGGATTTTCAACAGATTGCACTTTTTTTATTATTATTATTATTATTATTTCTTGGTGTATGGATTCTACAACGCGTCACCTTTCTGTACTTTCCTATTTTGCACGTTATATCTTAATAAATTGCACACATAATTTTTCTCTTGAAAGAAAACCTGCATGCCTAGGGGCTGGGGTTGGGAGTAGTTAAATTAAATGCTCTTTTCGTGGTGAAATAAGGGCAGTGGAGAAGAGTGCTTAAAGAAAGAAACTGGAAAGCCATCAGTACATTCTCTGCCTCCAAGGTTTGACCTCACAGCAGGGCAGCTAAATCCATCCAGCAACCAAATGATTTTACTCTATAAAAGTATTTGGAAATAGATTTTATCTTTTTTCTTTTCTCTTTTTTTTTTTTTTTTTTCCTTGGGAACATATCAGAGCAGAGGAATTGATTTTTGGAGAGAAAATAAGCTCCACAGTGTAAATTATGTTAATTGCCGAGTAAAATGCTAATATTAGAGGTATTTAGGCCAACTTACGTGGAGATGCTCTGCTAAAACTCCTGCCCTCGTGGAGTTAAATATATATTGAACACAGATTTAAGGAGTAGTTTAATGAGGGGTTTTCTTCCCAGAAAATGGGATTGGATTTTAGAAGAAATGGTTGCATAAGGAGGTTTAGATCTGTTACTTGACCCAATTAACCCACCCAGTATTATTCTAGATATTTTCTTTCAACCTCCATGCAGGCCTCATCCTGCTTGCCCTAGACAAGGAACACTCACGGAGAATTTCCACTAGATCTGGGGGGAAAAGCAGGATGAGGTGGTTTTTGGTCAGTGCTTCTTCCTGGAGACAGAGAGAGGGAAAAAGCGAGAAAATGGCAGAGTGGGCAAAAAAACCATCAAAAGAACCAGTGTGATTTGCAAACAGAAAGAGAACTGTGGCCAAATAACTCAGTGCAGGAGCTGGAGCAGCTCTTAGGGGTTATAACTTGTGTAACTTGGATTTATGTAACCTGTAATTCGAGCTGACACCGACTTTGCCACCACCGGGAGGGTCATTTTGTGCTGCTCTTGAGCAATCTCGACACTCAACAAACCATCCCTTGTGCCATGGATTTAATGTTTACAGCTGACCCTCTGCTGAAAAAATAGCTTTAATTTTGGGGGAATCATTTAAAAAAAAGAATTCTTTGTTGGTTGTCACAGTCGTCTTTGTGTCTCTTGGTGCTTTTTGAGGGCGGTGTCTGAGTTTCAGGGTTTTGCTCCAAATTCCTGTTTGCATTTTGGATCTTGTTTGAGAAGCCGGAGCCAAAACCCAACTGCTGGTGTTTAGTGCTGTCCTGCACCACTGGTTTTTGTCATTTGAGGATTGCAAAGGATTTTCTCCTGGTTTTTGGCATCTGTACATGTGGCACGCGCTGCCCAAATCAAGGGCTGCGGGTGTGTGTAGCAAAATTAGCAGAACTGAGTCCAAGCTAAAATATGAGAGAAAAAAAATCAAATATTGATGAAAAAAGCCCTTAATTTTCCCAGAAAGTTTATCTGGAGCACTGCCATGCTGCTTTAATCCTCATGCCCAGAGCCCAGGCAAAGTGAGAGCTGGGATGGAAAAGGTTTTTCTGGTGAAACCTCCCCCAGTTTCCACCACTGTGCTCCTCCTGTCTGCTGACCAAAGGGACTATTTTTTTTCATTACTAATTCATTGTGGTTTGTCCATGTGCAGTTTAGTCAATCTACAATAACAATTTCCTTTTTTTTCTAGTGAGGTTTGTTCCTGCTCCTGTTGGCTGAGGGAAAAAGTGCCATGTCAAGAAATGGGGACTGAACCATCGATAGTGATTTCATGGAAACATTTTAAAATGTTAGAGTTGGATTCCTTCTTCCTTTTCAGTTCTATTTCAGTTTGATTCTGGGTTTTTTTAATGTGAGGGGTTTATGGTTTATGCACCAAAGAAAAAGGACAGTGTTTGCTCAGGTCTGAAGGGTACAACAACTTTCCATTTTTCATCCTCTGAATCCCAGGATAGTTTGGGTTGGAGGGAACCTTAAATCCCATCCATCCCACCCCTGCCATGGGCAGGGACACCTTCCACTGTCCCAGGTTGCTCCATCCTGGCCTTGGACACTTCCAGGGATCCAGGGGCAGCCACAGCTTCTCTGGGCACCCTGTGCCAGGGTCTCCCCACCCTCCCAGCCAGGAATTCCTTCCCAATATCCCACCTATCCCTGCCCTCTGTGTGTTTGAAGCCGTTCCCCCTTGTCCTGTCCCTCTATCCCCTGTAAATTGTCTCTCTCCATCTTTTCTGCAGCTCCTTCAGGAACTTCAAGGCCACAACTGGGTCACCCTAAGGCTTCTCTTCTGCAGCTGATCAATTCCGGTGCCTCTTTCTGCCTCAACCCGGTTCAGTTCCCTCAGAAAGGTCAGAACATCCAGACTCGTGGTGTTTTCTATTGAAGGAGTTCTTGGAGGATTTCTCCTTCAAGTTTTGGTCACATTTCGAATGGTAAATGGAATTGCATTTGCTCTTTCCTCTTCACGTTTGCACATCTCAGAGATGGCTCTATCCCATAAATTATCTTCTGGGAATTCTTTGCTTCACTTCACGTGCGGAAGGGGGCACAAAACAGAGCCTGGCTGTAGGATCTGTAGGGTTTTGGTGCAGATTCCCACTAATTTGTACAGAGAGAGCTGAGAAGTGAAGGAAGTGTTCTGGGGGACACAATTTACCAAGAGGAGGGGTGTGCATAATCCCCAAATCTGGATTACATCAAGCACAAAGCTGACTTGGGGCTGTTCTTTGTCACCCAAGACTGTTTTGAACTCGCCTTTCTCAGTCAAAGTCAAAGAAATCCCAAACATTTTGAATTCCAGTGATAACACTCACAGAGATGTTTTGTGAGCTGTCCTGCCAAACTTTACAGATGCCAGCAGAAGTGTCCAGCTCATTTCTGAAGAGGCTGAGATGTGTGTGCCTGGATATTTGGATTAATAGTTTGCATATATTTAGGTGACAGCATGGATAATGTGATTCAGGAAAATTGGGAGTGTAGTTTATTAGAAATATTTGGTGATACATTATTTATTGAGAGAGCCAAGTCAATTTTGAGCTCCTTGTCTGTAAACAATCCAAATATTGATTTTTAGAAATTATTGTACTAATGAGCTAGAGCTTAATTTATCAGAACAACATGAGGAACTGTGCAGCTAATAATCTTCTTTATTAGAGTGCTATAATCAAATTAATGTTCTTGTAAAAGCAACATCATGAAGGTAAGAATGATGAGCGTGTATTGACCTGTCTGAGAAAGACTGGCAGGAAAAAAGTGAATATCCAGGAAAAAATATCATGGAAATTCTGCTACAGAGAGAGGGATGATCTTTAAAAAATATCACAAGTAAATGTATTTATGGACAGCAGTAGGGGCAAAGTCTAACACAGGATATTTTACATTCTAGCTCTGAGATTCCAGCTCAAAACCGAGATTATAAATCCCAGCTCTTGGATTCCTGGTGCAGTCACAACACCAACGGTGTTTAAAGCAGAAAGGCACTGACAGGATTTTCTGGAGCTCCTAAATAAGTGAGTAATGGCACAAAATGCAAATCAGCACTCGGCAACTTCCAATAAGGACAGGGGTCTGCAAGGGAGGCTCAGGAGTTCTTATGGAAGTTGTTTATTCTAATAATGACTTCTGAGAGGTCAGAGTGCCCTGGGAGTGGCTTTTTACAGGAGAATAAAAAGCTGTGCCACTCTGGAATAATCTTTAGTCCTCTTAGTGTCACTGGCCATGTGATCAAGGAGAAGGGAGGCTGCCCGGGGTTAATCACTGCTTTAATGGGAAATTTCCCCTGGAGAGATGGGAAAGGTGAGATAGAGACCCGCTGAGGTGAGGCTGCAGCAGCTCCCAGCCAACTCAAGCTGCTTTAATTTAACCCTCGTTTAGATTAGCTGGAATAAGACTTAATTTAGGATAATGGGGAGATCGTATTAATAATGATTAACATTAAATCCCCCCCTTTGGAACACGGGTGCAGGATTTATTTTCACAGTTTATTCTTTCTTAAAAAGCTCTGGGAATACGTAGCTGAATGAGAGAGAATTAGGCAGGTTGAGAGCATTAGGAATAAACTGCTGCTGGCTCAGAGGTTCCACAAATGGGAATCAAAGAATCATGGAATGGTTTGGAAGGGACCTTAAGGATCATCCATCCCAACCCCTGCCATGGGGACACCTTCCACTATCCCAGGCTGCTCCAAGCCCTGTCCAGATTGGCCTTGGACACTTCCAGGGATCCAGGGGCAGCCGCAGCTTTTCTGGGGAATCCATTCCAGGGCCCCATCACCCTCACAAGGAGGAATTCCTTCCCAATATCCCATCTATCCCTGCCCTCAGTGTGTTTGAAGCCAATCCTTCTTGTCCTGGCACTACAAGCTTTTGTAAATGCTCTCTCTGTGTTTTACAGGCAGGGATGAATATCTACCTTTGTGTCCAGAAAAAGGGGAAAGCACTTCATGGGAAAAGTATTCCTTCACAGTAAAAGAAAAGCACAAACTGTTTTCTTTCTACCCTTTTTTTAATGACACCCTCTTATATTCTGAGTTTTCACTATTACAGGCTTCTGATCCAGTGCACAGGACAAGGCACCTAGAAAATTCAGAATGTGTGAAATAACACCATGCTTTCCATAAGTTATTTCACCTCAAAATTCAAGAATGTCTCCATCTCCCAGATCTTGGCTGGGCTTTGCTGATTGGATTTTGGCTGCCTTTCGGGGAGTCCAGAAACTTTGATCAATGTCAGAGATGCTGTTGCATCTTTAGGATGGAAGATCAAGGGAATAGAGAAACCACAGCTTTGGCAGGATGCAGGAGTGTGGGACAGTGAGCTAAATTAATATGAAATATGTTCACACCTAAACTGCTGTTCCAGCAATTGCTCCGAGCAGGGTACAAACAGGAAAAGCAGTTCCCAATTATTTACCGTGGCTGGGAATTCACATCATTACTGAAATGGGAGCCTTCACCTGTTATACTTTTGCCTGAAGAATTTATCAACACTGACACTTCCTTATTTAGGTCAGTCCCAACAGCATCCCTTTGCCTTTCAGAAATCATTTAATAATCAATCTGAGAGCTCTGTTAAACACAAGCTGGGAGTTCATTGTCATCTGGCAAAATCCCAGCCTGCACATTTGGATTTGGCTGTGCTGGGAGAAGAAGAATCAGCCTTTCGTCCACCAGAGAAGCTCAGAACAGGACAAGTTGCCAATTTTCATCTCCAGCCAGAAATGGAAGTAAAAATATGCAGTATCATGCATGAGATGGTTGAAAAACTCACATTTTTTTCGTGTAAATTGGAAGTCTAGACTGCTCATTTGAAATATTGCAGCCACCACATCAATAAGAAATAAGAGGAAGCTCAGTCCTTGCCTCCAGATAAATCAATTGCACATTGATTCAAGAAGAGAGAAAAAAATTTTGTAGCCTTTTCCGTCACTTTCTTATCACAAAGTGATTAGTGTTTACATCAAAGTCATGTGTTTCCTTATCTTACAATATGGAAGAACATTCAAAAAAGAATGTTTTTTAAAATGTTAAATACTTTCAGACTTTTTAAAAGTTGGCAGATTTGAGAAATGAGCACCTTTCTGTACTCTGGAGGGAGACTTCAACTCCTGAGCTCCCGGGTGGAGGCTGGAGATGGGAGCAGGGAGCAGGAAGAGTGTGGGGATGCACAGCACTGGAATGGGACTAAAATTAATGAATGAACTGAAAAGTGAGGAAGGGAAGAGTTCAAGAGTCTGCCAGGACCAGGCTGGTGGCTCCAGCAATGCAGAGGTGCAAGTGCTGCTCATAGATTTTAGACAGAACTTAGATCCAGCCTAATAACTTGATTTTTCCATCAATATTTGGGATTGATTTAAGATCGGTGAAATCCCCTTTGGAAAGAGAAAAGGGCCAAAACCCACAGGATAACCCAAAGGGTGTAAAGATCTTTTGAAACTCTGTTGTCCCAATGACTGCCCTTCTTCCCTTCTCCACCTCAGCCCTCATGCTGGTGGCTTCTCTGTGTCCCTCTGGGTCATTCTGCTCCTTGGGCCTTTTGAACCTGCTCTCTCTTCCTTTCCAGAAGCCCTGGTTTAAATCTGAGGAGTTTAAATTCTGAGAGTTGGGTTCCCAGTGCTGGTCCATGTGAATCTTGGACCGAATTTCTTCTCCTGCAGCTCCTGTAGCCCCCAGTGCTGTGAATTCTCACCACAACTCACCCCGGCGTGGCCTCCGATGAGTGGAAATGAATTTCTGGTGCCCACTGGCTGCTTCAGAAAGGAGCAGGGCTAAACCTGGAATCTGAAATAGATCCAGAAGCTTCCAAACCACCAAACCCAACCGAAGAGCTGCTGAAATGGAGGTGTTGGCAGAGGGCATTGATTTGGGCTTCAGCCCATGCAGTGCTTGGGTCCAGACCGTGTCCTCTCTCTGCCTTGAAGAAAGCACCAAATTCCATTCAAACCACTTCAGGTATTCATCAAGATGACATTACTTGTGCTCTAGAAAATAACTGGTCCTAACTGGTTAGAAATTAGCTTTAATATCTGTATTTTTTTAAAATTAATATTGTAACTTTGACTGCCTTCATGATCTGTAAAGGAATACAGATTTTTTAGCAGTGATATCCTTGTGGAGAGGATTTCAGGTGTCTAATTCAGCCTTGCATGGAAGAAATCCTCTTTCCTGCTTGGTACCCTTACAGTTCCTCATGCTGCTCCTCAATTTTTCCATCAGGAGACTGGAGAACAGGATTCCACCATCCCTCTGCTGTTAGTGACTCTGTATGTTTTATTTATTTCTTATTTCCCTTATCTCCAAGTCAAGCAATGCTGCTTTAAAAAGTTTTCCATGTCAATAAAGATTCTTATTGCCACTTTCCCAAGGCCATCGTTCCAATGGGATGCTCCTGAGCACGGGGTTTCAGGAGGGAATCAGGGATTTATTTAATGACGTTATAAACTTTTCTGGATTACTTTTCATCCTACTTAAACACCCTAAAGCTTCAGTTGCTTTCCCAGCAAAGAGAAAACTCTCAGCTGCTGGAAATGATCCCATCATTTTCCTGCTGTGCTACAATTCACGTTGAAACTCATGAGGGACCTGGGTAGTTCAGACTTTCCTCCCCCATATCCATCACTTTGTATTTCTTAGCACTCAGTTCCTTTTTCCCTCTTCCTGAATATTAATTTAGGCTGGATCTTCCCAGGGAAGCTCAGGAGTGCAGACCTGACAGCATTTGCATTTTGGTAATGGTGTCTCATTTCCACGTTGGATGGTGCTCCCTTGTAGTGTTTTCCTGTGTCTATCCCACAGCTTATCCCAAATGCTCATTTTAAATCATTTTAACTGGCTGGGAGGATATTTTAAATTTATTTTTTAAACGTTTCTGCCGGCAGAGTGTAATTTGTGAGAGGCAGACAATTTTCTAAATCAAAGTGGAGTTCCTGTGCAGATACAGATTATATTTCCTGTGATACCTGGAGAGCACGTGGAGTTATACTTTATTACAGCTGAGCACCAAAGGGAAGGAGAACACTTTGAAACATATATAAATAGGGTGTGCTTTATTTCAAGCTTCATGAAAGAAAGGTTTCAAGCTTTGATTTCTGCTGTTATTACAATACCTTTAATTTATAGATATTTTTAGCTGTTCTCCATTTGGATTTTTGAAAATTGTATTTCAAAGCACGGTTGGACTTGATGGTCTTGAAGGTTGGAAGGGAGCTTAAAGCTCATCCCATTCCACCTCCTGCCATGGCAGGGACACCTTCCACTATCCCAGGCTGCTCCAAGCCCTGTCCAAACTGGGCTTGGACACTTCCATGTATCCAGGGGCAGCCACAGCTTCTCTGGGCAACCTCAGGGCCTCCCCACCCTCACAAGGAAGGATTCCTTCCCCATATTTCCCCGTGATTTTCCAGGGTACTCTGTTAATTCTCCACGGTGCTGAATGTTGAGAGCCACATTGAAAGATCCGTGCTGTGTCTCGGGGGTGAAATGATGATGGTGGGTGCAGCTGAAAGATAAAGGGCACGTTAAAAGATAAGGGACACATTAAAATTCCTCCTGAACAAGCTGGAGAGGAGAATCTTACACAAAAAGCAACCCTGGTAGCCCAAGGTCACCCTCTGTCACTCACTCAGCTCCAGCCATCCCCAGCTTGGTGGCATCCAGGTCCTCCAGCTGGAAAAGTATCTGGAGAAAGACACAGCTGGAGGCTGCCTTGAATTCACCTTCTGCCTGAACAGCATCATGAATGATGAATTACAGCTCTATTCCAGGTGCCTGAATATTTCAGCCTTACAGCGAGTACTAAAACGCCGTCCTGAACGCTGTCAGGAGAAGTTGTTAATGTTGAGGTTTTACACGAGTGCCTGGGTGTGCATGAGGAGCAGGAGACAGCTGTGCCTGTGCTGCTAAAGAGAAGCAGGACTCAGAACAGCTCTCCAGTAAATACAGAATCTAAAGCTCAGCTCTGCACCTCGTTAGTGCTCTGCTTTCCATTTCTCCGGCCCCACGAGTTCCTCGTGCCTCCTCAAAAGTTTAAAAAATGTTTCCTCAGGAAACTTTGGCAAAGTGTTTTATTGAAATCGTGCTCCTCCTGACACATTGATGAAGTTCTTCTCCAGTGGAAGCTCCAATGATTTTAATTTCATCAGGAAAACACATGAAAATCAAGCAAGAGGAAAACCAACAAACCCTAATAAATCTTTTAAAACAAATTAAAGTGATGGCTGAGCTGACATATTCAATTTTCAATAAAAAAGGATTTTCAGCAAGCCACAGGCATTACTCAAAGACTTAAATCTGCAAAACCAGGATTCTGCTTGTTTGTTTGCACTTTTGAGTGCATTAAATCAACTGGGTGGCTGATCTGTGAAACACTGCCCACACTGGTTCCCAGTGCTGCAAGTTGCTTTTAAATAACAGACAAAGACCGAAAAATGACTTTTCAATGAACTTGCTGTGCACAAATGCTGTGAAGTTTCATGTTTGGGTCATCTGCAAGCCAGATAATTAAGGATGAGGTGTAGGATTGGTGTAGTGACAGTTAAAGGACTTTTTCCTACATATTCCTCTGCTGAGTAGTGTTGAATGTGTCCTAAGTGACTTTGCTCAGTTGAATATATAAACACTAGGAAAAAAAAAATCCCAATCCAAACTGGAAGATTTCCTTCCTCCAAGTGTCCTATTTAAGGACAACACACTATGGAAATAATATTAATCATCAAGTTACAAAGCAGGGTATTGGTGCAAGTATTTCAGTGTACAGACAGCAGTGCTGTGGGAAGAAAATCCTGTGGGGTTCTTTGTGACCCTGAGGGGGAACGTGTGGAAAAAACCTGTGATTTTGGGCCAGGATTGTTGGTTCATGTGTCTGCCCCTGCCTGGAGTCCAAAGAGCCTCCTCATTTCTCCCCTCTCTGCTTCTTCAGCCTGAGGGCCCATTCCCATTCCAGCTAACAAACCCCACATCCGTCCTGCTCCCATATTTTGTTTCCTTCATTTCTCTTGTCCTGTGTCACCTTTTCCATATTGTGAATGAAGGGATATTTCTTGGGCTGATCCCTAATGACTGAGTAAACTCCAGAAAACAATGCACTGTTTTCCTGAGAGCAACCACAATTACTCTGCCTTTACTCACAGACGTAGCTTGATGCATTCCTGATTAATTAGGCAGCATTTTTTCAATCCTGGAGCAATTTTAAAATACCCTTTGAGGTCTAACAAGGTGTGCATGCTGGATGCCACAGTTTTTACAGTTTAGTTTATCCAGCTTTTGATGGTTTGTGCATCCTGCCCCACAGTCCACCTTTGGCTCTCTACCTCACTGCCTTCAAAGCTTGGGCTGCTGTTTCTCTAATGAAATAATTAATGCTGGTGACAGAAAAACACAAGGCATGAATACAGCAGGAAGTGGGTTATGGCCTCTAATTAAAATGAGTACAGGAGTACAAAAGAAATTCCTCTTTCATAATTATCATCTATATTATATTTTTAATGAGTGTCTCGTGTGGATCATCAGGAGGTGGGATGTTATTGATTGCTCCAGAGCTGCGCTCCTTGTGGCACTTCAGCTTTTTCCAGGTAAACTTTATTCAACTTCTGGTGTGTGGGACATAAATCTTTATTAGGGATGGTGTGTCAGTAACAGCATCGTAAAAGTGACTGTTGAATATTCCTGGTAATTTGTGGTGCTCTGCGAAGGTCAGCCCTGGGCTGTGGGAGAGGGGGAGCAGCTCCCAGCACGGGCACCAATTTATTTGGGAATTTCTGCCTGGTTAAATGGCTGTCAGGAGTGACAGCTGCATTTATAGCAAGAGTTAATGCTCCAGAATCTGTCAGGACTCTCTGACTCTCCCGACCTCATCTTTAATTCAGTCCCACATTTCCATTTTGATGGGCACGGGACGAATGTATCACATGGATGGATTGATGGCTGTTTTTCATATTAATGGTTTGTACCCTGGTGGTGCTGACTTTGTTGTTGCTGATGTCCATCCTATTAACCAGTCCTGTAATGAAGGCATTCATTTAAAGCCTCTAGAACAGGGCAGCATAAACTTCCTCAAGAATTCCTGTGGGGCTATAAGGTTTAGGCAAATGTTCAATCTCTGCGTTTCCAAAGTCCACCCCGTAATTAAGAGGAAGAAAAAACACCCCCAATTAATATCAGTTCCCCAAAAGAGACTTTTTTATTTTAACACACAGCGTTCCTGCTCTGAGATCTGTTGGCATTTAAAGTTATCTTAAAAGTACACCAGTTCCTTCTCTATGAATATGCTGATTGTCTCTGAGAAATCCTTCTTCCTCCAGGTTAAGAGAATTTGTTATGTATCAGAAATTCTGTATAGATTCTCATTTGTAACTGGCACACAGATTTTCCTGTCTTTAGAAGGACACACTCTGTCAGCAAGGAAATATTTTCTGGCAATAATTTAATTGGGAGGAAAAAAGGCTCTTTCTTCTCTTTTTTACTACAACAAAAAGGCTGCCCATGATTTTGTTTGTACACCATGGAACAGCCATGGACTCAATTCCATTTTATCCCAATCTCCAAAGGCACTGCTGCTTTGAGTTCCATCTCAGAGCTCCCTGTCCCACCCCCCCATTATTTATTTTGTGGTTGGAGTTAAATTGGAGTTGGATGGTTCAGTGTTTTAAAATCAGCAGCAAACAACAAGCGGGAAAAGCTTCCCTTCCCAAACTGATCCTGAACTTGAAAGTGCTGAGAGTTGAGTTGTCTCTCGTTGCTTTTAATTATCGCCAATCCTGCTGAACGCAGAGCTCCCATTTCAGTGTCTGTGTTGTGGAAATTGTCTGTATTTTATTTAAGTAGCTGCAGGTGAGGTGAGGACAAAAAGAACTTAAAAATAAGCTGAGCATTAACAGCTTGAAACAGGTTGAGTGCTAATTGTGTTACTAATGCCACCTTCATCTTCTTTTTCATGAGAAACAAAGTTTTAAAAGCCCACACTTGTAGATCCGTTGTCCTGATTTTCAGAGCCACTGCAAAGTTCTAGACAGAGCAATTTCTTTGCATTAAAAAAAAAAAAAATATGGAGAGGCCAATTTTTAGACAACTGATAAACTGCCAGTTGTTGTAGATTCAGTCCAATTGCTACTTTAAGACTTTTTAAAATTTGGTTTGGAGTTTATGGGAAAATTTCCTCTGGCTTTAAAGGGAGTTTTGATAGATCCTGAAAAAACATCGAATATATAAACATACATATATATATATATATATGAGAGATAAGATGGGAAAAGCCTCAAAGCACAAGCTGGAGCACTGCTGGCGAAGCTGGCAGCTGGAATGGCTGCTGGAGAAGTTACCCTGATGGATTTTTATTGTGTGAGCTCTTGGCTGGGACGGCAGGGAACAACGGGAAGCGAAGGCGCGAGTATCGGGAGCGCCGGAGCCGCGGCGGCTGCCAGTGACACAATCCCACGGAATCCAACCTCCTGGTGTGTCCCTGCCTGGAAAACAGGCACAGGGCAGCTGGATGCCAGGGGCAGTGCCATGAAATTGGGCAGCTTGGCTTTAATCCAAGGTCTCAGCTTGGCTCTGATCAAGAGGGACAAAACCACAAGAGGGGACAGCAGAGAAACCTTTGGGAATAGAAGAAACAACCTAAACCAAAGGGCACTCACCTCCTGCTCACCAGAGCAATTTTGCCATGAATTATGGTTTTGTCACGCCAAAAAGATGTGTTTTGACTGCTGTGATAATTCTGGAATCATAATTGAATGGTATTTTTAACCTTTCGCTGTGGCACGCGAGGGAAGCTTGCAGGAGGTGGGGACATTTCTGGAAGTGCCACTGTCACATCGTAACTTGGTGACAATTTATCTGCTACAGGTGTGGCTCTGCTGTTTTATTTACAGGTAATGCAAATAAATCCATCATGGGCCAAAAATAAATCAGGCAGGCTAGTCCAAACAGGCGTACATGCCTCCAAAAAAGCAAAATGGTTATTTAACTTTAGTCTTCTCTGAAACAAATTAAGAAGTTATTAATTATCAAAATCTGTATTTATTCTGCTGTAAAATTTATCCATTGCCATTCACAAGATGTTGCACTTGTTCCTAGGACTTCTCAACTAAGCTTAAATCTCAGCATTTAAAATCTCTTCCCAATGCTAAAAATGTTGTACATATTTGCAAATTTCGTATTATGGCACCATAAAATCCATGAAGTGCTTCAAGCATTTAAACTGTACAAAAAAGCAACTTCAACTCATTACTTTGCCTCGAGTGTGATGGTTTTTCACGTCTCCAAAATGAATAGGAGGAGAGGGAATTCCAGGTATTTATTCTTAGTCTCAACTGGGCTTTTTTCATCTGTACAATGGGTTAGTTAATGGTATTTGAAGTTTTATTCAGGGGAAGAATTCCATATTCTGCCTTGGTAAGGATTTTTTTCTTTCTCCTCATACTCCAGTATGACATAGGCCAAAATAATAATATCAAACCATTGCCTTTTTGAAGGAGTCATTATTTTTTTCTTAATCATCTGATGAGAGGAACGCATTCATTTCCCAGCAGCAATTTCTCACGCTCTGCTCCTGGTGAATGGAGCTTTTGTGAGGCAGCAATTTTACCTTGACCTGTAACACAGCTCTGAACCTCTCTCTCTATAAAGAATTGTTCCAATTCCTCCTCTTCAGCGTTCTGCATTTTACTGAGTGCCAGGAGCTTCAGAATTCAAAGAACTACATTTCCTTGCCTGTGTTCAAACCTAATCCTGCATTAAAAAATCAGGATTTATTTTCCGTGATGTATTCCTCAATGTCCATGCTTCTGGACGTGCAGCATTAGCAGGAGGTGAAAAGGAGTTTCACGACAGGTGGTGAATGGTTTTACACTGTCCTGAGAGGTGCTGGGAGATGGCTGGAGATGATTCCCAGAGAAGCTGTGGCTGCCCCTGGATCCCTGGAAGTGTCCAAGGCCAGGTTGGATGGGGCTTGGAGCAACCTGGGAGAGTGGAAGGTGTCCCTGCCATGGCAGGAGGTGAAATTGGATGATTTTTAAGGTACCTTCCAACTCAAACCATCCTGGAATTCTATGATTCAAACCATGTAAGTTCATATCTTTTATTTACCTGAACCACTTTTATGGATCTGGGCTTTTCCAATCCTCTGCTGTAGAACGCTTTAGTCATCGATACCCCTAATCCAAGGTCCCATATTGTACCTGACTCTTCTTTTTCAGTGGAATGAGAGCATTTAAAATGGAAGTTTGTAATTACCATAATCACTTTATGAAGGGAAATTCAGTAATTATCAGTGTTTCCACCATACCAATCTCTGGTTGTCTTAAGAAAGATATAAAAATGAGAAAATAAAGAAGGGCAGGGCTCTTGCTCCCTTTTGGCCCTGCTTGGTGATCCTAACCTGCTGCTTGAGTCTGCGTGCTTCTTTTGTGTCCGACAGTGTGACATCTTCCCACCCACACCATTCCATGATTCTGTGAGTGGCTGTGAAGGTTCAAACTCCTCTTTCTCTGCCCCTTGGAGCTCTGCGTTGGAATGTGCAGCACTTCATGGTCCATATGTTGTGTTTGTGAACCCTTGCAATGGAAAATCAATAAATGTTACAAGAATTCCGTGATTAGTGGAGCGCACATCCCTGCTATTTCCTCCTGAACTTCATGGACTTCTTACTTTTTTTTGCACGGGTGTTTAGGTATTAATTAATTTAGGTATTAAATTGCAGTGAATTTAATAACGAGCAGAATGGAAATGGTAAATTAAATTAATTGCTCTGCAGTAAAAACCCCACAAACGCATTCCTTCCATCTAGGTTTGATATAGCCCAATTAAAAACAGGATAGAGCTCATCCCTTTGTCTTAATAAGCATGTTAAATTAGCTATTTCCTCCTCAGAGAAAAACACGCTTAGAAACAAACTCCAGAATGTTTAGAAATGGGAAAAGGGTTGATTTCTTGTCCCCTGCTATTTGTAATCTGTGATTAAGTGGTGTGAAATAGGGCTAAGCCTTCCTGGCGCTGCCTTAGAGCGCTTCCTCCTCCCCTGTGCACTCCAAATGTGTCTGGAACAAAAGTAGAGCAAGGCAGGACTAATCTCCATTTTCTCCACAGCTTTGGAAAATCTTTCCTAGTGATGTAAACTCCAAGCAAAAGCTGTCATATGTTTAATTCCATGAAGCTGGAGCTCTTAGGGAGGCAGGGATATAAAAAAAAAGACGGACTAATTGTATGGAGCTCCTGCATTCCATGGGAAAAGGAATTGGAAGATGAGTTTCTGTCTCCACGTATAAAGTTAATTTCTTGGCTCCTTTTTTTCATATGGTTGCGTTTTTGAAATTGGAAATGCCAGTGATCAGAGGTTGGACTGCAAAACATTTGAGTGGATGCTCAGGTGTGTTATCCAACGTGCTTATAGTGATGCTGAAAATGAAGTTATTCAGCTGCTCTGCTGCTGGATTTACACCTGCAACCACATCCTGGGGAAAACACCCCTGCCCATCTCCTGCAGGGACACTGAGGGATCATTCCCTGCCACTGATACTGCAGGAATAGAAGCATTACCCTGAATAAAAGCTTAATTTGGAAGTTCTCCAAGTCTGATTGCATTGGTGTGATCATGACTTCAACCTGTTTGCCAGTTTGATTTGGAAATGATCCACATTGCACCTCTTTTCCTTTAAATCTCCTGTTGAGCAGCCTAAGATAATTTTATTTTATTTACTCTGATTTTTACTTGCATCAGAATAAAGGGAGACACGGTGCTGTCGTACCAGGTAAACTTCTTTTCCCTGTGGAATTGTGGGTACCTGTAGCTCAGTGTGCTGTAATAAATAAAGCTTTGCTGAAGCAAGGTGATAAAACAGATTATTATTTTCTTCAGAGTGATAGAGACGCACAGGAGTCACCATAGAGGCACCCAAGCAATAAAAAGGAAAATTTCGGGATCCTAAGGCAGCTGGAAGCAGATGTGTAAATGGAACAGGGAGCACCCACTGAAATAAAAGGTCATTTCTATAGAATATATAGGGAACTTTAGGGCTATGAATTGCTGAAGAGACCTAATGGAGAGGCAGAGAGCAAAAGAAATTGGAAGTACAATATTGTGAGAAAACAGGAAACAGTAAAATAACTGAGGGTCACCGAATATTTGGGGAGACTGGTAGGATGACAGAAATAGGAGTTTAACTGCGGTGCAGAACTCAGGCAACCACAGATTTTAAACCTGTTTTGGAGGCATGGGAGAGGATCCTTGGGCAGGGAGTGATGGAGCCAATCTTTTGGGTAGTACAGACCTTCTAGGGATTTATGGAGAGTTGTTTTGGTGAGAAACCCCCACTGAATTTGTTCATTTTCTTATATTAATGTAGAGGCAGAACAAGTCTTTCCTGAGGTGATGTTCTCTGTAACAGAAGCTGCATTCTTTGTTTTCAGTCATGTTCACATAGTGGGGATGTGGGATCCTCCTCCTCCCTGCATCAGAAACAACAAAATATCAGCTCTGTGCCCAGGGCAGGGAGAATTCTGTCTCCAGGGTCAGCTGAACTCCACAGCCTCACCTTGGAATGCAGCAGCTTTGATTAAAAAAGGGCAAACCAGCAAGAGCCTTTTCCATGGTCTGGAAAAATTTAATCTCCTTGACTGTGATCCTAGGGTTTAGTCCAGAGGAGTTTGTTGTGGTGCAGCACTGAAATCCTGGAGCATTGCTGCTTTCATTTGCAGAAGACCTGAAGGTTCTAATGCAAAATTAAATCCTTCAATGAGTGGCAGCAGTTTATTGATCTACAGAAACGTGTTGCAGTTAATAATTCTTTTGTGAAAAGTATTTGGTTTGTTATTAAGCATTATTGAAGTCTCCTGATTCATTCATCAACTCTTTTCCAGTTTGCTGTGATCATGTCACACCACAAGGGCCTGGAGTGACTGGACAAGAGGAAATGGATTTAAATTGAAAAGGAGCAGGTTTGGATTGAAATTGGGAAGAAATTCCTCCCTGTGAGGGTGCTGAGGCCCTGGCACAGGGTGCCCAGAGAAGCTGTGGCTGCCCCTGGATCCCTGGAAGTGTCCAAGGCCAGGTTGGATGAGGCTTGGAGCAACCTAGGACAGTGGAAGGTGTCTCTGCCCACGGCAGGAGGTGGAATGGGATGATTTTTAAGGTACCTTCCACCCCAAACCATCCTGGAATTGTATGATTCAAATAATGTAAGTTCATATCTTTTATTTACCTGAACCACTTTTATGGATCTGGGCTTTTCCAATCCTCTGCTGTAGAACGCTTTAGTCACCGATACCCCTAACCCAAGGTCACATATTGTACCTGACTCTTCTTTTTCAGTGGCATGAGAGCATTTAAAATGGAAGTTTGTAATTACCATAATCACTCTGTGAAGGGAAATTCAGTAATTATCAGTGTTTCAGTCAAGGATTTGACTCTCTGGCTCCTCAACATACAGTGAATGTTCACAATAGAGTTGTTCTACAGCAGGTACTGACTAATAATGGAAAGCACTTCCTTTTGATTAGGTAATTGTACCTGCTAATTAAACTGCATTTAATCACAGTACCTTCTATTTAAACCTTGTTGTGGGGAGCATTTCTTAATGTACACACGACTCGTTTGGGTGAATAATTCCACTGCATGTTGTTTATTAATAATTCAGAGCCAAGATGCTGCTGTAATTTCCCCAGTAACGTCCTTGGTGGGTTCTACTCATTCAGGGCGTTTTCATTTTAAAGAGCAAAAAGAGATTTTTCTCTTAAAGAAGCTCCACTTCTGTAATTGGCAGAGCCCCACAGACTTCAGTGGAGCCTCAGTGGTTCTCACCAGCATTTATTTGTGTCAGTAGAGGCATTTAAAAATCTGGTCTTGTGAAGAACAAATAATGTGGCGTTAAAAGAAAGTCAAGCTCATTTCTTCATGAAATCCCCTTCGAAAACTCCACTTTTCCTGGCTTTTCCTCTCTCTCCTGCCATGAGAAAGGTTGGAGGCTTGGTGTCATTGACTCAAAGCACTCGTGTGCTGTTGGGATCCTTCAGGGGTCCTGTCTTCCTCCTGGTGGCTCCCCAAATCCAGCCACTGAATCCACCTGGGAGCAGCTGGGAGAATTCTCCTTGCCCAGCAGAAAGTTTGCTCTGAAGCAATGAGTGCATGCATTCATCAGCACCCTACTGAAATTTGTAATCTGAATTTTTGGTTTGTCTAAATGGTCATCATTTTTAAGAACAAATTTAAAATAGGAAAGTGAGAAGCAAAACTGTTTTTCTGTTGAAAAAGTTGATTCTTTTTAAAGAAAAGGTCGTTTTCTTTTAAAATTGATTTTATTTATCCTTTCTTTTATTTCATCAACAATCAGGCTGGACCTTTGACTTTGCAAATGCAGTTTTCTCATTTAGAGGCACCTCTGAAAGTGACTCATTTAAGCTGTAGAAAATGGAATAGCAGCACTTTAATTCTTAATTATTTTGCAGGATGTGTTGAAAAAAGAATATGTGACCGCAGTATATTCAATATGTGCATCTCTCCAAGATCATTTATTAGGCTTGAGCTACGTTTGAGCTTCCAAAAAATGGACAAATTTGTGGTGCTGGAGCTGAAAGAGAAGAACAATGATCGCTAATAAGGAGTGAGAATCCAACCTCTCATCTATTTTAGCCCAATCAGAATTTTCCTGGAGTGAGGAAAATTCTTCACCTGTACTAAATGTCAGAGCCTCTGAGGGATCACAGCTCAGCCTCGGGAGGTGGGAATGAGCCAGCGGGGCACAAATATGAAAAGAGAGTAAATAAATACCCACAGAATTGCAGCACCTGGACAGCAACGATGATCAGATCCATAATGCCCACATTCAGAGGCACTCCTCGAAGAGCAAAAATGGTTTTGTTGCTTTAAATGGCATAAAAAAGGTAAATTGCCTTGCCTGGGCATCGTGCTTGTCTGATTTAAGAGCTGCTTAACTCCCTGTCTGAAAGGCCAGTTCCATTTCTTGCCCATGTGATCCACCCAGAGTGCAGGGAGCTGTGAGAGATAAAAAGCTTGTAGAGCTGTTAACACTATTTTATGTTGGAATTGATGCACCAGGCTGCCAAGTAGCACAGATGCTTAATACACTCAATTTGTAAAGGAGATTTTAATCTTCACAAGCGCATCTCTTTTCACTTTCAGTCCCCGGCTCTCCGTGGTGAGAAGGAGAAATATTCAGCCAGGCTGAGGACACAAAACCAGCCTAAAGAAGCCTCCAGGCCCTGAGATGGCCACTAACGGATGTTGAAGTTTGCCTGTGAAAGTCCCTGGTATTCAGGTGTATAAATTCCAGTTTCTTTCAGTAAATCGCCACTGGATGTGAGGCAAAAAGCTGGACAAGGCTGCAAAGGGTCCTTGGAAATGGGGTCATTTGGAATGGTCAGGACTGAAATGCAGCTTCTGAGAGGAGTCAGGGCTTGTCCTGTGGCTGGGGAAGCTGCAGTGAAAAGGTGAGGAAAGTTTTGCTCTTAGTATCAGCCTCCTTTAATATTTGTGTGTGTATAATTGAGGAGAAGCACAGTCTGTAAGCTCTAGGTTGAGATGTTCATGAATTTGGAGGTTTGTTTTTCAGTATTGGTGAATTCAGCCACGATCTGGTAAGGATTTTTTTTTCTTGGCTACAGCAAATGTATTTTTCTTTGGGATATTGTTAAAATAGCATCACTAGGTCCGTTCTCCAACACCATTCCCTCACAGCTGCGTCCCCACCCTCTGAGAGTGTGGTGTCTGTGTTTATGGGTTCGTTCAGGATATTTCACACCCTTTTCAGCTTTAACATTTGGTTCATGGTTAGAGGTTTAAATTTGGCTTCTGCATAATGAAGGCAGCTGGGCAGTGGGATTTGTGACCTTGGCAAACTCCACACGAGGAAGGAATCGGTGATAAAAAATATCTCCAAGCTCTGTAGGGTCAAGAGCCCAAGGGGAGAGTGGGCACCATGAAATTTTAGGAAGGTGAGGAACAAAGTCCAGGCCCAGCAATTCCATGTGGGGACTGCTTTGCATTTGGGAGTTGCTGTCACTCACTGGTGTTTAATTCTGGGGTTCAAACTCCCAAAGGGAATTGGTACTTGGGAAAATGGCAGTAAAATTTTGGTGGGTTTGTTTGCCAGGGAAAGAGTTGCTGCAGTTGTTGGTCCAAAATCCCCAAATCCAGTCAGGTCAATGGATTGACTGTCGTAAATCCAATGATGATGTCGTCATCATCAATCCAATGATGACATCATCATCACAAATCCAGTGATGATGTCATCATCATCATCATCGCTGAGCAGCTCATCCAAAGTCCAGGCTGACAATGGATTCATTGTCAGTGACTTTATCAGGATTTGTATGAAGCCCGTGGTGAAAATTTAACTTTTATTGAATGAAATTCTGGTACAAAATACGCAAACATTTTCATCCTTCTGCAAATTCACCATATTTGGGTTGACTGAGAGCTGCTAAAAGCTGTATTTCTGTGTTTTATCCCTATCCCATTCGCCATCCATGGCTGTGTCCCCCTGTGATTTAGGAAGGGGACTCAACCATTTCCCATATAACATTTTCTTTTTTTTTCTGTCCAGCAGGGCCAGGAGTTGGACTCGATGATCCTTGAGGGTCCCTTCCAACTCAGCTTTTTCTGTGATTTATTATGGCTAAAACAATGACTCAACCTCAATCTTCCCATTTTCCCTCCTCCTCTCAGGCTAAATGACACCATTTCTTTGGCTCTAGACTGAATCTGGTGGGAGCATTGCTGAGATTGTGCTTGATTTAATGAACATCACGTCCTTAAACCCAAAAACCCTCCTGAGAAAGCACTGCAAGCTGCAGGTGGAACTCCTAGAAACACAAGTGGTGAGTACTTAATCCCATTATATTGGATAAGCTTCTCTAGGGTGGGTGTGTTCAGAGTCAGAGCTCCCTTAATTATAATTTTTTGGCTGATTTCTGGTCTGGATCACAGATCTAGACTGACATGACCTGTCTGAGCTACTCAAAACTGTACTGAGGTGCTTGCCAAAGCAGGATTGCTGTGCCTGGTGCCAGTGAGCAGCGAAGGAGCTGCTGTTAAGGTGTTTCATGCATCGTGCAAGCTCTGGGGATGAAGCCTATTTAAATACCCACAGGTTAGGCAGCGCTTTGCATTCCTGCTTCCTGGAGCATGACAGGGAATCTCACCCGCTACCCAAGTGCAAATAAATACAATCATCACTCCTATCATCACGGATTTTCCGCTTTGCTTACCCAGCCCTCAGCTCCGAGACATGCCCAGGCTCCAGTGACTCCAGTAGCACACGTGAGAAGTGGCTCTGAGGGCTGCAGAGAGGATTCATTTGTAATTTTGCTGTTTAAGCTGCTCTGACAGTGCTGCATCACTGTTTGGTTTTTTTTAAGGAACAAGTTGTTGTGGCTGTTGTTACGCACATAACTCCAAAAAGCTTTGTGGTAATAATACAGATAAGCCAACGCTGCTCATAGAAAAAAATCCAATGTTTATAATAGCTGGAGAACATTCCCATTTGTATTTGAAATTTCCCTTGTACACGGAGGCTGGAATTGATTTCACGCCGGCCTCGGTGCTTGGGCTGTGCTATCGTCGCTCTTGCAGGGGGAAGAGGCATTTGAATGAAGCAGATCCTGTTGTTCTTCCACAGTGGATTTGTCACATTTGCTCCTGTTTGAAATGAAAAGGGAGCGGGATGGGAAGGAAGGAAGGAAGGAAACTCCTCTGTCTTTCTTTGCACTGTGGGCAAAATCCCTGCGAGCAACGGGGGCTGTGGGGGCAGCGTGGGGCCTCGGGGTGCCGGTGGCTTTGTGACAGGGTGGGGATAGCTCAGGGGTCACCTGGGGTGGGACTGGGGGGTCTGCTCCATGGCTCCTGCCAACATGGACCTCTGGAATGGGAGGGAGCCGAGGGAAGGCTCGGCAGGAGCAGGGAGGTGGATGGTTTATGTTGGAAAAGACGCATAAAGAGTCCAACGATTCCCCAAGGCCATCACTAACCCACATCCCCAGGTGCCACATCCACACAGCTTTAAATCCCCCCAGGGCTGGACCACTCTTTCAGAGAAGACTTTTTTTGAAATACAAAAAACCTCCCCTGGTGCAATTTGAAGCCATTTCCTCTTGTTCTGTCACTCTTTAACTGGGAGAAGAGACCAACCCCACCTGGCTCCAACCTCCCTGCAGGGAGCTGTAGAGAGTGACAATCCCCAAATCATTTAGGTTGGAAAAGCCCTCCAAGACCACTGAGTACAAGCTGTGACCAATCCCCACCCTGTCACCAGCACCGAGTGCCACATCCAGGAATTCCTTGGGCACCTCCAAGGATGGGGACTCCAAACCTCCCTGGGCGGTTCCAAAGCCTGAGCACCCTTTCCATGCAGAAATTCCTGCTGATGTCCACCCTGAGCCTCCCCTGGCCCAGGCTGAGGCCGTTCCCTCTCCTCCTGTCCCTGTTCCCTGCGAGCAGATCCCAAATTCCCCCTGGCTGCCCCCTCCTGTCAGGGACTTGTGCAGAGCCACAAGGTCCCACCTGAGCCTCCTTTTCTCCAGTCTGAGCCCCTTTCCCAGCTCCCTCAGGAACTCCCCACCCCTGGACACTCTCCAACCCCATAACCCATCCCTGATCCCCCTTTTCTCCAGCCTGAGCCCCTTTCCAGCTCCCTCATCACACAGCAAGACAAGGAACATGAGCCATGTCCTGAGCCTGGTGTCCTCTGTCAGCCTGGTTACTGCTCTGGGACACCTCTGGAGCATCTCCTCATCCTGGCAGGAGAGAGGGCAGGAAAAGGGGATGAGCAGTGTGGGTTGGCTCGCTCTGGGTGGTGAGAAGATGTCGCACTTGGACACGAAAAGAAGCACGCAGACTCAAGCTCAGCTCAGGACAGGAACGCTGGGCAAAAGCCCTGTCTTTGTTTATTTTATCATTTTTATACCTTTTTAAAATCAACTGTGGATTGGAGGATGAGGTTACCACCTCTCCAACCACACAGGATAATCATAAATTCTATCATATTCTCCGCCTTAGGAGAAAGAATGAAAAACAAAGTGACGGTTAGCTAAATATAATTATGTTTAGAGCAAAGTGTGTGAGAATCTCTATCACAGGAATGAAAACATCAAAAGACTGCAAAACTCAGGGCAAAAAGAATACCCCAAGATTCCAAACAAAATCCAAATAATCCAATTGCATCTCTTGGTGCAGAATGTTCCTGGCAATGGAAGAAAGAGCAAACGTGTCTGAGTTGGGAAAAGTCCATTATGACCCAGAGATGATTAAAAATACAGAATAAAAACTTACCTGGAGGGGTTTGTGAGCATATCAAGGGTCTTTTTGCCAAATGATTTTATAATGGCTGAGGAAGAAATTATTTATTAGTTCATCAAACATAAAGGAATACTTAATGAGAACATTCGTTATAATCTTTGTTGTGGCACATAATTAGCAAGCTCTGCTTCTGTCTCAATGCTGTTGCTGAGCACGACTGGGAGAGTAACTTGTGTGATTTATAATAATATTACAAGTCACACTATTTCCCCTCAAAATTAATGAATCCTAGCAGAGAGAAACAGGGAATGCATTTACCAAGATTTGAGTCTGGTTTTAGAACAGCAAATTGTGAACCAGCAACTGTTGTCTTGCAATTCTTGTCCTTTTTGTCAGAACTGGGGATGTTTCAGACTGGTGGAAGTCAAATTTCTAGTAATGATCATCATTACTGGAGAGTTTGGGTTATTCATGAGAGACAAAACTTTTCTGTTCAACTTCCTGTTCAGCAAGCTCCACTTTTAGTCCATCCTTCTTTACTAGAAATGAACAGGACAGGGAAGCCTTGGATTTTATGAGGCAGTAGGCATCCAACCCCAAAGTTCTGGGCCTTGCAAGGAAACCTCTCACTGAGCAGGAATTTGAACCCAACCTTTAAATTTGGGCCTTCATCATCCTCTTAAAATGCAGCAATTCCTCTGTTGTTGTTTCAAACCCTTTGAGTGTTGACCACGAAAAATTCCCAAGCCATCACACACCACCATTAGTTTAAGGCTATTAACTCCTCATAGAAATTCACCTCCTTCAGAGTTCACAGCACAGAATTTATGCCAAACAAACATTTTATGGGGTTCCAATTTTGTGAGTGCAATAATAGAATGGCCCAGGAACTTATCAGCATAATTGAACAATATTCATGTCTCTCTTTCTTTATTTATTTTATCTCTCTTTATTCTTGTAAATTCTGCCCAGGTAGCTATTTCTATTCTTTTAACAAAGTCTAAAATACAGAATTCTGAATAGATATCACAGACCTGGATAAATACTATGGGGTGTGTTTGGTTTGGGTTTTTTTAATACATTACAGTCCATTTTTGAAAACACAGCCAAACAAATGGCCTCAAGTTGATTTGGGGAGGTTCAAGTTGGATTTTAAGAAAAATCTCTTCCCTGAAAGAGTGGTTCAGTGGAACAGGCTGCCTGGAGCAGTGCTGGATCACCATCCCTGGAAGTGTTCAGAAAATGAGTCGTGGCTCTCTGGGATATGGTTTAGTGGGAATGGGGATATTCAGTCAAAGGTCGGACTTGATGACCTTGGAGGTCTCTTCCAACCTTAATGATAACGATAATGAAATGCTCGAGTGCTTCCCTGAACCAGAGCTTGTGTCAGCTGATCAGGCTTTGCAAATATTCTGGATGGCTTGAAAGGTCTCAACATCTTTAGGAGCATAAAGAGAGCATCAATAAATAATGAGGATTATTAGAAAGCCTGGCACATCCTAATGTGCTTCCCGTCATTAGGAAAAATGCTGCAAGGTAATTAGGAATTCACAAAGAGGATCTCCAATTAATGCTATCTGCTTACAACTCACTAATGATTAGGTTTCAGATCCGCTGCTGCTCGTGGTGCTTAGCTGGGCTTTCATTTTGGATTTCTTTTTTTTTCTGCAAATAATAATTGAGATAAATATTTTAAAATGTAAGTAGGGCAATATTTACTTTTGGGTTTCAAATGGAGGATTTGTGGTAACCAGCAATGTTTTCTGACAGTTCCTATCCCACAGCAAAACCTTTGGGAGTTTTCTCTTCCAACATCTCCATGTTTTCAGTGGGGTTTTCATTGGATTCATTGTTGTTTGTACAAGGGTGTCCTGGTCCAGGTGTGGGGCTCAGTTAAACCAAACCAGCTCAGAAACCTTGTGCTTCAAGAGAAATATCTTTTACTGGGACATGGAGGCAGCAAGATCTTTCCTTCTCCAAAAATACCAATGAATTTTAACTTTGCAGACAGAACAAAGCTAAAAAATCCCCAAAATAAAGAAGAGATCCCAATAGGTGGAGCATCTTGTCCTACTAAATTCTACATTCAGTCCCTCAGATGCTGGGGTTTATTCATGGTATTCGGTCCTGTGTGCATTAATTAATTTGCTATATTTTTAAAAATTACTGGGTTTTGATTATTGGTTATGCTTACTGTCAGTACTACAGGACCAAAACCAAAAGATTAATAGCAAAATAATTCATTTTCTGGGAATTAGGGGACTCAAACTGAAGTACTTGCTTAGATATTAATATATATTTGAATATATATGTATTCTAAAAAAATACCCAAAACCTACATATTTTTTTTAAATGAAAGCCTTAGGTCCACCTTGTGCCTGAAGCAAAAATTGTCCCTGATTTCAGCACACTTGAAGGAGAACTCCAGTGGATTTAGGAAGATATTAACTCTGGGCTGAGATGGATGGGATTAAGAGGTCAAACTGGAAAGAAACAGAGCAGAGCAGGGCCTGAACCTGACACACCAATCTGCTGTTTTCATAGATTTTTAAGCAAGAAAATGCCATTATAAACATCTTTCCTGACCTCCTGTGTATTGCCAGGCAGGAAATTTAATCCCCGATTCCTGCATTAGGGGGAACCTCTCTGCTCGATTTCATAAAATGCTTGTCTTGTTTGCTTTGCTGGGTGATGTTTTACCTTCTCAGGGTGGAGAATATCAGCTGTTAGAAAGTCAATTTCTGCTCCCATTGCTGGGGATTTCTCTGCAGCATTTTGAGATCTGTTGTATAAATGAGGGCTTCTCACAGTAAACCCCGCTGAAAACAGAAATCTCTTCCCATCACTGCACAATTCTCGGCTATTTTTTCCCCCTCTCTTCAGATTACAAAAAGCTCTTTCTTTGTTCAGAAGCCTGAGCCCACCTGGACCCCTCCTAAGACTGGTTTTACCATAAATCTAAGATGAAAACTGTCCCTCTAGTCACAAGAGGGACATTTAGCCAAGGAATGCCACAAAATCCAGGTAAGATGAAGTTTTCTTGGAAACCCACCTCCAGCTCAGAAATCTGGAGGGATGAACATGGAATTCTGGCCAAAAGATAAATCAGAGAGTAAAATAAGCTGGAAAAAATGCTGAGAAAGGTGTTTTGTAGGGATTATTACATCTCCCATTCATTACAAACTCAGAATTGTGCTCTCCACATGAAGAAAATCTGGTTTTTTGTATCCTGGCACACCTTCAGTGTCTGGATTTGTCTGCCCTCACTTTATTATGCCAAAGAGTGGAGTCTCAGGGGAATTTAGGCACTTAGGCTGTTCTACTCAATCCCTGTAAATATATTTATATGTAAAGAAGTCTGAATTTTCTACCAAAAATGAAACAGGAATTGTGCACAGTGTATTTGGGTATCTGAATAGAAGGTGTAGAAATGCTAAATTTCACTAAATCAGAATGCACTGCAAACACTTCCTGAAAAGGATAATTTAGAGTTTGGGGATTTTGCAGGTTGTTTAGATGAGTTTCCCCACAATCTGATTTGGGCTGCCCAAATTAATGAAAACACCATGTCCTGTAGTAGTTTTGCAATCACTGCTTTATCTTAATTATAAGTAATTTGCAAAAGGTATTGGAGTGGAAAAATAAGCAAAGTAATAAGAAAATTCTCAGATAAATGCATTGCCAGACAGATATAATTATATTATTGATTTCATTATCAAACATTAACTAATTTGGGTTTTTAAATCAGCTTTTCAGCCAAAGCATTGCTCTGAGAGTACTGAGTAATACTCATGCTTTGTTTTCCATTTTTTATTAGATTTTCCTTTGGAAGAATTTTTTGCATTATGAAGGTGAAGAAAAATAATCTGTAATTATGTTTGAAGATTTTAAAAATACATTTCTAAGAGTTTTCATTGCTCTGAAAGAGGGGAGCAGGAAAGAGAAAGACCAACTTGACTCCAAGGAGCTCTGGGGTCGATATCAGAGTAAAATTTCTGTGTGAAACACTTGAAAAATACAAACTCTGAAAAAAACCCATTAAAGAAAATCAGGAATAGATCCATTTGCAGAAGACATTAATTTCAGCATAAGTGGGAGTAAAAATTGCTACCCAAGGGGTACCTGAGGCTATTGGGTGGCTCAGGGACCCAAATGCCATCTGTGTTCTGGTTTGGCTACGCTGGAATTTTCAATCAAGGCACGCTGGAAATTCACCTCTCTCCTGATGCTGCTTTTGTCCTCGGTTGGTTTGGGTTTTCTTTTGTGGAGGAGCTGAACAAGAGACAGCAGAGGGGAAAAGGAGGAGGACAACTCTTCCCCAGCCCCTGTGGACACAGATACCTGTGGGTTATGAAGGTGGAGGATGTGCCCATGTGTCTTTTGACACTTTTATTTCTTAAAACCTCTGCTTTTTCATGAGGTTCATGGGACAGAGGCATTTTTAGGGTGCTCTAACCTTACCCAAGAACTTGGCATTGTCAGAGGTGTTTGCTGATTGTGCTGCTTCATCTCTTTGCTTTCAGGTCTTAGCTGAGAGTATTTCTGATGGGCTATAAATCACCTACAAATATATTTTCAAACACTGTTTTCTATCCTTTTTGCAGACCATAAATGCCCAAATCCAAGTGCTCCTTGGTTTTGCAGGATGGAGATCCATAACCTCTCCCGAGGTATTAATAACAATCCAAGATTCTGGCAGGACATCAAAGTGAGAAAATTTAGCTGATTTAATAATCTGGAGGTGATTAAATTTCCATACAACTGCTTGGAAGCTCTTGTGGTACATTTTGTGCCTCAGTTTGTGCTCCTGACCACAGAGGGTCTGGTTTGGTGCTGGGGAGGCAGCGGGGCCTGGGTGGAACCAGCTCCTTGGGGCTGAACAGGACGTGAGCAACCAAAACCCTTTCTGATGTCTTGTGTTGGGCGTGAGCGACCCCAAACTGGTGATAAACCACAACTGATTAACCACAACCGATAAACCACAACCGATAAACCACAACCGATAAACCACAACCGATAAACCACAACCGATAAACCACAACTGATAAACCACAACTGATAAACCACAACTGATAAACCACAACTGATAAACCACAGCTGCCGGGGACTTTATGAGTGAGCCTGGGGGATTTTATCCAAAGAAAGGTTGGAAGGCCCCAGTGGATCAGGGCAGTTTTAGCCTGGCTGACGCAGTGGGATTGTGAAGGGAGGATGAGCTGTGGGTGATTTATCTCTGGCTTGTGTTTCCAGGTGAGTTAATAAAAGCTCATTCCAGTTAATCTGCATCCACTGGGCATTGTCTGGGTGTCTTTGTGGTTGGAATGAGGCTGCAGTCATGCCTTGGCGAGGGGAGCAGAGCTTAGAGCTTCTGATGTCCATGAATTAAATGAATCAATCTCTTCCAACACACTTTAAATTGATCTTTGATTGGACCGCATGGCCCTTGGATAAGGCACCCTGGTATTAGTCAATTTGACTTGGAAAGATGATGATACAAATTAAAATGGAAAGATGATCTATACTGAGCAGCTGTGGTTCTGCAGAGTGATTTTTTTTTCTTTCTTTTTCTTTTTTTTTCTTTTATTAGTATGCTGCTGTGTTTGTGAAGTCCTTTTGTGAATACTGATGGCTGAGCCCAGGGCTGTGTCCAGAATTGCAAACTTGGGCATTTGCATTAACGATTTGTGGCCTGTATTATTGCTTTAATCCTGGCTTCAAATTGCTCAGAATCTATAACACAAAATGCTCCAATATCCCCTGCTTAAAAGAACCTATTTATGTCTAACACAGTTACTCAGAACTGCCTGCTGGTTTGAAGGGTCTGTCTTCAAGTAGTTTGAAATTCATATGAAGGTCTTGAAAATGTCCAATTGGGATTAAAATCCTGAATTCCTGAGGAAAGGGGTTGCATTCAGGCACCTGGACTGCAGGGGAGGTTCCTTGTGTGTAGTTTTACGTGCCCAGTGGAGAATGGGCAAGTGGAGTAAATCTCTTCCTGGATTCCAGCAGGATTTGTGTGACCTTTCCACAAGTGACGATGCAAAAATGAGGTGTGGAGTGATTTCCAGCTGGTTTCTTTTTGATTAGCCATAAAGCAAACATCAGTAATTTATATGGGTGTGGAAAAGGTGAAACCTCACTGACCTATCTCAGATGTTCTTTAAACGAGTCTTCTCCTCACAAAGAAATGTTTATTTTAAAATCCAATAATTACCTGATTTATTAACAAGCTAAACCAATGCCTCTTCAATGTCAAGCACCTTCTGCTTTCAGCCTCTCTCTCACGCAATTTCACGTCCAAACCTTATTTCTAACCCCAGCCCACAATTAAAATTTCATGGCTAAATTATAAATAGCCCTTTCCCCTTACCCCCTGCCAAAGAAGATTTGTAATGGGACAACTGACAAGGCAGGACACTTCTGAATTTAGATGTGGAGGCTCCATTGTGTCAGCTCCTTCAGAGCCGCCCTAATGCGATTGCCTTCAACAATGCATCAATAATGGAGGGCCAAGATCAATCTGTAATGAAGGGAGATGAGGTCATTTTTCTGACTGTGGGACTGTGATTCCTCCCCAATAACTGGAAGCTGGAATTCCTGTGGTCATGCTGGATGTTGCTCTTCACATGCCCCTAGTTTGGAATAACCAGCGATAAATCAAATTAAACCTCCAGAGCAACATGTTGCTCCTAAAGATTTGAATAAAAGTGGGTCACATTTCAGGTTTTGGGATGTAGTTTATACGTCTAGAGCACAAAACACAGCATTTTGTCTCTGTTTTGTTGTTTCTAAGCTTTGTGTTGTATTTTTGCATGAGCTTAGCTGGAGAGCAATGGCTGAAAGGGGGAGAAGTGAGAGCCTCAGGTGGCTGCAGCCAGGAGGGTTAACTGGGAGCACGAAAAAGCTGCTTGGGCTCTGCTCTGCTGGAGATCTGCAGGTCATGGAGGGGATCATCCAGGTGGAGGAGCCCAAAGGAATCCTCTGCAGCCAAAAACAACACCTGAACAGGCCCCTGATCCTTCCTGCTGCATTTCCCCTCCGAAGCACGACTTGTCTGTTCCACGTCCCTGCAGCGTGTGCCAAAGGCTGGATGCCCACATTGAGTGGATCCTCGTGAAGGGGTCACAGTCCCAGTTTTAAAAAGGTTAAAAGGCTGCTCAGGATCACTGTTCCCTGCAGGAACTTTCCTCCCAGCACAGGGTTTCATGCTCCATTTGCCTTCGGCAGCTTGGCGTGGCTTTAAGTTCCCATCTCAGCAGGATCACTCCCTCTCCCAGCACTACAAGCAGGTTGTTTTCCAGGTAATATCTTGAAATTTGATGTCTGGGAGAGGTGCTGAGCTGCTGGAATGCAGCAAACCACTGCCAAGTGCAACAGGGTTATTTCTGTGCCAGCTGAGGGCTCAACTCGGTTTCTATAAACATTATCCACAGTTGTGGTTCCAGCCTTTGCAGCAGCAAAGATGTGTTAGAAGTTGTGATCTCTGCTTCTAATCCTTCTTTAAAATTAGCGGTCTAGGGGTTAATAATTGAAAATTAATAATTGAAAATTACTAATAATGCAGTGATAGGGGAGAAAAGGAAGGATATGCTCCTCACCTGTGTCCCTGCAGACACTGCCACAAGGTTTTGATGCAATCTCCACTCTGCAGAACCCCCCAGTGCTGATTGTGTGGTTCCAGCTGTCTGTCAGCAGTCAGGAGTGGGTGAAGCCAGCACTGACAGCACAGCCAGGGATGCAGTGGGACACAGAGGAGATTGGAAGAGCTCTGGCTGCCACAAATGGCAGCTCTATTCCTTGCCAGAGGAAGGCTGACAGCTCCAGGGCTGTGGGCAGCCAAGCTGAGGGCAGCTGGGAATTGGGATTGAGCTGCTGATCTCCCCAGGATCTGGGAGGGTATCAGTGTCAGCCCTGGTGTGGATCAGGCAGGGCCAGGAGGATTAGGGAATAAACCTCTTCAGCTCCTCCAGGGCAGCAGGAGTCCGAGCAAAGTGGATTGTGGAGGGTTTTTCTTATATTCTTTCTGCATTGTGACTCTAAAAATTACCCCCCTTCAAGCGTGTCTTTGCTTGGGGCTGATGGCAGAGAAAGAATATAACTCACAGAATTCTGCATTTTCGTTGAGGATATATTGGAAGTTGAGCCTTGCTGAAATGTGGTGCAATATTTTAATTTCCACCTATTCATTGCATGTTTTGGAGTAGTTTTGTCAATTCACATTTTGCTTTTAGTTGACAAAGAATTTTATGGTTCTTGCTGTGGATGTGCCATTCCTGCAGCTTTGTCCCTCACTGTTCAGCTCACTCCTCATAGGAATTTCTTCTTTACTGAGTGACTCAGGTTAAACTAGCATTAACTTAATAAAACTAACTCTAATTTAATATAACTAATAGTTATTTAGTAGCTGTTTAGTACTGCTGAATGCAGAAAAACCTGTTTTAACCAACACAGGTTTAAAGTGACAGAAATAATGAGAGTTGCTGTATAGGAAAATCTGCTGACATCTTTTTAAAAATTAACAAATACAAGGCATAGTTCATGCTTATTTATGTAGTTTTAAACTGGAGGTGCCTGACCATTCTGGTGTAGTGTCAAACAATTAAAACTCTGAATTAAATTAGTAACACAACAACTAATTAGATAATTCTGATGGTGACTGTGTACCTGGCAGTGTGTTGTCCCACCATTCCCTGGGTTTTAATTGAAAGAAGCTCTTGGCACTAAAAGACCTCCCAGAGCTGGAAGGGTTGGTAATAAGAAACCAAATTAAATCAGAAGTCAACTTTCTCCAAATTTAATATCTTCCTAAAGTTAATTGGGATTAGTTTAATCATCCACTTGTTTCACTTGTGATTCTTGTTGAAATAGAATCATCACAGAATGGTTTGGGTTGGAAGGGACCTCAAAGCTCATCCAGATATTTTCCACTATCCCAGGTTGCTCCAAGCCCTGTCCAACCTGGCCTTGGACACTTCCAAGGATGTGGCAGCCACAACTTTTCCAGGTAATCTATGTCAGGACCTCACCATCATCTTAGTAAATAATTACTTCATCAATATTCTAAATTAATGAAAAGCTACTCTGAGAGGAAGGATGGAGTATTGGTGAAGGTCATCATTCAACTTTTCATTAAATAAGACTTTCCTAAATTTTTCCACCTGAAAAACTACTTTTTGTCCAAAAAATATAAGTTTTAACAACATTTTTAGAGGTAAATCTGGAATATTCAATGCCTCCTTTAAAATCTTTCCCTCCTAAGAAAACCTCCCTCCTGTAGGTCACCGCTGGAAAGTGAAACACTAAAAATCACCCAAAATGCATCCCAGAAATCTCCCTTTCTGACCTCATTGAAAGGAGCCCTCCTGCTTGCTGTGACATTCCAAACGAAACTGATAAAGGAATCCAGCCTTGATAAGGATGGAGAGGAAAACGTGTCACAGCCATGGCTCAGAGGAGGAAGAAGTACTCGGCACTGGTGAGGCCTCACCTTGAGTGCTGTGTCCAGTTCTGGGCCCCTCAGTTCAGGAAGGACCTGGAGACCCTTGAACGTGTCCAGAGGAGGGTGACAAGGCTGGTGAGGGGCTTGGAACACAAACCCTGTGAGGAATGTCTGAGGGAGCTGGGGTTGTTTAGCCTGGAGAAAAGGAGACTCAGAGGAGACCTCATCACTTTCTACAGCTCCCTGAAAGGTGGCTGCAGTGAGGTGGGGCTTGGTCTCTTTTTCCAGGCAGCACCTGACAGAACAAGAGGATGCAGTCTTCAGTTGTGCCAAGGAAAATCTAGGTTGGATATTAGAAAAAAGTTTTTTACAGAAAGAGTGATAAAATATTGGAATGGTTTACCAGAGGAGGTGGTGGAATCACCATCCCTGGAGGTGTTTAAAAAGAGATTGGATGTGGCACTCGGTGCCACGGTTTAGTTTAGTTGAGGTGTTAGGACATGGGTTGGACTCGATGATCCTGAAGGTCTCTTCCAACCTGGTGACTCTGTGATTCTGGGATTCTGTGAAGTGAAGGATGGAGAGTCATGGCCTGATGAGAGCAACTTCTCCAGCTCACTGAGCACACAGAGCTGCTCTGCAATCCCTGAGCAGTGCCCAGAGTCCTGATTTTCCCCTCCCTCTGGAATTTTTTGATGGATATAACCCCGCTGTCCTCACTGAGATAATGCCTTACTTATCAAGCTGTGGCTGGAAGGATTTTGTGCTTAGAACGGAGCTGCTCCTGCTAAAACGCGAATGGGAAAAGTCACTTTTTATCAAGAGAAGGGATAAACATGACTTTTTAATATTCAAATGGGCCTATAGATTGAATTTATTCAGCAAATGGAACATCCCCATCCATTTTTTATAAACTGGTTTCAGAAAAGTCACAATTTATGAAAAAAATTAGGGTGTGCTTTTTATTTAAAGAGAATACTTAAATATTTACACTAAATAAAGACAAGACCTTCACAGTCTATTAAAGCAGAAATAAT
This sequence comes from Monarcha castaneiventris obscurior, assembly GCA_026261815.1. Classification (NCBI taxonomy): domain Eukaryota; kingdom Metazoa; phylum Chordata; class Aves; order Passeriformes; family Monarchidae; genus Monarcha; species Monarcha castaneiventris. Next base: position 2,375,740 of record JAMPIT010000437.1, read on the forward strand.
TCTGCTGCCACAGCAATTGTGTGAGGAGTTTCCATTGAGAAATGAGAAAAATCTCTCTGTTTTGGTTCACTCCAAAAAAATATGGGTAATTTTCTTCTTTCATGAGCGATTTTGCTGTCGAGATGTTTCTCACAATGGCATGGCTGGATTCACACCTGCCCTGGAGGAGTTTGTGCCAGCAGTTCTGTGCAATCCAGGGATCTGCGGGGGATTAATAACCCCAAAAATTCCCTCACAGCTGCAGCTTCAGCTCGTGCTTAACACAGAAGGTTATGTAAAGTATTATGTGATAATTATGTGACATTTGAAATCCTAAAAGATGATACAGCAGCATTTTTGAGTTATTTTTTTAATTAGATTTCCTTGGAGTGTTATCTCAAAATTCTTGCATTTACTTAAAATTGTAGATTCAATAATATCTTTCAAAACCCCTGGTTTTAATTTTTAATACATTGCAAAATAAACCAAGAAAGGGAATAAGAATGACTCAAGACTTGTCCTTGACAATAATAAATATTTTTATCGCTTTTATGATTTTTAATATTTCTAATGATTCAAAAATCTGTTCTGATGTTATGCTGGAAGAGACCAGATGGCCAAATAGTGTGTAGCATGTAAATTAAATCAGCAGTCTGATCAAAATACTTATCCAAAACCAAATACAGGCTGTGACAATAATTCCACGACCATTTTCAAAAGATAGGAAAAAGTCTTGTGCCAAAAAATGAGCTTTGGATATTCCTTTAGATAGCATTAGTACTTTTAGGTGGAAGGAACGTGGAGATCGATGTCTTGGTTGATAGAGGAAGGTGTCTATATAACATAGAAACATAAATATTGTTAATTATTCAATTCTTTAGTAATGAGTATTTTAATATTGGCTTTTTATGCTGGGTTGAAGGGGTGTGGTCTGTGCTTGGCAGTTCTGTCCTGTGCCAAAAGTGAAAGAAAAGTTCTGTGGACGTGTGGTTTTTCAGACTTTTTGCTTTAGGAGGTGTTTCCCAATGCTGCCATCAGGAAAGCAGCCCCAGCTCCAGTTAAATCAGTTTGGCCAGTAATAAAGACCAGTCTGTACCTGTCCAGGCAGTCCCTGAGTAAAATGGAACTGGAATTAGGATTAAGGATATCCCAAAAAGGAGTAAACCCAAGTGACTGTGGCTTTCACATTATTAGGATGGTTTAGGGTGTCCCACTCAGTCATTTCCTTCCAAATTGCCAGTTTAATTTTTTAGCACAAAGGAATGCTGCTGAGTCCCAAAAAACTGGGTGAAATGAGGTTTTTCTGGAGCAAGAAGCCTCATCTCATTTTATCTCTCTTTCATTCTACCCAGCAGATCACTGGAGATTGTTCTTGATTTGCTCTTGCCAGAGATTGTCCCTCTTTATTAATATAATAATACCGAGATTTAATTAGACCACATCTTTTATTTTACGTCCCGTCCTGTCAGCAACAAAAGGTGCAAGGAGAGCAGATCATAAAATATGTCAGCTTGGGGGGGTCACTCTGTCAGCTCTGTTCCACAGGGTACAGAGCAAGGTTATGGAAAACGGGCAGCACAGAGGAGGAAGGAATAATGGATATGCTCATATTGGCTTAGATCTGCTCCTGTTTGAATCAAAGGCAGTTTTAATATAATGAGACTAATTCTGGCCTCTTTTGCGAACACTCTGAGGAGAGCGGGATCCTCCTCGTGTGGCAAAAAGTCCAAAGGAAGGAGTTTAAGTGGCAGTGAAGTTTGATGGCAATGGCTTAGGTGATAGTAATGCTTTATAAAGTTTTTTACCTCTAGGTCACCGCTCCAAATCCAGTCTAGGTCATTACTGACACAGAGTCATTATCATCTCATGAATGTCATCAAAAGGCACTCCAAATGTTAAGTACCCCATTCTGCAATTGAGACATGAGGAATCTTTCTGTCAATTTTCTGGACGATCGGCGAATCGCTCGTCGTGTCGCTCTTCACCCGTAGCCTCTCCTTTATCACATCCAATAACAGCCATCACCTGCCAGGGGTGGTTGATATCCCATAGCTAACCTGCCATCCTCATTTTCTGTAGGATAGCCCGAATCATTTATTTGGTTTATGTTCGATATGATTTTCGTCCTGTCATTGTCTCACATTAACATTTCTCCTCACTTGCTCCACTGTGGAGGTTATTTAGTGCAGTGGAGATTCATTGCCAAGGGGTAAATAATTAAACCCAAACATTATTTTCCATCTCTGTGTTTTCTGCTGTTATTTGCAGAGGTGGCTGGAGGACAATGTTGACTTTACCAGTGATGTGATGTCCATTTTATGTTCCAAGACACACCTAATAGTGACTATTAGTCCAGTTCCAATAATGCTAAAACTTCAAAATTGATACAGGAAAGCCTTATCAATAATACACTCAGAGCTGGCTTATAAGTAAATGCTCTTTTATTTGGTGTCATGCTCCCCCAACATTCTTCTGGATCCAAGTGTCCACAGCTCCAGTCTTTGGGAAGAGGGATAGGGAAAGGTGTTTCAGTGATGGTCAGGGTGGGGATTTCTTCCTTTCCTGATCTGGGTCCATCTCTATTATCATTTACTTTAAGTCCTTTAATGCTTTATTATTTATTATTATATTTATATAATAATAAACCCTTTATTATTTATTATTATTATTTATAACTGAGATGTGCTGCACCTCAGTTAGATTTTGAAAACTTCCCAACAGCTTCTCCAGCTCTGTGAGATGTGAAGGACAACATTTTGTGACCTGGTGGCAACCTGAGCCTGTCAGACCTCGGCCATGTGCAGCTTTCAAGGAGCAAGGACAGGTGAGACATTTGCTGACCAGGGCTGAGGTTTTAAATAACACCAGCCCTGCTGGAACAGACTCTGCTGAAGCTGGAGTCCTTTGTGAGGGTGACCCTCCTTGGGGCCAAGAGGTCGCTCTCCACTGCCTAGAGAAGAAAAAAAGGACAGACGGCTGGAAAGAACAGTGAGGAAGAAGCCAAGGGACTGTCAAAATATCTTTAGGATATGAGCAAATTATTATTTCTTAATGTGCTTAAAAGACACAGAACTGAAATGAAAACTAGTAAGGTTTTTTTTTCAAATAAAGTAGAAAGAATCTGTGAAGTTTTTTCTTTCTCTTTTCCTCCTTTCTTTTTTTTGTTTGACCCAGAGATTCTAAAATACTTTTAAAATAGGATTGTACTCCATCCTTACTTTTCCAATTTCCTCTTAGTGCTGTTCCTACAAAAGCTCGTGCTGGTGCCACTGGAACTTTTATATCCAGCCTGCTTTTCCTCATCCAAAGGGTAAGCAAGGCTGAAAATGGAGAGCTGTTAAAAGCCCTGATCCAAATGCAGGTGGGGAATGGTGTGTCAGCCATTGGAGAGGAAGGACTTTGAGGTAAGTGAGTGCTTCCCTTGTCCTTTAGTACTAACAAGGTGTTGGAATCCAAGGCACGGCTCTGGCTGCCCTGGGAGCTCAGGGCACACCTCGGGCTGCCCTGGGGGCTCAGAGCACACCTCGGGCTGCCCTGGGGGGTCAGGAGCCCCAGCAAGGGGGTCCCAGCCCCTGGCAAGAAGCCCAGAATGGCACCGGCTTTGACCTCAGCCCATGGGAAAAGTTACCAACACTGCCAGAATCATTGCAAGTCACCAGAGTGTGAAAATGAGCAGTGGGTTAGTATTTTACAAGGTAAAAAAGTAGATTTTAGGGGTTTTTAATGTGAGGACGAAGGGTTTAAGATGGAGGATTTTGGGCATTGCCCTGTTCTTCTTCTTCTTCTCCTTCTCCTCCATCTTCTCTGGTGGTGGTGGCACAAAATGATTGGGAGAATGAAAAAGAGGTAGAAATTCCGTGTCTAGAATAGGTGCAAATGAATTGGCACAGAACAGTAACTAATAAATGCGTTGTGAAGAATGGTTGGATGATGGAAAGGGCACAGAAAGGCCGGGACAGCCCAGGGCTGGGCAGTGCCCGCTCGGACTCGGCTGCATCAGATGTGCGGCCGGAGCTGAGAGCTGGCAGAGAGAAGGAGAAATAAACAACCTGAAACAACATCTGCAGCCGTTTCTCATCTGCTGGGGCTCGAGGTGAAACTTCCCAGAGGTGAATATAAAGAACCTGGATTTGTGTGGAGTGCCCAACTCCCACAACACGCTTTTAAAGTCGAGGGCAAGCCCCCTGTGCAAAGGGATGCTTGGGGAACCATCTCTGAGGCCAGTTGTGCATGGAAAATAAGGTTAACCCTGTGCCCAGCTCAGGCTCTGGGTGACAGCTCCCATCCAAGTGCAAAGGTGCTCCTGTAGGACCAGCACATCCATGGAATAACGAGTGCTCAGCTGCCTTTTTCCGTGTGTTTGCACCAATCCAAAAGGAGATGGGTGCATGGATCGGTACAAACTGCTCTGGCTTCAGGAAAACACACAGGAAGGAAAGAAACCAATCTGGCTTAGCAGTAAAACCTGGGAAATTACAGATTTTCTGCCTGGCAGTGCTGAGGAATGCACAGCAGGTAAAGAGCAGGGAGCAAGATTTGCCTGGATACATCCCTACCAAAGTTTCCTTGTTGTAAAAAGAAATTAAAACAACCATTATAATTCAAAGGTGTTTTGATTTTTGAAATTATTCTGGTTTCTGCTTCCAGGTTGTGTAAAATGTTAAAAATCAGCTCTCCTGAAGAACAGGTGGCTGCCTTTCTACTCATTGTGATGACAGGAGGGAATCTGATGTCCCCATTACCTCAGTTTCCCTCTCAAGGAGCCAGTCTCAGACTGGTTCTGCCAACAGCGAAATGTGATTGGAAGCTCTGCTAGGACAGGGAGATCTTTCTGTCTCATATGTGAAAATATCTTTTTATTTATTAGACCATCAGTGTCACCAACTTTTCCAAACCATCTCCCTGAAGAAAAAGAAATTAAAAAAAGTTGAAAACACTTAGGCAAATCTTGGGGGAAACTGCATCTTGTCGTCCACATGCAAAGCTCTCAGAGTCTCTTGTAAATCTTCTGTATTTTATGTATTTTTAAAGCACAACTCCTTTTGGTTTATTTCGTTTTCACTGGTACAGCGCTTCCTGTAAGGTTTTATCTATAAAAGAATGGAAGTACAGGCAGCAGCTGAAGCAGTTTCCAAAGAGCAGGATGATTAACTGAGAGCTGTAATGAGAAATAGACTCCTGGTTTCATAAATTCCGAGCAAGTCCTGGTGCATCTTCCTTAACTGATGTAGTCTCCTGAAGCGCCACGCGACTCCGAGTCCACCCACCGGAGAGAACACATGGGGTGCACTGGGTTATTTAATAATGCAGGCAGCGAGGAGGGAAAAATCACTGCAGGCAGAGGACTGCTCATAGTTCAGGCCTGAGATCCCCAGAAATGAATGGCAAAGTCCTGCCCTCCCTACGATCCAATCGGGAAGATGAGCAGCCCTGCACAGCTCCTCTCATTCCATCCCGAGCAGCACTGTGGAATTATTGATGGAGAAATCCATGGATTGCAGGATGAGAGCCTTGGAGGCAGAACTAGGAGCTTTGTTTAACCCAGGAATTGCTGTTGCCTGTTGGAATCTCCAGGAAAATCGAGTGTCTTTGAAGGTGTTTGATTCTGCACTGTGGATCAGAGGAAATGTGACAGTTTGCCTTGGGAATGCTCTCTGGAATATTTTTTTACATCCCTGAGAAGCATTTTGCCTGAAGGTGTGAATTTCAAGTTGTGCACTAAGAATATCGAGATGTGGTGCTGGGTCTCGGGAAAAAGGGAAGAAAAGGGAGAGAAATCCAGTAATGTAGATAAATAGAAGAAAATGAGATCTACATGAGAGGTTTGATTAAATTTGGAATCGGCTGCTGGACCAGAAAGATAGAGCTGAGTAAAAGCATGGAGTTAACTAAGGGAAAAATGAGTTTGGAGCAGGAACAGAACTCAAATTCATCTTTGCCAGCGAGGCAGGAAGCTGGAGTGACCTTGAGAGCTGCTGTGAGAGCTGTGCACGTGCGAGCCCTACAGTGGCATGGAGAACCCTGCGCCGTGGCTGCTCTGGTTTTTATTTCGGTGTGTTTAATGCAGATCTGCCATGGACTGTGCGTGGCAATTTGTGTTAATTCCATAATTCAGCCTGCTGAGAAACCAAGGAACTGGCACGGAAACTCAGGCTCTTGAGGCCCCAGGGTGGTTTTATATCTGAAGGAGCCTCAGTCTCTTCGTGGTGCAGGAGAACTGGACGTGTCATTAGGTGTAGATTAGTGGGTGATGGCCTCGATTTAGATGTGATTTTTACCAACACAGGGACTCTTCATGGAAAATCTTGTTAAACATTGGAAGGGGCCACCCAGGGAGGTTTGGAGTTCCCATCCCTGGAGGTGTCCAAGGAAGGCCTGGAGGTGGCGCTCGGTGCTCTGGGCTGGTGACAAGGTGGGGATGGGTCACAGGTTGGATTTGATGGTCTGGGAGGGCTTTTCCAGCCTCAGTGATGGTGTGATTCTATGATAGGACCTTGGTCAGCGCTGATAAAACCAGTGGTGACAGTGGTAGGGTCTCGGAATTAATAAAAGGGTAAGTTACTGCTATGTTAAGGCCAGAGGTTGTCCTAAAGCTCTTCTGCTTTTGGTCTTAAACTGAAGAACTCATCCTTCCTGCGTGGGAAGTGTGGCCCCATCCCAGACCAACGCTGTCCTGTGTCCCATCAGGGTGAGCTCCTTCTGAGGGTGCTCCCCCTGCCCAGCTGAGACCAACCAAGTGGGGAAGGATCCTGCTGGGATGTGCAAGACCATGAAATATCCAAGGGTGGAAGGGAGCTCTGGAGGTCCCTGGGCACAGCTCCTGCCCAGTGCAGTGAGCTCTCACTGCTATCGGTGGGGCTGCTCTTGTCACTGTTGTGAGCCCAGAGGGAGCACTAAAACACCGAGTGAGAGCAGAATAATACAGTGACACCTCGAGAAAAATCCCAGACACATCACCCTCCTGTTTGGGCACGCTTCCCACGAGCAAGACACTCAGCAGTGCCTTCCTGCAGGTATTTTCCATCATGCTGATCCTCTGTGGGCTCATTTTTCTGCTCCCATGACCTATATTTTCCTTTCTGTCCCGTCACAGCCACTGTATCTCCTTGTTTTAACATCCTACTCTTTCTGTCCAGACTCTCTCTTTAAATTTTTTTCCCCCTTGCTAGTTAACTGTAATTATACAGCTTTTTAATGAGTTTTCATTCATTTAAACGTGCTTTATGTGCCTAGCAGCAAACCCCTGCTGGTCTGATTTTATATAGTGTATTTAATTGAGACCCCTTTTGCAAATACACAGTTTGTGTATGGCGAGCACAGTCCCCAACCATAAATTCTGCTTTATTCCCACTCTTCTGATTAGATTTTTATTTGCATTACATGAATGTTTTTTTCCCCACTAAAATCCTGTCACGTACATTTTAACCACTCCAGCAAATTAATTCTTCCTATATTTAATGCCATATGCAGAAACGCCTTTATGGAGCTTCTAATTGTTCATTTCAAGCATTCCAAAATTAGTTCCCTTTTATTAATTGGGCAGTCATTGCATTCTGGAGAAGACAGAAAGCTCTCTTGCAAACCACATTAACTGGACAGATGCTCTGAAATACGTTAAATATTACCCAGTGAGTGGTGATACAGTTCATCCATCATGTCAGTGCCACAGCCACTCCAGGGTCTGGTGTAGGGTAATGGTGTTGTGAGAGAGGCAGTGTCAGAAGGGATGAACTGACACCACAGACAGCAGTTTTATGTTTAGGGTACAGCAGGAAGAAAATCATAATTTAAAATAACTGGAGAAATGTCTTTAGCTCTGATAGAGAATCATAGAATTGTTTGGGTCATCTAATTCCAAACCCCCTGCCATGGCAGGGACACCTTCCACTGTCCCAGGTTGCTCCAAGCCCCAATGTCCAGCCTGGCCTTGGGCACTGCCAGGGATCCAGGGGCAGCCACAGCTGCTCTGGGCACCCTGTGCCAGGGTCTCCCCACCCTCCCGGGGAGGAATTCCTTCCCAAAATCCCATCTACATTCACCATCCAGCTCAAAGCCATTCCCCTTTGTCCCATCACTGGAGAAGATTGAATGGAAACTTGTAACTCAACGAGGCCATGAGAAAGAAGTGGGGCTTGATTTGGGTTTCACTGGTGGTTTGGGTTTCACCGTTGATTTAGGCTTCACTCTTGGTTTGGGTTTCATTGTTGATTTGGGTTTCACTGGTGGTTTGGGTTTCACTGTTGATTTAGGCTTCAGTCTTGGTTTGGGTTTCATTGTTGATTTGGGTTTCACTGGTGGTTTGGGTTTCACTCTTGGGTTTTCCCTGGAGCTCAAACCCTTTACAAAGAGTCAAGATCATTTTATGAGTGACGAACAGAAAGTTCAAGCAAAGCAGGAGCTGTCCAGGCAAAAATCTTCCTGAAGACATTGATTTTGTGGGTAGGAGGCAGATTAAGACTTTCTTTCCAGAGTTTGGGTCACCCAAAATAACCCACCTACCTCCTGGCAACAGTTCGTTAACTGGATCATCTCCATCCCTCTCTTCAAACAGATCTTATCTGCAACACATCTAATGGGATAAGAGTATCTTGGGACACACATTTACATATGTAGAGATAAAAAGACTTACATAACCCTGGGAGCAGAAAATACATCTCCCTCAGACAATTGCCAATGTTCCCTTGCTAAATCCTTCATAATGGGGTTTTCCTGCCGTGTCAGCAGCTCCATGACAATAAAGCCACTGGCACAGGTATCCTGACAGCCAGTTTCAATGACCACGAGGCAAAAAATGCCAAGTTCCTTTCCTTTTTCCAGCTAGATGGATGATGTTTGAGCAAAGAACAAAATCTCTGCATTATGGCTCTTAACTAACCCATTCAAAATAGCCTCGGGAAATATCCGTAGCTCTTTGCTTTATAGCAGGGTGTTCAAGGCTATTTAATCTTTTTCAAATAGGTGGCAATAAAATGGAGTTTTCTGAAGCCTTCCAAGAACCCAGTCAGGGCACGTGCTGACAAAATCCCAAGGGTTTAAAACCACGTGCACAAAAAGAGCACTCCAACAACTCAATTTCACTCTTTAGGTGCTGGGTGTTTTTGACAAGCCTGCTTGCTGAGTCAGCAATTTTGATTTCATCCTCCCTCATCCAGGATTTCCATAGGATTTGCACAATGGATGTGGCCAACAGGAGCTGTGAGGCTGAAAGATGAAGCTCTGAACTTTAGGACAGCCACCAGAATCTTGCTCAGCTTCCATATTTATTCCCTGAAATCCCTGTCCCGAGTGTGTGCCCTGCCCTGCTCTCAGAGGGATGAGTTGGGATTGGATGTGGGGTGGCCTTGGAAAACAGAACCCTGTGTCATGACTGTAATGAAGAGTGCTGCTACCCGAGGGATGATCCTAATTGATCCTAACTTCATCCCACAGAAGTCCGTTGTGGTCCTGAGGAGTCCTGTGGAAGTCTTTTAGGAAATGTGGAGCTCAAATGGGGTCATTAGGTGGTGGAAAGTGACAGGGGTGACCTTATGGGCTTCGTGCTTCTCCCAAGGCAAGAACTCTCCAGCCACTCAAGTCAAACTCAATATGGAAAAATCTCTACAGGATTTGTCTACAAAAAACTGAACAATGAATTAGTTCAATCACATCATGGAAAATAAGAAGTTTCTGGTAGAATGAGAACATTTCGATTAGCTGTACGACCAGCACAGAAAAAAACCTCCCATAATAGTCACAAAATCTATTGAGGTTTATTTTTGCTGTGAGCACTTCAATTTTCTGTGTAAGCCACAAGCAAACAAGACTTTTGAACCATTTCGATCTACTCTAAGTCAGAAAGCACAGTCTCTGTTGGCATCTCTGTATTTTATTATTGTGTCAAAAATTAGGTGAGAAGGAGAAACCCGAATTAACAAAAAACCTGTGTGTCTCCTGCTACAGGAATCCTTTTTGCCTGGCTCTAAACAGGCAGCTCCAAACCCCAGCAGAATTTCGGTGTTAGCTCACAGAAGAGTCAATATTTGCTCAGTTCCCTCTTCAAATATTTCCAGCATTTTGACCACTCATTTGAAATCCTCCAGTGTTCCTTTGAAGGGTTCTGCTTTCCTGGGGCATTGAAACGAACATTGGACATCTTTGTGACTCTTTCCAGCCGGTTTTCCTGCGGTGCCATCCCAGCTCTGTGGGATTCCTAGAGGGAATAAAGGATTCAGGACCAGCTTGCACCCTGAGTTGTGACGAGCTCAATATTTGCAGCAACTGTGTAATAGTCACTGAGCCCACGTAAAGTCCACAGAATCTCCTCTATTTATGGCTAAAGATCACCCAGGTCAGGAAGTGTTCTCCAAAAGCCCTGCTGTTTTTGTGGGACAGAAGTCCGAAACCCACAGGAGGTGTTCAGAGCAGCAGAAGGACATCATGGAGGTGTCACGACACAGCAACAGCAGGAAATTTGTTGGTGTCCAAAATATTGGAGAAAGGTCAGCGAGGCCAGAGAAATCCTTGCACAGTATTTTCACTCTGTGCTTTAAAACAGGATTTGAGTGTCACATTTTCCAGGAAGTCACGTTGGAGAGTCCTTTATCAGAGATGGGAATGTTTTGATCACGTTTGGAGCTGATTTAAGTGGTGGGATCAGCGTGTTTCCCATTCCTGCTGCCAGAAGTGTTTTGCTTGCTTGCACTTAAACCAATTTTTGGTGCTTCTGACGCCACCATCTTCAAAAGCACAGCGAGAGTTTTAATCCAGCAGGATAAAATTGATAACTTTTATAATGACATAATTATTACTGGGAGTATTAAAGAAATGAATATAATTACTGCATTTCTTTAAACCAATGTTATTTTTAGCCTTAACTCTACGGTGACACATTGGATGACAGTATCCTTGATATTATTTTAATATTCAATTTAAAATGGAACTCATTATGTGTGAACTCCCATTCCTGTCAGGTTACCTGCCATACTTTCCTTATTCAAATCTCACTGTAACTTCCACATTAGTCACTTGACCTACTCCACACTTGAAATTAAAATCAGAATTTTAATTTCAGAAAGTTTTTGGGGGGAGTTTGCCCATTATAAAATTTTTATGTCTTCTCCATGGACATCAAAGATGCTGTTGGGATGGTGAGAGGTTCTGTGCACCCAACAGGAGGTGAGTTCTCCAAAATTGCTCTGTTACCTGCAGGGTTGTTGGGTTACTCATAGCATAAATCACTGCTCCTGTGAGTAAGAGCCTTGCTCTTAGTCTGGCACTAATCTGCAACCAAGAAAATCCCTCTGGGCTGGTTCACCTGGGGAAAAGGGGCTTGAGCATCACCAAAAGTGTAAGAGGGAGTGGCCCAGGAATGTATAAAAAGGGTTCTTCTTAGCCTGAGGTTTGTATTTTTAAGTGGATAACTGCTAAGCTTTCAAATTCTTTTATTTCCAGTGAATTTAAGGTTCCTGAAAGGAAAAGGGAAATAAATCCAGTGGAAATAAATCAAACAAGAATATACATGGAAGGTATCTCCTCAGAGTTTTTCAGCTGAAACCCTGCACTGGGTAAGGTTGTTTGTTTACTAATCATATCCTGAAACACTTTTGCAAGCTTTTCTTTTTAATTGAATTTGTGATAATGTTGCAAAGTAGCCAGATTTAAAATAAGATGTTTATTAAATCTGTTAAACCTCACGTCGTTGGGTGAAAGGGTTCTGAAAGCAGGATGTGTTCAGCAGGGCTTCCAGGCAGTGCAGCTGGAAATCCCTGTCAGAGTGGGATTCCTACATGGAGCAGTGATGCACAGGAAGAGCAGAGCTGGAAAATGCTCTCAGATTCCTGGAACTTTTCCCCAGTTTCAGCTCAGCGCAGGAGAACCTGAGATTTTCCCTGGGGCTCCCTCTGAGATTGTTATCAAGGATATTCCTGCATGGAAGCACCAAGGAGATGCTGTAGGTGTCCCTCCAGCCCTGGGCAGGGTGTATTTTCAGGGAAAAAAAAAAAATCCAGAAAAATCACCAAACTGAAAAATCAGAATAATATTTATGAAGGGCCCACCCTTCACAAGCTCAGGGGAAAAATCAGCTCCATTCTAAACTGAAAAATTACTCCCTATCTTTTGTTGGTGAAGTAATGAGGGTGGAGAGAGATTTGATGTCGCTGCCTAAATCCCAAGGTAATTTATCCAGTGGTTAACAATGTTCAGAGGAAAATACCTCTGGAAAGGATGTAAATCAAAGCAGAGCTAAGAGAGAAAAGCTGCATATCTTATGTAACAAGATTGCTGAATGGGAGTTACAGCTGTTTTAGCATAAGTATGAAATTATTGGAATAAGGGAGACGTGGCTGAATGAGAGAGGTGATTGGGGATTTAAAACATCAGGAGTTTCTGGGAAAAATGTACAAAATGAAACAGGAGGTGTTATTGGCAAGGGATTATGGAGGCTTGCAGAGAAATGATAGATATATTTAGGTGACGTGGCAAAGAGCTCTGCACTGAAATTAAGAGCAGTGAAAGTGGAGAGGTGGCTTTGGTGTTTTGTCCCCAGGGAATAAAATCAGGTTGTTATTTTAAAAATATAGACCCAAGACATCGATTTCCATGTTCCTTCTATTTAAAACCACTAATGCAATCTAAAGGAATATCCAAAGCTCATTTTTTGGCACAAGGCTTTTTCCTATCTTTTGAAAATGGTTGTTATTTTAAAAATATATTAAGAAAACAGATTAGTGCATCAATTACTGCTTGATAAAGTGTATGTTGATAAAGGAATAAAATTGTGACATGGATTTGCCCCTGGAATAATCTGTTCAGTGGGAAGAGCTGTGAGATTGAAGTGAAATTGGGAAACACCCCCCTGTTTGGAACTGCAAATTTGATGTTATCCTGATCTGCTTTTGGAAATGGCAGCACATGGCACTAAAATGCCCAACCCCAACCCTGCAGCAAAGCACTGCCTGCAAATTTCCCAGTCCCAAGCTCTCAGCTGACCCTAAAGGAGCCGAGTGGTGGTGATTTTTATGAACTGTAGCTGCATCCCCAGGGAATTTTCTGCCTGGCAGAGCTGGGTGGAACACAGGCTGCTGTTGATTGCAGATGAGCTCTACTTGGTTTGCCTTGAAAAAAGTTTCTCACTTCCTTTGCTTCCCATTTTTCTGTTGGTTCCTGTTCTCTGCATCAACCCTTGGACCATTTGATTTTCCTAGCATCCTGTTTTCCTTTTAAATGGCTCCTCATGGAGCAGGGCTCTGATTTCTCCTGCATCTTCTGGACATCACCTCTTTTTCCTGCCTTTCCAAGCTCTTTTTTCATCTCTTTTCCCTGCCTGTGTAAAACAACTGCCACCAAATTAACCCCAAAGTCAGCTGGTACCTCCCTGGCCCTAAATCTGCTCTTGTCAGACACAAAACATCCCTTTCCTTTTCTTCTTTTCTGTTTTATCTTTGTTCAAAACTGATTCCTATCAAATGATTGCCCAATCCATCTGTCCACCAGGCTCCTTTCTGATCTCAGAGAGATTTGCCACCACTTTGATTCCATGTTGCAGCCACTTCATTGTCCTGCTTTGAGAATTAATCTTTCAAACCACTTTAACTTCTCCTTTTCTTTATTGCTGCCCTCTCTTGCTTATTATTTCCTCCAACATGCATCAAATTCCCAAATAAAAACCTGACAGTGGCCTTTCAAGAACTGTAAATATTGATGGTCTGTGTTTTCCTTTCTTTGGACGTTGATTCATGAGCTCTTATCAAAACTTATATGGTTCTTCCACCTAAAATGTCTCTGTCAGTGGTGGGAGAGGAACAGCTTTGGAAATAGAGATCACAGCCTTGGAAAGAGGTGAAATTACTGCTATTAGGGAGTTATTAGGAAAAAATTCTTCCTTGAAAATGTTAAGGTTTGGAACAGATTCCCTAGGGCAGTGGTGGAGTCACCATCCCTGGAGGAATTTAAAAGGTGTTTGGATGTGGTCCTTGGGGGCGTGGCTTGTTCTGGGACTTCATGGTCTTGAAGGTCTTTTCCAGCCTAAATAATTCCATGATTCTCGAAGTTTTGAGGTTCTTTCAGCATTCTGCACCACCTCTGTTTACTGACTGAGATAATTGGAGCAATAAATATGAGAAATCTCATAAACTCTGCTCTGAAATACAGAAGATATTTGAGTCTGGTGGGGCACAGGCAGTTTAGTCCATGGAATGGGAATGGGAGCAATTAAAAGCTTTCAGAACCTTCTTCTGTGCCAGGGCTCTATCAATTTTATTGAAAATCAAAAGGCAGAGTTACCCAACACAGAAATATCGCTCAGAAAAGGATACTTTTCGTTCAGCTTGAAAAAAACCACTTAATCCAAAAGAAACAGCATTTTAAGGCTGGTTTTTTGGCAGACAAATACATATTTCTTCATGCAGGTGCTGTCTTTTGACAGGTTTTTAATGTGTTTAAGGAAAAAAATGGAGTTGTTAATGTGGTGTACATAGGGAGGTGTTTCCTGGACACGACAAAAATCCCACAGGACAACAAGGGGAGTAAAATATTGAATTAATATGGGATGTGGAGCTGTAGTCCAGCTGGAATGGAACCCCAACCACGAGGTTAACTTGAATTTTTAAATTTATTTTCAACACAAAAATTAGAAATTCAAACCAACACAGAGACAAGGAGCTCTTTCTCTGTTACATGATTTTCTTTGAGGTGATTTAGAGGACAGACTGCAGATCAATACAGCAACTTTTTGGTGGCACAACAATTTTTGTTGATTGATAAATTGGTTGATATTTTCAAATTTCAAATTTCAACTAAAAAGTGCCGCCTGGGATAGTGGAAGGTGTCCCTGACCCTGACAGGGGGTGGCATGAGCTGATCTTTAAACTCCCTTTAAACCCAAAAAATTCTAGGAGTCTGTGCCTGTTCTGTCTCTGCCAACCTGGGCTAAGTTTTAATATTGAAATTTTTAAAATCAAAAGTAAAACTACCCAAATTCTGATTGCAGGGCCAAATACCCCCTTGCCTGATGTTTGTTATACGTTATTGCCTCAAACCCATAAAAGAATGCCATCATTAACTTTATTTAATGGTCGCCACCGACTGCAAACTCATTTAATTATAACCACGAGGCAAGCGCAACGTAGTTAAACTGATTATTTATCAGCCAGAGGTTGATGGCTTTAATAGGCCAGTAATCTCCTAATGAATGCACTTTAATTGTCTGTATGGAGAGGCTGTGGAATTGTTATTTAAAGTGCAGAACAAGCCCTGAATTGCAAAGGCCCAGGCAGAACAGGGTGAACGCTCCACCACTTCCCAAAACGCCGCTTCCCAAAGATGTTCCTTTCTGGAGTGCATTAAACTTGAACTAGGGTCAAACACCTGCAGTAAAACCCAGTTTTTATGGCCTCTTTGGCTTTTGAAATGCTCTTCTTCTTCTTTTCCCCCTGTTTATAGTGCGTATATGAGTGTTTCTTGATTTACAATAGAATGTTTTATTAAAAACAGCGCTCCCGGTGTCTTTGCACCTTAGGAATACTGAAACTGCAGGGATTATTCACATTTAAAAGCCAAAAAGTCAGCCCAGGCTCACCTCCTGCTCTCCTTGGGAACAATAACTCTCTGTGGATTTTAGGTAGGCTGCAGTAGAATGTTGTAAATTTATTATTTTAGAGTGATTTATAGCGGTAAATATTTTATTAAGAGTTTGAATTGATACTTTTCAATAGTCACACCCAGCGCTAAAACACCTTTAGAATATTGGTGTTTTGCTTATTTATTGAGTGAAATTAGTGGCTTAAAAGTATTTCAGAGTGTTTTGTGGTTGGAGTTGATCAACATCATTTGGAGGGTGGTCAGTGACCACAGGGAGCATCTCAGAAAAATCAAAATTTAGCTCTTTGAGGCAGTTTTGTCAGGGTATATCGGCTGTGTGGTTTCTGTGCCAATGCCATGATTCAGGAATATCCAATTCCCATAGTGTGTGGAAAGATTAGACTTTGAGAATCATTCCTGAAACGTGTCTTTTCCTTTTCTTCAGCATCTTTAAAACTTAGCCTTTTCCATGTTTTCAGTGGCCTGATCAAACAAATATTGCAGTGAAACTTGTCCATGGAATCTTGGAATAATCTTTCTATGGAAAGCAATCGATATCCAAATTAACATCAGGAATGGGCATAACAAACACAGCAATAAAAACGAATTAGGGAAGCCTAAGACTCAAAAGGAAAAATAACATTGGAACACACAAACACTGCAGGTTTTGAAGCAGGAGAAAGGCCCTCGGTGGTTTCTTGGCTTCCTTGTGCTCCAAACTTCCTTCCAGTCCTCTGTTCCCATCTAACACTGGCACATGGTCATAGCAATCGATTTCATTTCTTCTCCCATTAAAGCACCCAGATTCAAAAATAAAAATATGAAAAGGAGGGAGTGAGTAGGTGGAAGTCTTTTGTTGTCGAGCCAAATGGAAAGATGGACATTCTGTAATTTTCTGACACAGTGGGAGCTCTGCACAGGGGCGGGGGGGAAAAAAGAGATCTTGAAGCCACATTTCCCTTTATCAGTTCCTGTGCCTTGAGTGCCCTTTCTAGTTAAAACTTTTAAATTGCTTTAATTACAGCAACTAAAAAGGGCTGCTGCAGAAATTATTCCCACGCAAGTGAAGAGGTCATTAAAAGTTGTGGTGCTCCAGCTAATTTGTGAACAATGCAGGGTGTGAGGGGCTCCAACTGCAATAATTACATTCCAACATCCATTTGCATTTCCCAGCCTGTCTGTGCACCCCTGGCAGAGCCCTCTCCTCAAATCCTTCTGCAGCAGAAACACCAAGCTGTTGTTTCCAGAGTAATAATTGTGAGCCTCACATTGACCCACTGATGTGATCCTGAAATAAAACCCTGACTGGTCAAGCTTTGCTTGGATTCACCTGGAATTTTGTGAGCTAAGCTCTGGTGTAGTGGAATTTCCCGAGGAAATGCTCTCTCCTGTCAGATTCCATTAGAAAGTGGCTGTAAGGCTGAGCTTTGGCCAAGCTTTGAATCAAAGAAGGTTTGGGTTGGAGGGAGCTTAAATCCCATCCCATCCCATCCCATCCCATCCCATCCCATCCCATCCCATCCCATCCCATCCCATCCCATCCCATCCCATCCCATCCCATCCCATCCCATCCCATCCCATCCCATCCCATCCCATCCCATCCCACCCCCTGCCACAGGCAGGGACACCTTCCACTACCCCAGGCTGCTCCAAGCCCTGTCCAGCCTGGCCTTGGACACTGATCTTAAATCTTTTAGTTCAGATTTGCTACAGAAAATTGTGAGTAAAAGGCCCTGACCCAGAGCAGAACTGATTTTTATAAACATTGCAGAAACTGTACGTGGTCTTCAGGTCCAGAAAGTCAGGAAGTGCCATGAGTGTTAACTTCAAACATCAGATTGTGACTCTCACCTGTCTGAGAGATTGGCAATAGAAACAAAGGATTGTTTAGGATGCAAAAGCCCTCTAAGATCGAGCCCAACCATTCCCCAGCACTGCCAAGGCCACCACTGCCCCATGTCCCCAAGTGCCACCTCCACACGGCTTCTAAATCCCTCCAGGGCTGGGGACTCCACCATCTCCATCGGCAACCTCTTCCAATGCCTGACCACCCTAAATTGGAAAATTTCCCTAATATCCAGCCTAAACCTCCCCTGGCCCAGCCTGAGGCCGCTCCCTCTCCTCCTGTCCCTGTTCCCTGGGAGCAGATCCCAAATCCCCCCCCGGCTGCCCCCTCCTGTCAGGGACTTGTGCAGAGCCACAAGGTCCCCCCTGATCCCCCTTTTTTCCAGGCTGAGCCCCTTTCCCAGCTCCCTCAGGAATTCTCCAGCCCCTTCCCAGCTCCCTCAGGGATTCTCCAGCCCTTTCCCAGCTCCCTCAGGGATTCTCCAGCCCCTTCCCAGCTCCGCTCCCTTCCCCAGACTCGCTCCAGCCCCTCAGGGTGTGAGGAGAAAATAAAAAATTGGGAGAAAACGTGAGGGGAAAAGAAAGTGAGGGAAGTTTGGGGAAGGCTCTGCTACAGAGCTTTTCCCTTCTGGATCCTCCTTTTCTCCAGGCTGAGCCTCTTTCCCAGCTCCCTCAGGAATTCTCCAGCCCCTTCCCAGCTCCGTTCCCTTCCCTGGACTCACTCCAGCCCCTCAATAATCCCTATCACAAACTAAAACTCATCTGCTGTAATTCCAAGTGAATGGGACCCAAACCATGATTTCCAGGTCCAGGAATTCACTCAGTGATTTTCAGCTCTGCCAAGCAGAATCCTCCAGTCTGGAGCAAGGGAAGGAACCAGGGAGCTTTTCCCATTCCTCCACTCAGTGCTGGGAAATCAGCTGGGTTTTTAGACAGATTATTTCACCTTTCATTCCACCTGGGTATTTTTGTACCTCTGTCTCATTTCCTGCAGAGTTCAGTGTTATCACTCACACAGGGGATGTAACCCAAAGGTGTGGGCTGATAACACCTCAGGCCTCGCTGCCAGCTCTGCTGGTTCAGAAGGAAGAGGAGGATCCTTTCCAAACAGGGATGGGTTTTAAACATGTGACAAATTTTGGCACGGAAAGAACAAAACGCAGGGAAAGACTTGACAGGGTAACATCCTGAAATAACCTGGAGTCACTGAAGGCCGAAACCTCCCTGAAATATCTGATTTCACCCCACAAAATGTGTGGCTAAGCCTTGGCATTGCTTAGTTCTGCCAAAATGTCCCACTTTTTGTTATAAATATCTATACATATATTTGTAAATATACATCATAAAGGATTGGAGACTTTGCTTTGACCCCATCTCCTTTATGTACAGTTTTCTCAGTCGTTTCAGGGGCAAAATAAAAAAAATTCTGTTGCCTTACCTCACATTTGAAGACTTAATTTTATTTTTCTTTAAGAAACAAAAGCTATTTTGCATATATAACTACCTAAGTCTCACAGCTCCCATAAGTATTTGGGGTTTTTTTCCCTCCAGGAATTTTGGCCCATACATATTTCCTCGTGTTATGACATAAAACTGCTTTTCCTAAACATTAGAAGCCCTTTTCACCCTCCTATTTTTACAGCCATATGTTCCAGAGCAGTAAATTCCAGCTTGGTTGAACACTTAATGTGGTGTTGGCAGCAGGAGTTGGGGTTTTTTTTAAACCCTTGTGATACTTAACACTAGCAAAGCCCTTAAGTGTGACAGAAGAAATCAAGCCTGAAAAGCTGATTTTTGCTCCATCTTGTAGATGATGCTTTCCACCTTGAAAACAAGCCATGAAATATCAAATTTAAACATCTGAGGTTTCTTTCCAGTCGTCCTTTGCTCAGCAATAACTGTGGTGTTAACACAGATGTTGCCATGATGGGATGAGGGGGCTGATTTTAAAATGACCCCAAAATTTGGGGACCTGTGAGTTGATTTCCTGTGAGAGAGCTTTTGTTGCTTCCTCTGAGGCAGATTTAGTCCCAACCACGTTGAATTCCAGCAGGAAATACCCCATTGCAATGGGAAATATCCCAGGCACCCAGCGTGTCCCAGGCAGGCAGGAGCTGCCTGGTGGTGAGGGATAATAGGGAAAATGAGAGTTTTTAGGGATATTTCATGGTTCCACAAACAAGAAACGTCTCTGTTGTATGAAATGAAATTATTCCTGCCTGGGCAGTGCCCACAGTGTGTCCCTTTGATTGTAGGATCCAGCACATCTCCACCCCAAGGAAGCAGAGGTGTGGTAGGAGGTGGCATTCCAAGGAACCAGGAGAGTTCTTTAAAAATAAACCTCACTTTTGTCCCACTCTGTTGGAATTCAGTGGTTTTTTCTTCCCACAATCCTGATCTGGGCAAGGACTTGGTGATATTTTGAAAGTAGCTGAGATTTTCAGTTTTAAAATTTCATTTACTTCCTCCTCACTTTAAGCAAACAGATTTTTGTTGCCAGACCCTACGTATTTCTCTCTTTTTAATATAAAAAGTAACTATATTTTAATATTTCTTTCTAGAGAGTAATAAAGCACAGCCCTGGAATGGATGAGGAGGAATACAAAAACAATTGCAAAGAAAAAGCACAATATAAATGTAAATCAGGCACGTTTTTACTTTTCAGAGCTGTGCTGGGCTTTCATCAGCTGGTCCATCGTGGTAATCCTTTCCAAATTGTTTAATTTTCTTTTCTAAATCCATGGATTCGTTGCTCTGCATCCTTATCCTCCACAAAGTTTCTTTAATGGAGATCCCACTAATGCCAACCAATATCCTGGAGATTTCTGGATGTCTTGGTGGAGCAAATATTTATCTGGAGTAGGGGGTAGGTGGTTTAAAGAAAAAAGAAAAACTGAAGCTTCTCATCCCACTCTCCACAGTAAACAATCACTCCAAAGAACCCTAAAAACATAATAGGGGATCAGGAAAACAAAGTTAAAAAAAAAATCCAAGTCTCTGTATCATTTATTTATCATTTGAACAAATTCAGCAGAAAATGCTTCTGAAAACTTTCAGTTGTTTAATGACTTTTTTTATTATTCGTCCTCAAATGTCTCTATAAAAAAGTAATAAAGCCCAGCTGTAGAAATCAGGGAAAGTGAAAAGAGTTTAGTTTTCCATCAGAAAAGTCTGTGGTCAGACCCTTCAGTGAAATCCTCTTCTGAAGAAGGCTGTAAAAAATCAACTTTTATAGAATACTTTCAGGAGGACGAGGAGGAATGAAAGGAGTGAAAAAGTCTGTTTCATGTTTCGTGCCCAACTTTTTAATGCATTTTTCATTCTGAAGTCCCTTTCAGGTGAATATTTCTGCTTTCTTAAGTCAATCCTGACCCTTCTTTTGTGTCCGTAGAAGACTTTAATTAAAGCTGACCAGGGAAAAGACCATTATTGAAGAGAGAAGCAGCCAGTGAGGGTTTTCTGGAACCCAACCTTTTGTTCCCTGAACAAGACTGATGGAAATAGGAAGGGCAGCATCCCTTTGGATGAGGACTGACCCATGACTTGTCTTATAAGAAATATTATATTTAATATAAGCACCGTAGATGTTAAAACATGACAAGAGGTTGGAAGATTTCTCTTTCCTGGTCTATCTCTGCATTCACTGCTCTTAAAATTCTGCCATTATTACAGAATTAGCCCCAAATGAGTCATTAAGAGAGAGGAATGTTTGCATTTAAAGATCTTTTTTGTTGTGTAACGTGGTTCACCCTTTCAGCCATGGACAGGGCTGTTCATGTTCCCTCAATTCTGTTTTCTTGTTGTGCTTGAAATAAAAAGTTGTTTTTAAAAAATATGGTTGGAGAAAGTTGGGAAAGTTCCTTACAACTCAGGAGTGGTGAGAAATGTGAGTTCTGGCTGAAGTTTAGCATCATTCCAGAGATAAAACCGAGCTTAAAAATGATGTGACAATGGAGCTGAGGTTTGGAGCGGTTGCAGACTTGGTGTTGGAGACAACAGCAGTTTTTGGAGATGGGGAAATGGAGCTCCAGGTGGGATGTGCTGAGATGGAATAAGGAGATTAGTGAGGACTTGAGCAGGAAAATTGAAAACCCTCAGGTCTGTGGGAAGTGTTACCTGGGTTCCCTTCAGGTGGTGCCAGCAGAGGGAGGATTTGTGGAGCACCCCTGGGAAGCCTGGATTGCAGGGATCCCGCTGTAAGAGGCCTTTTTTTTAATGAAAATCACAATTTAGAGCTGAATGCAGAAATACATAACAGGAAAATGTAGCTTAATCATTCCTAGGAAAACCCCTCGGAGGAGTTTTGTCTCAATTCAATATTCACACCTCTAAGAGGGTCAAATGTGATTTTTTTCAGGACAATGTTGTCATTATAGCCATGGAGCAAATACAGGAGATAACAGGCAGCGTTATCAGAAAGGTCAGGAACAAATTAAATAAAAGATTGGAGCTGTCAGGGTTGTAGATTGTTGTGTGGAAGAGACAAGGAGTGTAAAATACATTGAGTAAGGTCATTATTTAACACTGGTGGTTGTGATTTCCATGCTAATGGTGATATTTGTGCTTGGAAGGAGTGAATTTTTCCTCAACAAATCCACTTATAGACACCTTTCCTACCTGTATTTTAGTGTTTATGACACCCCCATTCCCTCTTTCCTTGGCAAAATTTGTTTCAGTCACTGTTAATTGTCTAAATACAATGGAATACATTACAAGGTCCCTTCCAACCCAGCAGATCCTGTGAAAACACAGAAGAGAAATGGAGGAGTGACCATGTTTAAACTGTTTAATGGGGGAGGTAAAAGTGTTCTTGATTCCAGTTATAAAAATGAAAAAGGGGGAAACAGGAACCATCATAGACAGCACTTTTTGATTTTTCATTTTATAAAATAACAATCCCCAAAAACACACACCAAAAGAGTCAACAGAGGCCCAGTTGCCATCTTGCACTAAACCTTTTCCAACCAAACCACAGAAATTTCCAACATCTCAGCATTCCTGGGAGGTTCTTTAGACTTGATCACTGCAACATTTCAGGAGAAAAATGGCTTTGCCCCAGGGCAGAAAAGATGCAGGGTGCCTGAAACAAATCTCTTGTAAGAATGATACTTTTCTGTTTGCTCTGTGATTTTTTTTTTTTAGAACTTAACATAAAATTTTCTCCACTAAAGGGATGTCTTGACTGCAGCAGCCAGTGATGGAATCATTGAATTATTTCTTAAGGTGCTCGGAGCTTCCCCACCTGGAAACTGTCAGTCAAAAGCCAATAAAATATGTGCACTCCATCTTCTCAATCCCAGTTTGATAATTTAAACTAAAGCTAAACTTCACTGCTCTATTTTCAGCATCTCACTTAGTTTTCCATTTATCTTCCTCACTTGCTTTTTTAAACTTTTATTCTTTTTTTTTTTTTTTTGACAGTTAGGCTGCAACAAAATATCAGGAATTTGATTTTATTTGGTGGAGACCTACTGAAGAGATGATGCTTTCTAATAGTCAGCAAACATAAATCAAGGCTCATGGGTGATGGACCAAAGCTTGGTTTATTCTGAGTTTCTACGTTTTCTAATTAATAGGGTGATGATAAAGATGATGAATTTGGGAAGGAAATCTGTGAGGTTGGTGAGGCCCTGGGATAGAATTCCCAGAGAAGCTGTGGCTGCCCCTGGATGCCTGGAATGTCCAAGGCCAAGCTGGATGTGGGAATCCAGAGTGCAGGGAATATTTCTCTGCCTGTTTTGAAGAATTTAACCCCCCTGAACAATGCTGGTTTTGACCTTTATCCATGGAGAAAACTGCCTACACTTTGGGAAGAATTAAAATCTACACCAATGTGAACTAGAGAGTAGAATATTATGTAAGAATATTATGTAAGAATATTATGTAAGAATGTCACAGGGTGAAGAATTTAGAGGTTTTGGGTTTGTTTATGTGGTAAATAGATAAATAGTGAGGTTTCCAAAATGGTGGATGTTTACATCATTTTGGGCTTCGTGCTCCTTCTTCCACACCTCCATTTTCTGCAGCAGAAGTAGCTCAGCATGATTGGGTAGAATTTGCCTCAGTTCCTGTCTGCGTTACAAGGTGATTTACTGGACATTGGTGGAAAAGTAAAAATATCTGTCATTTCAAACTTCTATTGGGTAAAATGCCTTTAAAAGGGCTGCAAAATCTTGATACGAGGTCACTCACAGCTTCTCTCTACTCTCTCCTTGTAACCCTGTAGCTGATAAGAACTTGATAAACAACCATCTAAGGGCAAAGAAGGCTGAAGGTCCAGTTCGTCCCTTAAGACTCCTGGCAAGGACTCTGACAAATCTCCCCCATCCGGGGAGGTCTAATTAAGGCACAAACTGTGTCAGCTGGACATTGGGGCTTGGAGCAGCCTGGGACAGGGGAAGGTCTCCCTGTTCAGGGCAGGGTTGGAATGGGATGGGCTTTAAGGTCCCTTCCAACCCAAACCATTGCAAGATTCCATGAATTAAGGACCACATGCATTAGGTGGCAAAGCCAGCAGGGCTCTCTTTGGGAGGATTGACAAGATTTGCTCTGGGACAGAACCTGCTGTGTTGAGGACTGAGGAATTGGGATGGCCATTGGGATGTCCACTGGGATATCTACAAGGATATCTCTTTTCTCCATCTTTAATCCAAGACATTTCATGTAAGAAATGTCTGAATCCGTGGATACGCACATGATTATGTGAAGGAAAAGAAAATTACAGCCTCACAAACTATCAGGAATCTCTGCAAGAGGAGTTTGGCTTCTTTGAGATGCCAAATAACTCGTTTAGTCCAATTCTTGCATTAATTTTTTGTTGATACCCATTGTAGCCACATCTTTTGTGTTTCCTGGAGCTCTCATCTCTCTCTGGTTCTGTCTGCACTTGGAAGAGGCAAAGAGCACATCAAGGATTATTCCAAAGGAGCATTTCCACTCTTTAATTTATTACAAGAAGCAGCTTTAATAACAGTGGAGAGAGCAGAGGCTGCACTGGAGCCTTTATAAACACGAGGAGATGGAATGGAATATTTTGTATACAGAGCTGAAATATCATTGCTACCCAAAGCGCAGCACTTACACCTGGAGTGCTCTCTAATCCATTTTAAATTGAATGGGAATACTTCAGGGAAAACGCTGTCTCTTTTCATCAGTGTTGTCTCTTTTAAAACAGTCACTGATCCCATAAAAGCCCCCACATTTCTGGCTCAGCCCGTTCCCAGACATGGGGTTGGATTTGTTGTGCAGGGATGGTTGCTGGCAGTGTGTTTTAGGTTTTGTTACGGGATTGATGTATTAAACAAAAATTGCACCTTGGGGTTTACCACGTGGCACGGGAAGGGCTTCAGCCTTGTGACCCACAACACACCTAAAATGTTATTCTTTATTTTAAGCTTAACTTGATTGTCAAAATTAGATATTAATAAAAGATCCATGCATTTATTAATCAGTAATATATGCTTGGATACATTTTCTAGTGTTGTGAGCACTTTGCCTTGCTCAGGTTGCACAGAATTTGTGACAGAGCTCAGCAAAGTCGCCATCTCTGTAATGAAGTTTTAGATTCCCTGTGAGGTGTGGTTTTGTGGGGTTAGGATTGAGATGATGCACGAGAAAATCCACACCCAGCTGGGAGAGATGGAAAGGAATGTGCAGGCACAGGGTGACAAGCCCTAGGTAAATATCGCTGATTTTTACTTTATTTATAGATTAAAAAGTTCCTCTTGTTAACCCAAAGTCTCCTCTGCTTTGAGCTTGTTTTATTTCCACCAGATTTGCTCCCAGCATGGAAGCTCTCTGTGGAGCCAACCTCATCTTCTGGCAGGAATGTGAAATTGTTCAGGTTTCAGATGCTCAGATTTCAAACCCAAATGGATGCTCAGGAGCCAGACCAGTGACTCTGGGCAGCCAAGGGAGACTCAGCTCTGGGGGGTGAAGGGCTTTGCACTGAACCACTGCAGCATTTGTCAAGTTAGCAAAGACAAGAGCTGGGCTTCTCCATCAATTTTGACCAGGGTTTGGATGTTGTAGGATTGTCTGGCTTTGATTGATGTTGTCTCCAGTCCCCCAAGGGCTTTGGTGAGGAACAAAATGTTTTGGAGAGAGAGAGAGAAAGCTGGAGCAGCGACAAGTGCTCCTTCCTTCCAAGAGAAAATAAATCCAGGCTCCTCCAGCCCATCCATCACTTCTGTCCCCACAGTGTCTTGTGTGGAAAAGTTCAGAGTTTTCCACTGAGAGACTCCCAGGTGAGACAGGAGGAGGTGGGAATGCAGTTTAATTGAGATGGGAGCTCCCCATCTCTCCTGAGGAATTCTGCAGGGGCAAAATCCTTCTTTTCCTCCTTCATGGAATCATTCAGGGCTGTGTTCAAGCTGTGTCCTAGGGAATGTGGTGTTTTCCCTGCTCATAACACCGCCCAGTATTGCCCAGAAATAAAGTACATTATTTAAAAGTAAATAATGCATTATTTGGCTTTGCAGCCAAAATATGAAATTGAGGAAATACATGAAAAAATACCAAAAATGCTGGATTTTCAATCAGAATTTCCTTTTCTTGGGGTTTTTTTTGTTATGTTCAGCAGAAGAAGCAGAGAGGGAATATGACAATTTAGGGATCAATGTGATGCTGCCCCAAACTGAGGCCTGTGGAAGAGAAACTAATTTCTCACGGAGTTTTAAATTATTTCTAGTCAAACTGGAAATGGAAAATGTTTGGGTTATGCAGCCCTTTTGTAATCGCCAGATTAGACAGTATTTCTGTGTAGGATTAAAATTATAATTTTAGACTCGGAGCTGACCAAAACTGGAGCCAGAGAGGGCAAGAGCAGAGACTTTGTTAAACTGGGAAGTCTCCTCTGGGATTTTTTTCTTCAAATATCGCCCTGCTGAGCTTTGCCTTCCACGTGGGGTGAGCCCCAGCCACCCTGCCCACACCCCTCTCACTACTAAGCTGCTCTCAACTCCCCAGCAGCTTTGTCCCCAGGTTTTATCCTAAAATATATTCACCCAGCTCCCTGCATTCCTGTGGATGTGGTATTTTCTTTTATTAAAATGAATGTCTTGGCTCTGTACGTGGATATTCCCTGCTCCTGTGAAGAATGGGAGGCTGGAATGATTCATTAGGAAGGTTTTGCAAGAGCGACTGCCCATCGCCAACTTTTCCTTCAAAAATTCTATGTAATTTGGGTTTTTTTCCTTAAAAAGGCTTGGGAACACAATTAACTTTTTATCTATTTATTATTGTCTCACCTTGGGATGGGAACTACAGGTACTTTGATAAATGGGTTCAAAAGTTTGTCCAACTTTAAAACTGCTCTTATAAATCTCTGCTTTCTGCTGTTCTGAGGCCCTGGCTGAGGGTGCCCAGAGAAGCTGTGGCTGCTCCATCCCTGGAAGTGCCCGAGGCCAGCTTGGAAGGGGCTTGGAGCACCCTGGGATAGTGGAAGGTGTCCCTGGATGATTTTCAAGGTCCCTTCCAACCCAAACCATTCCACGATTCTCCATTGCTTTGGACTGACACACAGCTATTTCTAAAATTAACATCCAGCAGCTATTTTGTTGTTTTATTCATATTTTTGGCTTTCAACAGCTCTGAAATTAATTAGACTTTTTCCCCTTTTTTGCTTTATTGTTCCGGATTTGCTGTGTGAAATGACAGAGCCGTGGTCAGGTTGGCAGCCAGGCTTTGCCCTGGGAGCAGCCACTTCTCCATGACAACAGAGAGTTCTTGTTTCCTGCAGCTATTTAAAGAAATACTTCTTGAAACCATCCTAGCCTGATGTTAATAAGCACAGTTTGCATGGAACTAGCAGGAGGTGCTCACATGGACACAAGAAAAATTCCCCATTAATTACAGCCTGACAGATGCCGTGGATTTGGGCCTTCTTCTTTTTTTCCCTGTGTGCTGTGGAAGGAGCACTGGAAGGCAAACTGGGCTGTGGCTTTTCCCCAGCCCCTCCTTGCACCAGGGCTCCCATAAACTGCATGCAGAGAGCGATTTTTCATTTTGAACCAAACAATAAAATGACATCTCAGCAGCAGCGGCGGCTCCAGTGACCTCCAGCCCGCCCGTCACGGGCCATCAGTCCCTGAGCACCCGTCACATCCCGGGATTGCGTTAAAAAAATGTCACAGTGTCAACACATTTACCACGTGAAACTTTTCTCTTGGTGTCTTCTCTTGTTTTATGTCCCCATCAGTCAAGCCTAAAGCGTTAAAATTCCAGCAAATGCTCTGGAAGGGGAGCAGAGATGTTTGGGAGCAGAATGCTCATTTCCTTTAAGCACTTCCATCCAGCCCTGAAGAAGTAATCACTTTACAGAAGCTAATAAAGAATGGATTAAGCTCCAGCTTTGAAGAACTCATCTCAAAAGGGCCCTGAAACCACTGTCTAAAAGCAATATTAGCAGTATTAGAAGCTGAAAAATTACACCAACAGATCTAGGTCAGTGCATTATAGGGAGAAACAATAGAACTGATGTCAGGAATATTACCAAAAATCTGCCTCTCATAGTCCAGGGAGATTTAAGTCATTAGCTGTGCTTTCACTTGAAGAGTTGGTGGCATGGCTGTGTCAATTTGCATCCTCGTGTTTGGGATTTGGCTCACCAGGGGAAGCTCAGCTCCAGTGTTTTGTTTTAAAGGCCAGGCACTGTGGAGGAGATTTTCCTGTGTGTTTATGATCGCTCTGCGTGGACTACCAAGAATAAAAATTTATGTGTGTGGCCAGGGGAGGTTCAGATTGGACATTAGGGGAAATTGGCTCATGGAAAGGAATATTGAGCATGGGCACAGCTGCCCAGGGCCCTGGTGGAGTCACAACTCCTAGAGGGGTCTCCAAGCCATGAGGGTGTGGAACCTGGGGACTTTTGGGTGGGACTCGATGATCTTAGAGCTCTTTTCCAACTTTAATGACCCCATGCTTATGGTGTAAATTCCCAATTTCCTTTAGAATGGCTCTTTCTGGTTTTGTGCTCTCCAGGGAGCCACAGCACCACGTTTTGACCCTGCTGGTGGCATCCAGGGACAGCACCATTCATCAGGACATTTTAAAACAGCAGGAGAAGCTGATAAAAACCCATCCCTGGGGAGGGACAAAAATGAGCAGATAGGAGGGAGATGGGCAGGTTTCTACCACCACTTCTTATCCTGCTCAAAATTCCTGCAAAAACAGGGCCTGTATTTCTTGAATGTTGTTTTTAGGGGTTTTTTGCATCTTTACTTTCAAGGGAAGAAGCTTGGGAGGTGCTGAATGCTGTGAATGCAGGTTTCTACAAACCACTTCTTATCCTGCCCAAAACACCTGCAAAAACAGGGCCTGTATTTCTTGAAGGTTGTTTTTAGGGGTTTTTTGCATTTTTTTTTTTCAAGGGAAGAATCTAGGGAGATGCTGAATTTTGTGAATGCAGGTTTCTACAAATCACTTCTTATCCTGCTAAAAACACCTGCAAAAAATATGGGCCTGTATTTCTTGAAGGTTGTTTTTAGGGGTTTTTGCATCTTTTTTTTCAAGGGAAGAAGCTTGGGAGGTGCTGAATGCTGTGAATGCAGGTTTCTACAAACCACTTCTTATCCTGCCCAAAACACCTGCAAAAACAGGGCCTGTATTTCTTGAATGTTGTTTTTAGGGGTTTTTTGCATCTTTTTTTTCAAGGGAAGAAGCTTGGGAGGTGCTGAATGCTGTGAATGCAGGTTTCTACAAACCACTTGTTACCCTGCTCAAAACACCTGCAAAAACAGGGCCTGTATTTCTTGATGGTTGTTTTTAGGGGTTTTTTGCATTTTTTTTTTTCAAGGGAAGAATCTAGGGAGATGCTGAATTTTGTGAATGCAGGTTTCTACAAATCACTTCTTATCCTGCTCAAAACACCTGCAAAAAACAGGGCCTGTATTTCTTGAAGGTTGTTTTTAGGGGTTTTTGCATCTTTTTTTTCAAGGGAAGAAGCTTGGGAGGTGCTGAATGCTGTGAATGCAGGTTTCTACAAACCACTTCTTATCCTGCCCAAAACACCTGCAAAAACAGGGCCTGTATTTCTTGAAGGTTGTTTTTAGGGGTTTTTTGCATCTTTTTTTTCAAGGGAAGAAGCTTGGGAGGTGCTGAATTTTGTGAATGCAGGTTTCTACAAATCACTTCTTATCCTGCTCAAAACACCTGCAAAAAATATGGGCCTGTATTTCTTGAAGGTTGTTTTTAGGTGTTTTTTGCATTTTTTTTTTTAAAAGGGAAGGATCTTGGGAGGTGCTGAATGCTGTGAATGCAGGTTTCTACAAACCACTTCTTATCCTGCTCCAAACACCTGCAAAAACAGGGCCTGTATTTCTTGAAGGTTGTTTTTAGGGGCTTTTTGCATCATTTTTTTTCAAGGGAAGAATCTTGGGAGGTGCTGAATGCTGTGAATGCAGGTTCCTACAAACCACTTCTTATCCTGCCCAAAACACCTGCAAAAACAGGGCCTGTATTTCTTTAAAGTTGTTTTTAGGGGTTTTTTGCATCTTTTTTTTCAAGGGAAGAATCTTGGGAGGTGCTGAATGCTGTGAATGCAGGTTTCTACAAATCACTTCTTATCCTGCCCAAAACACCTGCAAAAACAGGGCCTGTATTTCTTTAAAGTTGTTTTTAGGGGCTTTTTGCATCATTTTTTTTAAAGGGAAGAAGCCTGGGAGGTTCTGAATGCTGTGAATGCAGGTTTCTACAAACCACTTCTTATCCTGCCCAAAATTCCTGCAAAAACAGGGCCTGTATTTCTTGAAGGTTGTTTTTAGGGTTTTTTGCATCTTTTTTTTCAAGGGAAGAAGCCTGGGAGGTTCTGAATGTTGTGAATGCAGGTTTCTACAAACCACTTGTTATCCTGCTCAAAACACCTGCAAAAACAGGGCCTGTATTTCTTGAAAGTTGTTTTTAGGGGCTTTTTGCATCATTTTTTTTCAAGGGAAGAAGCTTGGGAGGTGCTGAATGCTGTGAATGCAGGTTTCTACAAACCACATCTTATCCTGCCCAAAACACCTGCAAAAACAGGGCCTGTATTTCTTGAAGGTTGTTTTTAGGTGTTTTTTGCATTTTTTTTTTTTAAAAGGGAAGGATCTTGGGAGGTGCTGAATGCTGTGAATGCAGGTTTCTACAAACCACTTGTTATCCTGCTCCAAACACCTGCAAAAACAGGGCCTGTATTTCTTGAAGGTTGTTTTTAGGGGCTTTTTGCATCATTTTTTTTCAAGGGAAGAATCTTGGGAGGTGCTGAATGCTGTGAATGCAGGTTTCTACAACCACTTGTTACCCTGCTCCAAACACCTGCAAAAACAGGGCCTGTATTTCTTTAAAGTTGTTTTTAGGGGCTTTTTGCATCATTTTTTTTAAAGGGAAGAAGCCTGGGAGGTTCTGAATGCTGTGAATGCAGGTTTCTACAAACCACTTCTTATCCTGCTCCAAACACCTGCAAAAACAGGGCCTGTATTTCTTGATGGTTGTTTTTAGGGTTTTTTGCATCTTTTTTTTCAAGGGAAGAAGCCTGGGAGGTTCTGAATGTTGTGAATGCAGGTTTCTACAAACCACTTGTTATCCTGCTCAAAACACCTGCAAAAACAGGGCCTGTATTTCTTGAAAGTTGTTTTTAGGGGCTTTTTGCATCATTTTTTTTCAAGGGAAGAAGCTTGGGAGGTGCTGAATGCTCTGAATGCAGGTTTCTACAAACCACTTCTTATCCTGCTCCAAACACCTGCAAAAACAGGGCCTGTATTTCTTGAAGGTTGTTTTTAGGGGGGTTTTGCATCATTTTTTTTCAAGGGAAGGAGCCTGGGAGGTGCTGAATGCTGTGAATGTTTTGTTTGCGTTGATGTCAGATGTATGTTAGACACGAAAGAGCTCGCTGGTGTGTACAGCAACATCCATCAGCATCAGCCTGAAGAGTCGAAGTGAAGACACAAAATGATGTGTTTGATGTCTGGAGGTTTTATGAAGTTGCTCTGAAGCCTCCTGTGCTTCAGAGGAATATTATTTATATTAATATACACAACAGCACTGAGGCCTGGGAAGGACTGGTCACACAGGGAGGTAACGCAGACAAACTTTTAATCTTGAGCTAATATTTTATGTCATATAACACTCAGTTTTTTGTGTTGTTTTAGCACTCTAGTTGAAAGCACAATTTTAATAATAAGATAATGGAGAAAAGCAAAGTGACTGGAGTGGCTGTGCCAAAATCATAGAAATGTTCTTTTCTTTTGTGAATGCTGATGGATACCAGGAAATCACCTGTCTAGCAGCTGTGTAATTTGATTTTATGTATTATTACAAAAGATAATTAAGCATCTGAGAGGAGGAAAAAAACGAACAAAAAAAAAAAAAAAAAGAGAGAGAGAGAAAAAAGCCAGAATAAAATGAGTTGTATAGCTACAGGAAAGCTATTTTAAAAAAATCAATTATTCCCTGAAACTTGAGAAGCTTCATTTCAGAAATTACAACAAAAGGAACTGCTGGTAACCACCCCAACACATCTCCATTTCTCAAAATAGTACAAGCACTTGCAGAGAGAAGCCAAATCATTCGTTATAGAGTACCCCCAGGAGAGAGATTTTCTCCAAGCAAACTTCACATTCCTCTTCTGCAGAGAAAAGCAACCCTGAAATAAAGAAAAGTGCTTAGAAAGAAAACTCAAGTGGCCTTAAAAGTTTATACATTTATGGGCCGTGTAGGGATTTTGTGGGTCAGGTCGTTCATTTACATATTTAGAAGTTTTAAAGTCCTTGGGTTTGGATAAAAACTCCATGGGAGTAACTGGACTGTAATGCATCATTATTTTAAATAATTGACCTTGATAATTAACTTATTAAAGCATTTAGGTGAGTGGTGTTAAAGGAGGAAGAGGGAGAGGCTACATCAGGTTTGATTCCCCACCAGGGACTGTTGCTTCTGCAAAATGACTGCATTTTATGCAAAATTCTGGATATAATTCCTGGAAAAGCAGCCAGTACATACTGTAGTATTTTCACAATAAAATAGATTTTCCACAAGGGAAATTACAGGTTTGAAAAACTGGCAAGTTCGACACAGAAAGAGCCCTCTCAAAATTGATTTTTTCTTATCCTGCCATTACTTTTTGATCATAAGACAAAAAAATTGCTGTGTTCTGCTAATTTATAGTTTGGCATCTAAAGATTTAAATTTGGTAAAGGATTAGCAGAGCTGATGTGCAGCACTCAGCAAGGTAAAAAGATTTTGCTTTTAACTGTTTTCCAAGGGATTTGATGTTTGTCATCCCTGCAGAGCTTTGCCCTGCAATGGCCATCTCAGGGAGGTGGAGATCCTGCCCTTCACAGGAGAGATCAACTCTGGACCTTTGCTTGGCAGATTAACTCAATGTGCAAGAGAACTTTGATCAGTTCATGCACAATTCAGAGCCTCTAATGAGTTCATTTTTAAGAATTTCTTCAATAGAACATGGGAATAATCTCAATTTCCTCACTGCTCTTCCCTGTACTTTCCTCATGTACAATGCTGTCCCTCGCTGACATTTACGTTCTTCCGAAGGCTCAGCTAATTGGGAACTGACCAACAAGATTTTTAGCATCATCCTCCCTCTCTGAGAGCTCAGGACACTTCAATATTCCCTGAGAACAGGAGGAAGCCCTCCAGTTGTAGTTGTGATCCTGCACACCCACAGCTTTTTCTGTCGGTTCTTTATGCAAAGCAATCGATGAAGGAAAATTATCTCGGCGGGTGTTTAGAGTGGTTCCATGGGGTTTTTTTTGTTCTGTCTTTTGTGGTTTGCTGAGAAGGCATTGGTGGATGAAGGATGGAAATGATGAGAGAGAGTGGTCAGGGCAGTCATTGTAAGGATGTTTTGAAGATCTTTTAACACAGTTTGAGTGTGAGGGGGAAATGAGATGGCCAAAATCTGTGTCTCCTCTTCAGCTTCTCTGACCTGAGGCCTGTGAGACCTTTGGGAATGAATCTGCCCCTGGCTGGAGAGGAGTTGTGCATGAGCAGGAATCATCTGACATCACATGGAGGCTCAACAGGTACAAAACAAATCCATCACTTTCTTCCTAGAGACAAAACATTGGAGAATGATGGACCACCCATCATTCATGAAACCATGAAAATTGGTGTTTGGGGCTGAAAGTCACTGACTACAATAAAAGGTCAGATTAAGCTTGAAGAATCACGACTTCTCTTCTACCTTGGTTCTCCAGCCATAGCTGTAGGAAACACTTGGGGTGGTTTCCACAGGAAAAAGTGGTGGAAACCACATTTGTGCTCCTTGGGCTGCTGTTGGATGAAATATCTTCATTAAATGAAGCACACGGTTACAGTGACTTCAGAAAAATGAGGCAAAACTCACCAGCAGGTCTGTGAGGAGTTTTCCCTTCCTCTTTCATTCCTGTCAAGTTGGAGGGATTTGTCCATTTTTACAGTTTTGGGGGAAATGTTGTTAACGCCTCTTTAAAATTGAAAATTAAATCTTCAATAATTCAATCTTACTTGGAATTTGGAGTCTGATTGTGGATGTTAAGCGCTGTTCACCTCATTTAAACAAGTTAAAGCCATCATATAATACATCTTTATGTTGGAATTAGCAATGGTGCTAATTATTAAGTCATAGTGGGCATGGTGGTATTCAGTTGAAGGTTGGACTTGATGATCTCTGAGGTATTTTCCAACCTTAATGAGTCCATGATTCTTTAATTATGGTTCTAGAAACCAAGCTGTTCTCTGTATTCTCCTAAAACAAGTCTTTTTCATGCTAACCAACAATCCTTATCCCAAGAGAAATGTTTGGGCAGCAAACAAATCTGCTCCTCACCCTTTCTGACTGGGTTGGTTTTGGTTTCACTACAGAAATCAAGACAGATGAGGAAAGCTCTAACAAAGCTCCAAATATATGTGAAGTTCCCTCTTCCCATTAATTTCCAGGAAGACTTGGATGCCTTAAATGCTTTTGTGACTCTGAAAACAGCATCAAAAAAACTTTTAATTGACACAGAAATTCGAGGGGTGAAACATTATAACCAGAGCCTTTCTTGTCCTTTGTGTCCGTAGGCAATAAAAGATTTTTCAACACCAAGAAAACAGCAGAAAATACTATTTATTTTTCTGTTCCTGTTCCTGTGACCTTTGCTATCAGTGGAGCCTCTGAAGTAGGGCAGAAAAATGAAATTTAGGGCCAGTGTAGCCAATATTCAAAGAAACAACATAAGACAGAATTTTTTTCCTTTCTTTTTTTTCTTTTCTTCATGCTTGGGGATTTTTTTTTATTTTTTTGGAGTTGACATTGTGAAATCAGTCTGGCTGGTAGTGAATGATGTATGAAAGGGAACAATCCCTGCCCATGGCACAAATAAACAGCCTCTGCAGGCAGATGAAGGTGCTGGGCTGTGCTGTTTGCAGTGTCCTTTGTGCTCAGCCTCGCCAGGAATTTGGAGCACAGAAAGAAAGGTCTGGGGTGTGTATCCCATCAAAAAAGAGGGAAAAGTTGAGAAACAGGCTCTCAAAAGTATTTGTTGTTTTCTTCTCACCATTCCTCTGAAGAATTCCCTTTTTTCCATGAGAAGGGGTGGTGGAGTTTGATATTTTGTTTTGATAGAAAAATCCTTGTCATACCCATGGATAAATTCCTAACGGTGTTCTGGGAAAGCACAGGAAAATTAGAGTAGTGGTGTAATTATAAAATGCATTTTATCATGCAGTGGGAAGGGAAAAAAACAAGTTCAGCTTTAACTGAATATTTAATTTTTTTTCAAATATTTAATTGAGCAACAGTCTGATAGGCTAAATATTTATAATTAAATACACTGAATTTGCATTTGCAGAGTAAGGAGTGTAATGAAGATGATGTTTGGTAGATGTCGATGTTCTGAGGGTGTTTATTTGGAAAGTTCCTTTCCTGGGGAAATGGGAGCGTGAGGATTTCTCCATTAGCAGAAGGTTCTATTTTTATGTGTTACTTGTGTGTATTTCCACGAGCACAGTGAGCACAGTCCTGCTGGTTCCTTGCACCATCAGAGCAGTTCTGGGGTCTATAAAACCTGCAATTAACACTCACATCTTCACAAGTAACTATTAGCTAGAGTTCCTTGACTAATTTGTCTTTAAGGAGGGGTTTTTTTGCCACATCTTTTAATAAATGTATTTTATAAGCAAGACCAGATTCACACTGGGCAGTTTTAGGCATGTAGGTTCATGCACATGAAATAGTGGTTTTTTATTTTTAAAGATCATATTTATCCACCTGGGATGTATCTTTAAGTTCAGAATTGACCTTTATCTCAAAAAAAAAAAAAAAAAAGTCAAATCTTGAGAGCTCCAGAAATGTGAGTGTTGTGCTGTTGCAGGATAATATTTGTATTTAGGTTTTCCATAATTTACCATGTGTCAGTTGTCGTGTCCCAAGGAACTGAAAGGAAGGAAGTGACAAGTTGTCTTGACAAGTCTGGAAGGAGAAGATGGTGGGATGAGAAAACAAAACTAAATACAGACAGAGCTGCTCTTTTCTGTGCTGCTGCAGAGATGAAATCTTCAGGCTCATGAGTTTGGGTTTGTGGTATCACTGCCTGGAAACCTTAATTGTGGCTCTGGATCCTGCAGGGCAGGGAACCCTCGGGATGGGGAAAGGAAGAGATGATCTTGTTCAACAAGCAAAGAAAAGAGGGTGTTGTAGATACGGCTGAAATTCAAAATGCCAGCAGAGCTTCTTCCCTCTCCCTCGGTGTTTTTCTCTGAAGTATTTGAAGAGTCAGTTGTTAGTTACTTTAACCATCATTTTGTTGAAAACTTCAGACATCCTATGCAGAAATAACTGGGAAAAATATCAAAATATAATCCAAACTTAAACAAATGTAATGAAAGCAGAATTTTCATAGAACTGTAGAAGGGTTTGGGTTGGGAGGGATTTTAAAACCCATCCTGTTCCACCCCTGCCATGGCAGGGACACCTTCCACTATCCCAGAATGCTCCAAGCCCTGTCCAGCCTGGCCTTGGACACTTCCAAGGATTCAGAGGCAGCCACAGCTTCTCTGAGCACCCAGGGAAGAATTCCTTCCCAATATCCCATCTAATATCCAATCTATCTTGTCATTTCTGACATGAGTTTGACTTACAATCACCTTAAAATATATCTAATCAACATTCATACTTACATATAAAGTAAGATTTCGACTTGAGGTGCAACATTTTATTAGGATTCAAAGCTCCTTTGATCTCATACCCACAATGCCCAATGACAGAAAGCAGGCAAGAAAGAAAAGGAAAGTCAAGACAAATGAAAGATTTTTCATATAGGAAGATATAAAAAGCTGCTTAAAGCCATGTCCAGCTTTTCTGACAAAATGAAATGAATTAAAACCAATGAATCGCTTTAAGGCCAGTGTAAGTTCATTGTACTTTGGGTTCAACAGCTACAAATAACCCCAAAGTCACTCATAGGCCATGGTAAGTAAAGTATCCCTGAGCAGAAATCAGGGATCACTGATTCCAGGCATTGAAGGGTCTGTTTGGAGCTATTTCACAGCCGTGTATGTGCCACTTGTGGATTGTAGTTATCCACACCTCCTCTTAATGCAATTGTACACTACGTAAATGGCTTTTTTCTAATCCAGTTCAAGAGATCAGCAAGGGTAAGGTCACCTTAAGCTCTGCCTTACAATTCTTTCTGGTGTATAATTGAACATTTCGTTAAAAAATTGGCATTTGAGGAAGGAGCAACATTCATTTCACTCTCGAAACTGATGCCGCGTGAATTTATTTGGTTCTCAAGACTGTTCTTATCAATGCCTAATTCATTTCTCCACAATGTGGGAAGATAAAGAGAAGCTTTTTATTCTCAAGGTTCCAACTCTCCTAATTCATTCCAGCTTCCTGGCTCGAAGCAGGTCATGTTTGCACGTTCAGGGATTGATCACACTTTGTTAGAACAAGATATAATTCCCCATTCATCCCTTGCTGCTGATTTATAAATGGGTTTTATGGGTCCATCTGATCTGTGCATGCTGTTCTTGCATTTCAAGAGGGTTTAATACATTTATTTTGACGGCAACTTTTTGTTGAATAATAATATGTCAGTCTTACAGCCTGGCTTGCATCAATAATTTCTTCCAACAGCGTGTTGATCCCACATGAAAGTGTTCTTCAAGTTATTCCTTAGCAAATGTCTCTAGAAATTCATTTCACTCCACATTGAGAGCTCATCATGTGAATGTTTTATATCTGAATTGGGTGTTAGGTGGTGAAATCATTTCCAGTGCTCATTTTAGGGCTCCTGACCTCTGGTTCTGGGCACATTTGAGTCATGGAGCATTTCTAAAAAATATAATTGTGATTTTTCTTTCACCTGCTATTCAAGTCAATTGGTCAATGGGTGTTGCCCACCTTTATTTAGGGAGGACAGAGAATTTTAGGTTACTTGGAAAACATCATTCTTTACTCCTCCTGATCCAGCATTTTGACTAGAATTTGACTGGAAAAGTAAACCTATGAAATGTAACCCACTTGGCATCTGTGGAAGAAATGCTTCAGAAAATTCTGACTTCAGCTCTTTGGGTTTTAAGTGCAATTAAGTGCTATTAATTCCAATATTTAATTACGTAATTGTTATAATTTAAATCAGCTTTCATTGATCTCCTGCTTGTACTACAAGGCCAACTGAAGGGATTGGGGTAAATCCACCTTATCTATGACCACGTGTGTAGGGAAGTTCAGAAGCTGCGGGGACTGAATTCTTATCAATCTGATTGGCTGGGGTGTAATTTTTCCTTTGGAAAAAAGAAAGAAATTTCAGATTTATAAATTTTCATGGTGTTATGAGATGGTATTTCTCAGAATCACAAATATTTCCAATTTGGGGCAGATTCTTGCTGCCTGGAACTGGGTGAGGCCCTTCTGCAGCTGCACCAGGGTTTGTCATGAGCTTCTCTTATTCCTCCTTGGGATACCAGCAGGGTTCAGCTGCTGTTCCTGATCTCTCCTGGAAAAGACTTAATTTTCCTTCCACTTGTACCCTGATATTCTCCAGGCTGAAGCTTTAGGTAGGTCAGACTCAAGAACTTGGCTTATAGTTATAATTCCGAGATGTTTCCTGTTTTTAAGGATCCAGACAATGTCTCTGAAGCAGATTTTCGGCACATGCTTCCCAGTTTTTCCTCACAGTTGTGAAAAGGAGGAAGTTTTTTAAGGAAACAAAGATTTCAGTGAGTCTCTGTAGCTTCAGGAGCTGGGAGGGGACATTTGCAATCCTTCAGGTTTATCTTTCCTTGGCGAAGCTGATGGAATTTTGGGATTGCTTGCTTTTTATATTCTCTGGGATGGCTTAAAAAATTGAAAACTAGCGGGGGGTAAAAAAAAGCACGTCTTTCCATCCTACCCAAAATACATCCATAGGAGATATTTTTGTGCCCTGCAGTTCTCAGAGCACACGTTTAGGGAGAAGATTTGCACGTCAGCTCCCCTCTGAGTCACACAGACATGAATCCAGGATGGAATGATGTTCCCAAACACAGGAACAGCGTCTTCGCACGTAGCAGGACTTTAGTTTTTATGGAAGACATCTCTGAAGGGTTTCCATCAAAACCAATGTCCCTGTGCACGAAAGCAGTTGAAAAATGTTTTTTCGTTCATTGAATTCTTATCTTTACTGTTTACTGGGTTTGTTATTAATGGTTTGGGGAGAATATATATTAAATAAATTAAAATACTCTGGTTACAGAGTTTGTAGCTTATGTTTTCTAAATAAACATGCAAAACCTGCAGTATCACAGCTCTGTAAGAGCTTTTCTCTCTCCAAATGGCCTTTAATTTGATAACAATGAAATAATAATAATAATAATAATAATAAAAAATCTCTCTTACTGCCACCAGTCGCACTTAAATCACTGTGAATATTTTATTAAAAGGAAAGATTGCAACAAAGTAATTTTACGGCAGCAGAATTGAAGTCAGTTCTTGTGGGAACAGGCTACTGTTCTTTCCTTCAGTCTATGATTAATTTTTAAATAAATGAAACTACACAGGCATGAGACCTTAGAGGCTTCTGATTTTGTCCTCTCTGAAACGTTCTGATTAAACAGCAAGACAGAAGGATTCCAAAGATCCAGATTTGAAAATTATTGTAAATATTGCAGTTTGTTTCACACTGGAAACTTCTGATACAATGGGCCCGGGCTGTGATGAATATTTTATTCCATGTTGTTATCAGGGCTGGGGTGATGCAAGGTCCTGAAACTGGGAGGGGTTTGGGTGTGAGCTGGGGGTGAATCCAAGGTTCTGTAATACAACAGCTTTATCACATTACCCTAAGGAGAATCCCAGGATCATTTAGGTTGGAAAAGCTGTCTAAGATCGAGTCCAGCCCTTCCCCACCACTGACCCCTGTCCCCAGGTGCCACATCCACATGGCTTTTAAATCCCTCCAGGGATGGGGACTCCACCACTGCCCTGTTCCACATGCACAAATTTTTCCAAATATCCAACCTGAACCTCCCCTTGTGCAGCTTGAGGCCATTTCCTCTCATCCTGTCCCTTGCTCCTTGGGAGAAGAGCTTGACCCCACTTAGCTCCAGCCTCCTTCCAGGAAGTTTTAGCTGCTCACCCACCCTCAGCCCCATTTGCTCACACCTGGGCACATCCAATCAGCACATCCAGATATCCAGAATGTATCCAAATATCCAGAATAAACCTCCTCTGCTGTTTATTAACACACAGAATGCAAAGAAAACACGATGCTGTGTCTATTTTTGCCTCCCTGCCCACCATGTCTCTGCTGTGGGGTTCAGCAGGAGCTCTTCGTGCAGTGACACCAGCACCATTCACTAGGGGGGCTCTGTGTTCATTTTTGGGGGCAGGTGAGGCTTTGATTTAAGCTCAAAGTCAAGCCTTGGTGACTCACACTGGTGTCTGAGCGCTGTAAATTTAGAAAATATAGTCCATAATCCTCAACCCAGCAGCTGTTTACTCCATCTGATGAGAGTCTCTGGTGCTTTGGCTGCAATAGAATATATAAAAAATACCTTAAGTGGCTTAGGTAATTGTGCCAAATCCTGTTTGATTAATGCACTTCATCTCCCCACTGCTCCACTTGCAGCTTTGGACCATTCTCAACAAAAAAGTCTCAATAGAAACTAATTTTAGTGTGGATGTGACATCTCTGGACAGTGGGTCCCTAACAGCCTCTTAAAGCTTAATTTACTTTCCTGTCTTCGAAATCTAAGCTTAATTTACTTTCCTGTCTAAAATCTAAACCCCCAAAGTTCTCACAGAAGACTTTTTCCTTTTTTTTTTCCCCCCAGAAAACAATTATGCTCCGTGACTAATTCAATCATGTTGGTTTTAAAATTCTGGAGCAAACAGGTAAAGCCAAATGGAGCAAAGCTTTTTATTTATTTATTTATTGCCGTTGCCAACTGTCTGTGATATTTTTCATCCTTAATCACCCCTGCATGAAATCAGGAATAGCACGGAACTGATCTGCTAAATGAGCCCAAGTGGTGCAGAGCTCCTGGACACCAGATGAAAGTGGTGTTATGTGACAGAGCTGATCTATTTTAGCAGATTTTGGTGTGGATTAGAGTCTATAAATCTGTTCTGGGGTGGGGTTTGTTCTCTTCAATATGCTTTACATCCAGGCTGTACTATTCCTCACGCCTCCTATCACAGATGGGATCGGATTCGTTCAGCCTAATGTAGTTTGTAGCCATTTGGCCATCTATTAAGTCTAGATTTTATTTTTTTTTTTAATAGAATTTGCCTTTTTATGGAATTAATTAGATCAGACAACGTCTATTGAATGGCGTGGTGGTTTTGTGTAACTGTGATAAGAACGGAGTTGGCTCAATATTAAGAAAATTGAAATATCTGCCCCTCAGGCGGTGGAAACAATATAAACTTCTAAGGGCTCCCTGCACTGATTCCGTGCTTTAGACATCTGCTCTGATAGCAGAAAAGCCTGGATAAGTGATTAATACTCTGTCAAAGATTTGCAAAGTTTTTGCTCCGAGTCGAGCACTTGTGACAATGAGCCCACTAATCTTTTTGCTGAGCTGGAAAGGGTAGAACAATCTGGGGAAAAAAAGGATAATTCTCGTGACCCCCAACCTGAAAACCCCAAACAGTGCTGCTTGAGAAGTTACTTACAAGAAATTGTTAATTTTGGCTTCCCAGGAGCTTTGAAACAGCATAAAATATGTGATGGAATCACAGTTCCACCTTGCACAGGCTGTGAGTTCAGGTGCATGGATGGTTTTTAGATTTCTTATCTTGGTATACAAAGAGTTTCAGATAAATCTCGCTGTGCATTAACTTTATTAATATCAGATCGTTTCAGCTGGTGATAAATGAGCAGCTCTGCACTGAGGATGGGACTTCAGGAAGTGTTTGGACAATGGCCTCAGGCACAGGGTGGGATTATTTGGATTGTCCTGTGCAGGGCCAGGAGCTGGATTTAGATGATCCTTGTGGATCCCTTAAACTCAGGATATTCCATGATTTCATGACCTCCATTTTGTGAGGGAGCACAGCAGCAGGTTCTCAACCCACAGTCTGTTGGTTTCAGATGTTTCATTATGGAACAAGGATAATGGACAGGGAAAATGGAATTATAAAAGGTGTTTGAAATGGGAAGCAGTGGCTCCTGCCAAACTGGAGATCCACGTGAGAGTCTTTTAGGTCGTATATCTGACAGGCAACTTCTGCCAAAGCATCACCTCTGTGGGGTGCAGGATTGTCTCCAAACCACCCCTCTAATGTCCAATCCATGTCATTCCATGAGTACAACTACCGTGGGCTTAATTAAACATCAGTAAATGCTGAAAACAGGGAGAAAATTCGGGGTTTTTGGCTCAACAACCATTCACCATCAGTGTGTCTAACAGGGCTGTGGGCATGGGGGCAGGCAGGACAGGGGACACACCTGGGTGTGTCCAACAAAGATATCCCAGGTGGAGTGGAGCTGTGCACCAAAACACAGCTTGGACACAGCAACATCAAACAAGAGAAGTCATTGATGACTAAAAAATCCCCAAAACAGCCAAAAAAGAAGCAACTACTTGATTTAAGCTGTTATTTTGTTTACCAGGAGCTGTTGCCCAAACACCACCAGAGAACATCCAAACTACACAGGTTATTCACTGGGGCACAGAAGTGCTTTGTTGCCAGTGTTCAATGAGTGACAAATCAAATCCAGGGATCTCCAGCTGGGAGAATGATCTGCCATCTGCTCATCATTCATTTGGGAAGTCTTTTCATACTGGGATGGAAGAGATAAGATTCAAACGATTGGGAAGCTGCAGACAGAGAAACACTGTGTGGCTTTTTATCCTTCAAGAAATCCCATAAAAAGCCTTTTACTTTGAATTCGCTACAAATGTAGATTTCAGGCTGTGAAATAGAGCGTTTCTTTTCAAAGTGATGAATCCTAAAAGGAAAAAAGGCCA
Source organism: Monarcha castaneiventris obscurior (assembly GCA_026261815.1). Lineage (NCBI taxonomy): Eukaryota > Metazoa > Chordata > Aves > Passeriformes > Monarchidae > Monarcha > Monarcha castaneiventris. The sequence continues at coordinate 2,418,535 of JAMPIT010000437.1, forward strand.
TTTTTCTTCCTTGCAGAGTCTCCCAAGTTGATCAATTGGATCCACTTGTTGAAACTTGGAGTGTTTGCCTTTGACCAGCAGCGTGTTGGGATGGCCAGCAGAGGATGGATGGCCTGCAAGGGAAGCCAGTGGATGAGCCAAGGGAATTCAGTTCCATGGAGATCATTCCTGAAAGGGAAAAGAAATTTCCTCCTCGAAGCATCCCTAGAGACAACTCCCAAAGCAGCAAAAACTGAGCCAGCAGAATGGAGAAATTTTGTAAAAATCATTAATAAGCACAAGGAAATGCTACAAAATGTTCATTGTCAGGCTGTTGATTTAATTCCAGTTGTGGGGAAACATCTGTTTGTCTTTGCTCAAGCTTGGTAAGCACCAATGAAGCATTAGAAATAATTCCAGAGTTGTTACATTTGCCATTTCATTATAGTTCTGGGTTTGTTCTTTGATAAAGCACATTCAAAATCACAGCAGATGCCAGCCTTCAGCATAATTTTTGAAGGATTAAGTGCTATTCTGATCAGGTTTGAAATAAAATAGGTAAAGAGTTTCTGAACTCCTGGTAAATCCCTTCATAATTAAAAAGAGGGGAATTTGTTTCAAGCCTAATTTGAAGGATTTCTTTAGGATGATTCTGCTGTAGTTCACTATCCGCCTTTATTGCAATTAATGATGTAATTACAATCAAAAGGGATCTGAGCAGGAATACTGATAAGAAATGGGGACTCTGAATAACATTGGACATCATGGAAAACCTTGTTGGCATATGAAAAAATCAAGGACTTCTGTCCCTCACTTTTGACATGCTTGACCAGATCTGCAAGGCCAAGAGGTTAAAATAAATTCCTTTATTTTATAGAAAGTAACAAAACCAAGGGACTTCACAGCCCGTGTCCAACGAGGAAACAAAATCAGAAGCTGCTGTTTGAAGAGCCTACAGGAAACTCAATTTAAATGGTTCCCATGAATAAATACCTTCTAAGCGGGGTTTATTTTGCTGTTACCTTTGCCCTGACTTTCTCTGCTTCTGCAGAAATATTTGTTGGTTTTGTTGTTGGGTTTTTTTATGGAAGGTTTTTGTTCAATGATTACTACAAGCCCTTGACTCCAAAGGACACAATTTGCCAGGTCCAAGCGTGTCTGTGGAAATCATGATTGATGGACAAGGGAATAAACTCGAGCCTCCACAGCGGGTTAGAGATAAAGCTGAAGTCTTGAGATGTGAATTGTTTGCTTGTGGAGACAGGACAGGTCCAAGATGTCAAGAGGAATATTTGGTTTGTTTTCCCTGATTTTTATGACTCTTTTCCATGCCTGTGTTTGAATGTAGCTGGTGGATTTCAGGGAATTAAAATCAAGTTTTACTCAACTAGTGGATTCAGCAGGAGAGAGACTTTAGTGAGGAATCACCAAATAAAATGTAAGATACACGTGCATGACCAGGGAAGTCAGCAGTGATGGAAAGCTGCTCCTCTAGATAAAAGAATTGGGTCAGGGGAGAGAGAGCTGGTGAAGAAAAAAATCTTGAGCACCTTTATCAGGAAAAAAAGGAGCTGGATTGGCTGTCAGAAAGTGAGAGAACGAGATTAGAAAATCAAATGGCACGGCCTCTCCTGCTCCTGTTTGTCAGGGGTCAGCTGGGCATCGCCCTGAATTTATACTGCCATTATCTTTGGGCATTTGGAGTTACTGTAAAACACAGGCGATATTTAATTGTTGGGAAATTTGCCATTAAATGGGGCGATTATATTCTAATTCCCAAATATAATTACTTCAGAATAATTTGGGATATAAACCACGTCCTAAATAGTCAAACCCACAAACTTAGCACCTTTTCTGTCCCAGGAAATGCCGTTACAGCTTCTTTTAAAGTTGGCGAAAGTCCTGATGTTCTGAATCTCTAGAATAAAATTGAAAAATCCTTGTATTATGTAGCACCTCATACTTAATTATAGTACAAAAATGAACTTTTGGGAAAGGTCTACAAATCTGGCTCAGCCCCTTTTTTTATTGCCTTCCAAATAAAATAAATTCCATTTTATATTTGAAAAAGGTTATTTTAGGATCACCCACAACTCAAAAAATGGGCACTTTTTACACTATCTAGGTTGTACTACATTTAGTCCATTTTTTTCCTGCAGGTGAACAACTGGGACAGATTTGAAGCTAAAAATAGTTGCACAATCAGCCTGGAATAATACAAAAATTATAACAGGAGCTTGCCATGGATCTGTCTGGACATGGGCAGTGCCTCAAATCTGTAATTGTGGGGGAAGAGCTTTCAAAGGACTCCAACTGATCTGAAACTCCATGGGCATGGAAAGCTCTGGCTGTAGGGAAAGGGCAGCTGGTTTTAGCTGAAAACTTTTCTGCTTCACCTGAATTATTGCTCCGTAATTTGAGATTTTATAGTTTAAATTCCACCCTGATTTTTTTGTCTGGATGTACATTTTAGAATAATGTGTTTTGACTTGAGGCAAAAAACCCACAGGGATTTAAAACCTCATAAAAGTTATCAAAAGTTGCTTTTTTTTCCTCCTCTTATAATCAATATCACCTGCTAATATTAAATACAGCTTCTTGTTCAGGAGTTCTCCCACCTGGAAATTGCTGGAGGCTTGGAGTTTATTCTACAGAATTCTTTTTCTTCTAATAGCACCCATTTCTAGGATGTTTTCCTAATATTTAGGCATTACCTCTGATTCCGGATAATTTTAGGACAATTAAGTGTATGAAAATAGAGAATTATGGAATTATTCAGGTCGGAAAAGAGCTTTAAAGTCATCAAATCCAACCAGCAGCTCCCCCATGTTCCATTAAACCTTAAGTCCCCAAGTGCCACATGCACAGGGAGGGGATGGAGCCCCATCCATCCCTGTGGAATTTCACTATAAGTGAAATAAAAATTGCAGTGTAGAGACAAGCATGGCCCCTTTTTTCTGTAGGAAAAGCATTTCTGCATGGTGTGAAGAGCATTTGTTTGGCAAAATTGTATAAATTCTCCTCTCATTTCCAAGGCAAGGATGAGGCCAGTGGGCAAAATATTATGGGACCTTCAGAAATGAGATTTTTTCCTCCTTCCATTCAGCCTCGTTAGTGTTAAACCCTCCAATGCCCCTCTCCAATTGCCAGACTGATTGAAAAATGCACATTTTGATACAAACACTGCCCATTGTTTCATCTGGCTCTTAGATTGCTAATTCCTGGGAAAAAGTTGCTCTTTTTATTGCTTGGTTTGAAATGGCCCCAGTTTAACCCCGCAAGGAAGATCTGGATGAAATACAGGAAATATGGACAAATATAAACTGGATTTTCTATAAAAATAGACTGCAAATACACCCTGCAATCTCTCTCCTGCACCCAGATGGCAGCAGGATGCTCTTTATAACACAGGACAACGCTTAGGAGAGGATGTTCAACATCCCCACCTCTGTTTATTAAGACTTATTTAAATCAGTTAAAAAAATGCAACCACCACCCCCAACCTAATAATGGTAAGGCAACTTCATGACCTCGGAAAAGCTGGGTTAAATACAGCTCTAAATTCTCCCACCACAAAAATCTATACAGAAGTGGAATAGTTCTGAATGTCCAATTTCTTTGGTTTTTTGGTTTTTTTTTTTTTGAGGAGGAAGGATCTTAATGTTTAGGGCCGTTAACACATCCTTGTGGGATTTAGGGTCAATTATCTGCTTTTTCCTGGATTTCTTCTATCTCCTCAAGTAATTTAGCTCATATCCACACTTAGCCCAGGTCTATTTAGTTATGGAGACCTTGATTTAATGAGTGCTGAGTTGCCCAGGCAAGGACAAAGGTATTGTTGAGGCTTAGCAGTGCTGAGCATGAGCTAAATACTGGTCTAGTCAATAAGATCCTGGCTTTTGGGAGGTGTTTAAGGAATTGCTCATGGAAATCTGAAGTTCTGGGTGTTAATTTGGAGTTTAATAGCTGGGAGATGAAAGCTGTGCATAGTAAGGAAAAAAAGGAAATAAAAACCAACAAAAAAAACAGCAAGCTGGTGATGGCAGAAATAAAGAAGAGGCTTTATTGCATCTCTAGCCCAGGTTTTTTTACCAGCAGTGAGACAAATGTGGACTTCCCTAGACCACAGGCAATGACTTTTCAGGGAGGATGTTGAGACACTTGAACGTGTCCAAAGGAGGGCGACAAGGCTCGTGAGGGGCTTGGAACACAAACCCTGTGAGGAACGGCTGAGGGAGCTGGGGTTGTTTAGCCTGGAGAAAAGGAGACTCAGAGGTGACCTTATCACTCTCTACAGCTCCCTGAAAGGTGGTTGCAGTGAGGTGGGGGTTGGTCTCTTTTTCCAGGCAACACCTGACAGAACAAGAGGACGCAGTCTTAAGTTGTGCCAAGGAAAATATAAGTTGGATATTTAGAAAAAAGATTTTTACAGAAAGAGTGATAAAGTATTGGAATGGTTTACCCAGGGAGGTGGTGGAATCACCATCCCTGGAGGTGTTTAAAAAGAGATTGGATGTGGCACTCGGTGCCATGGTTTAGTTTAGTTGAGGTGTTAGGACAGAGGTTGGACTCGATGATCTTGAAGTTCTCTTCCAACCTGGGGATTCTGTGATTCTGTGACTTTTCCCTCAAATGAATCAAGATCTTGTGCCTTGGTGTCCGCAGGAAAACTGAGGACCAGGCAGAGCTCTGGTCCTGCATCAGTACAGAGCCATCAGAATTTGCTCTGGGAATGCACCATTCCTGCTCAAACTGGAGTAAAAATTCCCTACTCTTGGTTCCTCAGCAATGGGAAACTGGGTAAGGTGCTGCTGGTTTATAAAACCACATCCAGAGCTGGGTGTTGCCTGCAGGATCAACCCTGAATTTTATGTGCCTGTAAATTCTCTGGAGATAAAAAGGTCCTGAGCCGTCTGTTTTGGGAACCAGTTTGAGCCCAGCTGCTTGGAGACCAACCCTTTAAAATTCAGCTGGGTTTGTGGATTTTAATACATTTGGGAGCATAAAGAAATGGATGTTGTTCCCTGCTGGGATTTGTGATTTAAAGTGGTCACTTCAGGTAACCACAAATGTGTCCTAAACCTCAGAAAATCATCTGGATATTGTGCCAGTATGGGTGGAATCTTTGAAGTTGGAGTATGGGAGTATGGGAGCTTCTCTTTCCTATGTTCAGCACCAAACCCACCAAAATGAGTTTTTAAAAATGTGAAAAGCTCAGAGAGTTGGGGTTGTTCAGCCTGGAGAAGAGAAGCTTTGGAGTGACCCCATTGTGACCTTGCAGTACCTGAAGGAGCTGCAAGATGGAAAGAGAGGATTTACAAGGGATGGAGTGACTGGAAAAGGGGGAACAGCTTCCCACTGCCAGGGGCGGGGTTAAAATGAGATATTGGGAAGAAATTCTTCCCTGTGAGGTTGGGGAGGCCCTGGAACAGAATTCCCAGGGAAGCTGTGGCTGCCCCTGGATCCCTGGAGTGTCCAAGGCCAGGTTGGATGGAGCTCTAAACAACCTGGGACAGTGGAAGGTGTCCCTGGGGGTGGAACTGGATGAGATTTAAGGTCCCTCCCAACCCAAAGCAGTCTGAGATTATTTGATTCTATTGTGATATCGTTATTTCCGTTTTGCATCCGTATTTTATTTGCTTCTCCCCTTCTTATCTACCTTTTGTCTCACTGTGTAATTTTTCTAGGATTCAAAGGCATGAGTGAAAAGGAGATGGACAAGGGGCAGAAGAGACTTCGTTTGTCCTGTAGTGTCTGAAGTTTTGCAAGGGGAAATTGTCTTTATGGGAAGGTGCCAGGGCCTGGTGCAGACAGTGGGGGAGAGCTGGAAGGAGCAAGGAAACTCTTATTCCTTCAGCTGGAAGAAGATCATCTCGGGGAAAAAAGTCACTCCATCATGCAGTGAATTATCTCACCTGCTAAAGGTTTCAAAGTTTCAAGGCCACTCTTACAAAGCTGTGACAGAGGCGCATTTGGAGAGCAGCGCGGAGATGATCCATCACTGATGACAAATCCAAGTTTTCCTGTTAGGATGTGCAGGGGTGCATGGCAGACATCTGTTCCCTGTGCCAGAGCAGCAGCCACCACTTGTTTTCTCAGCTCTTCAGAGGAGTAATCTGCCAGAACCTGAGCGGAATTACTCGGGGTATGGTCACTTTAGTGCATGTAATCTGGGGAAGAACGGATCTCTGAACAGATGAGTTCATAAATTATGGAATTTTGACATTTAGATCCATCACAGGAATGCTATAATCAGGCTCTTTCTGAAGCACAGTGTGTGCAGAACACTCTCAGACCTTGCAGATGTGATTAAACCAACCTGTCCTGTGTTGCTCCAGTGAAAACCACGCTCAAAATTCCAACCTGCCCACACTGCTTTTATCAACATTTAACTCCCAGCAGTCTCAGACTTCCATCTATCCACCTGGGCTGCTGCTGTGTCACTAAAATCAATTTTACTATTGAATTCTTTTTATAAACCAGCTTTCCTGGTTAGGTCTTCTATTTTCAGGTACTTAAATTCAGTGTGTATTCAGAAAGTTCTCCCTATACAATCTATATATACTTTATTCTATATATACTTTATTCTTTATATACTTTATTCTATTTATACATATCTCCTTATATTCCCTAAATAGTTTAGATAGTTGGTCTCTCTTTATATAAACTATTTTTATAGCTTACATAGAAATTCTGCCTTGACATGAACTATTTTTATAGATAGTGTGCATCGATCTTCTCTGTTTACATAAATTATTTCACAGAGAGGATATAAACTCTATTTCAAGAGTTCTATCTACTTTCTATCTACGTGTTACGCGTAGAAATAGGTGATATTTATATAAGTGATACTTTTATTTTTATTTTTGGCATGCTCTGGCTCTCAGGAAGGTTGGGTTTGGCTCCTGGACAGGAGCTGGGGGTGCCACGTGTGCCCCCGGCCGCTGACGCACACGCGGGGTCTGGCTCTCCTCGAAATCCCACCTCCCTACAAAAGCCCAGCCTGCTCCTGGAGAGGCTTCCAAGCAGCTCAGGATTTTGCAGAGTTTTCATTAAAGGTCTGAGGGCAGCGGGGATTTGATTTCCTTTCCCACAGCCATCTGTAAGATGGGGGAGAACAGCTGCTCCTGCAGCAGGTGCCAGCTCCCGGATTTCCTGGGAGAGAAGCTAACGAGGTTTTAGGAGATCTGGCTGTCAGATCAAGATTGTCATTGGATGTTTCTGGTTTTGCTCTATTAAGCAGGCACTGTGTTTATTAAAAATTAGGGGTTAAACACCTGGAACCAAAATATGTCCCTCCAAAAAAAAAAATTATGGTGTAGAGATTGGGAATGGTCGCAGAGAAGAACCTGCACTGAAAATCTGTGTGATAAAGGCAGGTTCTGATAATATTTGAAGAGTTTCATTGTAATTTAATCTAGAAGCAAGAGGAGAAGCAAAGTGGAGAGATAAAAATAGATAAATACGAGTGAGTAAGGATATGCACCACTGGTCTAAAAGGAGAGGAAACAGCTCTGGTGAAGAAAACCATGGGAAAGCCTCATCTGACAGGGTAGAACCTGGAGCAGGCATTAAATACTGCAGTTGTTTATTCAGGCTGATTCAAACAGCCCTGTTTATGGGAAGAATTAACAAATTCTGGAGTCCAATTCCCAGTGTTGACCCAGTGCTTTGGAGTAGAGCAACGTCCTGCATGAACTTGGCTTTGTCCAGCTTCTGATGCTCCAGAGTGGCTGAAGATCTCAGTCCAAATGTCCTGCTGATCATTATTTTTTTAATAATTTTTCTGCTGCTTTGCTTCTCTTTATTCAAGAATTCGGTATTCTATTTATCCTCTTTTCTTTCATAAAGACAAAGTTTTTTACAGATGTCTCTAATTCAGGTGTTATTTCATTGTCTTACGGGTTCAAGTGATCACCCTGAGCAATTTCAGACCATAACCAGGGAACTGAGGTTATTGATTTCCACTAATCAACCCTCCAAATTACAGAGGCCAAAGACAACACTGTAAAACAGAATATTTTATCTCAACACTTACCCAGACCCAAATGAACTAAAATGTTTTGCTCAGAGGATCTGTGGCCTGATGATTTCACAGTTAACACAGTGCCCAGTTACAGAAATGTAATTAAATCAAAGCAAGTTCTTGTTTTCATTCCCACATTTTTCAGTAGTAATGACAATAAACACATGGATTTTTTATCACCCTAATTCATTGAATTGTCACCTCCTTTTATTAGGTCAGATCAAAGACACTGCGCTGAAAAGAACACATCTATCGAAATCTGACACTTCAGTTTTGTTGTTCTTTGGAGAAATATTTATCTGGTAAACATTGTTCTGCCTATTTTAATCATCATTCTCAGCTGTCTTGGACAAATATTTCAGTGACTGCAGTGGCTGAAATGCAGAGAAAAAACACCAAAGAATCTCTCTGAGGGTGTTCATAACCCAGTTACTCGGGGCTTGGAACCTTCCCATTGAGCTTTTTCCCGTCCCATGACAGAAATCACTCAAAGCTGAAGGTCTGGATCAAGTAAGTTCTACTTGTATTTTATTACGTAAATTGCAAGAGTTTTTCGGAATATTTTCGTTTTAGATGTTAGGGCTAATTTCTCTCGGAGTTCACTTTATAAAGTGATGTTAGAAATAGTTGTAACAACAGAATATTTGATACTGAACGTTGCCTGGAGGCTTGGAAATGATTCCGTGGAGAGGAGGCAGTTTCCCAAAAGAAAAGAAGACTTTTTGTTTTTTCCAACAGAATCTAAAGGTCAGACCATTTCAGAAATATTTTAGTTATTAGTGGAGATGCTTAAAACCTTGAAGGAAAAATGTGAATGTGTCATTCCCAGTTTAGAGTCGCCCTCCAGCTCATTTGATTTTAAGATGGTCTCACTTTCATGATATTGTACAGAAGATTTGAAGATAGAAATGTCACAACCAAAGCAATTCATTATCCATGTCCTCAGATTTGGGTGGAATTCCATGCATTTTCACATCCTGAGTAGGGACCATTTGAACACTGCTTTATCTGGTGATAGCCAAACCAGCAAACATGAGACCAAAACACAGCTTTGGGGAAAACCAGTTCAGATCCCACTTTTAGAACCAGTTTTTCACAACTCCTGCCACAGTGTTGTGATGTCTGAAGTCATTGTTTTACCAGAATTTGTGAGAATTCCACCTGTAGGATGAGCCTGAACACGTTTTGTTCCACAGCTGCTGTTCCTTTTTCCCTGGAGACTTCGGGAATGACGTTGTTGTGGAGGATGAATTAAAAGCTCTCCAGGGAATACAGACATTTTATCTGGGAGTCAGAGGATGGGGAGGGTTTCCTCTGCAGGAACAAAAGTCTAAGGCAGGTTCTCGAGTTCACTGAGCTGTGCTTAAGAAGAATTAACTTCTTAAGAAATAATACCTGAAAAGCAATGCAAATAAACAACTTATTGAAAAAAAAATACTTTACCTGCGATGAGAATTATATCTGCTTCAGTGAACCTGAGCAGGTTCTTTTGTTATTAAGGCCTCCTGACTAATTTAGTTGCTAATACCTGCTAATTCCATTTTTATCAGCTCGGAGGAAAAACTAAACCTCGTCATGAAAACGCTGCCTGTAGCCAAATAAACTCTCTCGTGACACATTTCAAACGGGTTACACGAAACTTCAAGCTTGGTGGAGATTAAAAGGAAATGGGAAAACTCTCTGAGAGTCACAAAGGGTCTCGGTGCTTAACAGCACTCAGGGAAACAAAACTTTTGGGTTCTGGGATAGATTTGAAAGATGAAGGCCAGAGGATGATGTGCCCCACCCTCAGAGCCAAGAATTCCTTCCCAATATCCCATCTATCCCTGCCCTCTGGCAGTTTGATACCATCCCCCCTTGTCCTGTCCCTTCATGCCTTTGTGAAAGGTTTCTCTCCATCTTAAAGTTCTTTTCCAACCTTAATTCTGTTATTTTGTGATTTTAACCCTCATCTAATTCGTTCTTGGAGGTGAAAGAGAAATCTTTACCCACATGAACATCTGCTGCAGTTAAGAATTACAGTCACTGCCTTTGCAGAGCCACCACAGAGACAGGGTTTTAAATCAGCTCTGATCCCTTCTGTTTCTCAAGGTGGAGCATGCAAGCCATGGAATTTTGTCTTGGAAAGGGCTGACCAGATCATGGGCACCTCATCATTTAACTGTTTTTCATAATTGTTTTTTATTTCCAGAAAAACCTGCAGCTTTGGTGTTGACCCAACCTGGACAGGCAGTTCTGGACAGGATTCTGCTGATTTTGGGTGAGTGCTGCAATGTAAAAATATTTTCTTTATCCACTTCTTTGATTTGCTTTATCAAGTTTTTAGCTCAAATAAAGCATTATTTTCTTTATCAATTATCTGCTGGAAGCACACATCTGGGAATATTTCCTGGTCATCCAATGCTATCTCCTTTCTTTTTTTTTCTGCTAATGCCAGGAGCTAAACCAAAGCCAGCTCCTTCCAAAGGCAGTGCCCGTATTCCCTACCCACATGCAATGGTTTAAAGACCCCAAAGGAAGGGATGGTATTATCAATCCCAGTTTTACTCATCTTTTCCACGCTCTGTGGAAATTCCTTTGGCATTTCCACAGCTGGGCAAGCTCTGCTCATCTCAAACTGAGCTGAAGAACGACCCAGACCAGGCTTGAGCTGCTTCTTGCAGCCAAACACCCCAATGTCTGCTCACAGAGGTCACTTGGCAGAAGGAATAACTCCCAAAAATAGTGGGATTTTCCTACAGGAAGGCTTCAGCCCACCAAGAGTGAGGGCTGAGGATAGAAACCTGCCTGTTATTGGCAGGAAGGTGACAGTGAGGCGTTGCTGAAATCACAGAGTCACAACTTTTTCCCACTGCAGGTGATTCCTCTGCAAACTTTTCTGTGCCCTGGATTGGCAAGAAATAAAAATGGGGAGTGGGAAACCTAAGGAAGGCTGTGAGAAAGATGGAGAGAGACAATTTCTGAGAGAATGGAGGGACGGGACCAGGGGAAATGGCTTCAAACTGACAGAGAGGAAGATTAGATGGGATATTAGGAGGAAATTCTTCCCTGGGAGGGTGGGCAGGCCCTGGCACAGGGTGCCCAGAGAAGCTGTGGCTGCCCCTGGATCCCTGGCAGTGCCCAAGGCTAAGCTGGATTTGGTTTGGAGCAGCCTGGGATAGTGGGAGGTGTCCCTGCCCATGGCAAGGGTGGGACAAAATAATCATGAATGTTCTTTTTTTAACCCAAACCATTGTGATTCTATGACCCAAGAAAAAAAGATGTGGGGAAAACCTCAGGCCTTTCCTGACTCTCCCACACGATGCCCTCACACCCATCCAGAGCCAGCACAATTCATCTCCCAGAAAATAAATTTATCAGCAGTCCAAGGTGGCAGCTGTGTTTATAACCTGCAATTACTGCAGGACCCATAAATGTGGATGGAATGAAGTGTTAATATCTGTCTGTATGAGGAGTGCAACAGCACATCAGCACTGAGGGTTATTATGTGAAGGTAATTATTGACACAAGCCTTCAGCCGGATCTTAATGTATTTATTAATATTTCTTTTTATAATCATGTTGCTCTCCCATCATTATGATTTTATTCTTTATTCAGCTGGTAGATGATAACCTTGGAAAAGCTACTTGTAATAATAAACTTGAGAAATTGTTTTTAAATGCGGAATACATATTTAAAACATCTCTTATTAAGCCTTGCACTCATCAGTATTGATTTTTCCAGGAAATAGAATTTCCCTCATCTGTGAGCACAGGAGTAAGAGATGAAAAGGGGAGTGAACATTTTTTACACAGTTCTCACTCAGCAAATTATTATATTATTCCATTTCCTTCATCCCTTCTAATCAGAAATGAAAGCGTACAGAGGTTGTTAACAGCTAAGTGCTGAAGGTTACAATAATTTCTTTGGAAATTTGACTTGGAACAAAAGGGTTTAGGGTCAGATAAACACTCTACCACGAGCTAAATTAAGTCTTTTTGCTGGATACCAGAGCCAAGGAAGCAAAAATCACAGAGTAAACTCCCCACAGTCAATAAACAATAAAACCTGTCAAATATAAGTGAAAAGGGGGGAAATTAGGCAATTTTGGGATCTACGAACTGGAGCAACAATGCAGAACAGTGAGAAAATTAATGCCAACACCTCATAAAAATTACCAGTGGCTTCAGCTGAGTTTCTCACAAGTAAATGTCAGCTGAGCCAGAAGCTACAAACACCTCTGGAACTTGAATATTAAAATTATTTTGAAGGCAAATCCCTCAAACACAGAGAGAAAGGTGCCAGACTCGGAAATTGAGTAAAGCATTAATGAGCAAGTGCTGAGGAGAGGCAAACCCAGCCCTGGAGCTCTCCGTGCTGATGTTCCCAACCTTGGGTTCAATTCCTCCCATTTTGGGCAAATTGCTGGCTGATGGCTGGAGCTGAGCAGGGTGGGACTCAGAGGAGAGCGGGGTGGGAATGCCCAGTGGGATCACCCAGCTCAGTGGGATCACCCAGCTCTGTGGGATCACCCAGCTCTGTGGGATCACCCAGCACAGTGGGATCACCCAGCTCTGTGGGATCACCCAGCTCTGTGGGATCACCCAGCACAGTGGGATCACCCAGCTCTGTGGGATCACCCAGCTCAGTGAGATCACCCAGCTCTGTGGGATCACCCAGCTCCATGGGATCACCCAGCTCAGTGGGATCACCCAGCTCCATGGGATCACCCAGCACAGTGGGGTTTGGCCGTGGAGAGCGGGGTGGGAATGCCCAGTGGGATCACCCAGCTCCATGGGATCACCCAGCTCTGTGGGATCACCCAGCTCAGTGGCATCACCCAGCACGGTGGGATCACCCAGCACAGTGGGATCACCCAGCTCCATGGGATCACGCAGCTCCATGGGATCACCCAGCTCTGTGGGATCACCCAGCACAGTGGGATCACCCAGCTCAGTGGGATCACCCAGCTCCATGGGATCACCCAGCTCAGTGGGATCACCCAGCTCTGTGGGGTTTGGCTCTGTTCACACTCCTGTAACCAAGCCCGGGTTTGGTTTCCAGCAGAGCATCCAGCAATATTGAATTCTCATAAACTGCTCTGTTGACACAAACAAATCCTCACCAGGAATTCTCTCTAATTCCCGTCTTGTTAAGGCAAGCTAGGACTCACAAAAAGCGTTTTTCTCTATTTCATCTGCTCATTAGAAAGCTTTTATTGTGCTTTAAAAATGCATTTCTCTATTTTCATCTGCATCACGCATCTTATTCCCAAAAAATGTATTTTTCCCTGGAAAACTCACCTCATGAATGGCCCCAAATGCTGGTGAGAGCTGAGCAAAGACGTGGTTGAGACAAAAAATTGTAGCCAGAAATTTACAGAGTACAGGAACTGCTCCCTCACCATTTAAATGCCTCTCCCCAATCTCAGCCCTTCTGTTTATTTGCCATTTTTGTTCTTTTCCAGGTTCTGTCCATTTTGCTGGATGAGTCCAAAAGGGAAAGGGTCAAACAGCACCTTCGATGCTCACTCTGGTCTTTGCTCTTTGATGGGGTTGGCTGGGTGTGAACACATGAAAAAGTGGGAATTTTTCCACTGCCAAAAAAGGCTGGGATTGAGTATTTTACCACTTAAACACTGTTGTAATTAGGACTGGAGTGGCAGAAATGCCATAAAAATTATAAACAAATAATAACTACCTGTTCTAATCCCACATCGACTGCAGGGTGAGGTAGAAGCCCAATTTTATCTTAATTCCTGCAGTGCTGTGTCTTTAATTATCATGGCCCAGCATCATCCCCACAATAATCAATCAAAATTAGAAATACAACCCCAACTCATCTGCTACAGAGGCTGCCACTTTTCCCTTGTATTTCAGAGTTTATATAACAGAACTCTCATAATACCTTCAAGGAAAAAAAAAAAAAAAAAAGAAAGAAATAGCAGGCAAGAAATAGATGTCTTGGTCTTTCATCTAAATTTAATGAGCAAAAGAGTTGCAACGAAATTAGAGATGTGCTGAACTATCCATAGGAGATTCCAAGCCATTATTAGCCTGCTCACCCTGCTACTTATCTTCAAACGCACACACCAGCAGCAGAAAGGATTTAGGTTACATTTTAGTAATCCAAATCTTGTAGGTACTGGGGTTTAGTGAAACTGGAGCACTCGTTACTATAATTTAGCTACAAAAAAAGCAGCATTTAGTGAAGTAAGAGGTCTGGCTTTAAAGCACAAAAGCAAGGGGAGTTTGAGGGCTGTGGCAGCCAGGCTGGAGTGTCAGTCTGGATTGCCAGCCTTAAAGCTGAATTTCCGTGGGTTTGGGGATTTGTCAAGTATTTAACAGGGTTGAAATGTAAACTTTTTTTTCTTGATATTCAAACCTCTGTAAAACAGCCTTTAAAGAAGGGAGAAGTACAGGAGGAAGAAGCAAAATCAGCAACACTGGTGTGGCTGTGGTTAGGAGCAAATCCCTTTTTTGTATGGCCCAAGTGGGAGTCAGACATCCCAGTTCCCTCCTAAGCATGGATGAGGAGGAGCTGGGATCTCTCAGGAGAACTTTTGCCTCTCTCTGCCTCAGTTTCCTGGACCAGCACCTGCAGAGGCCTCTTTTTGTGGTGGTAAAAGTGCAATTGAACTGAAATGAAGCCATGTGGATATTGTGATAACGTGGCCCTGGGTGTGTGAATTTAATTGATCAAAATTAAGAACTGGGATGGAAAATTTAATTGGAAAAATCACTATCAGAGATACATAAACTGCATCTATTTCTCTATTAATCTAAAATCTCTATTTCTCATTAATCCAACTCATTTTCATTACAATTCCTCTCTTAATGATGCTGTGTGGAAGGAGGGAGCATCACTGTGTGTAACACAAATGTGCCACAAAAATAACACTTTGTGGTGTGTGGAAATGTTGAGGATTGGGTTTAATTCTGTGCAACTCAACAAATTCTGGACAACAGCACATTTTAACAGTGGCTTTAACTGAGTGCAGCTCCTCCTTCATCCGTGTCCCCTTGGCAGTGAGCTGGGAGCTGCTCAGCCACTGATTAACTCAGGTTACCACAGGGGTCTCCCAATTAATAAAAATCAGAATCCAGTGGTCCTGTCAGACATGGAGCTGCATTTCTGATGGCAAATTCATTACCTGGAGCTCTCCCAGTTGCTGCTCTCCCTGTCCCATCCCTCCTGCTTGCTGGGCTGGGCTGTGCAGACAGAGTTCACTCTTGGTGGAATAAGTTCCCCTCATTTGAATTCGAAATGGGTGACATCTCATTATTCATCTTCATTTAAATTCAGGTGAACATGCAATTAAAAGGGCTGTGATACCTGGAAAATAAATCCTCCACTGCCTCTAAATATCTGACTCTGGCAACTTTTGGAGAATGGGGGAATGTGGGAGATACTCACTGAGGGTGGGCAGGCAGTGATTGTTACAGAGGAGGGTGAAAAGCAGGGGAGAGGCTTTTGTTTTATTTCCACCAGGATAAACAAGTCCTCGGAGTGGGGGGAAATGACATGGAAATTCAATCCCTGGAAGTGTTCAAGGCCAGGCTGGATGGAGCAAACTGGTTTAGGGAGAAGTGTCCTTGCTCGTGGCAGGGCTTGGAATTTGATGATATTTGAGATCCTTCCAACCCAAACCATTCTCTGGCTCCATGATTTTACGATATGTGACAGATTTTGCACCATAACCATGCAAAACCAGGGGTTTTTAAATTATTTGTCATTGTTCATATAAAAACTACATTGAGAACGTTCCAGAAGTTGTGTTATAAATACTTCTCTGGGAAGTTTTTTCAGCTTTATATCCTAGAGGCCTATTCCTCCAGCTTAGCATCTCATTGCTTGCCTGAGACTCAGGATTTATATCATTAATTCTCCAAAGTTAGCCACTTTGGGTTCAGCTAAATCTGTTCTTAATTGAAGTTTGAGTAACTAATGGCACAATAAACCAGTTTATTATCCACAAATAGAGGATCTTTTTCTCCTCCTTCATGCACTGTAATGAACCACAGAGACAGGGTTATATTTCTTCCAGAGAAAACAGAATTTTGAGTGTTTTTGGGCAGGTAGAAACCTGTGGAGAGGCAGAAATAGTCCTGAACATTCACTTCCTGGACCTTTAGGGCCTCTTACTTTCTGTGCAAGAATTGGCTCAGTGGCTTCTAATTTGAAATCATTACTCTCAATTTTCTTTACTCTCAATTTTCTCTAGCAGCCAGCAAATATCACCCACATCAGCCTTTGCAGAAATCTTCCACATATTTCCCACCAACCCAGGAGTTTAATAAGCAATTAATTGCTGAAATGATGCAGAGCTATCTGCAATAAGCATTTAGAGACATTGCAACAAATTCAATTCGGAGGAAAAATAAAGAGGAGCTGGTGAATATTCCTAAATGGACCTGTTAAAAAAATAATCAAAGTAAAAACAATTAAAAGCCGGAGAGAGAGATTATTTGTAGGAGGTCCAGAGTGAGAGTGAAAAGGGCAAGCTGCCACTTTTTCAAGTTAAATTTTAGAACTCTCACTTGTAAACTTTCTGCACCTGAACAAACTGAAAATTAAGGCACAGGGAGGCATTTTTGGAGTGAGGTGCAGAATCCCACTGCAGCTCCTTCTGCTCTGGAGGCATTCCCAGCTCATTCCCACGGAGGCCAAAGGATAATTCCTGAGCTTCTTGAAAATAAATTACTCAAAACAGGCAACTTACAAAGTATTTATATTTTAGGGCAGTCTCTGCACGTGATATTTTCATTAGAACCCCTATTTATGTGGTAGATTATGGATTGAACCTTTTGGGATCTGCATGCCAAGGAATTAGGACGGAGACAGCAATGTTAGACATGACTTAGAAGGCCCAAATTAATAAATTAATACAGTTTTAGAAACAAATTGCACCTAGGAAGGACCAGCTGGTGCTCACTGGATCCTCCCTGGAGCCAAGCACCGGGAGAGGAAAGCACTGTCACCTTTTTCTTCTCCTGTTTGCAGTATTACAGACATTTATCCAAATGATGAGCTAAGGAAGTTTCCAGCAGAGCTTTGCAGGCTCAGGAGTGGACAGGGAGTTTCTATTTGCTTTGTTTTCAGTTTGCCCTGAAGAAAAAAATCCCATTTTTCTCCCCCTGCTGCTGAAAAACCCTTGAATTCCAGCAAAGGCGTGTTTTGCAATAAATCCACGGACTTATAAATCTTTCCTGGTCTTGCTTGAGAAATTTTACTTGCTTTGAAACACTTTTTTATTGCTTCCAAAGTGTGTGCTTGCCTCTCACTGCTCAGCCTTTGCACCACGAGTAGCTGCTACCTTCAGTTCCTACACAGCTCTTTAGGAAGCAGGAAAACTGGGATTGCTTCCAGTTTGCCATGAAAGAATGGCAATAATTTGGATCTTTCTGATAATTCTAAAGTCGTCTTAAAAATGTTGGCTTGCAAATATTCCTGCTCCAATCTAACTGCCCTCCACTGGGTTCTTCAGCAGGGTGGGCTCTGCCAGCCCTCTCTGCAGTGGGGATTTGGGAAACAAAGCCCAAGTGTTTCAAAGAAATTCTCTGGAAGGGTTTGGAATGGGTTCATGTTGGGATCCAAGGCACACCTCTGGCTGCCCTGGGAGCTCAGGGCACACCTCGGGCTGCCCTGGGGGCTCAGGAGCCCCAGCAAGGGGGTCCCAGCCCCTGGCAAGAAGCCCAGAATGGCACCGGCTTTGCCCTCAGCCCATGGGAAAAGTTACCAACACTGCCAGAATCATTGCAAGCCACCAGAGTGTGAAAATGAGCAGTGGGTTAGTATTTTACAAGGTAAAAAAGTAGATTTTAGGGTTTTTAATATGAGGATGAAGGGTTTAAGATGGAGGATTTTGGGTGTTGCCCTGTTCTTCCTCTTCTCCTTCTCCTCCATCTTCTCTGGTGGTGGTGGCACAAAATGATTGGGAGAATGAAAAAGAGGTAGAAATTCCGTGTCTAGAACAGGTGCAAATGAATTGGTACAGAACAGTAACTAATAAATGCGTTGTGAAGAATGGTTGGATGATGGAAAGGGCACAGAAAGGCCGGGACAGCCCAGGGCTGGGCAGTGCCCGCTCGGACTCGGCTGCATCAGATGTGTGGCCGGAGCTGAGAGCTGGCAGAGAGAAGGAGAAATCAACAACCTGAAACAACATCTGCAGCCGTTTCTCATCTGCTGGGGCTCGGGGTAAAACTCCCCAGAGGTGAAGATAAGAACCAGCATTTGTGATGAGTGCCCAACTCCCCCAGGTTCAGACATGGTGGGAATGCTCTGGAGCTGTAGAGCTAAAGGCAAGATTCTCACCAAACCCATTAGGTCCTGGCTGGTGGGAATTGCTGTGGTCCTTAGCACCACTTGGAGTTCTGGAAAGTTCATTAAAATTAAAGCTTTGTCTAATTGAGCAGCTGAGATCCATCTCTGGTTCAGTTTGTCCCCTGTTCGCCTGGCTTTAAAGCCGAGGTTTTGCTAGGAAGCTCTTGGTGATATCTAAATATTTCTCCTCTTGTCTCTGCCTGTATTTATCTGATCTGCTGGTAAATCCTTCAGGGCTGAATCTCCTTGAATCCATTATCCAGGCTGCACTCGTGGAATCCAATTCAATAATTCAATACTACTCAAAAATTTAAAAAAAAAGAAAAATTAAACCTATTTTTAGAAGCTCAGTTCTTCATTCAGCTTTTTCTGTGCAGCCAACTGCAGCTGGGGATTATTTTTCATATTTCCCTATCAGTGTTTTATCAGTGCTTTCAGTTTGGGATGTTAATTGAACTGAATTAATTCTTACCAACACACTGGGAGGAAAATGATCAAAATTACACCCAGAGTTTTATAAATGGTACCTCTCTAATTATTGACATTTTAAATGGATTTTTTTGTTCTAGATATAATATTTGACCTCTAACCTAAAAAGTGGGGGATTCATGTGGCACAAGAAAAGAAAATTTCATGATACAGCAGCAAAACGAGACGGATATTTTGTTAGAAGTGTTTGCACATGAAATGTGCTATGAAAGTTAATTTTATTACTAAATTGGTATACAAAGCTGAAAGGCCGAATCCCCAAAAGGGAGCTCAGCTGTCAATTCTTCAAGCACAATGCTACAACTAAAAATAAAAAATTCAATGTTCACATGAAATTTCTTGGCTTAAAGCGTGCAGAGCAGATTGTGCAGCTCCTCTTGCTCCTGAATACTAATTTTACATGTAAACATTTCCTTATTCTGGGAGGGATTGCTCTTCTCTTGCCTTTCACAACCCCTGTAAAACTGGAAAACGGGAAATTATCTCCCTAAAAAAGGGAGGCTGGAAATTAATAGATATGAAATTATAGATGAAAGAGTCTCAGCAGTAAATTGTGTGTCCAGTGCTGAGTTTCAGCATCCCTGTGCCAGTGATTCCTGCAATCATTGAAGTCCTGATGATTTGGGGTGAATTGGGCCCATGGGGTGAAATATTAGAAATTCACCTGTGTTGTGCATCAATCTAAAAATAAAAATGCCCTTGCATTTTTGAGTGAGATTTAACAAGGGGATGACCAGGGGAGGAGTGGGAAAATCAGGCTTTAGCTAAGGCTGATCTCTTCCACCAACAGGTGAGAGAATGAAAATAAACTCGTTGTGTCTGAGATTTGGGGGAGAGCAAAAACAGATTTTTATTGATTAAGTACCTGTAGCACAGTGCCCTTCCCGTGGAAAAGAACCACAATTTCCTCTTGGAATAATGAAGTGTCCGAGGCCAGGTTGGACAAGGCTTGGAGCAACCAGGTCTAGTGGGAGATGTCCCTGCCCATGGCAAGGGGTGGAAAATTAGATTATGTTTGGCACTCTGCACCTGCAAACCAAGCTTGCTTTAACCCCTGGCTCCCAGTTTAGGTTTTCCTGCTGTATCACAGTCCAGGGCTACCCCTGGGCCATGAAAATCCTTGTTTTCCTGTCACAGGAGTGCTGGGATTCCCAGCCAGGTGCGTGTACACTCCCTGCATTATTTATCCTTCCAGGAGCAGCCATGGAAATCCCTGCAGCTCGTCGCTGCTTCAGGCTGGGACCTGATTTAGATTGGCACAGAAAGACTGTTTTTGGCTGTTTCCTTCTGCAAATAATCCCATCTTCCTGCAGATATTCCTTTATTAATTCAGCTGTTCCCCAAAGTCACCTTCTATGCTCTGCTGCTTGGGTTCTTCCCGTTACAAAAAATAAACTTGAAAGTGTTGGGAGTTTATAATTGGTGGTTGGTTTGCTGTGGGTGCATTTGTGTAAAAGCAATGGTGCAGCACCCACTGGAGTGGCCAGGACACTAAAAGGGTGTTCAATCCCAAACCAGGGGAGCTGCTCTGTGTGCAAAGGGGTTTGGGGTTGGGCTTGATGATCTTGGAGGTCTTTTCCAGCCTTAAAGATTCTGCAATGATCTCATCCCACCCCTGCCAGCTGCACCCTTCTGCCTTGCCCTTGAACACCAACCTGCTACTGCAAAATTGGTTTTTCAGGTGGGATTTTGGGGCTTGAAGGGTGCAGAAAGACTTTGCTGAGCACACAGACGTTTTGTAGACGAAGAGTTTCTTCCCAAGCTTTGAAAAGAATAATTCAGCTCCATAAATGTTTGGGTTTTTCATCTGACCCTGAAGTCAGGGAAATCTTTCCTATGGCAGCTGAAAGCAGGAGGTGCTGCACATCCCAACATCATCCCAGCAGCAGAATGTCCTCCCCTGGTGTTTTAAGCTCTTCTCTGACAGCTTATCAGGCACCACGAGCTGAGCATTTGAGCATTTTAAAGTGGGAGCTAATAGGAGAAACAGCGTCTTTGCACGGTATCATTAGGAGATGGCATTTCCAAAAGAGAGTCAAAGACTTATTAAAATTTGATGTGTGCTCCAGGAGCCTCTGGAAAGTGAATCATCCCCCCTTCCAGCCAGGCTTTGTGCTCACTCCCAGGCTGGCATCCCCGAGCCCTCTGAATTTTGAGAGCTTTATGAATTCACGATTACAGGGTGTCAGGAATTCAAGGACCAGCTTGCCACGGAGCAAGATTTGGATGGAAACATTAAAAATTCCTGCCTGGCATTGTTCTGGCCCACCAGTGGGAGCAGACCTGCTGGTTGCTGGTGGAGTGGAAGGCAATTAGAGGAGAGGCTGCTGCTCAGAGCTCCTGCTGTAGCTGCTCGTGGTTGTCGCAGGTTGCAAACATGCTGAGAGCTGTTTATTTGAGCAGAGACTTACTAAAGGGAGTGATATTCATACATTTGGGTCACTGACAATTTTATGTAGAGCTGTGAAGTGCTGCTGATTTTTTTTTTTTTTCCCTCCCTGGAAACGTGGGCTGTAGCAAAAACAAATTGCTGCAAACAGAAGCAGCTGCCAGAGAGGTCAAAGAGTAATTTCTGTGGCCAGATATGATCAACTGGTGTTGAGAAAGAGGTGGATAAGGAAGGAAATTGTGCAGTGCCTTTGTTTCCAGGAGAAGAGCTGATTAAGATGTCAGCTTGTTCTGCTTCCATCTTCATTTATTAAGTTGTCAGCTTCTATCTGTCCCACGGGATCTCCCTGCAGTGAATCTTCCCTACAGAGGGAGATTTCTGGAGCTGGGGATGATATTTCAGAGTTCACTTCCCATTGAAATTGTACTAATTTCAGGGGCTTAAAAATGGAGATAAAAAGCAGCACATTTGATCTCAGCTTTTGTCATTCATCACACAGGATTCTTTTGGCCAAAGCTTTGAGATCAATCCTTTGGTTTCACATTCCATCAGTGTCATGTGTGAAACACATCTCTCAACTTTCAAGCGACTTTGGCTTCCCCTCAGGCAGCTCAGGCTGACTCAGAACCCTGAATGGAAGAAGTTTTGGTTGTCACTGGAGCCCTTCCTCCTTCTCCAGGCCGACCTGGACCCACTTTTTGGGGGGTGATGTTCCAGGGATGTTCCAAGCATCATCCCACCCCACCTTGCCCTGAATCAGCCTCGCTGTGTTCTCGTGGTGCATCCTGTGATGATTTTCTGTGTGGGAAGATCGTGCACAGATCAGAAATGTCTTATCAGACACCTATCAAACACCAAATCCCCGGGTCTTGCTGCACTACAGATGTCAACAACAGCACTTGGCCTGAAGGAGAGATCCTTTGGCTTCCTTTTAGCTGACCTGCTTCTTCCTTCCGAGGTCAGCTCACACCAAAAGTGTGTAAAATCTAATGAAAACAGCACCTGGCTCTGTGAAAAGGTGGAAAATCTCATTTAGCTGACTGAAAACTCTTCAGTTTGCAAACACCTTTATTGCACTCAACACAGGCCTCACACAGGCCCAGCCCCTGGAAATAAACTCCTTAATTTGTGTTCCCTGCCCCACGGGACATGGTGGAACCTGACTGGTGCCAGAGGCTTCCCAGAGCTGCAGCAGAGCTGCTCAGAGCCCCACCAGAGCGTGCTCAAAGTCACAGCATCCTTGAGCTTTCGCTGCCTCCCTGTTATTATTGCTGCTGTTATTAGACTTTGTAATGCACTCAACTCCCAAGTGCTCCCTGCCATTGCTGAGATTACACAATCCTTGAAGGAATGTTAAAAACAGCTGGTTTGTGCATGCTCCAAAGGAACAGAGAGGGGGAGAAGCTGCTTTTTGCACTCACACAGCGCTGCTGTACAGAGCTGAGCTGGAGGTGATGGAGAAAAGACCTACAAGGTCTCCAATGTACGACAGGAGAAGGGAGGGGCAGCTCTTCCCAAAAAACCTGTCCTGCATGGCACAGCTGGGACTCAGAGGTGGAGTGAGTTGTTGCTTCAGGTCAGTGACCAGGGTGGAGAGTCCAGAGCCACAGGAATGTAGCCAGAAAGGTCTCAGATGGTCAAGTGGTCCATGCTGGTCCCACATGGCCATAAAACTCCATGGAATCAGAGAATCATTAAGGTTGGAAAAGAACAAGAGCAGAGTCCACACATTTCTTGATAAAGGCACTTCATTAACAGGGATGGAATAGAAGATGGTGGAGAAAAGAGAAGGAATAAAGTAAGAAATTGTTTTAGCTACAGGTTTTGGAGAGGAGGAAATGAAAGACTTTTATATTTGCAAAGCTCCTCTGCATTTTAGAAACGTGCTGAAACTGGAATTGTGTGGCAGGATATAGCATTGACAGTACTGTTAACATTTTTAAATTGACTTTTATTCCTAGGGACAGGGAGTTTATAACATCTGAATGTTCCCTGGCTGTCTCAAGCAGTACCTACTTTCTTCCAGGAGTTTCCCTTGAGTCTGTGTGTGGGCTTGGACAGGCTGGGATACTTTTCCTGGGTTTGCTTTTGGAAGAGATTTAACTGAGCAACACCCAAAATTTCTGTGTATTCACAACATCTAAAGGTTCAGAATGATTGTCACACCTGAGATATTCCAAGAAGAGTTGACATGAACAGAAAAAACCAAAACCAACCCCCATCATAGAAACAGTCACCTAATGCAATAATAAAATAATTCTGTGAAATGTTGAAGGCTGGAGAGACACACACTTAATTTTCTCTAATTGGTTGGTTAATTTACACATAGGGCTAATTAACACAGCATGAGAGGGGTGCCAGGAACCCTTTGTGGGCTCAGGTGGGGCTTCCACCAGCCCAGGGTGGGGGTGGTGTGGGAGTTGGGCACTCCACACAAATCCAGGTTCTTTATCTTCACCTCTGGGGAGCTTCACCTCGAGCCCCAGCAGATGAGAAACGGCTGCAGATGTTGTTTCAGGTTGTTGATTTCTCCTTCTCTCTGCCAGCTCTCAGCTCCGGCCGCACATCTGATGCAGCCGAGTCCGAGCGGGCACTGCCCAGCCCTGGGCTGTCCCGGCCTTTGTGTGCCCTTTCCATCATCCAACCATTCTTCACAACGCATTTATTAGTTACTGTTCTCTACCAATTCATTTGCACCTACTCTAGACACGGAATTTCTACCTCTTTTTCATTCTACCAATCCTTTTGTGCCACCAGCACCAGAGAAGATGGAGGAGAAGGAGAAGAAGAAGAAGAAGAACAGGGCAACGCCCAAAATCCTCCATCTTAAACCCTTCGTCCTTATATTAAAGACCTAAAATCTACTTTTTTACCTTGTAAAATACTAAACCACTACTCATTTTCACACTCTGGTGGCTTGCAATGATTCTGGCTGTGTTGGTAACTTTTCCCACGGGCTGAGGTCAAAGCCGGTGCCATTCTGGGCTTCTTGCCAGGGGCTGGGACCCCCTTGCTGGGGCTGCTGAGCCCCCAGGGCAGCCCGAGGTGTGCCCTGAGCCCCCAGGGCAGCCCGAGGTGTGCCCTGAGCTCCCAGGGCAGCCAGAGGTGGGCCTTGGATTCCGACAGGTGACCCTCAAAAAAACCTTCAAGGCCCCACTTGGAGGGTGGTGGAGATGAAGTAGCCAAGGACAAGGAGAGCAGCCCTAAAATAGTGCCCAGGTAGGAAGGTGAGAAACAGGAGCCACAGGTAGGGAAAATCTGTCTAAATCAAGTTGTGCCTGCTTGGGTTTCTCTGGGAAGGTTGGTGCTCGGGGAGGGGAATGGAGCAGCAGATGCTGGGCAGGAGCCACGCAGAGCTGGATGCGGGGAAGGAGGGAAGCAGAACGAGCACAGCTGTTGAGTTATGGCCCATTTAGGGGAAGGAAGCTCTCAGGATGCTGGAGCGGTAACATCGGGTAATTTAATCACCAAAAGTGACAGTCAGGCTGAGCACAGTGAAACCCCCGGGCCATGAGGGCGGCTGTGGGTGTAACTGCAGTGAGGGGCTGCTGATATCCTGTTTTAGGGGAATTCTGAGGGGCTGCTCTTATCCTGCTTTAGGGGAATTCTGAGAGGCTGCTGGTATCCCCATATTCAGGGAATTCTGATGGGCTGCTGATATCCTGTTTTAGGGAATTCTGAGGGGCTGCTGTTATCCCATTTTAGGGGAATTCTGAGGGGCTGCCGTTACCCTGTTTTAGGGGAATTCTGAGGGGCTGCTGTTACCCTGTGTTAGGAGAATTCTAAGGGGCTGCTCTTATCCTGTTTTAGGGGAATTCTGAGGGGCTGCTCTTATCCTGTGTTAGGAGAATTCTGAGGGGCTGCTCTTATCCCCTTTTTCAGGGAATTCTGAGGGGCTGCTGTTATTCTGTTTTAGGGGATTTCTATGGGGCTGCTGTTATCCCCTTTTCAGGGAATTCTGAGGAGCTGCTCTTATCCCCTTTTCAGGGAATCCTGAGGGACTGCTGTGGGTGTAACTCCGGGGAAGGGCTGCTGTTATCCCATTTTAGGGAAGTTCTGAGGGGCTGCTGGCATCCTGTTTTAGGGGAATTCTGAGGGGCTGTTCTTACCCCCTTTACAGGGAATTCTGAGGGGCTGCTCTTATCCCCTTTACAGGGAATTCTGAGGGGCTGCTTGAGTGTAACTCCAGTGAAGGGCTGCTGATATCCTCTTTTAGGGGAATTCTGAGGGGCTGCTCTTATCCTGTGTTAGGAGAATTCTGAGGGGCTGCTCTTATCCTGTTTTAGGGGAATTCTGAGGGGCTGCTGTTATCCCAGTTTCAGGGAATTCTGAGTGGCTGCTCTTGTCCCTTTTTCAGGGAATTCTGAGGGGCTGCTGTGGGTGTAACTCCAGTGAGGGGCTGCTGATATCCTGTTTTAGGGGAATTCTGAGGGGCTGCTCTTATCCTGCTTTAGGGGAATTCTGAGAGGCTGCTGGTATCCCCATATTCAGGGAATTCTGATGGGCTGCTGTTATCCTGTTTTAGGGGAATTCTGAGGGGCTGCTGTTATCCTGTTTTAGGGGAATTCTGAGGGGCTGCTCTTATCCTGTTTTCAGGGAATTCTGAGGGGCTGCTCTTATCCCCTTTTAGGGGAATTCTGAGGGGCTACTCTTATCCCTTTTTCAGGGAATTCTGAGGTGCTACTGCTCCCTCCAGCTGGGATGGAGGGCTCTGGGTGGGACAGGGCACTGTGCTCAGGAGCTCTGGAATCCTCAAAATCTCCTGGCTGAGGCATTTCAGGGGAGGATGTTACCAACCACTTGGAATTACCCTTGTTTTTTGCATCCAGCTTTTGCAGAAACCTCGGGTAAAAGGCAGTTGAAATTAATTATAATGGAGAATTAGGGATTTTCCTCCATCCCAAACTTACCTGAGTGTTTCTGCCTTCCTCTTGACCAACCTGGTCCTTGGAGTTTAGGCCTGAGAGCCATTATTTTATATATTTTATTTTACTCTGCTTTGTCAGATTAAACTGTGACATATCAAGGAGTTTGTGCGTGGAAAAAGTAAAATGACGTTAAAAAAATGCTGGATTTAAGCCTAATTTTTTGCAGAAAGCTGAAGGTAAAGAGGGATCATGAACCAGGGGAGACTGGGTGGTGTTGATAGCAGAGGCTGGGATGAGAGAACACATCCCAATAAATAAATAAATGTGTTTAAAGGGGATCAAATGATTACTTCTTGTGACACTTGGGCATTAGGAGAGGTAACAGGCTGAAAAAAAGGGGAAGAAAAATTTCAGCTTCATAACAGGGGGGAAAAAACTTCCACCTTGACAGAAATTTGTTGGGCTGTGGGACAGTTCTGCAAAGGAAGTGAGATCGACCTGGTTTGGGAAACTAAAACTGCACCAAGTAATACTAAAGTAAATTATTTAGTAATTGACCAGTAATTAAAATGGTAAAATAAGATTTAACCCTGCAAAGTTTTCAGCTTCAATTCTTGTGTCCATGGCACGTGGGGAAGCCTCTCTTATCCCCGATATTTGGCACATCCCATATTCCTCCTTGTGCCCTGAAACTTGGAAAAGCTGGAAAAATGACACCTGATCAGTGAATTTTGGTATCCATACCATGTTTTCATGGATAATAACAGTAATAATTCACCTTTCTTCACATCATCATTGATATCATCATCATCATGTACCATGATTCGTATTTTGGGTGCTTTGGGCAAAATCTGATCAATGACAGGACATCTGTAATTAATAAAATAATATATGAAATCAAAATGACTCTATATTTAAATAATAGGAATAAAGAAAGTTATTGCCAACATTTTGTACATTAAGGATTAACCCACACCCTCCAAAAAAACCCAATGAGAGGAAAAATACCCAAAACCTACAAGAGTAAACATCTTGTTCAGTTTAATTTTGCTTCTGTCACTGAGTTTAGTGGGGCACAACAAGAGGAGCTTGGCCAGGACTGTTTGCACTTTACCAGGGTAGATTTTTCGAAGATGCAAACAGAAAAAAGGTCACAGTCTTGGCTTGAAAGTCAATTAACTCAGGGAGCAGAATGAGAGTTCATCCTAATCCACTAATGTGCTTCTCACTGGGCATTAATTCAGGTCTTGGAAGTGGCTTCGGGAGAGTAAATTACTGTTCCATAGGAAGAACCTACAAAATGTTTCCTTCAGTTATGATGAATAAATTATTGGTGTAGTTTTGTCTCACAAAACCATTACATAGTCCTGAAAAACGGGATTTTTTCTGTTGTTGTTGTGAGTAGGTTCTGCAGAGCAAGGGAAGCAACAGGTAAAGAAGGATCCGGTCCATTTTTAAGCTGTGAACATTTCATTTAGTTGTGATAATCACTATAATCATTTATTACCTTCCAAAGTGGGTCAGTTGCTCAGCTGAATGCGTCCTAAGTGGCTTAAAAGATATTTAGATTCTCCTACCCTTCATGTTAAAGCAAATATTGTCGATGGCTGGAAGATTTCACACTGAAATTAGGTATTTTGGCATGAAAATCCCTCTCAGACAACGTCTGGTATTCCTGGTGTAAGGAGGGACTGAGCAGGGTAAAACCCAAGGGGAGAGGGTTTCACTTTCATTTAAAGGATCAGGGGATCAAGGTGAGATAAAGATTTTTTTCTTACAGTAACACAAAATCTCAACAAATTTTTAGTAACAAATTGGATCCTTTACAGAAAAAATCTTGAATAGGGCGCAGAATAAAGGGCTGTGACTCAGCCACCCAAACCTACAAACCAAAAATTAACAACTTGCTTTTTATTAACCACTGATGTTCCACTGAGCCTGGGGTTGACTTGGACAATAAAAAGATGAAATAATGACATGAAATATCTGCAGAGAGATTAGATATTTCCACTACATGGTTTGCATGTTTTGTTTGAAGCTGGTACCTTATTTCACAAATATCAATCTAGTTTTTTGGTAAATCAACCCATTTTAAAGTAAATGGGTTGATTAAAGTAGCAACCAATCCTGAAATGCAATTGCAGGTGATGTAAAAATAGAATGGAATAGTTTCACTCTTTCCATGGTTTGGGGAAGGAGGAAATCCCAAACTGCACAGCTCTGAGCCCAGCAGGCTGCAGGGAAGTTATGGAACCTCATGGAATTGTGGTGAGGGTGGAGAAAAGATGGACTCGGTGCTGGGATGAGAGGGGACAGCCTGAGGTAAAACACAAGAATTGTGACTCGTTATGACAAGAGGTGACAGCCAGAGGTAAAACACAGGAATTTAAATTGGAATCATTCTAAGGATTTATTTTTTTAATCGTGAGCGTGGTCACCCCCCTACGAGGAGGTTAAGAATCTCCAGAGGGGCTGGAACACGTTTGTTTGGCAAATGCTGGTGGAATAAGTGAAATTGTTTTATTGGGCCTGACGTCTGAAGGCAATCAAAGAGAGAAAGGAACCAAACCCATCCCTGTGGCTCGCTGCCAAACAACCTGAATCCTGCCAGAGCGGGATAATAACACCAATTGGCTCATTGTCTTTTCTTCAAAAGCCATTTCCATTCATTCTGTTCCCTAATTGCTCCCTGAGCCAGCTTCCTATTGCTGTGTTTGGGCTGTGCAGTCGAATCCTGTGCTGCTCCTGCTTCCAGCTCGTGGTTGGAATCCCAACCTGGGGCAGCTGGGAGTCAGAGCAGCCTGGAAAAGCACAGCAGCAGGGTGATGGTTTTGTAAGCAGAGCTTTGCTAACGAGGGAACCCACAGCAAATTATGAGAGGGAGGACACAAAGTGAGGATTGGAAGCGAGGTTCAAGCTGGGATGATCCGAGGAGCGCAGGATGGGGGTGAGGAACTGGACAAAACTCCTCTTTCCTCTCCTAAAAGTCACCTGCTGCCATTTCAGAGGATGATCAGACCCTCAAATCATCATTTTTGCCCAAATCACAACTAATAAGAACAGCAAAACGTGTGATGAAGGGATTCTGATTAGACCCCTCTTGTTTTTGAAGATCAAGTATTAATTTTTACAGCCTTTCCAACCTGAGATTCGATTCCACTTCTTGTGCTTTGCAACACTAGATAGTTATTCTTCAGATCTTGAGTAGAAAATAATTGTCTGGATGTTGTTTGAATTTGCTGGGTGCATGAAATGACCAGGAATGACCCCTGGAGGGTTGGTTCAGGAAGGTTTGAATGACCCACTTTGAATCACGACCCTCAGTGTGACCTACAGAGATGAGCAAGGCTTATCTTACATCTTAAATATTTACAGCAAAGACTAAACCATCAACAATGTCTTAACCTAACAGGTTTTGACACCATGAAATTAAAGCTGGCTGTGAAATCAGGGTTACATGGCTGTTTAAACCCCACCAAACCAACTATTAAATGTTCCTGGAACCAGAATGGATGTTTTGGACAAATTTGGCTTCAGGACTGGTAAATGCAACTCATAATTTATAGAGAAATTAACCTGAATCTGCTACTTCTCACAGAATTTTGCAGTGCTTGACTATTCCCACGTAGGTCTGATGCCTATGTTCCCCTCCAGTCTGCAAACAGTCATTTATAAATTTGGGCTATGGAATGACTCAGTTCATTATTAAAGGATACTGAGCCTCAGAGACTGCAGATAATTACTTTTGCATACTATTAACAGTGTTCGTAAAAATTGACATTATTTTAAGGCTCAACGAGAGATAGACGACTAAAATAGCATTAAAATTTTATTTTTTTTCCCTCTCTGCAAATACAATGACATTTAAAATATGACATTTGGAAGGCAGAACCTCTAATATCCAATAATGCCGGCGTGCGTGGCCGTATTTCTTGCCTGGCTGCAGACAAATGGCTGTC
Organism: Monarcha castaneiventris obscurior; assembly: GCA_026261815.1. NCBI lineage: Eukaryota > Metazoa > Chordata > Aves > Passeriformes > Monarchidae > Monarcha > Monarcha castaneiventris. The sequence continues at coordinate 2,448,550 of JAMPIT010000437.1, forward strand.
AATGTCACCTTCAGCACCTGCCATCGCTTATTAGCAGCTCTGAAATTCTATTTGGGAAAGTTTTGCAGCATTTTATAGCCACCAGGAAAGTCAATTAATTAGGCTGCGCCGCAATTATTCCACCGTTCCCTTTGATCTTCTGTTGACCAGAAATTTTCAGGCAAATCTTGGAGGCCAATTAAGAAGTTGTAGGATTGCACAGAAGTGCAGATCCCGTTCTCCTGGACTTGAGGCTCAGGATTTGCTGTGTGTAACTTTGATTTGTTCATCTGCTTTATTTTTGCTCTCATCGCTGCCATCTGCGTTGCTCTTTAAGGCAATCCCTGTTTTTGAGGGCTCTTCCTTTCAAATTTAGCACACAAAATTGGAAATACACAGAGTAATTTGGGAAATGAGTGGATTCAGAGTCCAGCCTTGCTGAGGTCTTAGTTTAAAATGACTTCTCCGAAATATCCAGCTGAAAAAATTTAGATTTTAGACTTCTTTTTCCTCCTTTCATCAGATATCTGCAATCATGGAATGAGTGGATGTGGCACTTTCTGATGGTTTAGGGGGCAGGCTCGTATTTGGTCAAAGGTTGCACTTGATGACTTTGAGGATCTTTTCCAACCTTAAGAATTCCAAGATTCTCTAATCACACACCAGATCAAACTCTAAAATTTTATTTAGCATTTTTAGACCAAACTCTAAAATTTTAGTTAGCATTTTTAGACCAAACTCTAATATTTAGTTAACATTATTTAGGCATTCATTTAATAAAATTGCTCAAGGAAGTTTGAGTTTTGTTGGGATTTCTTTAGTTGGTTGGTTTGGGTTTTTTGGGTATTTTGGGGTTTTTTTTGGATTCTGACCAGCACTATCCTGAGTTCTTGGGAAGTTCAGGCAATTCTTGACTTGGCTTTCAAGGCAATTTTTAAAATTTATGTCAAGAACCTCACTGATGAAACTGATTCTGCTCTTTGCAGCCTCTCCATCCTTCAGGAGCTGTTCTGTTCCCAGGGCACAAACTTGGACTAGAATCCACTTTTCTGCATGAATTAGAGCTAAGTAAGGTTTCAGATATTCTGTTCCTTTGTAGGTTTTTTGGAAGAAAACCAGAACCAAAGAACCATGAAGTCAGTAATGTTATTGTGCTGTTATTGTAGCAATCAATGAGAAATGAATATGAGGGTAAAATAAGTGATGGCAAAATGTGTTTGGGAACTGCAGAGGTTTAGAGTGCAAGAATTGAACATAAATGAGAAAAAATAACTGCTAAATACAGAAACTTGAGGCTAAATAAGGGATGAATAAGGTCTGTTACTCAAAAGGTCACAAAAATTAGAAACGTGGTGAAGTTAAAAAGCAACAGCAATGAAAGGCTTCAATTACCCTGGCAGAGAGTGGGCAAAGGGCACAGAAAGCCAAGAACCAGAAATTCCACTTTTCAAATGAAGTGACAACCACTTTAGGGCCATTTTTTCTCCAAAGTGCCGAATAATCTAAACTGAACCAATTAAATCAAGATATTTCTTGTCCTAAAACTGCTGTGGGGGGTGGAAGAGAATTGCTTGGGGTTCTCACAGCTTCTGAGATTCTTCTGAGTTTTGTAGAAATTCATGTCTACAATAGAAAATTAGAAATTTTTAATGTCACAGCCCTGAAAAATTACTTTTTTTTCCCCTAGAAAGTTAACCCTGTGTGAAGAAAGAATAATAAAAAATCGCTGTTGCTCTTCAGGATGGAAATGAAAGCCACTGAAAAATACTAGTACAAACAAAAAAAAAAGTTAAAAATCACACATCATTTTGGAAGTTGGGCAGGTCCTAAGTTTTGGGAGGAAGTGGAACCTCACTGCCCATGGCACAGGAGTTGGAATTAGGTGAGTCTTTGAGGTCCTTCCAACCCAAACCATGCTGTGATTCCATGACCAAAGGAACTGTGGATTGGCTTTAGAAAAACAAGAGGCCCCATCCAACCTGTCCTTGAAATAAATGGAAGGGTCAAAAAGGAGCATCCATTCCTCCTCCAAAATTTCTCAGTTTGGAAAACAAAATGAAAAGAACAAAAGGATAAGAAAAAGAAATTAAAATCAAATTGCTCATGCTGAGAGAGCAATGAGGAAGGGGAACTGGAATGACTCTTTTATAAGCCAAAGACTCACTTCATGTTAGGAAGATCTAGCAGGAATTCTGGCATGGCTGGGATGATAAAATCAATAGAGAGAACCTATTTAGGATGAAACAATTGGATGAGGAAAAGGTAAGAAGAGCAGCATTTTATAATAAAATTGGTATTGGTTCTTTTCTACCTCAGGAGTAACGGATCTTCAATGCTTATGGATCAGGGGCCTCAAAGGAAAAGCCAAAATCTCTGTGTGTAGCAGGTCCTGAGACCTGAATTATCTGGATATTATCTTTTCACAGAGAAAATCTTCCAGTTGGACACTGTAATCCAAATATTGTTTATATTCAGCTCGTGCTTTTAAAAAATAAAACCAAAATTGATGCAACTGCACGAGACGCTGAGTAGTGAATCTGACCTTTCCTCAGGAAGCAGAATGTGAATCACAGAACCTCAGATTCATTCCCACGACACAGATTATTCAAACAACATTCATTTTAAGCTATTCCAGAAATGGAACTCCTAAAGAACACCTAAATAATATGAATATTTAGCAAAGGCTGTGCAGATCTTGCTCTGTGGCAGGAAAGGATTCCAAGCTTTTGGAGTTTTGTTTTCACCGAGCTGTCCAACAGAGTTAAGTGCACGTGGTTCAGAGAGGGAATTCTTGAGAGACAAGTGGAAGATAAAAATTTCCAGGCTTGGATTTCCACTGAATAGCAAATGAATTTGGGGACTGGATAAGACAGGGCAGGGTTCTGGTCTCCATCTGCACTGTGTGACCCAAATTAGATCAGAAATCAGTGGGCTGTCAGGAGGGAATCACAGTGGATGTGCCTAATAATAAACAGTCCCTGACAGGCAGAGAGGGGAGAGGGGTTGGGATCTGAAGTGCTCCAAGGACACGGGGAAGGAGGGAGATCATCACACGGAGCCTGTTCTGAGGAGCTGGGCTCAAATAGGCCTAACCACAGGATCAGCATTCCTGGCAAAGGAATTCCCCACATTTCTGACCTCGTATGGCTGAATGCTGCTTATTTTTGATTGATTTGCACTTGTGTTCATTCTCTAATCCAGGTTTTAAGGACATTCCAGGCAGTGGCTGAGCCGTCTCCAGCTGAGCACTCCTGGAGCAGGAGCATCAATGGGATCCATCCAGGAGCTCCAGGGACAAATCCCATGGAAGAAACACCACTGCTCCTATGAGATGTCAGCATTCACCCCATGGACTGGCCACATTCCCCCTCCTCTGTGCCTGCTCCACCCCTCCAGATCCAGCGGCACCACAAGCTCCGGCCTGGCTTGACAAGTGTTCAATTACTGTTAAACACCTCTCTAAAGGCTTGGATAATTTCAAAATTTCCCTCAAATGGGGTCCTATCCATCAAATCCCGTGCTTTTCCCAAGCCCTGGATCCCCTGCCACACAAATCCAATAGGAACAGCCTGCTGCAAAGCTCCCAGGGAGGAATTCCTGTTCACCAGGAGCAAACAGGCCCGATTATTTTAGTGCTGTTGTCAATAGGTGGCAATAATCTCCTTCACTGCAGCTCCTTAATAAATGTTTACACTTTTCCACCGCCCCAGTTGGAAATTTTCTCTCAGAGTCTCCAGTTATTTATATCTGTGAAGTTCTGCATTTCCCCCATTATAATTTTTCATGTCACCACAGGCCAGCGATGGGGGAGGCCTGGCATGACATTGCTTTATTAAAGTCGACACTTTGCCTTGGATTGAAGGAGTTTTCATCTGCTGCATTTGCAGCCAAAAGTCATTAGCATTCCGCTTCTGCCTTGCCATCAACTAATGTGCTCCCAACTATTTGCAGAAAATCAGATTTATAAACTGGTCAGAGAGCTCTGAGGAAGGGGATGTGACGCTGCTCTTGAGGCTTTCAGAGCGTGGGGGAGTCGCAGCAGCATCGCCAGGGACACGCAGGATTTGCTTCCACAAGAGCTGTCACCGTTCCCCTCGCTGCTCCTGATTTTTCTGGCTGAATCCCAAGCCTTTAAAAAACACGTTTTTCTCCTGTTTTATCAGAAAGGGGTGATGACATTAAGGCTCCTGTCAAATTTGAAGTTCATGGAGTGAGAACGCATCTTTTTATTTGTTGAATGTGTTTGAATCCCCTCACACCAAGTACGAGTCTGAAAATCATTCAGGCAAATATCAGAATGAACCAGGGTGGCCACTGCCACGTGCTTTTTGCACTGGATAATCTGCTTTTCCTCAGGCTGGGTTTTTTAATCTCTTAAAAGATGAGAACACGATTTTCCTGCCATTTTTGTCCTGTTTCATCTTGACAGCTGTGGCTGTGCAATATTAGCAGTTACTCATGAAACACTTCCCTACGCAGGGTTTGGGAGCATTTTAATGTCACATTTACATCTCACTCCCAAAGGTTCAGCTGCTAAAGTTGGTACACAACAGTCACCAATATTTTCCTGAAGTTTTTTTGGTATGAAAAACCAGGACGTTGCTCACACTCCACAGGAATATGTTTTTGTACTATAGAATTATGGAATTGTTAAGATTGGAAAAACCCTCTGAGATCATCAACAGTTGAGGCCATAAATATATAAATATAAATATAGAGAGAATAAAGTTACCATGAGATTTGGGATCCTGAAATTTGGGAGTGGGGACCAAGGCCAAGGTACCATTAAAAAATGCAAATCATATTGGCTGTAGTTCTCATGTTTTTATTAATTTTACTTAATTTTGCTGAGATATTTCCAGAGAAAGCCTACAAAACCCCCAAGTTTCTCCCTGAGTATCCTCGCAGCAAGGTGAAAGGATTTATTTTTATTCTATATTTTATTTATTAAATGAACAAAAAAGATCACCTCGATGACATTATTGGATAAATCATTCTTCTTTATAAATTAATCAATTTTCACCCAGCTTTTGCCTTGAAGACAAAAAAGTCCCATCCAATTTCTGCAAACTGGAAATGGTTTTTAGAGTTTTAACCTGGGCTCTTTGGAAGCACAGAGTGGAGACAAAGGTTTGTGCCACGTGTGGAAAAGTGGTGACAATCCCTTTATTTTCCTTTGTGCCCTCTTTCCTCACTGAAATGTAAAATTAAAGAAAAACCAATGAAACCCACACCTGACATTGAAGGAAATCAATCAGAACTGGTATTTTTTATTGACTAGGAAGTGGACAAATATATTAAGAAAAGAGTTCCCTCAGGGCTGTTTCTCTTCCCTTTTTCTTGCTCATGATGATTTAATTTTTATATCAGTGATGTGAACATGGCAGGGCAAAAAAAATGCCTGGTCTTGAGTGTCTACAGCCTAGAAATTATTCCTATTCTATCAAATTCTGTCAAGGAAGGGAAGATGCAAGGATGTAATGGAATTCCTTGAGAGTTCTGCCTGTGTCTCAGATATTTTATTCCAAATTTCTATTAGAATACCCCAAACTGCCTCTTTTATAATGTGCAATTCTTCACCCACATTTCCCATTGTGTTGGGTGGTTTTTGGTTTTTTTTGTTTGTTTTTTTTTGGGTGGTGGGGTGGGGGGTTGTGCTGAACTCCCAGCTTTGAAAGCAAATGGAATTAATTCCCTGAGTTCCTTAAATACCACACACTTATGATCCTCCTGTAAACTTCCTCCTCTTCCCAACTGAGCAGTGGCCATGGGGTGGAAGGAGCCAACTCCTGATGCCCCAAAACTTCCTTCTCCCCCATCCACCATCCTCTGCTCCCTTCCTTTACCTGAAACCCCAAACCTGGAATTATTTTCACAGAGCAGAATTTCCCAATTAATTTATTTAGTGGGAGAGTGGCTATCCCTAAAAATATTTCATCATTCTTATCATTTATCCTTAAGGTCTGTAATAATCATGGTGAATTTCAATAATTATTATTATTATTATTTAGGGAAATATTATTTTTATCAGGGAAAATACAACAGATCCTTAAATATTTTTAAGCCCACTGCACGAAACTTGAAGTTCCACATTCCCAAACCTCCTGATTTTCCCACGTGCTACCGAGGGAGATCTTTATCCATCAATATTATCCTGCCAGACTGAGTTTGTGTAAACTTTTTGGTATTGATCCCTTCTGCTGATCCCTCCCTATTGATCCCTGATCTGCTCAGGCAGATCTCTGCTGGGAATGCTGATGAGGGAGGGCTGTTTGTGGGGACGCTGATGGGGAATGACAATGAACTCCTTTGGAAACTCCTGCCTGGAGAATTCCAGCTCCGGGGAAGCCAGGGTTAAACGCAGATAAGAGGATGGGGTGATAAATCTGATTGTTCTCAGGGAATCTGGGGGTTGTGGTCGCTGTTTTCCAGAGGAGGAGTCTAAGCCTGGGTATTTAGGGCTGGATCCAAAGGAGTGGGATCGCAGTGTCAGACACGAACATGCAGATTCAAGCAGCAGGTCCAAGGCAGGAGAGTGTCCCAAAAGAGAGCTCCCGTCTTTATTCTCTCCCTTCTTATATCTCTCTTAAAACAGCCATACATTGGTAGATGAGGTTAACACCTCTGCAATTTTACAGGATAGGAACACAGTCTATCATCTTTCTCCACCTTGGAAAAAGGAATGAAAAACAATCCAGAAGTTCAGAAAACAATCTAGGCCGGTTAGAAAAACAAGAGCTATGATTATAGAAAATGCAACTTCTACTACAAAAGTAAAAACACAGAACACTAGAAAAATCCAGGGTGACAGTGGGTGACTCCTTGCTTTCGCAGATTTGGGAGAGAAAGGACTTTCCCACTGACCCCCAACCCCTCTCCAAGAGGTGCCAGCAGCTCCTTTTGCCACAAACTCTGCTACAAACTCCAGAAAACTTCTCTTGTTTCCATGGTAATGCAGCTGATTTTCAGCATTTGGCTGGCAGATTTAGGTGTGCAAATTCTGCCTAAATCCATTGCAGACTTCAGGGCTAAAAAGAAGATTTTTAAAAGCACTGAAAGTCTGAATATCCTGGGAGCTGCTTCATTTTGGAGTTCCCAGTGCAAGCTTGATTCCTGGAATCCCAGAAGAGTTTGGGCTGGGAGGGACCTTTAGAAATCATCTCATCCCCATGGCAGGGACACCTTCCACTGTCCCAAGCTGCTCCAACCCAGTCCAGCCTGGCCTTGGACACTGCCAGGGATGAGGAATCCACAGCTTCTCTGGGCACCCTGTGCCAGGGTCTCCCCACCTTTACAAGGAAGAATCTATTCTGAATATCCAATCTAAATCAACTTAAATCTAAAGAATTAATTCTTATTTCTTGTTTTCTTTCCTCTTGAGAAAAAAAAAAAAAAAAAAAAAAGAGTGTTTGGACAGATTGGAGCCAAGATTTTACACCTCTCTGAAATCATAATTTGGAAAAAAATGCTGTTTATTTACAAGAAGGTAAAAAAATTATAAAAATAGCTTGTAGTTTCTATTTTTTTAAACTTGAGATCGTTCCACGTGGGTCTAAACATCCCTGAAGGTGCCAGATTAACACCGCTGTGGAAGAAGAGCAGTTTTGCTGTTGTCTTGCTCACAATAAGTGGTGGGAAGTGGAAGAGCTCTGTACAAACGTGGAGGTAAATACAGGGAAAACAGGAGCCCAGGAAAAATGGTGCCTCTCACCACCTCGTTTGTTAGGAGTTTGTGTCCTTCAGTAGAACAGTGCTGTGTGAAATGAATTCTTCTCCAAACTTTGAGCTGCTCCATGGGAGGGGGCAATGAGCAGCTCTGGAGCCCTGCGATGGATGGGGCTGATTCCAACATTTCCTGGGAGCGCAGGGAACGAGCAGAGAAAGCTGCCAGCCCTGGAATCCCAGCAAGGAGCAGGGATGTGTCGCACTTGGACACGAAAAGAAGCACGCAGACTCAAGCTCAGGACAGGAACCCAGGGTGAAAATCCTTGCCCTTTGTTTATTCAGTTATTTATGTATCTTTCTAGAACCAACCGTGGATTGGAGGATGAGGTTACCACCTCTCCAACCACACTGGACGCTCACAAATCCATCATATTTATCCACCTTAGGAGAGGAATGAAAACAATAAAGACAGTTAGGAAAACACATGGCTGTTTACAGAAAAGTGCATGAGAAATTTTATCACAGACAGAAAGGAAAACATCGAAAGACTGCAAAACTCAGGGCGACCGCGATGCAGAGCTGGGAATTCACGCTTTGTTAGGCGCTGCCTTTCCCAGGACATCACTGCTAATTCCGAAGGGCTGGAGAAAGGAGGCTTTAAACTGAAATCTTTGAAGGTTTAACTACTTAAATGCTTAATTCATGCAGCTTTTTTCTTTCCCCACTCACTAAGTGTTAACTGTGTTTTAAAGGGAATGTGTGTTTTGGTCCATGGAAACTTCAGGCCCTACACCAGCAGATCAAATGTAGATCTTTGAAGGTTTAACTGCTTAAATGCTTAATTCACACAGTTTTTTTCTTTCCCCACACACTTAGTGAAGTGTTAACTGTGTCTTAAAGGGAAAGTGTGTTTTTATCCATGGTAACTTCAGGCCTTACACCAACAGATCAAATGTAGGAATTTCTGGAGCGTTAGCAGCTCATTGCTGCACGTCACTTAAATTTCAATATTGACATGCAGCTGTTGGAGAACCAAAAAAACCATAAAATCTGGGTACGAGGTGAGAACAGCCACCACTAGAAAGCAAGAATGAGGGGATTGAAAGGCAGAGCTTTTCAAAACCTACAAAAATAAATTATCACAGCAGTTTAGCCCCCATATTTAGTGAAATATTCCACACCAGCGAGTCCCAGCCCTCCGCTGAAGCACTCTGATGAGCAAGGGTGATGCTACTGAGGGTGTTTTTGGTGTGTAACTGAGTTTCTGATTTCCCATTTCCAAGTGTCTTTCCCAAGATGTGCTGCAGGACTCGGGCTCAGCGGAGTTGAAATGATGCACACCACGAGGAGCTGCAGTGAGAGCACCGGGGGGAAAAAACACCCCACCTTCCCCGGGGGTTTTGAATGCAATTTCTGACTCTTCTGCCTCGGAAAGCAAATCCTGCTGTGTGAAATCAGGAAGGGTCATCTCTTTTCTTTCAGGCCAGCAGCTCCCAGTGCCTGAATAATCCCTTGGGCAGTACAAGTTCCCTTGGACTGCTGTTTATCCCTCTGGGATTTTACCTTCTGGACACTGAAGCAGGGTATAACTCTATTAATTTTCCTTAAGTGGCTCGTTAAACTGAGAGTGGATCCCAGGTCTGAAGCTGTCAGCACAGACAGGTCTTGGTGTCTCCATCCTTTAATTACATTTGCTTACCCCAGATGAATCCATAAAGATGATCCCAGTGTCTTTACAAGCCCAGATTCTGGAGTCTGCCAAGGCCAGCTGCAATCTTTAGGTCTTTATTATTCCACAGACACATCTGGGTGGACAGAACAGACTCTCTGTACATGTTTCACTTCGTGTTTTACAAGGTGCAGCCAATTATTCACTGCAGGAACCACCGGGACTCGCTTGAGAGGAGAAAATGAAATATAGACTTTGCAACCGACCTGGCATTGCTTGTTTCCTGTGCCTTGGACACATTTTCTTTGGGAATAGACAGCCCTAATCATATTGTTTGGCTATTTTAAACCAGAAGTTAAGATTAATGTTTTAAAGAAATAAATAGGAATACCTTTATGCAAGACAATGACATCTCCCAGAGATGTGGTGGTGGTTCTGTGGTTCAGCTTTTGGGGCTGAGCAGGGCAGGAGCCACCTATGCCCCTGGAATGAGATGAGCTCCTCATGTTGTCTGTCAAGTTCTGATAGTTTCAAATACCATCCACAAATAACATTTTCCTCCCTGTCCTTTACCTTGGCCCTCTGATAATTTAAACTTTTGAGAAGTTGAATAAAACCCTTTGTCCATATAACAGATCACAGCCTGGGGTGGAATCACAGAATGCTTTGGGGTGGAAGGGAGCTTAAAGTGATCTCATTCCAACTCCCTGCTGTGGGCAGACACTGAATGTGTGTAGGGTCCCAGCAAAGCCTGAAATTAAACTCTTGAAATGATTAATCTGACTTCCAGATCAATTAATTACTTCTCCACTGGTAAGAATGCAGAAATGCTTGCCATTAAAGGGTGAAAATTCACTCAGAAACAACGGGAGCAGAAGAAAAAAAGAAACTTGGGTAAACCAGTTTGGTTTTTTGGCTGGTTTTTCCTTGCCAGGCTCCCATCCCTGGGCACTACAGAGGTATTGGCTTTAAATCCTGCAGGATAGGTGATTCCATGGCTGAAATGCTGCACGTTCAATCTCTGACCTTTCCTTTTTCTTTACAACCACGCTGGAAAGTGCAAAAAATCAGGGTTTAGCGTGGTCTGTGGGCCCTGGATGTGGTACCTGCTGTGCTCTGTGGTGCTCCCAGACTCGTCCTTTCAGGGTTTTTTTATCCAGTAAAACTTGATTGGAGCAGCAGTGGCAGAGGAAATGCCATCACAAAGATCCTGTTGTCCCAAAGAAAGCTTGGAATGGGAGGATCAAGGCTTTCAGAATGACAGTAGAAGATAAGATTAACAATATAAAATAATTTTCTTTAGCTGTGTAATGTAACCCTGTAAAATGACCTTTTTTATTCTGTTACTCAAAGGAAACCACAGTTTATTTTATTGAACCGTTCTGTTATAAATTTCATCTACAATCTGTAGGAGTGGAGCACTTTGTGCCTGGATTACACAACTGTAAAAAGACAATTTTAAAAATCATTAAACTTTTTACCCACTGGGGTAAATGAATGCCCTGTTTTCCTCTTCTGCAGCTCAAGTGCAGAGGATTGGTCATTTTAAACTCCATATTTTATTTTTTTTAATTTCTACTGAAGTCCTGTGTACTCACAGCCACTCATCTGAGCACCTCTGGGGTAGGATGGTCTGGACAGGCATAAAAATTCATTTTTTTAGAAGAGGGAAAAGAGGACAGTGGCTCTGGGGTTTGGAGCAAGATCATGGCTTGGTGAAGATGGTGCTGCTTTCTTTTCTCTGCCTTCTAAATTGTGGTGTCAACTTCATAGTAAATATTGGAGATGCTGTAGAAGATCTGTGTTCATTCCTCACGTGCAGTGCCTTGATTTCCTTGGCTCTCTGCTTTGGGAAGATCTCACAGAAAAAAAAAAAAGAATTTAAAGACCCCTGGTGTAGGAAATCATAGAATTGTAGGGTTTGGATTGGAAGGGACCCTAAAGCCCATCCAGGGCAGGGACACCTTCCACTGTCCCAGGCTGCTCCAAGCCTTGTCCAACTTCTCCTGGAATATTTTCAGGGATGGGGCAGCCACAGCTTCTCTGGGCACCCTGTGCCTCTCCCTGCTCCCAGGGAAGGACAAAGGTTGGGCAATCAAGAGAAGGAATAGCAGATCCTACCAAATAATTAATAGTACAGGGAAGGTTTAGCAGCTGCTCCTGCTGATGCCTTTGGATGGCAACATAGAATTTAATGGAAAGGTGACATGGGATGAGCTGCCAGAGTGATCCCACACCATGTGCAATTAGCACCTGGGAGCTTTGCACTGCTAGATAACCTTAAAACCAAGTGCTCAGGAGGATAAAAAAGGGATTATATGATCTTCGTGGTGATAATGAGAAGATCAAGATTGATTACAGAAAATCACAATGCAGAGGAGAAATCATCCTGTTTTGGGGATTGAGACCTCCAGGATCACCAAACACGAACTGACAGCAGCAGGCAAAACTTTCATAAGGGCAGGGTTTTCCCTATTAGGTTTTTTGCACCCTTTTTGACAATTCATACAGGTTACCACTACCCCAAGCAGGGTTTGAGATCGAGTCTGAGAATTTTTAAATCCCTGGGAGCTTTTAAGAGCAAAGAGTTGTTCTGGGCATGGGTTTGGAAGTGTTTACAGCATTGGAAATGTTTCTTTGAAGTCTTTAAAAGTCCAATAAAATTGAGGGGCAACCTTTTAAAGATGGAAAATGCACCTTTTGGGGGAGGTGTGGGCTTTTCTACAAAAGTTATTGCACTCACTCTTGGCATGGAAATGTGGGAATGTGTCTGAGCACTTTGGCTCCTAAACACCAGCAGCCACTGCCACAGTTTCACACCATTTTGGAAATTTTTAATTGTAGATTATGATAATTCATCATAATATCCTTCATGATGATAACTAAAGATTTTTATATATATAAAAATCAAGAGTAAGTGAAATCAGAGTGTAATCTTAGAAAGAAAAGTGAAATTTTTACCTTGTGAATCACTGTCAAGACTAGAAAAAGGGGAGAAATATCCCTAAAACCAAAGGTTTTACAGGAAATTAATAAAGGTCTGACCCTTCAAGTCCAGCTATTTTTCTTACAACAGTAAGAAACTAACTCTAGGATTCTGAGGTAGAGCAATAACCAAATGCCAGCTAAGATGCAGAGTTCATTAGTGAGCCAAAGCAAGGAACGCTTGCTTTTAGTCATATTTTTTGCCCATCGAAACCCATTCAGCCTTAAGTACTGAACAAATAATCATCTCTTCAATGATTTAGCTCTGTTTGTTTCCTTCAATATTACATTGTCATGGGAGGAAATTGATGAAGTTGGGGAGAAATTGTGCAGCTTAGCGTGAAATGATATTTGTACCTGTGCCTGGGCCCCAGTGGTGGCTGATGGATTTCTGCTGGGCACATCCTCAATTCCCTGCTCCCTTTGATCCACTCCTTCCCTTATTCCTTGCATATTGCTCCTTGCAATGCCACGGAAAACTAATTTTGAAAGATAGCAGAAATTTTGCTGCTAGAATGGCGAGATCAAGGTTTTGAAGCAGTAAACACTGAATTATGGTTGTCGTTCACTTGTTAAGCTTTCTCCGGCCTGATGGAGCTGGCAGGAGATTCCAACAGAGTTAAGAAGGACAATTGGTAAAAAAATAAAATGATAAACTGTGAGAGGCTAAACTGAACACCATTTTAGCTCAATAAAGCCCTTTATGTATAAATAACAGCAGAGAGCCACTGATTCTTGCTCTGGGCTGTTATTGACTTGGAGAGAAGTCTCACATATTTCAATCAATAGGGAGGTTTGGCTGGGAGAGTTTTACTACAAAGGGAAATGGACTGAAAAAGTGACCAGAAAAAGGACCTGAAGTTAAGTGTCTCAACGTGAGATGTTTCATAAAGTTGTGCTTCAGTGAGAGAGTGCAGCTGCAATAAAAATGAAAGTTTTCTTGAGACTTGAGACAAAAAATTGGCAAGAAAATATTTGTGTGTTATTTGGATGCTGCAGCTCAGCCGTGCAGGTTGTGTTGCTGCTGCTGCTCCTGATCTGGGCAGAGCAAATTAACAGAAATCCCATTTATAGCAAAGGATTTCCCTGGAAGTGTCCAAGGCCAGGCTGGATGGGGTTTGGGGCAGCCTGGGATAGTGGAAGGTGTCCCTGCACAAGGCACTGGATGGGCTTTAAGGACCCTCCCAACCCAAACCCTTCTATGAGGGGTACAAAAGCCTTTTTGAGGTTCCAAGGATGAGAATGAGAACTTGAAGCAGGTAAATTGCAGGATGACTCCAGAGCTGCAGATGGAAAGGGAAGCAGGAGCAATGCTGGGTGATTTAAAAGCCCTGACTGAGAGCTGTGTGCTGATAACCCTTTGCTATAGAACATAAACATGGTTTTATTTTCACACCAGAGTAAGGCCTTGCTGGACATGCTGGGAATGCCTGAATATCCATGCAGTGATTCCCACACCTTCCTTGTCCCTCTCTCTCCTGGCCCAGCTGGAATCTGATTATATTTACAGAGGCACTGCACAAAATCTCTTGTGCCTTTCTCTATGAGAGGGGGGTGATGATGGCTCTGCCAAGGTTGGCTTTGTGCTCCTTGGAGCTGCTCATTCCACAAGGAACAAAGATCCTCCTCTTCCCCCTCTCTTAGCAAGAAGCTGGCTCCAATCTAGTCAGTTCTGCTTCTTCTTGAGCGAAAGGTTCATTCTGAGCACTTCAGTGTCTAACAGGAGTTCTGGTGTCTGTTTATTTTCACTTCAGCAGAGCAAACTCTCCTCTCTGAGAGAGCTTGAAAGGGCCTGCTCAGAAAACACTGCTGGTGTTAAACACCTGAGTCAACAGAGCTGGAACAATTAGAAATGTCAGCTTTAAAGTTTCCTGCTTAATAGAGGGAGTGAATCAGTCCAGCAGATGAGAATGTTCCAGAAAACACCAAGATCCAACTGCAGAGGTTCAGGGCAGCTGCCACCTTCTAGAAAAGATATTAGAAACTGCTTCAGGAGTTCCTGGCATTCTTGGCAATTTCAGATCATCCAGAACTGTTAAAAAGGAGTTTTTTAAAGCTAAACGATCTGCATGAAACTGTGCAAAAAGTGAGCCTTGAGTGTATTTCAAAGGGTTGAAGAGTAATTCAGAAGCGGCCTCATTCACGGTGATGCTCAGTTCTGCTTTTGTGCCATGCAGTAGCTCACATATTAAAATATGGTCTGGTTTATCAATTGTGGGAGTTGGGCACTCCACACAAATCCAGGTTCTTATCTTCACCTCTGGGGAGCTTCACCTTGAGCCCCAGCAGATGAGAAACGGCTGCAGATGTTGTTTCAGGTTGTTGATTTCTCCTTCTCTCTGCCAGCTCTCAGCTCCGGCCGCACATCTGATGCAGCCGAGTCCGAGCGGGCACTGCCCAGCCCTGGGCTGTCCCGGCCTTTCTGTGCCCTTTCCATCATCCAACCATTCTTCACAACGCATTTATTAGTTACTGTTCTGTACCAATTCATTTGCACCTACTCTAGACACGGAATTTCTACCTCTTTTTCATTCCACCAATCATTTTGTGCCACCACCACCAGAGAAGGTGGAGGAGAAGGAGAAGAAGAGGAAGAACAGGGCAATGCCCAAAATCCTCCATCTTAAACCCTTAGTCCTCATATTAAAGACCTAAAATCTACTTTTTTACCTTGTAAAATACTAAACCACTGCTCATTTTCACACTCTGGTGGCTTGCAATGATTCTGGCAGTGTTGGTAACTTTTCCCATGGGCTGAGGCCAAAGCCGGTGCCATTCTGGGCTTCTTGCCAGGGGCTGCGACCCCCCTTGCTGGGGCTCCTGAGCTCCCAGGGCAGCCCGAGGTGTGCCCTGAGCTCCCAGGGCAGCCAGAGGCGTGCCTTGGATTCCAACAATCGATAAAGACATTCAATACAGTAAAAACTTCCTGATTTTTTTGCTTTCCAAGTGGTCCTTTGGCAAGGGCCTTGTCTCCTGTGTCACACGAGGGGATCTCTGCTGGTTGTGGCAGCTCAGGTGATGAAGGCTCAGCCTGAGCCACGACCTTCTGTGCAAATCAAACCTTTGCAATGCCCAAACACACGCCATGGGGAAGAAAAGTGGTTGTGGGTTCGTGTCAGATCTCTGAGGGTGCTGATAGATGTGGAAATGCTGGCAAATACCTGCCCCTGTCCATGCAAGAGAAGGGCAAGGGCCAGCCAGGGAGGTTTTTCTCCTTGCAATTGATCCCACAGCTGGGAGTCAGCAGGAAAATAATAAACATCTCCTCTCCCAGTCCCCCCTGTGCCCTGGCACAGGTCAGGCCAGGCTTCAGTCCCAAACAGAGCAGCAGAATATTTATGGACTCTCGTGGAAAGAATGGATAATTATTGCTCAGTCCTGCTGTAGTATTTATAAGCCTTTTCCAGGAAATGCAGTGAAAATGGAGAAAAATGTTACTGCAGAGCAACTGTGAAATCCCATTTGCAGTTGTACCTGCTCGGAATTTTTCCTCCATGATTCTGTTCAGGAGTAGCCTTTTCTGTACCCTGAATCGTGACCTTTCTCTTCAGCATGAACTTTACCATGCTCATTTCCCTGCGAAGATAATAAGGAAATAGATACTGAGAAAACCCCACAAGCCGCACTTGTAAATTCCTCCTCTATCCCTGTTTTATCCTCTGTCCTCAGAAATGATATTTCATCATCCACGTTAGGGGAAATATCTTAATTTTGTGACACGTTTGAGGGTGGAGCTGTGGCTTTCCCCAGATGTGTGGTTACAGATGCGCTCAAGACCAGAAAAAAAAAAATCTGGTGTTGATTTGTGTTTGTGCCTCATCCACTAAGAAGAGTTTTCCATCTAATGGGCACTAAAGTATCCTATTGACCTCTGGAATTTGCTGCCCAGGTACTAATGAACCGTCTGAGAGGGTGGAAATTCCCCTGGCAGGTTTGGATTGCCTGCAGTGCATTGCAGCTTCGGGGGGGATTCATCTCTGAGCTGCCCCAATTTCCACACAGAGCCAGAGATTTATTTCCTCCAGGAATTCCACTGGAACACCAGACTCTTCGGAATCCTTTCCAAGCAGTTTCATCATTATTCCAGCAATCAGTGCACAAGTGGGAGAGCCTGAGCAAGGAGCCTCTGGTTGCTGTGGGAGGAGGTGGTGGCAGCTCTGCTCCCAAATTCGGATTTTCCATCACAATTCGGTCATTATGGGCTTGCAGGAAGATCCTTGGCCTGCAAATATTTGCTGCTTTTCCAGCAAAACACTGAAGATGTCCAGCACTTCAAAGCTTGGAAACATTGGGTTTTTGTTTTTTTTTTTTAGCATTGCAGGAGTGTTTGGATTATTTGCCTCTGCGGGGAATTTTTAATAGGAGTGCTTCCTTGCTGGGGTCTTACAAAGACATAGGACAAAGTTCTTTATTTTATGAAGTCTTTTGGAATTAGGGGATTCTGCAACTGAGGCAGAAGGTGAATTTAAAGGGAGATAGAAAATGTTTTATTATACTGGGAGCTATTTTCACTGCAAATTGCTGGCTGTTCCCACAGAAAACAGGGACATAATCTGGTCCTACATTAACAGAGCTGTGCTGACAGGGAACCATCCGAGGTGAGGGGTGACAGCTCCATGCCCAGGCTGAAAAATCCCTGCTTTACTCCTGGGCTGCGTTGGGAATTGCATCTTGGGGCATTCAGAAAGCCAAGAAAATCAAAATCCAGCTCAGAGCAACCTCCAGCCCCAAATCCTTCTGTATCCTCTGTCTCCACCCCGGGCAGTGCCAGGCGGGCAAGAGAGCAGGAGGTGGAAGGAAACAAAGTCTGGATGCTCAAGATCCAACGGGATCCAGCAGCACTGGGTTTTACTGGGATTTTCTAACGGGATTGTCTTCACCTCTGGCCTTCAGGAGCCCTCTGGTTCCACGTGTTTGGAACCAGCAGAGCTGAGGAGCTTCACTGCTCAGCAAATCTCACTTTAAGTTGTGAATTTCCAGTCGTAAATTCCTAGGGACACAGGCTGGTTACAGTAGGGATTTTAATAATGGCTAATTAATTGTATAAACACATTAACTGTTGATAGGCACAGGGAAAGAGTGGCTGGCATGAATAACAATTAAAGGTAAATTATCAGTCAGAGCTCTGAGCCAGCCCAAATTGAGAAACACTGATTTAATCTCTGCTGAGAGGCGCCTGGGCACAGCCTGCCCTGCAAAACTGGTGCAGAAACTTTTGTGCTGCCAAATTAAGAACAATTCCAAGTCGGGTTTCGTCCTGTTTTTCTTATTTTTTGTCTAATCCTTGTTTTACAACTCGAGCAAACCCCCCACCACTATCAGTCCTCTTGCCACAGGAAGATGCTTTGTGATTATCACACATCCCTCATGTTTATTTAGCTCAATAAACAACACAAAGGCAGCTTGTAGGAAATGAATCCTCCCTGCATTATCCCGTTATCTGTATTTCTTCGGGAAGAAGGAGCGCTGGAACGATTGTGTTTGCATTTTGAATGATAATATAAATCATCTTGCAAGAGGAAAATAATTGGCTTCCCCACA
Source organism: Monarcha castaneiventris obscurior (assembly GCA_026261815.1). NCBI lineage: Eukaryota > Metazoa > Chordata > Aves > Passeriformes > Monarchidae > Monarcha > Monarcha castaneiventris. Next base: position 2,466,389 of record JAMPIT010000437.1, read on the forward strand.
CAGCAGATTCCCACCTTCCCGGGTTCTGTGTTTAGGCTGCAGCATTCAGGATGAACACTGAATTTCCTCGCTGTTAAAAGCTGACGTTGTGGGCAGATGGGATGAGTGGTAGCTCAGTTAGCTGGGAATTTATCAGCTCTTTCAAGAATAAAATCCCAGCTTGAGGAACCGAGGAGTAAAAACGTCCATGGGAGGCTTCCCCTGCTGAAACAAGGCGCTGCTGCTGCTTTTTTGTCGTTTGGCTCATTCCAAACAAAACCCCAAAATCCTCTGGGCACGGTGAGCACTTTGTCCTTTTAGAAATGCCTCGATTTTCTCAACATGGAAATTCTTTGGAGAAGAAAGTGATGAAAAGGCAAACACTGAAAGGATCCCAGCGCCGGCTGGGGCTGTGCTGCTTGTCAGGGCTGTGGAGGAGATGAGCTGAGAGCTGCAGGCTTGGCTTGGCTGTTTCCAGAGGGGGACAGGGTTTATATGGGGGATTTATTGGTTTCTCAGAGAGGTGGGCTGAGATGAACATTTTCTGCAGGAAAAACGTTCTGGGAAGTCATTGAAGGTTTTATTTTTGAAGCAGAAGCACTTACAGGGGCTTTTGGAGATTTTTCAATGAGCACCGACTCTCTTGTTTTACTGAACCTGAGGGGATGGAGAATTTTGGGTTCCCTCTTCTTAAGCCTCTGCCTTGGTAGGGAAGCTGAAAGCACATTCCAGGCCCTTTTCCAAAGTCCCTCTCCAGCTCTCCTGGAGCACTTTTAGACACTGGAAGAGGCTCTGAGGTCTCCTTGGAACCTTCTCTTCTCCAGGTGAACACTCCCAGCTCTCCCAGCCTGGCTCCAGAGCAGAGGGTAGAACACAAACTGCACCAGCTCCTCAAGACCCAGCAGTTATTAATTAGAAGATGAAGGAAATAATTGCTGCACCATGAAGGTTGGGATGCAGATAAATGGGTGAGGGTGACAAGAATAAACTAATTGCCACGGAATTCCATCAAATATTTGCCTCCTATCAAGTGGGCTCAGTGTTTGTTTTAGGAGCCCTGGCAGAGGGAATGGTTCATATCTGAGCAACTGCTTACAGGGAAACACGGGGACCAATAAAGAATCTGAGCCTCTCGGTGCCTCAGCACTGCTAAATGTCATTAAAAGTCACACCACGAGATAAAAGCTAAATATATATATTATTTATTTATATATCTCCAGCCCAGCCTGCTGTGGGATGTGCATGGAGCTGTGCTTTTGTCCTACACCCCAAATCAGAAAGGAAGGAAGGAAGAAAGAAGGAAGGAAGGAAGGAAGGAAAGAAAAAGAAAGAAAGAAAGAAAGAAAGAAAGAAAGAAAGAAAGAAAGAAAGAAAGAAAGAAAGAAAGAAAGAAAGAAAGAAAGAAAGAAAGAAGAAAGAAAGAAAGAAAGAAAGAAAGAAAGAGAGAAAGAGAGAAAGAAAGAAGAAGAAAAAGAAAAAGAAGAGAAAGAGAGAAAGAGAGAAAGAGAGGGAGAAAGAAAGAAAGAAAGAAAGAGAGAAAGAAAGAAAGAAAGAAAGAAAGAAAGAAGAAAGAAAGAAAGAAGAAAGAAAGAAAGAAAGAAAGAAAGAGAAAGAAAGAGAGAAAGAGAGAAAGAGAGAAAGAAAGAAAGAAAGAGAAAGAAAGAAAGAGAGAAAGAAAGAGAGAAAGAGAGAAGAAAGAAAGAAAGAGAAAGAAAGAAAGAAAGAAAGAAAGAAAGAAAGAAAGAAAGAAAGAAAGAAAGAAAGAAAGAAAGAAAGAAAGAAAGAAAGAAAGAAAGAAAGAAAGAAAGAAAGAAAGAAAGAAAGAAAGAAAGAAAGAAAGAAAGAAAGAAAGAAAGAAAGAAAGAAAGAAAGAAAGAAAGAAAGAAAGAAAGAAAGAAAGAAAGAAAGAAAGAAAGAAAGAAAGAAAGAAAGAAAGAAAGAAAGAAAGAAAGAAAGAAAGAAAGAAAGAAAGAAAGAAAGAAAGAAAGAAAGAAAGAAAGAAAGAAAGAAAGAAAGAAAGAAAGAAAGAAAGAAAGAAAGAAAGAAAGAAAGAAAGAAAGAAAGAAAGAAAGAAAGAAAGAAAGAAAGAAAGAAAGAAAGAAAGAAAGAAAGGGAGAAAGAGAGAGAGAGAGAAAGAGAGAGAGAAAGAGAGAAAGAGAGAAAGAGAGAAAGAAAAGAAAGAAAGAAAGAAAGAAAGAAAGAAAGAAAGAAAGAAAGAAAGAAAGAAAGAAAGAAAGAAAGAACGAACTGCTGTTGGAATATGAAATTGCATTAAGCTGTGATTAAAAATTAATCTGACTTCTAATTGGAAATACTCTGAAATTAATGGTGAAATCCTTACAGGAATATATTAAAAGGTTACCACTGTCAATTTTTAATGGATTAAGTTTCATTATCAGATGAGGCCATAAAACAAACTGATTTTCAAGAGGTAAATTTCCACCTTCCAGGATTTTTTCCACCTTGTTTATTCCTGGAGCTTTAAGGTTGATGGCTTCACCTATATTTGCCTGAGCATAAATTTTTGAAGCCGCATTTCCCCCCGTCCTTTTTCCAGTCCTTTTCCTTGCTTGCTTTCCTTGACTTTTTTCCTCCCTACATTTTCAGCTCCTCAGATGCCATTTTTTAGACCCTCGTTCTGATTTTTCCGGGCCTTTATTTAAGCTGTTCATTGTCACTCCTGCCCTTTGCTGAAGCCAAATCTTTCGATTTTATATTTTATTTTCTCTAACCAAATACTAAATCTAACTAATACAAATATATATTTAAATGTCTTGTTTCATCTTGATCCACTCCTGATGTTTTGAAGATTAGGTGACAGATCTTCCAATTTGATCAATAATATACTTTTGAAGATGCATTTTTTAATTTATATGAAGCATTGTATTAGATGCTTTATATTAAAATATAGGGCATAAAACACAGGCCGATTTTTATTGCATTGTTCTCTCAATCCCTGTTATTTTATGTCCTCCTATCTATGTTGAAAAATATTAATTTTTACAACTGTTCCCAGGCCCTCAATGTCCTTGTGACTCTTTGGGTTCTGTGTTCATGCACAAACCAAGTCACTCTTCTCTTCTTTTTTTAGTTCATTTTAAATTTACTTTTTTAGCACATTTATTAAACATTTAAGAAACATAAGGAGAGCCCTTGAAATAAATAGCTGAGCACAGCTAAAATATTTTTTTATTATTAATGAGATACACAAAATGCAGAGATTTGCTGCGCTATGAATCTTGAAAAGTGCTTATAATCATAATATTTATCTGGAGATTTCTCCTGAATCAGTGTTTTATGGTAATTCACAGTGAGCCACGGTGACTTGCTGAGTTATCTTTCAAATTTTGAGTCACCTAAACCTAAATTTTAATTATTCATATTCTTTTCTCATGAGCTATTTGCATGTGTAATCCCACAGTGCTATCCCAAATTCCTGCTGGTGCTTTGAAAAGGACGTGGCCCCCTCATCTGGGAACAGGGATGGCAGAAATGAAATTAAAATAGAATTTTTGGGCATTTCAGGTATTTAATAATTTGAATTGAGGGATTTTCCCCTCTGGCAGTTTGGAAATATCTCTTTTTTTTTTGAGGTGTCCTCTTGCAATTCTTCCTCCACCATCACCCTCTGCCTTGGAAAGGTGAGGTTGGAATAGAAAATTCTTTGAGGATATTTTGTGCCTGCCCGTGGTAGCAGGGGGTGGAACTGGCTGGTCCTAAGGTCCCAACCCAAACCCTTCCGTGGTTCTGTGATTCTATTTAATTCAAAATTCTATTCAAAAATGCCAGGTGGGAACGCATCTTATCCTGAGGGAAAAAATGGTATTAAAAATCAAACGAACTGGGGAAAAAACCCAAATAATAATTAAAAAACATTAAAGAGATATGGGATCACATTTCAGATAATCAAGAAATACCATCTTTGAATTTCCACCCACTTGCCTCAAACCAACAGGAAAACTCATTTTTTTCAGGGAAATATTGACCTTTTCCAGTGCAAATCATTGCCTTATGTGAGGAAATCTGTTTATTTTGTGAGCAAATACTGATAATAATTAACACAAGCTGATCATAAATGTTCAGCAATTGATAAACTATTGCCACGTCCAGGAGGAGCAAAAAACCCCACACTGTTCTAATGAAATTTTTTTTCTGATAAGACAAGAAAAAACATCTTAAAATAAGTTTTAATGACCTGTAATTTTCTTTATTAGAGTTATAAATTTTAAGTATAATCTTAACACAGATACTAAATAATGCACGTGCATATTTAACCAAGAATAGATTCCCATGCTCCAGAAACATTATTTCTATCACTTTCCACAGGTAAATGTGCTACAGGAGCCGAAGTTAAATCTCATTTAGGATCTTTTGCTTGGAGACAAAAGAAATTGCTATTTTTCAGTGGAAATCTGAATTCAGTCGATGCATTTACCACAGTGTTTGCTCATCAATCTGCATCAATCAACGAGGTTGAGCCTCTTGAGCAGAGGTGAAAAACAATTGTGTTATAGGACTGGAAAATAGATGTTTTAGGGTTTGGGGTGGGGTTTTTTTTGGTATCATCTGAGGCTGAATTTATTCCGAGCTGAATTTGAGCTCTGCATTGCTGCCATCAACACCCCTCTGCCTCCTTTTCATCGGCTTTGCAGAGGTCTTTGCCTTTCCTTTCTGTGTTCTCTTCCCAAGGTGAAAAATGCTTTGTTTTCTACCTGTTCTTCGGCATGGTTGTGTCAGATTCCAGGGATGGTGCATCCCAATGAGCTCCCAACCTTTTCCATCTCCACCCTTGTTGGGGAAGATGAAACAGGAAAGCCTTATAAATATGATTGCCTGACAAAAGATGCTGAGACTGTGGAAACTATAAGTGAGATTGAAATGAAGACAAGCTTTGAATTACCCAACTCCAGTTAGTGAACAACTGGAAAACAATGAAGGTAATCCCCCTTTGACTGAACAATGCCCTCTGCTTGCAGCCAGGTCCAAGGGTCAGAGCAGACCCTGCCAGCTTGGCAGAGGGTCCAAAGAGTCATTTTTAGGGTTTAAAATGTAACCCCATATGGTAATGCAATGATTCTTATGGGCAGTATGTAAATGCTATATATGGATGCTGAAAAAGCCTCAGCAGAGAATTTCTTCAGCTCTCTGCTGTAGTTGGTGAGAGCTCTGTCTTTCTCATGCTGAACTATGAAAAACATGAGAAGGTTTCTGTGAACCGACTCTGCTATCTTGCACCTGCAGATATAATTAGAATTGTTATGATCTCGGCTAGGGCAATGAACGATGTGAGAACTGACCAATCACTGGTAGGTTGTTAGCAAGAGGTCCAATAATCTCTTGCCATTTAGGTAGACATTAAGAGAACTAAACACGTAAAAACCCATCCTTTGTTAATTATTTAATTCCATCCGTTCTCTTGACTGCATTCCTGTCTCTGAGTCTTTCTAGGATTTGTATCTTGTACTTGATTGGTTCATGAAAATTAGAATATTCAGCACAGAAGATGATTTATTGTATTGTAAACGAGAACTTTACTCTCTTGCTCTCTCTCTGGTGCTCTTACTCTCTTACTCTGTTACTCTCTTGCTTCTCTTGCTCTCTCTTGCTCTCTCTTGCTCTCTCTTGCTTCTCTTCCTTTCTCTTGCTCTCCTACTTCTCTCGCCTGCTCCGAGCTGTGTCTGGCAGCTCTGTAATAAATAACTACGCCCAATTAAAAATAAAACAAGTATAAAATTTATTTCGTGTCCGAGAGTTCAAACATGCAAAGCCACGATCGAAAAGGAGACAGTGCCAAGCCCGGGATTGGCACTGGGTGAACACAGCTCTGACCTCTATCGCATCAGACCTCCCTCTGTTCACAACCACTGCTTCCAATGGCTTGTTTTTATACAGTTTTTCCCATAAAGTCCGGATCTTGGATGTTATTTTGCCAATCAGCATATGCATGAAGTACACCATTCATGAAACTGGGGAGAACAAAATGCATCCTGTCTTTGATTAATGTCCCATCACCAGAGGATGTTATCTGATGGCTCATGATGTTCCATATCTTGGTTCCTGATCCAGTCGTTAGCACCTGAGCTGGGACAGGATTTTCGTAGATCTTTAATCAGTTCTTCCGAGAAGTTCTCCTTGAAAATGTAAATATCAGGAGCCAGCTTAACTCTTTCTTGATGAGTCGTTATTCTCCGTAGCTCAGTTTTTGGGATGCAAATCAGTCTCCTGTAAAGGTTACAATTCTCCCAGGGCAAGTTCTGTTCGTTTTTAATATTGGTTACATCTTAACTTTGGTACATATTTCGATATTACATATTTGAGCAGGAATTTCCCATTTTTATTTACAACAGCTCCAAGCAGGGCCCCTGCACCCACGCCCTCAGCAATAAACCTCATGCTCTAAGACCTGACTGCAGAGATCTCTCATCTCCATCCATCCCGAGCGTCCTAAACCGCCAGGAGCTCCCACACACCCTGAAATACAGCTGGGCTCATGGAAGGATTTCCCTCTTTGCTGAGGCTCCTTCGCAGTTTTGGCCTTCTCCAAGGTCTGATTTCACTGCAGGTTAAACGCTGCTTTTTGAAGTTGTCATTTTAATCAGTACTGCGAGTTTCAGATTGTTGCAGTTAGGATCTGTTTATAAAAAAAATAACCTCATGAAACGCCTTATATTTAGTCTTGCTTATTGAACCGTGGCTAAAGTCATCATCATGCAGCATTTGGGGTCACACTGAAGGTTCTTCTGAGCTCTGAGCGAAATTTCTGACCCAGAAACCAGAACACATCTGATTTTTATTTCTTATATTTGCACTGCAATAAAATTTAGTGACAAATGAGGAGAAGACAGATCTGTAAATGAGTAAATGTGTGAGCTCAGAGAGCGCCGGGGCAGAGTTTATCTTGTTTCATATTTCTATTTTTCACTTTTCCTTGGTCCTTCTGTCAAGCCTGGCAGATCCTGAAGATTGTCCAGGAGATTTAAACTTTGACTTTCACTCAAATCCACCAAGTTTTTCTATTTCTTTAACCCTCTCCCCAAATCTTAATTTTGCTGCCAGTGAAGCAATGAGTAATGCTGCTCAATTAATTTTCAATCTCCAACCCTCAAACTGAAAAAAATATTACTCTGGTAGATGACTTTTCTAATAAACATATCTACTTCTGTGTCAGTAAATATCTATTTTCACTGCTGTGCTGAATAATCACTGCTGCCAGCTTGTTTGGAGAGGAATCAAAACGATGTCCCTCCAAATAACACAAATCATCAGTGCCTCAAACCCACAACGTGTTGAATTTCTACCAACAAGTCGCTTCTCGTGCCTCCTGAAATATTTCCCATCCCAGAAATCAAATGTGAGCATGACCCCAAGTTGTGGCAGCCCCAGCACCTCCTTAGGATGCAATAAAAACCAATTTTTTCGCAGCAGTTCGAAGTGTGTGAGACAAATCTTGTGGCTGAGACGGTTCAAAGGAGGCTGAGCAAAACAAGCACTGAGGTGGGAGCAAATTATAAACTTTAGAGTGCTTTAATGTTAATATTTCTCTGTTTTAAGGAGCTGACCAACCACGTGTAGACACAAAAAAAAGTATTTTCTCTAATTATTCCTGCATCCTGTCAAAGAGTTTGGATACTCTGTGGTCACCTTATTTTTATCAGGGAATATTTTGAGCTTCTCCTAAAAGATGCAGTGCATAAAACCCCACTCGATGCCATCCTTTATTACTCTGTGCTAAGAAAGGGAATCTCGAATTCCTCAGCGTTGCTGGAAATGTTTTCAAGTAGAATTATATTTATCCTCATTTTTTACTGCTGTCATAAACCAGGCGTGCAGAACCCATAAGAGAACTCTGAGAATTGTTGGAGATGTGCAAACTGGATTTCTGTGCCCAACATTTGGGGTTGTGGCTCATTTAGCTGAGTGCCCTTTTGCTGTCAGAGCCTTGTGTTTGCTGCCCCAGCTCCGGAATATTCCATCAGCTGGTGCTCATCGCTCCAGCACATCCACATTTACATTCCCTTCCTTCCTCCCCATCAAAGTGGTCTCAATTATTTTATTTTTTCCAAAGCTACATTATTTTGAAGCATTTGAGTTCATTCTCATTCACATCTCTAATGTCTCTACTTGCTATATTTGATTTCCTGATTTCATTCGGGTGAAATTCGCCAATTTTTCCCTTTTTTTTTTTTTTTTGCCATATCATTAGTGAAGATAAGAAATAATTTATCTCTCTGGGGGCATTTATTGCAGTAGTTGTGTCAGTGATATTACACCAGTGATTTTTTTTCCTCCCTTTTGGGGTCCAGGGAAGGTAAAACTCTCAGAACAAAAACCCTGGAGATTAATTTGCAATTTGTGGGCTGAAGAATGAGGATTTTAGTCACAGATGACCACACATCTTTAGAATCAGAGAATCATTAAGGCTGGAAAAGACTTTCAAGATCATTAAGTCCAACCTTTGTATTTGCAGTTAACAAGGTGAATTCTGTCTAAAATATCCAAGGTGGTAGAGATCTATTAAAAAAATCCATTTTTTGCCATTGCTAGGTGTAATTACATTCCTTCTGTACTGTATATTATGATCTTTTGGGTACATGTTTTTATTACCAATCAGAGAAACACCAGTAGCAGCCCAAAATATGAAATATTTCATATAAAATAAGAAAACTTCATAGCCTGATCCTTAGTGGGAGAAACTTAAATGTAGGTTAATATAACACAGAAATTTGGGATCCCAATGATAAATCTCAATTGTTGGTCTAGAACTCGGTGTTTGGCATAGAAAATATAAAAAAAGAGGAAAAGTGCTGCAATAGAAATCCGAATTTTGCTTAGAAAGGATAAAAAAACCAGGGAAAAAGGGTGCTTGAACTGGAGATTCAGATTGTACAAGCAATGTATTTAAGGACTTGCTAAATCCAGTCTTAAATTGTTAATTTATTCCATGTTATCTTTTAAAACCCATGAATAGCAAAGCTATTTCTCTCTAGTTTACTACAGAGCTCGGCACAGCAGGTACTCGAGGCCATGAATCTCCCCTGTTTCAGTTATAAGGTATTAGAACAGGAATTCTTGATCATAACCTTCAAATCTTCTTTTTTTTTTTCACTTTCTCCTTCTCTCTTTCCTTTTTTCACCCCTCAACAGAATTGCAGTTTCCTCAGTGTTCTCTCACCCTCAGATGTCGTTGTAAATCATCCCTCCAGCTGCCTCCATTCCTCTCTCCTCTGGCTCCTTCCCTCGTGCACTTATTAAATAAAACAATAAATTATCTCCACTCCTCTGTTTAAATCAGAAACATTTCTTTGCGTCAGGTTTTGCCAGCAAACCCTGCAGCCTCTTCTGTCCTGCTCTCCAAAATTTCACTCCCCTCTCCCATCTCCCTTTCCACCAGTCCATCCCTGCTTCAGTCCCTCCCTACTGCTCCTTTTCCTTCTTCCCAATATTCACCCCTGAGTATTTCAGGCTCTGTGCCAGCTACAGGAAAAATCCTCTTAAAATTCAGATATTCCAGCTTAAAACTGCTCTGCTCTCGAAAAATCTTCTGGTGACATCAAGGGAAAATGTTTGTGCATGTGGGGTTGAGGGCTGGAATATAGGGGAAGTTGCTCTCTTGTTAGTTGTTGTTGTAAGTTCTGAGTAACTGTGATTAAATTTTAAGAACGATAAATTGGATCAGCTCAAGGATTTTTGTTATTTCAACAAAGCCAAAACCTGAAGAAGTGACAGCAACCCAGGCTAACAAATAAAAACAATGGCTTTAATTAGAATAATTCATTAGAAGCAGAAATCCAATGTGCATTTTGTAGGAAGAAGGGAACAAAGTCCAAAGCGCTGCTGTTTGCATTCTGAGATAAATGCAAAAAAACCCCAAGTAATGTATAAAATTTAAATCACAACATTCTCAGAGAACTCCATAAACACCAGTTCCTGCAGTGCTCTGTGTGTGTTACAAAGGATGCCTCATTACATCTCCCGGTTTGAGCCAGGTATTTGTTAGACTATTTTTGATGCTGATGTTTAGGCTTTCCTTTTAATCCAGGCTGCAGCTCTGGAAGCACCACCCCGAGTCTCCCTGTGGCTCCAACACCGGTGAGCATTGGCTGAGAAAAATCTGCTTTTTCACTTCTTTCACCAGGCTTATTTTGACTTATTTTTGGCTTCTGGATAGAAAATGCTCCACAAACTCTCAGCCCCCCAGTTCGTTCCTTCTCTGCCTCTTGCCTTTCACATCCAGGCCCATCCCTTCTTTCCAAACAGCAATTGTGAGGGAGAGGAGACTGAAGTGACAGCCCAGCGTTCTGAGCTGAGCGTCCTTCCTCTCCTCTCATTTAATCAGGAAATTCCCACCACAAATGTTGGAATCCAAGGCACGCCTCTGACTGCCCTGGGAGCTCAGGGCACACCTCGGGCTGCCCTGGGAGCTCAGGAGCCCCAGCAAGGGGGTCCCAGCCCCTGGCAAGAAGCCCAGAATGGCACCGGCTTTGACCTCAGCCCATGGGAAAAGTTACCAACACTGCCAGAATCATTGCAAGCCACCAGAGTGTGAAAATGAGCAGTGGTTTAGTATTTTACAGGGTAAAAAAGTAGATTTTAGGGTTTTTAATATGAGGATGAAGGGTTTAAGATGGAGGACTTTGGGCGTTGCCTCGTTCTTCCTCTTCTTCTCCTTCTCCTCCATCTTCTCTGGTGGTGGTGGCACAAAATGATTGGGAGAATGAAAAAGAGGTAGAAATTCCGTGTCTAGAACAGGTGCAAATGAATTGGTAGAGAACAGTAACTAATAAATGCGTTGTGAAGAATGGTTGGATGATGGAAAGGGCACACAAAGGCCGGGACAGCCCAGGGCTGGGCAGTGCCCGCTCGCACTCGGCTGCATCAGATGTGCGGCCGGAGCTGAGAGCTGGCAGAGAGAAGGAGAAATCAACAACCTGAAACAACATCTGCAGCCGTTTCTCATCTGCTGGGGCTCGAGGTAAAGCTCCCCAGAGGTGAAGATAAGAACCAGCATTTGTGTGGAGTCCTAACTCCCACAGACAAAGAGCAGCCCCATGGATAAATCTGCTCCTTCACATCCCTGGGAATCTGCCCAGTTTTTATCAGGGCCCAGCTGGTGGCTGCTGTTTCCTTGTGAGGGCTGGAGGCGTCTGTGGCTCTTCTTCACCTGCTCCTGGGCACTGCCCAGATGAGTTTCACCGGTCAATGGCCAAAAGTTGGGATCGGGTTTTGGGGCTTCCCCATGAGGGGCTGGAGCTTGTCCAGGGAAGGGAATGGAGCTGGGAAGGGGCTGGAGCCCCAGGAGAGGCTGAGGGAGCTGGGAAAGGGGCTCAGCCTGGAGAAAAGGAGGATCCAGAAGGGAAAAGCTCTGCAGCAGAGCCTTCCCCAAACTTCCCTCACTTTCTTTTCCCCTCATGTTTTCTCCCACTTTTTTATTTTCCCCTCACACCCTGAGGGGCTGGAGTGAGTCTGGGGAAGGGAGCGGAGCTGGGAAGGGGCTGGAGAATCCCTGAGGGAGCTGGGAAAGGGCTGGAGAATTCCTGAGGGAGCTGGGAAAGGGGCGGGAGAATTCCTGAGGGAGCTGGGAAAGGGCTGGAGAATTCCTGAGGGAGCTGGGAAAGGGCCGGAGAATCCCTGAGGGAGCTGGGAAGGGGCTCAGCCTGGAGAAAAGGAGGCTCAGGGGGGACCTTGTGGCTCTGCACAAGTCCCTGACAGGAGGGGGCAGCCGGGAGGGATTTGGGATCTGCTCCCAGAGAACAGGGACAGGAGGAGAGGAAACGGCCTCAGGCTGGGCCAGGGGTGGCTCAGGGTGGATATGAGGGAAAACTTTTTCTCTCAAAAAGGTGATCAGGCACTGGCACTGCTGCCCAGGGCAGTGGTGGAGTCTCCATCCCTGGAAGTGCTCCAAAGGCTGGACGTGGCACCTGGGGACGGGGTTCTGTGGCAAACACGGCGGTGCTGGGTTCATGCTTGGAATTGATGACCTTGGAGATGTTTTCCAACCCTAACAATTCCAGCATGGGGGCAGCTGGATCACTGTGCTGGCCATGGACAGCAGCCACCCCATGGCCTCGGGGCAATAACTAGGTCTGTACATTCCCTTTAATTTTCCCTATTTCAGTGCAGGGCAGATGCACCTGATGCACCTTTGCCTCTAATTAATGCCCTCTTGCTGTCGCTCTGGTTTTTGCAGTGTTCTATGTTTTCACTTCTGTAGTAGAAGTTCTCATGCATTTTCTATAAACAGAGTCCTTGTTTTTGTAACCGGCCTAGATTGTTTTTGAACTTCTGGATTGTTGTTCATTCCTTTCTCCCAAGGCGGAGAAAGATGATTGATTATGTCACTATCCTGTGGAATTGCAGAGGTGTAACCTTCATCTACCAATGTATGGTTGTTTTAAGAAAGATATAAAAATGAGAGAATAAAGAAGGGCAGGACTCTCTTGCTCTCTTGGCCCTGCTTGGTGGTCCTAACCTGCTGCTTTTGTGTCCGACAGTGAGACATCTTGCCTCTGCTTTATTCCTTTGGATCCATTGATGAACAGGCCAAGGCACTGCTGGGTTATCAGGGAAGATGAACCACTCCAAAATCCAGGCATGGAGGACTTCCAGCGTGGTGAGCAAGCTAAAAACTCCCTCAGAAAAGCCTGTGCTCTCCTGAGTGATGCCAGCACTGAGTACAGCCCAGACATGATATTACCTGTTTAATTTGCATGTTTTACCAGGTTTTGAAGCTAAAAGCTGTGGATTTAAGACTAAAATGGCCTTTTGGAGTGCTAGGAATTAAGCATTTGTATTGAATTAGTTAAAAGCAAAGGATCTTCTTCCCCGTTTCTTTGCATTTTCCTGGCTTTTTAGACCAACAGCATCTCAAAGCGAGCCATGTATAAAATGGCTCAGAATTAAAGTACTGATCTTTAATTCCTCCTCGTGCTGCTGTGAATTATCCTTCAGAGCTAAAGGTGCTGAAGTAACCCAGTGTGAATCACCAACAGAGAGGAATGCAGACCTGTTTTCGGCAGGTGTATTTCTCCAGGCCAGATTGCTGTTGTGTCTGACACTCTCCTCAGGTTTTCTCATCTCCTCTCAGGCAGGTTGTGTTTCTCCCACAACACAGATGGGACCTGAGGTACCATGAGGTTAAATGACTTCCCTGAAGTGACACGAGCAGTCTGGAGCAAAACCAAGAGCTCAACTGAACTCATTTGGTGCCTCGGTCCCAAAATCGTCCTGTAAAATACCAGCCACAAAAATTGGAAGAAGTATTATATGTTGTTTTTTGGGTTTTTTTCTGAAATGAAGAAATATTATATGTCGGTTTTTTGGTTTTTTTTTTTTCTGAAATGATTAGGTTTTTGGGAACTAGAAGGAGAAATTGGCCAGACCAATGTGTGCTTTCACTTTTGCAGCTGCATCCTCCCCAGGGCTCCCTGAGCTCCTGTGTGCATAAAACCCCACGCTCACATGCTCAGTCAGATAATTGAAGGTACAAGCAGCTAATTAAGTTCCAACTTATCCCATTAGTACATGCACACCCAGGATCAGGTCTATATTCCTGCCCAAGGCTCAAAGGTTGGCCTGGAGGAACATCAGACTGCAGCAAACACCAAAGCTGCTGCCACTGCTTTTGCCAGCGTTTAACTTCACACTCTCTGCTTGAACCACAGCTTTATTGGGTGTTGGAGTGAGAGCATCTCTGGACTCAGGCCCAGAGGAAAGCCAAAGCACAGGAGTTGAGTTAAAGCCTTTGGACAAACTGAGATATGTGAAATCTTACCAAAGTGAAACAGAATTTTTAACTTTTAGTAGAAATACATGCTAAGTGCCTTAAACATTGAAAAGCTGCAGCAGAGACCTTGAGCAGAGTTCTTTCTGCTGTGGCAGCGTTATCCTTTCATAGAGTTCTTTATTTTAGATAAAATATGGATAGAACTATATTGTTCACATTTTATAGATATATTATTTTAGACAAAATATAGATAGAATAAAATTGCTCACATTTTTTAGATTTGGTGTTCACATAAAAAATAAGAGCTGATAGAAACTGTACACACAAATCTGTGTAATACCCATGTAATGCTTATGATTGTTAGAATTAGACCAGGAGAGGTTAAGAAAAAAAACCTAGAATCGTGTGTTAATTTCATTGGTTAATTAACAAATATAATCCACACTTCTGTAAGAAAAAAAATTATTATAATTCATTAGAAGAAATTAGAAGTTGTTTGCTGCTTGCTGTTTTGCTGCTGCTGCTGTTGCTGCTTGGCTTTATCATGTAACCCCCTTGAACTGTGCCTTCAAGAAGCCCTGAGACTGTGAAATAAAAACCTAAATTTTTTATTTCTAAATAAAAATTTTAGTTTCTAAAAAATGAAAAAATGAAAAATAAAATAAAATAAAATAAAGAACAGCAGCCTCCTCTGCTCTCTTTTACCCTGGTCCAAGAAGGAAGGGGATCCCAACAAAAGCTCAACAATTGGGCAGTAAAAATATTGTCCATTAATGCCATGGAAATCCATGCCAAAATAGTATCTGTATTATATATGTAAATACATGCATTTAAGTGACCCTTTAGAGCAGCATCACTTAAAAGAAATCATGTTGAAAATGCTCCCAAATGGAGACATTAATATTTCCATCCTCCTTGTGCTGCTGATTTCCCCTTCTGTGCTGATGCTAATGAAGTATTAACCCATGAAGTGGGAGTAGGACGGAAGCAGGAAACCTCTTTTCACTGCTGGTATTCACACTGCTTGTTATTTTTGCTATTTCAAAGTTAAAATTCTGGCTAAAAATAGAAGTCATGGATCTGTCATTCTTTATGTTGAGGGAAGGAGCTGTAGCCAGAAGTAAAAATGCTTGAAGTTCACAGTTCACTGGAACAGGCTCAACCAATTTTCTTATTCTAATGTATGAGGCAATGGGATTTTTAAAGTGTCTTAAAGTCATTTTAAGAACTTCAATTGTTTATTTTACAGCAGGACTTATTTCCAAGTGATTCTTTCCCCTTGCTCCACCTTTCCTTGAATCCATGCCCAGCTGATGCCCTCAGTCAGGCAGCTCCCATGGCTGATTTCAGACTCCCATTCCCACAGGAGGCAGGATTCCTTCCCAATTCTCCCAAATGTGCCAGGGAGATCGTTCCATGGGATGATCCACGGCTGGGGATCCCTCCAGGCTCAGGGAATTGGAGATGTTCAGCCCAGAGAAGAGGAGATTTTGTGGAAACCTCAGAGCCGCGTTGGAAGGGGCCTCCAGGGAAGCTGCAGAGGGACTGCGGTGATAAAACAATGATTTCAAAATGAGAGAAAATGGGTTTAGATGAGATTTTGGGAAGGAATTCCACCCTGTGAGGGTGGGGAGGCCCTGGCACAGGGTACCCAGAGAAGCTGTGGTTGCCCCTGGATTAATTAAAGAAACTGACTTCAGGAAAACCTTCCTGATCTTTTTTTCCAACTGTAATATCCAGACAAGAGATTTACCACATACAACAGAATCCAGTCATGAAGAGAGAGGAAAAATCCTTTTTTAAAACGGGTGATCCCAGAAGCAGGACGACAACAAATGTGTAAATTTAGATTGGATATAGGGAAGAAATTGTTCCCTGTGAGGGTGGTGAGGCCCTGGCAGAGGTTGCCCAGAGAAAATAATTATTTTTTTTGGGAAATAACTCTTTAGGAGGCTTCATTCAGACTTCCTTTTGCTTGCAGAACAATGAATTTTAAGCTTGGTTTTCATCACCATCCACAGTTTTCATCCATGAAAAGAGCAGTTCCCTTCTTTATCTATGCAAGGTTCACCAGATTCCAGTGCTCCAAACTCTCTTGCTCCAGTGAGTAATTCCCAACCAAAAATTAAGTGTATCTAATCTGAAAAAAATCAGGACAATATTGTTTTGAGGCCATGTCATATTATTTATGCGAAGTGCCTTTAAAGCAATAAATAACCAGGTCTTTAAAGACTTATTTTTTTAGAGGGAAAAAAAAACCCCCCTATTAAAAGCTGTGGGAATTCCCACTGAAATGAAGCTAATTCCATAAGCAAAGCAGCACCACTTTCCTGCCATGCAAGGCCAAGGAATTGGAGTGATATCCCTGGAATTGATTGCTTGTTCTGCATTCCTGGGAGGTGCAGAGGCAGATTGGCAAGGTGACATAATTATTTGTGAGTCTCCAAGCTGTCTGGTGTTACCAAGGTAACTCAGTTGCAATCTGCCTCGAGTCCCTCTGAAGATAAAGTGGTCAGTGCTGCTGCTCTGGGAAAATGTCAGCTCCTGACCCTTTTTCCATATTACCTGAATCCAACGAGAAGCAGAAATCATTTGATCACAGCATCGCACAGAGCTCGCAGGAAAAAAAAGGGAAATATTCTGTATTTCCCTCCATCTGTCCAGCCCTGCTTTTTACAGGATATTCCTGAAACGTTACTCAAGCAAAATTCAGTGTTCACTTGGACTTTATGTGAAGCTGTTAAGGGAATGAGGCAGAGGAAAGGGTCTTGAAACCAGTCCTAGGCCAGCCTAGAGGCAAAACAATTTAGGATTTGGGCACCATGGTGTGAAAGAGCCTTCCCTGGGAGCCCCTGATCCTGACCCGGGCACTGGAAGGAGAAAGATCCCAGGGTGAGTGTGAGGTCTGCAGCTGGGAAGAGGCTTTGAACTCTCCCTGTGCAGCTGAAATAATGTCAGGAGAAGAGAATTCACAGGGAACAGTTCCTTCCCAAGATCCCATCCCTCTGCCAGTGGGAAGCCACTCCCCTTGTCCTGTCCCTCCATCCCTTTCCCAAAGTCCCTCTCCAGCTCTCTTGGAGCCCCTTTAGGAATCAAAAAGGGCTCTGAGGTCTCCCTGGAGCCTTCTCTTCTTCAGGATGAACAACCCAAACATTCTCATCCCTCTGATCATCTTCAGGGCCTCCTCTGGACTCGGTCCAGCAGCTCCTTGTCCTTCTGCTCTTTGGGGTTCCAGAGCTGAACACAGGGGCCCCGTCTCCCTCGTTGGTCAGTACCCACTGCACCCCTGATGGCTGTGTGAAGGGCTGGGTTGGTATGAGTTCAATTCACAGAAAGTGGTTAAAATCTTTGGCCAGCCCAGCTAGGGTGGACTAAAACAGGGACTAAACCTTGGCCAGCCCAGCTAGGGTGGACTAAAGCAGGGACTAAACCTTGGCCAGCCCAGCTAGGGTGGACTGAAACTGTTCGTGCAGAAACACAAAATCACTGGATGATTCTATGCAGGTGCTTTTATTGAAGAGCTCTGGGAATCAGGGGTTCAGACCCAAATCTGATCCCGACATGGATTCGGGATGGATACATTTTATACCCTTTCCTTACATAACTGTTGTATAATCATATGTTAATCATCAACTTGATGTTGTTCTATTGTGTATATTGTTTCCACCCAAGCATGGGTTTAAGCCCCCTCCCCACAACATTCCTCACGATTGTTGTCCCTTCCCCATGATTCTTGTTGTAATTAAAATAATTATTTTTAACTACATTTACTAAGCAATCATCACATTTAACTTCATCATCTGCCATACAGGTGGGTACACCAGGTACAGGTTCACATCATTTCAGCAAAGAAAATGCCCACTCCCGTTCCCAAGACCTATCTTAACTACCATGATTTTTAGAAACATTTTAACCCTATGCTATCAAAACAGGGACTAAACCTTGGCCAGCCCAGCTAGGGTGGACTAAAACAGGGACTAAACCTTGGCCAGCCCAGCTAGGGTGGACTAAAACAGGGACTAAACCTTGGCCAGCCCAGCAAGGGTGGATTAAAGCAGGGATTAAACCCTGGCCAGCCCAGCTAGGGTGGACTGAAACATCCTGGAGATCTGTGGCCAGGAGATGCTTGGCTGTTCAGCTGGGGAGGGAAGGCTGTGACATCAGCCCAGCACTGCTGGGGCACAAAGTTTGGAGAAAAAGCAAAAGCAAGAACAAAAGGTCAGACAGATCATTCCTCCTTCCCTTTTAAAGCCCGTCTCAGACTGAGTGCAATGTCCAGAGGTTTCTCTCAGGGTGTCTGTGATGTTCAGGCAGGGGTTGGTGTCACTTCACCTGTCCACGAGATCTGCTATCATTAACTGGGGCTGCTCACAGGGATTGGAAACCCCTCCCAGAGCCACAGCAGGAGCCTGAAAAGACAGAAACACCACTTCAAAACTGCTTCTGGAACAGCCCAGATGAAAATCTGAGCAGCAGTCATTTAAATAATGACCAAGGTCATTACGTTTGCAAAAAGTCACAGTGCTAATGAGAAGTGCTCCGGGCAGATTGCACATCCCAAGGGTTTGGCTTTATGGAATCTCTCAGTGCAACAACTGTTTGTGCCCACGGGATCTCTTCTGCTGGCACATTTTAAGGATGATGGTACAAAATGGGCCCGTGACATGATTTACACAGGCTGGAGCCCATAGCAAGCTACAGATGGGAGTGGGAAAAGCATCATGGATGTATTTGCTAATTTTTCTCTAGGAAGAGAATTGGGGAAAACTGGAATTACTGCAGAAAAGCATGATATTTCGCTAGAGGAGCTATGATGTAAAATAGATCTTGAAGGGATTTGGGGGAATATTACACTTTTGGATGCTCCAAGCCCCATCCAGCCTGGCCTTGGACATTTTCCAAGGATGGGGCAGTCCCAGCTTCTCTGGGCACCCTGTGCCAGGACCTCCCCACCCTCACAGGGAGGAATTCCTTCCCAATATCCCATCTAAAGCTCCTCTCTGTCACTGTGGGGCCATTCCCTCTTGTCCTGGAACTGCACTCCCGAGTTGAAGATCCCTCTCCAGTTCTCTGGTAAAGGGACTTCTTACAGGAGAAAAAGGGGACAGGAGAAAAGGCGTTGTTAACCGTGGCTCCTGATGGATTTAAAATGATCTTTGTTAGGAAAAACGGCTGGCAAAGAGCAGGAAGGGCTGGAGGAGAGAGGAACAACAATGGGCTGGTCCAGAGTGAACGCTGAGGGTGATTAATGGGTGGGAGCCCTTAATGAGGGCCATTCCTTCCTCCTCGAGGGAGCCGTGGAGTGCTAAGATGCGAGGGTCAGGAGCATCCGTGCTGATCCTGAGGGACAGAAGGACAAAATGCACGTTCCAAGGGAAGCCACGGTGGGAGCTGTGCCCGGGAATCCAGGTAGGCTGAGCTGGGGGTCACTGGTGAGGGTCAGACCCCACGTGTTTGGGGATTGCTGAGGAATCTGATGGTGTTCAGCTCTGAACCCCAAAAAGATCAGTCCAACATAAATAAATAAATGCTGAAGGTGGGAGAAGTGGGAGCACTGGTGAGGGTCAGTCCCCACGTGTTTGGGGCATTGCTGAGGAATCTGATGGTGTTCAGTGCTGAGCCCCAAAAAGATCAGTACAACAAAATGATAAATAAATAAATGCTGAAGGTGGGAGGAGTGGGAGCAGCAGTCAGGGTCAGCCTCCTCTTGCTTTGGGGATTGCTGAGGAATCTGATGGTGTTCAGCTCTGAACCCCAACAGGATGGGTACAACATAAATAAATAAATGCTGAAGGTGGGAGAAGTGCGAGCAGCAGTGAGGGTCAGCCCCCTCCTGCTTTGGGGATGCTGAGGAATCGGATGGTGTTCAGCTCTGAACCCCAAAAAGATCAGTCCAACATAAATAAATAAATGCTGAAGGTGGGAGAAGTGGGAGCACTGGTGAGGGTCAGTCCCCACGTGTTTGGAGCATTGCTGAGGAATCTGATGGTGTTCAGCGCTGAACCCCAAAAAGATCAGTACAACATAAATAATTAATAAATGCTGAAGGTGGGAGAAGTGGGCGCAGCAGTGAGGGTCAGCCCCCTCCTGCTTTGGGGATTGCTGAGGAATCGGATGGTGTTGAGCTCTGAACCCCAAAAAGATCAGTATAACATAAATAAATAAATGCTGAAGGTGGGAGAAGTGGGAGCATCAGGGTGGGTCAGTCCCCACGTGTTTGGGGATTGCTGAGGAATCTGATGGTATTCAGCTCTGAACCCCAAAAAGATCAGTACAACAAATAAATAAATGCTGAAGGTGGGAGAAGTGGGAGCAGCAGTGAGGGTCAGCCCCCTCTTGCTTTGGGGATGCTGAGGAATCGGATGGTGTTCAGCGCTGAACCCCAAAAAGATCAGTACAACATAAATAAATAAATAAATGCTGAAGGTGGGAGAAGTAGGAGCAACATTGAGGGTCAGTCCTCACGTGTTTGGGGCATTGCTGAGGAATCTGATGGTGCTCAGCGCTGAACCCCAAAAAGATCAGTACAACATAAATAAATAAATAAATAAATAGCTAGCTAGCTAGCTAGCTAGCTAGATAGATAGATAGATAGATAAATCAATGCTGAAGGTGGGAGAAGGGGGAGCAGCGCTGTTCCCACGTGTGCCCGCTGCACTTTCCCATCCCAGCCCCTGCCTCCTCAGGGCTCTCGCCTGCAGAGCGGCCAACAAAAAGAACAACATTTGCTCATCTGAGAAGGACAAACGAAGGAAAAGCGTCTCCGAGGAGGCCTGAGTGGGAAGATGTTCCGAGGCATTCTCTGGCTGTCTGCCTCCCTCCCACGCGTGTCGGGGAAGTGGCGCACAAAAAGCCACCAAAAACCCCCTGAACAGGAGATGCTCCCAGGCAGGGGACTTAACACCGTGCCGCTTTTAGAAACCCTAAACCACCGAATAAATCACTGCTGCTGTACGAAAACGAGCTGGGGATCATTATTCACATGGATTGTTCCTGAAGGATATGCTGATTTAAATGAGCTCCTGCTTACTAAACGAGCTGGGAAGAACAAGCTCGTGTTCATATCGAGCTGCCCAAGAGAGGTGATCAGCGGGAGGATAAAGTTATTAGTGTTCTGCTTAATAATTTAAATTACATAATGCATGAGGATGTGAAGAGGTAGATGCTCCTCAGCGGGCTGGACTTGGGCTGAGGCTTCTCCTTTCCCTAGAAACTCACATCAATTGATATTTTACCTTCTTCCTGCTGTTTGTTTGTTTGTTTATTTATTTATTTATGTGGTTGGTTTTGTGGAGGTTTTTTGGTCAGTGCTTTGCAATCGCAAAGGCGGGTTGGGAGAGTGAATCCCTCAGGGGAAAAGCCTGAATTTCCTCGGATTTCCTGAGTTTTTGGAGAAATCTGGGCAGTCTACCATGGTGCCGTGTCCATCTGTCGAGATGGCAGATGTAGCTGGAGAGGACAGCTTTCACCTTGGGTGTTTTGTTTGCATCTCCTCCCTCTCAACTTCTGCCTGTTTTCTGCCGTCTGAGGAAAGGGGTGGAAATCATGGAATATCTCAAGTTGGAAGGGACCTTTCGGAGTCGCTCCTGTCCTTCGAAAAACATTTTGAGCTCCCCATTTCTCTCTTATTTTACTCTTTATAAACGCAGCTTTCCAAGTCCCTCGGGCGTCGCCCTCCAGGCTCTTTGACTCTCATAAAATGACCTGCTCAGGCTTTGTGTTTTTAGCGATTCCCTGGGGATTTCCAGCTTTACCAGGGCGTTGGGATCTCCGCTTTTGAGAGCGGTTTAAGCCGCGCTTAGCAGCTCATGGACTGCGCCTCAGGTGCTAAATGCTCCTGACCCATCACCTCGGCTCTTCCCAGGATCGGAGCAGAAAGGCAGGGAAGAAATCCCCTGCACTTGGAGCGGGTTTAGCAGCCTAAAGAGGATGTGCAGGGTATTTCTGATGTCCCCCAAATCCTCTTAAGTTCCGCAGAGATGTCCTTTGCAATGCTGATGTGAACAACAGCAAAGCACGGGAAATAGGATGAAAGGACACCTTAGGAATAAAAGTGTGTATTTTAGAGGCCGGGAGCGTCTGGAGGTTACCTTTAATCTTAACCACTGCTGTTAAAACGTTGTCACAGGGGCTGGATTTTGCTGTTTCTTTATTTTCTTTCCTTATTTCTCCTGTGTGGAGGCAGACTAACGAGTAAGCTGACGACTTTTGCACTGGCTGCTGGCTCTGGAAATCTGCTGCTCTTCTACAGCTCCTTTCCTGGCCTTAGGATTTTTTTCCCTGCTCTTCTGGAAGGGACAAACTATGAATTTGAGTATTGGAAGAGAAGCTCGAGGCAACCTGGCTGATTTATGGCTGTCCGAGCATATGCGAGTGTTGGTATTTCTCTCCTGAGCTGTTGAGATTTGTCCTTTCTGCTGCTTGAGCCACAAGTCTCCATTTATTCCCGAAACCTTTGCTCGGTAGATCTGCATGACAAAGCAGCCAGGTGGGTTTTAGAGCAGAGGTTTAGCCCGTCTTGAAAGGGTCACTGCGAGCTGAAATCGTGTGGAGTATTTAAGTGAGGGGCTTTCAGGAAGGTTTGGCTGGGAGGCGGTGATAAAGCACCTCCTGCTCCCATCTGCTGGCAGGCTGAATTATTTACCCCATTTTAGCCATGCTGGGTAATAATTGTGAGGTGATTATAAGGTGTCTTTAGGATTTTTCTGAGGTTTTTCTTACCGTGGCCTCACTTCTGTGGTTCTGCGCTTCTCCCCCTCTCCTGAGTGCTTCTAAAAGTGGGGAGGGAGCTACAAAGTGCAATTTAGAAACTCACTGAGTGCTCTACAGTGAAACAGTTGAAATATTCAATAGTTACCAGTCGAAAGAATAGGAATGTTTTGTTTATTTGGAATGGAAGAACGGTTTGGTCTTTCCATGTGTCAGCTGTGGAACTTGCTTCCTACTGAGGAATATAATTACGGAACGCTTTGAGCTCCCGTTGTCTCAAGGTTATTTTTAGGACATATTAAACAGCCATCAGTGTCTCATAACAAGTCATCGAATACACAAACTGCATCAGTGGTCACTGAAACGCACTGGCTTATGGCTGTGAAATAATTTCAGTGCAAGTATCATTTACTTCCAAATGATTGTAAAAATCAACTGGAAATGGAACCTCGATTTTTCCTCAGCGCTGTGAGAGATCAGAATGTTCTGGTGCAGTTGTGGACAGTGGAGAGCTGGGTTGGGACCAGAGGGCAGGGGAGGTTGAGGAGCAATGGTGACCCTCTTCAGAGGGAGAAAAGGGGATCTGCTGTACCCCTGGTGTGTTGTAGATGCAGTGAATCAAAAAATCCAACTCTGAGCAAGCCCCAAAATCCAGGCATTAGTCTGATCTTGGTTGAGAACTTTGGGTTTTGTTACGCCCTCTCTGGCAGACCTTCCACATTCAGCCATTCCTTGGATGCCTCCAGGGATGGAGACTCCAAACCTCCCTGGACAGTCTGTTCCAGCTTTTAAGAGCCCTTTCCATGAGGAAATTCCTGCTGATGTCCACCCTGAGCCTCCCCTGGCCCAGCCTGAGGCCGTTCCCTCTCCTCCTGTCCCTGTTCCCTGGGAGCAGAGCCTGACCCCCCCCGGCTGCCCCCTCCTGTCAGGGACTTGTGCAGAGCCACAAGGTCCCCCCTGAGCCTCCTTTTCTCCAGGCTGAGCCCCTTTCTCAGCTCCCTCAGGAATTCTCCAGCCCCTTCCCAGATCCCTCAGGAATTCTCCAGCCCCTTCCCAGCTCCCTCAGGGATTCTCCAGTCCCTTCCCAGCTCTGTTCCCTTCCCTGGACACGCTCTAGCCCCTCAGGGTCTTCCTTGCTGTGAGGGGAAAATAAAAAAGTGGGAGAAAACATGAGGGGAAAAGAAAGTGAGGGAAGTTTGGGGAAGGCTGTGCTGCAGAGCTTTTCCCTTCTGGATCCTCCTTTTCTCCAGGCTGAGCCCCTTTCTCAGCTCCCTCAGGAATTCTCCAGCCCCTTTCCAGCTCCCTCAGGGATTCTCCAGCCCTTTTCCAGCTCCCTCAGGGATTCTCCAGCCCCTTCCCAGCTCCGTTCCCTTCCCCGAACTCGCTCCAGCCCCTCAAGGTGTGAGGGGAAAATAAAAAAGTGGGAGAAAACGTGAGGGGAAAAGAAAGTGAGGGAAGTTTGGGAAAAGCTGCAGAGCTTTTCCCTTCTGGATCCTCCTTTTCTCCAGGCTGAGCCCCTTTCCCAGCTATCTCAGCCATTCCTGGGGCTCCAGCCCCTTCCCTGGACATTTCCAGCCCCTCAAAGTCCTTTTTGCAGTGATGTGCCCAGAACTGGACCCAGCACTGGAGGTGCCTTACTAATGCCCAGTAACACTCTCAAAAAATAAAGCCCTGATATATTTTGTTTATTGGTTTTAGTGGTTCATTACTGATTGGAATTACTGATAGCAAATTTGCTGCTCCTGCTGTCCCCACCAGCCCTGTGACCCTTGCTCAGGCCGACATCCCTCTGCTCAAACAACATCCCACTGATTCTCAGCATTGCAGTACCCTGAAAGCTCTTCCCTGCTGTCACAGGCTGTGCCAGCAGCAATAAAAAAGCCTGGGATGCAGAGTTAGGAAGGAATATTTCAGCTTGTGACCAGCGTGGGGTGTCTCAGTAGCCATTTGGCAAATTTACACCAACGGGCAATTTCCTTCATGGCTCGAGTGTGAGTGCCTTTGTCCCAGAGCAGCAGCCTTTGGGGAAACACCTTTTCAGCCAGGCCATGATCCCATTGCTTCTTTTGGACTGGAGGAAAATGTGGTTTGTATTTTTCCCCCTGCTATTCAGGGCCTATTATGAAAAACGGTTTTAAATCAATATTGAGGAGAAAGAAATGCACTTTGTAGAAAGGCTTTAATTTCTGCATGCCGAGGAGAGAGTTTGAAAACAGGGAAAGAGCAAAAAGATGGGAGGGCTGGAATTCCTCCTCCAGACTTCTGTGCTGTCATATCTGGGAGAAAATCACCCCCGAAATGCTTCTGAAAGTTGCATTTCAGGTCTTCTGCTGATTATCCACCAAGTGGAGCAGAGGGATGGGAAAGCCTTGAGCACCTGCAGTGGGTTCAGCAGCGAGTGCTGACAGCAGAGGGTTCTGATGCCTGGAAAGCCCTCCCAGAGCTCCATCCTGCAGCACTGACTTGAAGTGGAGTCAAGTTCGGGAAACAGCATGAAAGAGCACTTGAAAAATGAGGAGTATCTGTCTCAGCACACTTTGTTTCACTCCTTCAGAAATCACTTTAAACGCAGTTCGCTTTCTTTCCCCCCTCCTCATTGCTCCAGTCACTAAATTTTGACTGGTTTTACTCCTTGAAATGAAACCACGGAGTGGGCAGGGAGCAGCTGTGGTTCAGAGATGTTAGAGATGATTTTTTTGCAGATTCTGGTGCTACTGTGGCAACAACAAAACGCTGCAGAAGTGAGAGATAAAGGCTGACAGGTAGGCACCTGTCTTAAGTGTTCTTTCTTCCCTGGTAACATAAGGAAGAACTCTCCTAAAATCCATATATTGAATTCTATCAAGGGTTTTTTCTACAGGAAGTTTATGTCCATGCAACTTGCCACATTATCCTCTGAGAAAAAATTAAATGCAAATATCTTTTTGTGTATTAAAGACTATTTCGACAGGTAGAAAACTTCCCTGAGGACTGTGTGTGTTTGTGGGTTTTGCTGTTTTTTCCCTCACTGTAAATTGTTGTCTTTACTGGAAGAGGAGAGTTTTAATCTGTTTTGGAGATGCTAATTAATAGCAGACGTGAAAGGAGATGTTAGATTAACAGGGCAACACAGTAATAAAGGGTTACCAGCTTTTATTCCAGTTGTTATGAATTTCTTCAGCTCACATGAGCTGCCACAATGCTGTGCCTTAAAGCAGAAGAACTCTGCAATTTTTAGATTGTTTAAACTCACCCTCAATATAAAAAAATACTGGAAATTTATATCAGGTTCTTTGTCTTTTTTCTGGCTTCTTGATATCCAACAACCAGTGCTGTATTTGTGAGCCCTTCAAGTTCAATCAGAGTTGCAAAGAAAGTACTTTTATTTCAAAATGCTTTTGTTTTCTTCAATATTTACCGATTTTATCCCTGATGTGGTTCATCCACAATAAATATCCCACATCTCCCAGGTGCTGCGTGGCCTGGTGGAATGCTCAGGGTGAAGGAGCACCAGAGTCACCAAAAACAGCTGAAAATTCAGATTTCCTCTCCATCATGATCAAGTAAGAAAGGAAGCAGAAATCTGTGGATCAGCAAAAAGCAGATTTTGATGGCAGGAGCCCAGGAGCAGAGGGCAGGGGGAGAAGCAGACACCCAGAAGAAAGTTGGCCTTTTTCTGTTATTTGTTTGTTTTATTCTGCACCAGTGATAAAAATTCTGTGAGGGGAAAAATATGGCAAAGTTAGAACTCCCTCTAGAGTCTGCACTTGCTTTATCCACCTCTGCAGAGAAGTTTCACCTCGGTGGAGCTGCATTTCTGGAGCTCTGCAGCAGTGCAGGAAGTTCACCCCTGGAGCTCTGACGTGGGAGAAAGCACAACCTGCAGCCCACAAATCCCACAGTTAGGCAAACAAGTTTTAGTTGGTATATTTATATAACAACTATTATCTATTACCATATGTTTTAGTTGTTATATTTAAAATCCCTTTCTGTTTTCCCTGAAAATAGTTAAATATGAAAAGTTAAATTGTTGGAAGCATAATTCATTTTCTTGAAATACTTAAAGGTGTTTTTAGTACGCTGTGTGGTGAAGAGGGGAAAATGTTTCTGTGTTTTTCCCATATAAACTGTAGGGTTTTTTTGACTCTACAGATGCAAATGTTCAATTTCTGAGCGGCGTGACTGAAAGCAGCAGGGACACTTCTCCAAGTGGTGATGTGGTATCATGACAATTATTTAAAAACTTTGCAATCAGTTTAAATCATAAAGAAATAAACTTCTAAATTTTCAGTACTAATGACTTTTTTTACATCTTTTTGCTTTTAGTATCTCCTTTTTGTTCCTTCCTTACACCTTCATTATTAGGCCAGGTTGCTTTCTGGCAGCCTCTACTGACTTGGGAGAAAAAGGTCACGAAGTTAAACCAGAAAAATGGTGGATTATTGGTGCAAAGCCACGAATAGATTTTTTCCAAGCCTGGCCTTGCCCTTGTGAACTTGGTTTACACAAGAAAAGTTCATTGCTTGCTGGAAAAGTACCAGGTAGACAAAAGCAAATCCTGATGCCTGAAATTTTCCAGCTTCTTGGAGTGCAGCTTAGTCCTGCATCCAGCAGAAATTCAAACTCTGGAAAGAATTGGTGACTCAAATTTTACAGCTCACTTTGCTCCACTGAACTTGTCTTTATTTACAGAAGAACTGCAACTTTTTATGTTTGTGTGACTTTGTAAGATGTTCCTTTTCTCTGATTTTTGTTTAATAAAACAGGATTGGGCAGGTGCAGTTAATTTTTCTTGCTGTCTTTGACACCTTTATGACCAAATAGTGAATGTAGAGAAACACAAAAATGTCGAGTTCCATATATCAGGGTGCTCTGATGGCAAAAAACCTGGTTGCAGCTGGATTTTAGAAGGTGTGGAATGACAGGATCCCAGAGTGGGTCAGGCTGGAAGGGACCCCAGTGGCTCCAGCAGGGCCATCCCAGAGCATCACAATCAAACAGGTGAAGTGTATGAAATGATGGAATATTTATGAAAAAGAAACTTGGAAGAAAAGTTAAAGCTTTTCAGTTTTGAAGCATTTGGAAAAGCTGGATGGCTGAGCTGGCCAGCCTGTGCTTACCCTGGCAGGTTTATTTTTACTCCAGTGGATCTAAAATGTGGAAAACTGCAGCTGTTTGTGATCATTGGTACAATTTTGGTGCCTTTCCTGCCTGGAATCTCTGGGTTTCTCATCAGGGGTTGCAGCTGAAGCTGTGTGGGGTGGCAGGAGTGACCAGGGAGCTGCAAATGTTCCCATCCTGCATCACTTGAGCTCTTTTCCCTTTTCTCCTGCTGCTGCCTTCTGAGTTACTCAGCTGGTCAGGGGAAGTGACAGAAGGACTCCTGGCTGTGGAGCTGCTTCTGTCTCCTCAGTACCTCAGCTTTGCTTTCCATCTCAGAAATGCAGTCCAGTAGCCTAAAGGTAAATGTGGCACAGATGGGAATCACTGCTGACCTTGGGAATGGATTTTGGGGCACTGTGGGGTTTTTCATCCCCTAATAATCTCTGGGTGGTGTGTTATGTACGGAGAAGTGGAATTAAAACAAAGCAAGACAGTGAAATCTCTAACCTGTTAAGACATAAATTCCTCCAGCTAATCAAATCTGAACTGCCAGAAGTATTATTTATAGTTTAATTTCTGTATTTCTTTATCAGAGAGCAGATCCTCTCAGTCCAGTCTGGGGAATGCAGACATTATTTCCTTTTGTTAACTCATAATACTCACAGATAAAATTACCCCTCTTTTATTGGCTTCATCTCAGGGGCTTGATGCCTTCTCCAGCCACCCAGAAACAGAGACTAGACAAGAGGAAGGGAATAAAGGTCAGTGTTTATTTGAAAGCCTTCAAGGCACACCCTGGGGAGCCAGAGGCTGCTTCCAAAAATGGACCCCAAGATGGACCCCAGGTCACGAGTTCTTCACACCTTTATAGGTTTGGTTCATTTGCATATCACGGTTAATTCTCCAATTAAAGCCCCAGTTCAATGATGTAATTCCCCTCAGCTTGCTCCCCCCTCAGAGGCTTTGGGTTACACATTTTGGGCCTAGAAGAGCCTGGCTGTCCTTGAAGGCAAAGCCTGGAGAGGCTTTGTTGTGTCTGCCCAGCACGAGAGAGCAGAAATTCCAGGCTACAAGGAACTGCAGAGTTACACTCTGAGCAGTACAGGATTTGAAAAATATAAAAGTTAAAACCTAAGGCATCAGGCTCACAGAACTCTTCTCCTCCTGGTCTGGCACAGTTTGTGTAGGATTTACTACACTGAGTACCCCAAAAGTGCTGCAAGTAGAATTAAATAAGCAGTGGAAGTAGAAAGGAAAGTTTGGGGTTGTGAAGAAGCAGGAAGAGATTTCAGGAGGGATGGAGGGAGAGAGGCTGCAGCTGTATTAAATCAGCAGGAGCTGAGGAGAGAAGGCTGTCAACAGCAGCCAGCAGTGAGGACGTAAAGCAGGAGAGAGATTTGTAGTCGGCAAGCAGAGAGAGTAAAGAGAAAACTGAATTATGAGCTTTTATCTCGGTGTGCTGCTACCAAAACTCATCCAAGTCCATAAAACACAACCTGAAATGGGGAGTGGGTGTGGAGTGTTTTAAATAAACCCTTTTAAATAAACTCTTTCTGCCCTTATTTTGTGTTGGTGAAACTTTGTTCAAGTGGACTGGTCAGGGAGAGAGGAGAAGAAAACCTGAATTACCTCCTGAATGAGGGGAAGGGATGAGTAAGCCCTGTTATTTTGGGGTCGTGTTTGTGTGGAACAAACTTCTGTTGGCTTTGTCTTGGCACTTCAGGAGATGAATTCCAGAGTGCTGATGACATGAATGGTTCTGGAGTCAGGAAAGGATCACCCTCAGTTCAACCACCTCAGAAAGATCTGGAGATCTTGGATCACTCCTTGCTGGCGCCTCCTAGGAGAACACGGAGGGTTTTGGGATCAAGTCTCTCTTCCTGACTCATTGTTTGTGTTCCTGGTTGTTTCCTCCTGGCCTCTTGATGTGCTCTGCTGTGCATATTTTTGTGTCTCCCAGCTGAATCTTTGTTAAATTAAACTGGCCGGGGCTTTTGGGGAAGCTTCTATTTTCGGTCGGGGTTATTTCTGGCCTGGAATTCTTGTGCACCGTTTGGAATCAGGGCTGTGAAGAGTTAGGAGCATAAATCTGACCAATATTTTGGCCTCAAGTCACACCAGGGGGGGTTCAGGGTGGATATGAGGAAGAATTTTTTGCTGGAGGAGTGGTTAAGCACCAGAATGGGCTGATGGAAGTGGAAATGTCCAAACCATTCCTGGGAGTGTTCAAACAATGAGCAGATGTGGCTTTTTGGGATATGATTTAGGGGGTTTGGGGATATTCACTTGAAGTTTGGACTTGATGATCTTGAAGGTCTTTCCCTGAATGATTCTATCCATGCTTTGCTGCCACAATCAGCCATAGTAATGTTAAATCATGTTCTGTGAGTTCTTAGCACTCACATTATTCTTTTTCTTGTGTTTTTGCACTAAAATTAGAGTTACACACCCTCTTCCAGCAACCTTTATTCTGGCTCTATTTATAATTCCAGGCTTTCCTCAGGAATAAGTTTAGAAGCCTCCTAGATATTCTTTTGTCTTCTGAGCTTAATGAGAACTTCCTTTTTGAGGGCAAAGCAAGAAGCTCAGACACTGAATAGGTGGAGCTCCGTGGGTGCATCCCCTGCTACTGCTGTGTTGGTAAATAACCCTAATCAAGATTGATGCTCAGGAACCTCTTGCAAAGCTGCTGCTTTGTAAACATTTTGATCAAAGCACGCTCTGAAGAGCGCTTTGAAAGTTGTTTTTTGAAGACCTGTGTGATCATGGTGTTTTATCACCTTGCTTTACAGATGACAAATCACCTCAGCTGCTCACAACTGACAGAAATCAGATGCCCTTTTTTTTTTGTTGTTGTTTTTTTTTAATAGAGAAGTTGTTGGCGTGTCGTGGTGAGATTTCTATTTTTTATTTTAATCACTCATCTGGGAAAGTGCTGTAAAAAAAGCTTCATTTGAAGGCAAGCACGAATATTTGCTGCTGATAGATTAAATGTGCATTTATAAAAATCTTTGTAGGCTGGGAGTATTCCCAGGGGGATCCCACACACTTCTGGTCACAACTGACCTGAGCTGTTTGATCATGAAACTCACTCAAAGCTGCCTCAAACTTGGGGTTTCTCACCTGGAATTTGTTGGTGCTGTAAGGACATGGCAGAAATTACTCAGTTAATGTTTGTTTGGTCCCCATCTGTTTCCAGATAATAAGGAGAGAGGAGGAGGGATTTAGAATAAATTATTTGCTCAGCTGCAGACCTGAGGGTTGCCTGTTTCCAGGTGCTGAATGGATTTATAGTGGATTTCACAGAATCACAGGATCATTGAGGTTGGAAAAGACCTCTGAGATCATCAAGTTCAACATTTGATCAACGCCAGTTCAACCAGACCAGAGCCCAGTCATTCCCTGGAAAACTCCAGGGATGGGCACTCCAAAACTCCCTTTCCAATGCCTGACCACCCTTGCTGGGAAGAAATCTGTGGGAGTTGGGCACTCCACACAAATGCTGGTTCTTATCTTCACCTCTGGGGAGCTTCACCTCGAGCCCCAGCAGATGAGAAACGGCTGCAGATGTTGTTTCAGGTTGTTTATTTCTCCTTCTCTCTGCCAGCTCTCAGCTCCGGCCGCACATCTGATGCAGCCGAGTCCGAGCGGGCACTGCCCAGCCCTGGGCTGTCCCGGCCTTTGTGTGCCCTTTCCATCATCCAACCATTCTTCACAACGCATTTATTAGTTACTGTTCTGTACCAATTCATTTGCACCTGTTCTAGACACGGAATTTCTACCTCTTTTTCATTCTACCAATCATTTTGTGCCACCACCACCAGAGAAGATGGAGGAGAAGGAGAAGAAGAAGAACAGGGCAACGCCCAAAATCCTCCATCTTAGACCCTTCATCCTCATATTAAAAACCCTAAAATCTACTTTTTTACCTTGTAAAATACTAAACCACTGCTCATTTTCACACTCTGGTGGCTTGCAATGATTCTGGCAGTGTTGGTAACTTTTCCCATGGGCTGAGGGCAAAGCCGGTGCCATTCTGGGCTTCTTGCCAGGGGCTGGGACCCCCTTGCTGGGGCTCCTGAGCTCCCAGGGCAGCCCGAGGTGTGCCCTGAGCTCCCAGGGCAGCCCGAGGTGTGCCCTGAGCCCCCAGGGCAGCCAGAGGTGGGCCTTGGATTCCAACAGAAATCAATCCAGATATTTTTACAGAAAAGGTGTTTGATCGTTGTGGTGAGATTTCTGAACACCAGAGGTTTACTTTTTGAGATCCTTAAAATGCTGAAGATCCTGGAGGAAGTGATTTCCTATTGATGGTTTCAGGCAAGAATTTCAGCAATAGTGGTACTAAAGATATTTTTTTCCTAATGATGGAATTAGAAAAAGAAGATCCATGTTCCTTGTAGGACTTAGGAATGTATTTCTGTCAAAGGAGAGGGCAGCACTCAGGAAAACAAAAAAAAGCAGGCTTTGCCCATTTTTTATGAATAATCATGCTTAAAACAATTCTTTTTCTCATTCTACGTGTGATTATTAATTTTAATTTCAGAAGGTTGGTCTGTCTGAGGAGGAACAGAGGTGCCTCCATCTCCTTTGGAAATGCCTAGCAACATTCTCCCCATTCCTCTGCCCTTCCAAGTTACAAAATGGAACAAGGAAACTCTTTTATTTTAATGTGAATAAATAATCAGGGAAAGATTAATGCACTAATTGGAATAGAAAATGCAGAAGATGTTTCCCTGCAAAGGTGGCTCAGTGGGGGATACAGCTGTAAAAAATCAAAAGCAGGGCATTTCATTTCTTGCTTGT
The DNA here is from genome assembly GCA_026261815.1 of Monarcha castaneiventris obscurior. Taxonomy (NCBI): domain Eukaryota; kingdom Metazoa; phylum Chordata; class Aves; order Passeriformes; family Monarchidae; genus Monarcha; species Monarcha castaneiventris. Next base: position 2,498,685 of record JAMPIT010000437.1, read on the forward strand.
TTTGATCTAATTTTGAAAAGCTCAATTAGTTGGGATTTTTTGAATATTTTCCTTCTATTGAGACTCAGCCTAATTATTTTTTCTCCTTTTTCAAACCCTCCAGTGGGGTATTATTTTGGTGTTGTGGTTCCTACATCTATGAATTAACAGGAAGGTGAATATACAAATTTTTATTACGTTTTTTTCTTTGCTTCACAGAAAACAAATCAACTTTCTGGTTTATGTTACCAGGAACTTCTGTTGTAGAAAAATCCATCAATTCCTTTCTTCTCAGCACCCCAGTCCCAAAACTTTCTGGAAGTTGGAGGAACTTTTCTCTTCAACTTTTACTTTTTAAGAATTTGTGGCATCTAAATGTGAAAAGACCTCCCCTGATATTGTTTTATCAGCAGAGAGCAACTGGGTGTTTATATCCCTGCCCTCCTTCCCTTCTCACCAAAAGCATTTAATGAATTTAGAGGGACTTTTATTAATTAACTTAATGTATTAATTAACTTAATAAAAATTACCTCCCCTCTCTTACTTTCCTTGTTCTGATGGAACTGAACTGAGGTTGCTTTATCTTTCAAAATTAAATTGTTTTAATGTAATTTTATGTAAATTCTGGGGGTTTTTGACCATATTTTGGGATTTGTCCTTAGCTTCTCTGATTAAGAGCTGGAGGAGGAAGAGGAGGAGGACAGACTTCTTGTCAGAACTTCTTGAAGGAAAACAGTTCTAGGAATTATGGAATTTAAATTCTAATGCAGGATCAGTAATACCAAATCTCCTCCCCTTCTCACCAAAAGGATTTAAGTGAATTTAGAGGGACTTTCTAATTAACTTAATAAAAATTAACTCCCCTCTCTTATTCTGATTGATGTGGGCTAAGGTTGCTTTCCCTTTCAGAATTAAATTGTTTTAATGTACTTTTATGTAAATTTTGGGGGTTTTTTGACCATATTTTGGGGTTTCTCCTTGGCTTCTCTGATTGAGAGCTGGAAGAAGAGGACAAACTTCCAAGAATTCCTGTTCTAGGAATGATGGAAATGAAAGTCCTGCTGCAGGATTGATCATACCCAAGGAGATTTATGGAGACGGTCGCTGATTGACCACTGTAGGTCTTTGTTTGGGATGTGAAAGCTACAACACAACTTTACTAAACCAGAAATTCCCAATGTTCAGCCAAACGTTCTGTTTTATTTTGGGGTGGGTTTCTCAGGAGAGGGAACATTTATGCTCACACTTGTTCAGTCGTGTAACTCAGTTTTTTATTGGTACCAATCAGGAATTAACTGCTGATTTTCCAATCATTTGAAGAGAAATGAACACAGTATTTGTTTTTTTATTATGTCACTTTCATGACCATTGAATGTGAAAACCTGAGTTTCTTGGCTATGTTGAGACCAAAGGCTTTAGAGGGAATTAAAGCAGAAAGGAGAATTACTTCCAAGAAAATGTGAGCATCATAAATCCAGTTTTCCTTTTTTTTAATGTGCTTAAATCAGGTCAGGCTCACTTTGATTGGTTCAGGCAAATGTAATTGTTCTTTCTGTGCTTGCCTAATTATAGAAACAGGAGCTCCTGGTAAGGGCTGGCTCTGAACTCCTCAGCTTTTGTATTGTTTCACATTTAATTCTCTTTTCTGTGCTGCACATACACACCTCAGCTCTGCTATCACCACAGCTATTGAGAGCACTCTCAAATATTGAGACTTTGGGATTACTGCTTTCCAGATTCTCTTCTAGGCTACAATAAAATCCTGAGGAATTCAGAACAATTCCTTTCTGGGTGCTGTGTCTTTGTGAGTGCTGCGATCTTGGGTTTGTTTCCTAAGGTTGATTGTGCTGCAACTCCTTGAGCAAAACTGAGGAATAATTGCTCATCCAGTGGCTGTCACAGAAATATCTTGGTATCTACCAGTAAAAAATACCTTGACTTTTGATAGAACCACAGAATCATTGAGCTACAGGTCATTAAATTGAATTTTTCCCCAGTGATGCCTCATAAATGACCCTTTTTCATGTGTGGGGCTAGAGGGGCTCTGTTTCAGAAGTTCACTCCCAAAATTCTCAGGTTTTAAACATCTTCAGTCCTTTCGTGTTTCCCCAGGAGTTAGAAAATGACCTTTGAGGCTGCTAAACTATTGAGGCTGCTGAACTATCAAGTTTCACTTTTCCAAGAGGAAAATTAATAAATAAGTAATAAATAAAGAATAAGCAGTGGCAGTGCCGTAACCTGGCAGGTGCAATTATTGTCAGTTGAATAAATAATAAATAAAACATAAGAATGGCAAGTAAAACCAATTCCAAAATAATTTTCAAATGACTTTTCAGACCAGTGTGAGCCTTAAAGGGTGTGTTGAATACACATCAGACAAGCGTTACTTTTGCAAATTCATTCTTCTTTGTTAAGATAACAATTAACTTGTCTGTAATGGGCCTGGAACAAGTTCACCACTCAGAAGAACAAAGCTAATTAGAAGAGTGTGTGAGCTTGTTTGATACTGCCTCAAGCAGCAGGGAGTGATCCACAATTCCTGGTGAACTGATATTAAATTAAAAAAAAAGAAAAGCAATCTGTGTGAAGCAGCCAAGGCTGACTCCTGTTTCCAAGGAAAAGGCAAGAAAACAATGGAAAGGATCAAATTTGTTTTTTTAATACTGGGTTTCTTTTGTTGATGAAACAATAAAAAGTGTTCAAATCTGCTGTTTCAATCTATAGTCAAGTTTGAAATGTCTGAAAAAAAAAATCTCTAAATTACTGGGCAGGTGAATGTGGAATTTATTCCAGGAGCAGGAATGGATGGATCTATATTGGGAGTCTGAGGTGCTCCTCTCCCATCCCCATTCCCTCATGGAATGAGGCCTAAAGAAACAAGGGAATCAGAATCGGTGTTTTTTACCTGTGGTGTCCCACCCTGCAAACACAGCACTTCTGGAAGAATATTTAAAAACCTCTGTTAAATGTTTTTGAGAGAAAAAAAATGGGATTGGCAAAACAAAGTGGGAATAAACTGTGCAGAAATTTGGGGAAATAATAATAAATTCAGGACGTTTAACCAAACCATCAGTATTTGCTGGGAAGCTGTAGGGTGGCACCATGACCAACTTGGGACTAAGGGATGCTCGTTAGGGAGTTTTCTGGTTAATTCTCTTAACGTGGTAAAGGATTGGTCACTTGGATTTTCGTGTCTTTGAAAATTCCAGGAATTCAGGCATTAGTATAAACAATAATAAGAGGATAAGATGGTAGTGTAAAAAATAAGATTTAAAAAAAATCCTTTGATCTGGGTGAGGAAATATTCCAAGCAGTGTTTGGTTTTCTGTATTTGCCTTCTGGTTGCTATTAACTTAAAGTTTTAACTTCTCAGAGCTTGAGGTGACACAAGCTGGGATGGGGGACTTAATCAAAAACTCTAGGAAAGCATTATTGAGTCAAACTTGGAATAAATACGACTTCATGTTAGGAAATTGCGAGGCAAAATTCCGGATATTGCAAAGCTTTCTGGGTTGAAAAATGTTTGGATTCCTGTTTTTGGGCAGAATTTTGAGCAGCTGGTTTTGTGTGTCTGTAAATTCCATGGAAGGGGCTCTGCAGGCACTGGTACCAGTGATCTTACTGGGGAGCCCTGGCCCGGCAGCTCCATAACTGGAAGTTTCTGGTGGGAGATTTATGGTTCAAATTGAATAAATGTTTTCTCTTTGTGCATTCAGGGTGAGCATGTTGGCTGAAGCAAAGCAGCCGAATTCTAATGCACTCCTAATCTATTTAAACTGGTAGACCACGTATGGCCTCCACAGAATTCCTTTTTTTAAATACATTTGTGCTCCAGTCAAGCATTGCAATTTGCTGACAGCTTTGCTTTCTGCATATTGACTTCAATTATTTTTGTGCCAAATCGCGCTGAAACTCCTCAATAGACACATTTCTTCATCTCACCCTACATCTGTTTCTTATCTTTTATGTCAGGCTCTCAGACTGCAGATATTGAACCATAGATTGGGCTCTGTGTTACAGCATCGAACCTGCTTTTAAAATATCATCTCTGCAGAATGGGAGACGCTGCAAAATGAACCAAGGAGTATTTGAAGTAAAAAACAAACAAACAAACAAAACCCACTCACACTGGATACATAAACTTGTTTTATCGTCTGCAGTTTTTGGACATCAAACACAACATTTAATGGTAATCCCATAGCCCCAACGTCCTAAACATCATATGGGAAATCGAATTAAATAATCATTTTTAAAACCGCTTCTCAGTCGAATGCTCATCTAAAACAAGTTCATTGCAGTGAAACAAGGAGCAAATCCTGATTTGTGCAGTTTGCCACTGTTTTGCCTGCATTCCCAACTCTTTGGTATTGAAGTATTAACGCTAAATCCCCTTGATGTAATATAATATAGAATCCATCTTCGGAGCATATTGGAGCTGAACAAAGAAATTATTTGCTGTAATTCACTTTACGGCGCCGTCTTAGCAGCGTCTTGCGTTACACAAATTGCAGGAGCTGAGGAGTCTGAGCTCAGAGTTAAAATGCCTAAATTGATTTTTCAAGTCTTTAATAATTCCTCACTGTTCTACATCTCAGTAATAAATGTAAGTGACGTTAGGAAATCTGGTTTTGTGCTGGCGGTGGGAGCAGGGATGTGCACACAGAGCAGGGTGGTGGCAGACAGGCACTAACTGGTTTTGTATGGCGCAGCGAGGTTAAGTTGTTATTTTAAAGTTGTTCTCCTAATGCAGACCGGGTGGAGAAATGGTGCCTGGATCTCCTGTAAGCCCTTGGAGAGTGTTTCAGCACTGGGGGGATTTGGAGAGGGCTCAGGAGTGGAACAGAGGCGAGATATTTAATAGGAATTCTGAGTACTTTTTTTGCCTATTAATACTTGACTCTCCATGGCTGCGACGTCATCGCCCCTATTTCCTGGGTCTCAGTTCTAAATTAACTTCAGCAAGGCACTCAATCACACAGGGAATGTGAGAAGAAAAGATCCTTCAGCAGGTTTGTCCAAAGTTTGGCCTTCTCCAAGTCCCTCTGCTTTGCCACATCTCGGGGTTTGGAGCCATTACCTGAGTGTGGTTCTGTGTCCCCAGGTTGTCAGAAAATGACCCTGACTTCCCTTCTGGAACTGTGCATCCAGAATGGGCTTTTTTCCTCTGGGATGGAGGTCTGGGAAGAGGGAACTCTTCTGAGAAGCTTTAATTAAAAGAGTACTAAAGTAACAATATTCAGTGTACGTTATTTTATACAGTGTTGGCAAAATAATTGCACACAGAACAACTTGGAGCTATTATTGGTCAGTGTCTCTATTAATCCAGCATTTCATTCCCTAAACTCACTGATATTTTATGTCCACTGTACAGTTTGAAGAATCCTGGTCTCATTTTCTGCACTAGCTAATGAAAACTCCACGGAACAGGAAAGAATGTTATAGGAAGAAAAAGACTGAATTGAAAAATCTGTCTAAATTAAGGCTGTAATTGATCTCCTCAGATGTCGTGTCTTGGGGAGCTGGCCAAATTTTCCTGTGCCTTTATTGCTGAATGACTGATTACCAGAGAGATGGAACGGAGCAAGCACCATATGTTTGGTTTACCTAAAAGCTCATCAATTCCCTGTCTGTTGGGTCTCTCAAACATGAAATGTGAGCAGATTCCTTCCAGGAAAACAAAGCCCAACCCCAAAGTCATCAGCTTGAAGTATTATCCTTTCAGATGCTTTTTCAACCCAATTCGTTCCTTGGCTGTAAACACAAGGCAGATGCAGTCCTGAGTCCTGATTAATTGTTTGTCAAAATCCGTGTGGCTGAGCATGGAGGGATCGTGGGCATCTTGGGATGGTAATGAACTGCTCCCAACAGTCCAAACAAAGCCTGTGAGTGTAGAAACACTCAGGGAAGAGCAGAACTTGATAAACTGTTCTCTTCCAGTCAGCAATGAACATCTCAGGGGGGTCAGGCCAAGCGTTTTGCAGGATAATGTCCATATATGAAAGTGAGTTATTTTAGGTTGGCTCGTCAAGGGTGAGGAGAGGAGAATGTGGTTTTTTTTCTGCTTGTGCTCTGAGCAGGCCCTGGAACATGGCAAGGGCTGAATTCCCATTCCAAGGACATCTCTGTAGCCTCCTGAGGCAAACAACCAACTCTGGAGGCAGATAACTGGAAGCCTAAGTAATGGCTTGAGGCTGTGTCAGGTCACTCACAGAGGGCCGGGAATCACCCTCGGAGGCAGTCCCTGTGTTTGGACCATCAATACACCCTGCTGAACATCCTCATTCCTGAGGGAATGTGTGTAATTCCCGTCTGGAGCAGTTGCCTCTCCTTCCTCGGCGTTTTTGATGAGTTCTGCTGCAAATAAAATGGGATGTTACATGTTAACCTCCGTATTTGGGGACCCATGGCGTTAGACACTGCCCACCGTGCTCATTCCAGCAGCTCTGCGAGAGGTTTGTGTCCTAGAAAAACAGGGAATGAGCCAAATGAGCAAATGATGTCGCCTCTGATTTTATAACCCTTCAAGTGCAAAGCATTAACACCGCTCAGAGGAGACCGTGTGGGGGGTTTTCTGTGTGGTGGTTGTGAAATCTGGACTTCTGCAGTTTTGCAGGATTCTGAACTTGTGGAGTATTGCAGGATACGATGCTACAACTGAGCTAAATGTCAAGAGAAGTTTCTGTCCCTGCCCTTATTTTCATAGTCCTGTTTTATTTGCATTAAATTCAAGAGGGAAATGAATGTGGCTGCTTTTTTCTCGCTGTAGTCAGTAACTTGGAAAAAGTATCCCCCAGTTCCTTTCAGTGTGTCTCCATCTCTCTTAGCCAAGGATTAGGACATTGCCCCGAACTTTATTAAGGATCCAGGCTGCTCTTAAAAACTACTGCAAGGATTTCCATGCATGGTGAGAGTGCCACAGTTGTACAGATCTGATGAAATGATAAACTTCATCCCCTCACAGATTTCTGTAGTCGTTCTTCTGACCAGAGGATGTGGAAGAGGGAATAAAATCCCAAATATTCCACTCGCTGCCCTGTTTGTTTAACAAGTGGCCCTCGCTTGTGGCAAAGTGAGATTTCTGAAAGGTTTTAAATGTCCTGCAGGGAAGGCTGGCTCTGTGCGTGGTTTACTGAAACTTCTGCAGCTATCACTCCCAGTTACTCTTCGCACTGCTCCCGAGGTGAATGAGGTGAAATATCTGTTCCTCTCCACCCTTTGAAGCTTTTTTTAGTGCCAGCCTTGGATTCCTTCTGAATGAATAACTCACTGCCAGGTCAGGCAGAGTGTGGGGTTTTGTGTGAGTGCGCACTGATACATCCCAGCCTTGCATCCCTGCTTTCAAATCAGCTCTTCGGGAGTTTGATTCAGTCCTTGCCGAGCTCAGTGGGAATTCTGCCTGGGGGAAAAACTGAGAACCTTTGCCTTGCCTTTGATTTCATTCAAGCTGAATTTGGGAAAAAAAACCCAGCTGATCCCCAGAATACTGTGAATGCCACATCTGGGAGTGCTGGGGGCTGTTTCTGCTGGGTGTGATTACCACAAAACAGCTCAAGAAGATCTGAACAGGAGAGAGTTTGAGCCCTTGATCCCCCTCGCTGGAGTTAGTGCTGGTTTTTCAGAGCACATGCAGAACAACTGACTATTAATTACTGCTCTCCATGGTGTGAAGGGGAAATTCTTGGACTGTAAAGGTTGGAAATCAGGAGTTCAGCCTAACTCCTTAACAAGTTTCCATGCCAGTGAGGAGAGAGGAAGGAATGGAATTCAGGGATGGCATCTCCATCAGCAGAAGCTCCTTTTGGATATAGCAGAGTTAACTTGGGTCTGTCCTAGAAAAGCCTTTCCCCCACTTTGCAGCACTGAAGGAACCTCTGTCAGGAATCCTTGTGTGAATATTCAGGAAGGAGCTGAATGGGATTGTCCAGAACTTTTTCTAAAATAAATGACTTTACATCAGCAGCATCATTTTTGCTCATTCTGTCCCTTTGATGTATTTGACAGGTGGGAGGAGGATCTCTGCAGGCTCCAGACAGTGCTGGAGAAAGGGGGCTGAGAGGGCAGTTCAGCTCAGGTGTCTAATTCAGACGTTCTAAAAAACCCTCTGAGAGAAGCCTTTTTTTTTGGCACTGACTGCATGAGGAGTGGGAGCGAGGTGATGAGTCCTCCTCGGGGTATTAGTCACAACACAGACACTGCCTTGAAACACCTCCACTTGGTACAGCTGTACTTTCAACTTTAAAAAGGAATCATTTGGCTCTGGTGGGACTTGGAGGTCTGTAGATCCTCACTGGCTTTTCTGAATTTCTCTTCTATTAAACATTTTGCTGTTCCATGTTATGAATTTCTCCTAATTTCTCACTGTTGGAAAACCTGGTCAGTGGGGATTTGTTTTTATCTCTCCCAAAATGACAAATACAGACTTAATTGAAAGGGAAATGATTTTCCAGATTTATAGATTTCTAAGGCTGAAAGCCTGCATGAGTAACTTTAATTAAATTCATTTTCCTGCAGAGCTGCTCCTTGTTTCAGTTCCTGAAATCCCTACACATGTTGCTCCTCCCAGCTTTTCAATTTGCTCGTGAGACATTATTGAAATGCTTGTCAGCTGCCTGAGAGAACTTGGAGGAACAGGGATAATTTCAAATGTTTCAGAAGAGTGGGGGAAAAAAATATTGTGGCCTTTCCTGCTTTTGTTCTACTTGATAAGGACAGTTGTAAGTCAACACCCAAGTGTTGGGTGATGAATCTAAACCGAGAGCAATCCTGACATTTTTCTTTGATTATTCTCTGTTCGGCTTTTCTTTGTGTATCCAGGAGACCACGTGATAGTGATGAGACTTTGAATGCTGTGAATTAGGAGCCTTCAGGGGATTAATCACATATATACGGTTAATGGGGAGTGACATGGCCAGAACCCATGGAGAGGAAATGTTGGGCTGCTGAGAAATTTCAGCTGGAGACAGAGAGGTGAGTGCAGGGTTGTGTTTTTCACAGAGCTCTTCATAAAGTGGAGTAAAAGATGGGCTGGAAATTGTGTGGATTGATGGTGTCCTGAGGAGGGGAGATGTGGCAGGAGTCATCTCCTTGTGATGTGCAGTAGGAAACACTCAGGCACAGAGAAGGAATTGTCTTATCAAAGGAGCAGGATGATGCCTACAGAGATTAAAGGAGGGCTCGTGGTCTCTGAACTGTTGGAGATGAAGAGGCAGATGCATGGAACCTGTGTGAAGAGAAAAGCAGTTTTGTTCTGGCACAAAAGTTGTGCCTGGGAGTTTTATTTCAGTCAGCAGTGACTGCTTTTTGATCCAGGGGAAAATGCAAGAGGGAGGGACATTAAAGTTCTTAATGTGTGTTGTTGTTTCCTTGTTGAGTTGTTCTTAAGAAGCTCGTAATGATAAAATGGTGAATTTGTGTGTAAGAGAAGAGATGGAGATCAGAGCCAAGGTCAGGAAAGGGAAATGATTTCCTGAAGCTGAGCTGTGGCCGAGGTCTGGAGGTTTGATACATCCATGGCAATGGCCGGGGTAGGTGCTGATGCTCCTGTGTTTAAATGGGGAGGGGCTTTTGAGCTTCAGGTTTTTCCTGCTGAGCCCTCACTTTGGAACATCACACTTGGTCCAGGTGTGGTGGGAATGTGCTGGGTGGGAGTGAGTGTGCACGTGGTTTGTCCCAAATGCCAATGGAAAGATTCCCAGAGGAAAGGGTGGTCCATGGAGTTTAAAAATTCTGTATTCAAGTGTGCAAGAGTTATGGCGAGAATGAGTTCCTTTTTTTAAATTTTACTTTGAAAGGAGGGAAAGAATTTTTTTTTCCTCTGGTTCAATACCTCTAAAATTTCTCCTTCATCTGGTATGAAAATTTGAGGAGAGATTAACAATCAAACACTGCGTGGAGTAAAGTTAAAGAATGAAGTTAGCTGAGTTGCAGATGAAGTCACAGGACAGTTATCAGGTATGAGATACACAGAGTATTTATCCAAGGCAGGACAAAGACACCACGCTGTGCAGATAAGCTCTGAATTATCATAAACTCCATTTCACATGAGAAAGTGGTCTTTTAATTCAAAAGGAAATATTCATAAGCTATCTTAGTTTCTAATTTGAATATAATGTGGTGAAACCTGTTAATAAAAGAAGCTGGTGGGATTTCTCCTTTTTGCTGTCACAACAGGTGGCTGTGGAACACAGACTTAACCAGGTAGCCCTTCAGAAATGAGAACCTCATGAATTTTAAGATGAAATTCAAATGCACATCAAGGATAGAGAAACAGGATCTTACCTTGCATGGGGAAAAAGAAAAGAGTTCATTCCAAAGTCCACGGAAGTTTGTGAGGAAAGTTGTGGGGATTTTGGTCCAAGTGTTACTCTGGTATTGAGGAAAGCTGCAAAATCCGTGTTTTAAAGTTCTGGGTGGTTGCATTTTGGTCAGGGCTGAATGTTTATGCAAGAACATGATCTGCACTCGGTGATTTGCAGCTGGTTGGAAAATTCCTTGTTTGTTGGTGGGATGGCAGGAAGTTCAATCCTAGGGAATGTCATGAAGCTGTGTTTTCACTCCAAGAATTTACCCTTTGTTTCTACCTGAGCTTTATAATGGACAAAGTGAAAGAGTGAGCAACTCACTGCACAACGAGCATAAACTTTGGATGCTAAATACATATTTTAATTCAACAATGCATCAGTATTTAAAATAAACACCTTGCTGGAGTCAGGACGTTCCGATTGCCTTTCATTTTAATGATGTTCTTGCAAAACTTGGGGCTGCTGAAAGCAGCTCTGGGCCTTGATCTGAAATTCCTGGTGCATCTTGCTTTGTTTAATGAGGTGATTCATCCACCAGGTAATGCCCCTGTTGTCCTTGTGGAGCTGCCCATTAAACACATGGCACGGCCATTCCTTCCCCTGCTTTTGGAAATAATAATCCTTTCAGCCGAGCTGCATCAGATGGGCAAGGTTTACGGAATGGCTTTTTAAGTCACATGTCCAGGTTGGAGCAATGCAGGGGAAGGAACACTTTTCAAAACAATTTTTTTAGCCAATCTGTGCTTTTGACTGTTGGGGAAGAAATATTGGGTTTTGAAGAGGCTTAATGGCTTTGGGGGTGGTTTGGGAATGGTCAGTGTGTTGGATGTGAGCGCTGAGGAGGAGGGAGCAGCAGAGTTACGGAGCAAAATAGAATTTGGGTAAATTAATGGTAGGAGGGAGCATCTGCCTTCATCTCTGTTGGGTTCTTGGTTGAGTCCCAGCCCTGCAGAGCTTCTTCTTGTCTGGACTTTACCCAACACCCACCAGAGTCAGATGGGAAGTTCTCCAGGCTTCTTCAGGTCATGTCCAAGGGGGTCTTCTATGTCTTAGCTGCCATTTCTGACCAGCCCAACTCCAAGATGCGCATCCCACAAAACCCCAACAGCACATTCCGGCTTTGAGAGTTGCCAGTTATTTTTAAATGACCAAACAATCACTACGTGGGAGAATTTTCCAGTTCATTTTCTTAATTTCAGCGCTGTGTCCATGATTTTCCCCCTGTTGTTCAGTGGAATGGCTTTGCTGATGTGTTTCCACGCCTTGGTACTAAGCTACTTAATGTATCTTGAAATAGTCTAATTTTTTTGGCATTCCAGAGGACATGGAATTATATACATTATTCAGGATGTCCCCTGTTATTCCCTAAAGGACACAAAAATAGAAATTAATAAAAAGTGGTTTAAGTGGATCCAGGGTTCTGAAGGGGATTAAGGCTGTGTGTACACACAGGTTTGTCTGCTCCTCATTGTGACTTTGCTCTCTCTGACGTAAACAAGTGAGATGACCTTCCCCGTGCAGGATAAAGACAGAGTGGGGCAGGAAGTGTGTATAATTTATAAGCTTTTCTCTATAGATAAGAATGAATATCCCATATAAATCACGGTGCCTCAGCAGTCAGGAGGAATTTTCAGTGCTGTGAGGTGATGCAAGCCCCAGACTGTCAGGGCTGGACCTTCTCGGAAGGTGTGCGTTGGATGAAAAATAAATCTGTCACAACATGAAGATATTGCGACGTGTTTTATTGGGTCTTGGGCCAGAGGAAAGTTTGTGTGGGGGGAAGTGAAGCAGCTCCACGGGTAGCACAGAAATCCATAACTTTCCTTTCCTCTTGGGTTGTTTCTGAAGCCTCTTTGTATCTCTTACTGTGCAATTTGATGTTTAAATGCTGCTCAGGTCACAAAGTCCATAATATTCTCTGTTTAATGCTCACTGTTATTTGATATTTCTTATGGTTCCTTCCCAAATCTGACACTTAAATATGGTGTGTTGGTTTTATGGCAGCTCTGACCTGAACTCAGATTTTTATTGCCACCTGGGAAACAAAATCCTTCTTTGCAAAGGTTCAGTTCTGTGCTGGATGTTAGAAAAAAACACAATAGATGTCAACTCTGCCTTAAAAGTTGGAGGTTCAGTTTGGGTAGGCACTAACTAGATAATTGCTACCTGCTGAGGAATAGAATGTGTTGTTATTTAATGTATGCAGATTCTGAGAGAAAAAAAAAAATTAAAAAAAAGCCTGATGAATAACCCCATTTTCAGGCACTAAATGCACTTTAATTTGAGACTGAGATTTTAAAAATGTACATTACTCCTTCCCTGTGTATCAGGTTTCTGAAGCTCTGGTTTCTTATTCCTGTGGAGAAAACAGGAGCTTGGCTTGTGGTTACAGAAAATGTTGGGGTTTCTTGTTTTGGTGGGGTTTTTTTCCCCCTTGTGGTTATGTTTTTAATCAGCTGAGCACCAAGTTTGTCTTTCTGCTGAAGTTTTGCCCTCTAACTTCATCAGGGCTTCAGGAGGACTCCTCTTCCTCACATTCCCTGCTTCCCTGCCCTTCCTTTCTCCCTGTCTCCCAGTGGATGTCGCACATTTTCCCTCTCCCTCTGCACGAATTTGGCAGCAGAAAGGAAAAGGACCACGGGGATCTTTGTGCTTGTCCTCATTCTTATCACTTTATCCCTCTCTGGAAAGTGTCTTTTCCTTGTGCTGTTTGTATTTGGAGCCTTAGCAAGCTGCATTTCTGAGGCAGGATGGGCCAGGCTGTGTTTTATTTCCACACTGGAGAGTTTGAGATGTTGGATAAGGAGCAAGGTGCCTCCTCTTTCTCCCTGTCCTCTCCACGGCTGCTCGAGATGTTGTCTTCAAGAAAAATGATGGGAACTTTTGATCCTGGTATCATCTTGGGCCCCTCTGAGTTTGAAAGTTTTATATCCTTTTACCCTTGTTCCTCCATCTCTGCCAGCTTCTCCTAAGTACAGAAAATCTGACAGGAGTTTCCTTTATCTCGTGCTGGTTTCTCTGTGTAGGTGAAGTACTGCAGATGTTGGAGATTGTGATTATTATTTTTCCTAGACACTGGGAATGGAGAATACAAAGGATAAAGGCACATTAAGTTTACCAGAACCAGAGCAGGTTTTAATCTTTGTGCTGGGAAGCATCTCCATCAGCAAAGAGTTGGTGGTACAACCTGTGGAATCATTTCAAATACCATTTTCTTACCTTGTGATGTTGTAGCAGTGTTTCCTGTGTGGTTTGGCAGCTGAAATGTGGGAGAATAATGTCACTCCTGCTTATTGTTGTCTTCTGCAGAGCAGAAATCTTCCTCATGTGGGCTGGTGCTGGCAAAATTACAGTCGAAATCCTCTGAGCCCCAAAAGAAAGGAGGTGTGGAGAGGCAGGGTTTGGAAGCAGTGGTTCCAGGGAAGGTTTGTGCCAGGGGAGGAGCTGGGCTCTGCATCTGGCTCATCCTCAACTAAACTGGTGCTGGTACAAGTTTTTTAACACCACCTCGACTCCCAGCTGTCGTTGTGAAGCTGTGGTTTGGCTCATTCCCCCTCCTGCTGACAATGTGATGGGGAATCTGAGGAACTATTTCCAAGGATTCTGGAGTTTCCCTAATCTGTGGCTGAGGGAAAAAGTTGGCTCCTGCAGCGAGGAAATCTTATTTACATCTAGAAACTGCCCTGGGTGCAGGGGTGGGGGAGCTGAGAGCTGTTCCAGCAACCCCTGGGGAGTCCTGTTGGGTTTGTGGCAATTCCCTGGCACCAAAATTCCAGAGTTTTTTATTTAAGGATGGGATTCACGGGGCTGCCTGGGGAAGCTGTGAGTGCTCAGAAACCTTCCCAAAGCTGTTCTGGTACCCCCAAACCAGGATTGCCTTGGCCAGGATGTGCCCTCACCCCCAAAGCTCTGCTCTGGATGTCAGCTCCTTGTGCTCCTGCCTGTTCTGGCCTTCCCAAATAAAACAGGAGAATCGCCTGGGAGCAGCTGAATATTGCAAGCTGCTGTTTGGGTTGATTAATTTATGAAGCTTGTAAGTCATTTTCTGTAATAATTACCCAGGTTGAAAATGATTAAAATTCATCCTCAGCTGCTTCCTATAGTCAAGCTTGTGCTGCTTTATGTGGTAGGTGGAATAATTTCTTGTAAGAGCCCATTTAAAAGCTTTCTTGAAGAGATTAGCAACTGTCATCTTTATTTCTACTATTCTCCTTTTCTAATATTTGTGTTTCTACTCCCACTTCTACATATTTGGACTATGATACCTTGTTGGGAGTGAAATGGGAGATAAAGACAGAGCACAACTGGTTTGTTCCAGGAACTCCAGAGCTCCTTGAACTAATTCCAGTAGCTGTAGCTCATTAGTACAGCTGTAATTTGGGTGTGCTGTACATCATTTCCTGTGGTTAGGGTTTTAATCCTGGATTTTTTTAATAAAGGCCCACAAGCAAAATCAGAATTGTTTGCAAGAAGCGAGAATTGTATGGATGATATCAGTCACCAGCCTGGAAATAATCACAAAAGAGGTTTTTTTAAATTACGAATGGTGTGAAATTTTTTTTGTGGGATGATGTAGAGGCTTTTTATGGGGACTCATGGACTGATCCTTCTCTGGCATTTCTTGTGTTCTGAAGTCAAATTTGAATGAAGCAGATCAACACCTGGCTTGGGAAAAAAGAGAACATCCCAAACTTTCTAATTAATTTGTTTCCAGCTTCATGGAAAAATAGAGAAGAGGGTGGGACTTGCATTTTGTTCTTAATTTCTTGAACTATAGATAGGTCTCTTGGAATGGATGTTTTGTACTTCTGTGTAGTTCCCATCTGCACTGAACTTCCCTTTCCTGCCCCGATCTTTGGGAATAAATTGGCCTCGTGACCCAGGAAAGCTGGAACGTGGGGGAAGGACACAATTCCAGTGGGGTGGAAGGAGCAGGACACAATTCCAGTGGGGTGGAAGGAGCAGGACACAATTCCAGTGGGGTGGAAGGAGCAGGACACAATTCCAGTGGGGTGGAAGGAGCAGGACACAATTCCAGTGGGGTGGAAGGAGCAGGACATAATTCCAGAGGGGTGGAAGGAGCAGGACACAATTCCAGCAGGGTGGAAGGAGCTGGACACAATTCCAGCAGGGTGGAAGGAGCTGGACACAATTCCAACAGGGTGGAAGGAGCTGGACACAATTCCAGAGGGGTGGAAGGAGCAGGACACAAATCCAGCGGGGTGGAAGGAGCTGGACACAATTCCAGAGGGGTGGAAGGAGCAGGACACAATTCTAGAGGGGTGGAAGGAGCTGGACACAATTCCAGAGGGGTGGAAGGAGGTGGACACAATTCCAGAGGGGTGGAAGGAGCCGGATACAATTCCAGAGGGGTGGAAGGAGCTGGACACAATTCCAACAGGGTGGAAGGAGCTGGACACAATTCCAGAGGGGTGGAAGGAGCTGGACACAATTCCAACAGGGTGGAAGGAGCTGGACACAATTCCAACAGGGTGGAAGGAGCAGGACACAATTCCAGCAGGGTGGAAGGAGCTGGACACAATTCCAACAGGGTGGAAGGAGCTGGACACAATTCCAGCGGGGTGGAAGGAGCGGACACAATTCCAGGGGGTGGAAGGAGCGGACACAATTCCAGGGGGTGGAAGGAGCGGACACAATTCTAGAGGGGTGGAAGGAGGGTGGGGGTGGGGGGGTGGGGGTGGGGGGGTTGGGGGTGGGGGGGTTGGGGGTGGGGGGGTTGGGGGTGGGGGAGGACACAATTCCAGAGGGGGGCTCAGCTGATGTCTGGGACAGATTTGCAGAGCCAGGAGCTGGGGCTGTGCTTTTCCCTGGGCTCCTGATCGCAGCTCTCACTCCTAAAGAGCCAGAGTTCAGCCTCCTCTTGCTGCTGCTGCATTTTCTGCCCAGCACAAATGCAGAAAAAGGTGCTCCCTTTTGATTTCCTGGTGGGTGGCCGAGAGCCCAATTCAAAATCCAGTCAGGTCCTCCCACTGAGGTGTCTGGGGATGTGGAACTTCCATGCTGACCTATTAAAATAATTTACCAGTCTGTTTTCTGGGCAAGGCAGCTTCAGACTCCACTCGGAGCAAATTTACCCACTCAGCAGAGCACACAACATCTATTATTACCAGAGAAGCTTCACTCTCCCGAGCTTTAATTAGAAAGCCCCTGTTGTAGGACGTCAGGAGAATGCCAAAAGAGCCCTAACGAGAGCTGCTGCAATTCATCACCCCTCTCACTTCTCTGAGCAGGCGTGGAGCACGAAATTATAGGTGGCCAAGCAGTGAGAAATGGCAAGATGATTCACAAGTGCTGTGCCCATGCCTGGAGATTAATTGAGTGAGAGATCCTCCGTGTGCAGCTCGAGTTAACGAATCCAAGCAATCATTTCAGGGGAGCTCAGAGCTCACAGACACCCCCTGACTGCCTTCAGGGAGGGAGAGCATCTCAGGCAGTTTTGGGGTGCCACAGGTTGGGGCCTGCTGCTGCCTGGGCTCTGTGTGCTCTGGGATGAGGCAAATCACACAGATTTAAGGAGTTTGGGTTTTCAATAATTAGGAAGAGTATTACTTGAATAACTCAGTATTGGATGGCATCTGAGTGTTGTTCTGACAAGTGATTTCCTGCTGAAATGGGTAACTCTGGGAGGAGAATGATTTTCCTTGCCCCACTGATGAAATCCAAATTCTGGAATCCACGTTAACCTTCTTTAACACTGGCAGGGAAGTACACTTGACATATTGAGGCTTCTTGAGAGACTTGTGCTGTTTCCCAATTTTATTGTGGCCACAAGTTTGATTAGAACAGCTGTTCTCGAGCCTGGTTGTTAATCCTTTTTTTATTATTATTTTATTCTTAATAAGGAAGAAAGGAGTGCAGCAGAAGTGTTAGGGATGCTTCAGCAGCACAGCACACAGGCTCAGTTGGTTTCAGGCATGGATGAATGGGCAGGGAGGATTCTGTTTTATTTGTATTTCTAGGGGTATTTTCAGCTACTAAAAAAAACGTTGAGCTTTATCCAGTGTTTTAAATCTCTCCTCCGAGCTTCAAGGCAATGAATATTGTCTCTGTGCAATTTTTTTAATTGAAAAAAAGTTTTCAGTCTCCACAGATTCATAGAATTATTATGGTTGGAAGTATCTGAGGTCATCAAGTCCAGCCATCAGCCCAGCACCACCATGGTCACATTAAGCCATGTCCTCCAGTGCCACATGATGCCTTCTCCAGCCACCCAGAAACAGAGACTAGACAAGAGTAAGGGAATAAAGGTCGGTGTTTATTTGAAAGCCTTCAAGGCACACCCTGGGGAGCCAGAGGCTGCCTCCAAAAATGGACCCCAAGATGGACCCCAGGTCACGAGTTCTTCACACCTTTATAGCTTTGGTTCATTTGCATGTCACGGTTAATTCTCCAATTAAAGCCCCAGTTTAATGATGTAATTCCCCTCAGCTTGCTCCCCCCTCAGAGGCTTTGGGTTACACATTTTGGGCCTAGAAGAGCCTGGCTGTCCTTGAAGGCAAAGCCTGGAGAGGCTTTGTTGTGTCTGCCCAGCACGAGAGAGCAGAAATTCCAGGCTACAAGGAACTGCAGAGTTACACTCTGAGCAGTGCTGAATCTGAAAATATAAAAGTTAAAACCTAAGGCATCAACATCCACTCACTTTTTGAACACTTCCAGGGCTGGTGATTCCACCATGTCCCTGGGCAGCCTGTAGGACTTGAGGCTTCCCAGTTAGAAGCCATTCCTTGTTTGAATGTGCCTTCTGTGGCCTTTGGAATCATGGGCAAAAGCCATTTTCTGTGCTGTGATCCCTTGGACCTTCTTACTCCATCTGCTCAGCTCATTTTGCCCTTTTGGTTTCTTGTTGCTGTTGAATAATGTCTTAAATCGAGTTGGGGGAGTGGTTTATTCATTTTCAATACACCAGGGTGCCCCAGACTCCTGTAATTACTTCACAAAAAAATAAAGGGATACAAAATTTGGAGGATATAGCCCAGGTTTCATTGACCAGTTGGCTCATGAAGAGCTGTGGGGCTGCTGCTGTGAGCTGAGCTGTTGGTAGAGCTGCAGCTCCTGGGGGCATCTTTCATCAGGACCTCCCTGAGTTACTCATCTTTGCACCCTGGAATAGCTTGGTTTTTTAGGGGGCATGGAAATTGTGATTTCTGGGCTGTCCTCTTATTACAGCATCCATCACTATCTATGATAAGCATTAAAAACATGTTTGATTTTAAAACAAAACCCCCCAAATCCATGGCTGGTGTTTATTGGCCTGCAGTCCTTCTGTGCTGCTGCAGAGGTGTGCACTGCCTTAACCTTTTCTGGATTCCATTTGGTGACAAACTGGGGTCTTTTTAGGACTCTTCCTTTTTCAGAGCTGGGCTTTCCTTTCCCAGTTTCCATGAAAAGCTGTCATTTCCCTCATTGCAGTGTTGTAGGCTTCCCTTAGCACTCCTGTTAAAAGAGCCTCCTTCAAAGCCTCTTAAGAAGAAACCCATTCTCACAATGCTGAGAGGAGGAGGAGAGTGCAAGAATCTACAAAAAAAGCCCAGATCCCTTTTCAATACCTCGGTTCCGTGGCACAGCTGAAGTTTACACTAATTAGAAATCATCTGGAGGCTCTGCAGCAGATTGAGTCTTCGGCTGGAAGTGCTTCCTGACAGGTGGTTTAGCACAGAGCAACATCACAATTACCTAACCCCCTGTTTGATTTGTGTAAACCCTCATTACTACTCACATTATTTAATGAACTGTGTGCTTTCCCTGGCCTCCCTGCAGCACACAGCGCTCCCTTCCAAACCTGCAGCCTGTGCTCCAGCTTTAACCCTTCCCTTGCAAGGCCAGGGAACATCACCGTTAATGAGGAGGTGAAAACTGCGATTTAAATGCTACAAATTCTTATGGCAGGAAGATCAGAGAGTCACTGACTTGGTTGGGTTGGGAGGGAGCTTAAAGCTCATCCCATTCCACCCCCTGCCATGGGCAGGGACACCTTCCCTCATCCCAGGTTGCTCCAAGCCCCGTCCAACCTGGCCTTGGACATTCCAGGGATACAGGGGAAGATGTGTGATGCTTTGAAATTTTATTTTTGTAATCAGGGGCTTCATTTTACCCTCTAGATTGGAGGGATTTTCTTCAGTTCAGTTTTATCTTATTGCAGACTCCTCTGCTGTGGCCTGGAAGAATTAACTCTTTCATGGGTAAGGCAAAACTCGAGATGGTTGCTCTGAGATTTTTCCTAATACTTTTAACAAGTCCAGCGCAGATTCTGTGGTTACTGTAACCATTCCCAATCAGAAGGGGAAAGATAAGGGTTCTGCTGGCCATGAAGGATTCCCTGAGCTTACCAGAACATGCTGTATCTCTGCAGGTTTTGTATCCAATGCCCTCAGGGTTTTGGACTCTCCTGTACTCGGAGTCCTGTCAGAGCCTGGCTGCTCCAGCCCCACGGGAGGTGTTTCATAAAGGGAATTGATGTGGAGTAACACAGCTGCAGAATGGTCTGTGACCCACAGAAATATTCCTTCTCGTGTGGTTCAGCCTCTGATGTGATTACACTCTTCAGCAAACACATCTATTGAAATTCTCCTTCCAAGTGAACTTGGCTGTTCGTTGTTTATTATGAGAGAACCTCTCAGCGAAGCAAATGAAGTCAGAATTTGAATCCACGGGCATGGGGAGAGGTCTGTTTTGTGCTGTTTGCTTCCCTCACAGACTTTATATTAATCAGTCATTATTTCTGTTTGGTTCCTTTTACAAATAACTTGAACTTTTACATCTTCCAGAAAAAAAATCAGAATAACTTCCACAATTCCAGAATTATGACTCATGACAACAAATGATGAACCAGATAATACAGAAAGGTGTTTCTTTAGAAGCAGTTATTAGCATTGGGTGGGTTAATTAAATGTTCCTGTCTCGTTTTATTTGGGTGGCGTTACACAAGTTCAGGAGGTAAAAGGTTTTTTATGGGGATGTGTTTGCTGCATCAGCTCCTTGGGAAAAAGGAGGTTTGAGGAGGTTAAGTAAAAAGGATATAATAATACTATAATATTAATTAAGCTTACAGTTTTATTCTCTGTTATAGATGAAATTAGCAGGTGTCCTGGGCACACTTAGAACCACAGAGTGATTTGGGTTGGGAAGGACATTAAATCCCATCCCCTTCCACCCCTGCCGTGGCAGGGACACCTTCCACTGTTCCAGGCTGCTCCAAGCCCCATCCAGCCTGGCCTTGGGCACTGCCAGGGATCCAGGGGCAGCCACAGCTTCTCTGGGAAACTGTGCCAGAAGAATTTCTTCCCAAAATTTAATCTAAGTCTTCCCTCCTTCAGCTTAAGGCTCAGGACTTAGACTGGTGTGGTTTATCTTGGAAATGTTTATCATGAGGGAAGAATGAAGTGGGAATGAGCAGGAGAGGCTGAGCATGAATTCCAAGGGAAGGAAAGAGGTCTGTGAAAAGAAGAGGCAGCCGAGGGTAGGGAGTCACAACTCTGCTTCTGCCAGTAAAAACCCATCCCTCATGTGGCCCCACCAGGAAGATGGAGGGAGAATATTGGTTATCTTGGGGGATTTTTATCAAATCCTGGTGGTTTTAGTCAGGGAAGGAGTGTGGCAGAGCAGCAGAAAGGGACATGATGGGCTCACTCTTCCTGGGGAATGTCTTTAATCCAGGTGTGTGTTGCAGCTGCCAGCCAGAGAGTTAAGAAAGACTCAGAGACAGGAATGCAGTCAAGAGAATGGATGGAATTAAATAATTAACAAAGGACGGGTTTTGATGTGTTTGGTTCTCTTAATGTCTACCTAAATGGCAAGAGATTATTGGACCTCTTGCTAACAACCTACCAGTGATTGGTCAGTTCTCACATCGTTCATTCTCCTAGTCGAGATCATAACAATTCTAATTATATCTGCGGGTGCAAGATAGCAAACTCAGTTTACAGAAACCTTCTCATGTTTTGCATAGTTCAGCATGAGAAAGACAGAGCTCTCACCAACTACAGCAGAGAGCTGGAGAAATTCTCTGCTGAGACTTTTTCGGCATCCATAGGTGTGTCCCTCACCCAGCTGGGTCCCAGCTGTGCGTTTTCCTCCTGAATTCCAGTGATTTTGGCAAAGTTTCCCCTGCATGTCTTAAGGCCAGACTGGAGCTTCTCAAGCTGCGAGATGTGAGCAGGCTCTGGGTGTGTCTGAGCTGTCAGAGGGACGTGTGTATTGGGAGGCCCCAAATCTGTGCATCTGCTCAGCAATATTGCCTGAGCCACCCTGTGAGTCAGGGAAATTACTCATCCTGCACACGGGGCCCTTTATAGACCTCTGCCAGATTGGAACCTGACAGTGTGGTGGGATGAGCAGCTCCTCAGATGCTGGCTGGAACGCTGGTTGTTAAAAAAAAAGTCTTTGGCAGCTTAAATTATTTGCCAAATCTAAGTCAGTCGCATGCCTAAAGTGAAGAAGTGTTCTATAGAATTAAATTAATGGAGCTGCATTTTAAATGTAGAGTCCTCCCAAGCAGAGATGTCAATATCCATATTTCCCAGGAAATTGTAGGAGTTTTAGGGCAACAAATGTTCATAGGTGTGTGGATCCAGAGCTTAAATTCTCAATCACCTCTCCCGTGCCTGTTGCAGTGGCAGCTCAATGAATTCAGGAAGAGCTGATCTCTTCCAGGATTTTTTTTTTTTTTTTTTCTGATGAGTAGTATTGTGGAGGAAATTGCTCTTTGATTTTTGCCCTCTCCAGCAGCTGCTCTTCTCACTGAAGAAGTGCCCGCTGAAGTGCCAACACCAGCTCAAGATCAGGTTCAAGTGCAGCACTGCTGTTAATCAGGCTCAGTTAATTTGCATCTCACGTGGAGCCTAATCCGCTGCCTATTGAAGTCATTGCAGAAATTCTCTTTGACCTGGGCAGGCTCCATAACAACTCCAGCCTGGGTTTCATGACTAAAACAACTTAAAAAATCCCCAATGGACACGAAAACTCCGTGGAATTACACAGCTGGCAAATCTGCTTGCATTTGCTTCCACCAAACAAATGGGTGATTTTCAAGAATAGTGAGGTTTAAGTGCTGGCAGTGTTTGCTGTGGCTTTGAAATTCACACTGTCAGCTGCTCACACTGGGGTTTATTTTAGAAATCATGAAAAGGTGAGGCCTCCTTCTGCCAGCTGGAATAGGATATAACTTGTCTGATCAGGGGAAAAAAAATGATGCTGGCAAAACGAGAGGCATTTTTATCCTGTGCAAATGCAT
Organism: Monarcha castaneiventris obscurior; assembly: GCA_026261815.1. Classification (NCBI taxonomy): domain Eukaryota; kingdom Metazoa; phylum Chordata; class Aves; order Passeriformes; family Monarchidae; genus Monarcha; species Monarcha castaneiventris. Next base: position 2,521,215 of record JAMPIT010000437.1, read on the forward strand.
CAGCAGAAGGTGGGGATTTTTTATTTCATGCCTTGTTCCTTTTTCCTGCTGATGTGAGCTTTGTGTTGGGAGGCAGGGGAGCAGCTGAGGGGTTGGGAATGCAGTGCACAGGGGGAATTTCCTGAGCTCAGGATGCACAGGAGCTGGGCTGGGGCAGTGACCTGCAGGAGGATCAGCAGAGGGTCACTGATCACACCCTGCCCTCTGTGGGGCTGAGAATTCCAAGGACTGGTTCCTGTTGGATGTGGAGAACATAGGAAAGAAATGCCAGAACAAAATGTTAATTGTGCTCTGCACCTTCCACAGAGCTCGTGGGACTGAGATGAAGTGTCCAAGCCATAATGAAATAAAGATGTCCCAGCCTGTGATGTGCCAGGAAGGAAAAAGTAATCATAGAAAGAAAATAGAATTAAAAAGAAAATACTGAAGGGAGCCAGCAGGAAACATGGAGAGAGCTGATCTATAAGGGCAAGGAGTGAGAGAAATGCTTTGTTGTTAAATGTAAAGAAGATCTCTGTGGAAAGCAGAATATTCCATGTGCTTCAGTTTCTGCAATACAATTTTGGGCTTTTTGTCTTCTTGGAGGTTGTGGTTTGGTGCAAACATGGTTTTATACCATGTTTTATCATTTTAAATTACAAAATCATGCAGGGTGGGGACAATTTAGATGAATTTTGATTTTGCTGCCCTGCCAGTATAGAATGCTTGTAATAGGGAAAAAGTCCCAGTTCTTACAAAAATAACTCTGGTAGAGTTTTCATGCAGATACCCAAAGCATGAAGGCAGTGAGTGCAAGAAAAACATGTTTATTCAGTTTGTCTTCATCTGCCATCTGAGACAGAGGAGGGGAGTCCAAGCTGGCATTGGGAGCTTTAGTTAAGAGATTGCCCTTATCAGAAGTTCACACCTTTGGCTCAGCAGTGAATGCAAAGCTGCTGCTGCTGCTGCAGTGTCCCGACAGCAGGGCCCACACTGGCCGGGCTCTGGGATCAGGGAAATGTGTGACAAGCAAAGCTTTGGGATGGAAAAAACCTTCTTGCTCCAGGCAGAGGGGAAAATAAATCAGGATATCAGATACTCTCAGGGAGATTATTGGACTCTTACAAGGGAGTCATCAAAGATAGATTTAGGAGTGAATGCTCCTGCATTGAGTAAGTTCTTGATGCCTTAGGTTTTAACTTTTATATTTTACAATTTCTGTACTGCTTAGAGTGTAACTCTGCAGTTCCTTGTAGCCTGGAATTTCTGCTCTCTCATGCTGGGCAGACACAACAGAGCCTCTCCAGGCTTTGCCTCCAAGGACAGCCAGGCTCTTCTAGGCCCAAAATGTGTAACCCAAAGCCTCTGAGGGGGGAGCAAGCTGAGGGGAATTACATCATTGAACTGGGGCTTTAATTGGAGAATTAACTGTGACATGCAAATGAACCAAAGCTATAAAGGTGTGAAGAACTCGTGACCTGGGGTCCATTTTTGGAGGCAGCCTCTGGCTCCCCCAGGGTGTGCCTTGAAGGCTTTCAAATAAACACCGACCTTTATTTCCTTACTCGTGTCTAGTCTCTGTTTCTGGGTGGCTGGAGAAGGCATCATTCTGACCCAGGTATCCCAAGGTTTCTGGGAAAAGAACTGACCAGTGGAGTGCGGAAAAGAGGGAAGGAGCCAACCCCTGTAGGACGAGCAGTTTGCAGTGTGGATTAATGATTCAGTGAGCCCTTAATGTAATGAGAGCTGGGAAGGAGCTCTGTGTCCAGCTCTGGGAAAACCTCCTTAGAGTATTCCATTGCTCTGTGGAGTAACCGTGTGGGAAATGCTCTGTTTGGGGTGGGGTGAGCAGCTCTGCTTGGTGTTTAATGCAGGGCACGGCGCCGTTTTACACCAACTGATGGAATCCTCTGGGAGGTGGTGCCTTGGCAGGAGTAGAGTAGGAGAACATGAAGTAGAACTGACGATATTAACTGGTTTTTGTTTTGGTTGGTTGGGTTTTTTTAGTGGTTTTGTTTCATTGTTAGTTGGGTTCTTGACTTTTTGTTGTTTTGGGTTTGGTTTTTTGTTTGGGTTTTTTTGCTTTGTTTGTTTGTTTTTGGTTTTGCTTGTGTTTTTTGTTGGTTTATTTTGTTTACGTTTTTTGTTTGCATTTTTATTTGTTCTTTTTGTTCGCTTTTTTGTTTGGTTTTTTGTTCTTTGGTTTTTTTTGTTTGTATTTTTTGTGTGGATTTTTTGTCTGTGTGGTTTTCTGTTTGTGTGGTTTTTTCTGGTTTTTTTTGTTTGTTTGGTTTGTTTTTTGCTTTGTTTGTTGTTTGTTTTTTGGTTTTTTTTTGGTGGGTGTTTTGTTTGTGTTTTTTGTTGGGGTGGGTTTTTTTTGTTTCTGCCTTCTATATCTTTGAGATTTACTTTGAACCAACTTTCACAGAATCCCACAGTGGTTTAGGTTGGAAAGACCTTAAGGCTCACCCCATCCCACCCCTGCCATGGCAGGGACACCTTCCCCAACCCAGGCTGCTCCAAGCCCCAATGTCCAACCTGGCCTTGGACATTCCAGGGATGAGAGAGCCCCTCTTTGCTAATCTGAAGGTGGTGTTTGATTCCAGGTTTATTCTCCTGAACCAACAGCCTGGCACACAGAGCATTCAGGAATAATGGAACACATCTTCCAGCCTGGATATCCCAAGGGTTGTGTTGCATTCCCACCCTCAGGAATAATGGAAAACTCATCCTCCAGCCTGGATATCCCAAGGGTTGTGTTTCATTCCCACCCTCAGGAATAATGGAACACATCCTCCAGCCTGGATATCCCAAGGGTTGTGTTGCATTCCTGCCCTCCCCAGTGCTGCATTTTGCTGGGTTTGTGGGTAAATAACACCAGAATTGTGGATGTGTTAATTCTGAGTTACTGCAAGGCTTAACGCTCATTGGCAACAACAGATCTGGGATTTCCTAGGGAAAAATTGAGATAACATTGTAGGATCCCAGATATCCATGGAATTTTCAGGTTCAGCAGCTGTGCCAGGACAAGGCAGGTGTCAGGGACAGCTCAGGCTTTACTCTAGGAGTAAAGCTGGTGTAGTTACACTTCTGAGCATTTCGTGTCCCCAGAGCTGTAACTCAGCAGTGAAATTCCTGTGAATCCCTGGGAATCCCCCAAGCAGAAGGAGTGGAGGGATGGAATTCCTCATTAAAAATTCATGGCAAAATAGCAACTGGAGCTGGAGCAAATGTCCTGACAGACTTTGGGGATGGATTAGACACTTCTAATAGTTTTGAGATGTTAATGGCAAGAATTTCTGCATTTGGTGCTTCAGTTCTTCAGCCATTCTATTTCCTTTACACAAAACTTTTTATATATTTGCATTTGATGAATATTTTCCTTTAACAGTGTCAGAACTTGTATTTAGTTAACATTTCTACAGCTATTTTCATTTCAACTTTGATAATGAGTTTGATAATGGCTTATCATTTGGAATTATTCCTTGGCGCTCCAGATGAGCAAATTAGTAAATCTTGCACTCCTGACACCTTGAAAAACTTCTTGTTAATTAAGCTTAACTTCTTAACCCTAAATGCCACAATTTTCAGGCTCATTCCTGCAGTTATTTCCATGCATATAACCCAGAAATCCTCCAATAAACCTAAGGATTCTTCCATAAACCCCAGATTTTATTTTCACTAAACACGGATGGGTGAGCTCGTGCTCCTTGCCAAGGTTATGTGTTTAAATTGCTCAATATTTGAAATAAAACCAAGTTTTTATTCAATGTGCTTTGTGAACATCGTGGGAAGATGTCAGATATTGCAGCACCTCCTGCTAAACTTGTAATTTTGGGGTTTTTTCAGTTAATCTAAATGGCTACATTTGCTTCTCTCATGATCCAACTGCTAAGAGGGAATATCCCTCTATTTATGGAAGTGATCTTTGACAGGAATTAATATTTGTCAATGAAAGACAAATTTAGAGAGTTCAGTGTCTTTATCCCTCGTGCAGATCAGGGTGAGGAGAGTTTTGCCTGCTTGACTCGCTCTGAAATCGTCAGAGATCTGTAAATTCAGCTCTAATCTTCCTATAGGGAAATGTTACTGTTAATATCCAAAGCCTATTAAAAAGGGATTTCACATCTTCGGAATTTATTATCGAATCTCAAAGATGTGAAACCCATTTTTAATAGGTTTTGAACTTTATAGGCTCTCTTTAAAGAAATAATATTGGGATGGGGTTTAAAGCTTGTGAAGTACATTTTCTTCCCGTTTTATGTCAGTTGTTTTAAAGCTGTGATTTACAGTTGTTCAAGGAGTTTTTTTGTGTTCTCCCTCCCTCCCCCCCCTTTTTTTTCCCCCAGTGAACAGATTTTTATGTAACAAAAATTTCATAAGCACTTGGGATCATGGAAATCACCTAATTCATTGGAGAGATCTGTTATTTCCATAAAAATCCCTTTTTTTTCCCCCTCCCTGCCAGTCCCATGAGTATTCAATGGCATTGGCGTTTTCCTTACTGTGCCTTCATCATAAATTCTGTAATATCAGTAATGTACTTAGAGATACAGTAAATATACTTCTTCTAGCAACTGCAACTATGCTTCATCCAGCTTCAGTAATTAGCCATGCTAATTACAGTTGGGATGTGGGCTGGGAGCTGGTGTGCTACATTAAAACCAGAGAAATTAAAACAGAGCCGTTTGATGGAACTATTATGTTCTTTTGGGGACTGCAGATCTTGGTGAGGCATTAGCTAATTAAAAACACCAGGATAGGTCCTGAATAAACTAAATTTAAAGGTTACTTTCACACTGGGGTGGTAGATGTCAAAATGAGGGGTTTTTCCCTTGTTTGTGGCCCTTGTGAAATATGGATTTAAAAATACCAGGCACAAAAAAAAAATCCTTGGTTTTATGATGGCACAAATCTGCGATGGCAAAAGGATTTTGAAAAGGCTTTTCCTGTGTGGTTGGTTTTCAGCTTTGGTTGCCTAAAGGGGCTCCAGGAGAGCTGGAGAGGGACTGGGAACAAGGGATGGAGGGACAGGACACACGGAATGGCTTCTCACTGCCAGAGGGCAGGGATGGATGGGATATTGGGAAGGAATTGCTCCCTGGGCGGGTGGGGAGGGGCTGGGATGGGATTCCCAGAGAAGCTGTGGCTGCCCCTGGATCCCTGGCAGTGCCCAAGGCCAGGCTGGACATTGGGGCTTGGAGCAGCCTGGGACAGTGGGAGGTGTCTCTGCCATGGCAGGGGTGGCACTGGGTGATTTTTAATGTCCCCCCCAGCCCAAATCATTCTTCAATTCTCTGAAACACTTGGAGGTAACATCCCTGTGATCCCAGTTCCCAGCCAGGCCAAGGGCTGGATCCCAACCTGAGAGATGTCTCTGAGGTGTTTGTGGGGTTGTGCTGCTCTACAGAGCTCTCTCCTTAGCCCTCCTGAATCCTGAATCACTTATCCTCTATTACTGGCTAAATCCTTTCCTCAGCAACAGGAGCAAGCAAAGAAATCCAGGTCTTTGCAGAGGATTTTGAAAGCCACAGTGACATTGACTCTTAGGAGAGGGTGGGGATGTGGAAGCTGCAGTGTTTGACAACTCATTCCAGAAGAGAATTCTTGTAAAAATATTCTTTACAATAAAATACATCAGTGAGAGACTGGGTCTCTCATATCCAGTTCAAAAACATCAGATTTAGGAGACAAAGTATACACACAACAGATTTTGTGATTTTTTTTTTTTCCCCACTGCCATAATGAGGGTGCTGAAAAATGAAAAAGAGCGAAAAACTGCCCAAATGAGGTCTGTGCTTCCTGGAAATTGATTGCACTGGAAAGGGCTGTGGATTTCCCATGCCTGGAAGTGTCCAAGGCTGGGCTGGATGAGGCTTGGAGCAGCCTGGGCGAGTGGAAGATGTCCCTGCCCATAGTAGGGGTGGAATGGGATGAGCTTTAATGTCCCTTCCAACCCAGCCCACTCTGGGATTCCGTGAGTCCTGCCTATGGCCTGATGGATGAGAGGCCCTTTTCCCTGTGGGATGAGTAGACAGCAATGAAATCCCAGCTTGAAAGCTTTGAGTTTGTTTCTGTTGGAGCAAGACAAGGGATCTGTTCAAGGTTTGGCAAATCTCAGGGCTCCGTGGCCCAGGCAGGTTTTAGGCCTCTTTTGAATGAACATCACTCTCCTGCTGATTAATCCGCACGAGTCCTGTGACTTTATTGCTCACATGGGGGAAAAATCTGCTCCTAATCTGGATACTAAACCACTCCTGCCTGTTTCGATGTTGATGCTTCGGTTCTTGCTTTAAATTTTTTCCTGGGGAATAAATTTCCTGGGGAGCACCATGAGGCTGAGTGAGCAGGAGGGGCAGAGTGAAAGTTGCAGGCTGGGGCAGTTATGTACTTGCCAAACTGCCTTTCGTGTCTCAGACATTCTTCCACCTTTCTTCAAAAGGACAAGGATATCTTCAAGGGAAGTAGGAGGGACTTGGCTCTTGGAAGGGGAAGGTAACCATTCAAAATATTAATGTGAGGTGCTCTGCAGGAAAGGAGATGAGAGCAGAAATGGCTGGGGATAACTTACAGAAGCCTTTCGCCCTGCAGTGTTTTGATTGTTTTTATTTCTGTAGTAGAATTTCTCATGCATTTTCTAGAAACATAGTCCTTGTTTTCCTAACTGGCCTGTATTGTTTCGAATTCCTGTATTGTTTCGAATTCCTGTACTGTTTCGAATTCCTGTATTGTTTCGAATTCCTGTATTGTTTCGAATTCCTTTCTCCTAAGGCAGAGAAAAGATGATAGACTGTGTCAGTGTCCTGTGGAGTTGGAGAGGTGGAACCTCATCTTCCAATCCATGGTTGTCTTGAGAAACATATAAAAATGACAGAATAAAGAAGGGCAGGGGCTTTCCCTGCCTGCTGGTCCTACCCTGACTGCTTGAGTCTGCGTGCTTCTTTCGTGTCCAAGTGCGACAGAAGACTTCTCAAAAACTTCCCCTCATCATTCCAGAGAACATTCTCCTTAGAAAACACACACTGTGGATTATTTACATTTAAAATGGGGTAATTACCTGTCAGAGAGATGCTGCATCCACATTGCCAAGAAGTGTTTTGTTTCATTAATACTTTCTGATGTCCTTTCCAGCATCATTGATGGTGTTGGAGGTCACATTGCTAATTCTAAGGACAAGTCACCTCACGGGCAGAAGTTGCAGCTCCCGATTAATCAGCTTTGCAACTTTGCAAGGTTTCACCGTGGAAGGTTTCATTTTCTCTGGCAATAATTATTTTCTGATAGAATTGGAAAACTGGCAGGAGATCCAACTTGTTGGAACGTGAACAGAGAGAGAGCCAAAGCAGCTGCAGCCACCTCCCAAGGAACTTCTGCCTGCTCAGCAGAGGGCACAGCAGGGCACAATTTTCCATCCTTCCCAAAAATGCATGGAAAAAGCTGTTGCAAGCCTTGCCTGCTGCTGATGTAATATTCAGAAAGGTGACAACTCATGCCTGGAGAAAAAAGCATTTCCATGTTGAGATATCATCCAAAGAGCATGAATTTCAGTCGTCTTAATGACGGTTTCTGTGTTTAGATATTATGTATTTTTCTAATCATGTTTATAGAAGGAACATTTCAGGGAGGAATATTAATGATTGGTGAGATAAATGCACCAATTCTGTTAAAACAAGGGGCAAAATTCCTGTGGGAAATAATCTGAGGGGCTTGAATGGAGTGCTGTGGTTTGGAAAAGTTTTAGTCAGGAAGAATTGCTGGAGAAGCAGAAATTTAGGGTGGGTTTGGGTTGTTCCAGCCCAATCTTGAACATAGAAGCAAAACTTTTTGGCTGTGGGAGCTTCTGTCTGCAGGTCAGCCAGGATCTCGTGAGAAAAGAGGTGGAGACATGAACAAAATGGTTAAAAAAAAAACAAATAGCAGAAAAAAATGGTAACAGCTCTCTAATAGAGCTGATGAAATGGGTCAGTGCTGTTCCTGAGCTCCAAACTGGTTGCTTCATTTTCCTTTCTCTCTGTTGTTGTCGTTTGTTTGTTTGAGGAGATAAGAAAGCCACGAGTGTTTGAGGAGGAGAAGCACTTTGTTGTCTGAGAAAGAGAAATCGTGTAAGAGCACAGCTCTGGAGTGCAGCTCTCCTCCCACTCTGTTTGCAGTTCTGCAGTTTGTTTCCACAAGGAGCTGTCGATTTTTTTTTTTTCAGTAATTCCCTGTTATCGTCATTCTCACGTTCAGCAAATGGATGTTAAGGCAAGCAAAATGCTGAAATAAAGAAGAAACTTCAATTTAGGATTTGAGTCATGAAGCTTCAAATAGCCTGAGACTCTGAGGCAAGCTCATCACCTTGTTTTAAATTAGTTTTTGTAAAAAAAATTCCTAAAATTAGCAAAACAATTAAAATGTGTTGGTGGCTGACTCAGCATTATGAAGCAGAAACTTCTTTGCTGTCATCTGAGGGGTTCTTTTAAGACAAATCACTTTTCAAAGTGAATTAATTCTGTTCCAGGCCTGCTGCTGCCCATGCTTCAGAAGGATGGGTGGATATTGGATGGCAAATCAGGAATGGTGGAATGGTGGAGTTGATCATTCTGTTTTAATTATCAAATGCTAAACGATGAGGGAGTGCTGCTCTGAAATCCTTAAAACCAAAATTCCACCAAACAAAAGGAAGCCCCAACCCACAGCACAAAGGGTTTTGTTAGAGGTGTGTGAGGGAATATTTTATAGGAATCTAAGGATCAAAGTCAACTTGCAGCAAAGTGCAGGTGATCATTTAGAAAAAAATAACAAAACCACTCAAAAATCCTAATCTAGAAAAAAATAGCAAACAAAGAGAACCACTCAAAAATCTTAATTTAGAAAATAATAGCAAACAAACAAACAGAGCCACTCAAAAATCCTTCCAGGGCTTTTCTCCCCTCCTTGCTTCTGTTGGTTTTTGTGCAGCTGAGAGGTTTTATGGCAGTTTTAATTCAAACTCATCATCCAGGTACAGAAGAGGAGTGGAAATCTGGCAGGGCTGGAGAAGAACTGGGAGGCCAGATGGCAGGAAACATAAAGCTACAGAATACAAGCAAAGAGAGAGCTTAAAAGAGATTATGTCTTATGGCCATAAACAAATTGGCAGAGGAAAGAGTCAGACCTTTAAAAATAGAGTGGTGTTTCTTCAGAGAAGGTGGACATTGCTTCCAAACTTCATTTTCTGTCTTTTTAAAGGCAAGCATCAAAAAAAGGCATCACTAAATCTGTATTTCCGAAGGTGGATGAATAGCAGGAGTGGAAACAGAAAGGAGATCATGGTGGGAAAGGGGATCCAAAATAAAAAATAGCACAAAATGATGGAAATATTGGTGACATTTTATAATTTTTTAGTGGAGGCAGTGGGTTTAGGGGAAGGTGAGGGGTCTGCATGCAGCAGGTGGGAGAGGAGCACGTTAAGGATGTTCCAAGGAACACTGAACTTCCCATCTTGAGGTCTGAGCTGGGAAGGCTCCAGCAGCAAGAGGCTGAGGAATAGGATTCTCTATGGAGCTGTGAATCCCTAAACATCCAGCAGTGTGATCAGAACTGGGCATTTCTAGTGGAGCCAAACCTTTTTCAAATAAGCCCCCAAAAATGCCAGGTCCTCAATCTGCTTTACCTGAATGCTCCAAAATTATCCCAAGATTGTGGAATTACCACAGGGCTGGTAATTTGGGGAAGGAGTGGAACTTTTCAGCTAGATAAATAATTAGTTTAGGATAAAAGATGGGGTCTTTTTGAGTGAAAGTGGATCATGATGGAAGAAATGAAGTCGTTCTAGAAGTAATTGTCTGATAAAAGTGGAATAGTGGCTGGAATTTGGGAAGGAAGTTTATTGCTTCTAAAGCAGTGTTGGACTGAGAAAAAAGGAGGAAGAAGTGGACAGGAGACTGGATTGCAAATGTCAGGGAACTGGGAGGTGGGAATGAGGGAAGGGAATGAGCAGTAATTTCATTGCCTACTTTAATTTTACTGCTGTGAAATATTCAAGAGACACCTGGAGCTCTGGGGACTCGGGTAAAAATCAGTCCTTTGGAATTATGCTGAAGTGGGGAGCAAGGAGAGAGGAGGGAAAACCCAAATGCTTTTTATTAGTATTTATTAGTATTTATGGGCTGTAGTTGCCATGGGATTAGATCATGTGCAGAGCTCCTTTCCTGTGGATATGCACCATAATTTGCAGTGTTCAGCTTATCTCATCTTTGTTATATCAAAATAATTTGGATTTCTGGGTGGTGAGGGTCTCTGGTGGGAAATCAGCCCTTTAGAGACACTCTGCATTTTGCTTCTTTTAAGAAGTTTCTTTGTGGAGGAAAGGTGGCCTTGTCCTTCTGCAAAAGAATCCCACGATGCTGAGCCCTGTTCTCAACTCCTGACAAAGGAAATGGGTTTTGAGGGAAAGGAGCTGGGAATGGGCCATTGGATGGAGAGTTTGGTTTTGTCTGTTGATGGAAGAGGATGAGCTGGGGAAAGCTGAGGGAGGAGCTGGCACCACAGCAGGTTTTGATTTCAGGGGCACAAAGGCGCCTTGCTCTTTTTGGTGTTCCTCATTTCTCTGATGTATTCCTTGGAGCACGAGGGGAGGAGGCGGCTGCAGAAGGATTTCCCTCGGGATTTGTTCTGCCAGTGCAAGGGATGTTCGAGAAATATTGGATCAGCAGCTGTAGAGCCCCAGTGTAATCTCAGCACTGAAAGCCCAGGGATTTGTTCAGACCTGGGAACTCGTCATGACAGGAGAGATGAGGAAGGGTTAAGCCGAGAACAAGCCAGAGAGCAGAGAAAATGCTGCTGCTTTAAAAGCCAAACCAAACAACCAGGTGGAATTTTGCAGCTTTTTGCAGCCAGGTGGAATATGCTGGCTCTGCCAGAAAAAACCCAATCCAAGCTGCTGATAGGGATAAATCAGTCCTAATAAAACATTCAATTGACAGGTGGGAAATAGAAATGCGTCAGCAACTAGTTAAAATGGGGATGTTCCTGTGGAATTAAAGGGGTGCTGGTATTTAATACAAATGCTAAGTGCAGGATATGGCACTGGCTGGGATTTACTCATCAGAATTGGGATCTGGCAGATTCAAATGGAGTGATAAGAAAGAAGATTGCTCTTTTTTTTCCAAGGCAGCATCTCTACTTCCCATAAAAATCTTGAAACCGACCTGATTTGTCAGGTGTAATTCCTGGTGTAAATCGTGGGGGTTGATAATGGCACGTGGAGGAGGTGCAGGATTGAATATTGCAAATATTCAGCAGCATTTAAAAGTGAGAGGAGGGTTATGTAACGTGGAAACAGCAAATGAAACTTCTTGGGGAGGGATCAGAAGGCAGGGGGTTAAACCCTGGTGGAGTTTAGGAAGGGAAAAGGGGCCTGAGGAGTCCAACAATCAGAACTGTCCAAGTGTTTAGTTTGGATCAATGTATTACTGGGATAAGGAGAGCTGTGTGTGTACGTGAATTGGCTCGCTGAGGCCCCACCAAATATAATTTTTGGGAGGCAGCAGACCGTAAAATTGGAAAATTGATGTTGCAACTTCGTTCGGAGAGCGCGAAGTTGGGCAAGGAAATGCGGTGTTGGTGTGGGGCTGGTGTGGAACAGGGAACTCACAGCCTGCACTTCCTATTGGGAGAATAAGCTGAGATCCTTTAACTGGAAGAATAAGCTGAGATCCTTTAACTGGGAGAATAAGCTGAGATCCTTTATGTGGCTCTGAGAGTTTCCGCAGTTCCTGACATGGGAATGGAAAATAATAATTAATGAAATTATTAAAAGAATGAAATAAATGAATTTTGAATGATAAGAATCAAATCAATGGAATGAAAAGAATGTTGGCAAATAAATAATTTAAATAAATAAATAAATAAATAAATGAAAAGAATCAAAGCAGGCAGGTGGGGATGTTTTATTCCCACAAGTTTTCCCTCACTGGCCATTCCAAGTGCTGGCTGGGTGGAAAATCTCAGTCCATCCTTCATTAGCAGGTTTGCAAATCTCTGGTTTCTCTTCGGGTATTTCCATTAGTGTTTTCCTCCCTTCATTGTCAGGCCGTGCCCATCTGGAACTAATTTGAAAATCAGAGGTTAATGGTCACAAAAGATGACTCGGACCAATTAACTGGAATATTTATAAGTTCTGTCTCTGTGTAAGCGTCGATTATAAATATTATTTTCACTTATCTGGCACTGGCAATAATAGCGATGTTTTAGCTATTAAATTGTTAGCATAATTTGCATTACAGATACATCCACAATCAAAATTTTGGGGAGATTGCTGTTTGTCAAAGGATGCCTATTCTCCAAAGCACATTCTTTTCAACTTGTAAGGAAAAATACAGATTATTTGAGGCGCATCAAAGCTGTTGTAATCTTTGTGCATGGGGATTTACTCTCCTTTAAAGTTCCTGCACTGGAACTCCCTGACTTTGTCGGGATCTCTGAGTGTTTGGATGTTTATAACAACAAAACCATGAATCACTCGCCTTCCATTTGCTCTTTTTTCAAGTTTCATTTGCAAGATCTGAAGCAGCAAATTAATTGGATGTAGGGATTGATTTAAAAGTCAATGTCACGCTGACAACCGGCAATTCGTAAAACTTTCCCAAGTGCCCTCGTGCTGAAAGTTGGGAAGTTTTTCCTCCTCTGGCATGAGAAAGCAATGAATTGTGAAGGATGGGAAAGGAAATCCTCTCTCCTGTCTTCAACACTTGCTCTGCTTGACCTGAATTTGTTTTTCTGCTGTGATGGTGGAACCACACGTGTGGAATTCTGCATTTTAACCTGCTCAGGCTGTGTCGGGAAGGAGGGGTTTCCTTCATCACTGAGCCTCTTGGGATGTTGTTTGTTGGAACCCAAGGCACACCTCTGGCTGCCCTGGGAGCTCAGGGCACACCTCGGGCTGCCCTGGGAGCTCAGGGCACACCTCGGGCTGCCCTGGGGGCTCAGGAGCCCCAGCAAGGGGGTCCCAGCCCCTGGCAAGAAGCCCAGAATGGCACCGGCTTTGGCCTCAGCCCATGGGAAAAGTTACCAACACTGCCAGAATCATTGCAAGCCACCAGAGTGTGAAAATGAGCAGTGGTTTAGTATTTTACAGGGTAAAAAAGTAGATTTTAGGATTATTAATATGAGGATTTTGGGTCTAATATGGAGGATTTTGGGTGTTGCCCTGTTCTTCTTCTTCTTCTCCTTCTCCTCCATCTTCTCTGGTGGTGGTGGCACAAAATGTTTGTGGAATGAAAAAGAGGTAGAAATTCCGTGTCTAGAACAGGTGCAAATGAATTGGTACAGAACAGTAACTAATAAATGCGTTGTGAAGAATGGTTGGATGATGGAAAGGGCACACAAAGGCCGGGACAGCCCAGGACTGGGCAGTGCCCGCTCGGACTCGGCTGCATCAGATGTGCGGCCGGAGCTGAGAGCTGGCAGAGAGAAGGAGAAATCAACAACCTGAAACAACATCTGCAGCCGTTTCTCATCTGCTGGGGCTTGGGGTAAAACTCCCCAGAGGTGAAGATAAGAACCAATATTTGTGTGGGAGGCGTGATGAAGAATGAAGAATTCCAAACCTCTTTATTTAATATCTAAATATTCTGAGATAATGTCTGTGTGGTGGTTTTTTGTTTGTGGTGTGGGGTTTTTTTTAAAATTTCATTTTTTTTTGACTTTTCTGGGCTCATCATCAGTGAATCACAGTACGTGGTCTGACTCCTTGGCTTGGTGTCGATCCTCTAAGGATGATTATTGTTGTTAACAGTCAGGTGCTTTTGAAATTGCTTTTTTTGTTGGCAAAAACTTAGTACAGCATCACATTCTTGTTCGGGTGGAGCTTAACAGACTTGACTTGAAGGCGTTGTGACAACTCAAGTAGGAAATCATCATTTACAAGGAGGGAATGGGAGTCGTTTGGAAGTTCAAAGCACATCATTTGTCCCTCAGCGTCACCTCGTGTCTCCATCTGTGTCAGGCTGGTGACAAAAACCAGGGAAGCTCCTCCTGATCCTTTTGTTGCTGTAATTGGGACTCGTGGCAGGTGACACCTTTGGCTTTTACTTGTACTGAGCTGGCGGCTTCTGCTTCTAGCAGGGAGAACACAAAATCCAATCAGATTTTCTTGATTTTCTGTGTGCTGCCATCTGTCCTTAGGGGAGAGAATCTTGTAATTGTTAAAATATTTGGCTTTAAAGATGTGTGGTTTATTCAGGACCCTTCACTACGATTGTGCCACTTGTGTCCATGATTTAATTCCTTAGGAAAATCAATGCAGCCCTCACCAGGACTTCTCTTTTCCTCAAATTGACACTTTTTTACCCAAATGCAGTGGAACTGGTTTTCAGATGCAAATGATGGCCTTTGCTGGAAGTATTAAATTAAGCTTTTATTTATGTTTTCACCAAAAAGATTTGGGGGGAATCAGTACGTCTATCCCTGCTGCTGTTCCCCTCACAAACAGAGTGAGCGTGCATCCTGCAAAGCTGTAAATTATCATTTATACAGTGAGTTTAGCATTAAAACAGTGCTTAAAAACCAGCTGGGCTTCTGCCCTTCCGTTTGGCTGTGCAGATTATGAAGAAAGGAGAAAGCAGATTAGATTAAATCTTTTCATTTGAATTATAATCCACACTCTTGCTTTATAGTGAAAACAAAACCACGGCGTGGTGAATTTTGAGCAGACAGGAGAAATATTTTGGACGAGTACCAGAGAGGGAATATCTACACTTCCTTACATTTCTTTTCCTGTGTTTCTTGGTGTATAATGCACTTCAATCAATACCAAATAGTGTTTTGAATATCATCCAGGAGCTGTTTCGGGTTTTGACCTCAGCTCATCGTTCCAAAGCTGAAGTGATGAGCACAGAATAAATTCTGCAGTGGTCTGGCATTAACAGCCCCATCCTGGGGGTTAAATAAACCCAAACCATTTTATTGGTTATGCAGTTCAGACCTTTTCTATTCGAATTCCAGTAAAATCTGTGCCTCTGCCTGCTCAGAGGAGTGGTTTTTGATGTCTCTCATTGACGTAATTCTTTGAGGTGTAATTTTATTTAGTATAATTTAATAGGACCAAAGCAAGTTCTAAAAAAATGGTAAAATGTATAAAAAGGGAGAGAATTCTCTTTGCTGTAGCATTCCAGGTAGGTTGATCCTCGACTCAGGCTTCCTGCTTATTTTGTTAAAGTTTGTGTTCTGCCTTTTTTTGAGGATGACCTTATTATTCCAACCCTCAGATTCCTGTCCAAAGCAGGGCAATGTCTCCCTTCTGATCCCACTTCCCTTTCCAGCCATTTTAGCCAAAAGAGTCAAAGTTTTCCCCTAAATTTACATTTATTTCCTCAGATTTGACCTCCCAACTTCCTTAGCTGTTACTTGAGAAACATTTTGAATTATCAAGTTGAAAGTAATCACTTTTACCAAACGCCTTAAAGGTCTTCAGTGACTCAATCACGATAAAAAAGTTGCAGCAGTGGTGGAAAGTCTTGCTGGAACCTTTTTAGCAGATTTCCGCAGTGGAAAAAAGCAAACCTAAAATTTTGAGACCCCAAAAACCATGGAGGTATGTCCTGATTTTAAGAGTGGTCGAATTGGAGTTGGTAAATCCAACTGCGGCTTTGCAAATCCTGTGGTTACAGAAAAAGGCCTAGAAGGAAAACAAAACAAAACAAAACAAAACCCCACAAACCCAGAATTCCAGAAATGGAAGAACTCTGAAAAAATGTGTTACCTGGTCACAAAGCCGTTACTTTACTCTGGTATCTGTTGATTTACCGAAGAGATAAGGGGAAAAAAAGCATTAGAGATCAGCTAATCATAAATTGTTAACGTTGGAAAAGACTTTTACGATCAAGTCCAACATCAACCATGTCCAGCACTAACCCATGCCCTCAAGTGCCATTTCTGAACCCTTTAAAAACCCTAATAGGGAAACTTTTAATCTCATTAGAGACCATGGATGTGGATATTCCTGATTTTATAGTTTCCGATGCTTTTTTCCCTTAATCCAAAATAAAGATGCAGAGCCGGGGGGGAGGGAGGAGTTGTGCCATGGCCTTTGCTCCCCACTCCTCCTCTTCCTCACTCCTGCTGGAGCAGCAGTCGGGGAGAGCAGCAGGGAAGGAGGGGTGGGAGGTGCAGGGAGCAGAAGGAAGGAGCCTCCTCCACGCAGAGCTCGGAGCCGTGGCAGCATCCAGCAGCTCGGGCTGGAGTAGTGAGGCTATTTTTAACTCAGGAATATCGCAGAGAAATACATTTAATTCATCAAAAAAAGGGAAAAAACCCCCTTTTTAAGCTCCTTGTCCCAGGTAGGATTCAGCCAAGCTCTAAAGATCAGAAGTATTGGGAGCGGCAGCTGGAATGCAGTGACCTCAAGGAACCTTCTCTTCTCTCTTCCCGTAAAAAGCATTTGCAACAAACCCAAAAAAGCCACCTCAGCACTTTCCCCTCTTTATGTGAATGGTTCTATCAGCCCCAGTAGGAGTAATTTTTTTTAATTCCCTGCAGCTGCTGTGATATCACAAGGAAGTATCCGTGGAACAAACCATTAGCATTTGTGCAAGAGCAGCCATTGACTCCAGCAGGAGTTATGGACCAGGCTCGTGGTGCTTGGTGGGGTAATCACAAGGCTGCCTGAGGACATAAACCTGCACAGAAATGCAGAGAATATTTGGGTTTGTGGTTGTGGGAGCAGATAAATATTGAAGACTTATTTTCCTCCAAAGTGGTGAAGTCGGAGAGGTCTTGTAGGATGGCCCCGTTCTGGGTGTTCTGAGACAGTGGGGAGGGGTTAAAATGGAAAATTGATTTGTCTTTAAAAGGGTTTTTGGCTGAGTGATCAGTTTGTACAGAGAGCTGTCCCCCGTGGATATCATTCATCTTCCTACAGATAAATTTTGGAAGCCTAGTCCCATTTGATAACTGAATTCCTCAAACTGAAATCTTGCTTGTGAGGCCGATCCTTGATGGGGTTTGTCAAATCCTGCTGTTCCCAGCAATGTCCCTGCCCACTGTGAGCTGCCACGTCACCCTGTGGTGGGCAGCTCCTGCAGCCCTGCTGGGAGCACAGCCCAGCCTCCCTGGGGAGGGGGATGGATCCATTCTTCTCTGCAGAGAAATCCACCAGCAGATGGGGAAGATGAATGGGATTAGTCACTGCAGACAAAAAGCACTGATGAGTCGAGTGTTTTTATTTGCACAGGCGTGAGTGTAACGCCACCAGTTGTAGGATTCGGAGTGTTGTCAGCTCGGGAAGAACAAACCCAGGCTGTAATTTTGCTGGAGAGATGAGTGAAAAGAAGCCTTGATTAAAATAATACTGTGGGGATCCTGGTGTTCCTGCTGCAGGTCAGAGAGAGGCAGAGCCCTCTGAGTCACAAAATCCCACAATGGTTTGGGTGGGAAGAGAGCTTAAAAATCACCCATTCCATGGTAGGGACACCTTCCACTGTCCCAGGCTGCTCCAAGCCCCAAGGTCCAACCTGGCCTTGGGCACTGCCAGGGATCCAGGGGCAGCCACGGCTTCTCTGGGAATTCCATCCCAGCCCCTCCCCACCCTCCCAGAGAACAATTCCTTCCCAAATCCCATCTCAGCCTGTCAGTTTGAAGCCATTCCTTGTGTCCTGTCACTGCATGTCCTTGACATGATGTTCCATCATCCCTGAACAAGGATGTTAAACAGTGCCAGGCTGCCCCAGAGAGAGTTCCTGTCCTAAATGACAGCCAGCCTTGTGACAGCCCAGCCCTGCCTGCCCTCCCCCAGTGCCCCAGCACCTTCCCTTTGTGCCCTGGGACCCTTCCCTGCTCAAACAACTCCCCCGTGGTGTTCCAAGAGCATTGCAGAGCTGTTTTAAGCAGAGGATTTGTTTGCCTGTGATTGATTTTTCATTGCTGCTTTTAAGCTTTGGGAGCTGGTTTGATACCAGTGGTTTGGGCTTTGTTGGGGGTTTATTTTGGGATGCCTGTAAAGTTGGAGGGCGTTTTCCCAAGCCTAGTGAAATTTAGTTAAAAATAGGAAAAAATTTTATCTGGAATAGGACTTTAGGCTTCCAGTGTCTTCTGTCTCAAAGCTGTAAAACCAGTTGTGCCTTTGCCTTTTGCAGTTTTTTATAACAATGGATGAAAAGTGATTCTTATTATGAGGCACCAGCACAGCTTGTCCAGAGAAGCTGTGGCTGCCCCCAGATCCCTGGAATTGTCCAAGGCCAGATTGGTCAGGGCTTGGAGCAGCCTGGGACAGTGGAAAATGTCCCTGTGCATTGCAAGGGGTTAAAAAATGATCTTTAATGTCCCTTCCAACCCAAACCATTGTGTGATTCCAGGAATCTTTTGAATATAAATTGGGACAAATATGTTCCGTGGGAAGGCTGGGCTAAATTCCTGATAAATACTTTATTTCAAAATCATCATGTCAAATCATCAATTTTTTTCTTTTCTTTTTTCTGTTTTTTTTTTCCCCTTTTCTTTTTTTTTTTTTCTCTTCTTCCCAGAAACTTCCTAATGTCACCAGGCCCTTCCCCACCTTGTCCCTGGGTAACCTGCACCCCTCTTGTGCCATAAGCTGCCTCAGGCTGTTTGGCCTCTAATTAGGCAGCTCCCATAATGAAGTTAGTGAGCACGACAGAGCAACTTGTGAAGTGCCAATCAATGAAGAGACTGACATGTTATGGCATTTCTTTCAAGGCTGGAGACAGATGAACTGAGAAGTTGGTTGCAGAATGATTTTTTTTTTCCCTCCTCCTACCCTGCAAAGCTAAAGCCCAGAAATTTCTAAATTAGGCTGTGGCTGTCTGATGTGAAGTGTCAGGGAGTTTGCTCCCAGGTTATTCCGTATTCTTTAATATATCCATTATTTTCATAGAATCACAGAATATCTTGAGCTGGAAGGGACCTGCATGGATGATCCAGCCCAACCCCAGCCCTGCACAGACACCCCAACATTCCCACCCTGGGCATCCCTGGCAGTGCTGTCCCAATGCTCCTGGAGCTCTGGCAGCCTCGGGGCCGTGCCCATTCCCTGGGGAGCCCTTCCCTTCCCTGGCAGTCTGATTTAGAAGACAACATTTATAATATCCAGCTCAAATGGCTTCTGCTTGTTGTTCATGACTTGCCTTTGATTTCCCAGCCCTGAGGGGAGGACACTGTGAGTTAATAGCAAAGTTTTAATCCCCTGTGTGAGTTGAGCTTTGTTAAACCTGCTGTATTTATACTTCTCACCATCCCCACATGATTTATGTGCGTCCCACAGGGAATGGGCCGGTGTGTCTGTGTGATTAGAGCATGAATTCCACCAGGATGGCACTGATCTTGGCCAGGATGCTCAGAGAGTAAAGCAGAAGAGCCTTATTGTGGGAGCTGGGCACTCTGCACACATACAGGTTCTTTATCTTCACCTCTGGGAAGCTTCACCTCGAGCCCCAGCAGATGAGAAACGGCTGCAGATGTTGTTTCAGGTTGTTGATTTCTCCTTCTCTCTGCCAGCTCTCAGCTCCGGCCGCACATCTGATGCAGCCGAGTCCGAGCGGGCACTGCCCATTCCTGGGCTGTCCCGGCCTTTCTGTGCCCTTTCCATCATCCAACCATTCTTCACAACGCATTTATTAGTTACTGTTCTGTGCCAATTCATTTGCACCTGTTCTAGACACGGAATTTCTACCTCTTTTTCATTCTACCAATCATTTTGTGCCACCACCACCAGAGAAGATGGAGGAGAAGAAGAAGAAGAGGAAGAACAGGGCAATGCCCAAAATCCTCCATCTTAACCCTTCATCCTCATATTAAAAACCCTAAAATCTACTTTTCTACCTTGTAGAATACTAAACCACTGCTCATTTTCACACTCTGGTGGCTTGCAATGATTCTGGCAGTGTTGGTAACTTTTCCCATGGGCTGAGGCCAAAGCCGGTGCCATTCTGGGCTTCTTGCCAGGGGCTGGGACCCCCTTGCTGGGGCTCCTGAGCCCCCAGGGCAGCCCGAGGTGTGCCCTGAGCTCCCAGGGCAGCCCGAGGTGTGCCCTGAGCTCCCAGGGCAGCCAGAGGTGGGCCTTGGGTTCCAACACCTTATCAAGAAGATAAGAAATATGACTTCTCCTTGTCTCCAGCACAGGAGCTGCTGGAATTTCAAGCTTTGCCCACGGAGCTGAAGCTGTGCGAGTGTGATTCGCTCACAGCAGGAATGATCCAAATCCGGGAGAAAAGCCCACGTCCAGCCCTGGACCCTGGGGAGGGAGGACAGTGCTCTGGTGGGAGTTTGCTCCCTTTCACTCGAGAGCTGCTCCTGTGGCCCGGCAAAGGCACTTAGGATTAATCTGCTGGTAATGCTTCCTAAACAAGGGGATTATTGCAACAACTGAAGGAATTAGAGTGAAAGGCTCTTTTCTATTGCAGGCCCGAGTTAAACAATAGGGAAAGGAAATCCTGGAATATTAGTGATATGTTCTGTTGAATTGTGCTTCAGATGAGCTCAACTTTTCAGTCACTTCAGGACTCGTTCAGGATGTCTTTATAAATAGTAACAGTTTTGAAATAAGCACAGTATTTCCTCTCATAAAATTAAATGTAAATGTGTTGTTTGGCTCAGTCAGCTGGAACATTTACTTAGTTCATAAGGTCTCAAAATGTGATTTAGAATATTGATGCCAATAACCTTTCTGATTTATAAAGTTTTTTCCATTTGTTTTTGTTAAGAGGCTTAACTACTGGCAAGTTTAAAGTATGAACTTCTGGCATCAAGGAACATAAAAATCCTCTCTTGCTAAAGGGTGATTTTAAAGGCCAAAAGGGATTTAAAAAGTTGGTTTTCTCCAGAATTATGGTAGCCTGTTGTCCAAAATAATTTCCCATGAGCTTGCTAAGAAAAAAAAGGAAACTCAGTCTGCATTACATCAAATGAGAAATGCATAATCCTCTCACATCTACCTGGAACTGTAGAGGAAGAAGGGGTGGGGTGCTGAAATTTGGGTTTGGTGGGCAGCAGGTCCTGAAGCTCTTCCACATCTCATTATTTGCTCTTCTCAAGATTTTCTCACAGCCACGAGCAGGGGGTTTCAGATCCAAGCAGGAAAATGATACCAAAATCTGAGCAAGGCACTGCTTGAACCCCTGGCTGAGCTGATGATCCCTCAGATTTCCCTCACTCCAGTCCTGCTGTGGCCTGAACGAGCTCACACAGGCACTGCACAGAATCCTCAGGCTTTGTTCCAGGAGGGATGGAGGGGAATGTGGGGGGTTTGAGGAGGGGAAGGAGTTTTTGCGCTGCCTGATCTTTGGCACTTGGCTGGATCTGGTTCCAGGCTGCTGCTGGATTCCCTCTGGAGCTGGGTCTGGCAGCAGAGACTCGTTTGTTGTGTGGGATTCTGAGCACGAGGGGGGCTCTGCTGCCTGCAGCTTTCAGCACAGATGAAGTTCAAGGTGGGGATTCAGCTGCAGAGGAAAGATTTCGCTTCCCTCGTTCAAATCCCATCAGCTGTACCCACTCACCTGGATTATTGCACACCTCTCCAATGCTCAGGCTCCTGGTAGTCCCACTGCAGGATAAAGGTGTTTTCCATGTAAACTTTCTCCTCCTTGAAAGGCTCTCAGCTGACAGGAATTGATGCTAAAGCTTGTACTGCTCCTAAAAGTCATGGAGGCCTTTTGCTCCAGGCCAGAGATCAGAGAAAACCAGCAGTGAGTCAAAGCTGACAGGTGAGAAGAAATAATTTTCAATTCTCCACATCTGTAAGAATTCTATGTAGAAGTAAATTCACTGAGTGCCATTATTTCTTTATTTCTTCAAAAGCCTTGTTCAGAGCCTGCACAATGCTGTTCAAAACCTGCTTCTTCCCGCCTGCCCATCAGCTATGTTAATTTATTATTATTTACCATAATGTAATTCTAACTCCAATTAACTTATAATTAATAAGCACTTGACATTTTCAGAGTACTTCAGAATTAATCCTCTCAATGTGCCTCTAAGTAGTTGTTGTTGTTAAAGATGAGAGAGCCAATTTTCAGATTATTCATATTTATTGAAATGAAATCTATCACAAGGGGAAGAAAAAAAAGAAAATGCTGCCAGTGAAATCCGAGTGCTGTTGATGTCAGAAGTTGGGCCAGTGGGAATTAAAGGGGTTTGGGGGTGTCAATGAGCCTGGAGCAGGCAGTGCTACCCTCGCAGCAGGGAGAGGCAGTGCAGGGTGAGTTTGGGGTGGGAGGTTTGTGGGTTAAACCGAGGGCATCCCCTCTTCTCCGTAGGGGAAAGCTTTAATCTTTCCCCTTTTTCGGGATTCTCTGCCCACTTAAACCCCAGCCTTTCCCTAGTGCCAGCACAATACCAGTCCCTCCTAACTCACCTTCCTTTCCGTGCTTCTGCCTTTCCGTGCTGGGTCCCAAAGCCCTGGCCATGGTCCTGGATCGTCGCTCCGGCCCCTCTGCAGTTTGCCGGCAGAGAGGGAGAGGCAAAGCGAGATGTGTTTCAGCCCAAGACACACAAAAACCCGAGTTTCAAGCTCTTTAGGGTCCCTTCGTGGTCGCCAGCAACTGATGCCTTTACCTGGTCCTCAGAATCAAACACGGTCAGAAGGGAGAAAGGGATTTTACTGCTGTATTTATTTTAAGGATCCTTAGGTGCAGCACGGCCGGGTCGGATGCACCTCAATGCACACCCCCACAAAAGATTGGGTATATCATTATAGCTCCTACTAATTAGCATATTTATCAAAAATTCCCCAATGAGAGGCTCGAGTGCTGCTCTCTTTTCCCTCGGGTGAGCAGACTCTCAGGAGATGTGTGCCCAGGGGATGCCTTGGGACATCAGTCCCTGCCACCATTCACTGTGCTGCTGAGAAAAACGTCTTCATCCATCCCAAACAACGGATAAATTATATAGATCCTTTAATTTCCTTCCCTAGAGTCCTCAGTGATGTTTCTCTGTCCCAGCCACTCACCTTGGTGTTTTGCTTTGCCCTGCACTCGCTGTAGGTGAGAGCCTGAGGCAGCAGCACCCACTGGAGTGAAAATCCCAGCCCAAGGATAAATTTCCTTGGTGTCTGAAGCATTCTCAGCTCCTGCAGGACAGGCTGCAGCTCAGTTCCTTTCTCACCTTGCTAAAATCCTCCTTACTGCTCTGTTCCTGTCCTTTGTTACTGATTATTCCCTCGAATTCACCAGATTAGGCACAGACATGATTTTAGGGGTACACGAGATTTGGGGGAAGTTGGTGCTGCTGGCCAGAACTGGATTTTACTACTTTTAGTGTATATTTGAGATAAATCCATCACTTTTGGGCTTTGCTGCCTCCTTTTTCTGATTCCTGGTGTCTTTTGGGTCCCTCCAAGGCAGAAAGGGTGCCCAGCTCTCCTGTCAGGGTGAGTGTCATACCCCAAGTCCCCTGCTCCTCCTTCAGTCCCTACATTCTCTCGTTTCCCCCCATGAAACATTCTGGGAATGCATCTTTCTTTTCCTCACGTCTGTGAAGGAAAGGCCAAACCACACAAATCATTGCATATTTTAATTGAAGTGGGTAATTTTCCAATTTTTTTGGTCGGTCTCCAATTGACAAATCAGTTTTTCACGGAGCCTTAACTTGAGGGACCAATTCATCACTCGGACATAATAGGAGGAAAATAAAAATCCCTCTTATAAATCAATTTTAACAGGTCAAAACTGTAATCCTTCCACTTTTTCACTCCCTGGAGATGCCTGATGCAGCTGCTATTTAAAAAACAAACAAGCAGCTCGCTATTGACTTCAGTCAGGACTAGATAAGATGTTATCTGTGCACGGGCAAGAAAATTCTTGCAGGAGATGTAGAATATAAGACAAGTAGATTATCTCCCATGCAGAGTTATTTCTCCCTTTCAATAATAACGGGTTGGCATGCCAGCTTCCCAATCAATAATTCAAGTTTAACTTTTTCCCAAAGTTCACTTAGAAAACCTTTCAAAGATTTTTTTTTTCTTGTCATGCCAAGATAAAATGTGAAAGTGCCAGCATTTGGTTTCTTTAAAAATAGTGCTTTTATCTTTATTTTCTAGGACTTGCTTAAATTATTCGTATCCTTCAGAATAACAAGTGCTTAATTTAGGAATTTACCTGAGTAAATGCATAGATTTCACATGGGTTTTGAACCCCAAATATATGTGATATATTAAATCAACCTCAAAAAATCTCCCCCTTTCAATTAACATTCAATTAATGTGTATAAACTTTAATAACAAATCCACTAAATTCGGAATGCACGTTTATAGCAGCACCTAAGGGTGGCTTTAATGCCTGGCCAGTTATTTGTGCACTTTAGATGTGGAGAGCTTCAATTAAAAAATAAAGGAAATAAAAAAATCCCAAAATGTGGTAACAAAAAAAAGTTAAAATAATTCCTCTTATTGGAATCCTGAAGTAGGAGTTCTTTTATTGTGACCGAGTCTCATTGCTGATTTATCTTCTTATTACCTTCAGTGACAAAAACAACAGCAAGAACAACATCAGCAAAAAGAAACCCAACTCACAAAAAGACCCAAACAAAAAAAAAAAACACAAAAAAAAAAAAAGTTAAAGATTTATTTGCAAAGTTTCACTTTCTACAGAAGGACTAAATCTGCACTTTTTAAAACTCCAGATGAGTAACGAGCTGAAGGTCTAAGTGGAAAAGTAAATAAATTAAGCAAGCCCGAGTTCTTTAATTGTTGAATCTTCTCTTTTTCCTTTCCTCGCTTCAGTAAATCACTTTTTATGGCTGGTAAAGATGCAGAAATTTACATCCTGTCCCAAAAATAAACGATCAGGAGTAAAGGCAGGAATGAAATCTTTGGTCCTTTCCCCCTTTTTCCCCCTTTCCTTCTCTTTATAGTCACTAGATCTGATGAAATCATTTACTGCCACATTTGTAAGAACCCTCAGCCTATCTCAGGAAAAATAAATTATTAGTGGGATGGCCAGAAGTGAAATAATGGGATAGCATTGATTTCTTAAGTAATGTAATCCCTGAATTGCTCTATTTTGGTCACAAGAAACTGTTTTAAAAGAGGAGAGTCTGCAAAAAACCCACCCTTGGAGTGACACACAAATATTTCCCGGCAAGGGCCTCAATCCTGTGGATCCCTGGGGAATGGGGGCAGGAATTAGCTCAGATTTTTCCGAATTTCCTGAGAAGGTCACATTGGAAACTTCCATAAAAATTTCAAGTCGCTCTGTAACTTTTCCATGTTTAATTCATCTTTGGTCTCTTGCATTTCTTTTCTTTATGCCGGGTCCTAAACCTTTCAACTGATATTATAAAATCTGGGCTGAAATGAGTGTTCTGAGCTGGGAACCAATGAGAGCTTGTGGCTGAGATTTGGAAAGATCAGCATTTAATAGTTGTGCCCATTATCAGCTTTGATGTGGGCACCGAAAAAATAAAGCTGTCTTTCTCCGTGGACATTAAGCTCAGCTTAATGCAACACAGCAGGAGTCTTAAAATCGCAGAGTTTGGTACAAGAGGTCAGGGAAAAACTTCAAAAAAAAAAAATTCTGAGCTCATTCACACACCCTGTAAAACGCTGGAGAATTCCAGGCTGTTTACAGCTGCCAATTGCTGCTCCCCTGGAGCCAGAAAGGTGTCCCCAAATGCACGGGAATGAACTCGTATTTTCCAGATATTAGATGGATAAAAGAAGCCAGTGACTCAGAGAAATACTGATATTGCTTACCCAGCTGTGCTTGCTCCATTTCCCACTTCCCATGTGATGTGTTCCCCAAAGTTATGTTTTACCAGGCCGGAGAGGCTTCAAAATATGCAGATTTCTGTGGTTTTTTGTGCAAATTTGGATGTGCCTGTAGGTGCTTAGTCACAAGCAAGTCGAAGACTAATTGTCCTTTCTAAAAATAAGGGAATCTACACCAGAAGGGGGAGGCTCAAAGGGCTTGTTAAAACACTTGCAAGCTAAAGCAAAAGTTTCCCTAAAAGGAGCCGTATTCAGCACTTATTTGATGGGTGCCTGGGTAAACAGAGCGTTTGTGCTACCCAGGCATCCTGAATCTCGGTTATTTTTGCATTTGCTCGCTTCAGACAGATCTGCAGAGCTGTACTTTCCCATTTCGAGGCTGCACATGCTGTGTAGTCGGTGCCAGGGACGTGCTAAGTGACAGCTCTGGTGACGGGCTGACAGCAGAGCTGAGCAGCAGTTTTATTGTCTGTAGGCTCAGGTGCTGCTCAGACACAGATCCCAAATGGTGTCAGCCCCGCATCGAGCTCTTTGCTCACCAGAAACTCCTGGTGTTTTCCAAAACAGCATGGGAGGGAGGGGAACTTCCATTTCATGGCGAGCTTAGAGTGTCCAGAAAAGCATCAAACAGAAATAGGGACAGCAGGCTCTTTGGAAAGGGAGAAATGTGCTCAGCTTAAACTGGGAAAAAACAGCCTAAAAAGTGCTTAGCAAAATGCAGTAAAAGGTTTTGTGTGTGGGGTGAGGGAGATGTAGAAACTTCAGTCTTGTCCCTGCAGAAATGAGAGAGGAAAGGCAACATCACTCGATGGATTGGGACAGTTGGGTCCAGATAATATCACAAAAAGCAAGAGATCTCAATTCCAAAGGTGCTCCCTGAGCCAGAGAGAAGAGAGTTGTGTTTGCTTTGTTCTAGAGGAAGAGTTGCCGTTAAGTAGCATGCTTTAAACTGGAATAGTGGAGGGTTGGGCTGGATATTGGGCAGGAATTCCTCCCTGGGAGGGTGGGCAGGCCCTGGCACAGGGTGCCCAGAGCAGCTGTGGCTGCCCCTGGATCCCTGGCAGTGCCCAAGGCCAGGTTGGACATTGGGGCTTGGAGCAGCCTGGGACGGTGGGAGGTGTCCCTGACAGGGCAGGGGGTTGGAATTAGAACCTCAGTGTGCCTTCCAACCCAAAGCATTCCATGAGTTAGGGCAGTGAACGGTGAAATGCACCAGAGGTGCTTTGCAGGGAGAACATAAAGCAGAAAGCCCAGGATCAGGTTGGGAATTTCTCCCCAGCAGGAGCGGTGCTGTGGCTGCTGTGGTGACCCCACAGTGCCTGGGGACCTCGGGGTCACTGCAGGGTCCGTGTGCCCCTGGCAGCTCTGGAGCAGGACTGGTTTTAGTGGGACCCGTGTAAGTGGACACCTCCATCTGCTTGGAAATGAATCTGCCTGCCAATAAATCTTCAAATTGAGTATTTCAGCTCTTCAAGGCTTTTAATGTGCCCCGGAGTGAGCAGACTGAGCAGCTGCACTGCAGGTGGAGGTGGCTGTTCTGGGATAGCCGAGCTCCTTGGAGAAACACAAACCTGCTTTCTCAGGGCAGCTGTTTCTGTGGAAACACTGGCTAAAGCAGGAAGATTTGTCTTCATTTTCTCACTCCAGAAATTTTCTGTTGCCTGTTCCCAGGTCAGCACTTCCCTTTGCAGCTTGTCAGCTTCTGTGGCTGCGGTAGCTGCAGGGGGCTGTGGGGTGTTTTTAGTGAAAAAAGAGCTTTTTCCTGCCACTGTGGGCCCTGTTCTGGTGCTTGTCTGCAGGGAGAGGGAATCCTCCACAAGGGTTGTGTGCTGTGTATTATAAGGAAAAGATCTAGGAGGTTGTTCAGGAAATTCTGTGTTCATAAAATCATGGAATGGTTTGGCTTGGAAGGGACACCCAGGACCATCTCATTCCACTCCCCACCTTCCACTAGACCAGGTTGCTCCAGGTCCTGTCCAACCTGGCCTTGAGCACTTCCAGGGAGTTTCCTGAACAATTTCTTTTCCTTTTAAATTCGGTGTGGTGGATTTTATCTCGGCTGTGCTGAAATTGCACTTTGAGTGGGTGAAGATTCAGAGATCCCACATCAGCAGCGGGTTTGTGACTCCCAGATGGGATTTCCAGCTGCTTGTCAGGACCAGATGGATAAAAATGACCACGTTTTTATGTCTCTTCTGCAAGTCCCTGTTCCCCCACTTGGTGGAACGGGGGAATATTCAGGTGGCTCTGGAGCTGGGCTGGACTTTGCAGCTGCACAGGAGGCGATGAACGGAACAATCCTTGGAGCTGAATATGCTGAGCATGTTCAGTTGCAAAGATTGAGGGATTCTCAGAGAATTCCCTTGCCCCTGGAAGCTCCTGTTGGTTCCTTACATCACGGAGAAAGAGTTGGCAATTAAAACTAAAATATATCCACAAAGGAAATAATTAAAAATATTATTTGTTATGTTATTTGTTTGTGCGAATCCATTGAACAGGAGGATGTGTATATGTTCTACTCAGCTCATAATTATTATGTATTGTGCAAAAATGAGCACAATTATTCTAATTAATGGAAATACAAGCTGAGATGACTTGCTAGGGAATGTTTTGTGGTATTTCAGTGTTGCAAAGTGTTTGGGGTTTGAGAATTGATTTGATTAATGCACGGTGAGGTGATACGTATGGATTCATGACAACTGACATTAAATAAAGCTTGAAATGTAAAGTAATTTCATTTGTTATAATGCAGCCTTTTTGCCAGGTTTAACTCCTCCAAACTCCTCCTCTCCGATCTCCACAGAAGCTGTAAAAGAGTTTTGTTAAAAGCAGACCCTTGTTCTGCACGTTTCTTGTCCAAGTTTTGCAGTAAATGTGGCTGTGAGCTAAAGGAGACAAAGAGTCTTTGCTTGGTACAATTAAAGATCAGCTTTGTCATAATCATAAAGCAGAGTTTCAAGGTCCTGGCCATAGGCTGCTCTGTCTTCATTAATAAATTATGGTACTGACTGCAATGTTTAATTATTTGCAAGGGTCTTTTATTTTTCCCCTCTCTAAAATAATGCTCCCACTCTGATACTGGTGGGGGGAAAGAAAACAATCCCAATTCCAGCTTGTCCAGAGGTTTAAATACACCAATCCTCGTTCTAATGAGTTTTGTGTTTAAAATTTTATATTATCCGTCTGTAACATTTCAGGACTGTGCCCTTTGGCTTCTGTTCCTGAGGAAGGCGCTGGGCTGGAGGTTGGGAGCGCAGGCAGGGTCAGATTCTCTGCTCACATTTTGTCTGATTGGCACAGAAAAGTCATTAAAGGGAAGCTTCCAGAACTCCGAGTTAAAAGTTCATCCCCAAAGTTGTTCATCAGGAGCGAGAAATGTCTCCTGAGCTCTCTGGGTGAGAGTTATGGGGCAGGGAATCATAAAGGTGTCACTGAGGGGAGTTATGGTGCCCAGTGTGGCTGAGAGGCCCCTGCTCAACAGGAATTTTAAGGGATCCAGCCTAGAAAAACTTGCCCAAACCACAGGATATTTTCATCCAATGTTTGGGAATCTAAATTGTTAATTGGAGCAAACTGCTGCATCATTTCGGTGTTGTTCTACTGAAAAGAGAAAGGCAGGTATTTGGCAATGGGATGAAGAGATGAAACGTCAATCTGAGGTTCCTTCCTGAATTATTCAGGACATTGACAGGAGGAAGGAGCTGCTCACTGGTTTCCCCCACGCTCACAATGCAAGGTGAGCAGTAAATACAAGCCCTTCTTAACTCAGCCCCCTGATTTATGGCTTCATTAATGAAATGGATGGAATTTCTTTTATTCATTACTTATTCAAATAGTTTGGAGAAAATATATGTTTTAAATCAAATGCAGTGGAATTTCTAATGAAGCCTCCAGAGAAACATGGAGTGAATATTCAAAGAAATGTCTATAGATACTGATTCTAGGGTAGTTCATATATTGGTAAAGGAAACAAAATTCATCTCAGCCCAGCCATGCCATGCAGGATTTCTAATTCCCTAACGTGATGGATAGAACTGGTGTTCAATTGCTGAAATAAAAAAATAATTTAGAATAAATTATGAAGGATTAAATATATAGAGTTGTTTTCTGTGGGTGGTACAGTCAGCAGGAGAACTCCCGGGATCATGGGAAGTATGAACAAATCCCGAAGAGGAGAGACCCAGGGAGCACATACAGGATGTGTGGTTTGGTTTAATAGTAATTTTTATTTATTTATTTAGATTTGGCACAGGAGGAGCAAGCAGCACCTCTGTCCTCCATCTGCTGCTCTCCTTCTAGGATGTGTGAGGGCTCCTGCAGTTGGAACTGAGCTGGACCAGAAAATGGCGTTCCATGGGCTACAAAATGAGGAATTTAAAGTTTGGGGTTGCAATTGTGCCCTCAGGGAAGGAATTGTGAGGGGAAAGATGGGCTCCAGATGTCTTTGGATTGTGTTGGACAGAGCTTGGAGCAACTTGGTCCAGTGGAAAGTGTCCCAGCTCATGGCAGGGAGTGGGAACAGAGAAACTTGAAGGTGCCTTGCAGCATAAACCAGGCTGTGATTCCAGGAGAACTCATCCATCCTGCATTTTCCCAATATATCTGTGGTGGGAATAAGGGAGGGAGTCCAAAGCAGGTGGAGAATTTCTCTTCTCCAGTTTGGGAAGGTTTCTCTGGCTCCTGAGTGGGGGTTTGTGCCTGCAAAGCCGGATCTGTCCTTGGGCAATCCGGAGGCTGTGGGGCAGTGGGAAGATATGGATGCTGAAAAAGCCTCAGCAGAGAATTTCTTCAGCTCTCTGCTGTAGTTGGTGAGAGCTCTGTCTTTCTCATGCTGAACTATGCAAAACATGAGAAGGTTTCTGTAAACTGAGTTTGCTATCTTGCACCTGCAAATATAATTAGAATTATTACGATTTCGATAGGACAATGAACGATGTGAGAACTGACCAATCACTGGTAGGGAGTTAGCAAGAGGTCCAATAATCTCTTGCCATTTAGGAAGACACTAAGAGAACTAAACACATCAAAACCCGTCCTTTGTTAATTAAATAATTCCATCCATTCTCTTGACTGCATTCCTGTCTCTGAGTCTTTCTTAACGCCCTGGCCAGCAGCTGCGACAGGAGGAGGGAGACAGGATGGTGAAGTTGAGCTTTTCTGGGAGTAAATCCCATTCCTGTGCAGCTCCTGGAGCAGCACCACATTTCCAGTGACCCATGACAGGAATTTCCAATGCTGTCCTCTGCTTACATGGAAAAATAACAAAGGAATATTTATATTGTTGGCATTTTCCTTGGCTTTCCCCTTTCTAGTGGAGCTGAGCTCAGTCCATCCATAGGAACACAATCTCTGGTTTCTGCACATGGAAATTTTGCTGGGCTGAGCTTGGGAATGAGTTTTCCTCTGAAATGAGCTGGGATTCTGCTCTCATTCATTGATCAGCGTTCTCCCTAAATTATCCTCAGAGTTGTGTTGTGGTGTATAACGACCTGTTTCCACTAATTAACAAAAAGTTAGGAATGAAATTCCCAAGGGAAATTAGTGTCAGGATCAGTTCACAGAAATAATTTCACCTTCTGCTTGATCCCATTTCTGTACTATTAAAAATCCCATTTCTGTGCTATTAAAAATCTATACAGTTTAATTTTAAAAATTTCTGGCATTGGTTATTTTCATGCTGGCTGCAGCTCTGTTCTGACACACCGACAATGAAAATATTTTTCAGTGGAGCAGCTAAACTGACTTTTCACCTGGAGAGGGAACTTCAAACAGGCTGAAATTCTATTTTTTAATTACATTTTGAGTACTGAAGGTGTATTTTCTTTGGTCAGACATGAAAGGAGCAGCTTTATGGCACTGTCAGCCTTGCTGTGGGTGCCTTCTGTGCTTGGGTATGAAATGGAGCAGCCGTGATTTCCTGGTGAGGAAGGAATTCACAGTTGTTTTGCACTGCAGATTTTAATGAAGGAATGGAGCAATATTTCTAACTATTATCCCCATTTATGGCTTTAATGGAGGATGCTTTGGTGGTTGGAGTTCCAGCTGGAGCTCGATCCCTTTTTGGATGTTACACTTGTTTGTTTGTGCATTAGCATCGCTTTGGGTGTGGATCCTGGAGTAGCTCAGCCAAGGCATGGAAAAATGCAGTGTCTCAGAGGGGGTGGCATTCCATGCACGTGGAGAAGAATTTGGGAGTTGGCTGGAGGTGCAGTTGGGGTGAGAGGCAGTGGGGTGCCTGGGAAGGTTGGAATTTCCTTCCTGAATCCCCTCCTGCATTCCTGCCTTTGAATAGTGTGTATATAATTATTGAACCATCAGGAGAGGGCTGTGTTGGGCTGGGAGAAGAGGGAGCTTCATAGATGTGAAATATGACGAGGAAATTGCTGTTAGTTTGGCCATTGTAATATGAAAATAAGAGCCTGAATTAATACCCAGTGTTGAGGAAGATGAAACAGGAAAGCCTTATAAATATGATTGCCTGACAAAAGATGCTGAGAATATGGAAACTATAAGTGAGATTGAAATGAAGACAAGCTTTGAGTTACCCAACCCCAGTTAGTGAACAACTGGAAAACAATGAAGGTAATCCCCCTTTGACTGAACAATACCCTCTGCTTGCAGCCAGGTCCAAGGCTCAGGGCAGACCCTGCCAGCTTGGCAGAGGGTCCAAAGAGTAATCTTTAGGGTTTCAAATGTAACCCCATATGGTAATGCAATGATTCTTATAGGCTGTATGTAAATGTTATAAGATTTGTGGCTTATACCAGATTGGTTAATGAAAATTAGAATATTCAGCACAGAAGATGATTTATGTTGTAAATGGGAACCACACACTCTTTCTTTACTCTCTCTCTCTCTTGCTCTCTTACCTCTCTGGCCTGCTCCGAGCTGTGTCTGGCAGCTCCAAGCAGGGCCCCTGCACCCACACCCTCAGCAATGAACCTCATGCTCTAAGACCTGATTTCAGAGATCTCTCGTCTCCATCCATCCCGACCGTCCTAAACCCAACATCAGATCCTTACAGCCCAGGCCATAGAATCACTGAGTTTGGAAAATCATTGAGTCCAACCATTCCCCCCAGTGCTGCCAAGCCCACGCTAAACCACGTCCTCAAGTGCCATATCCACAGGATTTTTGCTGGGATCCACACGTTTTCCATGGAGCTGAAGGTCCCATTCATGATTTGCAACTTTGAGTCTGTCCCAGCTGGGTTTCAGGGGAGCTGGGAGCACCAGACATGGAAGTCCCCATATCCATGAGGGCAGTGTGAGGAGGCAGAAGGGTCCTCTCATTGCCCTTAATTGGGCAATTAAAACCATTGGGTTTTAATTCAGTGCAAATCACACTAATTTGTTCATTCTGTAGAAATCCAGAGTCAGATTCCTTTCAAATTCCTGAGACTTTAATAAATGAAGTAATAAGAGCTGCACTGAGAGAACAAGAGCTTCCAGAAAGAAACACTGTGACCCATTTTATGAACCTTTGTTGATTTTTGAAACGTTCTAATTAGGGAGACACAGTACAGTAGGATAGTTTTATTTTTTTTGTAACTGCTAAATTGTCCTCTTTAAATGATTTCCTTTTAAATGGCAAAGCTTTTTAAGGATGATTACTTTATTCATCTTCAGTCTGGGAGGGCCAGGCACTGAGTGAGAAATTAAAATGGAAGGGGGTTTTGTAGATAGGCTGGTCCCAGTCCTCCTGCACAGGCCAGCAGCAGCCAAATCAATTTCCAAACTTTGCTTTGTTTGTAGAAATTATTTTGACAGATGGCATGTGCAGGGGCAATTTAAAACCTGACTTTTATGGTGTGTTTATGATTCTTTGTAAATAATTGCATAGTTTCTTCTGAAGAAATAACATCTTAAAAAGATGATTACATCTGAGGCTGTTCTGCTTAGTTCAGTCTAGCACAAATCACAGAGGCTTTCTATTAAAGCAAGTCCTGCTCATTGTGTTTTATTGTGCAGCAGCATTGCTCGGAGTGATTGTTTCCTTTAGTGCTGTGGGAAGTGGGAACTGGAATCTGCGTCCTCACCACCTGCCAGACTTCAGGCACCAGCATTTTCCTTTTCATTTTTTTCCTTTTTTGCCTTTTTTTCCCTTTTTTCCTTTTTTTTCCCTTTTTTTCCTTTTTTTTTCCTTTTTTTTCCTTTTTTTCCCTTTTTTTTCCTTTTTTTCCTTTTTTTCCTTTTTTTCCCTTTTTTTTCCTTTTCCTTTTCCTTTTCCTTTTCCTTTTCCTTTTCCTTTTCCTTTTCCTTTTCCTTTTCCTTTTCCTTTTCCTTTTCCTTTTCCTTTTCCTTTTCCTTTTCCTTTTCCTTTCCTTCCCCATTCCCTTCCCTTCCCTTGCCCATTCCTTCCCCATTCCTTCCCCATTCCTTCCCCATTCCCTTCCCTTCCCTTCCCTTCCCTTCCCTTCCCTTCCCTTCCCTTCCCTTCCCTTCCCTTCCCTTCCCTTCCCTCCCTTCCCTTCCCTTCCCTTCCCTTCCCTTCCCTTCCCTTCCCTTCCCTTCCCTTCCCTTCCCTTCCCTTCCCTTCCCTTCCCTTCCCTTCCCTTCCCTTCCCTTCCCTTCCCTTCCCTTCCCTTCCCCCCGCATTCCCTCTGAAAGGATTCCCACCTTGTTTTCCCATTGACTCCATGGCTTGAATGGCAGGAACCGAAGCTGGAGGGATTCAGGAAAACATCAAATATCTGCACATGGAAGAGAAACCTCTGGATACTCTCCCAAAGGTGGCTCCTGGCACTGGGCATCGGCCGCTGCCAGCTGGACCCCACTGGCACCAGTTTGTCCTGTGAATGCTTTTTGTTTTTCCTTCACACAGAATTGTATTAAATATTCGTTTCATCTGTTGCTTATTATCTGAGCCAAGATAAATCTGTTTGGTTTGGAGCTCCTGTCTCCGTGTCTTTGCTCCCCGTTCCTTCTCTTTTGACCAGGCAGAGCCGTTCTGAGCAGGGGCAGGAATTTTCTGGGGCAGCTCACACGTTGAGGTGGCCGTGATCCTGCAGGGTCTTTGCCCTTACAGGTGCCCTCTGAACCCAGGGTGTGAAAGCTTTTAATTGTGAAAATATTTTTGTCTCGATTCCAGCCCTTCCCTGGTCAGCCCATTCCAATGTCTGCCCACTCCTTCCATGAAGAAATTTTCCCTGATTTCCAAACTTCCCTCAGCTTGGGGCCATTTCCTCTCCTCCTGTCACCTGGGAGAAGAGACAATAGAGACATGCCTTAAACGATGGCATAAACATTGAATAAATGCCTGAAAACTGAGCCACATCAGCTGCCCTGTGGCACAGGAGTCACAATTCCTGCAGGTGACTTTGTGGGGAGATGGGAGGAAGCAGCAGTTAAGCCAAGGGTGGGCACAGGTTAGGGAATAAAGCAGTTAAAATCCCAGGGCCGTGCAGTCCAACAGTTCCTTGGATTCCTGCTTTATGATCTGCATCTCGTTAAATCCTCTCTCATCGAAGAAGCACTCACAGCATCACTTTAGGTGATGAGCTGACAATTCCCAAAGGAGGCTGTTATTTATTGTGATGCAATTAATTTGCATCCACTGATGGATGGCTTTGGAATTTGTTCCTGTGCCGATGGAAAGAATCTTTTCTGAATTTGTTTCTCCTAGCACAACTTTTCTCCTTAAAATCTGATGCCAGCCTTGATCACTGATCCGTGAAATCCACGATAATCCCTTCATGACAACGTTGCCTCCTGAACTGACCATTAAAAGGGCTTAGGAACTGCAGAGTGTTTTAATTACCTTGGCTGAGACACTGCTTATTCCATTTGTATTTTTTCTTCCTGATTTTTCAGTGTCACCGTGGCATCTGTTTGTTCTCAGCCTTTCTTCTCCCCCTGCTAATTATAGACAGGGGAAATAAAAACCTCACCTTGCTGGAAATTCGGGAATATTAAGATATTCTCCAGATGAGCCTGTAAATCTCCGTGCTGCAGGTTTTTGGTGATTTACTCAGGAATTCACCTCTGGAGTGAATGCAGATCTGCAGGACAAATTAGTAACCATTTCCTGCTTTTTTAAATTTCATTTTTGACTCACAAGCCTGAACAAAATTTCTGCTTTCGTGCTGAGAATTGGCAGGGGTGAACTGCTCCAAACTTAAGGTAAAATGAACAAAGAACTTTTAAGAAATTCTACTGTGGCTGTGTCCTTTTAAGCAAAGCTCAAAGTTATTTTTTACTGTTATTATAGGCATTATTAAATATACATCTAACGCTGTCTAAATACAGAGGTCTGGGTTCTAAAAACCAGGAATTAGACAGAAATATCCTCCCTTGTGGGACTTTTCAAGATGATTTCCTTGGGACTTTTTGAGTAATACGAGATGAAATTTTGACCCTTTGCTATATAGGTCTGTCAGCTTTTCTTCTGATTAAAAAAATACAAGTTTAATCAGAAAAGATACAAACAAAATAACCCAACTGAAATTACATTCTGAATTATTTAGGAGGGCACAGGAGATGAAAGCTGCTTAGGAGTTTCCAGGTTGGAGATAATGCGTCGTGATCGATAAATGAACACTCTCCTTCCTAACCCCAAATATATTTGGCATCCATTATTAAAGAGGTGTAAAATTGTCTGATTCCATTATTAATGCAGGGCTCTGCTGCAGCTGATGTGTGGAGCTGAGGAGGTCACACAGCAAGAACTTAGACTTGGATTCAGAGGTTTTATTTTTCATTATTTTAAAGGATTGTTGGTTTCAATCTTCACCTCGCTTTCATCTTTCTGTCTCAGTTAAGTCCTTTTTACTCTTTGGAGAGAAATGGGAGTTGGAGGGGTATAGCTCCTAAATTTGGGAGTGCCTGGGGTCTGTGCCTTCAGCAGATTATCCCTGAAAACACAAAGCAAAAGGACAAAGACAGAACAGGAGTTTTGACAGTGCATTCCCATTGTTTGTACCTTGGTTTAATCAAACCAACACACTCCATTTCCTAAATTTCCAAGCTTTTCCATCCACCTCTGTTAACTTCTGTAGGATTTTCCTCGGTGAACCACTCTCATCTTTCCCTTCCATATCTTCTCTCATCTCCTCTTCCCAGAGACTGCAAATGTCAGCAAGTCCTGCTGATAATTTGCAGTTTGAGGCTTCCTGACTCTGGAACAAACCCCTAATGCTCGTTATGGAACAAACCCCTAATGCTCATTATGGAACAAAACCCTAATGCTCATTATGGCATGGTTCTGCTCTTCCACTGACTTTGTTCCTGCCACCACCTAATTCAATTTAATTTTACAGCAACATCAAATGTCTGTAGGTATTTATAAAGTTTGGGATGTATTTTCAGCTGTTTTGGAATGGGAATCCCACCGTGCCTGCAACCCTTAACAATGAAGGTGTTGTCTTGTACAAATGAGTTGGGAAGTGCTGCTCCTAGGCAGAGAATTGTGGTTTATTTCCCAAAAAATCACAGGTCCTGTGAGGGAAGCTACAGCTGGAGCTCTGACTTGGGCTCTGGGCATCAGTTAAGGGTTTCCATCTTCACAGTTTGCTGTTGTTTTACAGTAAACCTCGAGTTTTCACTTGAATTTTAGTTTCTCTGCCAGTTGTGAGTCCACGTGTCTGTGGCCCTGAAATGTGGGCAGTTTCTCTCCTCAAACTGAGCATCCCTCTGGAGTGAGAGTGCAGGAATCCTGTACACTTTTTAACTGAAAATTAATCTTCCAGGGAGAAAAAAGATAGTTATTTTTTATATTTCCCACTTCAAAAATAGCAGGTAGGTTACTTAAATTTTGTAATCAACATTATCTAAGTTGCTCACATTTTCTGCATCGAGTTTGTAACTTGCATTTTAATCTTCAGTGATGTGTTGCCTGCTGCCAGCTGGATTTCAGACCTGTCCCATGGAACTCAAATCCATCATCTCCTAATGGAGATAATTGGAATTTACCCTCTTCTCATGCACTCCGAAGAAGGGAATTCACTCGATCCTTCATTCCAGAGACTCTGTTTGGATTCCAGTACTTTATAACCAAGCAAGAATTAGTGAGAACTGTTTGTCCTACATGAACCTTTTATAAACTTTTAATTTCTCTGTCAGCTCTGGTGTGTTCTGAAGCTGTGCCTCTTGGCCAATTTGACTCCCACATTCTTTTTTTTTGGGGTTTTTTAGCTCTGCAAAGCAAAAATCTTGTGAACTTCTCTCAAAGATCCAATTTCCAGCTTGCTTTTAGTGACATTTACAGACTCATAAATCTTGTTCCAGGATTGTTCTCAGATAAACTTCATTCTTTACTGGGAAATAAATAGGTGCCACTTTGAGTATCTCCTCTTTTATAGGTTCTTGTATCCTTGGGTCTCTCGTTTCCCAGGCAGGTGAGGTCAGAATTTCTTCTTTACACTGGTGAAAGTCCAATCTATTGCAAATCAGTCCAAATGTTGCAATTTATTCAGGTATAATAACAAGACTATATATTTTTAATTTTATTTAAGTACACCAATTTAAACCCAGCTGTTTATCATAGCAGAATGTTGATTGTTCTAAATGCTTTAGGTGGCATCTGTGTGCTTTTGCAGGGATAAAATTATTAACAGAAGTACAAACACTCCCAGAAATAATGAAAAAAAGCTGCATTTTTCTTTTCACCTCTCTCCTTTAAAGCAGTTTCAGCTGTTCCATCTTCTCAGGAGTCACTGCATAAACAGCAAACAGAAATACAAAAGGGAAAATAAGCAGCACTTATGGTTTTTTTTCTCACCTAATTTATGTTGTGGCTCTCTTTTAGGGTTGTGCATCCTGCTTTTTATTTTAGATGTGTTATGGGAAGGGTGAAGTCATCTCTAAGGAGGCAGATGAAACCAGATTTCAGAAGTGATGGATAAAACTGATAAAGTGTTTTTACCAGGCAGAGTCAGCTCCAAGGTTTGTGGCTGTTCCAAGGCCACAGCCCTTGCTGGAAATAGAAAGCAGCAATAAATTGGCAGAAACCAATGATTCAACCTTAAAACTCCAGAAAACATGAGCAGAAACCCACCCCCAGCTCGCAGCAGTATTTTGTGCACGTAAATTCCTTTTTTTACATTAAAGTTTAAGAAGATTTGGAGCAGCTCTTGTATAAAATATGTCCTGTCTGGGATGCAGACAGTGTAATCCTCAGCTCTGTCACCATTCCAGTCCTAGCACGTATTAACCTGAGTAAACCAGAGAATGTGATTTCCATGGGCTGGATTATTCCATCTCTGCCTGCTCTGGGCCAGGCAGGAAGAGTTTTTTAGGGACAGGGACCCTGGCACAACTTTGGAGTTCCTCACAGCAGGAGGAATTGTGCAGCAGAGGAGTTTCCTATCCATCGTGAGCTGTTTTTTATAAATAAAATCAAATCAGCTGGGGGTTCAGTCCCTGAAAGCTGTCTCTGGTAATCCATCTCTCCACATGCCTCTGTATAATCCCACTTACTTTTGATATGGAATGCTGTTGGGAATGGCTTCTGGGAGCTCCAGTAAAAGGTGGGGAAGATCTCCATGTGGGATTAGGCCCAACCTTTGTGTCAGCATCAGGACAGATTTTAATTCCTGTGAAATTCTGCTCCTTCCTGCTCCTGCCCTTTCTGCTCCTGTCCTTCACCTCTTGGGATGCATAAATTCCACTGTTTGCATTCAAACGTTCCTACTGGCACCAAAACCTCATAAACCCTGGCAAAAAATCCCATTTAGCCTCCATTGTCCTGAGATTGAGAGGCCAAATCTGGCAAATCTGTGCAGGGATCTGAAATCTGGGGGAATTAATAGCTCTGACCCGCACCTGCCTCGTTCCTGCAGTGCCTTTTTGTGAGCAGCATTTTCCACATGAGCTTCCAGCAGCATCTTTGCCCGTGCCAGGCTGCCTGTGTGTGATTTATACCTCGTTCCCTGTGTGCCCAGAGAGTGCCTCATCCTCCTGGACAGATGGTTGGGTTATTTGCAGTCCCCACAAGGTCTCCCCGATGATTTCTGCCTTCAGCATCCATTGCCACGTTTATTTTTGGGCCCGGATTATTGCCTTGCTTTTGCCAGTGCTGGTCCTTCTGTCTCCACCCAGGGACCAAATCTGTTCCATCTCTGACTGGCTGGTGGCTCCATGGTATTTTCTTTTTTGTGTGCAATTTTTTAAAGTATTGTTTTCATTCTGGAAAGTGAACGCTCCATGCCTTGTTTTTATCCTGGATAATTCCAATGTGCTGACCCAGTAGCTTTCCTTTAGATGTTCATTTTCTCTCTGCCATCCTGCTGTTTGCCAGTACCTCTGGCCTTGCCTAAATCCAAGGATATTTTAATGTATCCGTGGGAATTCAGATTTT
Organism: Monarcha castaneiventris obscurior; assembly: GCA_026261815.1. NCBI lineage: Eukaryota > Metazoa > Chordata > Aves > Passeriformes > Monarchidae > Monarcha > Monarcha castaneiventris. Next base: position 2,561,164 of record JAMPIT010000437.1, read on the forward strand.
TCTGCTTTCTACAGCTTTCTTTAAAGTACAAATAGAGCTCAGCTGATGGCCCAATACCTTTTTCTTTCCTTTTGAATAATAAACTGGTTCCCTGGACTAGAGAAAAGATTCCCTTTTATTTCCTCAATATTTGTATTTACACAAACATCTTCTCTTTGAATACTGATTCCTCTCTTAATATCTGGGGTTCTTCTGTACTAGAAAATCCAGTTAGAGCACAGTCCTCACTTGAAGCAGATAATGGGATTTATTTCAGTCGTGTAGATTTGGGGCCGTGTTACAACACTGCCCCTGAGTCAAGTTGCATTTTAGACATAAAAATGGGCCTGATTAGGTACCATGGTTAAAATGTGATTTAGCTACACCTCAATTGCAGGGCATTTTTAGCCTGGGCACAATCCCATCTCCGTGGTGCTCAGGTGGAGAGGGTTTATTTGTGCAGCAGTGCTGACCCCGGGGCTGAGGCTGCGAGAGCTGCTGGGATTTATCAGATAAACACCTATAAACTGCCTGTTTGCTCCTGCAAATCCTCTGGAAATTTTCTATTAGCGGCCTTTACAAGTCCTCAGAGCCTCAAAAAGAAATCTGATTAACGCTGCTGCCTCGTTCCGTCTCTGTCGTGTTCTGCATGGGGTGGGAATGGCTTTGGCTTGGAGCACAGGTGTGAGAATCTGGTGCTGGGTTTTGGATGGTCAGGATGGATGGAGATGAGAGATCTCTGAAGTCAGAGGTTTAGAGCATGAGGTTCATTGCTGAGGGTGTGGGTGCAGGGGCCCTGCTTGGAGCTGCCAGACACAGCTCAGAGCAGGTGAGAGAGGTAAGAGAACAAGAGAGAGAGAGCACAAAGGAAGGGGAATGTAGAAGTGACCACGGTTCCCATTTACAATACAATAAATCTTCTTCTGTGCTGAATATTCTAATTTTCATTAACCAATCTGGTATAAGCCACAAATCCTATAGCATTTACATACAGCCTATAAGAATCATTGCATTACCATATGGGGTTACATTTTAAACTCTAAAAACTATGTTTTGGACCCTCTGCCAAGCTGTTAGGGTCTGCTCTGACCCTTGGACCTGTCTGCAAGCAGAGGGCATTGTTCAATCAAAGGGGGATTACCTTCAGTCATCCATACCATTGTTTCCCAGTTGTTCAGTAATTGGGGTTTGATGTCTCAATGCTTGTTTTCATTTCAATCTCGCTTATAGTTTCCATATTCTCAGCATCTTTTGCCAGGTAATCATATTTATAAGGCTTTCCTGTTCCATCTTCCCCAACACACAGGTATCCACCACTCCCTTTGTCTTGGAGGAGAGGCCTCTGTAAATTAGGTGGAAAAGCCACGGGGTTTGCAGATAACCCAGAAATTACTGCTAATTGAGAAGGATGTAGGATTAAAACCCAAGTGCACCATCACTGGAAAAGATCAAAGAAACAAAGCAGATCTGTTTGATTTCTTTACTTTCTGTGCTGCATTTTGATGCCAAGAACCTCCATTTCCTCATTCTGTCAGCCTGCAAAGTCTTTATTTCATATTTGCAAGGACTTGAAGAAATTGCTGCTCAGAGTACTCCCCCCAAATTATTGCTGTTGTTCAGCAGGAAAATACCACCTCACTAAATGCCAATCCATGATTCCTGAACTGGGATCGTGGAGTGCTCGCTGTCACCTTGGAATATTTCATAAATACGATGTTCCAGTTGATAACTCTGATACATCTTTTAAAAATGGAAAGAATTCCCATCACTGTAAACTCCAGGAGATGGGATATTTGTCCTGAGTCTTTTTTTGGAGTGTTAGCAGTGACCAGCAGCAATGGGAGTGGGAAGTGGGAAGGAAAGACCCAGAGGAGCTGTTTAGGGATTGGATAAGGGATTGGATAAATCCATGAAATTATGGGATTTATTATAGGAGCTCCTGTCCTGCTCTGACCCCATTTGGGACATTCCCTGGCAATAGGGGATGGAGCAGGGGAGCAGAGCTGTGAAATGTGTTCAGTAATGACACCAACCCTCCATGTTTGAGCTTTTTCCCTGGCTGGGATATTCCTGCTGCCCCTTGGGTTGTGCCTCAGCCTTCTGGATGATTTGGCATCCCACAGAGAAAGTGTCACTGATGTCTTTGTGGTGTGGCTCGAGCTGTGTCTCACCTGACATCAGGTCTTTTCCATCGGTTTCCTGTGCAGGGAGGATGTTCTGTGAGGTGTTTCTGGCCTGCTCCAGGTTTTCATTTCCTATTGAGACGTCCCAGTTAATTCCTTTTCATCACTGGCTGTGCCTGGTTTTTGGTCTTGTGTTTTTGGCTTGTCATCTCAGCCCCACGATTAGATTGCTTTTTGAATGAAATCCAAGTCTCTCTTGACAGTTCCCAATAAACCTCCATTTCTGATTCATAATATTTGGCACAGGATAATTTTCCATAGCAGTAAACAATGTGAAAATCCAAAAATTACGACTCTTACAGGCAAAGGTTGTTGTTGCCCTTTGTGCTCTTTTTATTCCTTTTCTTTTCCTGTTTTAAAGATGTCTTTTCCTGTTTTAAAGATGTCTTTTCCTGTTTTAAAGACATCTGCAGGGCTCTGTTTCCCTGTTACGTTGTACAACATCCCAGTTTCACTGAAGTACAGAAAATCCCTTTTCACCCATTCAATGAAGCTATTGCTGTTACAAATAGATTTTTCTATAAACATCAGCCCACGTAGGCAGGTCTGGAGCACATCACAACCTCCTTGGGAAGAGCTGCTGTGATGCTGCTCTGGTGCTGCCTCACCTTTTGTTTCTCCTTTGCCACCAGAAGCTCTTCCATCTCCATAAGAACCCCCTCTAAATCCTGAAATCTTGTGGATCTTTAACTCTTCTGCAGCTTCAGCTGCCTCTGATGTGTTTTACAGAGCTGATCACCCCTTCAGGGGTGTTCACTTCAGAGTGTTTCCACAATCTGCCCAGATTATCCATCATCCCCACTCCTTCTGATGGCTGCTCACACTTTCGACCTTTTCCATGAGCACGTCGGATTTCTCCCTGGGAAATTTCAATATCCTTTCACAACTCCTCTTCTGAACCACAGCCCCATGTTTGATTTGTGAGCCTTTTTATTCCTTTGCTCCTCTCTCCCTTCTTTCTAACCAGTGTTACCAATTTGCCTTTTCAGAGATAAACTACAATCCAAGAGACATCCAATCTAACACTGGAAGTGCCTCTTTTTTTTCTGATGGCAAAACGTGCTGTAACACCCAGACAGAGCTGCTTTGCTTTGAGATTAAGCACTAATCCCAGTTATTTAAACTTTCCTTCAGAGCTAACAAGGCAGAGTGATCAGGATGGAGAGTTTTCAGTTCATATTTTATTTCCTGACTTCGTGGTGTTAAATAATGTCGCTGTGCTAAATGGAGACAGGGAACAGGGAAACAGAAAGCCCCAAAGAGTTAATAAACCCTTGCAAGGAAAAGGCAAGGGAAAAAGAGATGGATGGGATGGATAAATGGTCAGCAGCAAGTCTCTCATGTAAGGAAAAATTCATGTCTGGAAAAGCCTGAGAAGTTTTTGTTGTTGAAACTTCCCTTTGTGCAGTTCAGGAAGCTCTGCAGGAGAAGGGAATGTGGTGGTGAACATGGTGGTGCTGGTTGGACTTGATCATCTTCGAGGTTTTTCCCAACCTGAATGATTTTGTGATGTTTTGGTGGTGTTTGGGTTAATTTTGCCAAGATAAGGGAGGTGATTTAGGGATGGCAAAGGCGCATATTCCCTGTAATCCCTGGGCAAAGGGACCTCTGGAAGGAGAGCTGTGGCAAGTGTGGGGCTTGCTTATCACCTGCAGCTCTGATAAAGGTGCTAAACTGATCTGGGAGTGCAAAAATAGATCAGAAGGAAGAATGATGCGGAATGATGATACAGATTTATTTAAAAACTGTTAAAAATTTCAAAAGTAACATCTGCCTTTCCACATTAAGATACCACAGCTTTCAATTTCTATATTCAAACCTTTTTGTGTGTGAACTCGCTCCCAACCTGTGAGCAGCTCGTCCTGCTTGTTCTGAACTATGCAAACTAAACAAAAAAACTTGGATCATGTGATTCCCTGGAAGTTCTTGCCAGCTGCTCCCACGTTATTGAGTAATCTATCATCAGGCTGGTGCTGCATTCGTGGTGATGCATTGCACTGATGCATCGTTAGGGGAACTCTATGCTTTGATATATTAGTCAATAACAGTCCTGAGGAGGGAAATGTTTGGAGAAATCAAACTCCAAAATCTGATTTCTAAAAGGATCTGTAAGTGCAGCGTAAATGGGAGATATGGACAGCTCGTGTTCCTGTGTTAGCTCTGTGTGTGAAGCTCTGTGCACCTGGGACTTGTGGGACCAGCAGCATCTCCTTCTCCTCACCACAGGCTCAGGGATAAATGGGAATATGAGGAAATGGGAGAAGGAATATGAGGAAATAGGAGAAGGAATATAAGGAAATAGGAGGAGGAATATGAGGAAATGGGATAAGGAATATAAGGAAATAGGAGGAGGAATATGAGGAAATGGGAGAAGGAATATGAGGAAATAGGAGAAGGAAATGGAAGAAGGAATATGAGGAAATTGGAGAAGGAATATAAGGAAATAGGAGGAGGAATATAAGGAAATAGGAGGAGGAATATGAGGAAATAGGAGAGGGAATATAAGGAAATGGGAGAAGGAATATAAGGAAATGGGAGAAGGAATATAAGGAAATAGGAGAAGGATTATAAGGAAATAGGAGAAGGAATATGAGGAAATGGGAGAAGGAATAGAAGGAAATAGGAGCAGGAATAGAAGGAAATAGGAGAAGAAATATAAGGAAATAGGAAAAGGAATATAAGGAAATAGGAGAAGGAATATGAGGAAATAGGAGAAGGAATAGAAGGAAATAGGAGGAGGAGAGGAAAGCATCTGCCTTCCCTGAGCTGGGAAAAGAGCAAGGGAGGTCCCTCACAAATTTGCCTTTACCAGCCAAATTCAGGTGTCCGGTGCACTGGAAAATCCCTGCAGGATTTAGCTTTGAAATCTGTGTCAGAATGCAACAACCCTTTCAATCTCCTATTGAAGTGATTTTTGAGGAGAAATAAACTTGACCCGCTGCCATCCCTTTCTGTCCAGTTACTGCTGGTGACAATTTCAGGCTGTGGCCCAGCTTTGTCCCTTGTCCAGGTGATCTCTGGGGCTGTGGCTGCAGCTTTTTGAAGAGCCTTGATAAATGGGGTTTAATTTTCAGCAGTGCTCCCTCCCTTCGAGTGGGTGAGAATGGGAACTCCGGAGGAGCAGCTGCAAGAGCCAAAAAGCACCAAACCCCGTTTTGTTTATCATTCAGGACACCTTGTTCGTGCTTTTTCCAGTCCCCAAGGTTAGACAAAAATACTTTTTACCGTCTAGAGATAAGGATTTAACCTTCAATATGTAAATTATTTAATAAGCAGCATGACCTTATTAAAACAAAGTGCTTTGCTTCCATTCTTGGCTCTTTAAAGAAACACCATTTAAAAAAAAAAGACAATAAAATGATTGTTCCTCTATGGTTGTGCAGGGAAATAAATAACTTAGGACATGACTAATCTCATCTTAGGCTAAAATCTCTTCTAGTGAGCTGTTTTTCAAATAAGTTTCTTAATTGACAAAGATGTTTATATGTTTGGGGTTTTTTCTAAATTGGGTGATAGCTGTACATGGGGAAAAATGAAGTAGCAAAGATAAATATTTGTGAAGTGCCAAAAGGTTAAATTAACATTTATTTGGGACTTTTTAAGGCAGCATTTTTACTGTGGCTTGGAAGTTGTGAATGAAGATTTATAAAACCATTCCTGTTAAACTTTTTGTGGTGCAGAGCTCCTTCTGTGAGTTGGGTCATTGCCCACACCAGTGGCAAAGTTCAGGATCTGGGGACTGTGGTGTGAGTGACATTATTTGGTCTCAGTTTGAAGGGCATGAAAATTCTGCACTAGATTTTGACCCTCATAATCTTAAATAAGAGAGAAAAATAAGTTCTAACCATATCTGCATATTTATTTTTCACTGTTCAGACCTTGGTGTTGTCTATAACTGTTGTTTAGGGTGGAGAAGTGGAATTTTATTTTTTATTTTATTTATTTTATTATTTAATTTTTCTTATGCTCATTCTCCACGAAATGAACTTCAACCTCATCCCAGGATCCACAAAACAGCCTCTTCACAGTCAAGAAAGGGAAAATCCACTGCTAAATTGCAGTGATCCCTCTGCCTTCAAAACCACATGGAAGTGGGAAATCATTCATCATTATTCAGTTATTCTGATATGAAATATTTCAACCAGAAAGGGAGCATTTACAATAAATTGTGTTCTGCTGCTGATGGAAAACACAAAAGTTTTCTGTCAGGTCAGGCTGAATTTTCAGTGAGATGATGTAGCCAAGAAAAAACAGAAAGAGAAGAATAAAATTTTGTGCTTAAAGTGAACCATAGAAAGAGAAGAATAAATTTTTGTGGCTAAAGGGAACCTTAGAAGCTGACAGCAATATTTATTTGTAGTTTGGCCGCAGGAAATTTCACGATTCTGTATCTTAAACCAGTTCTGGGTGCATTCAGCTGATGTGGTCCTTTCCATTCCATGGGAATAAAGAAAACCAGCACTGACCCCCTGGAAACAGGAGCAAGAAAAATATTAAACTGCATAATCTGGTAAATTCTGGTGTACTGAAAACAGTTTCACTTTGCAGATTTTTCCCAGAAGATTTGTGTGGTCTGGAATTCCAAATACTCCTTTATGTTTGGTAAAGCTGTTGGTGTCTGTGTTCTGAAAACCCACCACAGCCCACACCAGCAAGAACTTCTCAGCGAATCTCCCTTTGTCCTTCAATGATTTTCCTAAAATTCCCTTGAATTATCACCTCCTAAACATAGAAATCCATAGCAAACCTCCAGCAGTTCCTCACATTGATGCCTTTTCCAGCCACCTAGAAACAGAGACCAGACAAGAGGAAGGGAATAAAGGTCGGGATTTATTTGAAAGCCTTCAAGGCACACCCTGGGGGAGCCAGAGGCTGCCTCCAAAAATGGGCCCCAAGATGGACCCCAGGTCACGAGTTCTTCACACCTTTATAGGTTTGGTTCATTTGCATATCAGGGTTAATTCTCCAATTAAAGCCCCAGTTTAATGATGGAATTCCCCTCAGCTTGCTCCCCCTTAGAGGCTTTGGGTTACACATTTTGGGCCTAGAAGAGCCTGGCTGTCCTTGAAGGCAAAGCCTGGAGAGGCTTTGTTGTGTCTGCCCAGCACGAGAGAGCAGAAATTCCAGGCTACAAGGAACTGCAGAGTTACACTCTAAGCAGTACAGGATTTGAAAAATATAAAAGTTAAAACCTAAGGCATCAACATCGAAACAAAAGACTGAAACCACCAAAAACCTGAGCTATAAAACAAAACAAATCTCCTCAAGTCATCTGAGCGTCGTGCTTCAGTTGTCCAAGAACTGTTGCCATTCTGTTTTGCCACTTGTGGCTGCTGTAATTACTGTAATTCCCAGACTGAAATGTTATTTTCTGGAATGAGGCTGAGGAATTTGTCAGAACTGTCACTCCCGCGGGAAGTTTCGGCCTGGCCGCGTCAGCGTTTTCTGCCTGCCGTGGTTTGTAGAAACACAAAACTCCTGACACTGGGTTTATGAATGTTTGTTCCCTGAGCATCAGGAAGAAAATTTGGATTCAGGGAGATGTGTTGGAGATGTTCTGCAGCTATCCCTGAGGATAAAGGAGTTCTGCACTAGCTCAGGCCTTCTCAAAAAGCAGCTTTACCACCGTGGGTCACATTGTTCTCTCACCTGCACCACTCCACAGCTTTATCCAAGAATCACGAAATTCATTTTGCTAAAACTTAATTTGCCTTATTAATCACCCACCTGAGAGCTTAAGCCAGTTTTGAACCAAATTAAATTCTTTTCATCTCCTTTTCCCTGGTTTATTTACCATTGAGCAGACGAGATGCAAAACAAAATTTCATCAGGTTAAGGGAGAAAGCTGTGTCCCTGCTCAGTGTTTATCGTGCTGTTTAATTTTGAGATTATCTTTAGTGTCTTGGCTCTCCAGAGCAGATGGGCTGTAGGCTTGCTGTAAATCACCCTCAAAGGAGCTGTCTCTTAATGCCTCGGGCTGTAAAATGTAGGTGCTGCTGGAGCCCACACTGCACCTTGCCCATTTTTGCTGGTGTTTCTTTATTTTTCCACATCGCCGCAATTCCAACGTGACTTCATTTGCTTTTCCTGAGAACTAAAAAAGTGATTTTACGTTGTTGGCTGAATATTTCTTACCCCTGGACATCCCTTCACTGGTGCAGTGTCTTGAGTGCTCAGTTCTCACCTCTTAATTTGCCTTTACCTGAAGCTTTTTGGTTCCACCTCATCCCCACCAATGTTTGCTCCCATTCCAGGTAGGAAACAGCTGCTCTGCCAAATAAATCAGGAAATTCTCTGCTCTTTCACCGTGCCAGGAGATGACAGCACAGGACCCACAAATCTCAGGGTGCAGCTAGAACTGCTCCTTAAGTTATTTATAATCTTGCTGATTGAAATATTTTTGTTGTTCATGGCTTTTGAAGGCCCATTTTTTTTTTTTTTTTGGTGTCACCCCGTTTTTAGCACTTTTTGTGCAGCAGGAATAAAAAAAAAAAAATACCTCCCATGACCTTCAGGCTGAAAAAAGCAGGCTGGGAAAGGAAGATGTGAGCTGCAGATGGATGACATGAATAACTTGGGACAGAACAGCCTGTGAGTCGTACAGAGTTATCCATCTCCTCCTTTTGCCAGGAGCTCATCATTCCATGATCTGTTCCAGGGAAAGAAAACTTTGCTCACATTTAAAAAAGTTTGCTCAAATGACTGAGGACTGCTCCCAGCAGACAGAACTCAGTCCTGAGATTGACTTTGACTTCCCCACTTTGCTTTTGGTTCTGGAGTGCCTTCGGGTCAGCTTTGAACTGGCTGGTAGAGATTTTAATGGGCTATTTTTGGGTTTCTGGCGGTGCTCAGCAATGTTTCTCCATGGTGTCAACAAAGTCACCAGCTCTGCAAGTAGGGCTCTGTTGGGTATTTTTAGGAAGGGCTCCATATGTGCAAGAGAGCTGCAAGAACATCTCAGGAATTCGGCAGGAAGCTGAAGTTCACGACTGAAATTGCCAGCTTGGAATTCCAAGAGAATGAAGGGAAAAGTTTCCTTCACCTCTCATTCCCTCTGCTCACCCTGGGTGTGCTTCACCAGGGACGGCCTCAAGAGCTGCAATTTTACCCAAAGTGGGAAAAAGCAGCAGATAAGGTTTGGTTTTGTAAATAGATAACTAAGTGCAGGAATAAAATGGAATAATTTGGGGGGGAAGAGTCACAGCTTTGGTTTTGTAAATAGATAACTAGGAAGCAGGAATAAAATGAAATAATTTGGAGGGAAGAGTCACAGCTCTAATGGAGAAAGTTATTCAGATCTCCAGCAAACTGATAGGAATCAAACCTTAGCAGAAAATGTAGGAACTGTGGGGAAGAGAAAGGAAAATGTGCTCAGCCACTATAAAAATGGGCTTCAGTTGCTGTAGTTTAGATATTTTTTTCATGGTAATTATTCAGCCTTATTTAAGAAAAGCCTTCGGATTTTTTTTAACTTTTAAAATCTTTCTTTGAGGAGAAAACAATTCTATTTCTTCCTAACAGAAAGCCTCAGAGTGACATTCCTCTCCTTTTCCACAGGTTTACCTGTTTTTACTTGCTCATGCATTGAGCCAATCTGCAGGGAGAATTAATATATTAGATACACCAAGCCAGCTCATTTTTCTTCTGTCATTTTTGCCATGATTAATGATAGTGCAAGTGTGTTTAACTCTGTTCCAAATGACACTTCTGCGATTGCTCAGTGCTTGGATACTTTTTGAGTCTGTTATCATTAACTAAAAATAAATGCCAGTTGAACTGCAAAGGCTGATATAACCATTTCTTTCGCTCTTTCCTTCCCTTTCTTGTTTATTCTGGCTTTGTCCTGTTGAAATTACTGATTTTATGCATTTAAATATTGAGAACATTTCCAGCAGCTGTAAAAATTATGGAATTAAGTGGCATTTAAGCTTCCTGTATTTTATAAATATAGAGTGATGTATTGATATCTCCTTTAAATGGACAGTTTCAAACTCATAATTGTCCAGCTACTAAAAGCTCTGGGCCCTGAGGTGGCAGGGAGATAAAAATCTCGCTCCCATCTGATAAACCAACTTTAAAGGGAATCAATAGCTGAATCTGTCACCTGCTTTTATAACAATATCCTGCACTAGGACACAGCACAAAAAATAGCCAGGAAACCATTAAGGGCAGGAAATTCTTCCAGATTGGTTTCTCATAAACCAGAAAAAAGGGTCAGGGGGGATGGAGGATAGAAAGGGATTGTTGCTAGAATTGCAAAGAAGTAGTTTAAGGCTAGGAGGGATTTTTAGGAATTTTAAGGCCTTCCTTGCAGAAGAGCCCCTGAGTGTCCCCATGGCTTTCCCAACCTCAATGATTCCACGATTATCTTGATTTTTTCCTTCCTTTTCTCTCTCATGAAGGTGAAACAATTTTAAATTTTATTCCCACCAGCAGGTGGGAGTAGAAAATTCCCAGCGCTGGTCACGAGGAGAGGGAGAATTTCCAGTATTTATTTAGACACCGTTGCAGAGGCTTGGAGGAAGTGGTTGGTGGGTGAATCCTTCCAGTGCTCCTCGCAGGAAGAGCAGAGGGGATGGATGGATTCTATCTTTAGTGAATATTTGCGACACATCGTGAATCTCTCTGGGTTTTGAGTCACTGCAAAGCAAAACTACCCGTTATCAAAGCTGATTAGTTCATAAGCAACCTGCCCATCAGCCACTTAGAAGGAGGGGAGAAAAAAAAATTGCATTATTAATGCAGATTGGTATTGCTGTGTGAAAACTGCTCAGCCACTGTGAAAACTCATCCACCACCAGGCAAAAAGAAAATTTGAATTATTAATGTGTATTATTAATTCTACCCAAAATCCCTTAAAGGGATATGAAAGGTTTCAGCGTTTCTTTGGAGGAGATTTTAGAGTGGTGAAGCTGGAGTGTGCAGAGCAGCCGTCTCCAGCATATTAAAAGAACTTAAATAATGAATGAGTTATGGAGAAACATCCCCCAAGAAAATCCAAATGTGCATTGTTAATGTATATTATTTGTATTAAATGAAATCCGCAGAAAGAGAATTCGAGGAGCTGCAGAGTGTCTGTTGCAGCTTTGGTGCATAATCCATGGGCAGGAGGAAATTTGGGATCAGGAATGTGCTGTACCTGTCCTGCCAGCCTGGATTGGGGAATTCCAGAATCCTGTCTGGAAATGGGTTGGACTCTGGAAGTTCCTGTTTGTGTCTCAGTGAGGAAGGGCCAGGAAGGGACCAAGTGGAGTCCACGGGATCAGGGATGGATTTGCTGGAAGAGGAAAGAAGGACGACACAAACTGTGGGTTCACGTTTGGGTGCCTGCTCACACCAACACATTTTTTCTCTTTTTATGACAAGATGCAGGAAAATAGGCACAGAAGTGGATGTAAAAGATGAAGGGTAAGGTGATATCCCAGCTGGGCTTCATCTTTCATTAGTTTTTACTTCTGTTCTTCCCTTTTCCCTGAGGTTTAGGGAGAACCTTTGGCTTTAGCTGGAAAGCAGAACCAAACATTCCCAAACATTCTGTTTGCTTCATCTTTGGAGGTGAAGAGAACTCAACCCAAGAGCTCCATCCAGCAAAGCCACTAAAACTCTGATCTGTGTCAGATCTGCTGGATCAAGGACATAAATGGGATGCATTCCATGGTACAGAATCTCTTGGTTTCAGGTCACTGCGCCAGTTTAGTGAAACACGGTACATATTTCAGCCCTTTTAAAGGATTTGAAGATGCTATCAGATGCACTCCATAGATCAAGCCTAACTTATTTTGATGGTCTAACAAGTTGTAGTGTTTTGATTGAATACCCACTCTGCCAGTGTATTTATTTTATTGAATATCCAGTCTGCTCAGCCAACAGGAATTTGGAACGGAAAATCTGGCACAGATTTGGTGGGGTGTTTGGAAGCCTAAAGGTGGCAGCAGGTGGGTAAAGCAATTTTTTAGAGTGGTTGCTGTGTTAACAGCAAAATCCCTGGGTCCAGGGCCTGGAACCATCTGTGAGCAGGTCTGTGGGAAGCCCTGTATGGAGTGATCCCCGCAGCTATTCCCGTTCTTGGGAAACATCCCCATGATGCCTTTCCTGGTCTTAAAAATCAAGAGGCGAACACAGTTAGAAGGGGAAAAAGGGTTTTACCTTGGTATTTATTGTAAGGATCCTTAGGTGCACCACGAACAGGTCGAACACACCTCTGTGCACCCCCCCATTGCCACTGCAAAGTCCCCCTCTTCTAGATCTGGTCTTACATTCTAGGTCTTACTAATTAGCATATCTATCAAATATTCCCCAATGAGAGGCTCAAATGAGCCCCCCCTCCCAAGGAACCTTCCCCTGGATGGTTCTGTCTTAGTTTACAAAATGTGTTCTGGAGAGGACCTTGGGCTCTGGGCACCCTGGCACCCGAACTACGAAGCCTCTAAAATGTTTAGTCTCTTGGCTTAACAAACAAGTCCAAGAATGTAGGTAAAAAAGCACCAAGAATACAGAAGTTGCAGAAAGGTATAACAGGGGTATAAAAGAAAAGACAAAATTCATCATGGCATCACCCACACCTGGAGCATGGGATCTGCCGAGCCCCGAGCTCTGCCCTGGCCTGGCTCCAGCTGCTCCAGGTGTGCTCCTCCCCTGAGCCCTCAAAGTGCTTCTGTTGAGCTGCTAAAAGGATTATTTGGAGGGTGAACGTGGTGTCAGCCAACCTTTGGACCTTTCTCTCCATGTGCACAGTCCCAGAGGAGATGATCCATCCTTGTGGCTGCACTCCCAGCTTTCCATGCCTTCATCCTCTTCCCCAAGGCACGGGGAGGAGTAGGTGGCTGCTGGAAGGTTCTTGAAGAAGTTTATATCAGGGAAAGGCAAAACCAAAGTCTCGAGGTGTAAAATAAATGCTGCAGTCACTGCTCTGCCTTCCTTTTCCGTGAGGAATTCCTGTGGATACGGGACAGCAAGTGAGTGAGGACCCAGTAATGGGTGAGGGCAGCATCTGTCACCTGCTCAGGAGCTGGAGAACATCAGACTTGGTTTGAAGACATATTCAGCCATCAAATCTTTTATTTTCATCTTAAAATTGTTTTGCAGATTTGTTTTGGTTGCACTGTTAAAAGGAAATTGCTGCTATTATTATTATTATTATTATTATTATTATTATTATTATTATGAAACTCCTTTACTCAGCCGATTGTCAAAGCTTTAAACAGCACAACAACTTGAGTTTTTACACCCTTCTTTCTGCAGACCTGAACAACTGCAGAACAGATGGTTCAGCTGGTAGTGGAGGTAAAAGGCTCTGCAGATTGAAAAATTGTTGGCTATTTTTATGCCATTTGTGCTTTGGCGTTTTGCCTCACTTTTGCATCTTTGCATAGCACATAAAATGAGACGTTGCTGAATGTTTTCCACTTTTTAAAACTTCTTTTAATGATGAACAGTTTATTCTGTGTAGGAGCTTAAAAGTGAGAGCCGACCCAAAGAAGGAGAGTTAAAAGTAATGGAATATCTTTGGGATTTCTGATGAAATGAATATTTTGGTTTAGGATTTTTTTCTCCTTTCATTAAAGTCACTTTCCCATAACAGTCACTTTTCCCTAAACACTTTCCCTGTGATAAGAATTTGCTCCTTGAAAATAATTCTGTCTCAACACATTTTAACCAGTGCAATATGGACACAGTTGCCTTCTAAAAGGCAAAATTTGATAACAAAATTAACTTTTGTCACCAAATTAAAATTTAGGGCATCAAGGGGAGTTAAAGAAGACCCATAGATGATCTTTGTGCTGCATTTGTGTCCCTCACAAAAATGTCTTGCTCCTTTCAGGCTTCTCAGGTGGTTTGGCACAAGGTACCTGTAAATAGCCAAAAATCAGGATATTTACATGTGGCTCTCCCTGGGTCAGTGCAGTGTCTGTGTGTGGAAGTGAAACACCCACAGACATCTGGCAGAATCAGTGCCTTGCTCTAAAAGTGATGGGCCTGGGCTCCATCCTGGCACTCCTGAGGGCAGGGGCTTTCCATGTGATTTAAAACCCACATCCAGAAAGGAAGGGCTTCTCCAGGCACAGGCTGCTCTGCAGGTCACCCCCAGCCTTGGCATTCATCAAACGTTTTTTTTATGTGTTGTCCTGAGAGTTCGATTTGCGTGGTGTGGGATTAATGCCACAGCCACGAATGGATTTGGGAGCAATAATTGGTTACACCAAAGCGGCCGCTGTTGGATAATGGAGGATAAAGGGAATTTGGCATTCGTTTGAATAATTGGTTGGCAAATGCAACAATTTTTAAAAAATGCAGGTTATAAGCAGTGAGTTTGGGGTTTTACGTTAGTCAGAAGAAAGAGTAAAAAGCTTAAAAAGTTATTTAAAAAAAAAGTAAATGGTCTAAATGAAAAATGGGATGAAGAGAAGAATTACTGAAGTATTAACATAGCAAAATGATCTCACAGGACTAGAGTTTGAACCCTCTTTTAAACTCTCTTTTAAATATTATGTATTTCTTTTGGATTCCAAAATTTCTTGGTGTGGCATTAACGCCACAGCCACGGATGGATTTGGAAGCAATAATTGGTTACACCAAAGCGGCCGCTGTTGGATAATGGAGGATAAAGGGAATTTGGCATTCGTTTGAATAATTGGTTGGCAAATGCAAAAAAGGCAACCAACAATTTTTAAAAATGCGGGTTATAAGTAGTGAGTTTGGGGTTTTACGTTAGCCAGAAGGAAGAGTAAAAAGATTAGAAAGTTGTTATTTAAAAAAAAAGTAAATGGTCTAAATGAAAACTGGGATGAAGAGAAAAATTACTGAAGTATTAACATAGCAAAATGATCTCACAGGGACTAGTTTGAGCTCTCTTTTAAACTGAGAATATGATGTATTTCTTTAGGATTCCAAAATTGCTTGGTGTGGCATTAACGCCACAGCCACGGATGGATTTGGGAGCAATAATTGGTTACACCAAAGCAGCAGCTCTGAGGTTCTGTAGGGATGAAGTTCAGCTCCCAGCTCCCTTTTTCCAGAGGGGAATCCTCACTGCCAGGCTCCATCTCTGACTGCAGAGCAGACAGGAAGGGTCTCCAGCGTGCTTGGAGAGTCTCCAGCTGCTGGCTGGAGTTCAGAGGGGTCTGGGGTTGGGGAATTACGAGTTGGAGATTCCCAAAAAAAAAAAAAATCCCACCTGGTTTTCTTCTTGTGCCTGCAAAGAAATTCTGGCCTGACCCCAGTGCCCCATCACAAACCTTTCACTGACATCTTCTCCCCCACCACCTGCACTGTTGTTTCTCTCTTTTCCACGGGCACCATTTTTTAATGATCAATGTGATCTCCACAGGGACAGTATTTAAAGAACCGTAATACTTAACAACCTCCTTACCTTAATTGAGTGTTTATCTCAGCTATTAAATATTCTTCAGAGTTCTTTTAGAGAAAAACCTTGAGGTGCTCATTAAAATTAATGTGTGTGGTTTGTTTGTTTAGCTGCCAGGAAAAGAAAACAACGCACGCACAAGAGTTTCCAGCCTCCCTGGTAATGTGCAAAGGTGGGAACCAGGCTGCAACTGGGAGGGGTGTGAAGGAATTGGGAGCAGCAGAGACTGTTCCTAATTTCCTGTTTCCCTGATGTTTCAAACCTACACATGCTCTGACGGTGCAGCATTCTGGCTAAAGGGAAGGTGTTTTTATTAAAGAGAGTCTGCAAAATTAAGGAAAAAAAAGCTAATTAAGGTAAATCCTCAATATTGATGCTGTAAATTTCACAAGATTTTTGAGTCACACGAAGCAGGCTCAGGCAGCTGCTCTGCTGGTGCTGGAGGCCCAGGTCACGAAAGATTTGGAACAGCATTAAATTACACTGCTGCCATGGTAGGCACTGGAAAGGCCAAGAAAAAATAGATTCTGTGGGTAGGGATGAAATATTTTAGACAAGCTGATTACCTCATGCAAGAAAATGAGTTAATACTTGCAGCAGCCCTATAAATTGTTTCTTCTTTTGGGAGAGGTTTTCAGCTGTTGTGTCACTCGGAGTTAAGGCACTTTTGTTTGTGGGCTCTGGGTGGTGCCAGTGTCAGAAATGGCACTGCTGGGGCTGAGGTCACAGAGCTCACGCTGCTGCCTCGACAGTGCACCAGGTGAAAGTGAAGGCCTCTTGTCTTAAATACAAGATTTTGCTTAAGAGCCACCAAAAGGTAAAAGTGAGCACTCTGCTGATGGTCATGCCGTGCTTCTCTCCCTCTGTGCATGTGTGAAACGGGCTCAGGTTGCACCAGGAAAGGCAGATATTTGGAAGAGTTGCCTCGTGGAAAGGTTGTCAAGCATTGGAACAGGCTGCTCAGGGAAGTGGTGGAGCTTCCATCCTTGAAATATTCAAAAAACATGTAAATGTGGCACTCGAGGACATAGTTTGGTGGTGGGCATGGTGGTGGTGACCAGTTGGAATTGATGAGCTCCAAGGTCTTTCCCAACGTTAATGATTCCATGAGTCTGTCTGAGATTGCAATATTTAGTGAGGAAAACCTCAGAATCAGTCAATTAAATCCTGAAGCGAGAAAAGGTTTCCATAGCACAAGGGGTGGACCATAAAAATCACTAATAAAGCACATAAAATCCATCTATTAGTGTGGGTCAGTTACAGGCAAAATTGTATCACTTTTCCCTGCTAAGCTTTTGTCATGACATCCTAAAATCCAGGTGATTGCAATGTGTTCAAGATGAAAACAGAGGGGATAAATGGAGAAACTGGACAGAAAAAATTTGATATTAAAAACTATCTTACAGTGGTTTCTAAAGTGCTGGTTTATCTGGGTTCAGGGGTGTTTTTTTGGAAGGAGTAATGGAATTATTCCTGGCACTGTTAGTGCTGACAGCAAGGCTGATTCTAGAATGATGATGGAAGATAAAGGGAATTTGGCAGTCGTTTGAATAATTGGTTGGCAAATGCAAAAAAGGCAACCAAATTTTTTTAAAAATTCAGGTTGTAAGTAGTGAGTTTGGGGTTTTACGTTAGTCAGAAGAAAGAGTAAAAAGCTTAAAAAGTTATTATTTAAAAAAAGTAAATGGTCTAAATGAAAACTGGGATGAAGAAAAAAATTACTGAAGTATTAACATAGCAAAATGATCTCACAGGACTAGAGTTTGAGCTCTCTTTTAAACTGAGAATATTATGTATTTCTTTCAGATTCCAATAAGAAAATCAGCTTTGCTCTTTCAGGATGACTCTATTGAATTGTGTGCAAGAAGAATATGAGCATTCAAGTAGCATGATAAAGGTTTATCAAAAATAAACCAAATGGAGAAATTTCACAGGATGTAGTGTCGAGACCTCAGTGATTTGAGGGCTCAAAGCCACCTGTGGGCCATAAATTTGTGGGACTTAATTAATTTTCCACCAGAACCCAAAGAAAAGGTGCTGGGAGGGAATGGCAGATGTTCAGAAGACTTCACAGCTACAATTTCTGGAAAATTCAGTGCAATATGTTTAAACCACCAACTTCCAAGGAAGACCAGACGAGTTCCTTCCTCTGACTTGAACTCTTGACTTGTGGAGCTCAAGAGTCATTGTTGACCCTCTCACTGTATTTTTTTTTGTCCCCTTTTAGTGTAGCTGGAATCCAGCTGTAAAAGGAGTATGGAGCAATTATAAAAACAATGATAAAAGTGCTTCCTCTCCTGGATGTCTGAAGTGGTGTTGGAGGTGGCTGCAGATCCATGCTCAGAATTGGAGAAGAGCAAAGGGACCATGGAAGAGGTGAGGTGAATAACAAATAACAGTGTTTAGTTTGCTGGAGTTCTTCTGGCAGCAGAACTTAAGCCATCAGGAGTTGTTCACTCGCTCTTAATAAACAGCACCTGGAAGAACAGGGGTGAGGAAAGAAAATTGTCATTAGAAATGGAGCTTTTTTTTGTCTTTCATCCTCTGTCCCTCCTTCTGTGCTGCAGTAAATATTGATTTGTGGGCAGGAGCAACGGGGGCTTTGCTTGTGCCCATTCTGATCTCATCAGAGGCGAGTAGGAAAGGGCAATACTTAATGGCATTTTCCCGAGACCAAAAATCATTCTGGTATTTAAGAAAACCCCAGCATTATGCTGAAAAACAAAAATAGTTGTCATTGTGAATCAGCGTTAGATTCCTGCTGAAAAAAAAAATCTGAGAAATGGAACTCTCAAAGAAGCTCTGTACGGATCACATCAGCTCTTTGGTACTACTGAGAATGCTTCAGTTTTGTTTGTAAAACATAACAGAGTTGCATATTAGAGTAGAAGGGAGAGGGAAGAGATAGGAATTTAATTGGCAGTGTAAAATTGGTGGATTTCAAGCAGATTCTGTAGTCCTGCCTATGGAGAGCTCCCAGGCAGCGTTCTGAGAAGTCATGTCTGGCCTGACCCTGGTCCCTGTGAGGGCAGAAATGACATTATTTTAAGGTTTGTTGTAGGGCTGCTGCATTGTTTTACACACCCCAGGCCTCCTGGGTTCTTGTCCTGTTAAAGTTCATGGCAAACAGAGTGTTCCAAGCTGGGCAGGGAATGGCTCATCTGTCAGCAGCTGGAGAATGATCCACGTCAGGCCTTGGCACCTGAGAGTTGTGACAGCACATGCTGGGTACATGAAGAGTCTTGTTTAGAGCAGGGGATGCTTCATCTGTGCAAATGTCACAGTGGTGTCAGTGGAATTCCTGGGGTTGGGAAGGTCAGGTTCTCACCTGCTCCCTGTGTGACCTCACAAAAAGCCTCTGACAAGTTCAGTCTCACACCTCGGATGCTCAACATGGCTCAAAGAGCCAAACATGAGTAACAGCAGTCCCAAAACCTCCACCGTGAAGGAAATCATCTATTCTGGGATTTCTTTCCAAACCCACCTAAATCCTTTCCTGGGAGGGTGGGGAGAGGGTGCCCAGAGCAGCTGTGGCTGCCCCTGGATCCCTGGCAGTGCCCAAGGCCAGGCTGGATGGGGTTTGGAGCAGCCTGGGATAGTGGAAGGTGTCCCCATGGCAGGGATGGCACTGGATGAGCTTTAAGATCCCTTCCAACCCAAACTTTTCTATGATTCTATGCTCCTTAGAAATCTCAGTTTTATATCTTAATCAGGTTCCTTACCTTGATTAGTAATGACAAACTGAGGGAGCTCTCAGTCAGCTGCAGAGCTCATTGTGGTGCCAACACCAAACACGCACAGTGCACCCACAAAGATGGATTTGCTTTAACCAAGGCTTCAGAGCCACATTCGCTACAGCAATTGGGCCAGCACTTTATAGTGGCTCTTAATTTTCAAGGAAAAAAAGAGATTTGATGTAAAAAGATACTTAAGTGTATTTCTAACCTTAGGTGGGCTGATGTTAAGTTTGGGCAGATGTCCAGCTCCTGTGCTCGGCAGTCCCCAGCTGCCACCAGAGTTGTTGCACTTCACTGGGTTTAATTTTCCAGGGAAGCACATCCCTGTCTGCGAGCAGATCTTTGCTTCAGCTCAGCTGAAAGTTGGGCTGGTGCCTATCTTTGTGTGTGAACCATCTCAAACATTTAATAATCATCCAAAAAAACAGATCAGGACCCAACTGGGAGAGTTTTATTGCTGCCTGGATCAGGAGGAGATCCAGCCCTCAAAAGCAGCAGTCAGGGTATTGGTGACTCCTCAGGCAGGGGTAGGAGCTGCATTCCAACGACCTTGAGAAATTAGTGAAGAAGGGGAGATAAAGCCACAGTTAAGGAAAACTTCATTAGGAAACACTTTTGTTTCTGATGCATCGTTGGATGCAATTAAATTTTTGGCAGGAGCAACGGTATGAAGTGTTTTGTCCAGAAGGTTATTGTAGCTGGGACTGAGAGGCTGGACAGCCAAACAATGATTGTCATCAAAACAGGAGGGAGAAAAGTTGGCTGCTCATAAAAGCACAAGGCAAAGTGCTGACTCTCAGTGGGAATCCAGGCTGGATTCCTGTTGGAGATGGAATTCCTGATCCTGTTCTGTGTGAGGGTGGAAGAACCTGTAGGTGCAAAGTGCAGATGTGGTTTTATTCCACGAGGAATAGACATTATTCCTCTGTCATGTGAAACATTTAAATCAGTCATCCTGCATTCTACAAAAAACACCCCAAAACAACGCAGAACCCCCCTCAGAAAACCAGCCATGAAAATAAGGGAAAGGAACACGTTGTTTCTGCAGGCAGTTAAATCACAGCCTTTTCATAAAACATAAATTCTGCATTTCTTACCTGACTGCAGCAACAGACACGTTAGATAACAAATTATGCAGATTTGCTTTGGGAGACTATTTTTTCCCCCTTTTTTCTATCACAGTTGTGCCTTTTAGAGAAAGCTGGTTAAAATGACAGGAACTTTGAGGAGAGAATGTGGTTCTAACTGTTTCCCACCCTCTTTGAGCAGCCTGGGGAGCTGTTTGTGGCCACCCAAGGCGCTGGAGCTCCACGGGGATGGTTCAGAGCTGCTGCTCCTTGTGCAGCCGGCTGTGAAGGAAGTGAATTATGGAGCACAGCTTCTTGTTCTGTGTTAAACATTTCCAAAGGAGGCTTGGCTGGGCAGGGTGGGCTTTTCTTGCCCTTGCAAGAAGAAAGTGTCTCTTGTCTTCGATTCATGTGGAGTAATTAGTTTTCTTCAGAGCAAAGAATAACGAATCCACTGCAGTTTATCTCAGTAAAGGGTCGAACAAAGGCTTTGCTGTTTTGTGAGGAGAAGTTGCAAAGCAAGACAAATAAATACATCCAGCAGCTGAAACACAGCTTTGTTCAGAAGCTTCAGGATCTCTCATGGATTTGATTTAAGGGTGCACCCAAGCCCTCTGCAGAGCTTTGGCGAAGAGCTGAGTTCAATAAAGCAAACCATCAGGGCCCTGCACAGGGGTGGGGGGCTCTGAGGTGGATAAACAACTTTGCTTGTCCTTTAGATGTGGCTTGTGAATGACATCTTGCTTTCCTTTCAGTGCAATGAAGGAAAGGTATCAAAGCGTTGTGGGCATTCCCCCTGGCTGCCAGGCTAATTAACCAGAGAGGAACTCTCTGTGTCATGGCTTGAGACTTTGCTGATTGCATTTATCAAGGCAGATCAGCAAAGGATGTTTGGTTGTTTTGTTGTTTGTCTCCTTACTGAATGCACTGAGCTGGAAATGAGGCATGGCCTGGTTTGGAGGTCTGTCCCCTTCCCTGAGCAGGGATGGACGTTCTCCCACCTCTCTGGTGCTCCCCCTGGCAATCCACTGTTTATTTTCACTAATCCTGCTAAATAGAATTCCAAACAGCTTAAAACCAAATAGTTACATGAATGCTACTTCAGAATTACGAGTCTGTTGTAAGAGCACAGAAGGATTAAGTGAGACAGAATTAATTGCAGCAGGAAAAGGGCTGAAGAAACCATGAGTGTTTCACTCAGAGTTGACACCATGTCTTGTGTCACAAACTTGCTTTTGTAAACTGTTTTTGGGGAGAAGAAGAGAATGAGCTGATGAACATCATTTAACTGATGTCCTACCTCAGTCATTTACAATTTAGTGAGGAACTTACCCCAACAAACCACAAGGTTTAAAAAAGGTTCCTTGCAGTTCAGTCTCTCCTAAAAGGAGATATGTCACCCAGACCATCTTATCAGCCAAAAAAAATATAGATATTTATACATATGTACCTATTTCTTGGAAATGTCATCTCTGCTGAAATGTTAATTCGATGTTGGTGCTGTTAAATATTAATAGACTAAAGTTCAGCTACAAAAAGTCTATCTTGGTTTCATTGTAAATACATTTTTAATGCCGTGTCCCAGAGATTCTTGTGGATAAAGAAAATTTTCTTGTTGTTTTCTTTCTCTTGAGTTGTTGCTCCCAGGAAAAGCAGGCCCATAAGTTAGTGCCCGCTGTAGCAATAAATTTAAATTCTTGTAAACAGGAATTTAAACCCAGCAGTGCTGCTGCAGAAACTCTTAATAAATTAAACACATTCATTGCACTTTACCAGATTATTAAAACACTTAAATATTATTAGCTGGGTTGCCTGAGAGCAGTGGGCTCCTCTGCATGGAAATGTGTGCAGTGAAAGGCTTCCAGCAAGTCCCAGTAGATGGAGGACGCTCAGTGATTCTCTCGACTTATTCCATGCTCCTTTCTGAGTTCTCTGTGTAGCAGCCTGGATTTTTCCTGAAATTAATTGTTTTAATTATGGCAAATGGCTTGAATGGCTTCTGTGTGAGGGAAGAATTAAAACTCTGGGACGGTTTAGTGCGGAGAGGGGACATAAAGAGGGCACATGATGGAGATATCCCAATAATGAATTGCACACACAGAAAGTAAATCTGGCACTTCCACTTAGCCTTTCTTATAACACAAGGAGCAGGGGACTTGTAATGAAACCGAAAGGCAGCAGAATGAAAGCCATTAAAGAAAATAAGTATTTACACAAATGCATAATTAACCTGTGGAGTGAATTCCTGCAGGAGTTGAGTGAAGCCAAGAGCTTCGTGGGGTTCAGAGAAGGATGAGACATTTCTGTGGATAATGGGAACATCTGGAGTTGTGGGAGGCGTGAAGGGAGCGAGGGGCAGGGAAAGTGCAAACCCTCAGGAAAATGGCACTGGCAACACAAACCTGGCTCAGGGAGGGAGCAGGTGACTGAGGCAGGGAGGAACTTCCATAATTGATCATTCCACTCAGGTAAATGCCAGTGTCACTTATTTTGGGAGGAGGTTGTGATGGCACAATGACAGTTCTGTGCTCATTTTACCCCAGCCGAGCCAAGAAAAGAGGTTTGAACATCAGAGGAAAACTAATCCAGAGCAAACAGTTTCTGTCTTACACAGGTGTTATCCCAGCATTCCTAAAGAAAGGCATAATAAATAAACAAATGGAATTCCTCCTTGGGAAGCAGATTAGTTTCCCAAATCAGCTGAGCTGGGGTGTGATGGGAGCTGTGTGGCGGCTGCACTGCTCACTCCCTGTCCCTGCTGGTTTGCCCATCCAGTGTTCCACTGTATCCACTTTTTCCGAGGTGTTAAGGTTTGAAATCCTGCAATGGCATCATTTCTGCACACTTATGTTGTCCTCAGTTCATTGACTTCCTAAAATAATCCACATTCTCTTTCCTTGTCAGGAATCTCTGCCAATACTCTGGAGACCAAGGTGACTGATGACCTCCATGACATTATTACTGAGCCTGTTTTTGCTAACAATAATATTATCCAAACCAGCTTCCCAAAAGCTCTCCAGCCAGCACATGCAGGGAGTTGTTCCCTCCAAACACAGCTGTTGTGGGAACATAGCAGACACGTGGCAGGTTGGAGGTGGATTTCCAATTCCATTTCATCCATTAACCTTTCCAGGATCTCTGCCAAAAGGTGCTCAAGGTATTTTGACCTTTCCATTGATGGTCTTCATTAAGCCACTTGTCTGAGAAGGATTTTTTAAAATCAAAGCAGGAATTCCACCTCAGCACAGACAGATGTCCCAAAAGGCTTCTCATTCACGCTCAATTGATTCTGCAGCAGTCTTAAATGTTTCCCAGCCCATTTCTTTGTAACCTGTTTCACTCCGGGTGATGTTTGAAAGCTCTGAAACATGACAGGGATGATCTGAAGTAGGTCAGGAGCTGCCCCACAGCTGGATGTCTGCACTGCAATTTGTGTTCCTCCTCAGGTACCGCAGTGCCCGAATAACAGCAGAGTTTGTAAAGCAAGTATCTTAACCTGGAGTAACAAATTTCTCCTGTGGTGGAAATCAAGACAAAATAACTCGTAACTTAAAGATAATCTTGACTTTTAAAATTCTGCAGGGTTTGTCTTTATGGCTTTATGGTTCAGAGTGCTAGGGTAGTTAGAAACAAGATTTTCTAGGACCTAAAACCTTTCCCTGAGCTTGGAATGTCTTGATTTTAGCCATGAAAAGGAAAACGTACTAAGTGAAACCTCCTTCCATACTTCTTGTATCTGACCTGTGCATCTGGGACATTGGAATAGACCCTGTGAGGGCCTTCCCAGAACAGAGCTCCCTCCTGTTCTGCTCTCCTGGGCCTCCCTTCCTCTCTCCAGGGAAGTGCCCACCCCTGTCCTGCCTGAACTGGGCCCTCTTTGTATTCCCCATTGCAGGAGTTTGCTTCCATGTCTGGAATAGGTGCTTTTAAACTCCAGGGAGTTCTGGTTAAGAGCTGCCACAAGCAGCCCAGTAACTGCTCGTTGTGAGTTCTGTTTATTCTGGCCTGACATTGTCTGAGGGAGCGTGCAAAGCTCAGAGCTCCTTTGGAGCATTGTCTTCTTCAAACCCATCTTCAGTGTGCTCTTTGTTTGAGAGCTCCCTTTGTAATTTAGTTGAAGCTGAATTATGAAAGGATCTTGATCTAAATGAGTCACCGTCCCCCTAGAAAGAAAGTGACAAATATTAAATATTCTTGTGTCGCTCGCAGATCTGAAAGCAAATCCATTCTTTCCCTTTAATGCTGTTCCTGCCTTTATGTTCTGATGATTCATCCCACATTTTGGTGCCAGTTTTTTTCCTTCTTCCCAAAGCTAACAGGTGCTCCTTGGATTTGCCTCATCTGTTAGGAATCACTGCCCAGTCCAACTGGAAATTTTCCATTCAGGAGCCCCTGCACTGGGCATTGTGCACCTGGGCCCAGCATTCCCAGTCCAGCCCAGCGTGGAGCTGGGCCTGGCTGGTCAGGGCTCGACAGCTGCTGCAGCAGTTCCACATCATTGTCTGGGCTGGAGTTACTGCACAGAGCCCAGGGCACTTGTACCACATTATGGAAATGCAGCTGCTCCTGCCCTGAGATGGTGTTTGCTGTGGGAGTGTGATTAAAAGCAGGTATTTACCCAAAATCGTTCCCTTTTCTAAATAGATCAGCACTCGAAAACGGTCACATCAACAATTGTCCTTAGGCAGGGGTTTAGGGGTTTTTTTTGCAGCTCAGTGAAAGCTTATTTTAATAAGGTTACATTGTCCAAACTCTCATCTTTTTAAACGAAAATGTTCTGCCAGATTGAGATGGATGAGTAAATTATTGAAAATACAGCACACGTACAAGTTCTCCTCAGTCCTGCCTTTGGCAGGCAGTGATTCCACACATCTGAAACCATCCCAGGCAGCAGAACTGTCCCCATTTGGTGGGAAATGCCAAATGGCATTTGACAAATATTGATTTGATTTGATTGGGTTGTAGTGCAATATTTTATTTGCAAGATGTTCAGACCTAATTAAATAATATTTTTGACTTGTTAAAATTCCTTGGAAAACATCAGCCTCCTTTAATTGGAATCTGATAAACCAAGAATCCAGAGCAGTCAGCCCTGTTTTAATCTGATTCTGTGGAAGTAAAAATTGTTGTGATTCTGAAAAAAGAAAGATTAGAAAAAAAAAAAAATTGAGTGCATTTTCTATTCTGATTTCTTTGGTTTGGTGCTAATTTTAATATATTTAATTTGCTTTGGGAAAATTTAAAGTTGCCATTATTCTATTTTAGATTTCCCTCTAAAAAGAGGGAGTAGTCTATCAAGTTACCCTCACTTTGTGACACTGATCTTGTGACAGAAATATCATTTTTGCTATCGCCTCTCATTGTAACAATTCACCACATTTATTAAAGCTGTTAGCACCTTGACTTATGTAACATTTTAAAGAAGGCACAGGCAAAGTCTTGCCCAAATTCCTCTTTCCTCTTGGAAAAAGAGATGCGTAGAAAAGTTACTGGAAGTTTTAAGAGTCAAGGCTCAATGCACAGCAGGGGCTGGGGTGGTACCGCTGCTTTGCAGGCTCCTTTCCAAAATAAAACCCCTGACAAGGTTAATTAGAAGCAGGAATGTTTCACTGTAGGTTCGGCCCTGCTGAAATGTGCTGATTCAAGTGAGAGCACTGACAGGCTTCCTACTATGGCTGATTATCTAGACCTTAATTATTATATAAATCAATTCAGGATAAATAAGACCTTCTTGGTGGAATGGCTCACTGCCATTTGTGATTAATATTTCATTAGGCACAAAGCCATCAAAGCACTTAAGCAGGTGCTCAATTTTGGCCACTTTAGTCAATTATACTTGGAATTAGGCATATGTTCCCAGGCTTTGCTTGACTGGACTGTTCCCCAAAGCTGAGCTGACCTCTACCTTTGTCATTAACATCAGTGAACACTTTTCGTCTTTGTACCACCAAGGATTAAACGTAAGAAATTCGCTTATTCCGCTCACAAACGGAATGTTGTCACCATTTCCAGGAGAGGGCCGGCTCTTTGTCATCCTTCCATATGGTTGAAAGGATTCTTTTCCCCAAAGCCTTGTTTTCCTTTGTATCCTTTGACTCTCCAGGTGGCAATCACATTAATAAACTGAATTACCAGTCTTCAGAGACACGAGCCAACAAAATGTGTGTGCTACGTCTTTTTTTTCCCTGCAGTAAACAGATTAAAATCATGTTGTAGCTTTTCCCTAGTCCAGCAGAAGAATCTCACCCATTATCTACTTCATGTGCTGGTTTTACACCTCTTTAAATGACTTACTTTTGATTTGCCAGTATTTTGAAAGGTAAAGAACCAAAAATCATGGGTTGATAATGCCACCCTGAAGTGTGTGAGCAGTTTAATGTGTTTTTTCCAACCCTTTGGTGGTGGGATGTGTACAGGAGAACAGGGAACGAGGAAGGATTGATGTGTCAGAGAAAGATCCAGTTGTGAGACGAGTTTGTGAGCTCAGAAAAGTCTTATTTATGATGACATTCAGTTAAGTCTCTTTGTTACTTTCCTCACTGCAGATGAATAATTTCCAAAGCTCCTGTTCTCATTACTGATCTAATTTTGACTTCTTTACGCTTTGGAAAATTCCAGTGTTGCCGCATCTCAGTTTCCTTGATTTTCTCTCTTCTTTCCAAGACAGTTTAGGACAGCCC
The DNA here is from genome assembly GCA_026261815.1 of Monarcha castaneiventris obscurior. NCBI lineage: Eukaryota > Metazoa > Chordata > Aves > Passeriformes > Monarchidae > Monarcha > Monarcha castaneiventris. Next base: position 2,588,173 of record JAMPIT010000437.1, read on the forward strand.
TGTCCTCCATTTGTGCTCCCACACCCCGTGCTCCTGCTCTGCATCCGTTGCTCCCAAAGAGGGAAAGGTGCCTTTCAGGAGACACTCATTAAGGTTATGGACCCTGATGTCCCTTTTAAAAAGGGGAGAGGTCCAGAAAAGGAGCAGAATTGGTCTGTAATTGTGTTGCAGGGCTGAAAAGTGAAACAAAAGACACGGCTCAGGTTGCAGATGGACCATTTGTCCATTAAATGATTTCACTGCGGTCACAGATGTGATGGCTCTTGATGGGCCAGGATGCATTTGCTGCAGTATTAATGGGTTTGAATCTTTCTGGGAGAGGAGGACGACTGCTTTGGGAAACTTTGTCCAGTTCTATTTGTGAGCAGCAAAATCCCCAGAGAATTTCAGGCAAATCAGAAGGAGTTGCTGGTTTTCATCCACTGGAGAAAGAAAAAGGGGTTATTTGGCGTTCCCACTGGACCTTGGTTTCCCTATTTTGTGCTGAAGACTTTGTAGTCTGAGGTGAAAGAGGAAAATATTTCTTGGTCAGCAAGGAAAACCTTCAGCTTTCATGGCAACTGCAAATATTGGAGAAATATCAGTCAGAGTTTTCCAAAGTGTCAATCTACTGGCAGTTCTATCCAGGGTGGACAGGACTGTGGGACTTTATTAAGTCATTGTTGAAATGTGTTTATTTGATAACCAGCATGAATTGAAAGGTGGAGGCTCAAGAAAATAAAAAGAAGGTGGGAAATGGTTTAATATGAGTAAAGAGTAGCCAGAGAGGCAGTGGTGTGACCTGGATTAGGTGGTTTATTTTGATTTTTATTTTCTTTTGCTATTAAACTATAAGAGAAGGGTTTGATAACTTACCAGAAGTTCCTGAGTTTTATTTGGATTTCATGAAAGATCGTGTGTTAGTTTATAGTTTAGATTTCCACTTGTGGGACATGACAAAACTTGAATGTCTCAGTGAGGTGGGTGACAGAACAAAGCAGCCTGGCAAATGTCTGGCATTGTTACTCCATTATTTTGTGGATGATGTATCATTTTTATGATAATTGGGGGGGGTTAAGAAGTGATTTTTAGAGCTGCAGTTGAAGATGTGAAATGCAATTTTCCTCACTCAAACATTCTACAGGTAACTGTAGAGCAAAAGGCAGCCTGACTGAATCCATCCAGCTGGAGAGTAGGAGAACTCTGGTAGACTCCAGCTCACCTTCATAAATCCCTTTCCTGATAAAATCAACCCAGAATTCATGAAAATCAATGGGAAAAAAATGGAAAATGATGAGCAAAAATAAGCCCAAATTTCCCCTTGTAGTCAATCCAAGGTGGAGTTTTGAGCTGGCTCCAGTGCCCACAGCGTCTGCTCCTGCTGGGACATCGATCCTTTGATATTCCCATCTCTTTGTCTTCCTTTTTCATCTCAGAACAAAGTAATGTGTTCTTCAACTTTGACCAAAGAGATTGGCAATGGGACAGGAGGAATAATCTTACCTGTCCAAGGCCCATTAATACTCACAAAAATATGCTCTAAATGAGACATTTATACAAATCAATATACATTAAAATGTATGGGGAACCAAGGCAAGCCAAGCAGAACTTGTTCTTTAATCTTCATTAAAAATAAAAGATAAAAAATTTATCTCTTCCTTCCTAATGCAGAAAGGTGTGGTGAAGGGAATGTGACCCGAAGTTTTAATGGAGCAGCACTTAAATTTTATTATCTATACAAAAAAGGACTTTCAAAGTGGAAAAAAAAAAAAAAGGATAATGCACTTTTAAAAAGCAGCAAACAAGCAAACAAAAGTGCTTGTGGTTTCGTTTATGTTATAATGGAACAGTATTTTTGGAAGGAGACAGGCTGTGCTTGGGAAGGGTTGGGGTTTTTAACTGTGGGCTGGCTGAGCTGAGTCCCCGCAGCAGCATTTCCCTTTTTATCTCTGCATCTGGAATGTGCTCCCTTCCACACCCTGCACTCGTTTGGTTGCAAACGTCAGGGAAAATTCTGTGCTTAAATAGGGAAATTAATTTGATGGGGAGAGGAAAATAAAAGGAATTGAGGAAAGGATTGGGGGTGTAGTGAGGTCCAAGGCCAGGCTGGGCAGGGCTTGGAGCAACCTGGGCTAGTGGAAAATGTCCCTGGGGGTGGCACTGGATGAGCTTTAAGGTCCCTTCCAACCCAGGCCATTCTGTAATTCTCTGAATAAAAGCAGAGTTTTGGTTTTCATTCCACCCTCTGCACCATTTAGGTTACTCTTTGTTTTTTCCTCTTGTTTTTTGCTGTCCCCTTGACAGAGATGTGAACGATTTCTGCCTTCACTGTGTCACTCCAGTCACTCCCATTGCCAGCACCCCTAGAGCACCAAAAGCAGAAATTCCTCCTTCTGCGGGCCCTACAAGGAGCAGAAGAGGACTGCAGCCTTCTCCTTACTCACACGGAGTTTTTAAGTGTGTTTGGTGTTACAGGTGTGATCAGCTGAAGTGCTTTACGCTTGTTACTGATCTCACTTCTTTATCCCAGCACTTGCCATGGGCATAAACAGAGAGGAGCTGGGCTTGCAGCTCAAGGTTCGAGGACCTTTGGTATCTAAAAGCTGCTCCTCTTCCCCATTAGTCCATCCCATTATTTGTACTTGCAGATGCACTTCTTTCTTCTTTCCCTTTCGGAGGACTTGCAACAGTTTGCAGGAGTTTCAGGGTGAGCGTGAAGAACTCGGTGTCAAAAAGGCAGAAAATGCTTTGTAGTGCTGAGCTAGAGCTGCTTTCCAAGGAGTTGATTTTCTACAGAGATTCAGACTAAAGAGAGGGCAAAGAAGCGATGCTGGCAATGGGGATAAACCCTCAGGAGCTCTGAGGATTAGAACTGATTACAGTCCTCAGGAGCTCAGGTTGGAGCTCCCTCAGAAGTTATAATCCTGCTGGCAGAACAGGAGGGCACGTGGAGGAGGAGCAGCAAAGTTTCCCTGGATTTCCCAGGCAGAAAACAACCCCACTTTCACCAGGAAGTCGAGTGGATTTACAGCTCATTTGGGTCCTTAGGTTTTGTCTGCTCGGAGTTGATCCTTGGGGTTTGGGAGTTGAAACAGAGACATCCAAGTCTGGTCACTCCTTTCTAGTCCTGCCTGGTTTGGATTTCCTCTGCCTCTCCATTTTAATTCCAGCTTTCTTAATTTTAAATGCATTATTTGATACAGGTTTTAGAAACATTACGCCTAAGGATGTGAATGTTAAGGAACAATCACATTTTATTTACCCCAAATGTAACATTTGGCCACTATTAGGATGTTGATACCCTCAGCTCAGTTACTGCAAATACTGGGGGAAAGAGCAGTTTTCACACAAGATGAATTTTCAGAGTGGTGAGCAATCATTTGATGTTGGGAATTTCCACTCAAGGATGCTCCTTGTTTATTGTTTTCCATAAAGGAGGCCGTGCGTGAAGCACTGCATTAAAAAATAGTAGCATGGGAATGGAAAAATTAATAGTCTTTTTTATATATGTATTAGTAAATTTTGATCATACACTTGTGGGGGCAAAATAAATTTACACATTAAACCACTCAGCTAAGTAACCACAATTTTAAGCATCAATACAAAACAATTCCTCTAAAATCTGATAGGAATTTTTGGAAGAGGGCAGCAGAAAACCCCTGAGATTGAGATGTTTTACCTCAATTCCTTCAGAGAGGCTCGAGGGCAGGAAGAACAGGGAACCAAGCAAAGCTTTTCATAATTTCACATGGAGATAATGCAGGAGGGAGGAGGGATTGGAAAACCTGGCACTTAGGGACAGATATTTTATTTCCTTGAAGTAAAATATCTCACAGCATCCCAAGCCCTGGGGTGGAAAATCCCAACGTATTTTGCCAAAAGCATAAGTAGAAAAGACATTAAACTGATGAAGAGACTGTTAAATATCACTGAGGAAACTCAGAGTGCTCATTGCAGATGTTAAAACAGAAAAAAAGTGCTCTCTATTACCCACTAAAATATAGGGAAAGTTACTATTGATGAGAAAGCCGGGATTGTTACGGGATAATAAAAATAAATTAGGAGTGTTAAGGCCCAAATTCCATTGTAGGTTTGTCAGTGTTTGCTGTAAGGGCTAAGTTATAACTCCATTATGCAGAGCAGGGTGAGGGTCCACTTGGAGAGTGTTGCACACCAGTTCTTACATTTACTGTCCACTTTAATACCCAGCCTGGTTGATTTAAAACACAGCTTAAGTTAATTAACAAGTTCAGCATTGAGATTATCTCTGAGAGCCAAAAAGTTCCGTTTTGGTGTTAATCATAGTGTAGCTACAGCTTTTTAATTTGATTTTTTTTTTTTTGTTACTGGAGATTCAGGAGCAGTGGAGTGCCCAGTAGTGCAGAGCATTCCCAAATTCTTCATTTAATCCAAACTCATAATTACCTACAATTCATACCGAAGGCTAAATACATTGCAAACAGCGTGGCTGGACTGGGCTTAAATTGAAAACCAATCCCAAGACAAACATTATTATTTACACTTTCAAATACAAGCCTGTGTTCAATACCATTATTCTGCTGTTTTCCTGCTCTATAATTTCTCCTGAAAGATTTTTGTGCGTTATGATTTCACTGTGCTCATCCTCCTGGTTAGATTTTCCTCTAGATTAATGACGCTGAGGTTGGTCTGATTTTTTTTTTTTTAATAAATAAAAAAGTTTTCTCTGAATCCTGTGGTTGAAGGAATAAATTTGAGCACTGGATTTCTTTCCCAGTTTTAAATCAGTCACGTTGGGAATGGTGGGTAATAAATAATATTTTAGTATGACACAAAATGGGGCAGGAGATGCCCTTGGTGGTGCTGCGCTGATCCCATGGCAGCGGGCTGAGCAGGGAACCCTGACATTCCACAGGGATCAGTCTCCCAGTTAAAACCAGCAGTGTTAGGACCAGTTTTTGGGACCAGAATGTTTATTTTGGAGCAGATGTTTGGGAATCAATGGTTTCATGGCCGTGGGGCAGATCCTGCTTCTTCTCCGAGCACTCGCAGTTCCAGCAGGGATCTCGGTGGAATTTCTTTCTGTGGAGAGGAATTTCTTCCTGTGGATTCTTTCTGGAATCAATGCTTTGATTACCTCCTCTGATTTCACACAGTTTGAAGCCCAGCTTATTGTAATCTTGGCTTAACAGCTTCTTCTACACTGGTCAGGTTTCCAGCTAAGCAGCTCTTAGAAACCTCACTTAATGCTTTTTGTCTTGGAGCGCGAAGCAAAAGATTTTGCCAGCCTTGATTGTGAGATAAATGGCTCAGATATGACTTTTTATGAGAGATTTCCCAGGTTTTTCACTTGAATCTTATCACCATATTCTTATCACCCTATTCCCTACATTTCAAAGGGGCTGCATTAGCTCATGTGTTTTATTTTGCTCTGTGTTATGGGCTCGACACAAGCTCTTCCTGCTTTTGTTTAATTGTGATTTCACATCTCTTGTGGCTCTCAGTTCCCTGCTGGGGTTTCTTTATCTAATCACAGAAAGATCTGATGGTTTGCAGGAGCACTGCTGCTCTTGAGAAACAGCCAGGAAGATATCTTGCTTCTGTGTTTGAGTGTATTTACCACTTCTGGGGGTATTATTTTACTGAATAATGATCCAGTCTGGCCAAGACCCCAGAACAAGTTAAATACAAACTGCCTGCAGTTCCTGGGCTCCTGTTTAATTGTTTGCAATTTGTTGAGGTAAAAAACGCCTAAATACGTGAAATCTTTAGGACAGAACTTGTTTTACTTCTGCATTTACTCTCTGAAAGCACACTGGGGTGAAAGTAGGCCTTCAATTCTTAGCCTAAAAATGAGAGTTTATTATAGACTGGAAAACTTGGTTTTTCCAGAGAATACAGACATTTCCCACTGCGTGACACCAGGGATTTACACATTCCCAGCCTCATGGAAGCCTCACTTTCTGCCTCAGACTTTCTTTTTTTATTAGCTCATCCTCCAGCTTTCAGCACAGGGCTGGATGAAGCTGTGTGGATACCTCAGGCATCAACTCTGTCAATATTTTCAGCCTTCAGAAGTTCAGTTTCTGCCTCCAGGTCCCTTTTCCCCACCAGTTTGCCCATCCCTGTGACTGAGTGGATGCAGGAACCCGGCGTGAGGCTCTGCCAGGGGTCCTGCCTTGGCATTTGTGATAAAGCTGAGCAAGATCAAAAGTTGCCTTCCCTGGATACAGAATCCTGCAAGCCCAGAATGTGAACCCCATTTTTTTGTGAACAGGAAAACTCCTTCAAGTTCTGTAATTAATTATAAACAACTTTCCAGGTGACAGTTCAGTTCATACAGAGAGGTTCTGCACGAGCTGCTCTTCGTTCTTGCAGCAGCTCCTCCAGGAAAGCCTCAGCATCCTCCACCCCACAGCTGTGGATGTGGAAACTCATTTCCTGCCACTTCTAACCATCAAGAACAATTTCAAACTGCTGCCCCTTGTGCCAACCTAGCTAAATTCACCTTAGGAAGGAGGTACGTGTGGCTTTTTAGCTAAAGATACAAAATATTTAGCAGCAGTGTGAATCATTGCAAGGATAAAGAGAAATATTGAAACCAACACAAGACCACGTTGAGAGAATGACTCCATTTTGGCAGCTACACTTTAGTTTTGTTTCCTTTTCCATTTTTCCCTGAGGTTGCTGGCACTTTGTGAGCAGCAGGCCACGCTGATTGAAATTCTCCATCCCTGCAGTAGGATGGGCACTGTAAAGAAGGCAGTGATCGTGTTCTGGCAGTTTAATTTGCTTTATCCCATTCCTCTGGACTGATCAAACCACAAGAGTTACACCTGAGGTGGTGGAAAATGGGAGGCTCCACTGAGAAGATGGATCCTGATTTTTAAAAATGACAGAACGTAGTGAGTAGGTGAAACAAAGCTTGGCTGGTGTGATTTAAGGAAGCTGATTTAAGGGTTTATCAGAGATTCCACTAAATACCAATATCTAAATGTTCTTTTGGAGTGAGGGTTGAACCTGGTCCAGCAGCACTGACAGTGGAGGTGCTTCTCCCATATCTGCCAGCTCCAAACTGCAGCCTGGCTGAATTAATGCCAATTCACAGGACGTTTGGGGCAATAACTCCACAATTTTGGGTTTAAAAGGAGATTTTTTTTCATGCCTTTCTAAGGACAACATGGATTGAGGGAAGCAGTACCCGCTGCTCTCTACCAATAATTCTGTGTGGGTCATGCAAACAATCTGTGCTTTAGTAAGGAATCTTTTTAGAACGAGGTTTTGACTCTCCATAGTCTCTTAATAAAGAGGAACAATTCTTGGTGAGGGATTCTCTCTCTGTGCCCACGTGAGCATTCACATTGAGCACAATCTGAACGTTCAGGAAATAATCCTCCCTTTCCACAAGCAGAATGGGAACCACAGAGGGGTGTTGTCTAGGACAAATACAGCATTTATTCAAGAACTCTCTCTCAGTTATCATTTCAGTTCTGTTTGCATGAATCCTGCCTGCCTGCAAATAGGATTTGCAATTCTGAGCCAGACTTTAATTCAATAGAAACCGCAGTGGAGGTAGCCATGGTAGAATCACAGCTTTTTATTTGAGGAGAAAGTGTTGCAAGAGTTTCACAGCCAAGCCAAACCATTTGTTTGCTGTTTTGCAGTCAACATTTTATGGCCTTCTTTTAGTACAGGCTGCTCATTTAAAAGAGGGGGAAAACTGGTCATGGAGTGAATGCCAGAGGTTATCTGCTTCCCTTGAAGAGGAGAGGAGCTTTATCTCCACTGAAAAAAGCTGGTGTAGAAGCCTTCAGAGAGCCTGACAAAATCACCAAATAATTTCAATTTGAGGTGAAGGAGCAGAGCAGTCTGTGCTGTCAGACTGGGAAGTTGGTGTGGACGTTGCTCGTCCTCCAGTTGCATCTTCCCAAAATAATAAGGAAATAAAATATTTCCTGAAATGAGAGTCCACTGAGCTGCACAGATTTTGAGTGCTGTGGGGATTCACCAGAAATGGCCTCACTGCTTTATAAATTCATTTCCCAGTCCTGCTGACTCTGAGGAAAAACAATCTGTAGCTCAGCCCCTGAGGTGTGGGATCCCATTTGGGGTGAGGTCAGTCCCCTCTGAGGCAAAGAAAATGCAGGTGAAGCATTAAATGAAATAGGAGCAGGTGGTATCACAATTTTTATATCTTTATACATCTGCTCAAGCAATTCATGAGGATTTGTGCCTCATAACCCCCTCAGGAGCGAGCTGGGGATGTCCTGGGCAGGGAGAGGTCGGAGTGAGACCGATCAGGCACCAAAGGAAATGTGTGACCCTTCCAGGCTGTGGAGAGGAGAGGAGGATCTGGGGGCTCCCTTTCAGCAGCCAGAGATTTTGTCTAAATTGTGTAAAAGCCTGGGCTGAGCTGGAAGTTGGAGATTGTTGGGGATTAATGGATGTGAGGAACGGGGCCAGCCAGAGGCTGCTCTGCTCAGCAGAATGAGCTCTGCAGTGATGGATCCCAAATGGAGCTTGGCTGCCATGCTGTTGCCTTTTTCTGCTTTTTGGAGAGGAGAGGATTTTAATCCCTTAAATCATGGTGTGGAAGTTGGAATTAGAGGATATTTTAGGTCCCTTCCAAAGCAAACTATTCTGGGATTCCATGAAATTCAGTGGTTCATTTTTTTAGGATGCTTATCAGCCTCTCTTTTATTTTCATTCCTCTTTAGTAGTGCATCCATCACTCTTCACTCTCGGGACTTTGACACATTTTTTTCTGGGACAAAGTTGCAATTGAATGGGATTGGGAAGAAGAGAGGTTAAGGCCTGGTTTACTCAGTGCTTTTAAAACCTTCTGCCTTTCATATTCCTGTGATGACGCCTTTTCAGTGCTTAAAAATCTCCTCCACGTTGTAAGATGTCATATTTCTGATGGACCTGTGTTTGCTGTTAATTCAGCTCTGATTTATCCTGAAAATCTTCGGCATTTTCTTTCATAGCATTGCAGGGAGAAAGTCACCAAAAGTCTTGGCACTTGAGTTAGAAATTCTGCTTCAGAGCCCTGAGCTGCAGCGTGGGCAGAGGCTCTCAGATAATCAGTACAGATATTTTGATGCTTTGTTATTCCACCTGAATATGGCTCTAATCTTAATATAGGCAACTTTCCTGCTTGCACATAGGATTATTATTATTTTTAGTTAAGAGTTAGGCAAAACAGTGGTGTTTCAGATTCATGGAAGTGTCCAAAGAAAATTTAATTTTAGCACTCTTTACTACACCAGTGAGAAAGGCAGAGTGCTAAAGCTGCACGATTCTGGGTGTTGACTTTCAGTTTTCATTTAGCAACTTGCTTTCATGCTAAAATTCTCCTTTTGGGCCTAATTCCAGCATCGTTTATCTGTTTTTTTTTAACAAAAGTACATTTGGAATGACTTCCACCTGCTTCTTCGGATCTGTCTTGAGGGCAGTGCAGATGGAAATGAAACAGCAGCAGGGAGAGGGAGGAATAAGGAGAAGGAAAGAAAATCTCTCTGATTCCTCCTGGGTCTGGGCTTTGTTGCTCCCTCACATTTTAATCACTCTTAACATTTGGGGCATCGTTGATTTGTAGCACCTTTGGTCCTCACTGACTAAATAATATGGGATTGATGAATAGAAAAGTGGTTTTTGGGGGGAAAACCCAAAATTACCATTTGGTTGGAGAAGAATCTATGTTGAGTTTTACCTGTTGTTATTCATGGCCTTTCACCAAAGCCCCGAAGTTTCAGGAAATTCTGTCTGCAACAATAATAAGCCTCAGAAAGGATCATAAAAAAGTATCAGGTGTTGGCAGTCTGTTGAGAAAGCAGGTGGCTGCTCCTAAATCTAACTCCTGGGTTTTTATGGCGTGGCAGCAAGAGAGGGAAGCAGACACAGCCTTGTTACCCACAGAGCCGGAATTAAATTCAGATTTGTTTCAGCAGGGCATTAATGGGCTTCCTCAGAGAGAGAATCTCTGGCTTTCAGTTTGTTATTGGGTGGAAAATCATCTGGACAGGGGTTTTTGAGCTGTGACAATATGTTACAGCTCGAATTTTTACAAATTCAATTTATTATGCCCATTAGCTCGTTTCCATATGAGATGTCCCGTTAATTATCTTTTTGTTCAGCCTCTTTTAACAACTGAGGGGGATTTCCTCTGCCTTCACTTCTCCTGCCTTTATGGCTCACATCTATACATTAGAATGCCTAAATTTAAAAGTCCAGGTAGCTCTGCTGATTTTACCTTCTGGAAAATCCTTTCTGAAAGGATCAGTTCCAGTTTCTCACTTCCCTGTAAAGTTCTTAAACATGTTAGCAACAGAATTTTCAATCAAAAATACCCATTCATATAAAAAAAAAAAAGCCCGGCACAAAGATGGGTCACAATATTCTGAGCCTGCTGCTTTCTTAAAAAGTATTTCAAATTCTTTATTTATGGGTTTGCACCGATAAAACCCATTTAGGGGTGTTCATAATGTTTTCTGCAAGTGTAAAAGATTTAAGTGGAGTAATCAAAACAGGAATATTCCCTACTGGTCCTGCCCAGCCCCAAAAGCTCAGGTACAAATTGTGTTTCTGGGTTCCCTGACTGACCCACGGGTATTTTCTCACCTTCTGCATTTTTTCTTCATTAAATTCCTGAATTTCAATGTATTTTGTAGTTTAGCAGGCAGATCCTCTAGCACTTTAGTCAACAGGCAAATAATAAAGGTTTGGTCACACAACTCCATGAAATTCTTTGTGGATTTCTGATCCTTGTGGTTATTTTATCATTTTTTGGGGGGAGAATTGAAGCCAGCAGTGCCCTTCAGCAGCTGGGCATTTGTATTTTTAGCCTTGGCCTTCTTTAAGGTAGAATTATTTGAATTGCTCTGCCAATGTCCAGTTAATGACATGAGCCTCTCTAATCATCCCTGCATTTTTGTCCTGGCGCTTCCCAGTTTTTAAACCTCTGAAAATAGCTCAGGACAAAGCCCCAGGAGCCAGGAGGGAGCAGTGAAATGGGGAATGTGCTGTAAACTGAAGCAGTAATGGGGTGAGAGGAGTGCAACCCTGCTAAATATTAACTTAGGGATAAATTGGTCTTTTTTAGCTGGTGTCCCATTTTAGTCAAAGGTTTTAATTTGGTACCTGGAATCCAAAGACTTTGGATGGGAGAAAGAAAAAAAGAAGAAGAAGAATAATGAATGCTTAATCATAGTAATATTTTAGGAAACAAAATGAGCCTGGATGCAGAGATGTGTCCTCATATGAGGGTGAGTGACCATGGTAAAATCATTGCTAAATGTAAAATGCAGACCAAATGTACACGAACCTATTACTTTATGCAGACATTTGATTAAAAAAATCTGAGTTTTCCTTCTTTATTTTACAGGTCAGTGCCTAAGTTGGGCCTAAATATGTTTAAAATGAGCATTCATTTTGCTGTTTCATTGTTCCAAACTCCTGCCATGGAAGCAAACTCATTTCCTCATCCTAAACCAGGCAAAAAAAGTGAGTGGATTTATCCTCAAAGGCAATGCTTGACTTTCTGAAAAGATTAATGAATTTTATGTCTCAATATCTGGTAGCAAAGCAGATCCAGAAGATAAAATAGGCTCTTATTTTGCTTTTTATTTTCTCTACTACAGAAATACTTTTAAGCATGTAAATAAGTTAATTTGAACTGTAGCACAGTATTTATATTTTTAAAAAGGTGATTTTTGAAGAATTTTTCCCTGATTAATAGAATTATGATCTCTTACCATTTCAATTCTGATAAGAACTTTCCCATTCTTAGAAATCAGGCGTTTATAAATGCACATATTTTGGATTATTGGATATAAATGCCTGCCTGGTGTGGTTTTTTCTGCCCTGACCATCTGGCCTGATGTTCAGGCCTGTAGCTTCTTAATTCCAGAGTAATTTCCAATGCTTGGAGAGGTGGAAACTTCATGTGGGTTTTAGTGCCAGCCACGTGAATCCCTGGCCTTGGGCTGGGGGATGAGAGGTGAAAAACTAAAGTTAATAAGAATTTTTAAATAAGGAAAAATGGGATTAATAGGAATTTGGGTGGTTTTTAGGGATTGTTTTGCCATTAGAGGCTGTGATACTGATGCCTTCTCCAGCCACCCAGAAACAGAGACTAGACAGGAGTAAGGGAATAAAGGTCAGTGTTTATTTGAAAGCCTTCAAGGCACACCCTGGGGGAGCCAGAGGCTGCCTCCAAAAATGGACCCCAAGATGGACCCCAGGTCACGAGTTCTTCACACCTTTATAGCTTTGGTTCATTTGCATACCACGGTTAATTCTCCAATTAAAGGCCCAGTTCAATGATGGAATTCCCCTCAGCTTGCTCCCCCCTTAGAGGCTTTGGTTTACACTTTTTGGGCCTAGAAGAGCCTGGCTGTCTTTGAAGGCAAAGCCTGGAGAGGCTTTGTTGTGTCTGCCCAGCACGAGAGAGCAGAAATTCCAGGCTACAAGGAACTGCAGAGTTACACTCTGAGCAGTACAGAATTTGAAAATATAAAAGTTAAAACCTAAGGCATCAATACAACATCACTGTAGCTGTTGTTTGTCCCCATCACTTGTGAAGCCACTCCGGGCACGTCACCACTGCCTGGGACAGCTGAGACCTCCCTGTGCCCCTGAAGGGTTTGGTTTTTTGGGATAAGGATTCCATCCTGGTGGAGTTAGGTGTGAATTCCTTGCACACACTGCACCCTGGGTGTGCACAGCAGCAGCAAAAGGAGTTTTTTGGGGTGGGAATTTGATAAATGGCTGAGCAGATGGCAGCTCCAACGTGCGATGAACTGATTTGGAGTGATTAAGACAAGTGTAAAATTGGATTTTGAGCATCTTAAAAAGTGCACGGCTCACTTACTTTGGGTTTCATGCAAAATAAGTGTAAGTTCTGTGACAATTTGTAAATTTGGCTGAGGGAAAAGCCATTAATAATCCTGGTGGCTGTCTCACTTCTTGAGGGATGCAAATGGTGCAGCCTCCTGTGGTGGCAAAGGCGAGGATTTACCAAAGGGCTTTGGGAAGAGAACTTTTACCCAGCTGGAAACGGGAGCTAAAAATGAACTTCCACACATTTATTGTTTCTAACTTTACTTGTAGTGTTGTGTGAAAAAATAAATCCTTGAAAATGTTGGTGTTACATGGAAAAATAATTCCCAGAGTGAGGGTTCAGTCCGCATTTACAATGTAGAGTTTAAAAGTTAATTAGTCTGTATAAATATGAGAGTTTTTTACTTGTATGATTACACAGGAAGGGCTGGGTGGATTTGCAGTATTTAGTCAAATTTGCCTTTTGGCTTCAACTTTTTTTTTCTAGCTGTGGACTTCTGAATTCATTTCCACTGCGTTATTGAGAGCTTCAGCTGTTTGCACCCTTCAGAACTTGCCCAAAGGGTTGCTGCTTAATTAGGATGGAATTACATGACACAAACCCCCAGATATCAGCATTTTTGATCCCTCCAGCCATTGCCATCAGGAACTTTTTGGAAATTCCAGTGTGTGGGGCTGGATGGAGCTGCAGCTCCTGCAGGGAGGACACACCTGGAGCAGTGCTTAAAATTCTGCCTCACGAGCGGCAGCGATTGCAAATTCACCTCCGAGCTGCTGCTGGATATTCCTGCTGGAAATTCCTGCTGGATATTGATGTTGGATATTCCTGTTGGATATTGATGCTGGATATTCCTGTTGGATGTTCCTGCTGCATATTCCTGCTGGATATTCCTGTTGGATATTGATGCTGGATATTCCTGCTGGAAATTCCTGCTGGATATTCCTGCTGGATATTCCTGTTGGATATTGATGGTGGATATTCCTGCTGGATATTCCTGCTGGAAATTCCTGCTGGAAATTCCTACTGGATATTCCTGCTGGATATTCCTGCTGGAAATTCCTGCTGGATATTGATGTTGGATATTCCTGCTGGATATTCCTGCTGGATATTCATGCTGGAAATTCCTGCTGGATATTCCTGCTGGATAGTCCTGTTGGATATTCCTGCTGGATAGTCCTGTTGGATATTGATGGTGGATATTCCTGCTGGAAATTCCTGCTGGATATTCATGCTGGATATTCCTGTTGGATATTCCTGCTGGATATTCCTGCTGGATATTCATGCTGGACAGTCCTGCTGGCTCCTCTCTGAACAAACAGTTCCAGCAGATATTATCAAGGGGAATGCTGAAATAATATTGCACAGTCAACACAGATCTTAACGTGACCTTTTTTTCCTTTTTTTTTCCCAAGCTCAGAAATATAAATGTGGCCAGGCTGCAGCTTGGAAAGTAAATTAGGCAAAGCACTAAGAACTTGGCTTGGTGCAAATGTTCTGATAATAATTTTTTAGTCTAAACAAATTCTTGCAATACAAACCTCCCATTCCCACCTGCAGGTCAGCCTGGGTGGGACCAGATTCCCAGTTTGGGAATGGGATTGGGAATGGGACAGCCTGTGCCTGAGGCACTGAGAAAATCAGCAGTGAATCCAGAGCTGCAGGGGGATGTGGGCTTGGAAATGAAGTGCTGGTGATGAAATTTAACTTCAAAAACTCTCTCAGAATTCAGTCAGGAGGGACTGGATCTTCACTTTAATTGTTCAGCTAAACCCCACCATTCTCACCTTTATAGTGCAAAGTCTAGAAATTCAGATTTGTTTAGTTTTCGGTAGTAATTTTGTTAGAGCTGTGTAAATTAAAACAGATTATGGGAGTGCTGATTATGGAAATGCTGATTATGGAAATGCTGAGCCAGTGACCCCATCCTGCTCCCTGAACACTTGCTGGGCCATCACAAGCTCAGGTCCTTGGCTGGTTGAATCTTGGAAACCTCCAGGAATGGGGACGAGCAGCCAAGCAGCGTCTCTACACTAAACAAGCAAAAAACCAAACCCTGACAAAAAAGTGCCACACAAACATCTCAGTTAAATCATATTTTTGCTTTCTGTTTTAGTTTATCTCTGTGGCCTTCGGAGGAATGGAGTGAAAAGGAAGCTGGCAGGGTTTGGCAGAAATAAATTCATTCAATCTGGTTCTAAAGTTCTGAAGAAACAAAGAGAGGAGGAAACTGGTGTAGCCTGATGTGCCAGTAAATGAAATAATGGCAAAATACACATCTTGGAGAAAAATACCTAATTTATTGTGCTGCCATCCTAGAAAAGGCAGAATGGAATGAAGTAATGATCACTTGGAACCTGTTTTTCCTGCATTTTGCTGATACAAAAGCTGGTGACTGCGTGCTACACAACATTTACCTTATTCACAAATGAGAATTTTAATAGAATGGGTTGGTTTGGAAATGACATTTGCATATGCACTGACGATTTTTTGCTTGTGGAAAATAAATTATTCTCTTTAATACACGGGAGAAATGAGCTGACTTCCCACCAGCATCCACAGAAATGGAGTTCAAAAGTCCTTGTGATGTAGGAGGAGATTTGCATCTCCACGGAAAACAGGAGGCTGTGATTTTTCCCTTTGTTTAAAGCAGTTCTCTTTTTGCTTTGATTTTCTCACCTGTAATTTTATTTATTGAATTTTCAACTAATTTGGTTTCAAAGCAAGTGTGGTAAACAGATGGCAAAAATATCGATATCCTTTGCCACCGTGAAGCACATCCTGCACTCAGGAAATATTTCTGTTTGTAAAGAAGGTAACATTGAAAATTTCTCTTTGGAGAGCCAGGAAATGATTCCTAAAAATGGGGAAAAAAAAACCCTTTGTAATGAGATGCATCTGTACACGTTGCATGGGATATTAGACAATAATTTATACAGCCAGAAGTGTGCTCACCTATTTTCAGTTTATGAGCACAGATACACTGGGAACAAAGCTCTACCTTCTGAGAAGATAAGTGCTTTTTAGAGATCTCTGGGGTCTCTGGGGTTTTAATTAGGGATTTTTATAGCTTTTGTATACGAGCTTCTAAGACCTTTTTACTTCCAAATAAAATTCAGATTTTTTGTGTCCTCCCTTGA
Organism: Monarcha castaneiventris obscurior; assembly: GCA_026261815.1. NCBI lineage: Eukaryota > Metazoa > Chordata > Aves > Passeriformes > Monarchidae > Monarcha > Monarcha castaneiventris. The sequence goes on from JAMPIT010000437.1 coordinate 2,604,109, forward strand.
TCAATTTTAAGGCCAACAGTAAAGGTGGAGAGGATCTGTTGCTAAATACTAATGAGTGCCTTTCTGAAAGGAGAAGGAACCTTTGTCAGTGTGCAGAGATACCTATATATGGATATTTTATAGATATAAAAATAATTGTAGAGCAATTGTAATTAACGGAATCATTTAATTATGCTCCCAAATTTAGGCTTTGGCTGGTGAATGCTGTGTTGTGGGATTGCTGCTCCATGCAGTCCTTAGGATGTGAGTGATGTGGGGGTTTATTTATAAATCCTCCATAAACTTGTCCTGTTTCTTGTGTTGGTGATTGAATGGTTCTGGTTCCTTCTTGCTGAGGTGGTGGTGGGGGGTTTAAAAATCCCAAATCCATGTGAAGACCTTGGTTTTAAGCTATGAAAGTATAAATGAAGGCCCAGCTCGATCCCTGAGTGCTTCCAGCAGCCTCTCGAGCCTCATCCATCCTGGAGCAGCCCAGGCCGAGGCTGGAAAATGAAGAAGCTGTAAGGAAATGTGTAAATAGAGCAGAGGGGTTTGTGGGAAGGGTCCATGTCTCCTGCATTCCCACCCAGAGAGCACCGGGATGTGCCTGTGCCTTGGGAATGCTGATCTGCATGGGCAGCAAGGGAGGCAGGAGTGTCCTGGCTGATCCCACTGCAGGAAAGGGAGAAAGAGAAGGATCCAGGGAGAGCTCAGAGCCCCTTCCAGGGCCTGAAGAGGCTCCAAGAGAGCTGGAAGGGGACTTGGGACAAGGGATGGAGGGACAGGACACATGGAATGGCTTCCCACTGCCAGAGGGCAGGGCTGGATGGGATATTGGGCAGGAATTGTTCCCTGGGAGGGTGGGCAGGCCCTGGCACAGGGTGCCCAGAGCAGCTGTGGCTGCCTCTGGATCCCTGGCAGTGCCCAAGGCCAGGTTGGACATTGGGGCTTGGAGCAGCCTGGGACAGTGGAAGGTGTCCCTGACATGGCAGGGGGGTTGGAATAAGTTGATCTGTAACATCCCTTCCAACCCAAACTGGGATTCTGTGATGTCTCTGTGAGAACCTTCCCCCATCTGAGCCCGTGTCGGGAGGTGCCCCATGGCACCTGCAGGATCTCTGAGGAGCTGGAACCTCTCAGTGCCACACAGGCTGGGAAGGAAGGAAACCACCCTGGCACCCAGTGCCCTCCTCCCTGGACCTGAGGGAGCTGCAGAGACTCGGATCCCAAGTGCCCCAGGCAGGGTAACCTCAGCTCTGATTTTCCAATCAGCGGCCCTTTAGAAACGCTCAGAGCTGAGAGCGCTACATCCAATTGTTATAAACGAGCCAATCAATACTATGATTAAAGAGAATTTATTAATAATCAAAGTATAAAATTCGGAAAGAGCCACAAAGCAAAGCAACACCGAGCCAGGCGATGGGGGCTGGGTGAGCTGAGTTCCGACCTCTGTCGGTTCCAATCTCGCTGGTTCACAAATTTCAGCTTCTCTGAAGTGTCCTTTCATACCTTTTTTCTTCTTTGTTAGTTTTATCTTTTCAATACAATAGTATAACTTTCCTGGTTTTTTCCACCACGTCTGATGACAGTTCCTGAAATCTGTAGTTGATTTTTGCTGTTGGAATCAGTTTCTGGTGCAAGTATATTATTGTTGCTTATGGATCCATCCTGGAACCATATTTCTGTATATACACACACATCCTGGAGCCCTGCCAGATGAGGAAATCCCACTAAATGCTTATCTCTGGAATGTACCTTTTCAGGGCTTATTCAGACAGAAATTCCTTGAACAGCACAATTCTGGCGGTCACCTGTTTGTGCTTTTCTCAGCCTCAGCAAAATGCTGTCATCTTTAAAATTTTAGCACGAATTATTTTGTATCATATACAACACAATTAAGCACTTTGATAGGGGTTGAAATGAAATGTCCCAGGATATCATTCTGTGTCCTGGCTGCACGGGGTGACGGGATCTGGGCTGGATCATTGCTGAATGACAGCTGAGTTTAATGGGGTTTGAGTGACACGACAGGAGCTGACACGTCAGGAATGCGTTTCCCGGCCGTGCACTCGCCCTGATTACAGCAGGATGTTATAAATCCTTTCTTTACAGGCTCCTCGAGGTCACAGACATTAAAATTGGCCTCTGTCAAAAGCACTGAGTGTTCAGGGCGAAGTGGGTTTGTGTTTTCAGAGTAATTCCAGAGCTAGAAACCGATCAACCACCGTGCCCTTCATGCTGAGAGTTCCTCCTAATACAAAGGCAAATGGGAACAAGGAACAAAGAAACAGGAAAGGGGGAAAATTTGCTTTATTCCCAGATAACTGCAATTTCCATAAAGTGTGGTGCCACCCTGAGACTCCCAAGAGCCAGAGCAGAGTGTGAGGAGAAACAAGACCTGAGGAACAGAAGAGAGAATAAAGCCAGCAGACACCTTCTGACCGAGAATCCATCCCCTACAGATGGTGGCAAGGGCTTGGTTCTGGCTGAAAATATCAGCAAACCACAATTGAAATGTAAATTATGTCGGGATTTCTTTTAACAGGATGAAGAAGGCGATTTGGAAGCTGGGATGGAGTTGTTCTTTTTGTTCTCCAGGACTGTTGACACCTCTGGGTGTCACTGGAGGTGTCATTGTGGAGGGATGGGCTGGAGAAAGGGAAAGTGGAAGCTGTGTTGGAAGTGGATGAAATCCCTGGATGAAAGCACCCCTTGGAACTGGGTGCTCAGTGTGATCCAGAACATGAGTGCAGAAAAGGAGGAAAACTCTGGGCAGCAGAGCTGATAAAAAAGGATATTCTTTTAAACCTGCAAAAAAAATCCCCAAGTTTAAAACAAAACTGTTCTCAGGGAGTCCTGGATATTTTAGCTGGATTATTCTGCAGGAACACAAAGAAGTTGTGCTGACTCTTTCCTAGCAGATATCAGCCCAGACCCCCATGGAGATCACCTGGGGAGCCTCATCCGTGCAGGAATTGGAGCTTTGAGATGTTTGGGAGTGAAGGGATGCTCAGGCAGCCAGAGGCAGGTCAGGACCACCTCAGAGCCAGCTTGGTGCCCTGCTGGCACCTCTGAGATGTGGTGCCACCTCTGCCCTGCTCCCAGCCCTGCTGAGCCAATTCCAGAGCGGGGCTCACAGGTGGCTCTGCTGTCAGAAGCTCCTTCAGAGATCCAAAAGATGTAAAGTTCACTTTGCTCCAAATTATTTCTGGTCTTCAGTTGCCATGGCTGTGTTGAAACGTCGTCTTCAGCTGGGGTTCCGCTGATGGCTCTGTCAAAAGCTCTCTGAGTCAGCAAAATATTAATAAATAGTTGATGGCACCTCGCATAACACATATTTTATAAATATGATTTAGCCCTGGGAAAGAGCACAAGTCACAGGCATTGTTGGCAGTCGAATTCAGAAGGGCTTTTTTTATTTTTATCCACTTTTTGTGCATCATCTGCCAAAAGAAAGCCCCGGGACTGCAGAAGTTTGACTCAGGGTGTGATGCAAGAGGAAACAGATGGCAAATTCCTCCCAGATTTCAGGGTTAAGCCATGATGGGTACAACCTGTAGGAAAACTCGTATTTTTAAATATTAGTGACCTCATTTTTTAAACTGAGGGACAAGGTGGTTTTTCTTACACATTTGATTCATGATTTGATGGAAGTATTTCAAAATAGGAAGTGTGTTCTTCTCTTCAGCTTCTGTATTTTGAGTTAGAAAAATAAAGTTTGGCTCAATAATTTTAATTCCAAAAAATAATCCCAGATCCAGCATTTCTAAAGTTCTTATGTTTATTATTGTAGGGTTTTTACAGATTATGGTATTTATCTGCATCTTCCCTGTTAAAGCCTTGTGTTTATATAAAAATGTACATGAATGTATATAAATATGTCTTAAAGGTTGGGCTTGATTCTCTAATTTTATGATTCTCTAATTTTATGATTCTATAATTTTATGATTCTAAATAAAGGCTCTGATGAGGGAAAAGAATTGGGATTTACAGGATAAACTTATTACAACGAATAGGGGGAAAAAAACCAAAATAAGGCTTAAACGAATGTTTTGCTGCCAAAAAAAGCTTTACACAAAAATATTTACAGCTGGATTATCTGAACAGTTGTGAAATCATGACAAGAGCTATGGGTGGCACTTTCAGCCACAAATACCTGCCAGAAGTCCTTCTGAAGAAAAAAAAATCCCTTTTATGTACTGTTTTTATATAGTATATCTACTCCTTTTATATTGTATACGGTATTTTTGTGTTCTATGTTTACAGAGTGTTCTCCTTGGTGGAATCTCTATTTATTTACACAGAAGTCTTCACAGGGATGAAGCCACTGGCCATAGGAGGGGAAAAAAAAGGTGAATATTCTTATAGATGGGGATAATTGCTAGTCTTATAATATGTGTTTTTTTCCAAGTGGGAATTTGTGGGAAGTTCTTTGCACGGGAATTAATTAGTGGGAAGTTCTTTGCACAGGAATTAATTAGTGGGAAGTTCTTTGCACTTGATTCCACTTCTGCTGGGTCAGTGGTGCCCTCTGAGTTGTCCTCATTGGCTTCATGACCTGGGAAATTTGGGAATGTTGGCCTCTGCTTTCCCAAAGGCGCTAAAAGTTAAGGATTGAGGAAATTTAATAAAGGAATTTCCAAAATCCTGTTGTTTCCATGAAGCCAAGGGTTTCTGGTTGGCCCTGGGCTCATTCAGCCCTGCACTCCTTTTATTGACTGACAAGTGATGTTGCAGCCGTGACTCAGGGGCTGTTTTAAGATGTTTTGGATGATTTGTCTGTGCTGGGATGATTCATTGCTCCACTTTTATTTCATAATAAAGAGAAAGTGAGAAGGATTCTTGTTTTCTCCTGCGCTTCTGGCTGCACTGAGTTGCCTGCCTGTGTCCATGGCCTCTTTTATCCTGCCTTAAAGTTCTGGAAAAAAAACGAGTGGAAAGGAACACAAGAACTTTATAAAATAAATCTCTTTATTTTTACAATACTAATTTTAATAAAATTTTGATAAAATATTTTTTATAAAAATCTCTCTGTTGACTTCCTGCTGCCTGCAAGTTGTCTTCAATACCTGGCTCTGTCTGGGGTAAGTTTTTGGCACCTTAAAAGCAAATGTGAAATCTCGCTTTATCCAAAGTTTGCAGTATTTGGGCTGTTCCTCTGTAGTTTGTTTTCCTTCCTGTTCCATGCCACAGGATGGAGCCTCCTTTGGGAAAAGGTGCTGACCTGGAGAATCGTGGAACCATTTAGATTGGAAAAGATCATTTAGATTGGAAAAAACCTTTAAGGGCAGCAAGTCCAACCTTTGACATCAGCCACCATGTTTGGATTCACAGACTCTTCAGCAGGGAAATACCACAAGAAGTTCCACCAACAGCACCCAAGGTCCCAAGGGAATTTCTGCTCCAGAATAATCTGCTACTTCTCACAAAATACTGCTCTGTGTTAGGAGTCAGCAAGCAAAGCAAAATGGTGATGGATGTGAGACGTCACATGGAATTTCCCACTTTTTTGGGTTCTGATTTATGGATGTTACTGATTTTACCATCTGTGCTTACAGAAATCCTGAGGTCTAACTACCAAAGGTGATGTTCCTGGACAGCTCAAACTGAAGCCATAACTTTTGTGAAAACTGTCCTGTAAATGATTTTATGTGTTCTACCCAGATTTATTAAAAGAACTCTTAGGGCAAAGAAAAAAGCCCAGATTTTAGTGGGGTTTGTGCTTAGGCCAGTCCAAAAGGCCCAAGGTGTGGAGCAGTGTGGGATTAACATCCTTAGATCACTTAATGCAGCATCAGAAGGAATGTTAGAGGGCAAACACAAAATTAATCCTTCACTCTGAGCTGCAGATAACTGCATGGAAGTGAAAAAGGCAGAAAAATGTGGGAATGCTGAGGAGTGTGTGTGTGAACATCCATATTCAAAGTTTGTATTCAGAGGGGAGGAGGTGTATTCACACTCCATCAGGAATTTTGCCTCTTTAATTGACTTGAGACTCCAAATAGATCATAAAACTTGAAAAATCCCTATTGTTACCATACAATCCAGCAGCCATGGTTTTAGCTTTATGCTAAAAATTAATTTATGCTGTTTAGAATACATTGTCTGGGTTAGAATATTTTCAGCTTTAAATAATCACTGAAACATCATGATCAATTCTGGTCACTGTTATAAAAAATATCTCTAGTTTTAAGTATATTTTTCTATCCCAGTGTCCAAAAATTGGATCTTCTCTTTCAGCTGGCCTGAATAATACATTTTCCATCGTGTTCACCACGTAGTTTCTGGTCGGCTTTTAAGTTTGTTTTGATTTGCACTGCAAGGAACTCTGTGACTCAAATAGGGAATTTCTGAAGAATCAATTTCAGAACTGCTCTTATTTGATGTTTTCTCTGGCCCTCTGGAGAAAAATGAGAGGATGCTGATGGAACTGCTTGGAAAAATGGGATCTGTGGGGGAAAAGAGAAGGGTGGCCACGGCACAGAGAAGCTCTGGGGTGAGATTTGATGAATAAATAGCACAGGGTGTTTAACACCTGAGAGGGTGAAGTGCAGTGAATGCAGTGAAAGATGAACAATTTAAAAATTTTATAAATTATATAAAAATATAAAGATTTTATCAGGTGAGCATGATGGATAAACTTGGGGATACATCCCTCAAACTTGGACAGGGGTAAGAGATAAACTGGAGGGATCTTAGGGAAGAGAGAGCAAATGGATCTGGGCAAACATTGTAATTGATCCATTTATTGGGATTTAATAGCCTGCCTCTCACCAGGGTAGGAATGTGCGTGTGGATTTCCTTCTGCCTCTGGTTGGTTGTACAGTGTTGGCTCAAAGTGCCCTGTGTGAGGGGATGACCCACAGAAACCCTCTCAGACATGGACCCTGGACAGTCCCATCCCAACAGGGTCCAGGTTTTAATTTTGGGACATAGTCCAGGTTTTAATTTTGGGACATAGTCCAGCTCATCCCATTTTTCACCACGTTCATTCCTAACCTTTTGAAATGAACCATCCAGGACCCAAACTAAATGTTTCTTATGTTTTCACCTTTCATTAATCAACCTCTAATCTTACAAAGAGAAACCTCATTAGCTGGGCAACGATCCAATCTTTATAAACCTGACTTTGATTGGCATTAATTACACTTTTTTAGTTCTGTGCTTAATGAACTCTGCCTCGGTCGTTCCATTCCTTGGCCTGGGATCATTGTCAGACTGATAATTATATAATTACTTTGTCATCCTGTTTATCTCTTTTCTCTGGTAACAAAACATTCCATTTCTTTACTAATCCAGAAAATTCCTGGTTCTTGAGGAAGCATTAAAAGTCAGTGATCATGAAGAACTTGTTGGAATCCTACATTTATGGTGCCTCTCTTTAATAGCTGTGCTCGGCATCTTCAATTCCTTTTTGAGCAGAAAGTTGACTCAGCATCTCATGAACAGAATGAACCACTTGTTTTCTGGCAAAATAATAGGTAAGTGACTACGCAGTGAATTGATTTGGGTTAATTTTTCCCATTGTCAGGATCCATCCTGCGACATAAAATACAAGCAGAGACAACACAGAAACGGCTCAAATACTGCAAACTTGGATAAAGCAGGATTTTAGCAGCTCTGTTCCACGTTTGGTTTTAAGATCCCAAAATAAGTTTATGTGCGTTGCTGAGCTTTCTGAACTTCGGGAAAGATGTTGTAGTTCTTCTTCAAAGGTTTTTTAAAAGCTGATGCTGAAAAGCTTCATTCTCTGACCCTCCCCTATCAGTTTTCCACCGTTTCCAGCTTCTGCTTCAGCTTCTTGAGACTGGTTACCAGTTTCTTCTCACAGCCATGGACGTTGTCCAGCTGCTTTTGCTTCCCAAGGTTCTTTCCACGTAATTTTTGTAGGTTTTGTTGCTGATTTTCTTCATTACTGGGGCCACCTGTAACTTCAGCCTGAGAAAGTGAATCACAGGCATAGCTTAGGTTAGTTTCCTCCATGAAGCAGAGGCAGAACCCCTGAGTGTCTCCCTGGGCTGCCTTGCTCCATCCAGGTCTGTCCCTGTTCCTTTGAGCACAGGAAAGGAAAGAAGTGAAGGGAACAGGACACCTCCAGAGTCACCCGACAGCAGCAAAGCTGCCGAGGAGAAAGAGCCTCTTGCAGGCATTTTTTTGTTCATCAGTCAGTTTTGACAAGCTGCTAACTCACTCTCTCCAAGATTCCCTGCATCTCCAGGCAGGAAAGGAATGACAAATCAATGACAAATCACTCCAAGTTCAGGCAACAAGTTGATCAAAGACTCAGCAGCGATAACGTTGCGATTCCTGGCGGTGGCGGGAGCAATCCCAGCCTCCTCCCAAAATATCTTGTCAGCTCGGCTTTGTTGAGGCTTTCAACCCCCCTGAAATGCAGGCAGTCCAAGGGACTGGCAGGGAAAAGAGAAGCCTCGAACACGAGTTTGTTTGACATCAAAGCTGAGCTCCCACATCTGCCAGGGCACTTTGTGTCTGCCTCCCCCTCGTGCTGCTGGGTCCCTGTCCCTCTGCAGCGATGCTCTGACTCAGTGCTGGTGACTTAGAAACTTCAAAAAACCCCAAACTTTACAGGTTTTCCAAGTGGTTATGACTTGGTTTTTAATGCTTGTGTAGAGCCAGATTTTGGCTGTGTAAATTCTGGAGTCCCAGAGTCACTTGAGTGATGATGTCCATTTAGGAGAAAACAGCTTTTTTTGGCGTCCTTTGGCAATCTTATTTTATGAGGATACTTTGTTCTTTTTTTTCCCTTTCTGCTTACGCCCCACCTTGGGGGAGACAGCAGTGTAAAAAGGAGAAGCTAACGCCTTGTAAAATGGAGAGGGCTGTTCAGTGATTCCATGGAACAGGAAAGATTTCCTTGGAAAATTCACATACTCTCAGTGTTCTATTGCTGCAGAGCATGGACTGAAAAAAAAAGACACCGTGTGCCCCAGTGATCACCCATTCCATTGTGTAAACACAGGATCCCATATGTGCCACCTGTTGCTGGCAGAGATTTGTGGAGATTTTTTATAGCAGTGTAAGAAGACTTGAAGAGCAGCGAATCTCTGTGAGTTAATAAAGTGTTTTTCTCCATGTATTTATGGATTCCAGTGGCAAGATAAGAGGTGTGGATGTACTGGTATTGCTGTCAGTACCAGTTTGGGTTCTCACACCCATCCATTAATTTTTTTTGTGGAAAAAAGCCCTCAAACTATCAGAGTGGAATTTGAATAGCTCTGATATTTCAGTAAGTTATTTTTAGCCTGGAAGAGTCAAAATGGTTATTTGTGATTCTGAGGCAAAGAGGATATTCCTGGAATAAAACTCTCGGTGTTGATGTGTTGAGCACCTTTGAGGTGGTCCAGTGTCACATCTGAATTCCCCTTTTTTGGGTGTGCAGGACATGGACTCACACTGGGGACTCTCCCTCTCTTTCAGCCTTTGCTGTCACCTTGATTTGGAATCCTCCCACACCAGGAACTCGGCCGACCAAGCAAAGCATAATAATTTCCTTATTTAAGTGAGTATTCCCTTGCTGGGGTAATCCTGATGATGAAATCCTACCTGTGTTTTCCAGGTGAAATGAAAGAACAGTCAAATGTCATAGAAATCTGAAGAAAATCAACATCCAAAGCCACGAAACTCAAGCTGTGGACTCCTGGCCCTCTGTTTCTCTCCTTGACCTTTCAGCAGCTCTGAAAGTGCTGTGTCATGAACTTACCTATTAAAGCAATTTTAAACCACATTAGAACTTAATGAAATCTGCTCAGGCCACTTATTTTTTCATGTATTTGCTGTGTATCTAATGCCATCTTAATTAATTTTACCTCTAGACTGAATGGGTAATGCAGTGGAGTGACCATGAGGTGTGACTTTGTGCCACAGCACAATTCATTTTTGTCTCGCTGCTGTTAAAGTTTGATGTGTGGAGGCTTTAATTTAGTAACTCTCATGCACTGAGGATGAATAGCATAATTCTATTTTTTATGTTATGATAGATGACCGTAACACATAATGTGCATACTGATTAATTTGTTATTTTTAGAAGAATGTCCCAAATTTATTTATTTTACAGAATGCCCAAAATTCAGTTCATAGTTTTAATGGTGAATAACAGGAATTGAGTTAGCAGTGCTCAGTTCCTTGCAAAGTATTTATCCAGGGAAGTACAGACCCAACATCCTATTTATTTCTCCTCATTTATTAGACTTTGGCCAGCAGTAGCTTGGAATTTAACTATTTATTAAGGCATCCCATGTGTCCATGTACTCAAAGATGAAAATTCATTAACTATGTTGTAAAGGAAGCTTTAATATTTGGAAAATCCAGTCCAGGGTTATTTCTTTCTGTGCCACAGATTCGTTGTTTCAGTATCTTTTTTCAGAACAAAGCAATGCAATAGTAAATCAGCATTTCCACAGACAGTTCTTGATGCTCTTGGCTGCATTTGCTGTTTTATCACATGAATCAAAGGTGTAGCAGCGAAACTCCAAATGACAACTCAGGCTCATTCAGCTAAAAGCCAATCTACTGAAGAAAGAGGAGAAATCAAAGAGAAAATGGGGATGAATTGCACTGAAATAGCAGAGCTCCATAATGATCAGCCTGGTTTCATATTTATTGAGCAAACACACATCCAATTTAGCAGCTCCAGATGCAGGAGCAGCAAAACCAGAGCACACCAAACACTCTTCATGGAGGTGGTAAATAAATATTTCTGCGGTTTTTGCACAGAAGCCCCTTCCTCAGTGATTGAGTGAACACTGATATTTCCAGTCAACAGAAAAACCTAGCACCTAAAGCTAAGGTGGGATTGAAGTGTTCAGGTCAAAAATTGCTGGCCCCAAAATGCATCAATCCCAATTTCTATTCCAAACACCTCATGGTTTGGGGCCTGTGGGTGGGATTCAGTGGCTGTGGAGACTTTGGGATTTTGGGGCATTATCTTTTAAACTTCCTGTGTTTGAGGAAATCTTGGAATCTGAGCCCTCTGTTTCCTCAGTCCTGGTCCATTGGTTAATGGTTTGCACTTTCAAATAAAAGATGAGAGGTGGGGGAAATTGCAACTCTGGGAATCCCAGAATGGTTTGGGTTGGAAGGGGTCTGAAAGATCATTTCTTTTTGACCCCCCTGCCATGTGCAGAGACACCTCCCACTGTCCCAGGCTGCTCCTAGCCCTGTCCAACCTGGCCTTGGACACTTGCAGGGATCCAGGGGCAGCCACAGCTTCTCTGGGCAATCTTCCACCTCTGCTTTTCTGCTTTCCATCAAAACACCGTCACAGTGTTGGACTTGTTGAGTTTGTAGGACCTGTGCCGGTGTCCACCTTCAGGGGAACCTTCCAGGCCTCACATTTCCCTTCTGGATATTGGGTTCCTTCACTTGAGAATGGGGCAGAAGCTCAGACCCTGTCACCTTTCCTGACTGAACACCCCATGCAGCCACGCTGTGTTTGCACCCCTCATTCCTTCTGGAAAAAATCTCACTGATTTCAAAGTTCCACCTCAATTTTTGACTCCTCTATGAGCAGAGCAGGGTTGGAATTGACTGAACAGCACTTGAGAGCTTCATTTTGTGGCTGCTGACCCTCTTTGCAGAGGTTGGAACTGCAAGCAGCCAAACACTGCTGAGCATTCTCTATATCATTTTTATTTAAAATATTCCTTTCAGTCTTATTATTCGCTCTCTACGGTCTGCAAGGCCCAAATCTGTCTGTAATTTCCCTGGTTTTTTAGGGATTTCTTTTTCCCTTCTCACTGTATCCATGATGTTTTTCTTCTGTTGGAAATGTTCTGCGTCATCCTTTCATGCTGGGATTTTGGAATGATTCCCCATTTACATTTCTCTCTTTCAGGTCGAGCTCCCCTTGTTTGAACAGCAGTTTCCCTCTCTCCATGCAGGTAAATGAATTTATCATTCTAATAGACTTGCAAAATACTTTTATTTTCTCATGGCACATTTAAATATTATCAGTCCTAAAAAACTATCTCAAGCACTGTGTGAATATTCAAGTTGCTAATGGATAATGTTTATGAATTATCCTCAGTTTCCTGTGTACTAAGTCAAGTCCAATTTACTTAATTATTGGTTAAATCTTACTCTGACTGTGCTACATTTTAAAAAACGGAGCCTTTGATGAAACTTTTGTGATAACTAATTGCCAGCCAGAGAGAAGTAAAATTCGGTGTTGGAAAAGTAACAAATTGGATTTTGCTGTGATAGTTTTCTTGTGTGGTGCATGCTTAATCCTGTGAAATCACTATGAAATTGCCATTATTCTTCTTCAATACAATGCCCAGAAATTCTTTAATACAATCTTTGCAGGTAATTTACTCCAGAGAAGAAGGAGGTGTTAGAACACGATGCGTTGAAACTTCTGTAAAATCTGATTTTGTGTTTCAGGCCACTCTGGTGTTGCCAGGGCTTGGCACAACACTCCTTTCTCAGTGGATTTTGCTTCTGTGAGCTCCCAGCTGTGTGTGTGCAGTGTCCCATCCATGACCCCTTCTCCCAGGAATATTTTGGGAGCGATGCCCAGCCCTGCCAGGGACAGGGAGCTCACATGGGAAGGGCTCGTGCTCAGCTGGGCTCTGGGGCAGCCTCTGTCACTGCCACCACCATCCCTCCCCTGGGCTTGTGGCTGTGCTCATGAGTTATTTACCTGCCTCTAATCCCTGGAATTCCTGAATTCTTGGTCTCTGTGCTATTTGTGGCTCAGGATGTCGCGGGTGTCACCCTGCGTGTACAGACACGGATCAATTCCGCGCTCCTGCCTTTGGTGTGTTTAAATCAGTTTAAATCCCTTTGGCTTCTCTTCTCCTTGTTCTCTCAATTCCCTCCTTTCCATCCACAGCGAGCTGTAACCAGAATGTTCAGGCTTTAGGGGGTAGGGCTGAGGGCAGAAGGATTCCTCAGAGATCGAGGCACAGTGCTGAGAAAAGAGAGGGAGGAATATGTTTTTATTTCTGCCTTCTTGTGCTTTATCTTTAGAAATTCCCCACCAAATCAGCCTCTGGTTGTGTTGGAACACCTTTTTTTCTGGAGTGACTTAAAAGGGAGAAGAAAAGAACAATAATCTCCATGTGAAAATGAAATGATGGAATTTCTGCAGCTTCAGCAATATTGGTAATTCCCTCCCCAGCCTAAGGAGAGCATGGAGCTTAGAAAGCAGCTGAATTTAAATTTCCCAAGGGCTCCTTTCTGGGCAGAAATGCTCAGTGTTCCTGTTTCTCTCGTGGTTTGTGGTAACTGATCAGTGCTTTTTCAACGTGAGGATCACATTTCAGCACACTCACGAATGCCTGTCCATGTACCTGCTCACTTCAGTGCACTCCAGCTGTGTCTCTGAGGTGATTTTCATCTGTTAATTGTGGCACTTCCCAATGCAACCACAAAACCACAGGATTTAGACATGAGACTGCTTTAAATAAACCCCAAAGTTACCGAGTGTCTGCTACCTTGAAGCAGCCCTCTAAAGTGATTTGTGTTTTCCATATTTGCTCAGGAAAGCTGCAAGGAAGGTCACAGAAGATTTTATTTCAGTCTTCCCTAATGATTCATAATTAACTTTGAGGGAAAATGATATTTTTAACTTCAGATTTGCATCGCACGTCAAAGCTGATCACTTAGTCATGGTAGAGCTCTGTTACCAAAATTCCACAAAGAGAGGGGCTGTTTTTAGTCTTTGGTGTTCCACACCTGACTCTGGAGAGGGGAAGAAGGGGATGGAAGCAGTGCCTGTCCTGCAGGAGGGACACTGAGGTGTGGAGAAGAGCCAAGGAGAACAGCTCAGCACCGACTTCTGCTTTTCTTGGCAATTATGTGAACAAAAGATATTTTAATTATCTATTTATACTTTAATATGAAACAAAATTGACAGGAAGATGATTAAAAACCAGCCCCAAACGCAGAGTTAATTCCATTAGACCCATCCAATAGGGGAGGTTCAGGTGGATATCAGGAGAAGGTTCTTCCCCCAGAGGGTGGGCACTGCCCAGGCTCCCCAGGGAATGATTGGGCACAGCCCCAAGGCTGCCAGAGCCCCAGGAGCTCTGGGACAGGGTGGGATTTTTGGGTGTCTGTGCAGGGCCAGGAGCTGGGCTGGATCATCCTTTGGGGTCCCTTCCAACCCAGCCTGTTCCAGGATTCTTTGATTCAGTTGGTTTTGACGGGCCTGAATCCTGTCCCTGAAGTGCAATCTCTGCAATTCTGTCGTTGCAGCATAATGCAGTTATGTCTAAATAGGTATTTTCAGGCCATGATAAAATCAGCTGGAATGGTAGGAACCATTTAGAAACATCAGCTAATTAGGGAAACTTTATAAAACTTTATTTCCCTCTCTAATTTTCTTGTCCTGCCTTGTTTTTACCAAGCAAAGCCTTCCCTTCAGTACCCTAAAGGAGATTTGTTGGCTTTAATTCGAGGTCTCTGCTAACAAAGGGTGTAAAAGATGCCATGAAATGAGAAAAAAAAGCCAGACCTTTGCTGCAGGTCTGAGGCTCAGAACTGCTGTGGAGTCCATGAGGACAAGGAGTGGAAGGTGAATCCCTGGTATTTGATTTCTGGGTCCCACACGGGCCCAAACCTTCCCAAAGGTAACACTTCTATAAATGATCCACAAAGGCAGCAACACTTGCCCAGTTTTGGGGCAGACACAATCAGTTCCCTCTTTAAAGATGCACTTTTAGGTCAGGAGGAGTTCAAATCCTTTGCTTAGAGCATGGGAGAGACACATAAAGTTAATTTGTCACTCATTTGATTTATTTAACCCCACTGAAGTGAGCAGATTGAGTCCAGAGGAAGAGTGGAATAACACAGGGTTTAATCAAACCATCTCTCATTTCTGCCTGAGCTCACTTGTGCTTTTCTTTTTTAATGCTGACTGCAGATAGTCTGCTGAAGCAATAAAGGGTTGTGTTGTTTAGCACAGAATTGTTAGAAAAAATTAAACCCTGTCTGGATCATTGTGCACATTATTATTATTTTGAATATTACACGAGTGTCTCTCTTGATGCAAACAAATTAAATTGCTTTCATGTATAGAAAACATAATTACGCTCCACAAGGGACAGTGCAGTAAACACCATGTTTCAATGCTCCATATGCATTTAAACTATTGATTAAAGATGCAGATAATCTATTTGGCATCATTTTGTCAGAATCACTTCCTGGGAATCTGGGGCTGCTGCCTGTGCTCTGAGCTGGTGGCACCCCGAGGGATTCCATGGATTTAAACCACAGAAGACAACTGGGGGCATTACTGAAGTGGATTCTCTGAAATGGAGGAAACTCCCTCACAAAACATCCCCCAAAACCAAAGATGGAATTTTCTGAAGTGAAAATATTTTGTTAAAAATAGTTTTTAAAAGAACTTTTTTATTTTAAAAATAACTTTTCTGAAGTTAAAATATTTTGTTAAAATCCTCTTGATAAAGTCTGGGCAACAAGAGGGAAAACGATGCTTTCTACATTTTTAAAACACTGTGGTTGAGCTCAGGAGTTACAAACCAATGGCTCTTACCTCAGTATTTAGTAAATTAACTGAAAAGTAACTATAGAATATTAATGAGAATGATATTCCAAGGATTGATTACAGCAGTCCCAATAGGAAAATTTTCTTTCCTCCAGCAAAATAACAGATAAAGGAGAAGTGATACTTATAATTTATTTGGGGTTTTAAAAAGCTCAAGTGCCTATTAAGAAAACTCAGAGTAATCACAGGGCAGGTCATAATGAACTTTCATGGCCTAGCAGCTGCTTGAGGAAGGAAACAAAGAATGGAATAAATGGCATTAACCAGTTAGAAACTGGGCTGAAGACTTAATTCTGGTTTAATGTCTGATGGAGTTTATGGCTTGGGTGATGCACTGTCACTTTTACACTCTGACTCAGATAACTGGGCAGTGAAAGGTCCTTGCTATCCATCAAAAGCAGCTCCTCATTTTGTTTTTTAGCAGCTTTACTCAATTTCCAATAACTGTCATTCACAGAAAATGTAAATAGCTGTAGCAGGGGAAAGTTTTTATTACCTGATTGATGGAGAATATTTTCAAGTCTGCAGTTTACACTGCTCCAGAGTAAAAAATCCTCCTTTATTTATTTGATTTTAATATTAGGATGACAGCTGGTGTAATAACGAATTTGCATTTGGATACAAACCTGTAATTAAAAAAAAATCACAGATTTTATGGGGGGAAAAATATTTATGGCAGATCATGGAATTGATTTTCCTGTCCAAACAGAAAATTCTCTGCTTTGTGCATTTTGTGCAGCTCGGAAGTGACAGCATCGAGCATTTAACGAGCTTTGCTCTCCCAGATATGGGAGATATTGGGAGCTTGGTCATGTTGGAGCTCTTCAAACGATCTGGAAGTGCAACAGTGAAATCTTTTCGTCAGTCTGAGCACAAGGAGATGCTTCACATGCCAAGATGTGCTCCCTTTGCAGTCTGCAGGCTGGGAATCCATGCGTGGATGGGGAGAGCACAGGGGGCAGAGGGCAGAAGGTGTTCCCTGTCCTGGCTGCACATTCCAAGGGCTGCCACGTCTTGGGGAAGTTGCAGGGCAGCTGTCAGATGGATGGAAATAGGCAGCAGTGCAGGAGGGCGAGGAGTTTTCCAGAAAAAGCATTCTGAGTGAATATTGAGGCAGAAAGGCTTCTAAAGCAGAGTATGAGGGATGGGGAACGGTTTTACTGAGAGTGGGGAAAGATGCTGCTTCACTGGAGATTGTCAGAGCCAGGCAAACATCCCCGAGGCAGCAGCAACAGCAGCAGAGCTAATTTCATCCAGAACAGTGTCTCGGAATTTAAGCTCAATTACGTTAATTGGTGAGACAGTTCAGGATAGGGAGCGGTTGGAGTGTCGGCTTTGAGGGTTATCAGGAGAGGCAAGTGCTCTCTGTGGGGCAGTGGCACCTGTCTGGATTCCTGCTGTCAGGGCACTCTGGATTTATGAATTTCAGCTCCTTAATGAGCTGCTCAGGCTCCTTTTTAAGCCTCAGAATCCCTTAAACCCTTCCTTTGTTTATAGACCTGCATTGTCACAACTGTGCTGCTCCAGACTCATCTGGGTCTCGGATCACTGTAAAGGAATGGTTTAGGCTGGACCTCGGTGACTTTATAAAGCTGCAGCTTTTGGCTTTGTCATTAGTATGGAAAGGATTCCTTCACTGTGTTAAATCCCACAAATTATTGATTTTTGTCGTAGCTTTGAAGGCGCTTCTGGGGCTCGTGGATCTTTGTAAGTTGAATGTTGGGCAGGCTGAACTCCTGTCTGATATTGTGTGAAGTTCTGTTTGTATCAGCCAGGGTTGAACAGAGGGTGAAGATGTTCTATCAGTGCCTCTCAGGATGCTGCTGTTTAATGATGCAAGCTGCCTTTTATTTGATTAGGGACTCAGTGCTATCAAAACAGCCATGCAGCTTTTATTACAGGTGTGCAGAGAGGCTGTTCTGTTCTGTTCCTCGGATGGATGAGTTGTTTTTTACACGAATCTCTGGGAGCACCTTTATTCCTCATTATTTTCTGAGGAGGCCACCCAGTGAGTTGTTCCAGTGGAACAAAAAAAAAAAGGTGTTTACATGCACCTGGGGAGGGTGGGTTGGTGTCACAACAACAATAAAATATGCTGATGAGATCTTCAGATCATTTTCACGGGTGGAAACGGAGACTTCTGCTCCTGATGAGATCCTGCTGATGAATAATCAGCTCCATATCTCAGCGAGGTAAACACAATCTGGGGCTGAATGGATACCAGGGGAAATCCTTCATGTATTTTCATGAGTCTTTGTGCACGGGTGTTATTCTTAGCTCCTTTTCCAGCAGGGCTCTTCCCCTTGCAGCCCACTCCTTTCCAGCAGCGTGGTGCTGCTGGAGCAGCTCTTTCCTGAGCACAGCTCTGGGCTCTCCACAGGGAAATCCCCTAGAGGGGGGCTGGGCATGCAGCATCCTCATGGATGGGCAGTGGACACAATCTTGGAATAATTTGGGTTGGGAGGGAGCTCTGGAGATCATCCAGCCCAACTCCCTGCCAAGGCAGGGTCACCTGGAGCAGGTGACACAGGAACGTGTCCAGATGGGTCTGGAAAGTCTCCAGAGAGGGAGATGAGGTGGAACTTGTGCTGTAATTTGAGGCTGTTGCTCCTCTTCCTGCTGCTGGACACCGCTGAAAAGAGCCTGGCACCATCCCCTTGACATTCCTTAGAGGTTTATTTGTATGGATTGGTGACATCCCCTCTCAGCCTTCCCTTCTCCAGGATAACCAGGCCCAGCTCCTGCAGTCTCTCCTCAGAGATGTTCCAGAGCCCAAATCATCTCTGTGCCTTCCTCT
Organism: Monarcha castaneiventris obscurior; assembly: GCA_026261815.1. NCBI lineage: Eukaryota > Metazoa > Chordata > Aves > Passeriformes > Monarchidae > Monarcha > Monarcha castaneiventris. Next base: position 2,622,417 of record JAMPIT010000437.1, read on the forward strand.
GGATCCTCTCCAGCAGCTCCTGATGCTTCAGACCCCAAATCATCTCTGTGCCCTCCTCTGGACCCTTTCCAGCAGCTCCTGATGCTCCAGAGCCTAAATCATCTCTGTGCCCTCCTCTGGACTCTCTCCAGCAGCTCCTGATGCTCCAGAGCCTAAATCATCTCTGTGCCCTCCTCTGGACTCTCTCCAGCAGCTCTTGTCCTTCCTGCCCTGTGGATCCTGGAATTAAAAGTGATGTTCCAGATGTGCCTCAGCAGGGCAGAGCAAAAGGGGAGCAGACAGAGCCAGAAGCAGCTCAAAAAAAGGAGGTGAAGGAGCAGAATCTGATCGAAAGTGAGGAATAACCACATCATTCCCCAGCAGGGAGAGATCCAGCAAAGAGTTATCCCAGCAAGGATCGTGGGGGGAAAGCAGCTCTGCCCAGGCTGGCAAGGAACTGATACAAAAATAATGTTTGCAGTGATATTTTTAATACTGAGAAAGCAACATTTTCGACCTGGGCACTCAGCTGCCACTTGCCATGGAAAAGATGAATGGCTGCAGTGATGCAGGTACAGGTTGAGCACCAGCTCATCCCAATTTTCAGGCATTTTTCTGGAGAGGTGATAGATGCCTGCTGACACAGCTTTCCATGGGATCTTTTCAATACTAATTATTGCCCTAAACATTCGATAAGTAAAGCAATTTATCTCTTTATCTCAGCCCCTCACAGTGGCCTGAATCCTGTCCCTGAAGTGCAATCTCTGCAATTCTGTCGTTGCAGCATAATGCAGTTATGTCTAAATAGGTATTTTCAGGCCATGATAAAATCAGCTGGAATGGTAGAAACCATTTGGAAACATCAGCTAATTAGGGAAACTTTATAAAACTTTATTTCCCTCTCTAATTTTCTTGTCCTGCCTTGTTTTTACCAAGCAAAGCCTTCCCTTCAGTACCCTGAAGGAGATTTGTTGGCTTTAATTCTGAGGTCTCTGCTAACAAAGGGTGTAAAAGATGCCATGAAATGAGAAAAAAGCCAAGCCTAAGAGAATCTTCTTAGTAAGGAGCCTGCCCCTAACTGTGACTGTAGCACTGGATTAAGTTCCAGTGACGTCCCAGTTAACTAAGAGAAATATCAAATGTCATAAAGACTTCCTTGGTATTTGAGAATCTCCTAAAAAGAATTGTTCCTCTAAGCCATGAGTTTTTGGAAATTCTAGTGAAGGGATTACTGGATGGAGTTACACCACTTTTGCTGGAAAATGCTGGAAAGCAGGGCAGTATTTTAGTCACAAAATGGTGAAAAACTGCCAAAAAATTTATGTTGCTTCAACTTTCTGTTTCATCCTACACCTGATAGTCCCTAGGTGTTTGAGATTTTTTTTCAGGGCTACTATTACACAAATAATTGTGCTGTCTTTTAGCTCAAATTAATCTGTTTTTCCACTGTGGAATAATAAATACCAGACAAACCAAATTTGTGAGTTTTTAATGACAGGAGCTTCCTCTTGGATTCGGGAGTGCAGATTTGAACCAAGATGTTCTGTTTCAAACCAGCTCAGGTTTTCCTGGGTGAACGGGATGTTTTCTTTTTTAATTACAGATTTAGCCATAAAAAACTTTGCTTGTTGACTTACTGTGGCAATATTTGCAGCTCATAATGCCAGGGCTAAAGAAATCTCTGCTGTGCTTTTTATCTGGTTGTTATCACGGTGTTCAGGATGTAAGTAATGAAAATGTTAATGGTTATGGATTTATTTGTTTGCTTTCAGTTATCTGCTTGCAATAATATTAGAATTTGGCCCTGTTGTGCTGCTGTTGTTGCATAACTTTGCCTAGAAATGAAACAAAAATGGCTTTTATGGGTGTTGTAGGATTATTTATTGAGTTATGTATTAAGAACTTTACCTGAAGGTGAGGTTCTGCCACTGAAATTGCAAAAGGACAGGAGTGGAAGCAAAGACAAGAATTAAGAAGGTGTTAAATGAGTTTCCACAGGGTTCCTGGTGGATAATTAGTGCTGTTTGGGGGCAGCTGGAAGACACCAGACAGTAAAAAGTAACTATTTTTTTGCCACATTCAAATTTGCCATGGTCAGGATGGGATTTTTTTTGGGGGGATAGAGGCCAAATTCTTCAGACCTGTGCCTTGAATAAACCTGAGCTGATGGGACCAGCCTCAAAAGGAAATGAGACATCAAACAATTCTTCCTTTTGGCATTGAGTTTCCATTTTTTTCTGGCAAAACGAAGCAGAATTAAACACAAAACAGAATGAAACAACAAGAAATCAGGAACGAGGGCTTCTGTAAAGGGCAGAATGAGCAGAGTTTCCCAGTGGGGGTGGCAGAACCTTCACCAATTCCTGCAGCTCAGCCTTCCCCTCGTGGAGCTTCCTCCAGAAGGCAAACAGGGGAGGTTTGTGGTGGCTGCTCACTCCCAGCCTGGAACAGATGGCCCTGGGCTACCTCTGAGGAGTGTTTGCCTCCTGATGCTGCCAGAGCAGCAGATTGAGGAGCTCCTGGGCGAGGAGCTGATGGAGCAGAGATCTGTGGGCCCTGAGTGAGGGGAGTGCAGAGCTCTCTGCTTTACCTCCTTCCTGGCTTAGATCTGTGAGTCTGGCTTGACTAACCCCCTGCTTTTGCCTAAAATCCCTCCGTGCTCCTGGGGAATTTCTGCAGGACACAAAGGTTCTCCCAGCCCCCTGCAGCTCTGCAGCACTCGGGGTTGTTTCCTACTGTGAAAAACGAGGTTCACTCTCCTGTTAGGATTGAAAAGTTTAATAAAGGACAATAAGGGACAAAGAGAATAAAGCAAAAGTCACAGCGCTGGGTGCTTTGGTGCTCAGCCAAGAGCACCCCTGCTATCCTGGGGACTCCCTTTACATACACATCGACTTATTACATATTCATAAACAATTACACATATTCAAAACCCTTCCAGGAGCAGTTCTCCTCTTCCTGAAATCAGAAGATTGCTGTGGGGATAAGCCTCTTGGTGATGCATAGTCAACACCCTTCCAGGAACAGTTCTCCTCTTCCCAAAATCAGTGATTGCTGTGGAGATAAGTCTCTTGGCAACGAATATTATCTTATTTGCTGGTCCAAGCAAATAGTTCATAAGCAGAGCTATTTCTAAGTTTTTGGTTGAAGAAAAAAGTGTTAAAAGCCCCATCTTCGCAACCAAGCCACCTTAAGTAGCACCTATTTTGTAATAAAGCTTATATATATATATCTATATATATCTATATATATCACATTTATTTGTGACCAAGCCACTACTTTTAACATTACTTATTTTAACATTTGCAGAAAGCCAATATTATAGCCTCTGTTTATCACACTACCAATAAAAACCACCAGCCTCGATTAAATCCATCACCTGCCATTGCTGTCAATCAGGGAGCACACCTTTAATTGGCTTTTTTAATTTAAGGCTGTAGTGCCAGCAGTGGGGCTGCATCTGCTCTGTGTATCCTGTGATGCTGCACGTGTGGCTGTAGTGGGGAGAAAATGAGTTTATGGGGATGAATTTGGTTTTAATGACCCTGCAAAAGCAAAGGGAGCATCGTTTGGGTGTGAGTGATGTCAGGGTAGGGCAGGGACCGAAATCTTTCTGCTTGGAACTTCTGGTTTGCTCCTTCAGGTCCATGAATGTCACGAGTGCAAAGAAATAATAATGAAAGTCCTGAAAACATAAGGTTACCCTAAACATGCCAGATTTCCTCGATCTTCAGCCAGCAGTAAATTGATGTTTTATCAATTGTTATTTTATTTTATATTATGTATAACAATCAATTTATTTTATGATTGTTTATCAATATATAACAATGATGTAATATAAAAGCATTTCTATTTAAAAACCCCACACAGATGAAATCTTCACCAATTTGTCCAAAACCTTTGGGCAGGAAGTGTCCTGCAAAAGTCAGGCTGAGAAAGGAGAGTCCAAAACCTTACATTAAACTCTCAAAACTTTGTCTTTTGTGCTCTTGTTTGTCTTCAGATTTGGTGTAAAAGGCAGAGGGTTTCAATTCCCATTGTAAGATGTCAATACAGGATTTTTGCCCCCTTTTTCTGTCCTCACTTTCTGTTTCTTTCTTGATTTATTTTTATTACCCTAGAAAGCAGATTTCTGTGGGAAACAGTTTGAGCTTCTTTTGCAGAGATGGATAGAAGGCAATGGAAAGTTGTAATTTATATTTTATTTTATTTTATTTTATTTTATTTTATTTTATTTTATTTTATTTTATTTTATTTTTCATTATTTTTACTTTTTTTTAAATTTTCAGTTCTTAATCCAGTCAAACTCTTAGCAGCAAAGGGAGGCTCCATAGGGATATAAATGGGGTTTTTTGGGAACTCTTGCTCTAACAGGGAGCACTAAGAATGAAGGGAGGACAGAGAATCCTTCCTGCTTTAAATGTGAGGAGAATTGGCTGGAAAAGGGATGAGGAATTAAACCCAACAAACGAGAGTACATCCAGTTGTTGCGATTTTGAATTAATCAATCTGCTGCCTTCTAGCAGCTGCTCCTGGAGGTTTTCCTGGTCATAAATACTCAAAACTCCTCCCAGCCATTTGAAAATATGGAAATATGGAGCATTTAACCCTTTGCCTCCCAGGATGGCCGCGGGCCATGGCAGCTCTGCTGATGGTGATGCCTTCTCCAGCCTCCCAGAAACAGAGACTGGACAGGAGTAAGGGAATAAAGGTCGGGGTTTATTTGAAAGCCTTCAAGGCACACCCTGGGGGAGCCAGAGGCTGCCTCCAAAAATGGACCCCAAGATGGACCCCAGGTCACGAGTTCTTCACACCTTTATAGGTTTGGTTCATTTGCATGTCACGGTTAATTCTCCAATTAAAGCCCCAGTTCAATGATGGAATTCCCCTCAGCTTGCTCCCCCCTTAGAGGCTTTGGGTTACACATTTTGGGCCTAGAAGAGCCTGGCTGTCCTTGAAGGCAAAGCCTGGAGAGGCTTTGTTGTGTCTGCCCAGCACGAGAGAGCAGAAATTCCAGGCTACAAGGAACTGCAGAGTTACACTCTAAGCAGTACAGAACTTGAAAAATATAAAAGTTAAAACCTAAGGCATCACTGGGAGATGTTTTGTGGTGCTGAGGTCCCCCTGAAAGGGCTGAATTCAGCATCACCTCCCTCATGGAAACCCTTTCCTAAATTAGCTTCCAATCTCGGATTAAAAACCTCCCAGGAAAATCTCTGGCTGCTATCAGCTCTGAAATGATCCGATGCTGAGTTTGAGTTCATTAAGGAGTTCTGTGCAGAGGGGACAAATCCATCTGTAATCAGCTGAAATTGCTGACACAGTGCTCAGGAGAGGTTTTTTCCCAGAGGTTTTTATTGCAGTTATGTAAGAAATCATCGACTTGGGAAGTTCAAAGAAACTTCCAAAATGGGTCCTTTTTTTGGTTATATTTTCCAGCAGTGCAGCAGGAGAGTGTGAAGATATTGCTCATCATAATTCGAGCTGGGAAACCTCAGGAAAATACGCCTGGGGAAAAGGGGAAGTGCTTTATTTACAGAAATTGGGAGGATGTTTGTAAAAGGGAGGAATGTTTAAAGTCCACGTGGCCACTGACTCTGGGAATCCTCACACAGGGGGAGAGGACAGCACTGGGAATGAGCTGGGAAATTGCTGTTCCAAAGCTCTTCTGCCTTTCTTAGGGAGTGAGACATGGAAAAAACTCCACTGGAGGGACTTTGTTTCATCATTCTTGTTGCAAAAAACACTTAAATAATATTTTTTTTTTTTTTAGTTCTCTTGTCTTCCCGACTCCAGTGCTGATTCCTTTAATCCCAGTCTGTGCTCTTGCTCATACATTTATAAATATTCTATTAATAACGGGACCAATGCTCCAGTTCAGTGTGGAGAAGTGCCCTGAGAAATGATTTCTTGCACAGAACACCACAAACGACATCCTGACCTCTCCGGAGCTGCAGATTCATTAATTTCGGCATAAAATGGCAATTTCTGCTTTGAAAATACTGATTTCCCCAGAAAATCTTGCAATGTTGTCATTAACACCTATTTAGACACCTACAGCGAGGTGCACCCGGGTTGTTTATAGAGAATTAACTAATTAATGCTTTTTTAAAATGTTATTTTTGGAGAGAGGAGGCCCTGAGAGCACGTTCACAAAAACCACTGAACTTCAGTTAATTTTTTTTTTTCCCCCAACCATCCATAAATAAAACTTTTAGCCTAAGGGGAAAAAATCCAATTTTCTCTGTTTCAGGGCAGACTCTGAATATTCACTGAACCTTGCACTGTGCCAACACAGAGCCGAGATCAGTTCAGCCAAATCATGGCACAGTTGTATTTTTACTTCTGTTTTTCAATTTTATTTCACTTCTAGATGTGCAAACAACTTCACAGGGAAATCAGTGAGAGTAAATTTATTTTAAAAAACTACAAGGATGCAAGATCAGCGTTTCATAGGATCATGGAGTCATGGAATGGGAGAGCTGGAGGTTTTTAATCTGGGGTAGCATCAGCTCTGCACAGGGACCAGCTGCTGGAGGGCTCTGTCCCTACTGCTCCAAGCTCAGCAATCCTGATGGGAATGCAGGGACGTGATGGATTTAACCACAATATTTATTATTCCCTAACAATGAATTCTTTTTTATTCACAAAATCATCTGTAGCTCCATGCTGTTCATATCAGGTAACTTAGTTTTAAGAATCAAGCCACTTAGTTTTAACCAGATCCTTTTATTCCCCAGCCAGTTCTAGTTTTATCGTGTTCTAGTTTTATCTAGTTCTAGTTAAAATCGACAATTTTTAATTTTATATGGTTCTGGTGTTCATGAGGTTTAAAATGTGCCAACATTGAACAGTTCTGTGAGTGAGTGAAACCCCTGTGCTTGGTGACTTAAAATTGTGTTTGCATTAAGGGTTCAGGCTTAAAACACACACAGATCTGGAATTAGTGCCAGAAATAACTTCTTCTCGATATTTAGTGCCAGTATCAAGGACTGGCACAGTTTTTCTGCAAATTAAAAGTTCTTGGCACAAACTTTGGGCCATGAAGAAGAGAATCTGTTTGATGGATGATTTATCTCCGTTTTAGGCCTGTGTTATGCTTCGATTTCTAAATGGGAGGAGGAATCTTGACATCAGTGGGGCTCTTCAGAGTGCCTGACATTTGAAAAGGTGGAAAAGCCTTGGGGCAGATTTGATGCCTTGAGAGGCCACCTAAAACCACAGACTAAACAGGAGTAAGGGAATAAAGGTTGGGATTTATTTGAAAACCTTCAAAGGTACCCTGGGGAGCAAGGGGCTGCTGCCAAAATGGACCCCAAGATGGACCCCAGGTCATGAGTTCTTCACACTTTTATAAGCTAGGTTCATTTGCATATCAGGGTTAATTCTCCAATTAAAGTTTCAGTTAATGATGTAATTCCCCTCAGTTTGCCTTCCTTTAGAGGCTTTGGTTTATACTTTTGGGCCTAGAAGAGCCTGGCTGTCCTTGAAGGCAAAGCCTGGAGAGGCTTTGTTGTGTCTGCCCAGCACGAGAGAGCAGAAATTCCAGGCTACAAGGAACTGCAGAGTTACACTCTGAGCAGTGCAGAATTTGAAAAATATAAAAGTTAAAACCTAAGGCATCAGTTGGAATTGCAGTGAGCAGTACTGTGGGTGTCCTGTGACTCCTCCTGAGGAGCTTTTCTTACCTGTGCCTCCAGCATTTATGAAAACCCTTCCTTTTATTCATCCAGCAGCTCCACATCCCAGCCTCTGTGAGAGAGGGAAGGATCTTTCCGTTCCTCCTGTCTCACTTCCATGTGAGAGGTGCTCATGTGTGTAAAAACCATGGATATGGGAAAGGTTCTTTCTATTCCTCCTGTTCCAATTCCATGTGAGAGGTGCTCATGTTTGTAAAAACCATGGATTTGGGAAAGGTTCTTTCTATTCCTCCTGTCCCACCTCCATGTGAGAGGTGCTCATGTGTGTAAAATAAACCATGGATTCGGGGCTCTTTCCCACTGCTCTCACACCACTTGCACAAATTTCCCTCCACAATTCAGAGTTGTAAAACCAGGACGGCCACATGGGGATGCACAGGGTCTCGAAGAACCCAAACCTGTCTGAGTCTATCTGAATTAGGGTATTAAACAATGGAATAATTCTAATTCTTCCCCCAAAGAATCCCTGAGGTGTATAAAAATAACAAATTATCAGTTCTGCAAAGGGAATGTGAGGTTTGGGAGGCCTGGGGGGTGTTGCACTGAGCCAGTGCCAGGGGATGTGGTGTGAGGACTCCTCTGGAGCTGAATTCCAAAGGTTTTTGTGATCCATCCTAACATGCCTCCTTGAAAAATCAACCTAAAAATCCCTGCAGCACATGCTAATATGTTCCTCTAGCTACGTGTTTTTCATAGGCGGTATTTTAGGAATACTGAAACTATTAAAATCCACTTCAGGTACTTGTGCTAAATATGTTTAACGAGCTCTACGTGTTAAAATTCATTTCTGACAGAGATGGGGAGGAAGAAAGGAAAAGGATCTGTTAATTCTGTAACACTGTTGAAAAAAAATGAGCTTTTTTCATAGAGGTTTTCTAATTGCTGAGAAAAACGCTGTCAGTATCAGTATTTTAAAAAAGGTTTGGCAGAACACATGAGAATTATTGAAATTTAGGTAGATTTTCTGTATAAATTGAGCTGGTTTGGATGGAAGGACTGGTGAGTGTCACATCTTTTACTGGGTGACAGATATTAACACAGGAACTTGCTAAAGCCAGAATATTTTGTTTTGTACAGAATATCCTTCTATTGAAGTGTGGCTGTCCCTGTGAACTGAACAACCCCCAGACTGGGAGATCCTGGTGGGCAGCGCAGGGCTGGATCCAGGTGAGGATCCTGGGAGGATAAATTGCTGTGTGAACTCTGCCAGCATCCACCACCCTGAAACCTCTCCCTGTAATAGAGGTCAGGACACCCTGACAAAATTGCTTTATCATAATTTTTCTTGCCCACTTTCCAGTCTTGACAGAAAAGAGAATTAGGTGGCTGCATCTGAGGGGTTATAAAATAGAGATGTCACTGTTTGAGGGCCAGTGTAGTCTGTGTGCAGGTGTGCAGTGACAGTGTTAATGCAAATTCTAGTCCAGGCCATTCACTAAATTTCATTTAAATACCACCTATTTATGCTAAAAAGTGTGAATTCCACGAGATGGGGTGAGCAGCAATTACCCCTGAGGTTTGGGTTCTGAGAGTGGGGTGTAGTGACAGAAAATGGCACTGAGGCCTCTCCTATCCAGAAGGAGCTTTTTGGATCATCCTCCAGGTGGATTTGGGCTCCTGGGATCTGCCCAGGATTCCCTTTTGCACCCTGAGGACAGGAATTGAGGTGAGGCCTGAAACAGCACAGTGGAATTGTGGTGTCACACCCAGGAACGGCTCTGGGAAAATGAAAATAATGTCACAGCACTCAGTACTCCATTTTTCCACTTCACATGCAACAGCTGGGTGGATTAAAGGAGTTATTGCACTAAACCCAGCTCTGCTAACTCAGGCTCAGATCTTCAGCTCACACTTGGATCTGAAAGTCAGGGAGTTCTCGTTCTGGTGCCCTGTCATCAGTAATAAATGTTCTGCAGCCCCTGACTCGCACCTTGCATGCCCTCATTGCCTTCAGTGGGGTGATCAGATGTAATTAATGCACTCTGGACTTGCTTAATGATGCAGAAGCAGGAATAGATTCAGGCTCAGTCTCGTAACTGCTCTGCCTCTGAAATCTTAACAGGATTAAAGCACCATTAAAGAAATCCAGGGAGCAGCAGAGCTGCTGAAGCCAGGATTCCTCTGGATTTGTGTCTTGTGCTTGATTGACTATTTAACTGATTTATGTGGAGATTATGTTATCTCTTCATACACCTATAATCCCTTTCTGCTGCATATTTTGGCAGTTTTGTGCTGCTTGCTACAGAAATTCCCCAGTAGGATCAATAGTTATTAGGACAAAATTGTTCAAAACCTGCTTTCTCTTTTACCTCACCCCCTGGCTTTAGAAAATTGAAACAGTTTCGGTTTTTCTTTGCATCTTTTACTGCTGCATTTCAATGGGGAAAAGCACGGGGATGTGGTTGTGAGCTTGATAAACCCTGATCCTATAAAATAAAGAAGATCAAAAAAAAAAGTGAAATAAAGAGGAGGCTCTTCAGGATAATTCACAGGCCTGGGAGAATAAAAAGAAACAATCACAGAGCAATCTTGCAAACTGCCAAAAGGATAACAGCGTTAGGAAGAAAATGTTTATGAGTAAGATAAAATTGGTGGGAGTAAGATCAAGGATTTGGGCGAGAGAATCACACTTTTATTTTTACAAAACTTATTGTTTCATAAACCTCTGGGAAATAGTTGTGCTTAAATGGCAGAGCAGGATTTGAGGTCACCTGGCTCATGAGCAGGGGACGAGTGTAGGACTTCTCTTTTCTCTGAGCTCTCCAGAGTGCAGCATTCACTGGGAAAGTTCCTGGATTTTATGGAGCTCTCAGATTTGGGTCCGGATGGGAAAGTTCCTGGATTTTATGGAGCTCTCAGATTTGGGTCTGGATGGGAAAGTTCCTGTATTTTATGGAGCTCTCAGATTTGGGTCTGGATGGGAAAGTTCCTGGATTTTATGGAGCTCTCAGATTTGGGTCTGGATGGCCCCTGAGCTCCAAAATACCAGAATAATTAATGTCAGTTTGGTTCATGGAGGGAAGGAGCTTGGAGCAGCCTGGGATAGTGGGAGGTGTCACTGCCCATGGCAGGGGTGGCATTGGATGATCTTTAAGATCCCTTCCCTATTCCAGGTCACTGCCTCAGTGCTGGACATTCTTTATTTTGATGAATTTCATTCATTTCTTCAACAGAAGGATTTTCATAAGGTCCTGTTTTAATAGATCTCTCCTGAGTGCATGTTCAGTCAGCTAATTGTGTTTAAAATGTGCAGAATTATGTACATGTCACAAAAGAATCTCACCAAAATGTACAGGTCCTAGAAAATGCACTGATAACCTGGCTAAAGCCTTACCCAGCATGGCAAAAACTTCTTTCAGGCTTTGTGAAAGTAATTCCTGTGTCATTCAGGAGTATAATCAATTATCGTTTAAATATCATGTCCACTCACTAAGTCTTAGAAACTGAAACTACTCAGTTAAAAAAAAAAAACCTATGAAAACCAAGGAATGAGGAATTCAGGGATAAGTCCAGTTCCTGGGAAGGAAATGAATATGTGTAAGTTCACACAGACAGGAGAAGCAATAGCATTTGTGTGTGCTTGTTCTTAAGTTCTCCACAGCCTTTCACAGAATTCTAGATAATGAATTCTATATTATGATGTTTTCCTCTGTTAAAAACTTGTGGGGGCTCTGATTTTTTTTCAATTCTTGGAACTAATCTTAAGCACCACCTCTCAAATTTAAGAATCCCAGGCCCTGCCTATTCCATAACTCACTAAAACCACTCTCCCGGAGTAACCATAGCTGCAAGGTTAATAATTTTAAAATAGTGTTCTAATTTACTTTATTGTGTATGGCGTGGACATTGCTGTAACAGCAATAACTGCATTCAAACCAGGGAGAAATAATTTGGGGAACATCATTTTAGCAGCTGTGGCTGAGATTAGAACAGACAGAGCTGGTTAAGTTCAAAGTTATTTGTCCATTGTGCTGCTTCTGATTCTGCACTACGGGAGGAGTTGAGGTTGTACAAATGTGCTTTTTGTTCAGCTGCAGGAAAATTCATTCCAGACAAAGTCAATAAAAACGGGTCATTTTCATCAAGTTGATGTATTTCTCCTCAGTTACACTATTACAAATCAATGGGAGTAAATCCATAGGCAGGAGTGTAACTTGCATAAGGATCCAGGGACTTCTCCAGTGCCTGGAGAAAAATGCAGAGAAGGAATAATCAAAGTTTAATGTTTGGATCCTTCCAATGAGAAGATAATTTCTGTTTCATGTCAAAACCTGTGATTAATACCGAAATTATCTATAGAATTTATTGCTTTAAACCCTCAATGTAATGAATTTATTTGTTCCTCCTCCCTGATGGAATTCTCTGCCCGTTTTGAGCAGCTTTTCCACAGATGATTTCATTCTGTAAGAGAAATGTAGGGGCAGAATTTGGGGAATTGAGGTGGAAGGTGAAGTGGCTGAGGATGGGCGTTGATGTCCTTTAACTCCTCTGCTGTGGGAAGTTTTTTCTGTAGGAAACTCAGGAAAACAATGGGTGTCCCAGCCAGCCAGAGGATTTGAAGGCACCTTTCAAAGATAAATGTAAGTGTGCAACATGAAATAATTTGTTTTATCTACTTGTTCTGAGAGAACAAGTTGAGAGTATTTGTTTGGCTGATGGAAAGGATGAAACCTGAGGTGAAGCTGAGAGAACAGAACTTGACTAAAATACGTCTCTTACAGAGAATTTCCCTAATTAAATTGAAAACTTGGCACCTCTGTCAGTCTTGAGCACTGAAAAGAGAATAATTTATAACTCGTGGCAATCCCTGTTTAACGGTACAAGGCTCTGCTAAAACATTCCCTGCACCTTTGGAGATCAGATCTGCAGACCTAAGACCTGGAATTTGTAAAAACCAGGAACACAAAGTTATTTTAAGGCTGGCAGCTTTCCTGGGGAGGGTCAGGACAGTTCCATGCCATTGGTGTGGCTCTCCAGGAGGCACCCAGTGGGTTGGAGCTGTTGTTTATTGCTCATATCTCTTCCTGTGGGAGTTTATAAATTAATATCCACATTCCCATTTATCCTGAAAACTCTGGAGAGCAAGATTGGACCTGTTTTCAATACGAATCTCCAAAGTTAATTGTGTAAAATGGAACATCCCCTAGTTTAATTCATGTACTGACTTTATTTCGGACACAAAATGCACATGGACTTGGGAGATACGAAGTATTTTAGGATCTTTTTACTGAATTCCTTGATACTGAATGCCAAGAGAATCAGTTTCCATTTTGGTTTTGGAACTAAACTCCAGAAAATTCCTATACAGTGGTAGGAATTTGCTGTTTTCCTAATGAATGAGCTCACTCAAGAGAATAAGAAGTTACTGCTGATAATTAAAAAAAACAGACAAAGAAACATTGTGGGGAGAAAAAGAGGCACAATTGAAACTGAATCATATAGAAAATTGCAGGCACCATGAATTTGGTGGTATTGGTTTATCTGTCTCAGCTGTGAGAGGAGACACCAAAGATCCTCTCCAATATTGAGGTGAGACACTTGTTCTTCATTAGCTGGCCAATATTTATCATTGAGATCAAGATTTTTCTTCTTGTAAAGGGGGAAAATCTCAAGATTCAGATTTTTCAGTTTTTAAGGGGGGAAACTCTTAAAAAAGAGTCACAGATCTGTCTGCCTTTAAAACTATAAAAAAATTTTAAAATTTAACCTCTCTTCCTCACCACCTTTGAGATATTTAATCTGGACATGATTAAACTAAATTTAAGAAGTTTGGTCTGACTCAATACAAGCAGTCAAGTTTAAGACTTGGAAATATTTCTTGGCATTTAATAGAGAAAGGAGGAGGTTTGGTCATTATTTGTGTGCCTGAATAATGTCAAAACCTCACTTGTGGGATTAAATCTGACACAGAGCAGTCAGGCCACAATGGAAAGAGCCACCATGGGATTAAATCCAACACAGAGCAATCAGGCCACAATGGAAAGAGCCACCATGGGATTAAATCCGACACAGAACAGTCAGGCCACAATGGAAAGAGCCACCAGGACTGGCTGAGTGCCAGGTTATTCCTGAAATTATTCCCATTGCTTGGGTGGTCCTGTCCCGAGGGATCCCATTCCCAGTGCTCCTGCAGCCCTTCAGTCAAGGAGGAGCAAAGACAGGGAATGTTTTCCATTGTAAATGATGTGTGGGCAGAAACGTGGAGCTCCCAGTTTATCAGCAGGATGGAGCAGGAATGAAAGCAGGGAGTTGATCAAATCCCAAGAAATTGGAAGGAGCGGGGGTTTGCTGGGTCGGTGGCAATATTTCACTGAGGCTTTGAGACAAACTCAGTCCTGCAGCTCGAGTGGCAGGGATTTTTACAAGGTTTTAATGAGGGGACATCTGCGGCTGTAGCCTCAGCACAGTTCGTGTCCTTTATGGCATCAATAATTTATGATTATTTAATGGCGGCCTGCAGAATATAAACCAGTCCTGGTGGGAGATGACTTTATTGAAACCATCTTCTGGGGCTGAAGAGTCTTTGAAGTGTCTGCTTGCAGTGGAACACTAAATAACGGATCCATTATCATTTTATTGTCGCACAAGAGAAAACCCTGTTCAGCCGTCTTTTGGTGGAGAGAGTTGTAACATTTCACTTGCTTTTGTGTGAACAGAACAATCTCTCATCTCTGGTCTGCTCCTGAAAAATTCCCAGTGAGACCTGAAGAGAAAAGCATTTAATAATTTACGTAATATCTATTTTGAAACGTGTGCCTAAAGAAGAGCTGATGTGTTGCTCAGGTAGGGTTCACTAAAAATGCACAGCCCCAGTTCTAATTTCACATCCTCCTTCCTCCTAAAACCAGAATAATTCTGGTGATTTTCATAGAATTAATGGCAGGCTCAAAGTTATCACATCATCCTTGATTTCTGGAGGATAAATAACCATTCTCCATGGCTTTTGTCTCTACCTCGGTGTGAACTCCCTGCCTTCACCAGTTTGGAATCTCTTTATCAAGGTGGTTTCAAAGAGAGATGGAGGGATCATTATTGCTGAAAATCAAAACCCAGAGAGCAGAGTGAAACCTTAAAATCCCAATAAGGTTTGGGTTGGAAGGGACCCTAAAATCCTCAAGTGCCACCCATCTTCCATGGCAGGGACACCTTCCACTGTCCCAGGCTGCCCCAAGTCCCAATGTCCAGCCTGGCCTTGGGCACTGCCAGGGGTGGGGCAGCCACAACTTCCCTGGAAAATGGATCCTTTTATAAATCCCACTGTGTTGTGTTCACCCTCTGTCATTCATCAGATAATGCTGATGGGAATTATCCTCAGACAAATATTTGGAAATCAGTTTGTGTTGTTTCTACTGTTCACACATCTCCCGGCTTTAGGATTCTCCTAATAACTTGCTTTTTCAAAAAAGAAAAAGTCATGTGTGAAAACAAATAATGAGCAAAACCCCTTCTGTACTCATATTATCCTTGTGGTCCTTATCCGTAGTATTTGACATATATTCTAATGTATTTTGGATCTTTTTCCTCAGCCTTGGCAATAATTCAGTTTTCTCTAGACCCTACAGCCTTCTAGGAGGCTTTTTTTAGTGTTAATTCCCTCTGAAATCAGCTGAGTTTGGCTAGGGAATTCTGAAGGTTAGAAACCCATTTCCAGTCTCCTGGAAATCTTTCCATTTCCACTGTTGTTGCAAAGCTTTTTCTACATCCCCATTACATAAGTTAAATTAAGAACATAGGTCTAGTCGTAGTCATAATCAATTTTCTGATTATGTAGAGAAGGAAAAAGTGCTGGAGCATTAACAATTTTTAAAAGTACATTTAAATCATTATTCATTTATAGGGTTGCATTAATTTCTGAATAATGCAGCACTGGAGATGGATGATTCACAGCCGTGTAAAGTCTTTTGTAGTCGTTTAGAGCCTCATTATTTGAATCTATCACTCACTGTTTCCACCCACAGACGCTTCTTGAAGTGATGAGGCAAAATCACTCTGGTGCAGATAAAAGGGAGAGCCTGGCAAAACAAATACAACAACAATTTTAATTAGGCTGATGTTTCTGAATTCCCACGAGGTTAGCAGAGTGCACTGGAAGCCATTCCAAACACAGCTGGAGAAGGGCTCAGAAATTCCAGCAGCAGTGAGGAGTCCCAGCTGCAGCACCAAGCAGGGATCATGGCTCTTCCCAAAAAACAGGGGCCGTGGTTCTCCAGCTGCAGGAAAAGTGGCAGATCCAGGTCGATGGAAGAATTGACTGACTTAGCACATCGGGCACCAGAATGAACAAAAAGTGAACCCAAACCAGAGCAGTGAAGACAGAAAGAATAAAAACCAGGAGACACCTGTGGAGGCAGAAGCCACAAAGGGAGGAGGGAGGTTGGCTGCAAACTGCTGACTCAGGCGTTGCTTCACTTTATTTCTACTTGATTTGCAGAAAGGGATTTTTTTTTCTATTTGTTTCCTCGGATAATGACACCTCTGCATCGATTTTTTTTTTTTTTTTTTACTTCTTTGTTTTCTCTTTTGAAAATTTGATCTTTTGTTAGAGGTAGGGCTGAGTTATCAATGGGAATGTGAGCGTGATGAGGGAGGCTGAGGCGCTTCATCAACCCCAAAGAATGAGTTTGGGTTTCATTTCACTCCCCACGGAGAAGATGAGAGAGATGAGCAAGTTCAGGTGAAGTATAACCAAGGGCTTTGATGAAAAGAAAGCAAAAAACATCTGCTAAATTTAATGTGAAGATTTTTGTAGGAGTTATTTTAGGAGCCATTTTTTAACTTCTTGAGTGCAGTTAGCAGTTTTCATATAGAAACTATGGGAAGTAGGAATTCCCAGGTAAATACCTGTGGGCAGTTCTTGCTTGAAGAAAATTTTGTTTTTCAGACAGAGATTTTTTTTTTCTACCTGTATTCATCATCTTAGAAGGTGAAGGATGTTATTCTTTAATTGCTAGCTTAATAATTCACATTTTTGCTTTTAGTACACCCTCGGTACTCAGACTCTGCTGTAATTTCTGTTCTGTACCTGTATTTTATCTTGAATCACAGAATCCCACAGTCCCAGGATGGTTTGGGTTGGAAGGGACCCTAAAGCTCATCCCATTCCACCCCTGCCATGGCAGGGACACCTTCCACTGTCCCAGGCTGCTCCAAATCCCATCCAACCTGGCCTTGGACATTCCAGGGATCCAGGGGCAGTCACAGCTTCTCTGGGAATTCTATTCCAGGCCCTCCCCACCCTCACAGGAGGAAATTTTTCAGTGAGAGGATTTCTTGGTGGTGTTGAGAGACACAAAACCCCTGGAGCTTCTTCTCTTGGAGCTCTTGAAACTTCTGGAGCTGCTTCTTGCTGACCTTTGAAAACGAGAGGAGATCAAGGCACGTGTGTGACTGCAGGATGTGCAAAAGCTCCCTGGGAGTAATGATTGAGACATTTGCTCTTCCACAAAGGGTTCTGGCCTTTTGTTTATTTATTTCCTTTTGGTATTTGGGCAGAGATGGGAAAAAGCTGCAAAGTACAGCTCAGGTTTAATGTCTGACACTCTGGAGAGCGTGCTGAGATCAGCACCCCGTGTATGAATCCAAAGGTTCTCTTAAAGAAATTTCCTCCCTGCTTATCATTTCCCCAGGAAGTTTGGTTTTTTTAGGAAAGCAGACAGATTTTTGGCAGCTGGGCTGGAATGAATCCAGCCTGGCTCGTGCATTCAGGAGGAGCATTGAAGGCTTTGTGTGGTGCTGGGCAGAGCCTCTTCTTCCTTCCCACAGCGAGGTCCCCAGTGGGACATTTTGGATCACGATAAAAAGGGGACAAAGAGGAAAAAAAGGGGACAAAGAGGAAAAAAATAGGACTTTTGAGCCTAAACCTGGCAGCCTGTCCCGCTGCTGTGGGATATTTGCCTCAGCAGCAGGATTTTCCCCACTCAAGGGGCCAAGCTGCTTTGCAGAGTGATGGAGATGACAGAAACGCTCTGTGCTGATCATTCCTGTCCATAATTATCCGTATCTGCCGTGTTTCCACTCCTGAGCAGGAGGAGACAGGCAAAGTAACCTCGTGCATGCCTGTGAGCAGGCCAATTCCTCGTGTTTTAGCCCAAAATGGTCACTGAGGGCTTCAGCCCGTCGGGAACAGGGAATTTGGAGCACTTTGCCATGAAATGTTCCTCCCTCCCAGCTGCCAGGAGCTTTAAAGAGGTTTTCTGAGTGGTTTCTGAGCTTGCAGGGGTGGGGTTTGCAGCAGCCACCTCCCATTGTTCGTGGGAATGCTGGAAATGAGGTGGTTGCAGCTCCTCCAGAAGAAAGTGTGCACAGGAAGCAAGCCATGAATATGTAAATGATGCAGAAACCATTAATATCAGATAAATTCTGCAGCTCAGTACTTTCTGTGCATCCAGAGCAGGCAGATTGGCTTCCCCAAGGAAAAGCAGGGCATGGAGAAGTTACATTTCTATTACCCAGCATTTGCATGCAAATGATTGTTTCCTGTGGGGCTGGAGGCAGGGAGAGAGGGGGAAAAAGAGGGAATGCGGTGGTAAAACACCACGATATCCTGATTATATTTTAAAGATGGAAAGGGGGACTTGTTATATCCACTGGTGGTGGTAATGATGGGGTCATTAAAGGTGTAATCACCTAGGAGTAAGGCACGTTATTGATCTGCCTCTTGCCAAAAACTGGTACTGGTTTGGGATAGGTTTTTAAAAATACCAAAGAAAAATCAAAACAAAACAGACAAAAAAAACCCCAAAAAAACAAACAAAACCACAAATAAGTCCAAACCAAAAGCCGCCAAAAATCTGTTTTCTTGTTCTTAGAAAAAGCCAAACTTACTCTTAAGTCCTTGGTGAAAGGCACCGTAGAGGAGCAGGGTCAGACACTTTCACACTTGGGAGCTGCTGCTCTCCTGAGCGTGTTTGAGGGACATCAGCATGGAAATGCTTTTTCCATGGAATGGAAATCATCAGGCACATTCCTAACAAGGTTCATTAAGTCCAGAAATGCCAGCTGGGACTCTGGGAGCCCTTGGAGCTCATGGAGGCTGCAGGAGTCACTTGGGTGCTTTTGGGGTGGTGAGTGGAGCAGGACAGAGCCGACGGAGCCCTGCTCCCTGCACAGCCCATCTCTGGCACCTGGGAAGGGCTGGGGCTGAGCTTTGGGATCTTCTTCCAAGAGCTTTTGGGGTGTTCCATAGGAAAATAACACCGTGTCCCTCTGCTGGCAGTGATTTACTGGGGGGTTCAAATCTTACCATTGGTCTAGGCTGGCCTAGCTAATTGTTCCTGCGTCTTTCCTAATTGCTCCTTGCCCACAACTGGGATGTTCTACAAACCCAGTGGGAGTCAGGAGTGGTGGCTGAGGGTGGTTGGAAGCCAGGCCAGAGCTCTCAGTATTATTTTTGGAATGGGGAAAGGACAAATCAGTCGGTCACATGTTTCCTGAACTGTGCAGTGTGCAAACAGGAGCTGAGTCCTTCATGGTCCTGGCACAGAAACACTTTTCCCTCACTGGAGAGACTTAGAGGAGAACATTCTCATTACAATTTTTGTCGTGAGGACAGATTGCTGGCTCTTTTTGCATTCTCATTAGAGCCTCTGTCAGAAAGCAGCCATTTGGAATTTTAATGCTTTATATTTCTTGTAATGCGCCATGTTTGGGCTGTAAGGATCTGACCTTTCCACTGCTCTGTGATTTGACTGACTGAGTGCTTCTCCCTCAAGTTGCCACCCATTTTTTGCCACGTTAAAAAGAGAGGTAATTAAGGAAGATGTGCATGTCTGCTCATCATTCCTTTCAGGGGTGCAGGTCAGACGTGTCCTATTGTTGCAGTGGAGTTGAGGTATTCATCACCTCGGGTGAACTTACAAAGCATCCAGTTCCTTTTTTTGGTGTTCATTGTTCTCAGGTGTGCTAAATGAGGAGAAAATATGCAAGACGACTTCTCAGGCATGAAAATTAATGCTCAAGACGGAAATTCTCTGTAGCAGAGGTTTTGCATGGAGCCTGAGTGTTGGCTGGGGTTTCAAAATAGCTGTTTTCAACAACTCCATCAACAGCAGATTCCCTCACTCTGCCGAGTAACTCACAGAGAAATTTAATGCATTTTATGAATGCCTTCTAACAGAGTTTTCAGTTTATTAAAGCTGCTTTCGGTGATTCTCAGCTGTGGGTGGTTCCACAGGCATTGTAGTGGCTTTAAGGAAGTATCTCCACCGACATATTGTCCTAACCTTTGAATATTGCTCAGGTGAAATCCTCTCCCTCCCTGACATTTAAATGAAACTATTTGCAGCATTCATTCCTGGGGAAAAGTCCTGGATAAAATCCGTTCCTGTTTGGCTACACAGCTTTGGAAGCCACAGCCTGCTAATAAAAACAGAACTCTGGAAAGGAGATTAAAGTTTACAGGCGCCTATTTTTGAGCTTGCTGCGTTTGTTAGATCTGAGTGCTCTGAGTTAATGTGAAACACTACAAATATTCTGTGTGGACAGAGATTTTATTCTTGCAGGGAGAAATCTGTTGTGAAGTTTAGCTCATCTTGCATTTGTCTGATACAGCCTCTGTTCAGTGCTTTTTTTTTGGTGGAAAAACACTCTCCTATGAAAGGGGTTGTGCCTTGTTTGAACAACCTGATTTCCTCTTTTGCTGGCCAAAGGCATTTTAGCTGTTTCTTTATAAAATAATGATTCTGGAAACGTTTTGGTGCTGACATCTGTGTGGGAATAACAGGAATTGATGTTAGCACAACATCAGCACCTCTGGCTTTGGAGGGGGGACAGAGCCCAGCCCCAAGGCTGAGCGTGACCCCAACCTTTCTTGGTAACTTTTGGGAAATTTTGTGTTGGGCTGGTAAAATTAAATGTTTAAAGCCATCTGTGGATGGGACTCACCCAAGGTGAACCACCAGGAAACTCTGCTTCACTGGGGTTTTTGGTGGAAATGGCCTGTTCCAGCTTCAGCCTCTTCCAGCCTCACTTACCCCTCGTCTCCTGCCAGGATCCCATCACGGAGCTGCTTTTGCTCTCTTCTTACCAGTTTTAATGCTGGGCAGAGAGGTAAATGAAGTATTTTTTGTAGGCTGATTGGATCCTGCCTTGCTCTGCCCACAGCATCTCGAAAAGGGAATTTATTCACATTTAGAGAACCGGTGTTCTCCATCATTCCTGCTCTGTCTCTTCCCAGGTTTCTCCGAGGTTTCCTTGAGGTGCTGCTCCAGGTTTCTGACTGTAAGTGAACAACCCGTTTGTGTCTTTGTGCCTTCACCTGGTCATAGATCACCTGTGGATCTCCAGTGCTGCTCCCAGCATTTTATTGTCAATAAAACTCTGGAAAAACCACTTTTTCATGTGCAGAGGTAAGAAAATCTTGGGTGTTCCCATGCTGGAGGTTTGCAAAACTCCGTTAGTGGCAAGGCTCCATTTCGGAGCGCTTTGGAAAGCTGCAGTGGCAATGGGACATTTCTTTTCCCATGACAAAGATTTTCTGGAGCTGGTGCCAGGCACAGACTTAACCAGAAAAATTAACTGGATAATCCTTGAAGTTTATGGAGTGAATTCCTGTGCTGTGAATTCCCCTGTCTGTGCTCAGGGGGATCAGACAGAAGCAGTTCCTGACTCCTGCCGTGTCACCTTCTGTCTCCAGAGAGGTGGGGACTCGCCCTCACCACCACAGAACCACATTCCCAGTCACTTGTTTCTCCCTCTTATGCCAAAAAAATCTCAGTTTAACTCTTCTTGGAGATAACAGGAAGGAGCAGAGTTGCTCAGGTGTTTAAGGTGGGTGTGAAATGCTTTGGAGACTCAAATAGGTTCTGTTTAATGCCACTTCGGCCTTGCTGTGCTCTACAAAATTCAAGTCCTGGCACTTCAGCACCTCCCTAATGGTTTAAACTTACAGAAAAAGCTGAAGTTTTGTAATTTGGTCCTAAATCTGAACATTTCTAATTTCAACCACTTCATCTTTTGAATTTATTCACCCTATAACTTCACTTCAAAATTCAGTGATGAAGCTCTGAGACAGATAACAAAAACAATCAATCAGCTTGTCAGGCTGGGAATGAAAATGCTGATTAGGAAGTGAAATGTTGAGGAGAGCAAATAAGAAATTATTCAACAAACTCATGGTCTTTTGTTACTGAAATAAAACTGTTCTGAAGGCTCCTTCTTTGCACACATTTGGTTGTGAAAGTTTCTTGAAATTCCTCTCTGGCCTGAAAAGACAGGAAAAACCAGAATTAAAGACCCTTTTGGATAAGACATTCAGTTAGGTCAGAGATGTGTGTTGCTATCTGAGCCACCTCCTAAAGGTGAAAATCCTGAAACACTTCAGGAAGTGTTTCCAATCCAAGTGTTGTTTGTTTAATTCATCTTCTCTCTGCTGATTGCTGTGGTGATGGAAACTCCTCTTTGTGTTGTCCCAGCAAGGATGAAATTCTTTGGGGAAAAGCTTTCTGGATCACTGTGTGGTCTGAAATTCACCCAGAATTCAGAGCAGTGAGATCTCTTCTGCTTTTGCTCAGGATAATTCACCCAGAATTCAGAGCAGTGAGATCTCTTCTGCTTTTGCTCAGGATAATTCACACAGAATTCAGAGCAGTGAGATCTCTTCTGCTTTTGCTCAGGAAATTCCCACTGAAATCTGGCTGGGGCAACTTTGTCGCCTCACTTGTGCTGAATCTTCCGGTAATTTGAGGAGCATCAAGATAGACTCGGCTCAAAGTCACGACTTATCGCTTTCATTTAACTCTCCTGAGCCTCTGAAGAGCCTCAGATTAATCTGCAGAGGGAAAACTCTGCTGTAGGCAAGGGGAGAGCATGAAATAACGCCTGGCGAAGGTGAATCTCTGGGCAGATGGAGTTTCAGTCCCTTACAAAGTGGCCCTGAGATTAAACTTTTTTCGTAAAATCAAGCACAATGTGTATTATTTAATCCCTGCTGGGGTGCAGCAGCAGCTTCCTGCAAAATGGGGTGAAATTTAGAGTTTCATTGGTTCACTTACAAATTTAAAGCAATTTATTGTTTAAATGGCTGGAGCAAACATCTCCTGTCCCCGGGCTGATATAATTTCCTTAAATTGCTGCCTGTTTGTGGCAGCCTGTGTCTTTACATTTTGCTTTCCAGTTTATATTTCAAACAGCAGATAACCCATTATTTTCCCCTGCAACTTGCAAATCTGCTGTGTCTGGATTCCCAAAGGCCATTCCCCATTTTAAACGAATGAGAAAAGTCATCGTGGGAGATTTATTTCTGCTGCCCCGTTTTTCTTATTTATTCCTAACGTTCTGCCCATTTGCCACGAGCTTCTTCACATTTCAGGAGCAGCCAGTCTTCTGCGAGAACAAATTGTGCTATTTACTCCTGTCCTCAGAGGAGAGGAATGGTTTAGTGGGAGAAATGTCCGGGACAATGAGGGGAACTGGTGCTGAGTATTCCCAGCCAGGGAAATCCATCTCAGGGAAATTGCTCTCAGCTGAAATCAGGGGATGTCATGGAAGTAGGGACTGATTTTGAGTCTGTTCTTCGTGTTTCTGTGGCGTCAGAGCCTCTGGGGAGGAGAAACATGGCCTGGGTATTGCTGTGTTAATGGTTTGCTGCTTTTGGGGGGAAAAGTGGCAAATGGGGTTCTATTACATTTTTCAAATGTGGTATTTACGCATATTTTCCATTTTTGTTTAAGGAGAGATGTCTCTGTTCAGAACCAAGAGGGAAACAACAAATTTAAATGGGAAAGAGACCCAATAGGGTTGTGTGAATTTGCAAATAAATCTGCGCTGTCAAAAGCTTCAGTCCCAAGCCCCAGTCCCCACTCTCCTCTGATAATATTTGTGAGGTTGCAAGGCTTGGTTTATTTCAAAGTAAATAAAATCCAGGATTTCTTTCCTGTTATTTTCTTGGCTGGCTTTGCACGGCACTCTGGAGCTGTGCTGACATTCCCTGAGGACACTCAGTCCCTATGGGATGTGGGGATCCCCAAATGTGTCACTGAGGTTATTTCACTGTTCTGAATTTAAATGGGAAAGAATCACAGAGTTGTTAAGGTTGGAAAAGACCCCAGAGATGATCCAGTCCAGCTATTAACTGACCGTAAGTGGGCTCCAGTTCTTCAAAAACCTCCTCAGGGGCCTCCAGGCCTTTAAAATTCAGCTTTTAGTGTATTTAACATGACTGGTGATGTCTCCCAAATGCTCTTTCCCTATATTTCCTTTGCATGTGGCATAATTCCATTGGTATTGGTGACAGCCCCTGGCAGCAGCGAATCCTGATGGGAAATTTCCTGGTTACTTTTTTTTTTTTTTTGATTGCAGGAATATGTTGTGGGTGACTGTGGCTATAAAGACATTTCTTTCGGACAATTTCTGTTTGTTTCTCTCTCTTTTTGCTTTGCAAGAGGAATAACCTGTGTGGTAAATAGAATTCTGTTCTTTCCCCTGAGCAGATACCCCATAAAGCCTAATTTGGATGGCCTGGATTTGAGGACAGCCCAAGGAAATTCATTTCCTAAATCCAAATTGGCTTCTGGGCGAGTTGTGGTATCGCCCTGCATCTCTGAGAGGAGTTTAAAAGTTGAGGGGGCTGAGTTTTTGAAGTAAAAAAATTCAACTGGATTTCCTGGGTGGGTACTGAAAAAGGAAAAATTCTTTGTGGTTCTGCAGGAGTGGGATTTACTGCCCGGAACAGGAGCCTTCAGGAAATGGTTTCTGTGCAATCCATGGGCCAGATTTTCATTACCAGCCTTGGAGAAAGTTAGATAAAACATAAAAAAGCACAAATTCAAATATATTCTTGAGATTTCCAGAACTGCCTAAATCATAAAAGTTCACTGCATCAGATGCTCCACTGTTCCCTCAATATTTAAAAAAGAAAAAGATTGAAAAGAAGCAAACACGGAGTCTTTTAATTAAAGTTGTGAACTGTAATTATTTTGGTTCTCTCAGCATTTGGGAGAGAGCTGAAGTGTGATATTCCACAGACACACTGCACTCTGTACAATCCAGCCTCTTTAATTCCTGAGTTTTTGGCTTTCAGCTCTGTCATCTGCAGAACCTGGTCCCACAGCAATTAAAAAAATGGTCTTTGTGAGATCCTCAAAGAAATCTGCTCCTGTGACTCGAGAAATGGAATCAGAGTAGCATCAAAATGGGAAGGTCTGGTATGGAATTGGGACTGGGAGCTCTTGCAGGATTTGTGGTGTTGCCTGGGGAAGCTGGTGGCTCTCTGGAAACTCATCCTGAAGGAGAAGTCTCCTGCTGGCCTGTTTCTCCTTCTCAGGAGAAATTTGCTTTTATTTCCTTTCTGTTAAGTTTGAAGTGCTGCTTCTCCCTGTGAGCTTTCAGGATCTCTCCATACCTCAAGTTTGGTTTGGAGCTTTGTCCTGCTGTAAAACCCCAGTTCCTTATTTAGGGTCTAATTCACATACGAGACTGACTCTTACAGACTTTGAGTCCGTTACTTGATTTTTCTTCTGGAATGCACTCTAGAAACTTCATTGGAACCCAAGGCACACCTCTGGCTGCCCTGGGAGCTCAGGGCACACCTCGGGCTGCCCTGGGGGCTCAGGGCACACCTCGGGCTGCCCTGGGAGCTCAGGGCACACCTCGGGCTGCCCTGGGAGCTCAGGGCACACCTCAGGCTGCCCTGGGGGCTCAGGAGCCCCAGCAAGGGGGTCCCAGCCCCTGGCAAGAAGCCCAGAATGGCACCGGCTTTGGCCTCAGCCCATGGGAAAAGTTACCAACACTGCCAGAATCATTGCAAGCCACCAGAGTGTGAAAATGAGCAGTGGTTTAGTATTTTACAAGGTAAAAAAGTAGATTTTAGGGTTTTTAATATGAGGATGAAGGGTCTAAGATGGAGGATTTTGGGCGTTGCCCTGTTCTTCTTCTTCTTCTCCTTCTCCTCCATCTTCTCTGGTGGTGGTGGCACAAAATGATTGGTAGAATGAAAAAGAGGTAGAAATTCCGTGTCTAGAACAGGTGCAAATGAATTGGTACAGAACAGTAACTAATAAATGCGTTGTGAAGAATGGTTGGATGATGGAAAGGGCACACAAAGGCCGGGACAGCCCAGGACTGGGCAGTGCCCGCTCGGACTCGGCTGCATCAGATGTGCGGCCGGAGCTGAGAGCTGGCAGAGAGAAGGAGAAATCAACAACCTGAAACAACATCTGCAGCCGTTTCTCATCTGCTGGGGCTCGAGGTAAAGCTCCCCAGAGGTGAAGATAAAGAACCTGTGTTTGTGCATAGTGCCCAACTCCCACAAACTTGATTTTTATTTCATTTTAGGTTTGCAAAGTGATCCTACCACCCTGCAATTTGCTCCATCCCTCAGATCATCCTGGTGCCTCCTCAGGATTTGCTCCAGCAGCTCCACGTCCTTCCCATGCTGGGCCCCAGGGCTGGGGCAGCTGAGCACAGGGGCAGAATTCCCAAATATTCTTGGCTTCGTGATGTGTGGCTTAAAAGCAGAAATCGCTGGGGTTTTACCTCCAAGGAAGGTGTTCAGAAATGATGTTCCTTGTGAGTTGTCTGCCTGGGAACAGCAGCTCTGATCAAGCTGCCTTTGTTCGAGCCAGACAGGCAGGCAGCTCCTTCCCAGCAAAGTCCTGAGCAAATAGGTCAGGGAATCTTAAAAAAAGAGAAAAGATCTGGAAAAGAGAGGAAAAACCCCATTTCATCTTCCAACCTGTGCCACCTCCACCTCTGTGGCTGTGGCAGAGAAGTGAGCAGGAAATTCAAAAATGCAGATTTATTCTCCCCACTTCAGTGTTGTTCTGTAAAGATGTTGGTGGGAGGTGTCTGTAGTTATACACAAATAAATATCCATAGCAAACATGGATTATAATGTCTGACATGAGAATGGAAAATATAAGGTGCATATTAAATATTGAAATATAATATAGAAGGATTTTAATACACATGCCTGATATCAGAAACTGAAGTGTCAGCACAGGCCAGCAGGTGTTTGCATGGATTCCTGTTCACTTATTTGATATTAACTCCATAAAAACTAAGAAAATTAAGAAAATAATAACAAAGTTAGAACTCATGAAATAAGAAAATTAACCCAAAACTTTATTAGAAGTATAATTTGAGGCCTGGGCTCACATACATTATAATAACTTATGACCATTTAAGTGTATTTTACTTACCAAGTGATGTGCTGTATTTTATAATATTTTATAATTTTCCTATTTTATTTCATATTTTATCCTTTCAATTGACTTGGGACATTCTGAAATGAATCCTTAAGTGCTGCTTGCTTTGCCAGGTGAGCCCAAAATGCCTGAGACAGCTCCTGGCTTGTTTTCTGTCAGTCTAAACTATTTTCATTAGCTCCTGTAACAAAACAAAAATCTTAAAAATGCCTTCATGTTTTACTCTTTAAGAAAGGAGTACTTTGAAATGAAACACGGGAAGTAAAAAATAGCAACGATTTTGCTTTGAAATGTTGAAACAAAAAAAAAAAAAACCAGCTTCCTTTGATGTCTGCTCGAAACTTTTTTCCCCTCAGATGAGACAATCCTGTGAATTAGATATAAATAGTTCTGGTGACCTGAATCTGCATTTTTCCACAAATATGTTCTTACACCTGCATTTTGCCCCTGTTCAGGGTTAAGGATCCCATTCCTCCCAGAGGGAATGGCTCAGAAGTTCCTGAGATCACAAATGCTGCTATTAATGGATCAGATCTTTCAATAGGTGTTTGTATTATCTAAATATATCTGAACCACTAAATCTTCCTGTTCGCTGCTCATGAATTGGTTTCCTACTGAGTTTAGACTTTAAATTTGTTTAAGCTTTCAATTTGAAGGTTTTTTGGTGAGATCCCTGAATATTTTTGAGCGTTCAAAAAATGCTCTTCATTCCTGTCATCTGTGTGGGAGGAAATTGTGTTTTCACAATGCTTTTTAATAATGC